>CM064877.1:0-2460000 GCA_003313485.2 Penstemon barbatus
ACGTGAGGACATACAAAAAACCTAACCCTAAACGTGAGAAACCCTAAACCCTAAACGTGAGGACATACAAAAACCCTAAACCCTAAACCCTTATCCCTAAACCCTAAACCCTAATTTGTAATGGGATCAATTTTTAGATTTTCTCAATGGGGGCAAAACTTAGTGCAAAATTTTAAACTTTTTAGAAGATACATACACAAGAAACTATTTCTCATAATCAGTAACAATGTAGGCATAACGTATTTGTCTACGGGCAACATTCATCGAAATTCTTTCTTTTGTTCTTTCTTTCTTTCAAGAAGACTTGATTTGAGCATAGATTGATGTTCGAACAGCATGATGTTGTGGTGACAAAGTTTTCCCATTCACAAGACCCTGCTCTACGAAATCAACGCGAACTATAAAATACTATTATAAAATCTGAACCCCTTTCCTTTCCACGAAAAATCAACGTAATGGTAAGAAGGTTCCAAAAGTATGACTTGATCTCCTTCTTTAATCTGAAAGAAGTAGCAATTCTTTATACATATAAATTATACCCTACCATTGAAATAAAATATTCTCAATGCTCCTCCATTAAGTATACTAATAAATTATTTTAATAAGGAAATAGGCATATGAAGATTCAACACATTAATGAACGTAACTTACTGCTTAATTGCGTATACGGTAGACGGACAGGACATAACATATCTGACTTGAATCACACAGCAAATAGTGACTGCAGTATACACAAGTTTCAGAAAAACAAAAGAGTTAAAAGGACTTTCACAAGCATACATATGAATGAAATGCAAAAATACCCCCATGCTTTGCCTAATTATTAAAAAAAATGTCTTATTTTTATTACCAATAACCCCCCATTGTGCTAATTTTGTATTGCAAAAATAACCCTCCCAAGCCAAAATGACAATTATACCCCACCAAAGGATGCAAAAACACCCTTATTCACCTAAAAAATTGGCAATAACACCCCCCCCCCCTTCACTTAAAAAAATGACAATAACCTCCTTGTGGTTTGTGAGGAATTTCAAATGGGTTTTTTACTAATAAAAATGACACGAAGGGTTTTTCCAATTAGAAAAAGCACAGGGTTTTTTTTTTTTTTTTTTTTAGCATTTAGCATTTAGCTCATATATATTTATCATTAGCTCACTTCATTTGTGGGATGAGACAACACATAAATTCAATATACTCCTAGGAGGCAAACTAGGCAAGATTTTGAGCAGAGAAGAAGCGAACTTACAATGGAGCCACATTGTCATGCTTAACAAAGAATAGAACTTTTCCAACAACTGCAACTGCAACTGCTTTATTCAGACCTTCCAAAAGACAATCTATAGTCTCTTTTCTGTATGAACCATTTACTAGCAGAAAAGAGTAAAAGGTCAAAAAATCAGACAACAGGTTCACCTCAAACAATATTATGTAATACTTTTAAGTTATTTGCTCACAGTTGACATTAGCTAGTGATGATGCCAACGAAGCTAATCGTTTAACCTTGGTATGTCCCTGTAAAACAAGGACATCAAAAGAATACTATACAAATTAATTTATTCACTTATATAACAATAATTGGGAGCAACTTCTAATTCTTAAGAAAAGACATGGAATTCATCTATGTTATCATAATAAAGACACCATAAAAAATTGTGTTAAATAAGCAAGACAATTTAATGATCTCCTAGGGGAACTGTAATAAGAATGTTGGATAATATATTAAATCCACAGTTGCTAAAATGATTTATAATTGCAACCTCGTGAAATAAACCTTTGCGTTCAGCCAGGAAAAAAAATAGAAGAGATTCCCATTATTTAATCTAGATGCAATACTAGAAAGATCAAGAAGGAAGAACAGGCAAGATGGTACAAGCTAAAAACGATTTTTAATTTGTTATATTAACTACACAAACATCTTACTCGAAGCAAACTTTCTATTTTGTCAAGAAGGTGAACAATCTTCTGAACTTCCTCTATGGCATTGAGACCAGGATCCCTTACTGCAGCAGCTTCAAATCCACTTAGAGCCCTCTCATAGTTCTCAAGATATTTGTTTACCTATATATATTCATACTTCACATATTAAAGGGAGAAGGCACACTGAAAGATATATACATTATATACATAAATGAAACGAAGCATGGAGAAGTACTAAAGGACAAGGTTCCCAAGTCCCTTACACATAAATACAATGTTTGAGATGAGAAAAACAGTTAAAAGAATCTCATGTTTTTTGCTTTAAGAACATCTTTTTGCAGTTATCTGAACAGTGGCTCTTTACTAAGAAAAATAAAAATAGAAATATGACATAAAAACTCTATTTTTGATTTATTGACCACCCTGTTCCATATCCTCCTCCTTATTTTTATTTTGGGTTATTAGTAACCTTTGCTAGACTAATGGCATGTGATGGATTATCATAAGAAACCTGGATGTTATTCTTTAATGAAATCCAATGGCACGTTAAGGAGTATTCTTATAAAGGCTCAATTCCAATTGGTTAAAATTTCAAACTATTTTCAAATAATTCTGAACTTAAAATCAACAAAATAGAGCATCTTTCATATATAATATAACCTTACCTCATAGAATCATTGTCTTCAAAGTCATGAAGGATTAATATACATTATTATATATATATATATATATATATATATATATATATATATATATATATATATATATATATATATATATATATATATAAAAGAAAAGGGGAACACACTCGTGAGTAATCTTACAACCGATGGCTTGACACACAAAAACAAATTTTAAAAAATCAAACCTGTTTTCCTCCAGTGAAAGAAAATACACATAGGAACATAGTGTTTCTGAATCATGTCAACTGTTTTCAAAATAAGAGGCTGAATGTCAATATTCATTTAATGTCGGATTGGCACCCATTCCTGGAATTACTTACGAAAATATGCTCTTATGTCCAGATGTATTGCCACTTGTTAACAAACATTATCATGCTGGAGATAAAAATAAACTGAAAAACATGGGTTTAGCTAAGCATGATACCATGAAAAAGAAAAGGACCACCACAAACGGAAGCATCCTCACTACGAGTTTATTACTTCAACTGTAATTTCATTCAAGTTTGTTCCATCAGTTTTACATGGCAATAATGATTATAGATGTTATTATCTACAATAATTACTCCAATATAGGGGGCATGTGCCTTCAACATGTTGGAGAAATGTTATTAGCAATTTAGGATAATACTTTCTTCATTTTCTTTTAATAGATGTAAATCTCCCTTTGAATGCTAAAAGTTGACAATAGCTATGAAATATGTGAAGTTGAAAGTGGAATGAAGACCTGAAAGAACACCTAATTCTTCTCTGAACTTTTGAAGCATTACATGATTATTTACCTAATTCTATTAATTACTCAGCTTAGGACGAATACAGCAAAGTGTTCAATTTTGGGGATGATATTGCATTTAAATCAAATTTTACCATAACAAGTTTGTTAGATATAAACTTGAAAATGGGTTGCTTTTACACTCTGAAATTCAGTTTTGAAAATAATCAATCAGAAGCAAGGTTCTCACTAGTAAAACTTAGGCTGACAGCAGGAAGAACTACTAGAATGTACCCATAATTTGTCCTGATATTGGATCAATACAGGGACTTAATTTTCGACACTGTTCCTTTCAATATCAGTTTTCTTTACATTCTTTCAGTGCCTACTCATAAATCATACTAAATTGATCTTACAAGATGGCATGGCAATTATATTTTGCAATAAGTCATATTTATTTAACAAAGCTTCTTAGGTGATTCTACTTGTGTCCTCCTAAGAGTCTAAAGTCTAAACCATAGTCATGGAACAAACAGAATAGACAGCAAAGCAGTGCTCAAATGAGTAGTAGCTCACAGGCATCATAGATGGGCGTAAAATGCATTTTCAAGTTTTCCATCTTTGCTAAGTCCATTTAGGGATTTTGATGAGAGTTACATGAAGCTGATTCAGCCAATTCACAGACAACATTCTTGGGCTAAACTTCGGATTCTCACTGGAAAGATTATAAGAAAATCAAATTTTATAAATTGACAATTCCAAGCAGAATACTGAAAACACTAATATTTGTTGGAGATTTCAAAGAGAAGAAACTTTCAATTCACATAAAGCAATGGAGATCTGGAAGTCATATTTTTTTCAGTTTAACATGATTATACACTAAAACAAACAAACAAAACATTATGAAGGCATATTGAGATAGTCCTTATCAAGAATACATTTCAAAGATTACTTTATTCAGAGTGCATTTCATAGATAACTACAACAGTCATATCAGCATCTCAAGAAGAGCAAATTCCAATTTCTGTTGTAAAGAATATTGAAATATGCGACACTCACATGTTTTCCTATTTCATCCTTAATTATCATTCTTGGAAGCGACTGAACCTGCACAAATAACTTGATTAAATTCAAGTACCTTAAATTATTTCATACCAATCGAGAAAGTGATCTAAGAGTTGTGCCACTTTGAAGAAGTTTAAAGCATGTGTGCTGCCGTGACAACACATCCAATTCCCTTATAAGGGTACGAAAATTCATTAATTGGCGTAGGGTTGACTTTTTGAAGAAATGGATAGGCGTAAACTCAATGCACATGAAAAACAAGTCTTTTATTTTTAAAGCTGCAGAAATCAAAGTATTGATAGAGTAATAAAAATTAAATTTCATTATTAATCACAATTAAAGATAGTCTATAGAATCAATGGTTTACCACGAGATCTACTTTCAGCTGCATCAGCACCAGACTTCTCTTCCACTACCACTATCTCTCTGCCTCACCAAAACTAAGAAACGAAAAAAAGTACAAAAAAGTAATATTAAAAATAAATCAAAAGAATCTGTAATAACTTGCACGAATCGCAAAAATGAATACCTGGATGAAGGAAAAATCCAGATTTTAGAGAAAAATGGTGCTGAGAATACCTAGGCAAAAACTCATGGCAATCTCTAGGTAAGAGAGCTTAACAACAAAGATTACTTCAAGTCATTGGAGGATTTGCGGATCTAAAAGATTACCTCTCCTTCCGCCGAGATGGCCGTTCTCCAGATCTTCCCCTAAGAGCAGGGAACTCCATCTTTCTCTGTCCAGGCTGAAAATGCTAAGGCCAATGAAGCTCCAATTTTGCTCGCGTTCTACACTGGCTCACTGACTGGAATTTATGGAAATTGAGAAAGAAAGCCGTGAGCTTTGTTTCATTTACATTTAGATACAAAGATGAGTGTTCAATATATATAGCTTCTTCAATCCTATTCAACACAGAATGCAGCACGACCTCTACACATCAACCACCAATATTTTCAGCTACTTAATGTAAACCAACCCATTTCGTTTCCATTTCAACAATCAAATCTATACTAGAAAGTGCATATTCTAAACCCAACAGTAGATAATATTAGGTCAAGATTAAATCTCAAAGAACACCCACCTACCAACAACAACCAATGAATCTCTCAAAATATCGCGGCTAGGGCTTATCGAGGACTGCTGCCTCGTTTAACCGTCTTCTCCTTTGAGTGCCACCTGTGTTTTTCACAAATCCACAAAAGACCGACAACCCGCTGCAGCCACCAAAATCAATTCTTCCAATACCCTTCGCCGCTCTGTCACCTCGGTCAACCACCCAGCTCCAGTTCTCCTCTTTATTTAGAGCTTTCAACTCTCCCACGGTGGATCTAAGCCTCCAAATGTATATCTGTGGTTTTTTGTTGTATGGGTGCAGATCTGTCACCCTTATCCCGTCCCAGCTCGCCTGTTACCCACTCAGCTCCGCTCCTCCTCTTTCTTTACAGCCTCAACTCTCACGATGTGGGTTCCAATTGTGCTTTTTGTGTGAAATTTTGCTGTAAGGGTGACAGATCCGCAAGAGAGTGTGTGCGCGCACGCGCTTTGTCGTTAAGGGTGTACTGTGATTTGTGGATGATGGTTTGGATCTTCGGATTTACATCAGCTTCTCTAAATTACTTTTGTTTATTTTATACTAATACTAATCTAATACTATGTTTTAGATTATTTTAGTTTTAGGGATGTTGTGTATTTTTTTGATTTGTCACAGAGGAAAAAGAAAAAAAAAATCTATTCAAAATCGTATTTCAACAGTTTATTCAAGTCTTTTGATGGGAAGTCCCAATTCAAATGACTAAGGGTCGGATCTTCGTTAAACCATTAGTGCTTCTGCTGTCATTTCTTAGTGGGCTTCAAAATACACGTCTATGGATTTCAAATTAGTATCCTCCAGTCCTCGTCCGAGGGAGGGACAATCGTGGATAATCCATTTTATCTATATATCTATCCTATACCCGAATCTTAGATAGAGGGAATGTAATGCAGTGTCCACCCCTCTGATCAAGTTGATCACAATCTTGGAATCAATCTCCAGCTCAATTTTCTCTATTCTTCTTTCCCATGCCAACGTGAGACTCATACGTAGCCCCAATTAGGGGTGGGTATTGGGTTCGGGTAACCCAAACCCGACCCGTCCCGTTTTTAAAATACCCAAACGGGACGAGTGTTTTTTGGGTTTGGGTACCCGAACTTGAATACCCGTATTTTATTATGTGAATACGGGATGTGTTTGGGATTGGTCTCTCCAACCCCGAATACCCGAACTCGCCTATATAATATTATTATTATATAATTTATACAATTTAGTTATATAATTAATTAATTAACATTATCTAATAAATGAACTTTTTTACTTTATCATAATATTCCTTTTAAATATTTCATTAGTTATTAGTAATCAATATTATGGGTCATTATATGATTTTAGACTTTTAGTTATTTTAAAAATTTGTATCTTTTGCGTAATTTAAGTGTTGACTTGGATAAATTATTTTGGTATCAACTATAGATAGTATTTGGATTGGATTTTTCTTATTGAGACTCAATGTTGATCGTATTTTATCATTAGCTCATTATATGATTTCACTTTGTGATCGTATTTGGATATATATGAAATAGTCATTATGATGAATTGATGACATGTTTAATGTAATAATGGTTAAAAGTTATACTATTTAGCAAAAGGGAAATGACGAAATATAATTACGTAATATTGTAATATTATTTGTTAGGTGGATGAAAAATTAATGAATAACGTCCCGCAATAATTTGGGTACCCGAATTATTACGGGGCGGGTTTGGGATGATTTATTATACCCATATCTCTAGCCCCGAACCCATCCCAAACCCGTCTCGTGCCCACCCCTAGCCCCAATAGTTCAGCTTCTGTAATGGTACAAATTCTTAGGTTCATACTAAATCCAAAAATCTAGCAGCCTCGATCATTCCTCAAAAGTCAATTGGCGATGCTATCCATTTGATTCCGATCTCATATCGTGTTGTTAGCTTATTCGGCAAAACATATGCATTAGACCAGTTGGTTGCTAGACAAATTTTTGTTTATAAAAGAGAGCAGAAGGATACATAACCTCGAGGATTTGCTTTTCTAGTACAAATTCTCTTTTTTTGAAATTCTCAAATAGCTCAAAGGAAAATCTTTAGTGAATTTCATTTTTTTATTATTCAAGGGTTTAATCCCTTTTGAGGCGGGTTTGGCACATTAAATGGGCACCTCTCCCAACAGGGTTCGAACATGAATCCGTTACTTTGTAGTGATCAATCCACTAATCTTTACCCCCTTTTGTTTGTCTCATTTAAAATTCTATTTGGATTCTTTAGTTTGATCCAATTATTAAGACTATCAAGACAATTATATTATTATAAATGGTCTTTCCTTGTTCTTGTACAAAATTACAAGATTTATCTCAAGGTGCACAAAAACACTTCAAAATAGAGTCACAATATGATTATGGGAAAGTTGTTCTCTCAAGGGATATATAAATACAACAATATACATAGTTGCACCCTTCAATATGATTTTAGGGAAGTGCTTTTTTTCAGTCAAGTACAAAATACAAGATTTTTTTCAAGGTGCACACAAGTACTACAAAATGAGTTGCAGTTTGATTCTAGGGAGTTTGTGCACTCATGGCATGGGATATATAAATACTACAATATAGCTGATATGCCTCAAATTTTGGGGACTGAAATGTTTATTGATCTTTTCAAAAAAATATGGGAAAAACTCTTGAGCTTTTTTTCTAGGCACATAATATTTGTTTGCTTCATCTTTCAATTGCATTTGATAAAACTCCCTTGTTCGAGAATTTTTTATAAGAGATAAAGCATGGTTCTTTGACATCCTGTGAACGTGTCACAGATGAGAATGCCGACGAGGTTATTTGAGTTTTATCTTGATATTGATTAGCCGTCAATACATGCACAATAAAGACAATCACTTTCTTAGGACAGCGTCTAGTGGCGGCTAGTTGTTTAAATTTTATTTATTTTATGTCATATACCATATTATAAAATTATATTAATTATTTTTTTCAAAACTATGATTCATTTAAATTTAGTGTAAAATCAAAATTTACCCAACACGAAGTGGGACCAAGGGGAAAGAATTTACCTAAACAAGAAGAAGGGTATCGAAAGATACCCAGATACCCTTCTTCTTCTCCCTTGATGATGATGATCATGAGTTATACTAGTAGTATTCTTGAGTATGTAGTTGATGTTTCTTTTGTATTGCTTAAAGAACAAGAACCTGTGGAAGTGAAACATATGTATTTAAGATTTAAGATGATATAACATATCTTATGAGAAAATCAGGTTTATTGGTTGTATATTATTTCTAGCTCCAATTCATAACCACTAGATGAAATGATTTTGATATCCTCGGGTAGTGCAGTTAAAACGTGAACTAGGGGAGAAGAGTGATAAACTTTCTAACTTTAAGTCAACATGCATAGTCTATGTAGTGATGTAATTATTCTTCAGGGTTATAATGTATACGTATTCTTACATACAGACTCCTGCAGTCCTGCATGTCATATTGTCATAGGATCACATGTAACTGTGTAAGCATGTATGCACATATTGTATATGTTGGCTATAAATGCATGTATTAATCTACAATAACCTATTCATAGCTCCGATGAAATATTTTGAACCTTCAAATGAACTATTATATGAGTGTTCTTTTCGCATTTCTCTCTCTTCCTCTAACATGGATTTATGTAAGTATATAATATATCGTTCATGCAGCCCAATATTCTCCTTGTATCTGTGCAAGTGCTTTGAGCTGCTCTCTAAGATTCATAGATCATTTGTTCAATTTTTAACGGGTTCCTTAATCCCACAAAAAAGATTATGATTTTCTGCTGAATTTGAACAGGATCAAGTTAATAACTCTCTCCGAGAGGCACAGGCTAAACTAGATGTATTTCGCATTAGATACCAGGAGTCCGTGGAAGAGTTGGACTACAAGAACAAGAAGTAACCAGTTGGCTTCGTATCGAGCTGGAGTAATTTAGAATAACAAACTCTGAGGGCTGGAGTTGAAAGGTACGGGACATGAAACTGGAATGCTATTTTGAAACATTTAGATATAGAACCAATGTGGAATTAAAAGATAAGTGGAGAAACTCATGATCATCACCACCTTCTCCCGGGGCATGGAAGAATCCAGAACCACCTCTCTGTGGCATTATTATGTTAATAATTCAAGAGTATATTTTGTATAAATTCACATTGAATTTAAATAAATTCTTCTAAATCATCGAAATAACCCAAATAAAAATCTTTTAAACCATAGAAAACCCAAATAAACTGCTAAAATCCCTTTTATCACCTTATGTAATTAATGACGTCCAAACACACACATTTAGGGCTGTCAATGGGTCGGATTAGGATCACGCTCGATCTAGATCCAACTCCATTTATGTCGGATCGGATACCTTTCTCACTCGAATCTACATTTCTCCAGTCCAATAATTTTTTTCTCGAATTTGGTCGGATATCGAATATTTTTCAGATACAATAAAATCTTCACTTTCAAATTTTACATCAATATTGTTTTCTAAATAGTATGTTAACATTACGATATTATTTAGTTTTTACTATTATTCATTTTTTTTAGATGAAAGATGCATGAAAATAGAATTATCAATAAATTATTAACTATTATCATATTAAACTAATGATAAAATATTAATAATTTTACTAATTATAATAAAATATTATATATAAAAATAATTTATTTATTTATTGTCGGATACGGATATCTAGCATATTTTATTTGATTAAATTATTTATTTCTCTTGTTTCTCTTGCAATTTCTTCACTCTTTATTTCTACACGCGTCTTTTTCGGAAGTCTACAGCCATTATGTGGCATAGGGGTTGCTCCATCTATTATAAATTGCAAATTTTTATAGTCAAATCAGTTCATCGTATCTCTACTTTGATTGAAATCCTAATAAATAGAATTCGGATTGAAATCCGCCGCATTGCCCTACACATATTTGTATTACTGGATTCAAGCCCAAAGAGTCTTGAGAGTTCGCTAAAATAAGCCCAGCCAGATAAAATATCTTATGTGAAAACTTTTGCTGCTAGATTTAGCACCCAGTCCAATTCCCTTTACAAAATAATTCTACTGATTCAAAGTTTATTCAAAATAAACTTGAATAGAGCAAAAGTTAGATTGCATGGATACGGTATAATATGATACGAGTACGACGATACGAATTTTCAAAATTTATAGGATTCGATACAGCAAAAATACGTATCTGTATATATAAAAATATATTCTAATAAGAAATCATTGTTTTAAAAATGTATTAAAAAAATTATGTAATATATATTTAGTTCACTTTCATATTAAAATAAATAATGATATCTACCTCTTATATAAATGTTCAAGTAAAACCATAATATTAATATCATAGGCAAATTATTTGGCCTTATACAGATTTTCAAGCACTTTATGTAGATTTACTTTGATAATATACATAATCTAGAAATTATTTGTAGAAATACATGCTCTCAAGTATTCTGGGTGTTTCCGGTATGTCTTCCTTTGTATCTGATACGTATCTTTTTTATTTTTATTTACTTATTATTGAAATCGACACTGTGGAGTATTTCACAAGTATCGTACGAATATCTAAGTATCCGAGTATCCAATACGCATACGATACTGCACGGTGTATAATCTCTATTTATGCATCGAGCTTATAACTTCTTCCTAGTTGGGCCGGTATTAACATACAAGAGGCCCAACCCAAAACATGTGGGTCTCTTTTGTTGATGTCATAAATTATAAGTGGCAATACTATTACCCAATAGTTAATCAAGCCAATCTAACCCAATCAAAACAAAATTTATTTCTTCTCTTTGTTGTTGGGTTAGGTTGAATTGAATTGGGTTAAAATTATAAGTGAATACAAAGGGTTGTTTGTTTGATGTTAAAAAAAGTATTTTGAGAAAGTAGTAAAATTTTGTGAAATAATATCGATTTGCATAATATTATTTGTTTGGATTTTGAGAGAGTGGTTTGAGAAATAAAGTAGGTGTATTTTATTTTTTTTTTTTTTTGAAGAGTTAGGTTGTAGGTGTAATATGTGTAAGGCTTTATATCAAATCATGTTTGTTATATGAGATCAATTGTGTAAGACATATGTTACTTTATGTCAAAATATAGTAGAGTTTGTATACATTTTGTTTAGAAATACTAAAATTGTTGTTTGGTTGACTTTTGAGTAAGTACTTTGAGATAATTGAGATATAAAAAATTTATTTAAAAAAATAGAGAACATGTTTGTTTGACATTTTTTGAACACGAATTTTTTTTTTAAAACACCAAACAAACCGGCCCAAAAGGTTTGTAAAAAGTAGCTCAAGCAATTTGAAAATATCACTGTGAGTTTATTAATGTCTAATTAACAAATTGTTGAAAAGAAAATGGACTTTTGGCAAACTGCACCTTTGATAATGGGTCATTTGGTAGATTGCACCCTCAAAATTAAATTTTGACATAATGCATCCTCGAAATACATAAATCTTGGCAGAGTGTACCCTCGAAATTAAACTTTAGCAGAGTGCACCCTTGAAATACATAATTTTGGTAGAGTGCACCCTCGAAATACATAGAGTGTTGGCACAGTGCACCATTTTAATCTTTTTTTTGCCAAAGAGATTGTCGGAAAATAAAAAATTCTGATATTCATAGGGACATAATTATTCTATTAACTCATTTTCCTTCAAAAGAAATTAATTTCCTTCCAAAAATTTAAGCCAAGTGAAATAAATTTTTACTTCAGGGTAGTTTATCCATTTACACATTTAATTAATCTAAATTCTAGAAAAAAAAAGTAACATAAAAATTTGCTCCACTTAATCTACAATAATCTCATAGTTTTGGTTTGAAGTTATATGAACTTGCCCATATTAATATGAATATCGTTGGTAATTCTTGTGGCAGATTGCTGAGTTTATTGTGTTCAAGTTTGCTTATTATGTCTTGACTATCATTTTTATGTTAGGTACATTGTATTTTAATTTTTTAAATTTAAAAGTCTATTAGAATATATGTAAAAAAAAATTGATGTCAAAAATAGAATATAGATCAACAAAAATGGTGAAGAATTGTGCAAAAATGATTGAGGGATGTAAATATGGATTGTTGGAAAAATGAGAACTTAGGCATAAAACTTAGATTTTAGGAAGGAAATGAGTTAAAAGAATAATTATGCCTCTATTAATATTAGGATTTTTAATTTTCCGTACATTCTATTTGTTCAAAAAAGATTTAAAGGTGTAATCTGCCAAACTTGAATGTGCACTATGCCAAAATCTATGTATTTTGAGGGTGCATTATGTGAAAATTTAATTTCAAGTGTGCACTGCCTAAATTTAGTTATTTCGAGGGTGCATTCTGCTAAAATTTAATTTGAAGGTGCAATCTGTCAAATTATCCATAATATGAAATCGATAATTTGACCAAACTTAATTTTAACCCTCCCAAGTTCAATATACGAGACATAATCTGAGAAATACAACAACAAAAGATGAAATCGACGGGAACCGCTCAATTTTCTACGGAATGGTGATGGAGAATTTCAGACCTACCGCGGGCGAACAGCGCTTTGCCCATTCCCGCAAGCTTAATGGAAGCGACAAATACTTCCAAGACAAGTCATCACCTTTATCGTTCGTAGGAAAAAAAACAAAACAAAAAAGACAATTTGATTCAGCAACAAACAAAATTTAAAATATATTAGTAACTAGTACTTGTTCATATATGCAATTATAGTAATACATAATTATTTAAGCAGTGAATGAGTGAAATGGAAGGGTAAGTTGTTGAAGAAGAGCCGTAATTGGTACGGCCAGCCTAGGCTCATACGCAAACCCATGCAACTCATGATCTTCATCACCACCTTGTCCGGGGGGGCATGGAGGAATCCAGAGCCACCTCTTTGTGGAAAAATCAAACAGCAGCAAGGCTTTATCTCTTATCAGTATCACAACAAAATCACCCTGTGCAACGCAGTTGAATCCGCGGCCACCTTCAATCTCCGCAAACTGTATGTATAATTGCTGTGGCATCCTCTCGATTTCGACCCACATAGTCCCGCATTCCTGCAAAGCCCAAAGCCTCAAGCTTTTCGGAACATTCAGTTTGCTCTTCTCCACTGCTGCTACTAAAATCAGTTTTCCTCTGTTCTCGACCAAGCTTGGTGACCGCAGGAACCTACGCATTGGGGCTTGAATCTTGCACCATTGGTTAAGAGATATGTCGTAGGACAATACGCTGAATGGGCTGTAGTTCATGCAGTAGAATCGGCCTCCCACGTGCACCATTCTCCCCGATTCCAGACTACAGAGCCTAGGGAGGGAAGAGGTTGTGCCCCATATGGAGTAGAATCCACCACCGTCGATGTGGAAGCTCTCGGAAGTCAGATTCTTGACTGCGTAAGGAGATATGAGATCGTCTCCTGCAAATACCAAATCAATTGAAGAATCTGTAATGGTTAGACCAATTGAAGGGCAGAGTCTTGGCCTCAGAGTAGATGGCAACTGATGGATTACAGAGCCCATTAGAGGGTTTGAGAGGAGAATAGTTTTAGAACCAGAAGCAGCAGATGAATCTAATTCGGCGGTGGATGATACCCAACATACTAAGCCACCAGAAGATGAAACAGGGGAAAATCCAGGTGGGATCAAGGGGAAAGAATTAGAAAGGCGGTACCATTTTAAGTTTTGAGGATCGAAAAGGTACCCTTCTGCTTCTTGATGATGATGATCATGAGCTGTACTACTGGTATTTTTGAAGATGTAGCTGCTGCTTTTTTTGTGTTGCTTGAAGAACAAGAACATGTGGAGGTGGGGTGATGCTTGGAGGTATAATTCCAAGAAAGTGGTCGAGAATATGAGGCCATACCATCTTTTACAGACTGCTCGAGCTCGAAAGAAGGCTGGAGGGGGAAGACAGGCGATAATACGATCGATTAATCTCTGCGGAAGCCTACTCCATATTCTGCAGTCCATCCATGGCCCCCCGTTCATAGTAGTCATACTAGTACTGATTAATGGACTAGTAGAGGTAAATCCGCCGTAGGGAAAGGGTATGTTAATTATTGGCGTTTCATGAAAAGCCTCCATTATTATATATATATATATATATAATGTGTTCTATATGGGTGGGGGGGTGGGGGGGGGGGGGGGGGGGGGGGGCGGAGTTTAAGGTTTTATCTGCACTTCTCAATTTCAGTGGAGGTATGGGAAGACTTTGTTGGATTAATTGGAGCTACTCATGAAACATGCACTATCGGAGATACACATATAAGTGCAAGACTTTCTTTTGGTTGTTGTGGATTGGCTTTCTGATGGGAGGACAGTTGTTTATATAGGAAGAGGAAATGTGTTTGGTGCATGTTTCCTATATATGATACAGTATGATGTATCAGTTCTTAAATTAATGATTCTTTTATTTCCTTGTTTGTTTGTGCACTCGATCTTAATTTCTTTGAGCTAGCTAGCAGTGCACTGAAAGTCATTTTTTTTATATGATGGATACATACATCTAATCTATTTATCTATCATTTCTCAGTGTTTTCTTGTCAATATTGCCGAGGAAGGAAGGACAAGCTGCAGACCTGATGAGAAAAGAAAATTTTGCCAGGGTAATTGCAGATATATATGGAAACTCTACTTTTCCTACACAAAACACAACTAGTCATATTGCATTGCTCCAATATAGGGTTAATGTCTTACCCGTGAAATGCATAATGTTGAATTTATCATCTCTGATTTGAAAAGAAGCATTTTACCCCCTGTGATTTTAAAAAGAACACTTTAACCCCTATGAAAATTTTAAATAAACAATTTACCCCTTTCAGCTGGAGAATGTAACTCACTTGCCGAAATTGACAGTGGGCATGAAAAGTGTTTTGTAACATACCGGGATAAATTGCTACAGTTATCATAACATTGTGGGTAAAATATCACGTATATCGTAATACATGAGGTAAACTGACATATTATCATAATACAATGGGTAAAGTGTAACATATAAAAATATCAGGAAAAGTGGGAACCTCTCCCAACAGGAATTCGAACCTGAGTCCGCTACTTCGTAGTGACTAACCCCTTCCACTAGACCAATCACCTGTTGATAAAACTTTCATAAGATTATAAGGGGATAAAATGTTCTTTTTCAAATCAAATAAAAGCAAATTAAATATTATTAATATTACATGGAGGTAAATGTCGTGGACTCCTCCAAGACATAGTCGTTAAAGGCATGAGATAGAGGAAAGGTCATTAATTAACCATGTACACTATTATGTTGTAAACACCAACCAAATCTTTAAACTCCATAATAGTCCAATAATCAGGTCTCAATTGGCTGGATCGCTTACCACGAGGGCGATTGTCTTGCCAACATTCACCTCTGAAGCAAGAGTCAGAATCCGTTATTACTTGTAGGACCGAAAGGTATGCAGAAAATAAAAACGATAAATTATGTTGTAAGTTGTAACATAATCAAGATTATCATGTTTAACTAGCTCGAAGAAATCATTTCCATTTGCTTTTGTTCTTAGTTAAAAGTGAGAAAATTAGTCTTATTCTGATCCATCAGTTATTAGCCGATCCTTGTGCTATATGCACAAAAAGTAATATTGCAGAAGTTTAAAGTATGTATTTAAACTGGGTTAATTTCACATATCCTCCACGTATCTTTCTTGTACTCTTGCTACTCATTCACCTATCATCGATGTAATATTAAATCCTTCAATTATCCTCATGCCATTAACTTTTTTGTCAAGAGACAGTTATCAATTGTTGACGTAGCGAAAAAACTAGATTCACTTTCCAATTTTACCCCGATTAATTTCATATGCATCCATGTACTTTTATATATCCTCACCTACTCTATGTACTATTAATATCTACAATTACCTCGTAGAAGCTAATTTTTTATTATGCAATTTCGTTAAAATAAAACCTTAAATTATCTTAACTAACTCCACTTTCCCTTAAAAAGTTATAGACACAATCCTACTAATTTTTTTCATCAAATATTTTGCTTAAATTTTTTATTTTGTAAATTTAACTCATTTGTATTTTTTTACACAATTCGATTAAATTGCAACATTTCACAAACATCATTTAAAAAATTGCATCGGATTAAATATTTTAAGTGAGTCTATTTTCAACATGTAACACTATCCTTCAGATAGCATACAACAATTTTTTTTGGGAGCATGATGCCAATAGGAAAATCAAGCTCTGAATCGTACCTCAATAACAACGACAAACCGACAAACGGAACGAGAAATTTATTGGTGGCAATAATTGATTATAAGTGCTAGCTTATCAATTTAATTTAAGTTACTTCACTACTTAAGGATTTTTTTCATAAATTCTTCCAATGTTTTTTGCTAGAAAATATGTAGCTGCAAATTATACAATGGATCTAATTTGAGCAAATTAAAAAATGAATTCAATTTAAGTAAATTAAAAAAACTAGAAAAGGCAAAAATAACTAGCAGAAAGGATTGTAATTTTTTTTTGGGGGGGGGGGGGGGGATTGTTGAAGTTACTCATGGTAGTTGAGGGTTTGAATTTTGTGTAAGAAAAAAAAAACTATTTCTCATGAGATATATAAGAGTACACGAGTGAGATCATCTCCAACAAACCTTTTAAATTTCAGGTATTTTATTTTAAAATTTTAGGGGTGGACAATGTTATATATTTTTACTTTTTCTCTACACTCCAATAACTTATTTATATTTTAGGATTTTACTTTTAAATAATCACACCACGCTATTGCACTCCAACTTTAACACACTACTTGTACTTTTAAAATTTCACTTTAGACTCTCAAATATGAGAGTTCGAACTTATCAAATTTTGATAGTCTTATGTTTAAAAGACTCCCCTAGAGTACATATTTTGTGCAATTCTTCTTAAAATTTGATATATAGAGACTCCTTTGAAGATGGTCTGAGATGTAAGTGAAATTAAACAATAAGGGTAAATTTGGAAAGTAGACTTATTTCGCCACTTCCACAAATGTTAACGGTGTTCTAACGGAAAAATTAAACGGTTTGGGAGTAATTGAAGGTATTATTAGGCCATCTCCAGTGACTTCAATCCAGTTTCCCCTTATTTTTCCCATTTTTATAGTTATCTCCAGTGATTCAATCTTTTCATTTCAATTAATTCAAATATTCATTCTTCTCCACTCTCACTTAATAATAATAACAAATAATAAGGGATAATTATACACAAATCGATTTGGGAATGATAAAAAAATATATTTAAGATTGACAGGATTTGGGAATAATTAAAATAATTTAATATTGACATTAATAATAAGCAATAAATTTGGTACACAATAATTAGTAGACAACCAATTTTTTTTTTAAAAATACACAATAATACAACAATTAATAACTCATATAAGGAAAGTCACCTTTCCCGCCATCGTCGTTGCCACCGTTGTTGCTACCGTCGTTGCCTAGATTGAACAAATAAAGTTTAATT
Organism: Penstemon barbatus; assembly: GCA_003313485.2. NCBI lineage: Eukaryota > Viridiplantae > Streptophyta > Magnoliopsida > Lamiales > Plantaginaceae > Penstemon > Penstemon barbatus. The sequence goes on from CM064877.1 coordinate 17,935, forward strand.
TTTATTAATATAGTATTGCATTTCCCACCCCCTCCCCTATTCATAAAACTTCATCGTTTCCATCTCCTAAATCCAATCTTCCCCTCCTCCCTCTTTACAGGAGATGGCCTTAGTACATGGGTAATAGGTGAAGAATAGTTAAAGAGTATAGGGAAGGTAAGTGAAATTAACCCATTCAAAATTTATAATCAATTAGCTAGGGTGAGTTTTTTAATTATATTATTGATGAGTAGTGAAAGAAAATTATCAAAATCAAAATTAAGGGTAAGTAATATAATTTTAGTATAATTAAACATAGTATATCTGTGATGCACTACAGCATAGTGGACGACACAGAGAGATCGAGTAGAGTTTTCATGTTCATTGGCCAAAATTTATTCAGTCTCATCAGTTACGTTCTTGATTCTTGCATGTACAGGAAGGGTGTGAAATGCAAAAATTATTTGTGAGCTTTGCTGCACCCTGAAGTAAGTAATTAGTAAAAGATAAGGGAAGTAGTAATGTTCATCAATAGTACTTCCTCTTCTCTTTTCACTGAGTAATAATAAACTCACTTTTTTCTGTACCTTTGTTGGATTTTGCTCGGTTTTGTTAAAAGAGTTGCAAATCTAAGTCAGTGTCTTGTTTCTATCAATCTCTTCAATATGATTGCTCTCCCCCTCCCCCCTCTATAAATAGAAAAAAGTTGGGTGCTCAGATATAGAAATCGTGTTTTACTTCAAGAAACTTCCATAAATAGAAAAAGGGTTCCTCGTCAGAATTGGAAATTATGCATTCCTTCAAGGAACTTAGTTGTCAAACATAACAGTACTACTTGTGACTTTTTTTAATGCATTATTGCTAGCTTCCAGAGTAGTTTCTTTGTTTTGTTTTTGTTTTTCATACCTATATCGATATGTGTATGTATGTATAGGGATTTATTATCAAAAAAAAAAATGTATGTATAGGGAGTGATAGCAAATTAAGTTACTTTGAATATTCTAAATTGGCAGTTTAACTTTATGTGAACCTTATGTTTTTTATAAATGAAGCACACTACCTTCCTCTTGAATTTCACACTTTTACAAAGGGGTAAAATATCTATTATGCAGCAATATCAAATGGAATTAAAATGCTCATTTATTGTGTAAAGTGAGGTGAATAGGTTGGTAGGGGCGTGCTATTGACCGAGTAAGTAGAAACTGTTCATTGATTTAATCACGTAGTACGTACAGTTTGACCTGTTAAGTAATTATATCTCCCTAATGGGATTGGGTTGGGGCGGCCTTCTTTCTGCTCTGTAGCTGTATGTACTGTACTACTGTTTAAACTTTAAAGCAGAAGTGGCTACTGTTAATTGACCTTTGGTTCACATTATTATATGTACATCAGTACATGTAAGCTGCTCTTGCTCATCAGTTTATTAGATTCACCCCAACTTATCAATTAAATAAGGTTTTAATTTAATTTTCTTTTTCTTAGTTTAGTTGTTCTTTATTTTGGGAAAAACAAAACCTCATTGTGCAAAATATTTGGTTAAACTCTGTGATTTTAAAGTATCAATCACATCTAACAACCATCATTACGGTGCATTTCCAAATTTTCAAGTAATTATATGGAGCATATGAAAAGAGTTTAGATTATTTATTTTTTCTCTCATGAACATTGGCAAATTAAAAATGAGATCAATGCCATCAAATATCACCCGAAATACTATTGCACTGAACAAGAATTTAAGTAAAAAGTAAACAAACACATGACAATTATTACGTGAGGAACTCAACTCTGCAAAACTTATGAGATTGAATTCCGATAAAACTCATCCACTAACAATAATATGATAACAAAATCATCATCCCTTAAAACGATTAGATGATCATCAATTTATCAAGAGAATACATTTTGGACAACAAGAAAATAAATAAACCAACATACAAGAAACATGAAAATTTAAAAACCAATAAAGATTCTCTAGTTAGGTTTTGAAGAGATTTGAATTATAAAGGAACCATAAATTTGTTTCATGAATCCCTAAGACGCTATTTTTCACACTTTGATATTGTTTGAGTTATTTCGTGGTGTGGAATACAAGCGCACGCACACGAACACATAAGCCTAAAACGTCTTTTTTTTTATGTTCCTTCATGTAGATCTAAATTTTCTTTGGTTGGCTTCCAACCATGCATATGGGATAGATACAAAAGTCAACAATAGAAAAATTGGTATAATCTTAAAGTTGTGTTTGAAAATTAATGATCTCAAATCATTACTTTATACGAAAGAAAAAAAATTATAATATAAAGTTTTAATTTGAGACATCCAGAAAATAAATAACTTAGAGTGAGACTAAGATATTTAGACCACAAAGAATATAATTTTCAAAATTATGAAAGAAATGAGACATTAATTACATTGAACTACTAAATTTGAGTTGCTTGCCCTTAACTTTATCAAAATATTAACTCCAATACCTTCACTTTTGGATAGTGTAAAAACCTAATCAATTGTCAAATCATTCCACATTACATAGAAACATGCAGTCATATCCAAAGAATTAGCAATGTTTAGCAAACTCTCTTAAAAGATAATTATTCAACTCAGTTTGACTCGTTTATACCCCTGCACTGAACTGAGTAGCCACTTCACCTAAAATTTACATATACTTTTGATACCAGAGAATATCAATAGTACTAGCCATCCATTTCCCTGTCACATGGTGCCACTCAAGATAAACTCAAGAACTAACAGCTTGAGAAATAAATTACAACAGGGAAGAGGACTTCTCCTCTATAGAAAATATAGAATATCCAACACAAAAAATGGATAGGGCTTTACGAGTTTGTAGTTGGTGAGAAATAGTGAATAATACTAGAACCTTTTTTCACGGTATTAGCCCGTTTCTGCGGCTGGAGCCAAGCACGCACTTCTGCCTGTATTTCAGGTGGTAATTCATTCAATACAACAGGGTCAATCTCATCACTCTTGTAATTACATGCATTGCTTCTGAATTCATCTTCTACCAAACTGCACGTGCTTTTTCGACCAGGGCTGCCATTTATTGCCTGAAGACCTGCACCATGTACTCAAGATCCGACCCAATATTAGCAAACATGAAAATTTATGCTTAATGTTCAGTGAACATTTACATTGACAAAGCTAAACAATTACCAGAGGAAGATGCCTCGCTCTCTTGAAAAGTGCTAACGTGATCTTGCTCAGGGAAAGAGGATGAGTTGTGGCTCTGGAAAAATCTCAAGATAGATGGAGTTCCCTGGTACAACAATGCATGGGCATACATAAGGTTTCATCTCATGACAATAGACATCATGTTAAGCAAGTCAGTCAGAGGCAGAACATTGAGAAACCAATGTCAGTTTGCTAGCAATATTCTGTCAAATAATTTAAAAACTAGGAAATTCTACAACAAAATGGATGGTTGGGTAGATGGGAGTTTGTTCTCAATGGACTACTTGAGTGAATAAAGTAAATTAAAAGTACTGCATCCCTTAACCATACATAACTGACAAAATCACGAGGTTCTCAACTATCTCACATTCCAAATTAATTTCGTAGTCGCAGATAAGGATGATTACCTTTTGTTTGTCAAATTTCCTTTTCTGGTTCTCTGACTTCAAAACAGGTCCATGGGAATCCATATGTGACTGAGTTAGTTTTGATCCCAAGCCATTTTCAGCACCTGATTTGAAACTATAATCATGAATTGGGAAAAAAGAAAAGGAATGAAAGGTAAAAGAAAAGAAATAAAGAAATGGCCAGCATGACATGGAACTACCTGAGGAAGATGACAACATTAGTTTTTCAGTGAGTCTATCCTCTTCTTGTATCATCCTAGACAAAAATGGATCCTGGTTATCTGTAAATTTTTCCATATGAAACGCATCCTACACGGAAACGCCATGCAATAAAAATTAGCTAGCAATACACCATAAACAAAGTTAATGGTTCAGCATTCCCAGTTCCTTTCATAAACCTACTAATCAGTAACCAAATAAAATTGCTGATAAAGATTAATACAGCATTTCCAGTTCTCTGATTGCTGGTATTTTCGTGCTATTCTTAGTACAGAACAATCCAAAGTTTCATGGAAAAAGTGCAAATGTGCAATCTAATTCTGGAATGGAATCCCTAGGCCTCCAATAGTTACTAATTATATTTGATCATATCCCTTATTTCTGCAAAATGGTAATTTTTTTTTACATGCTCCTCATGATTTCCAAGATCAAGGAATGGGGAGAGAAATGAGTGCCAGGATTGGTAGTAGGGGATACCACTCAGAACATGGCTAAAGAGTACTTTTTGAGTGAAAGCATAGTGCTGCTCTTCAAAGTAACTCCTCATTTAATGTTTGTTTTATAATAAAAGAGAAATAATGTATAGGAAAGTTGAATTTCTCTTCCTCAACTAACTCCGGCAAAAGAAGGGCCACAATCAATGCACAGAAACACCGTTTCTGTATTGAACATTATCTTCATATGCCTTACAAATATATATGTGAAACAAGCATAGTTCACATGAGCTTATCTTCCACTACGTATAATTATATCTTATCTATGTGTAGTCTAGCATCTCTGAAATGTAAAGTTGCTGCAGCAACTCCATTCCCATCTTCAGATAACATGGAAAAGCAGCCAAAGTACATCAATGCCAAAAAAAAAAAAAAAGTCTCTATGTCACAGCCTAATAAAATCAATTAAGAATCTCATGAAAACAGACCTTGTAAATGAGAACATTTACGAACATGAAATCAGACCTTGCCTTACACACTTCTATTTCATCTTCATATGGATTTAGACATGGCATGTCAAGATTAGTCTTTGCTTCATTCTCACAAGTGTTGATTTCTGGGCCTGGCAAGTGTAAACTCACACAGCACCCATTACCTAAACCACTGCCACACATTCACATGATTCTGATAGACAACAAAACTTATGGCAAAAAAAAGGGACAGGGGACAAGGATCAAAATTTACAAGTTTAACCAGAATAGTAATCAATAGAACCTGGAATAGACAAAGATGCAGCATCTTGGGTTGATATGCCATTTGGTTCCTTTTTTGAAATGCAAGTTTGACCTTGATTATGGAAATACTTCATAATTGAATGTGTTCCCTGCCAAAGCATTGTGGTGAAAATTGAGATGATATGATTTACAAATATGAAGCAACCTTGTTGGATAAACAAGAAATGAAAAGGCAGCGTCTAAAGATCAAATCAGATCCCACAAGTGAAACTACTGAGACAACCTATAGTGTCGCACATGTTCCTTGTAAATTGGAGAAGTCACTGACTTTGGGTTTGACATTAAGTAGCAGTTCCAACTCAAGTGTGGAACAGATCATAAAGAAGAAAGAGATGCAAAAATATAGCAATACAATTGACAAAGAAGCACGCCATTTTGACTCACAGTTGGTATCACAACTATTTTACTTGCAGAGACGGACAAACCAGTTATTGCCCATTCATGTTGCTTGCTTCCCTTTATCTTAGCACTGCATATGCCAGTAAATTCACGCAGCCCAGCATTAAATAGGTTGAGGGAATCTTCTTGAATCTTGGCAATACCATACCTCAATGGACAGGACTTTGAAGGAAACTTCTTGAGAGATTCCATGTCATTCAACTGGAGGATGAAATAAATATAAATATTAAATATATATATAAACATGAGATTTTGTGATACATATAAATATTTAACATCAAACAAAAAGTTGCTTGATTAGGAGATTATATAGGTCCACAGATTCCTATATTTCGTTATTTAAAGAGAACTCCATAAAATGACAGAAGACCTTGTATGCGCTTGCATGTAGAGTAAGAGTATGAGCAATGCGTTTATTCTGTTCCAGATCACAAAGAAGACGCTCATACAATTCTTCACAAAGTTCATTAAGCCACTTCTGAACCTGAAACCATAATAGTAATACTGAAGGTGTTTAAAATGAAGCAACACCATCATGTGGCTTTGAAATGTAAGTTGAATAAGTGCACTAGTGAAGAAAGTGAAAATGAGGAGTCAACGAACCAGGAATATCTTTCATGACAAATAAAAATACATACTGAATAGACAGTTTTAAGTGCCTGTCGTCCAGGAAATGTCTTCCCAGATCCATGACTCTTGGGAAGAAGACGGCTCTCTACCTCTTCACCACAAATCCCCCTTGCAATATTCCATAACCAAGTACTGCATGTACAATAAACAAGTCCAAAGTTAAAATGCAATAATGAATGGCATAGAGGTTGGAGTACTCATACACCAGAACAATATACAAATTTCCCCTCATTTCTATCAGTCAAAATCGAACCTTTGAAATATAGGCTATAATATATCATAAGATACTTTGCTGACCTTCTAGAAAAAGGATATTGTCCTACAGCATAAAAGGGTAATGACAAATATCCTAAATTAAGATATGTAGAAGGCAAGTTAAAATGCAAAATAATTTTGTCTTCTTCTCCTACTTCATTTCTATCTACAAGAAATGCCACAACCATTGCACTGAAACAAAAAAGTAAATTCAAGATATACAGTCTTAACTTATTACTTGAAACATGATAAGGATCTTTGGATTTGAGCAATTGTTATATGTTACAAGTTAGTTCTTACAAGTCTAGACTCAATACCAGATCATAGTTTCTGGAAACAGCATATAATGTAGAAGGATTTATTTAAGCATCACTTAAACATTAAATAGGATAACAACCCAGTATTTATGCCATAGCATTCTTGCAGCTTCTCCTCTGAAAATTGCAGTAGACCCCCAACAGTATCTACACCAAGGTCAGCTAGCAAAGAAGTTCCAAGCTTTCCCCCAAGCTGTTTCCTGTAATAGGTTCTGCCTTGAATTACACTAGAACGTAAAATTTAATATTAAACAAGAAGACGGTATCATTTACAATAAAAGCCATAACAAAATCATCATGAGAGTAACCAGATTTTCATTTATATTTCAATAATCTAACAGCAGATCAACTTACATTTTCTTTATAGGCAGAGGTTCAAGCAATTTTTCTACAGATGAGAAAGGCACAATGGTTTGCTGAGCAGGCTTATTCATACCACTTGCTAGTTTTGCCAGCATCTGCTCACAACATTATATTTCATTGTTCATTTAAAACAAAAACACAAAAAGGAACGGTTCTGAAAATAGATAACTGCATATGTTTGAACACTACTTCTGACCTTGTTATGAGCAATTCCTGCAGAACACGTAAATTCAGTCTCGTTCAGAACTTCAAGTCTTATTTCTGCAACAATAAGGGCTCCACAAGCTAATAGTTTATCACGACGATGAGCATCACTCATAAGAAACCACTCCTTCACACAATCCTTAGTACTGACTCCATCCTTGTAACAAGTTAGAATTTAGTTATATTAGCTATTACAGATTGCAATACAAAAGAATATATAAACCAAGACTCGAATTTTGGATTTGCATAATCAAGTTAATACTTGGATCAGAAAAATGAGCATTGAAAGAAAAAACAGAAACCAAAACAAAGCCTCCTACCATATGAAGCCCCAAGACGTGTGACTTGAGAGCTTCCTCACTGATTGATTCCAATCTCTCAGGGGGGCTTTCAGCTAACATCGTTTCTGCAGCTTCAGAAAGGTCGAGATACACTTCATCTATAGAAGCACGCTCGCATCGACCCCTCCTTGAAAGGATAGATACCACCTGAAAGTATTTGAAATAAGTCACAGAAACACGTGAAGTTTAACAAGAAGGGTGGTTTTGTGAAGTATTTAAACCTCTGAACCAGCATTTCTGTACACACTCAAATCTGCTTTACCACGAGCCACAGGAACTTGGACAAGCTGAATATCAGGGCAGACTTTCTTTGCTTCATCTCCTCGCATTGACCTTGAAACAACATAGAAATTCAAGGGTTAAACAAACTAAAAAATTTAAAATTGAAGTTTACTCGCAGATTTTGACATTTACCTTTTGACCCCATACTTACGAGCTTCATATCCCACAGCAATAAGGCCCCCACCTTTCCAGGAGTTGTACTGTACAACAGCAGTAGGATGGCCTCTTAAAGTTGGCTGTTTACGCTGCTCAACTGCAGAAACAAGATAATATATTAAGAAAAATATATAAGTATAAAGAATAAGAAAAGCCTGCATGATGTTCATAAGTTGCTGAATCAAAAAAGGTAAAAAAATCATGCAAGCGCGGGATTTCACAGTATGAAGCAGATAGGCCTCTAAGACTGACGAAAGTGCGAGAAAGGCAATTGAATGAACTTGGTCAAGGGAAATAAAATTATCTCAGACCCAATAGTTGTTTATTTAAATAAGAATAATGAAAAAAAAGATGTCTTGTGTATTCTAAAAAATTCTGAGAGTCCCTGCTACTTTAATACAGAAAATAGGATAAATACGCAGATTTTCTTTTTAGGTTTACTGAAATTGCCACACCACATCAATATTAAAAAAGAGAATGAGTTCACAAGAATGAGAAAACCATATCACATAAGCAACTCCTTCCAATCAAAATAAAATAAATAAATAAAAAACGAAAAACCAGTCTAAATAAAGAACTAGTCAATGCACATGATATTCGAAACCATGGTACCAATTCTCAACATAGAACGGAAGAGAAGTACACAAGAAGAAATCTTGAACCAAGTAAACAGGATGATTCAATCGAATATAATCTATCTTGAGTAAAAACGAACGCGTTCATATATACAGTGACTTAACCTAAAATTGTAGGTTACGTAATAGAGATAAAAAGTGAGGGAAACCTTGAACATAGAAGCAATCCATATCAATGTGCGCAATGACCCTCGAACCCGACGATGATTCTGCTCTTGCCACCCGCGGCATCTTCTCCTTCTCACTTTACCCCGCGCAATTGTTATCCACGCCCCACCGAGTATTTGTTCAAAATGGACTTTCCAAATGTTATTTTTTATTTTTTTTTTAATTTAATTACTTATTATTCCTAAGCATTCTCAATAATTGAAAATATTTATTCATCGATACGGATTTTGATGAAATATGGATTTTCCTTGAACTATTTAGGTATATAAAAGTCATATTTTGTGGGAATATGTTTCTTTCAAAACAATTAACTTGCTATTTGATATTGGGAAAAAATGAGGATAAATATGTAATTGAATATTTATAAATACTAGAAACACAAGAATCATTGTTTGAAATGCAAACAATAAAGAATCTGCTTAAAGTTGATTTTTTACTTATTTACAAACACTAATTGTTTTTAAATAAAAGTACTTATTTTTTACTTTTACTTTAAACAGCTGTTTTTGGGTTTTCAAAAGCAATTAAGGTCATCTCCAACCCATCCAGGGGGTGAGTGATGGGCTAGGGCCTGCCCCTGGATGAACTCCAACCATCCAGGGGGGTCAATTTGGACAGCCCAGGGCTATGGCCTGGGCTTTCAAAAGCCCAGGTCACAGCCCTGGTACGTGCCACTTAGAGCCACCTGGTGCATTCCCTTTATTTTTTTATTAAAATAAAAAGATATATATATATTAATAAGTAAATTATTAATAAAAAAAATTAAAAAAATTAAAAAAATTATCTACAAATTTAACAATACCTTATTTAATTTAATTAACTAAAAATAAAAGTTACATTTACTTATAAAAGTTGTAGATACTATCATAGATAAAAATAAATGGGACAAAGTGATTAAATGTAACAACTTTTATTTATATCTATCAACGATAAATGGGACAAAATGGGACAAAGATAATATTTTATATTATTATTACTTATATTTAAAATTATTATTATTATTATTATTATTATTATTATTATTATTATTATTATTATTATTATTATTATTATAGGTGAGAGTGGGGAAGTTTTTTTTTAATTAATTGAGTTTGATAGCCTATGGATTGGAGACGATGCTCAGGGGGGTGCAGATTCACCCGGGTGGAGATTGACACCACTGGGCTGTGAATAGCCCTCCGAGTTGGAGATGGCCTAAATAACTCTCTTATTTTCCCTATCTTCTCAAATTCAAATTCTCTCAATTTAAATTCTCCGAACTCTTTTTATATTCTCCCAACTTTCTCAACTCTTCTTCTTCATTTTCAAACTCTCTCATAACTTCCACATCTCTCACACAAATGATGGTAATGAACATAACTATGTGATTGTAATGAATCTGCAACAACCGCCATGAATTACTTTTTTTTATTTTTCTGATTGCGCATGAAAATGTTCTTGGACGAATGAACCAGTCGGCCAAGAGCCCGAGAACATCTTCAAATGTTCTTGGGCGACTGGCCAGTCGCCTTGACCCTGTCGGCCATGAACAGCCCAGGCGACCGGTCAGTCGCCCAAGAACAAGATGTTCTCGGGCTCTTGGGCGACTGGTTCAGTCGCCCAAGCGCCCGCTTGGGCGCTTGACACCAAGTGCACAAGCGTCCAAGAACATCTTCAAATTTTCTTCGGCAATTTGTTCAGCGATTTTGAATTTGATTTATTTATTTTATTTTATTTTGATTGTTTGTTTAAAAATTAGTTATAGCTTAATTAGTTAATAGGTTAATTAATTAATTACAGAAATGTCATTTCTAGAATTTTCAACTTTGTAAGTGTTTTTGGCATTTTGCACCCTGGAATTATAGGGTTTTGGCACTTTGCACCCTGACTTAAAAGTTTTGGCACTTTGCACTCTGGAAATATAATTTATTTGGCACTTTTGCAGTGTTTTAGTGAGAAAATTCATTGATAGAAGGTAGAATAGTAATTTTCAATTTTTTTTTTCACTTTGCACCTTGGCAATATAGATTTTGCACCCTTAAAATATAGAATGTTGGCATTTTACACCCTAAAATTATAAAATATTAAGATCTTTCACCCCGATTTAAATTTTTTGGCACTCTGCCCTCTAAAAATATAATTTGTATGACATTTTGCACCCTCATATATTTTTCTTAAGAAAAACAGACTCATGAATGTCGGCGATGTAGAGATAAAATGGTCATTTATATGCACAATAATCATAAACTTGTTATTCTAAATTTATTTTACTTTATAATAACTTATTTTAACATTTTCTCTCTGTAAAATTTAGATTAAAAAAAGACATTTTCTTCATTTTATTTTCAAGTATCCTCAAGATTATTTACTTTATATCTAAAATACACGTTTACATATCTAACATATTATTATATTGCATGTTATTTACATAATTTAGATTATCATATTAAGTCGGGGTTGAAAATGTCAGAAATTATATTTTTTGGGTGCAAAGTGCCAATATTCTATATTTCAAAGTGCAAATTGTCAAAATCTATACCTATAGGGTTTAAAGTCCCAAAAATTTCTGAAAATAACTAATATACTCTTCAATAAAATAATTTTTTTTTCTTCAAAACACACACTAGGGTGCAAAGTGCCAACTAATTTGTATTTCCAGGGTGCAAAGTGCCAAAAGCCCACTTTGTAAGGCCATTTTTAAAAATTAAACTTCTCAAAAGGTCATTTTAAAATTCTCTTGGCCGCCACCCCGCTACTCTCACCTTTTTTGGTTTTGATTTTTGAAGTTTTAATTAAAATAAGATCTGGTTTACTATGATAATGTCGGACAGGGTTAATAAGCAGGCCCAACACAAATAAAGATGTGAGCTTCTCCTGCATCTCTTGGAAAATGTTATAGGGTCCTCTTTTTACACATGTCATGCAAAGAAGGCCGATATGTATTACCCACTATGTAGGTACTCCTAAACCCTCTAAGCTAAGCATGGGCTCCTCAGTTTTTTTTTTTTTTTTTTTTATTTATGATAATTATGTATTCTTTTTCTCTTAAAAAATATTAGTAAATGGATTAAATACAGTCTGTCACCCTAAAATATCGCATGAAATTAATCACCCTTAAAAGTAATAATTAATTATCCTTAAAGTATTACTAGTAAGACTTACCCCTCCGATATTAATTTTGTTGATTTTCACATTTGTATGCCCAAACTACCTTCCCCTTCATTTGTGTTGATGATTGTTAGTTTTAATCTCATATTTTATATACAATTGTATTATTCTTGGTGATTTTTTTCATACTAAAGTTCCCATTATTATATCAACAATTTATATATTAATATTTCACCGGTTATTATATTTATATTCGTTATTATTCACTTAGTTATTTTATTTTTACTTCAATTGTTATATTTCTCCATTATTACTTAAAATTTATAGTAGTTCTTTAAATCATCAATGGACACGAGATTTCAAATCGTCATACTAACCAATACACGTCTTATTTTCTAGGTTTATATTAATTGTTTGGAACCTGCACCAACTCTTATATACCATATGAACATTCCATCATTATAACCATTATACGTCTAATTGAAATATTGCTTTCATTTCAATTATCTCAACCAACAAATTTATGAAGTACCTTTTTATCATCCATGGCCCAAACTGGTGCAGGTTTCGAACTGTTATAGTAAGAACCTGAAAAAATACACGTGTAATTGTTATAATGACGATCTAGATCTCGTGTCAATTAGGAATTCAAAAAGCTACTAGAAATTTTAAATAATAATCAAGAAATATCAATTGTTAAAATAATAATGGAGGTAAAAATATAATAATCTAATGAATAATGATGGATATAAATATAAAAACAGGTGAAATAATAGCGAATACAACTATATAATTATTGGTGAAATAATAATATTTTTTTCTTGCAAGAAGCATGAAGAAAAAATCACAAAGAATAATATAATTGGATGTAAAATATGAGATTAAGAACAACTTTGCTATGAGATTAAACCTAATAACCAATAATCTAAATGAAAGTGAATGGTATCTTGTGCATAATTTTTTGTTTATTTATAACATGAGTAAAATTAACATCGAATGGGTAAGTGTTACAAGTAATATTTTAGGGGTAATTGATACACCCCATACTTTTGTTGTATATGCTTTACCACCGACCTAAAATTTCATTATAATCTAGACCCTCCAATTGATTAAAATTAACATCGAATGGGTAAGTGTTACAAGTAATATTTTAGGGGTATTTGATACACTCTATACTTTCGTTGTATATGCTTTACCACCGACCTAAAAATTTCATTATAATCTAAACCCTCCAATTGATTAAAGGACTGTGCAATTAATCGTGTCTTGCGTCATTAAATCGATCCATTCGCAAGATATATGGTTTTAGGGGCATCGACAGCCGAAGCGGAGGGAGTTGTCCTCTTTGTCTGCTCAGTTGTCTGCCTATTCTGTCATCTCCAACCGAACCAATAATCCAATACCTTAATTCAATTTCAAAACTTTATCGACTCTCACGTAATTATAACAATAACAATAACAATAATTAAAAATATTATTATTATTATTAATAAATTGATTTTTAAATTAAGTTGCAATAATTACAAGTCTAATTAAGTCGTAGTTTTACAAAATATATATATATATATATATATATATATATATATATATATATATATATATATATATATATATATATATATATATAATTTTTACACACATTATTTTTTTTATTTAAAAAAACGTGACCCAACGAAATAAAATTGACCATTTCTTTAAACAAGTTTTACAAAACTTTACAATTTTTTACACACACATATACTTATATATATGTTTTTATTTAAAAAAATAAGTGACCAATGAAATAAAATATGTTTTTGTTTAAAAAAAATATGTGACCAATGAAATAAAATTGACCATTTGTTTACACAACTATAACAAAATTTTTGCACACATATAAATTATTTTTTATAATTGAAACCTAAAAAAATGGTAGCCACCAAATGGCGACCATCCATTGGCATGTATGCACGCGTCCAGGCATGCGGGTAACCAAAGGTTGCCTGCCTGCGACTGCCCTATTGCTTGCCGGGGTGTCAAGAAATTTCCATCTCCAGTCTATCGGGTGGGGATGCCTGCCTCCCCCTCGACTGGAGATGGCTTTAGAAACCCAACAACAGCCCACAAAATCATGGCTTTAGAAACCCAACAACAGCCCACAAAATCATGTTCCGGGGAGGAATGAGTGAAGGTACATGTTGATAAAAGAGCATCAAGTTATGTTTGCATAGACATCATTATTCCAAAAATTTAATCTTAATAATTTTAAATAGAATACAATTTTTTATTTTCTTTATAATAATTAATTTTTTTTACTATTTTCTTATTTAGTGCACTAGTTCAATCATTCTCCTTGCCTCGATAAATCTCACCCAACTCCATTCCTAAAGACAAATATAGCCATGATGAGAGGAGCTATAACTATAAAAATACAAGGAAGAGGACAAGGATCCATTATATGCTTGCAATTTTTTGGTCGTTCGACGGTGCCCATATGAGGTATTTAAGCGTAAGACAGTTGAAAGTTTAGAAAATGAAATATAATAATGGTAAAGTATGGTTTTTTTTCTTATATAGAATTATCCTATGAAGATATGCCATTATTAACCGGCCAAATATTGTCATCTGTAAAAGGCTAGGGCCACAAGTGTAAATGCAAAGCGGTTAAAGGCATGGTTGCAATTTTCAAAAACGGGAAAGCTATGCAAAATGTGGATTTTAATTAAAGATGGTATAGACTATAGAGCAAAACAGTCTAAAGATTCAAAGACAAAGTGCACTTTTCTAAAACAGGAAAGCTATGCAAAATGAGAATGATATGATTGATTAGTTAAATACCATGAAATGCAAAAGTACATGACCACCAGTTAAAATAGAAAGATAAAATGTGTTGATCGATAGTATGTCACTGGATACAAATACACTACACTAGGTGTCTTTTTGTTGAGAAGAAAGCCAATCTTGTACAGCCACCAAGTTGGGTAAGACAATGGCACCAGATTTCCTCCAATTCTGGGCATCAGGGGTTTTAAATCTATCTAACAATAGTGCATGCATTCCCACACTCTTTGCAGGCAAATAGTCCTTACGCATGCTGTCTCCAATGTGAAGAGCCTCCCCAGGTGCTATATTTCCAGCCCTCTCCAAAGCTATCTCATACATTCTTTGATCTGGCTTCTCTACACCTTCCAGTCCTGAGAACACGCCAAAGTCCCATTCCGATCCCTGATATATTGGGAAAAATAAAAAAACTCAAGATCTGCGTTACTAGTAAAGGAAGGGGATAATCCTATAACAAGTTGGCCTATATATATATATATATATATATACCTTATGCAAACCCAATGCTGGAAGGATTACATCCTGGTACCTATACTCAGCATTGCTCACAATTCCAACAATAACACCCTTCCCACGAAGCCATCTCAAGAATGGTTGCGAATCTGGAAAGATTGTATAAGGTGCAGAGGAACCAAAAGTTGAATATATGCGTCTGAAAATCTTATCGAAGGTCTCCTCATCATAATCGTATCCTGCCTGTTAGCAAATGAACATTAGAAAATAGTCAAAATACCTGAGATAATGCTTCTCTAATGAAATAGTCCATGCATAAGTTTAAGTTCTCTTACCCGAACAAAAGAATCACGCACACATGTCTTCCACCAAACAATGTTGGGTATCTTTTCAGCAAAACCAAAACATGGATGCTTTTTTGCCATCTCAGTATAGGCAAGTTTAAAGCCTTCGTGCATTCGTTTATAGTCGGGGCATGGAAGTCCTACAGCTTTTGCTGCCATGCAATAGTAGTCACCAAGCTCCCCTTTGTAAGCTATTAGTGTGCCGGTAACATCTATTGTGATTACACGCAACTTTGTTATCATTGACATTTTGAAGAAAATATCCTGAAGCCGAGGGTTGGTATTTGTACACCAAATAGACTCAAAGTCAAATATAAAGCCTCTTCAAATGAAAAACCCTGCATCCATTTACATTGCATCTCTATGAATGTTTGAATGGTTCTAAGAGCACAAAAAACTTCCAAGTAACATAAAACACTGATTTTACATGTTAAATGGCAAGAACCAACTCTTTCATCTTAAAGAAATGGCTCACAACTGAAACAGCAACTCCAACTGAATAACAATGTCGATTTCTTATTTTCTTCCACATTTTGCCTTGGATATGAACCTTTGTTTGTTGTCATGCATTTTCTATGGAATGAAAAAATTATTTCAAACTAAACACCATCATGTTGAAAGCATATAATCTAAATCAAGACCATTCGGAAGCCAAATTTTGTCTATCGTTAACATGTTGAATCAGTTAGTAGACAAATACAAACTACTAACCAAAACGCATCTTCATTTTGATAGAAAACCCAGTAGGAATTTATTAAGAAGATATATTTTCTTTTACATTTCCAAGCATCTTCTGAAAATGAAAAGGACTCTTTCAAGAGAAACGTCCCCAATCTGCTCCAACAGTAAGAAGAGGCCCAGCTCTTTCAGACCAGCCTCTCAGGGCCCTGGAATCTAAACATAGATTTTACACATAATTCTTCATGATGAAGTAGTGGTTTACAAGTGAAAAGCTTCCTGCTGGTTATCATGTTCAGGAATCAGTGGGACTGTAATGATTGGAAGTTTTGTTTCATGAAATAATGAACCATTTACAATTTCATCCTTATATTTAGGAAAGAGTCCCAGTAGCCAGTGCCATAATTCAATACAAATTTAGGAAGGAAATCCAGTTACTACAAGCATGTAAAGAATTTGATGACAGAATCACATTCACATTAGTCAACTATACAAACAATCCTAATCCTGAAACTGAGTGAAACATCTATATCCACAAGTCCCCACAAAATCAACATACAAAGGCCATAATAATGTTAGCTTTTGGCCTGAGAAGGGGAATATATGGCAAAACAGATATCTTGTAGTTCAAAGGTTGCCAATTGACTAACAAAATTAACTGAGTAAATATCCAAGATATTTTATTGAATTATATAATACCTAAACACATAAGTCATTTTAGAATTGGGGTTTTTCATCAAACATTAACACATTCACACTCACTGGTTGAGAACTAACAAAAAAAATCAACTCAGTAAATCTAACTTACCAAGAGGGATCCTGGTACCCGGTTAAAAAGAATATAAAACCCAAATTTTCTTTAATAATCCTATATAACTAATAGCAGCATCTTCAAAGAATGAAAAATGGAAATACATTGACGGAACACAAATGCTCTTCAAAGCACAGATTTCTATAATTAAAAAGAAACAGCTTAAGGTTGTAGCTTAATTTTGACATAATTATTATCAAAGAGAGAAGCAGGGTTTAGAGCATTACCCAAAAGCTGAAACTCGTGGGTATTTGAGAAGATGAATCGGCCTTAAGCTTTTGTACAAGTTTGAGGTTTCAGCTTGCATTCATGGAGAAAATAATCATTGCTTGCTTAAGAAAAAATTCCTTCCATAGTACTTTTTTGGGATTCCTAGAATGGTATTGTGAAAAATATAGTGAAATATTTTCACAGATAAATGATTTTAAATGTAGAGTCTCTTGTTCAGGACGTGATAAAAAGTCACTTATAATTGGGGTTATTTACACTTACACCCCCTGAACTAAGTCTATTTGTAGTCAGCCCAAATTCTTTTATTTTTTTAGAGTCACACCCCTTAAGTTAAGCATTCATCCACTCCACCCTGAAAAATAACTAAATATTCAAATTACCTTCCCCTAATGGTTAGTTTAATTGGTTTTAATGAAAAATATGAACTTTGGAACATTAGATATTACGATATTATACTACAATTTGCCTTAAAAAATCAACACAAAACATAAGTTTGTTCATTGCATATGGAGCACATTGTACAATTATGTTGTTTTTTTAATAAAATTTGCACCATACCAATTATTGCGATTTTAAAAAACTCAAAATCAAATTAGAATTTTTGAACCATACCAACAAAATCGGTTTTATGCGGTTCTGGTACGGTACGGTTCAATATGATTTTTGCAGTTTTTTCAAACAAATTTTGTTCATGCAATTTTTCTTATATAGTCGATTACATAAATTATATAAAAATTAATATCATAATATCTTACAAAGTATTATTCTACATTAGATAAAGCATTGGAAAAGAAAATGTTCACAATTTGCACTATAATTCGGCCTAATTGAATAAAATTTATTGGTTAGTTATTTGAACATTGTTTTTATTTTGTGAAGGAATTTATTGTACAAATTTTTCGCATTTTAAGTTTTCAACATATAACAAATTTAATTTGTGCCAAGTTCGAGCATAGTTTTTTTTAATGGAACGCGGACGGCGTAGTAACAATATATTATGATGGACTATAATATAAGTTATATTATAAAATATCGTATTTGAGAATATTTGAATTATAGATTGAAGTATTCGGAGAAGGGGTGTGGGTATAAAAAATTAAAATGTTTTGGGATGACTGCTAAATAGTAATAGTTTAGAGGACGTAAGTGCAAATAACCTCTTATAATTGTGTAGATTGTTATTCTATGGACATCGTATTTCACGTCAAATTTAATTTCCCAATTTTGAAAACCATGGGTCTCGGCCACTTGTTTTGTTTCTTCGGTACCGAGCCAAATCCAATGGGTGATGTTTGTTTGATTTTTTCCAAAATTATTTTGTGTTTGAGAAAAACGAAACAAGCATGTTTTTATTTTTTGAATTAATTTATCATCTCTTAATTTTCTTAAAATATTTTTTTAAATGCAAAAAACAACAATTTTATTATCTCTAAATAAAATATTTACAAAAGCTAATCATTCTTATATAATTTATCTCAATATACAAACAAACAACGTTACTCAAATCGAGTCATCCACTAATCTCCCAAACACCAAACTAACCTGGCTAATAGTTCTTTAATTGTTTTTGGACAATTTAACATTTTGCCCCAAAAGGTTTACAAGAATGAGACTTCACACTCAACCCCATAAAATTTAATTAACAGTCGCAATGCCTTGGTCAACAATTTATAGGTTACATTGCAAAAATACATTTTTGGAGGGGTTGGCGCATTTTTTTATTTTATAATTATATAAATGAGCACAAATATGTATGAAATATGTTTGCAAAGACTTGTTTCATATGAAATTGAACTCTAAGTGTGTACTGTGTGCACATTATATTTTCTAGTTATTTGATTTTTTCAAAAAAAAAAAATCATTACATTTGAAAGTTAGATTCTTAGAAGGTTTGATTTTTGCACCAAGAGCCTAAAATGATGTTTATGCCATTTAAAACCTCCTCCGAAGTAGGGGTGGGCGTTGGGTTCGGGTAACCCAAATCCGACTCATCCCGTTTTTAAAATACCCGAATGAGACAAGTATTTTTTGAGTTTGGATACCCGAACTTGAATACCCATATTTTATTACGGGATGGGTTTGAGATTGGTCTCTCCAATCCCGAATACCCGAACCCGCCTATATAATATTATTATTATATAATTTATACACTTTAGTTCTATAATTAATTAATTTATTAATTAATTAACATTATCTAAATGAACTTTTTTACTTTATCCTAATATTCCTTTTAAATATTTCATTAGTTATTAGTAATCAATATTATGGGTCATTAATTATATAGATTTAGACTTTTAGTTATTTTAGAAATCTATATCTTTTGCGTAATTTAAGTGTGGACTTGGATAAATTATTTTGGTATCAACTATAGATAGTATTTGGATTGAATTTTTCTTATTGAGACTCATTATTGATCGTATTTTATCATTTGCTCATTATATGATTTCACTTTGTGATCGTATGTGGATATATTTGAAATAGTCATTATAATGAATTGATGATATGTTTAATGTAATAATTGTTAAAAGTTATACGATTTAGCAAAAGGAAAATGACGAAACATAATTACGTAATATTGTAATATTATTTTGTTAGATGGATGAAAAATTGATGAATAAAAATAATATGGAACCCGTAATCCCGTCCCTTCCCGTCCCGCAATAATTTGGGTACCCGCTTCCGGGTACCCGAACGGGTTTGGGATGAGAAGTGTCAATCCCGAAATTTATTATACCCGTATCTCTAACCCAAATCTTAAAATCATACCGGTTATACCAATCGAACCAGTAACCAGTAGGACTTCCGATTCAATGACCGGGCCGATTTTAAAAACACTGGTGTTAACCACCAATATCAAGTTCAAATATGAAAGTATTTTCTTCTTTTGTTTATTGTTTTAGAAAAGTTTTATAGTACTATTTGTGTAATGAAAACTTGTTAATCTAGTTTTTGGATTTGTTTTAGCTTTCATTAAATTATGTATTTATTGAAGATCATATTTCGTTAGTTGATATTTTATATATTATCTGAAAGTTTACGAAATTTATAATAAATAAAAAAAGTTGTAATCAATTAGTGCATTTATATTTAACTTATTAAATAATAAAATATATTAAAGTTGAAAATCTTGAGACCGCAAAACCCGCTCCCAACCCAAATGGACTGCAAAATGCAATCTCAAGACTTGTTGAGTTGACTTTAGACTGGAGATTTAAAAACCTACAAATATTGAGTTAAGTTATAATGAGTACAAAATCGCAATAAACTGCACCGCGAACACCCCTTAATCTAAACAAAATTAAAACCTTCGGACTTGTTGACCTATTGTAAATAAGAAATTCCTTATAATTTTAGGATTTTGTCATGGGGTTTCCTAATTTAAAAGGGAGAAAATCGCATTTTCCACCCTTAGCTATTCTTTTCTCATTAGGAAACAATAAGAAATTCCTTATAATTTTAGGATTTTGTCATGGGGTTTCCTAATTTGAAAGTGAGAAAATCGCATTTTCCACCCTTAGCTATTATTTTCTCATTAGGAAACATTGTCTATACTCACTTTTAATATAATTACTACATATTTATCTAATAAAAATAACCATTCCTTTTTCTTAAAATCATAATCAAAAGAATAGGGGAATAATTGTTGAGAAAATAACACAGAGAAGATGAAGGTGATTGATGGTAGCAGCCTCGTGTGATGGCCATGGCCGCCACTTCCCAATCTCAGCATCGTTGCGTTTTTGGTGAGTAATTGCTAATCTATTTCAGAATTCGTTTCTTGCCCTAAATCAGGCTTCGTTTTCTTACCTTGTGAAAAATCTAAATTATGTCTTCGATTCTCGAGATTGGGGAAATTTACTTTTTTTTTCCTTACTGATGTTGATTATATCTATCCATCTATATTCAGTTGGCAATATACCCTATGACGCTACTGAAGAGCAGCTTATTCAAATATGTGAGGAGGTTGGTCCCGTTGTTTCCTTCAGGTGACACTTCAAGATTTTTTCTTGTGATTTTTTCTTATTATATGATTTCAATCTTCAATTTGCTAAAGCCATAAACTGACTGTAATTTCAACATTCTGGTCTTGAGAATGGACTAAGGACATGAAGTCATATTGATGCAAATCAGATATATTTTAGGAAGAAAAAACAAGTCTTTATCATGGCATATCTGCATTTCAATTGGTGTTCTTACTACTTATTAAAGCCACTTGTATTTTGCAAATTGTGAATTGTGTATTGTCAATTTTATTTTATTTTACTCAGATTAGTTATTGATAGAGAAACTGGAAAACCTAAGGGTTACGGATTCTGTGAGTACAAGGATGAAGAGACAGCTCTAAGTGCTCGTAGAAATCTCCAGGGTTATCAGATAAATGGTCGGCAGCTAAGAGTTGATTTTGCTGAGAATGATAAGAATGCTGACAAGAATCGTGAACAGGTAAAACCTTTTCCAGACTCTGGCTCACAATTTCGATTGTCTCAATGAACATAAGCAGTAATTATATGATTTTGAGTTATTTTTATTTTGTTACCAAATGCAATGAGTTACAACTGTATCTCATTGAATCAGACCATGTCAAATGTTAATCTTTACTAAACTTCCTGGCATATGGTATTTTCTTGTAGGGACGCGGGGGTCCTGGAATTGTCCCAAGTGTTGGTATGTGAAATATTTTAATTTCTGATTTTGCATCAATATCTGAAAGTTGTTTTATTTAAGCCTTTCCAAATGAAGGTGTAATTAGTCTATCTTTTTCTCTAATACAATGCAGATCCTCAAAAACAATTTGGGGGTCCAACAGTTCTTCAAGATCCTGGTGTTCATCAGCCAGTAGGTGGCTCGGTTGCTATGGCTGCTGCAACTGTCATGGCTGGAGCTCTTGGAGCTGCTCAGACTTCTAGCACATCAAATCAGGCTTTGCAAAGTCAGTCCCTGTTGGGCACTGATCCCTTGACTCGTCATTTGGCCAAAATGTCAAGGGGTCAGCTAACAGATATTATGTCTGAATTGAAGGTTAGGTTGCCTCTTACCTTCCAAATCTGCTCCATAAGTTTCTCAACTCCTCCATATGTCTAGAATCATGATCCCTAGAATCAAAGCAACTCAAATCATTTTATAGATTTCAAATCCTTAAGTAGTCATATTTTGCTATCTGTTTAAAAAAGTTGAAATGATAGATTTGAGATCCACACAATATTAGATTTCATTTGAAATTTTCACTCTTATTCTCAAGGAGGACTATCTCTTTTTTCTGATACCTTATATGTTGCAATTATATGACTTTGGCAGGCAATGGCTACACAAAATAAAGAACAAGCCCAACAGCTATTATTTGCCTTCCCAAACTTGCCCAAAGCTCTTTTTCAGGTTGGCCTCTGATTATTCTTTGAATCTTTGATTGGCTCTTTACTACATGTATCTTTATTTTAGTTAATGATAAAGTTTAGTTAGCTTTGGTTACATTTTCTTACCTCAAAAGTTATATAAGAAGATAGTTTTATTTTGCATCCAATTGCTATCATCATTTGGATAACTGCTATTAGTCACTGGAGGTAGATTTACAACTTAGTATTTGACGTTGAATGCAGGCCCAAATAATGCTAGGGATGGTGTCACAACAAATGGTTTGTAGTTCTCTTCTTTCAGAGTTTTTCCGTCATTCATTCATTCATTCATATGATCTATGTTGCAAGGTATGAGATGAGCATTTTAGTTAGTGAGTTGATTCTCTGAACTATGCAGTTGCAGACGCCAAATATTCGGCAAGCTACTGCGCAACTGGTGCAAAGTGGTCAAACTCCTCCTGGATTGCCCCCGCTTCCACAGAACAAAATGCAATTTGGTATGTTGCCTTATACACACGAAACTCAAATGTCTACTGGTGTATCAAATCCATATGGCGCAGTCACAAAATTTGCTACACAGTCTCAAATTCAACGCCCACAACTAGTGCAAAACCAAGTCCTACAACAAGGTCAACAACTTGCGCAGTCATCCCTTGCCTCTGTGGGCGCACATTCATTGGCTGGTTCACATGGACCACATATTCAGATACCAACTTCCTCTTATTTGAACCAGCAATTACGACCTCCTTTGTCACAACATGTAGATCAAGCAGCTTATAATGGTCAGCTGGTCGCTCAGAATGCTAGCGGACAGACTTCTGTACATCAAATTTATACGGCTGAAGCCTTTCAGGTTCCAAAATTTACTTAAGTTGGTAGAACCAAGAGTTTTAATCACCAAATAAAAATCTCCTCCTCCAAAGCATTATTTAAAAGTTGATTCGATTTATGTTAAAGTGCTTGTGCTGACGCTCTTGCAAAAATGAGACATATTGAATGGCGTGGAAATTGCACGTAGGACATCCCCCCCGAGGATGTCCTCACTTTTGTAGAAGGGGGGATCTTGTGGTTTCTTTTATTTGTTACTTATTAGGCCTTTTTGTAACCAAAAAAAGGGGGGGGGGGGGAAGGTTTGCAGAATATGTTTTATCGAAAACAAGTCTAGGTCGAAGTTTTAATGGAATGTAGCTAGAAAACAGAATGGTATGATGATTCACCAGATGAGTTGGTTAACATAGAAACTTTCGTATTGTTAACTAGATATAGCAACTGAAACATTTTTTCTACTAAATGTCCTTGGAATACTTAATACTATATAAAATGAACTAATGGTAATATGTCAAATAGTTTATGGCATCTTGGTTCTTGATAGATTACAAAATGGGAATGACTTTATTCTTTTCTCCTTTTATTGTATCAGCCAAGCTCATCAACATCCTCTGCCTTACCAGAGAATATGGATCTAAAACGGCATGATATGAATTTGCCAGGAAAGACAAGAATGGTCAATGATGGCATAGACCATATGAACAGAGCATCAAAAATGGTGAAATTGAACGACGGGAGGGCCACCCCTTACTCCCAGGCTAATTTGTCTGCGCCATCCCTAAATACGGATATTTCAAGAAAACAAGCTTCAATAGCAGAAATAATTCCAAATCCTGAAAAGCATGTTACTCAGGTAGCTGATTCCTCCTTCATAAATATTACTATATTTCTTAACCACCTTTTTATTACAGTTCTAATAGTGATATATTGGTCTCATCTAAGGCATATATGAACCAAATGGTCTAAAACTACAGTAGGATAGGTTAAATCCCAAGTCAAATTTATCATTGATTTGTTAATTGTTTTACAGATGCCATTTCCGGCTGATATGGATTCTACCTTGCTCCAGCAAGTGCTGAATCTGTCGCAAGAGCAACTAAGTTGCCTGCCGCCAGATCAGCAGCAGCAAGTGATTCAGCTTCAGCAGATGCTCCAACAGGCTACATAACAAAATGTATACCTCCTCTTCTGATGTGTTCAAGAGGAAAGAGGAATGAATTATTATACTGAATCAATTCTTTACATTATGTAACATTATTAGCTGCTTGTTATATATCAAGATAAAATAAACTGGAAAACAGAGAAGAAATTTTGGCTTATCATCTTCATCTTCTATAATTCATCCAAAAAAAAAAAGAATCTTCATCTTCTATATATGTATTGTTTAAGCTTTGCATATGATTTGTAAACTGTTGTACTTTTAATTGAAGGAACTTTTCCTCGGTGCTGTCTTTTGTTACCGGTTGTATAAAAGTTCTTTTCTGGCCACATTAAATTCCTTTTGTTTCTTAATTTGTAACCACTTTGTTTGCCTGAAATTTTAGAAGTTGGAAGAAAGAACTGTGGTCTGCGTGAGAGCCTGTCAAACGGACTTAATCCGAATCCAATGACTGATTAGGACCTCTAATTGACTAATAGCCACTGTTATTTGTTATTCATGGGGCAAATATGAAGTTGGATTGATTCATAGATTCAAATTTGATAACAAAGAATAGTATATAAATTTCATGTAAACATAAAGTTTATATAGAAATGTTATCCGACTTCTTCATTAATCAATGGAGAGAAAAATGATGGTGTGAATAGAGAGAAATTTTTCATAAATACCAAATATGCTCTTGATGGCAGTTGGAAAAGTCGCAGAGGGAAATGACGGTGTGAATAGAGAGAATTTTTTCATAAATAACAAATATGCTCTTGATGGCAGTTGGAAATGACTTTTCGGAACTAAAGTGGCGTAGACATTTTTTTTGAGATAGTAATTACGTTATTATTATATTCTAATTTATCCAATAATACATCATCGTTACATTGAGAATTAATAAAATAATGTCGAAGTATAAAGAAAAACTAACACTAATAATAAAATTAGAAAATGACTTCCACTAGTGCGGAATTAATCTTACAGAGAAAAACACCTTTGACACAAAACTTTAATTCAAACATACCAGGCTTTTTAAGAAAATACATTTCATACCATGATTTACATCATCTTGAGAATTTTTTTCCACCATGCCTCTTAGATAAAAGTATTTCCCAAAATAACTCAAATTGAAAAGTATTTTCCTAAATGTACCTCTTGTGAAAAATTGCAGTTGTCAACTGCGATTCTTCAAAAAAATTAGGGGTGGCAATATGGTTCCGATCCAAATCTGATGGATCCGATCCATAAAGGATCCACTAGATTTCACTTGGATCGGATCCGGTTGAAATCCAACAAAGTTTGGATTTGCTATGGATTCACACATGGAATGTGTGGTTCTAGTGTAGATCCATAATGGATTTAGGAATGGATCCGATAAGAATTCATAGCTGGATCCACTTAAATTTTTTTTTAAAATAATTTCAACTCAGTATCCCCTTCTACTTACCCCCACCCCACCGAACCCCCTTAATTTAACTCATTTCTTAACCGTCTGCATCGATTTTTTCATTAATTTTATTGATTTGAACGATTTTTGACCGGTTTAACTCATTTTTTCACTAATTTCATCGATTTAACCCATTTTTTTCACTAATTTCATCGATTTAAATCCATTTTTTACCGATTTAACTCATTTCTTCATCGTTTGCATCAATTTTTCACCAATTTCATCAATTTAAACCGTTTTAGACTGATTTAGCTCATTTTTTTTCACAATTTGCAACAATTTTTTTTACTACTTTCATCGATTTTGAACGGTTTTACTGATTTAACCCGTTTCTTCACTACTTTAATCGATTTAAATTGTTTTTGATTTATTTAGCCCATTTTTTCACTAATTTCATCGATTTAAACCGATTTGACTCATTTCTTCACAATTTGCATCGTTTTTCACCAATTTCATTAATTTAAACCGTTTTTGATCGATTTAACTCATTTTTCACCATCTGCATCTATTTTTTCACTAATTTCATCATTCGATTTTGAACGGTTTTTGACCAATTTAACTCATTTCTTAACTAATTTCATCGATTTAAATTGCTTTTGAATTATTTAGCTCATTTTTCACCATTTTCGCCCGTTTTCCCACTAAATTCATCAATTTAAACCGTTTTGATCGATTTGGCTCATGTTTTCATCAATTTATACCGTTCAAAAATAGTTTAAATCGGCGAAATTAGTGAAAAGACAGGTTAAATCGTGCAAAAACCATTCAAATCGATGAAATTAGTGAAAAAATAATCCAAACGGTGAAAAAATTTGTCAAATCGATAAAATTAGTGAAAAATTGGGTTAAGTCGGTCAAAACAATTTAAATCGTTGAAATTAGTGAAATAACGGATTAAATTGATAAAAAAAAACCATTAAAATCGATGCAAATCGTGAAAAAATGAGTTAAAACGGTTTAAATTGGTGAAATTAGTGAAGAAACAGTTTAAACCGGTCAAAAATCTTTCAAATCGATGAAATTAGTGAAAAAATCGATGCAAACGATGAAGAAATGAGTTAAATCGAGTGGGGTTGGTGGGGGTGAGGGTGGGGCAGGGTGGGTGAGTGGGGCGGGTGGTGTTGCTGGTCTAAAATGGTGAGACCATAAGAGGGAATTTGAGAATTATTCGGAAGCTCTGGGGAAGTCGGAATAGGAGAGCACTCATCTTGGGGTGGGCTTACTACTTAGATGCTTTCAGCAGTTATCCGCTCCGCACTTGGCTACCCAGCGTTTACCGTGGGCACGATAACTGGTACACCAGAGGTGCGTCCTTCCCGGTCCTCTCGTACTAGGGAAAGGTCCTCTCAATGCTCTAACGCCCACACCGGATATGGACCAAACTGTCTCACGACGTTCTTTACCAGCTCACGTACCGCTTTAATGGGCGAACATCCCAACCCTTGGAACATACTACAGCCCCAGGTGGCGAAGAGCTGACATCGAGGTGACAAACCTTCCCGTCGATGTGAGCTCTTGGGGAAGATCAGTCTGTTATCCCTAGAGTAACTTTTATCCGTTGAGCGACGGCCCTTCCACTCGGCACCTGGATCCAACATGAGTCCACCAAGAAATTTACCATAGATCCGTCATGGTTCCATGGTGGATCTACCGTGGATCTATCATGGTTTCACATACTAATTGTGAAAATTCTTCAACCGGATCGGATCCATACCGTTGGATCCATTTAGGATCCGATACATTTGAGATCCAATCCATAAGAATCCGATCCGAGTGATCCATTTGCCATCCCTAAAAAAAAATCACAATTGGCAATTGCGATTCTCCGTTGTTACGAAATTGTGGAAAATAATATTTATATAAACATCTCTCGAATTATAGAGCAGAAAGATGATTTCCCAGGGTTTCCTTTTCCTCCTCCTGTCATTTACTCTTTACCAGGTAAACTAATTAATACTTGCAAAAGAAGAGAAAAATATTACAAATTCACCATCTAACTAACTAAATTGAAACAATTTTGTGCAGGGTTTAATCGCGGAATCATTCAAAATGTCTACACCATTCTCCATCGCACTCGACAACCTCCAAAATCAAATCAAATACACTTTCAAAAATGTTGAGCTGCTGCGTCGCGCGTTGACGCACGCGTCTTTTTCAGAGGAGGACAACAAAGCATTAAGCGTGCTAGTGGAGAGTGTGATCAGAACTTCAGTTGCGCTGCGATTGCTAACCAATGATGTCGATACTTCGTCTAAGGATTTGAATCTTCGTATGGCCAGGCCGGCCCTAGACTTGTCAGGGCCCTAGGCGAAGTTCAAAATCGGGGCCCTAAGTCCCTACTCAAAACTCAAACATAATGTCATTGTCAACACCATTCATCATTATACACATAAACATAAGTACATAACTCACACAGAACACTGAAAAAGAAGAACAAATTGCAGTATTCATCTCCATTGAAAATTTAAAATAAAGGGAATAATACAAACTACATAGAATAATGAATTTAATGTAATAGAACAATATTAAAAAAAAAATACAAATCTTGAATATAAACATATCTTAATTTATAGAGGGAAAAAAAAAGATGAATATCCAAAATAAAAGCTTGAAATTCAAATTGTTAGAAAATTGGAGTTAAAGAAGTTGAGAAGAAGAAACAATTCGAGTTGAATTGTTGAAGAAGCCGAGAAGAAGAAGTTTAGGAGAGATACAGAGATTGAAGTCTTGGAGAATGACTCTTAGAATTCCGAATTCTTGGAAACTTCTTCTTTTGTTTTTTTTTTTTAATGCCAATCAGCCAATGTTTTATTTGCATTAAAAAAAAAAAGGGCAAGTGGAATACTTGAGAGCCTGCCACATAGTAGGTCCGTTGATTTTAGTGTAAAAATTGGGCTAAATCCATTTTTTTTCATTATGATACTAATAAAATATACATGCATATATGGGCTATGGGCTGGGGGCCCCAAGTGAATGGGGCCCTAGGCAGTTGCCTAGTTGCGATAACTAGTGAGCCGGCCTTGCGTATGGCAGAAGCGTCTAATGTTGAAACCTCGTGTGACGCGGATGACACTCGTATTTATAATGAATTGGAAGATATACATTTCATTTAAAGTACTATTATTAATATAAATATCAAATATTTAGAAAACTCAAGCCATTCTAAAATAAAACCAGAAAATTTTTTTTA
Source organism: Penstemon barbatus (assembly GCA_003313485.2). Lineage (NCBI taxonomy): Eukaryota > Viridiplantae > Streptophyta > Magnoliopsida > Lamiales > Plantaginaceae > Penstemon > Penstemon barbatus. Next base: position 47,088 of record CM064877.1, read on the forward strand.
TAAAAAATCGCAGTTACCAACTGCTATTTTTGATATATATTTATTTTTTATTTTCCACAATTTTGTAAAAACGAAGAATTGCAGTTGCCAATTGCGATATTTTTTGAAGAATTACAGTTGGCAATTGCTATTTTTCACAAGAAGTACATTTAGGGAAATACTTTTCAGTTTGAGTCATTTTGGAAAATACTTTTATCTAAAAGATCATATTGGAAAAAAATTCCAAAATGGGTTTAAGTAAATGTGTCAAGATGAGAATTTTTTAGGAGTTATTATGATAATATATTCAGAAAATTAAGAGTTATAGCATAATAAAGGTGAGTTTGGCTTCGAAAAGTAATTATAGGAAAATCAATTTTACTAAAATTGACTACGGTAATAATTGATTATGATAAAAATTAATTATAGAATAATTGCTTTTGTATAATAACTTTTGTAAAAATAACACTTTAGTTGCTTCTAAAATAAGTTGATTTTTTGCTTCTCGAGATCTCAAAAGTAATTATGATCTTGTAGGCCAAACACCATGAAAATCACGATTGAACATAAGTAATTTTTATAATCAGGACCAAACACTTCAAAAATCACAATAGAGATGTAAAAATGATTTTAAGAGCTCCAATCGCTAGGCCAAACTCACCCTAAGTCATGTCATCTAAAGCATTATGAAAACCGATCCTTCCTCATTCATGCGAGAAAGCTGAATCGAGTAGTTTAGCTCTGTTAACTAAAATAAGATACGGAACATCAAAAGACTCGGGACTTATTTGTTTGAATTTTCTGAAAATTAATTTGTCTTGTAAAACCCCAGCAGAGCACCCACTCACATGTCTGCCTGACAATAATGGTTCAACAATTACCAAGCATTGAGAATTAATCTAAATAAACTAACTAAAAGGAGACAATCAGAGGGTAACTTCAATGACAAAAGATATTACAAGGAAATTTTGCAAGAAATCGAGAAGCAATAAGCTACCCACAAGCATTACTTTTAAAGGGAATAGCCACGGTCCAAAAACATTGGATCATGTCTACAGTACCCAATCATGCATCAAATTCAAGTTAAGGGAACAAAATAACAGGCAGCCCAAGCTGAATTTCATGTCTGGTAAAACAATCACCAAAATTAGTAAATCCACATAAAGTTTTACATAAAAATAGCTGAATTGAACTACAAAAGAAAAAGAAAAAAATTCTAAAGCAGTGACTCGATTAAATCCATCAACGCAACCTCCGGGCCTCTCTTTCAGACTCCAGCAGGGTGAGAACATCACCCTCCCTAACAGGTCCCTTGACGTTTCTCATAATGAAACGGTTCTGATCATCAATAAATTTGACTCTGACCTGAGTAACTTGGCCACGAGACCCAGTCCTTCCGATAACCTTCACCACAATAGCATGTTTGATCTGTGATTCCATTCTGCAGAATTACTAGGGAAGCAGTTAGTCAAACATAATAGTATTAAGCAAATCAGCACCATGATTATTCATTTCGTAAACAGTGTCGTGAACAAATAAATTAGCAAATTAAGCAATGAAAAGTGAGGTGATTCATACATTCATCATATTTATATGCTAATTAGATTTTCATTACCGTCAGAATCAAAAACACATATCTAAATAAACATAATCGAAAACTCCTACTCAAAATAAATAAACACAACAAAAATAACCCATCAAACAGAACGAATTTCATTCAAATCAAATAGAACGAACAATTATATGAAAACAAATTCAAATAGAACGAACAATCGAACGATTAGATGTTCACAATTTAAACACGATTCTCGGAACGAACCTAAAATATGAAGAGGCCTGACCGCAGCTTAGCTTAGAGACAGTAGTGATTGGAATAAAAGAAGGAACGAGGGATAAACCCTAGAAGGAGGACTTTATAGTAGGGATAGTTGTGACAATTACAATTCTACCCATATTACATCGCAAATGTTAAATGTAGTATGAAATTTAAAATAGGGAAAATCGCACTTTGCCTCCCGTCCTTTAGACCTTTTTGCACTTTCCCGCCTATCCTTTCAAACTTCGCAGTTATCCACCCCACCTTTTTAAGTAGTTGCAGATTCCCCCCTAAAGCAATTGGAGGAGGTATTTCTGCCCAGATTTTGTCATGTGCCGGTCACATGCAACTTTCCAACGGGTAAAATCATCTTTTCAATCGCACATTTATTAACTTATCTCCTCCAATTTTTTCTACCCAGTTAGTTTACATATGAGGAAAATAAACAGCATTTTGGGGATCAAAATCAAACCAAATTACTCATTATTCAACTCGAGATTGTTTGAGCTCATTCCGTTATACATTTCAAATTATTTTTTGTTCGATAATTTTTTAAATCTGGTTCGACCTCGAAGATAAATTACAAAAGTGACAAAAAAAAAATGTAAATATATCAAGATACTCAAACTCAATTCATGTTCGACTCCTTGAAGCCTCGTTTGAGCTATATTATTTTAATAATCAAATCAAACTCAAACAAAAATTGGAGGAGATAACAGGGTAGAAAAAATTGGAGGAGATAAGTTAATAAATGTGCGATTGAAAAGACGATTTTACCCTTTGAAAAGTTGCATGTGACCGGCACATGACAAAATCTGGACAGAAATACCACCTCAAGTTGCTTCAGGGGGGAATCTGCAACTACTTAAAATGGTGGGGTGGGTAACTGCGAATTTTGAAAGGATAGGTGAAAAAGTGCAAAAAGGTCTAAAGGACGGGGGGCAAAGTGCGATTTTCCCTTTAAAATAAAAAGAGAGAAGTTTTTCATATAAAATGGTTACCGATTCTTGCCCTCTGTCCCTTTTCACCTCTCATTTTGCCTATTTACTCATACATTTGTATTTTTTATCTCCAACCAAAATGCAAGCATCATTCATTTAATTAAAATTCATAATTTTTCACTCTCATTTATTAATAATAATAATTTTCATAATTTAATATTTAAATTTTAAGAAAAAATTAATAATGTTTAAACTGCGAACTAAATTCTAAAATAAATTAAAATGTTCATATTAGATATTTCATTATTTTCAAGTTTATTAAATTTAAATTTTTTCATAAACTAATCACTTTATTAAATTTTGCCATACACTAACCTTAAGTTTGAAATACAATGTTATTAAATCTTTTAAAAAAGTTAAAAAATAAAGTTGAGCATTTATTTAGTTAATACACAATTTTTACACAAATATAACCATAAACTTATAATAAAAAAACAATAGGTGGCGACCACCCATTGCCTGGATTGCATGCACCCGTCCAGGCGCTTCATGCCCACGGGTAAAAGGGCAATCAAGAGCCTGATTGCACGCACTTGTCCAGACGCCCCACCGCCTGTCATTTCCCCATTTTTTCCGTCTCCAACTAACAGTTGGTGGGCAAAACCCCCTTGCCCTCTTGCCGACCTCGATTAGAGAATGCCTTAAATATATATTAAAAAAAGCTATTGTACGTCATATTTCCCTTTATTTCATTTTTTTTTATTTTAATGCTGTTTATCTAAAGAATGTGTCTAATTATCAGTTATAAATTTAATTAGTATATCAGACCGCACACTTTATTTTGAGTTATAATCCCAAATAATTTAATTGAGCTGATTTTTTTAACTTAATATCATATGATTAAACGGGTTTAATTATTTAAATTAACATATATAGATTAGATGCTATAATTTGGTCATTGAATAATATAAATAAATCAAATAAGAGATGCATGTCAATTTTATGATGGTTCAAAATGTTTGAAGGGTATTACCAATTTTCCTCCTAAAAAGAATTCCCTTTTCAATTGTTTGTCCATAATCAAGTCATAGATATGGTAATTGGTAACCGATCAAAAGGAAAAGGAAAAAAAAAAAAAAATCATAGAATGCACCCTTGAAAATAGGTTATCTAGCATAATGCATTTTTGAAATTGAAATTTGACAAAGTGCACCATTAAAACACATTAGTTGTTGCAAGTTACACACTCTAATTTTATCCGGCCAAAATAATTGCCGAATAATCAAGAAATTTGATATCTTAGGGGCAAAATTGTCTTCGTGACTCATCTCCCTCGATTTTTTTACTTTTTAAGTTTGTTTGTTATTTTAAAGTATTTGATTGTCACCATTATTCACCTACTAACCTTATCACAAATTTATCAGTAAAAGATAATATGAACACGAAAGGAGTATTTAGCAGCGTGTTCACAAATGAAAAAAAAACCTATGAAACCATCATAAAAAGGGAAAAGATTTATGAACATAGATTTTTGTACGATCTATGTACAAGTTTTCAAGATAATACACATAATCCCAACATTACTCATACAAGAAAAATGAAGAAAACATTCAACCGTGAGAATAGACATATGCAATTGAATGCTGAAGAAGATTAAACATTGTTGTTGATGGATGTACTACGGAGATATATTTTTCTTTTTGTTAACCTACAATTCAAAGAATCGAGGAAGCGTAAAATTAATAAAGGTATAGAAGAATTAATTCAAATAGAAAATATCCAAAGATGTTTATATGACAATAAAAAACCTAAAAATAACAAACAAAACTTCACACATGTTGCTATCATTTTTGTTTTAACAAGTAATTTCGAGGGAGACGAGTCACAAAGACAATTCTACACCTAAGATATCAAACTTCTTGATTTTTAGGCAATTTTTTTGGTCGGAGAAAATTAGAGGGTGCAACTTGCAACAACTAATGTGTTTCAAGGCTGCATTCTACCAAATTTCAATTTCAAGGGTGCATTATGCCAAAGAATCTTTTTTCAAGGGTGCATGTTGCCAAAAGTCCGAAATTTGCAATTGTTAATTGTGATGATTTAAAGTCTGGGTATTTAAACAAAGCAAAATACAAAAAATACCGAGTATGTGAGATCTAGTTGATTAGATTTGCACCTTTAATATAACACATTATTAGGTAGGGGGGGGGGGGGGGGAGATATCTTAAGATTGATCTAGGTCCAACTAAACGGCAGCATCAGCAGCAGAAGACACCGTTTTGAGGACAAATACAGGATCTCCCACTTTGATGGTCTTGCCCTGTGCTCCTTGAGCAATGGACTCAGTACAGACCATGTTCTGTCCAAAATACACCTGAAAATCTCAAAAACATAATGTTAAGAAACACACACCAGTAATTGGGTAAATAATTTAAATATGCAAGTTTATGATTCTAAATTTACCTTCCCTTGCTGATGTTTCTTGTTTGGACGCAACACTTTATCTGATCGATACTTCTTGAGAGTCTCAGAAACCTCAGTGCATGCTTCTGCAGTTTCTTGATCGATTGTGGGTACCTTAAATTACAAGAAATGGGTCCATTATTCATCAAAGATATAAATGGAGTACTAGAAGGACCTTAATTTGCAAGCAGAAATCTGAAATTTCAGCTTAAAAGACTAGGAATTATATTTAAATGATGAAAACTTTAGCTTTAATGACTCCTTATATGAGATATCATAACCTATAAAGAAATGGCTCTGGAATAGTTAATTTAGATTGAGAAAATTTGAATATATACAAATCGAGTTGTTGAACTCGATCTTTATTTTTTCCAATCTCATTAGAATTTCATATCAGTCTTCGGAGTCACATATATAATTTCTAGGTGAGGCCAAAAGAACAAACGACCCAAGTGAAGAACATATTTAGCGCAAAACAAAACCAATTAAATTATGACTTTCTGGAATACTGAAGAGATAAAGAAATTATCTGCCTTGTATATATAGGAAGTGCTGGCAGAATGAGTTTTTACCTTACAACGTGAACATAGTTTGACGCCTTGGAATGTTAATTCATTTATCTTGATCTCTGTCCACAAATCCTCGGAAAATGGTTCACATCCGTCCACAAGGATACTGCAGGCAAGAGCAACAAGTTAATCCACTCGACCACAATCAGTTGGGAATGAGAATGTCCAATAAGAAAAGTGAAAGTTACTTGGGTCTGAAACGGTTGACAGATACAGGTTTCTTGAGAAGAGCGTTAAATGTGTCCAATGATCCCTGCAAAAGACTTGTCTAATACCATGTCCATTTTTTCTCAAAAAAAAAAAAAAGGCTGTGGAACTGGAAACTGAACTAACCTGTGATAGCAATAGGAATGGAAATAGATCAGAAAACATAACTTGGTATCCATTTGCATAATTAGGATCCACAGGCCTAACCTCAAGTGCTGCTTGAAAGAATCAAAAGGCAATTATTTGTATTTTATATGGTGTCCAATAAAAGGTTAATAAAGTTTGATGAGAATATATGGGGTTGAGTACTCTACCATTGTTAAAACGCACAAGTCTACTTGGCTTTTGAAGATAATTAGAGAACCATTGTGCCGCATCAGCTCCTTCATCCATGGCAGAACCTGACCACTCCCACACGGAAACACCATCAATTATTTCAGGTGGTTGGGTCAAAGGAACTTTTAGAGCATCCATGCCTGGAGCCTTTATAACTACAGTCAGAAGGACGCAAATACTTAGTGTTGATAAAACAATCTCTGCAGTGCTAACTCGCTCAACTACATAAAATAGTTTGCTAACTAGTGTGCTGCTATTTCTCGCTTACTTTTCTTCATTTTTCTATTAGAAAGAGGATACACACACACATACATAACTTGTGTAATTGTTCATAATTTGCCGAAAAATAAAATTTATGCTTATTATCTTACTGACACGTGCTCGAGATTACACGAAAAAGAAGTTCATCTTATTCAAGTTTACCCAAAGAAAATTTTCATTCAAATAAGTGACGAGCAATCCAAGCCCAGTCGCCAACTTGGCTTCTTGATTGTAGAAAGGAGAATTCACATGAAGTCTCCTTTTAATTGTACTTTTACATTTATGCACTATTTTCATCAAAACATAAAAGCATTATTTATTGCAAGCTCTGCCGATATCAACATAAGGATGTTATTGAGGAATCAAACTTGTTCTGATTTTGATCCTTTATCCCAATGACAAATACCACAAAGGGAAAAAAGGGAATGATAAAAAGCACATATATTTATTAATAAATAAACAAAGATTTTTTAAGTATTAAATCAGATAAGAGCATATATATACCCATGTATGAAGTGTTAGTTGGTTCCCAACCCTCGTTAAAAGCTTCATTTGGCAGTTCGACTACAACTAGAGCAAGTTTAGGTTCAACTCTTTGAGTATACGCCCTGCTCTTTGAATTCACCACTAGCCACTGCCGATCCCACCGAAATCCTATTTAATTTGATTTGTGCATTAATTAATTATTAAGGAAAGAAGAAACAAGTTTACCAAAATTAATAATTAATTACCAGTTGAAGAGACGGTGGCTTGAGAAACAGAAATTCCTCGGCATGATTTGATAGGGTACACCAAAATTGACTTCACCTTTGTTGCTGCGTCGCTGCTCCCCTCCGCCATAGTACGATAGTCAAATATAGGAAAGTTCAATGTAATATTACCAAGAAAAATTATGTAATAAATTTTTAACACTAGCAATATTAAAATGGCAAAATTGCAGAAAAGGTCCCAAACTAATTGGCAATTTTGGGTTTTCGTCCCACACTTTATCACCTTACCGAATTTCGTCCCGTAATTTTATTTTTTTTTGGAATTTCGTCCCGCCGTTAAGTATTAGACGGAAATTGCCACGTGGCCGTTAAATTGCCACGTGGCTGCTTACGTGTCATGATGACGTGGCAATTTTAGCATACCAATTATACAAGATTGCAGAATTAGTCCCAAACTAATTACAAATTTTGGTTTTTCGTCCCAAACTAATTACAAATTTTGATTTTTCGTCCCAAACTATATCAATTAGCAAATTTCATCCCGTGATTTATCATTTTGCATGAATTTAGTCCCACTATAAATTTCTAATTTAATAAAAATGAAGATTCAATCTTTTACATTTTCTTTTCCAAGCAAAATATTATAAATACTAAAGTGACAATATTTATAATATTATAAATATTATAAATAAAATATTATAAATATTAAAATAAAACAATATATACGCAATTTTGTCACTTTAAAAATATTTTAAGTATTAAAATATTTAAAATAAAACAATATATGCGCAATTTTGTCACTTTAAAAATATTTTAAATATTATTATTATATATATTGTTTAAATATTATAAATATTAAAATAAAACAATATATACGCAATTTTGTCACTTTAAAAATATTTTAAATATTAATATTATATATATTGTTTAAATATTAAAAATATTAAAAAATATTTTAAGTATTAAAATATTTAAAATAAAACAATATATACGCAATTTTGTCACTTTAAAAATATTTTAAATATTAATATTATATATATTGTTTAAATATTAAAAATAAAATATTATAAATATTAAAATATTAAAATATTAAAATATTATAAATATTGTCACTTTAATATTTATAATATTTTTCTTGGAAAATAAAATGTAAAAGATTGAATCGTCATTTTTATTAAATTAGAAATTTATAGTGGGACTAAATTCATGTAAAATGATAAATCACGGGATGAAATTTGGCTAATTGATATAGTTTGGGACAAAAAATCAAAATTTGTAATTAGTTTGGGACGAAAAACCAAAATTTGTAATTAGTTTGGGACTAATTCTGCAATCTTGTATAATTGGTATGCTAAAATTGCCACGTCATCATGACACGTAAGCATCCACGTGGCAATTTAACGGCCACGTGGCAATTTCCGTCTAATACTTAACGGCGGGACGAAATTCCAAAAAAAAATAAAATTACGGGACGAAATTCGGTGAGGTGATAAAGTGTGGGACGAAAAACCAAAATTGCCAATTAGTTTGGGACCTTTTCTGCAATTTTCCCTATTAAAATTTACGAAATCATTTTATCATAATAAGAAAAATATTAAAATTTTAGAATGACAATTATAGTATATAATTGGGTCAGTTCAGACCCTAGGTGGACCAAGCTTTGTGTTTGGACATAATGGGCATGGTTGTTTGATGTTTGAGAAAGTAGTTTGAGAGATTAGCTGATGTTTTTGAAATAATTTTGATTTGCGTAATGTTGTTTGTTTAAGTTTTGAAAAAGTGTTTTGAGAAATAAAGTAGGTGTAGATTTTTTTGAAAGAGTTAGATTATAGATGTAAGATGTGTAAGATTTTATGTCAAATCATGTTTATTTTGTGAGATAAATTGTATAAGAGGTATGTTACTTATATCAAATTATGGTAGAGTTTGTATTAGTTTTATTTATAGATAAGAAAATTGTTATTTGTTTGGCTTTTGAAAGAGTAGTTTAGAAAAATTGAGAGATGAAAATTTTATTTTAAATAGTAGAAAACATGTTTATTTGGTATTTTTCTAACACGAATTTTTTTTTAGAAACACCAAACAAACAGGCCCAATGATTTTATCCATGTTCAATAATTATAAATTCAATAATATCGTAACATTATTTCTATGTGTTTTACTACTTTGTTTACATTTTAAAATCAAACGATTATTGTATAATATCAAAGTTTTTAAGTAATTAGTTGTAAAAGGATTAAAATTTAATTTCTTTGACCAATTTGATATATGCAATCTAATATGTGTAAATATGAAGTTATAAATGATATTTGAATTTTATTGGGCCGAATTCATTTTTGTCCGTATTAGCTAATCTGCCTATGATGGGGAGGAATATAATCCATCCTAAGTGCCAAGTCGCAAGGATGTATTAATCCATTTCACTTGATATAAACAATGCCACTAACCATCGTATTAGTTCATATTCACGCAATCAATAAGACTTAAGGCCATCTCCAGCTGAAGCAGGTAATAGCCCCTCATGTTTGCATGCATGTCTGCCTTACCTAGTTTATCATTTTCAACCGATCCAACAATTCAAAATATTTAATTCATTTTCAAATTTTCCCCACTCTCACTTAACAATACAATAACTACAACAATAATAGTAACAATAATAATAATATTATTAGTATCGGCAATAATAATAATTATAAAAATAATAATAAACACAATTAATGAAAAACAACTACAACTATTATTAATGGAAAACATAATTATATTTTTAAATTAAATTGCAATAATAATAAGTTTGTTAAGTCATAGTTATATAACAATAATTTATTTATTTAAAATTAAGTCGTATATTATCAAAATACACCCAATTTTTTTACAACACACATAAATATTTTAATTTATTTAAAAAAAAGTGAGCAATTACATAAAATTGACTATTTTTTAAAAATATTTACACAATTTTTTTGAGAATTTTTACATACACATATACATGTTTTATTTTATTTTTCTAAAAGGACCAATTAAATTTTTTATACTCATTTTAGATTGATTTTTTAAATTCACAATTAAAAAATATATAGGGTGGCGCCAAATGGCGGCCACCCATCGGCTTGGGCTTTGCTTGCCCGGAGGCAGGCAGGCAGGCAACCATTGTTTGTCTGCCTTGCCTAGATGCCCCCCTGGTTGCCCTCATGCCTACTTGCCTTCCGAAAAAAATTCCATCTCCAGCCGACGACCCCCCCTACCCCTTCATGCCTGCCTTCCCCCTTCGATTGGAGATGGTCTACTATGGGATATTAAGGCTATCTCCAGCCGATGTGGCAATAACCCCCTCATGTTTGATGGGATAGTGCCCTGCAAGCCAATAGATTTTAGCTTGTATAAGGACTATCATGTGATAAGCTTTCTCTAGTATAAATGAATTAATACGATCGTTTGTTTACGCTAAGTAAATCAAACAATGGCCAACTTCATCTCTCGCGAATAACTTAAGCGATTGGATGAAACCCTGAGATCACTTATGACTAAGGGATTATTCACTTCAGTATTGGGTGCGATTAATCATGAAACAGTCTCAAAGGTCGTGATCTCGAAAATGTTCCAAGTCATAGATTCCTATCGAGACGGGGTATCGAGGGAATCGCAAAGACTTGTAGGATTATGCATGATTCACATGAAGTGAATTTGTTGTCGTTTCATGAACAAGACATTTTGATGTCAGTGCATATGACTAGGTGGTTCGATAGGGGATCGAACGCATCGAACGACCCGAACAGAGAGACCCATTGTGGAAGTGCGTAAAAGCATATCGGTGATGGGATGTCTCTCAAGACTTATAACAGTGTACGATTTAGTCCTTAGACTTGAGATGCTAGGGCGAATTCGGTATACGGGTGTGCATACTTTGATTTAGGAGCCGGGCACATAGCTTGTCCATTGTGCGCCTACGTTGGGTATGTATAGTCGTATGCGCGGATGGTTAGCATCAAAATGGGATCTACCGACTCGACGTAGTTCGTTGAGAGAATTTCCTATACATTCTTAGATAATATATTCCGAGAAACCCGTGGCCACGGTCGGTGACGGATTTGGAAAGGGGTTTCCAGATTTAGCAGTCACACTGGAATTATTATCCTGAATTAGAAAGTATAGCTATCGAGATAATTAGAGGTGCCGACCAATTCACACACCCTAGGTCTCGATCGGGAAATTAGTCGATAGAGGGACCGTATGTACATGGTACTTATAAGAGGTGAGGTTCACTGAGATCAATTCACCTGAAGTTGGGCCTCATGGGCTTGTGGCTAGACATCGACCATGAGGTGTGGGTACTCCTGAATTAATAGGAAGATTAATTCTGGAGTGGTCAATTAAAGTGGTTAATTGATCGGAGCAATTAATGAAATATTAATTGCTCACTAATTAAATCACGTAATTGTGAGCCTGCGGCCAATTGATGGTGAACCTAGAGGGTCACACACAATACAATTGGACTGCAACAAATCATATAAGGAAAGTTTGATTTAAAGGGTTAAATCAAAACATAAGAATTAAAGTATTAATTCTTGAAGGAGAAAAATATTAATTAGATGTAGTCTAATTAATTAATGGAGAAGGCTTAATTAATTAATTTTATTAATTAATTAAATGGGATGAATTAATTAAAGGAATTTAATTAATTAAAGAGTCCAATTAATTATAGAGTTTAATTAATTAAAGGAGACCTAGTTAGTTGAGGAAATATAGGATAAGATTCTATCTTCCTAACTAGATAAGAATAAAACTAGGTCAGGACTCTTTATATATAAGGAGTAGAAGACTCCACAAAAAACCCTAGCCTCCATACACAACAAGCCACGAAATTCCTACCTAGGAATTTGTGCCGCCACCCCTCCTCTTGTTGAGGTTCGGCCGAACCCTGTAGAATTCTACAGGGTTCATGCAATTTCTCCTTCTGATCTTCCTTGCTTGATTACCCTTGAATCCTAGTTCTGAGCCTGAGGTTTCAAAGGGGTTGCTTCATCCAATTGGTGTGGATACCGCTAGAGGCACAACACATGGGGTGCTTCTCACGAACCAGATCCATCAGATCTGAATGAAGACCGAAGGAAAAACCACCACCTTGCCTGTGGTGAGGTAAATTGCTATTTACCATTTTATTTATTTTAGTAATTATTTGTTAAAATGAATTCAACCTTTTCGTATGTGCTAATAAGTAAATCTTGGGAATTGGTGTATGAAAAATTTTAAATTCCGCACCGTTGTAGTTGACAATCATACCCATAAAAACCCAACAGTGGTATCAGAGCCTAACTTATTATGCACATATGAATAAGGCCTGAACACATCAAATTATATGCTTAAATGTGATTGTTGTGTTCCGATCTTTGATTCTTGCTTGTTATGATAAATTGAATGTTCGGATCTATGCACTTTTCGGTTTTTGGGCCAAAAATGTAATTTCCGAAAATTGGAGGGCTTATTTGCAAATTGTGATTTTTCAAAATCTGGACAGAAAGTAAATTTTTCATTTTCTGCAATTCTGGACCAAAATCGTAATTTCTGGAATTTTTAAAATCTGGACTGTTTTGCAATTTACGAAAGGTTAGGGGCTGTTTTTGCTATTTACGTAAAATTGGGGTCTGTTTTGCAATAAACAAAAGTTTCTGCAAATTTTGTTAATTTTCTGCTTTCTGGTCTAATTTGCATGTTCTGGAAATTTTGGGGCTGATTTGTAATTTCCGAAAGTTGAGGGGTCAAAATGTAATTTTCGAAAATTCAGGGGCCGAACTGCAATTTTTCAAAGTTGAAAAAACAGAAACTGTTTTGTGCACTAAAAGGGTTTAGTGGATCCGGAAAGTTAACTTTATCATAATTAGTAGGGACTAAAAGTGAGAATCAAAGGGTCATTTTAAAAGGGGTTTAAAATGATGGTTAAGAGATTGTTTTAGAAAGGGGTTTTTAAAACTAGAATCTAAAGGTATTTTAAAAGGTGGTTTTAAAATATGATAGGAGATAAGAAATAAGAAAAATAACTTTTGCTTGTTTCTTGCTCTACGTGAACTGTTTACGTGGTTTTCGATCGCGCCGAGCCTTGACCCTTAAGGTAGATGTGATTGGTTTATTTAATTTTGCTGGTTTTATTGGGCCTGCGAGCCTTAAGTTTTTGGGCCACTTTGAGCCTTTGTAATAGATAGGGCTTTACTGTTTTATTAGTTTAGGATGGAGGCCCGTTACAAGCAAGGTGGGAGCCCAAGAAGACTAAAGGCCATGTATGCATGGTAGTATGTGTAATAGACTAGGTCTCTTTGAAACCCAATTAGATTGACCAATAGTCCAATAGGACCATCGTATTTGGCTCGATGGTGGTCCACATAGGAGGCTCCCGATCGAAAACATACTGTGGTAGAAAGCATGCTAGGTGTGTATGTTTTATTTACTGATTTATCTTTTAGCATGTATGGTAATGCGCGCTAGTAATTTAGATCGTAAATAGAATGTAAATCATAATTGGAACGGTGAGATCTCGAGGAGAGTTACCTCAAACTCTTAAACCCGAAAAACCCCTCTTGAAAATAATATTAAGTCATATTGGATTAAAATAAAATGAAGTATTTATATAAATCCAAGCCTTCCATCAATAGGGACTAGCGTATGTTGTCTACTTATCGGTAGAGGTGATCCAGAGTCTGGCACCCGAGTCGAAGAAAGGGGCAATACGCGAAATTCCTTGATTCTTGTTTTAACTAAACATGACAAGGGTGAGGACTGGTCGGGATGTGATTATCGACCGATAACTAGTTACGGGGACTTCACGACCGGGCCAGTTGCTCATCATGATTGATGGGTTAGACTTAACGATTAGTAACACTTATGATGTAGCAGTGCTAGATAAGTGCGAAGACCGAGGCAAAATAGCTTGAAGGTTGTGTAGTGACACAATTGGCAATAAGTATGCCTACCTGGGGAATTAGTTGTATGGCCACGAGTCGTGGGTGCAATTAATGGCTGCTGGGACGTCAAGACCTACTAGGAAATAGAATTTCCCGAACAATTGAAGGGGTAATTGTTTCGATAAAATAGTGGGAGAACTTTTACGATAGAAAGTCCAACCATCGTAGATTATAAGTATTTTTCATTAACTAGTCTTCTAGATTTTATGTCTTCTCTTTAAATTAGATATTGTGATATCTGCATGAATTATCCATTATTTATTATTTATCCTCGACTTATAAAATATCTGGATTAAAATATCGATTGGCTTAGAAACCTGAGGATTATCCTCAATTCCGAAAGCCGGAATCGTGTTCTTAAAAACCAACCTATGCCTGATGCATTTTGAGAGGAGTCTCAAAAGGAGGAACGAATCACCTATTGAATATGGGAATCTTAATGATCGTTGCCTCATACAAGCATCAAGATTGAACGAGCTAAAGAAGCGACATAAGAAAATGTCTGAAGCTTCTAAAACATACCTTCACCTCAAAAGGCTTGTTTTGAGGAGTAATTTTCGAATCGTCTGATTTGAGATCTATAAGGTATTGTTTGAAACTCGAGAATAAATGAAGGAACCAATGTCGAGGATCACTGTCATTGTTTTATCAGTCTGGTTGGAAAACTAGATCGTTTAAACATAGGCCTGCAAATGATCTTAACATTGACTTCCTCCTAAAATTCTCCTCCCCGCTCATTCGAACTATTCGTGACAAATCTGAACTTCCTTGATAAGTTGATCAGGTTTCTCGAAATAACCAAAGCATTGGTAAAAGGCAAATAGGAACCTTTTAAAGAGGTATACCTGTCATGATTGCTTACACTTCAAGGACTGCAAAGTCAAAGAAGAGTAAAAGGAAGGAGAAAGGGTTCTCTTCCAAAGCGAACATAAAGGTAATGGAAAGAACGCAAGTAGCCTAAAATCGAAATTATCCCACTGCACCTAATAAAGGCACTGACATGTTTTATTGATTAGAAATTCTAATTAATTAAACAACGTCTCAATTAAAGAGTTAATTGAAAAGAAAAGTCTCAATTAAAGAATCAATTGAGCAGCAACGATTCAATTAAAGAATTAATTGAAAAGGGGAAATGTATCAATTAAAGTGTTAATTGAAGGCAACGTTTCAATTAAAGAGTTAATTGAAAGGAAATTGAATGAATTAATAAATTCAATCAATACCAAGATAATAATCCGCACTCACATGGCACGCAAGATTATGTCGCATTTCCATAGGAAGGAATCAAAAGTTGGTGTCATCGATGCTTCTTGAAAAATAGGGCTTAGATGAACTATCAACTTACGAATCCTATCTGAAGGGAAAAGATGACAAAGTTACCGTTTGCTAGGCATCCGGTGCGTACCAAACCAACTTTGGATTGAATCCATACGAATAAATGTGGACCACTAAAGTGTTAGTGAAGGAGGAGATTACTCATACCTCGTAAGTGTTACTGATGACTTTGGTCATTAGTGATAAGTATATCTTATGATGTACAATTCGAAAATCTTGAAAGTATTCATAGAATTTCGAAACGAAGTAGAGAATCAAACTAGGCATAGTATTAAAGTCATTCGATCTAATCGAGATGGCAAATACTTAAGCTAAAAGTTCCTCAATTATCTTACTGAGAAAGATGTTCTCATACAACGAACTCCTTCTAAGACGCCTCAAGGTATTGGAGGGTCTGAAAGAAGAGAATCGAACCTTGTTGAACATAGTTCGATTCGTCATGAGTTTCGTTCAACATCCTTATGCATACTAAGGATTGACCCTAATGATTGCATTGAAGATACTGAACAAAGTAACTTCAAAGTTCGTGCCTGTAAAACCCTACCAAGAATGGTGTGGTAAAATACCTCTATACTCTTTTGAGTATGGGGATCTCCTGCCTATATCGGGAACAAAAAGGAGATAAATTGGATAGTCGATCCAGTTTGTACAAATTTGTGGGGTATCCAAAGAAATCCATTTGGATGCCTGTTCTACACTCCTAAAAAACAAAGGATGTTTGTTTCAAGGAATATCCATTTCTTAGAGGATGGCTTCCTCGTGAATAGAAATGGTACCCTAGTAGAACATGATGAGGTCCAAGAAGTGGAACTCATCCCCGCAAACAGTGGGAGTTAGTCCAGAAACTGCTGAACCATCAAAGTACACCAGTACTTCGTAGATCTGATCGAGTTCGTGAGGAACTTGATGGATATGGTTAAACCATATACGAAGAACCTACATTAGATGTAGACGCTCATGTATGCAAGAGGTCATACAATCCTAAATGGATTCCATCCATTCCAACGAGGTATTGACCTTGGTCGATCCACCCAAGGGAAGTAACCCATGGAAAGCAAATGGATCTTCAAGCGCAAGCTAGGAATGAATGAAAAAGGTGTTAACCTATAAGGCTTGCCTAAAGACAAAAGGTTATTCACAAAGGCCTGGAACGGACTTTAAGGAAATACTTTCTCCATTTGGCAATGTCCGAATCCATTTGGACTCACATTCATTTTTTGATGAGAAAGTCAAAGCATTCGACTTCATCGAAAACAAATGTGAAACTGGAGTGTACAAAGGATTAGTGGGAGCTCTTTGGAGTTCATTAATTTTACATGTCGATAACATATTTATTATCTGGGATGATATTGGAATGTTAACACAGACGGAAGCATGATTGTCCATGCAATTCTCCATGAAAGATTTGAGAGATACATCAGGAAAGATGTTGGAACTCTCTCAAACTAAGTACATAGAAGCAAATACTGAAAGTATTAAGTATGGAAGAATCCAAGAAAGGATTGCTTCCAGTGAGACACTGTATCTCTCCTCCATAATCAATGTGCCCTACATTGAATGTGAAAAGGAGAATGTCTCAAATTCCTTATGTTTGAAACAAAAGGGAAGCATGTGGCATGCTTTACTATGTACTAGACCAGACGTAGAACCTGCTCTAAGCGCCATGAGCAGTTACTAGTCAAACTCCAGTGAAGGGTACTGGATCGCCGTAAAGATATCCTTGAGCTCTTGAAAAGGACTAAGGATTTGATCTTGGTCTGCGGTGATAATGGAGAATTGAAATTCGAAGGATTTATTGATTCGAATTTCTGGTCTGATGTGGATAAATATATGTATCCAGTTTTGGATACATATTTTGCCTTAGTGGGGTAGCGGTAAGTTGGAAAGGGTTCCAAGGGAAGCACCGTTACCATCTTAACCACTGAAGCAAGATATCTCGCAGCAAGGAGTGCAGCGTAAGAAAAGTGTTTGGATGGAAAACTTCATCCAACTTTTGGATGAAGTGCCTAGCATTGCGAAGCTCGTGGTTATCTTCTAAGATAACAAATCAAGCTATTGCTAAAGCAAAGGTAGATCTCACCGGAAATCTAAACACAAGATAAAAGTACCACTTGATTAGAGAAGTCATTGGTAGAGTTGACGCACGTGATGGATCGCGTCGATTCAGAAGACAAATCTAGTAGATCCACTAAACAGAGCTTTTTTTTCACAAAATGAGTTCGAAGAACATCTATGAAAGATGGGTCTTAGAAGCGTTTGTGATTGGCTTTAGGGCAAGTGGGAGATTGATGGGATAGTGCCCTGCAAGCCAATAGATTTTAGCTTGTATAAGGACTATCATGTGATAAGCTTTCTCTAGTATAAATGAATTAATACGATCGTTTGTTTACGCTAAGTAAATCAAACAATGGCCAACTTCATCTCTCGCGAATAACTTAAGCGATTGGATGAAACCCTGAGATCACTTATGACTAAGGGATTATTCACTTCAGTATTGGGTGCGATTAATCATGAAACAGTCTCAAAGGTCGTGATCTCGAAAATGTTCCAAGTCATAGATTCCTATCGAGACGGGGTATCGAGGGAATCGCAAAGACTTGTAGGATTATGCATGATTCACATGAAGTGAATTTGTTGTCGTTTCATGAACAAGACATTTTGATGTCAGTGCATATGACTAGGTGGTTCGATAGGGGATCGAACGCATCGAACGACCCGAACAGAGAGACCCATTGTGGAAGTGCGTAAAAGCATATCGGTGATGGGATGTCTCTCAAGACTTATAACAGTGTACGATTTAGTCCTTAGACTTGAGATGCTAGGGCGAATTCGGTATACGGGTGTGCATACTTTGATTTAGGAGCCGGGCACATAGCTTGTCCATTGTGCGCCTACGTTGGGTATGTATAGTCGTATGCGCGGATGGTTAGCATCAAAATGGGATCTACCGACTCGACGTAGTTCGTTGAGAGAATTTCCTATACATTCTTAGATAATATATTCCGAGAAACCCGTGGCCACGGTCGGTGACGGATTTGGAAAGGGGTTTCCAGATTTAGCAGTCACACTGGAATTATTATCCTGAATTAGAAAGTATAGCTATCGAGATAATTAGAGGTGCCGACCAATTCACACACCCTAGGTCTCGATCGGGAAATTAGTCGATAGAGGGACCGTATGTACATGGTACTTATAAGAGGTGAGGTTCACTGAGATCAATTCACCTGAAGTTGGGCCTCATGGGCTTGTGGCTAGACATCGACCATGAGGTGTGGGTACTCCTGAATTAATAGGAAGATTAATTCTGGAGTGGTCAATTAAAGTGGTTAATTGATCGGAGCAATTAATGAAATATTAATTGCTCACTAATTAAATCACGTAATTGTGAGCCTGCGGCCAATTGATGGTGAACCTAGAGGGTCACACACAATACAATTGGACTGCAACAAATCATATAAGGAAAGTTTGATTTAAAGGGTTAAATCAAAACATAAGAATTAAAGTATTAATTCTTGAAGGAGAAAAATATTAATTAGATGTAGTCTAATTGATTAATGGAGAAGGCTTAATTAATTAATTTTATTAATTAATTAAATGGGATGAATTAATTAAAGGAATTTAATTAATTAAAGAGTCCAATTAATTATAGAGTTTAATTAATTAAAGGAGACCTAGTTAGTTGAGGAAATATAGGATAAGATTCTATCTTCCTAACTAGATAAGAATAAAACTAGGTCAGGACTCTTTATATATAAGGAGTAGAAGACTCCACAAAAAACCCTAGCCTCCATACACAACAAGCCACGAAATTCCTACCTAGGAATTTGTGCCGCCACCCCTCCTCTTGTTGAGGTTCGGCCGAACCCTGTAGAATTCTACAGGGTTCATGCAATTTCTCCTTCTGATCTTCCTTGCTTGATTACCCTTGAATCCTAGTTCTGAGCCTGAGGTTTCAAAGGGGTTGCTTCATCCAATTGGTGTGGATACCGCTAGAGGCACAACACATGGGGTGCTTCTCACGAACCAGATCCATCAGATCTGAATGAAGACCGAAGGAAAAACCACCACCTTGCCTGTGGTGAGGTAAATTGCTATTTACCATTTTATTTATTTTAGTAATTATTTGTTAAAATGAATTCAACCTTTTCGTATGTGCTAATAAGTAAATCTTGGGAATTGGTGTATGAAAAATTTTAAATTCCGCACCGTTGTAGTTGACAATCATACCCATAAAAACCCAACAATGTTTGCCTGCATGCCTGCCTATCTGCCTTACCTAGTTTGTCATCTCCAACCGAACCAACAATCTAAAATATTTAATTTATTTTCAAACTTTCCCACTCTCATTTAACAATAACAATAACAATAACAATAATAGTAATATTATTATTATCGGCAATAATAATGATTATAAAAATAATAATAAACACAATTAATGAAAAACAACAAGAATTATTATTAATGAAAAACATAATTATATTTTTAAATTAAGTTGCAATAATAATAAGTTTTGTTAAGTCATAGTTATATAACAATAATTTATTTATTTAAAACTAAGTCGTAGTTTATCAAAATTCACACAATTTTTTTACAAACACACATAAATATTTTAATTTATTTTAAAAAAAGTGAGCATTTACATAAAATTGACTATTTTTTTTAGAATATTTACACAACTTTTTTGAGGATTTTTACATACACATATACATGTTTTGTTTTATTTTTTTAAAAGTGACCAATTAAATTTCTTATACACATTTTAAATTATTTTTTTAAATTAAAAATTAAAAAATATAGGGTAGCGCCATATGGCGGCCACCCATTGGCTTGGGCCTTGCTTGCCCGGAGGAAGGCAGGCAGGCAACCATTGCTTGCTTGCATGCCTGTCTTGATGCCCGTTGGTTGACCTCATGTCTAATTGCCCTCCGAAAAAATTTCATCTCCAGCCGACGACCCCCCTCATGCCTGCCTCCCCCCTTCGGTTGAAGATGACCTAAATCTTACCAAACAAACCGCGTTATGTATTACATGTCATATAACATCAATAACTCCCCCACTATTAATTCCCTTATTTTTCCTCTTATTACTATTGGACTATGTCTATGCCACATAATGGCTTAATGTAGTGTCACACACTTCACATAAATTGATATGACTGGAACACGTGTTGGACACGGTTTGGGATATGTCAGAGAGTTTTATGCAATTTTTAAAAGCTTGTGGGTGAAGATTGAAATTGAATTTAGAGAAAACCGCATATTCTTCTCTGAACTTACGATCAAGTTGCACTTTTTTCTTGAACTTAATTTTTTTGCACTGTCCACCCTTAACTTAATTTTTTATCAGTTTTCTGATCAAAGTAGATCACGTTAGAAGTACATGCCAATTTAATAAGGAATTTCCACCATTTAGGATGGGGTTTGGAGGAGGGGAGAAGGCATGCAACCAATAAGTTTATAGGGAAACACAATAATATTGTAAGTTCAGGGGAAAAAGTGCAATAATGGAGTAAATTTAGGGGGGCAGGGAAGTGCAATAACTGTATAATTTTAGCGAGTATAGTGCAATAATGGTGTAAGTTCGGGGGAAAGTGAAACTCAACTATAATGGTGTAAGTTCGGGGGATGCGATATTTTGGTTGAAGTATTGTTTTGCTTATTTAATTAATAGGCTTGCTTATTTACTCCTTCAAATTTCATTTATCAACTAGAAAATTTACAATTTCATATTGCCAAGTTAGTTTTTTTAAAACAATTTTTAAAAATTTGAATATTATTTGAAGATTAATCTGTCCCCGTTCTTTGCCCTAAGTTCCTAACCCTAATTCAAAATTTCGGTCTTCATCTTCAATCTCTATTGATTCAAGCTTCCATATTTGAAGAAGGTTTGTCTTTAACTTTAAGTCTCTAAATCTTGGTTCTCCTAAGCCCGTAGGGAAAATATGTTTAATGATAAAAAAAATAAAATTAGTCGGCCATATATAATATTCATTGCCAAATGCCTATCAATGAATTCATCCATTTTTTCTCTGCATCTATAATTCAAGTTCACATTCATTATGTAGGCCCAGAGTAAATCCTGGCAATTTGTCTTTGAGTATATGAATCAATGATTCTGAACCTTAAAGATATGAGATTAGTGAAGTATTTGTGGTCATCAGTAGTGTTTTTTTTATATAATTTAATTGTTATGTACTCGAAGTGGTTCTTTTGCTTATGATACTTAATTTATATATTAGTGCATAATTCTTTTGTTTGGGGTATAATGGTAGAGGTATTTTAGATTTTTTTTAGTTTTATTTAGAGATTATGTAAAGAAGAGAAGTAGAGTAAGAAATATGTTATTTAATGTCAAATCAAAGTTGTTAAGTGAGTAATGTAGAACAAGAGATGATGGACTATTTATGCCAAATTGAAGTAGAGTTGTATAGTTTTTTTAGACATAAGATAAGATAGATATTTTTAAGAGGAGTTTGTTTTTGAAAATTGAGAGAATCTTTTTGCGATAAACCAATAGGCCCTACCTTTTTAAGATAATTTGAGGGCAAAATGGACTATTGCTCCATGATTTTCATAAATATCACAAACCAAACACAAATTAAAAGAATGTGACAAGGGAGCTTCTAGGGACAGTTCCATATGTGAAAAACTGTTGGCAGTTCAACCTTCCCAACCAATCATTAATATTATTTTATTTAGTGGTAACCTGAAGTATAGGTCATTTTAGCAGGTCATATTTTTTGTTGATTTAGATGATATTACTGTAATACCCTTGATTTAATAAATAACCAAAAACATCAAAAATCAATATCCAATATCAAAAATCAAAATTAAAATAAAAAACCCTCTTTCTAATAATACAATAAAACAGCAGTGGCCTACGATCTTGAAATGAAGAAGCTTTCAACCATTTCTTGTTTAATAGTTCAAAATCAAAATAAAAACAGCAGCTTTCAACCATTTTTTGTTTAATAAATACAAGGGTAGTTCAAAATCAAAATCAAAAACAGCAGATCTGGTTGAATGAAAGCCACACCAAGAAACATCAGATCGTGTGATTTTCACTATCAAAGAAGGCCACGCCACCGTCTTCGTCGCCAAATTCTTCGGCCGCGCCGGCCTTATGTCCTTCATCTCCGCCGTACCGGAAAATCAAAGACCTGCTCTGTTTTAATCCCTGTTGTTTGAAGCCGCTGAAAGAACAGTGAACCTGGTGAACGGTGCAGTGGGCCTTCTCTCCACAGGAAACTGGCACGTGTGTCAGGCGACGGTGGAGGTGGTGCGGCAAGGAAGGCTGAAGAAGAAGAAGAAGAAAGCTTTTTTTTTTTCTTTAATTTTATATAATTAATAATAGAGATTTTAACATTTTTAGAAAATGAGAAGTGAAATTAGAATATTAAATACATAAAGATGTGCAAATTTTGTATACAAATATTGAATTTATAATTTTCAGATTTGGGGAAACTTCAATTCCGAGATCCCCTTTCGGTTTTTTCGTTTCATGCTTAATTTCTTTTTGGTTTTCAGTTGTTTGTGGTCATAGTGAGCTTAATTTCAGTCTGCTGGGTTCAATTTTGCGATCTGCTGTTTTTCGGGCCGCCAAGAACATGTTCGGGCCGCCAAGAACATGTTCGGGCCTGGTTGATTTCGCGAATTTGGTTGCTTGGTTTGCTGTTTTTGCGGTTGTTTGTTGTTCCTTGGGGCTGTTTACGGTTATTTGTTGCTTTAATTTGATAAGGGTATTTAGGACAATTCGTATCATTCTAGTTGAACTTGTGTAGCAAGTTGCAAGTAATTTTTTTGCCACATGGCATATGTTGAATGGTGAACTGTGGGCAGTTCAGCTTTGGCTATGACCCAAAGCTGTGACAATTGTTTTATTGACCCAAAAATGATAACCAAACATAACCTTAAACAAGCACCCAAATTGCTATGACATTCTTTGAGTGTATGTGTATCACTATATCACGTTTGAGAAACCCTAATTGCAACTTCAATCACATTAATTGCTTGGCTGTCTTTGTTTCTGTTTTGTCCCCGGTGAAGTCACGAAACTGCGGATTAGCTATTCTATTTTGTCCCCGGTGAAATCACTATGACATTCTTTGAGTGTACAGGTGATTCAATTTCTATTTTACTCTTCTAACACATCAAAATTGTTCTATTCTCTGCAGACTCTGCTTTTGTGTTTTCTTCGTTGATGCTATTGAATTGTTCCTCGAGCCTTGAAGTACCAGAACCAAGCTTTAATTTGTTACTTTAACCATTAGAGTAGTGTTTCCACGAGACTAGTTCCACATATTGATGTGATTTTTTGAATTACTGGCTAGCTTGTTTTATTTTTGTGCTTGCTGCAATTCATTCTCCCTAACTGTGGGGTTTCAAACTCGTAGTGTTATTAAATATTATGTTTGAGAATATATATTAGAAATGGCATTTTCCAGCATTATCTGCTGATGGGAATCTTGGCCCATTACCCCTCTCTCAAGTGAATGATGTTTCTAAAGAAGATGATAATCTTGAGGTGAGTGAAGATCAGATTAAAGCTGATGACAAGAACTCAGCGCTTCGGTGGCAACCCATACAAGAACCATAGGAATTATATACCCACCCCTAGACATTAGAAACATTGTAGACAAAACTTCTCACTTTGTAGCAAAGAATGGACCAGACTTTGAGAAAAGAATCATTTTAAACAATGAAGGGAACGCAAAATTCTACTTTCTGCGTGCTTCTGATCCTTACCATGCGTACTATCAGCACCGCTTGTCTGAGAATCGGGCGCAGAACCAAGCTTCTGAGCCTGCTGAAACTGCTTCGGAATCAGCTACTACTGCTCCAGCTGCTGATGCAATTGATACTTCAGCAAAGCCTGACCCTGCAGCCCGATTCAGACCTGTGTGTAAGGTTCTTGAGCCCCCAGAGGCAGAGCAGTTTACAGTTCGGCTTCCTGAAGGGATTACAGGGGAGGAACTGGATATAATCAAACTCACTACCCAGTTTGTAGCTCGAAATGGCAAGTCATTTTTGACTGGTTTGACTAGTAGGGAGAGCACTAATCCTCAGTTCCATTTCCTTAGGCCAAAACACACAGTATGTTCATGTTCTTTACATCTTTCATATTCTTTACATCGCTTGCTGATGCCTATTCTAAGATATTAATGCCTGCTAAAGGGTTGAAAGATAAGCTCCAAAACAGCGTGGTTGATATGACGATGGTCCTTGAACGCTGCTTGCTTCGTCTTGAATGGGAGAAGTCACAGGAACAGGCCTGACAGAAAGCTGAAGATGAAATAGAGCAAGAGAGACAACAGATGGCTATGATTGATTGGCATGACTTTGTAGTGGTTGAGACGATATATTTTGCTGATGATGAGTATGAGGATTTACCGCCTCCTATGACACTAGAGGAAGTAATTAGGAGAAGCAAGATGTCCTCTATGGAAGAAGAAGAAATTATTGAGCCTGGCAAGGAAGTTGAAATGGAGATGGATGAAGAGGAGGCCTAACTGGTTGAGGAAGGCATGTGTGCTGCTAGTCTAGAGGAGAATGGTGATATAAAGAATAATGATGCCAAGGCAACCACCGATGAACAAGATCCACCAATGAGAATTGTTGGAAGAGGCCAGAGGACAGAATCCCAGCCGAAAGAGATCCTCTTAAATATGTTGTCTCTCCATAACCGGTGAGCTGATTCGCATCAATGAAATGTCCGAGCATATGAGAATCTCTCTTATAGATCCCAAGTATAAGGAACAAAAGGATAGGATATTTGCCAAGATTAGAGAAACAACTCTTGCAGCAGACGACGAAATTTCTAGGAACATTGTTGGACCTGCAAGAACCCGCCCTGATATTTTCGGCACCACAGAAGAAGAAGTGTCTAATACAGTCAAGGCTGAGATTGAGAAGAAGAATGATGAGCAACCAAAACAGGTAATTTGGGATGGTCACACAGGAAGTATTGGTCGCACAGATAACCAGGCAATGTCTCAGAGTGCTGGTGGTGAGGACCCAAATGATGCTATGAACGTTGATGGTAGGAGCCTGCCAGGTCCAGTACCACCTCCTCCTAGGCCTGGCATGCCATTAGTTAGGCCACTGCCTCCCCCTCCTGGGCTTATCTTGAATATTCCGAAGCCTCCCAACTCGGTCCAATATTCCACTCTGACTGGTTCACAAGCACCCCCCAGCCCTCCAGTTATGAATATGATTCCTACTGTTCGACCTCCAACTCCGCCAATGCAAATGATGCACATGGAAAATCTCCCTCCAATGCCGCCTACGAAGTACTAATATTTCACTACCACCACCACCACCTGGAGCGTCACACTTTACTCCTTTGGGTGGTCCCAGGCCTTTTATTCACATGTCCCAACCAGGCATGCATATGATTCCTCCACCACCTTTCCCTGAAGATGCTCCTCCACCACTGCCTGATGAACCAGAGCCCAAAAGGCAGAGACTTGATGACTCCATGCTCATCCCTGAAGATCAATTCTTGGCTCAACATTCGGTATTGAGCTTCTTCCTGTTTCTTTCACTTATAGATATTTTTTTACCTTGACTTATCTGTTTTTCTTTCTCCGTGTTTATTGTGTTAATGTGATCTAATGAGTAGTATTTTGTGTGGTGACTGCAGGGTCCCACGCGTATCAGCATATCTGTGCCAAACGCGGACGAAGGAAATCTAAAAGGGCAAGTACTGGACATTACAGTGCATCCTTGTCTGAAACAGTTGGCAGCCTGAAAGAGAAAATTGCCGGAGAGATCCAGCTTCCTGCAAACAAACAGAAGCTGAGTGGGAAAGCGGGTTTTCTCAAGGACAATTTGTCACTTGCTTATTACAATGTTGCTCCTGGAGATTCACTATCTCTTTCTCTTAGAGAACGTGGTGGTAGAAAGAGATGAATGGTGCATATCCTGGAAAAGATTTTTCTTGGAAATCTGTCTTGTTGTATGGGTTCTTATTATGATATTTTGAACACTCCAGATTTTATCTAGAGATTATGCGGATTGGATTTCGTACTAATGTTATGTTTGAGATCTTTAAGCTGATGATATGTTATCTACTACAGATCTGGCATCTTGGTGATCGTCTCGTCTGGAAATGAGAAGTTGTCATGTACTATTTCTACAACCATGCTAGTCTGATTTTACATTTGGGTTACTGTCAGGCAGGCTTACATGTCTTTCATTTTACTTCATGCTATTATGGTTCAAGTGTTACCGTGTGGTTGTTAAGGTTGTCTGATGCTTTTGTTTCCGGCAACAGCGGCTCTCCTAGTCTGGAGTTAAATTTGCTAGATTCATTAGGTGGTGTTAAATCCTCGTACGTTCAGTCGAGAAGGTTGATGTCTTGCATTCTGTTCGCCGTAGTTCTTTTTTACCTTTTCGTTAGTTTTTAATGGCTTTTATGAACTTTACATGGCAGATTTGAAGAGCTTGCCAATCATTTGCAGCCTTGCTGGCTGGAATTCACTAGAGGAGAGAGAGAATTCTCATTTATATATATTGTGCCTGGTCTCAAAAACATTTTTATCTCATCTATCAATCAGGCTGCTGCAAGATTAAGAACAATTTTTACTACTATCTATATTTGATCAATTTGCATAAATTATACCAAACTACTATATATATTTAAGCTAATTAAGAGTACTCATGCCATGATCTTTTCAAGCCACAATTTGTGAAAGTCATGACCTCTTGATTATAGAAAGAGTACTCATGTGATCTCTTTCATATACTATGTACCAAATTGGGGATGAAACCACAAGAAATAATATGAAATTGCTCTTCGAGTTTTTCAGGAGGCTTCTGTGAAAGTGGATGCAGCGTAAGTATTTGTTTCTTGTGTATTATTGAACTTTCAAAATTGTTTGTTTCTTTCTTCTAGATGGAATTTTTCTTGAACAATTAATAAAACATGTACCAACGTTGCCTCTGATTTTTATTCATATTTTCTACAGGTGCAATGTACATTTCGTAAGGCAATGTTTGAAGTAGAGACATTGATTTCCGCCAGTGCACTTCACCCCTAAATCCAGCTGTTGGACTTTGTCCAACCTTATAAATTAAGCTTGAATTTTAACTTTATCCATTGAAGTAGAGACATTAATTTAGTTATTTATGTCAGACTTTTCAACTTTCACCATTCTCTCAAGAAACAGAGACAGAAGCTGTTATATATGCGCCATGCAACGTAGTACTACTATACACGAATGAATGAGAAGCTGTAAAAGTACTACTATACTATGCGGCTTTGATTTATTATTTTCACAAGACACAAATCAGAATTAATTAGTTAGATACCAACACAAGTCACGTTAAATATTTAGTTATTGTTTCTGATCCAATTATCTTTATATATATATATATATGTATGTATCAGGATAAATATAAGCAGGGAGTCATCACACGAGAACCATAATCAGTTAGTCAAATTTAGTTCTATAAATATATATAGTAATAATAAGAGTGCATATGTCACATCTAATAACAAAACATAATTTTCTTAACTCATTGCTTATTTATTTAGATGCACATAAACATAATGATGTGTAGTTGGCTCTATCTAGGGACAAAAAGCTTTGATAAAAACTTGAATAGATATATATAAATATCATGTACGACTATATGAAATTTTAATTGAAGCGACATATTCGGTTATATATAATTATCGATAATTTCGTGATGGATGGAAATTGTTGCATGCTAATAAGTGCATTTAATTCATTCAATGAAGAAGAATAGTTGTTAAATAAAATTTTCCAGCAATTGATCCGAGTACGTTAGACCGACAATATATAACTTATGCTGTACATTGCAGTCTCTTCATATATATGATGATGTATTGTTAATTAACCTCATGAATTAATCTTACCCATTGGGGCAGGTCTCTGATCAAAGAAGATTAATATACTCTTTTTTTTTTTTTTTTTCATTTATCGCTTTGACAAAATTTTCTTGTTTATTTTTATTTGTCGGTTTAGAATTTCAAAGTAAAATTAATATTTTTTTATTAATTTTACTTTTCTTATTAATACTTGTCATTAATGCTAATTAATGATAAGATTATTTGATTAAAAGTGTATTTTGGTATTTTTACTTTAAAAAATTAATATTTATAACATTTCTTAATTCGTATGCAATCCTCCAAAGTGACAAATAAAAAAAATGGAGGGAGTTAGCTTAATTATCAAGTGGGGATCCTAATTGAGCTTGTTTGCCATTTTCGGAAAATTTACAAAGTAAATAAAGAACAAAGAGATATAATTACAACTTGTCGGCAGATTTTAATAAATGTTGAGTGGAGATAAACTACCATTAATTTGTACTGGTGGTCATTTATATTGATGATTACCATGAAACTGCACTAGCTCCCTAATTTCCCTGAAAGCTGCATGGTAGAATTTAATGATTACATGTACTCCCATCATTCCATTTTAATTGTCATTTTAGATATATAATTATCGTTTTAGGACATTAATTAGATATCTTTTAATTTACCTTATTCATTCTTTATTTCTCCTTCTCATCTAGTACTATAATTAAGAGTAGTGAGAGAAGAGGTGTTTTAAGTATAAATATAATTTTTTCCTAAAATTTAAATTAATTATTACCTTCTTTAATATTCATACAAAAGCCTAAAACTATATGACAATTAAAATGAAATGGGGTACTCTACTTGACATTTGACTCTATCCAGCTTGCTCATTTAATTTTCCTAGTTAAATTCCTCTTTCCTCCTCTTTTGAATTGAATCTTAGTTGTGGGCCGCTCTTAATTGCAGACAAGACAATTAAGATTAACCACAAGTCGAAATAAAAGTAATTAAATGATACTTTATTGGGGAATAAACATGAATAGTAAAAATATTTATCCAACTATGGACAATATGACGAACGAATTGATTTAATAAAACGGTGATTGAATCTTAGTAATTTGATTTGTTGTTAATGATGTGACTGATAATTAAATCAAATTAAACATGGATTTGGGGGGAAGGGGGACCAACCGTTTTCTCATAGTCAGCTTAACTTTTTCACGTGATTTTCTCTTTAACGAAGAAACCGAGAAAGAAGGTAATTAATTACAGTACTAAAGAGGATTCTTTTTAGTATTTTCTAACGTTGAATTTGTAAATCAAGAAAATAATGATGGAGCTTGTTAATTTCTGTTCAAAATGATTAGGTCTTCCCCTATATTGCCATACCATCATTAAATCCTTCTTTTACTAATAATTAGGAACTAGTACAATATTTCCTCATACTGCAAGCTATACTATATGAAAAAAGGATTATGTATGATGTATATAGTACTAGAGATGTGTACTATTATTATTCACTCATTACTCTAATCTTCTGCTCATTTCATTTTCTTAAAAGAAATCAAATTAATTCCATTAAGGATATGTGACTATATATATATTTTATATGTTAGTGTCACACTTCACCGTGCATGTTTTGAAATTTGACAATTATGTGGACTTAAATCGTTATTAAATTTGGAGATATGAGGCTAATTTGGTAGTCTGAAATATTATAGGGTAAAAATCAATAAAATCAACTGTCACGTCACAAGTCACAACTTAACGGCGATTTTAACGACGGTACCAAATGTATCACAAATTATTAAAACGGTGTACCAAATATGTTGGACACAAAACACGATATACCAAAAATGAGAATTGACCTAAAGCACGGTACTAATAATACAATTATCTCATTTTATTTTGATTGAATAAGAAACTAAATAATGTTCAATGGTGTTGTCACTAAAACAAATAAATATAGCTCTTTCAAATGAAAACTACTGTTAGGAAATTAATTAAATAATTTTTTTATAATATTATAATTTATAAAATTTAACAATATAATTAACTTATAAACACGTACATACATTTTTCTAATAATTAATAAATAGCCATAAATATAAACTTGTGAATACATTTTCTCCATAGACGGAGGCTAGTGGTTTACTATATATACTACACAGTACTCATGGGTTATATAATTAATTAGTCTATATGCTTCCCATGTCGAAGTGTAGAAGTTATATATTTTGCTCCATTTGCTACAATATTCGATTAAACTTTTTAATTTTTAAGTGACTTATCATATTAAATTATATACATTTGTGGTCTATTAAAATTTTTAAATATTAATATATATGGCATCATATAATATTATCAACTTATTAGTGAAATATATTAATTAAATTATTTATTATAATTTTTACAAATTTAATCAAGTTGACCAGTACTAACCGTACCAAGGGAGCAAAATAAATGGAACGGGGTAGTATATACTATTTGCATGCATAAGATATTGTACACTAAATTTGTTTATTAATTGCATGTCCATGTCCACACTGCACAGCATATATAGTATTAATCCGTTGATATGTTATTTTATTTATTGTACGTAATTAGATGAGCTAAATGCAAAAATATATCATGTGATTGGTTTAATTAGCATCAAACCTCTTGTGTTATTTTTATTTGAAAAAAAATAAAAACTAATGTGTTATTTTTTATTAGCAAAAAGCTCCATATGAAATTCATTCATAAATTATATTCCTATATGCAGGTTAAGTATTTTCATTATTTAAGTGAACACGATTGTTATTTTGAATTTGAAAAGTTAACATGGGGATTATTATACCCAAGGTGGTTGGGCCAAGTGGTAGTGACTTGCGACCCCAGAGGCGAGACTCTAGTTCGAATCCTACTGGAGACACCACACTGGGGAGGACCTATACCCTTTGCACTCTTCGGTCCGAGCTGTAAATACACAGTCTAGTAGATAAAAAAAAAAAAAAAAACATGGGGATTATTATCAAATTTTTAAGTGAACAAGGGTGTTTTCATATCTTTTGGTGCGGTATAATTGTCATGTTAATTTTAGAGGATTTTTTTGCTAATAAAAATAGGGGAGGGGGTTGGTAATAAAAATAAGAGAGAATTTCACTTTTGGTACCACAAGTAACCCTACTTTATGGTTACGATACCATAACTTTAAAAACATACACATTTGGTACCACATGTTAAATATCCTCGGCACATTTGGTACGACAGCTAATATTTGGATGTAAAATTCAATTTCGGACGAAAAGTTGATGAAAAATTTATATAATTAGTCCTATAGTTATAGATTGCTACCAAAGTTTGTCCCTCATATATTTTGACTGATAAATTTACCTCAAAAAATTAACGAGTTTTACAAATTTTATATATTATTAAATTTATTATTATTATTATTAAATTTCTTAATCTAATTAAATTATATATATGTGCTAACTAATATTTTATATAAAATCTAATAAAATATAAATCATATTTATTAGAATTTTTTAATTCGAAAAAATAAAATTTTAAGCTTATCAGATTATATAAATAAATTAATAATATTTTAATTTGAAAAATAAATATACTTATTAAATTTTCTAAATTAAAAAAAAATCTTTTAAACTAATTAGATTTAGGGTTTTTTTTAATTATAATAAATTTATTAATTAAAATTACTATTATTTATATAATTTTAAAAATATTTTTTTCAGGTTTTGTAATAAGTGTTTAATTTGTATATATTATTATCTACTTAGTTTAAAAGATTTTTTTCAATTTAAAAAATGTAATAAGTTTAATTGATATTTATTTTTCAAACTTTATTTAATTAATATGTGTTATATGTAAAATCTAATTAATTTAATTTTTTAATCCATTAATTTTAATTGATATATTTTTTATTTTTATGTAAAATATAATTTAATATATATATATATATATATATATATATATAATCTAATTAGTGTAAGAGATTTAATAATTATAATATATAAAATTTATAAACAGGATTTATAATTAATTATATTTATAATTGGTACTAAAATGCTTCAAATTCGTGAATTGTGGGATAAATTTGTCGGCCATAAAATATGTGAGGCAAAGTTTGACAACAATCTATAACTATAGGATCAATTCTATAAATTTTCCATTAATTTTTCGTCTAAAATTGAAATTTCTGAACAAAATTTGACGGAAGTATCGAAAGTGTTGAGGACAGTTAACATGTGGTATCAAATATGTATATTTTTAAAGTTATGATACCATAACCTTAAAGTAGGATTAGTTGTTGTGATGACAGAAGTTATAAGATTCTCTCGTAAAAATAAGAATAATGTAGGAGGCTTTGCTATAAGGGGTATTTTCGAATATATAAAGATATTATATGTAAAATGATGAAAGAAGAAGAAATTATATAACCAAGTGGAGAGACAAGACTAGTTTTAAGTACATCTATTTTAGAAGCTATCTTATAAGAATGTAATAAGAGACCCACCTTTAATTACAGACACCATATTAATTATTATATAATAATATATTAATCCAATAGTCGTTTTAATAGTATAGTATAGGTATAGTATTTAACTTGCTGATGAGAGCTAGGTAGGTAGGGTGCAGAAGAAGAGTGATAGTATAAGAAGAGGAATGAAGAGCCGATCGAAGAGGAATATTATATATAAGATAAGAGGTAGTTTATATATATGTATTAAATAAAAATTATATTTTATGGGGCAGCAGCAGGGGCAGCAGCAGCAGCACCAGTGTTGCAGCAAACAGAAAGTGAAGAGGGGATTATGGTCTCCGGAAGAGGACGAAAAGCTTATTAGACACATCGCCGCTCATGGCCATGCCTGCTGGAGTTCTGTTCCTAAACTAGCAGGTGCGTACGGTACAATCATATCATATCATATATTATCATTGATTTGATTTGATTTGATGAATTAATTATTATTTAATTAGTAACAAATTAATTTAAATTAGCAGCGTTAGAAAGATGTGGGAAGAGTTGTAGATTGAGATGGATAAATTACCTGAGGCCAGACCTGAAGAGAGGCTCATTCAGTGATGAAGAGGAGAGAACAATCATAGACGTTCACAGGATTTTAGGGAACAGATGGGCTCAAATAGCAAAGCATTTACCCGGGCGGACCGACAATGAAGTCAAAAATTTCTGGAATTCTTGCTTAAAAAAGAAGCTCATTGCTCAAGGATTGGATCCAAACACTCACAATCTCCTCCTCTCTTCTAATTCTTCCTCGTCTCCTAGTACTCAAGGAGGATCCTCCTCAATTATATCCAAGAACAACAAAAAGAAAAGATCCTCCCCCTCCGCCTCTTGTTTCACAGTGGAGAATACTACTACTACTACTACTACTACTACTAATACTGCCGCTTCTACCATGAACAACATAGACACCAATATAGACAATATAGACATGATGATGATGATGATGATTGGCAATAACTTTAAGAATTCATCATCACATGCCAATCCTCCTTATAATAATAATAATAATAATTATGCCAATTACTCAGCTGCAGGTACTACTGCAGGTAGTAGTAGTAGTACTGGTGGTATTTTAAATAATAATCATAATAATGATAAAATGTCTTCAACGACCACCACCACCACTACTAGTCCAATGTTTATGTTTTCATCGTCTGGTGGATTCCGATTTAGTAATATCCTGAATGACGACAACGTCAATTGGGGTTCTGCCGGAATATTATTAGATCATGATGGAGAATTGCCAGCAGCAGATTTCCAGCAACATTCACTAATTCAAATGCCGCAACATGATCAGATGCTGTGTAGTACTGAAGAAGCGGGCCCACCGGAGATCATGAATACATTTAAATTTGATCATGGCTATTGTAGTACTACTAGTAGTAGCGGCATTATAAGTAACTTTGATTTCGATCGATTTGTGGATTCTTCTGCTCTTATATTGCCTCCTCCTCCTCCTCCACCACCACCCCCGGTACTAGTTTATAATAATTATTCATGTAGCAGCAGCAACTTGGTTGATCAACAACTCGCACCTTGGGATATTGTTAATTAAATTACCGTTTGTTTTATTATATTACACATTTCATTCTTTCCTCCTTATTTCTCTTACCCCCAATTACTATTGCTTATCGATTTGATTTATTACTTGTATCGTATGTACACATTAATTTATTGATTTTACATAGGAAGATGCACATTAATTCATATATCAATTTCCTCTTTTTTTTTTTATTTTTTATTTTTATTTAGAAGTACTGTTTTATTACTCCTCGATCTTAAAATCATGTCTTTAGATTTCACTTGTATATGCGCGTACCAATATGATGAGTCTAGCTATTGTCCATGGAATGGGTTTAATTTTGGAGTTTGATGAGACTCGCTAATTAGCTAAATGGGCCGCCTCTCACTCTGAGCTTCCATCCATTAATTAGAAGATAGATTTTGGGCTTACTTAGATTGTGGATGGAACCAAATCACGAATCATTTCTTTCTTTCTTTTACTGTTTCTCAATCCAACCCAATAACATTAATTAATGGATTTTCTCTTGACTGATTAATTGTTAAACATAAAATGAGTTAATAAAAACCGAAGCTATTCCTTTTTTTTTTCTTCTCTAACTAGAAAAGTGCATGTACATTGTATATGTTTAATTAATTTTATGGGTAATTTTTATAAATTATAGTATAATTAATTTTATTATGTCATAAAATAGAGCAAATTAACCTTTTATTTTTCCCGTTTTAAACCATTTTTCCTACTGTTTTACCTTATTTTTGTCAGTTTAACCCTTTTTCGCATATTTTGCACATTTTTCATTGATTTCACATGTTCTTTTCACTAATTTCACCGGAAAGTTAATTAATTTCACATGTTTTCACCGACTTTATTCTTTCATGTTACGCACTTAGCTTAGTCATAAGTATTTTTTATTTGTTCATAGGTAAGATATGATTCCATTTTTTTTAACATAATGATATTTAAGAGAATTTCATTATAACTTTTATTTTTAGAGTGTCATAACTTATATTGTACTAAATCTTTAAATTAATATTTTTTTTATTTCAATAAATAAATATTGATGATAAAAATAATAATTTAAATATATTTTAGGGGCTATTTAAAATAATTGTATTTTTTTATAGTTTGTTTTCATCTATTACAAGAGAAGAAGATTAAAATTCTAAAAATTGATGCAAGATAGAATTGACGTACAAAGTTTAGGAGTTTATGTAGGAGATACATATAATAAGATTTCATGTCTAATTATATTTCTTCAATTACTTTTATATGTTTGTCATTGAATTAAATATCACTTTACAACTTAAATAAAGATAATATTCATGTTTTTATAATAGTAGAAATAGAGATGGGATGAGATTATACAAATATACAATTACATGATTAAATTACTAGCAAAGTTCAAAGAATGCTCATCCAACAAGTACTATATATAGAAACATATGAAGTTAGGCCTCTCCGATTCGATAACAACTTCTTTATTTCAAGACATGCAATTAAGATCCTCTATTATACCTTCTTACTACATAATGAAAGTAATTAGTCTTTCCGTAGTTCAAATTCCCTTCGAGTATATAATAATATATATATATATACCCATCAAGTAATTAATGCGCGAGTGGAATGAATTGTTGGTTTAATTTTGGATGTATATGCAAGTCTAATTAATTTTAATTTTGTCATTCATAGTATATATAGTATATTTATGCATGGGCCTGCCAGCCTAAGGTTCGTTCGGTCCATATTCTTGTGGACCGCTTATACTGTCCGTGACCCATCAACTACCAGTACCAGATAGCTAAGCTAGCATTACATACACTTGTACAGAATTAATTAGCTAGTTAATTAATTATTAGTCTAATCCAATTAAAAAATAAAAAGCTAGCTAGTTAAATTATACTAAGACAGCTTCAATTATTTGGATGATGATGAATTAATGTCGGTCCATTAATAATTAATCCAGTCATAAAATATTCCTGCCCCACACATACAATTGGACAAAGTGATAATAATACTATCACTTTATTTTTTCTGAAGAATTTGCTTCCAAATTAAGAAAATAAAACTGACAATTGATAAATTAACAATGTTCTTCTATGTTGGAGTAATTAAGAAAAATTTATATATTAATTTTAATGCATGATCCTACGTAGAGGATGAAGCTTCAAAATCCGATCAAATTAAAATTAAGATAAAACTAATTACGAAATCTGACAGGCCCTAAATGAGTACTGTATATCTTAATTAAATAGCTAGCCCCAATTAATAATAGTTAATGAGAATTAAAATTTCAAAGCATGCATTCAACTATATATATGATCAGAGTTAATCGATCGATCGATCTTTAAACATTGAACAAAATAGGAATAGGAATAGGAATAGGAATAGGAATAGGAGTATTATAATAAATGATGAGCTGGCCTGGGATGCATGGCCATAGGGAAATAAATTACTCAATTTAGCTAGAAACCGGAAAATTAAAGATTTCAATGTGCTTTTTAATTAATTAAATTATAATCATATTCAAGCGTACAAGAAAATGAATTTTGTCTTGTCGTTGGAGTAGATTAATTTTCAATTTTGTTTTGTGCAACCCCATTAGTTAGAGCCAGGTCAAAATTAAATGGGATTAGTTATTTTTGTTTTTTGAATACAGAACATGCAATTAGAAGAGTAACAGTTTGATGAGAGTGGATCGGATCTGTTTATAATTATTGAAATAAAAATTCTTCTTAAAATGATTTTATAATTTGTTTCACCAATAAATAAAGTAAACGTACGTGTGGAGTGGAGTGGGGGATTAGGTTGACTTTTGAAGAGACTGATTTTGACTTGTTCAGGAATAAAAATAGAAATCCAACCGCTCACTTTCAGAAGGAGGATTAAGTTGCGTTTGGGGGACACACCAAAAAACAGCAAAATAGCCATAGCTATGCCTATAGGTGGTTGTTTGAGTTTCCAACCTCAAACTCAACCAACCAAACCACTACTGTATCTGTAATTATGTAATAATACTAACCCTACTACCATTATCAAATCAATGTGTATGTATGTAATTATTGTAATAATTAATTCTCCTCCCTCTATTTATATATAGTATATTGTTCTCTTCTGTTTTTGTACTAGTATTAATTAAATTAAATTTAATAGCCACCTCCTCCTCCTCCTGCTGCCGCCTGTCTGTCTGATTTACTTACAGTAATTGCTACTACTAGTTCTAGTTCTAGTTCTAGGTAGTAGTGAGTAATAGTATTTTCTTTCTTTCTTTCTTTCTTTCTTGTTTTTATCATTTGATTTAATTCTTCTTCTTCTTCTTCTATCCTTCCAATTCAATATTAAATACCAATTTCTCCCTCCTTCTCTAACTGGTTCACCCCATCGGTGGCCATTAATGCCAATTTACCAAACAAAGACAGAGACTTTTTTTTTTTTTTTTGGCTGTTTGTTTGTTTGTTTGTTTCTCATCAATCCTAGCTACCTTCCTTCCTTTTTAATAGTATTTTTTAACCAATAATAATAATAATTCTAATTCTTGAAGTTTATATGCAAGAATCCATGAGAGAGAGGGAGTACCCCCATTTCTCTTTCTTTCTTATCTCTTACTTATTTACTTACTGTAAAAATTAAATTGCAGCAGCACCACCAAACAACCAACTTATTCTCTACACTACACCATCGATCTAATCTAATCTAATTAATAATAATAATAATATTGCTGCTGCTGCTGCTGCATGCATTTAATCACTCACTCACCCCATCTTCTTCTCTTTCTCCACAAAACTATACTCTCATATATTATATATATCATCTTCTTCTTCTTCACATATACTACTTTCCTTTAATTAAAGAATTCCTTGAAAGAATATGTCGTCAACACCAAAGCTGCTATCCCTCCCACTAATTGTTGTTATTGTTTTCATTGGTTTCGTATCAAGCCAAGGATTAGGCAGCCCTTCAACAACACTCAAAATTCTTTTGGAGGTGAAAAAATCTTTCATTCAAGACCCACATAATCTTGTCTTGCGAGACTGGTCAGACAAAAATCCAAACTTCTGCAAATGGAGAGGCGTTTCATGTTCTTCTTCTTCTTCTTCTTCTTCTTTCCAACCCCCCAAAGTTGTAATCATCAATCTATCCGATTCTTCACTTGGAGGCTCCATATCACCGGCTCTCGGCCTTCTCCCAGACCTGCTCCACCTCAACCTCTCTTGTAATCAACTCTCAGGCCCCATTCCACCTACTCTCTCCAACCTTTCCAATTTGGAATCTCTGCTCCTTTTTTCCAACCAACTCTCCGGTCCCATTCCTCCCCAACTCGGCTCCCACCTCTCCAATCTCAAAGTCCTCAGAATCGGCGACAATAGCCTCCTCACCGGCCCTATCCCCCCAACTTTCGGCAATCTCCTAAACTTGCTCACTCTTGGCCTGGCCTCTTGCAGCCTCACGGGCCCTATCCCGCCCCAGCTGGGAAGGCTTACTCGACTCCAGAACTTGGTTCTGCAGCAAAACCAGCTCCAGGGCCCCATACCCTCCGACCTCGCCAACTGCTCCAGCCTACTCGTCTTCACCGCAGCCCTCAATCGTCTCAATGGATCAATCCCCTCCGACTTGGGTCTTCTAAAAAATCTGCAAATACTGAATCTTGCTAATAATACCCTTTCCGGGGAGATTCCAACCGAGCTTGGCGAGATGATACAGCTGCAGTATCTGAATCTCCTCGGAAATCAACTCGAGGGCTCCATTCCTAAATCCCTGATGACAAACTTGATCAATCTTCAGAATCTAGACTTGTCCGGTAACAGGCTCACCGGGGATATCCCGGAAAACTTGTCCGGTCAGCTAGTTTACCTCGTTCTGTCCAGCAACAATCTTACAGGTACCATTCCCAAAGGGTTATGCTCTAATAATCATGCCTCTACCAGCAGCAGCTTGGAACACTTGATGCTTGCACAAAATCAACTCTCTGGAGGAATCCCAGTTGAATTAAGAGACTGCAGATCACTTCAGCAACTTGATTTGTCCAATAATACACTCGGTGGATTCATCCCATTGGAGCTTTATGAGTTGACTCAACTCACTGACCTCATGCTTAACAATAACACCTTCTCTGGTTCCATTTCTCCATCCATATCCAACTTAACCAATCTACAGACGCTCGCCCTGTACCAAAACAATTTACAGGGCAACCTACCTAAAGAGATTGGGATGCTCCGGAATCTTCAGATTCTGTACTTGTACGACAATCAGCTTTCCGGAAATATCCCTTTTGAGATTGGCAACTGCTCCAGTTTACAAATGGTTGATTTCTTCGGAAACCATTTTACCGGGGAAATTCCAGTGTCCCTTGGAGGGTTAAAGCAGCTGAATTTCCTCCATCTCAGACAGAATGATCTCTACGGTGATATCCCACAAAGCTTGGGTAACTGCACTCAGTTAACCATTCTTGATCTGGCCGACAATCATCTTTCTGGAAGCATTCCTCCTAGTTTCGGGAATTTGAAAGCTCTCGAGCAGCTTATGCTTTACAATAATTCTCTTCGAGGTAACATACCAGATGAACTTACTACTCTCACTAATCTCACAAGGATCAATCTTTCCAATAACAAAATGAAAGGATCCATTGCCCCACTCTGTAGTTCGCAAAAAATTCTTTCTTTTGATGTTACCAACAATGCATTTGATCAAGAGATTCCGCACCGAATTGGTAATTCACCTGCTCTTGAAAGGTTAAGGCTAGGCAATAACCGATTTTCTGGAAAAATTCCCTGGACTCTTGGCTTAATCCGAGAACTGTCGCTATTAGATCTCTCGGGAAATTTATTAACAGGGGAGATTCCGATTCAACTTTCCCTTTGCAAGAGATTGAGTCATCTTGATCTTGATCAGAACCATCTTTCTGGACCTGTCCCCTTTTGGATTGGGCGTCTTCCTCTATTAGGCGAGCTCAAGCTCTCAGCAAATCAGTTATCTGGGTCTCTTCCTCAAGAATTGTTCAATTGTTCCAGCCTTCTGGTCCTGTCTCTCAATGGAAATTCCCTTAATGGAACACTTCCTCCTGAAGTTGGTAAACTCGAGTCTCTCAATGTTCTTGATCTTGGCAGCAATCAACTTTATGGTCCCATTCCTCCCACCATTGGTCAGTTAAGCAAGCTTTATGAACTCAATCTTTCAAGAAACAGCTTTGGTGGAGAGATACCAGTTGAGATTGGACAGCTCAAGAATTTGCAAAGCGCCCTGGATATCAGCTACAACAACCTTACTGGTCGAATTCCCCCTTCTATTGGCACACT
The DNA here is from genome assembly GCA_003313485.2 of Penstemon barbatus. Classification (NCBI taxonomy): domain Eukaryota; kingdom Viridiplantae; phylum Streptophyta; class Magnoliopsida; order Lamiales; family Plantaginaceae; genus Penstemon; species Penstemon barbatus. The sequence goes on from CM064877.1 coordinate 87,820, forward strand.
CTCCAAACTCGAAGCACTTGATCTATCCCACAATGAACTAGCTGGACAAGTCCCTTCTCAAGTTAGCGAGATGAGCAGCTTAGGAAAACTGAACCTCTCTTTCAATCGTCTTCAGGGAATACTGGACAAGCGCTATGCGCGATGGCCAGCCACTGCATTTGATGGAAATCCAAATCTCTGTCTTCAGAATTGTGAAAATATAAAATCTGTCAATCACAAGTCTAGCCTAAATGAATCGTCTGTGGTGACAATCTCAGCAATATCAACTGTATTTGCTATTATTCTTGTGCTAATAGGAGCTGCACTCTTCTTCAAACACAGGCGAGAAGCGTTTGGAAGAGCCAAAGAAATGGATTCTTCGTATTCCTCTGGTTCTTCCCAAGCACAGAGGAGACCTTTGTTTGATAATACCACCGCTGGCACGAAACGCGATTTTAAATGGGTAGACATCATGGAAGCCACAAATCATCTAAGTGATGAGTTCATAATTGGATCTGGGGGATCAGGGACCATCTACAAAGCTGAACTATTTTCCGGGGAGACAGTGGCGATCAAGAGAATACCGAGGAAGGATGATCTCTTCTTGGATAAGAGTTTTGCTAGAGAAATCAAGACTCTTGGCAGGATAAGGCATAGGCATCTGGTGAGATTGTTGGGATACTGTTGCAACAAAGGTGCAGGGTCAAATTTGTTAATTTACGAGTACATGGAGAATGGAAGTGTGTGGGACTGGTTGCATAAACAACCAGTGAACGAAAAGAAGAAGAAGATCCTGGATTGGGACTCGAGATTAAAGATAGCAGTGGGATTGGCACAGGGGCTGGAGTATCTTCATCACGATTGTGCGCCAAAGATACTTCACAGGGATGTTAAGTCTGCTAACCTGTTGTTAGATGGCAACATGGAGGCTCGTTTAGGAGATTTTGGACTGGCAAAACAAATCACTGATAATAATAATAATAATTATGACTCATCCCTAAATACGGAGTCAAACTTGTGGTTTGCAGGTTCCTACGGCTACATTGCTCCAGGTATGATTTGAATTGAAGGATGATTTTTGAACTAAGCAAACTCCGAATAATTTAATTTGTAATAAATGATTCTAAGTTCTAACAAAAGTTTTAATTTGTTGCAGAATATGCTTATTCACTGAAGGCTACAGAGAAAAGTGACGTTTACAGCATGGGTATTGTGCTTATGGAGCTGGTCACTGGGAGAACGCCAACAGATGGAAGGTTTGGTGTGGATATGGATATGGTGAGATGGGTAGAATCATCTGCTACTGATGAGCTAGTTGATCCAGTGCTAAAACCACTCTTGCAAAATGAAGAAAACGCTGTGTTTCAAGTGCTGGAATTAGCACTTCAATGCACAAAAACTGCTCCGGCTGAAAGACCAACATCCCGGCAAGCATGTGATTTATTGGTGCATGTGTTCAATGATAGGACGGTTTACAATGAGAAAATTACTACAGATATTTATGCGTAACTCTGAAAAGAGAAATGTCAAAAGAACAAACAATTAAATGTATGGAATTTTATATTCTTTCACACCAGACCAAAAGCTTTACAAGTTCAGTGTAAAACTGACTGCAGCTGACTAAATAGTGAAGTAATTTAATGAGATTTAGCAGTTTAACTTTCATTACTAGAATTATATTTTTAGTTATTACTTTCAATGAAGAGATTAACAAAAACTGTGAAGTAACAAATTGTCCTACGCAAGAAGAGCATAAATGAATGTACATGTACATGTACATATTTTATTATCACTTGGATCTCATAAGCAGCAAACAACATAAAGAGTAATTCATGGAATCCGTAAAATTGGCAAACAATTGTCCAAAGTCATAACATAAGCATCACAAGAATGAAATTCTCTGAAGAGTGAGCTCTGTGAAACACGCTTTGACCCTAAGCACACAGCTTTTAGTCTTCATCGTCATCTGCAATAAGAAGATCCAAAAAATATTATATAAAGGAAATACATGGATGAATCGAGGTGTGCCAAAATTGTAAGGCCATGTCAAACTAAACAAAAACAATTTTAACTATGAAAAACTCAAAATATGGAGCAAAAGCAAGGCAATTGAGGCAACTAACTCCCCAACGCCCCCTCAACAAAAAGGAAGATCAGTTCAGGCATTCTTATTTTATTTCAGATGGTAACATACAAATGCCGAACTACAAAACAAACAGCTTTTTATCAAAAGAATAGTAATATCATCGTAACAAAAGCCTAATGCCTTATAAAGCACTCAAAATTAAAACCAAATGGGGTACGTAATTACAGAGGTCTGAAAAGTCCATCTCCGATTCAACAAGTTAAAGAGTTCACATCAAGTTAAGCATGAAAGTTAAACAAATTATTGTTTTAATACATGAACATGCCCCTTAATGTTGATTAACTGAAAATATCCACTGCCTAAAATACAAATTGTTCTCAGCAATTAGTAACCATTGCTAACATCAGCCTTTACTAACATACATATGAAATCTCCAACAATATTTGAGGTGTTCACTTTCACTTTGATCACTTGCTCTATTTATTGTTATACTTCAGACACCTGACTTTTGTTGATGTCTCGTGAAAAACTGGCAACTCATCAAATTTTCCTTTGAAAACCACGGTTGCCACATTTTGCAAACATATGTTAGAAAGTGGACGATGTAAGTAAATTTTGCGACTGAGTGGTGATGAAGAAACAGATGATTTTCATGCAATGCTCTTGGTTAAATGCCATTTCCATTTACATATTAGCTATGCTTTAGTTTACTGTTGTACACCATGTTACATACTAACTTTTGAGAAATTTTGTAAGTAAATGTGACTGGCCGAATAACACTACTTGCAAAGCATTTCTGGAGCAATTAACTGAAGATTGGGACAGTGGCATATGAAATATCCTTCTTTTCTTAATTTTAAATTGATTGACCAAATTAAGTAGAAACCCCAATTCACTCATGAGAATATTAATCCCTAGGATTGGATAAATAGTTAAATCAAGAAGATCTTATAGAGGCTTTACGATATTGAGCTACAAATAAATAATTTATGAGGAATCCATACCGAAGTAGCGGCGTTCATTGGCTTGCTTTGCCTTGATAAGTAATTTGTCGAGGTCCTCCTGAGCCTTGACTTCCCACTTCACCATCTGGTTAGCGAAAACAGCTCCCAACCCCATTCCCAATACATGCTCCCATGGATCTGAAAATTACTCAATTCCATTATTATTATTACAGATACGAATTCGGAAAATAGAATTGAAAGAGGGGGGGAGAGGGATTTGCTGCTTACGGCGCATGTACGGTAGCTTCCGTAAGGCGTTAGAGTACATCTGGGTCCCTAATCCCAGAAGAGCTCCTACCATCGTCGCGCTTAACGGCATCTCTCCTCTCTTTTCTGTCGATTTCTCTTGTTGCACCACCCAATCTCTCCACAGCCCTAATGACTGCCTGTTGATTGATGAAAATCAGAGAGTAACAACTAACAACTAGAGGTATATTTTCCTCTTCCAATATACTCTTATGTATTTGTTAACACGACTTTAGTTGCATCTTTTAGGCTTAATCCCACTTTGCACCCTAGAAATGCATCAGTTTGACACTTTGCACCCTCGAAAAAAATCAATCCCACTTTGCACCCTCAAAACATATATTGTCTTTCACTTTGCACCCTAGGTGAATATTAGGCCAAAAAGCAGGGGTATTTTTGTCACTCCATTAAAAAATCAACATATATTTCCTCCAAAATGTACTAATGTGAGATTCATGTGCAATTAAGAGTAAATTGACAATTGCCCATTAAAATAACTCCGAAAAAAACATAAAAAAAAAATTGAGACGTCACATGTTAATATAAATTTGAATTTAGGGTTTTAATGTTTTAATTCATGTGCAGTTAAGAGTAAAATTGATAATTATCCATTAAAACAACTCCGAGAAAAACATTAAAAAAAATGAGATGTCACATGTTGTAAATATAAATTTAAAAAGAACGATATCAAATGATATTTTTGCCCATGTTGGAGTTTAGGGATCCTAATGTTATTTAAATGCACAAAGCTCTAATATATATATTGTTACATAGACCTTCATATATTATATTTCGTATGGAACATAATTTTAACCAACTACGTTAAATTTTTAGCTCACTACAAGAAAAACGTAAAATTTGTCGCGGCTTGGGACCAAAACATTTCGTCGAAAAATATCGTGTCGGAATTTTTTTTGATGAATTTTCGAGTGACAGTTATTTTCGATGGTCGTTTGGCGCCATATAATTACTTATACTCCACCACTTTACTGTAAAAACAAGACTATGTTTTATTTATGTATTGATATTATATTTTCTTATTTTAAGTTATATAAATAATTATTTAGAATAATATTTTATATTAGGTCGAGTTAAGTGTAACGGCCCGAAACCGGCACCTGCCTGCTAAGACATAAATAAATAATAAAATAACCTTGATAAATTTCCAATAATTGCAGTTCAGAGCTCTAACTATCTATTACATTATATTAATTTTTCTCCAACTAACTTATAAAACTTTTCATTACAAACCAGACCTTCACCTGACAACAACTAGAAACTCTATGGTCGACGCCCAACCGAAAACCCTTAGTCTCATGAGGTCCATCTTGTCCTTCAATGAGGTTCTGAAAGAGTAATAATTTGAAAGCGTAAGTTGCAAAGACAACTTAGTGAGGCCTGTGTCAGGGTGCAATTGAATTTTATGCAAGAAATGATTTAGAAATCCATGAATTGCCTATTTAAATTATAAAATCAATCCACAATAGTATAACAGTTGTAATAATGGCACAATTGAAATCACGTTCAATTACCCGTCAAAACGGGCTAAACAACTCCTCCACCTCAAAAAGGATACAGAAAGATCAGGATGTGATCAATAGTTAGCACGGCGGTTAGATAAGGGCTGAGGCGCTACCCGTCCCTTTAAGTGGCCCTGACATGTCATGCCGAATAATTTGAATCACTCCCCAAGGGGCTCTAATCCCTGGTTTTGTGAGTCCGGTCAATGGCAGAGCTCTGGTAGTCCTGTAGCCCCCAGCTACCCAGAATTATCCAGAGAATACCATCAACCGAGAGCAGATGAGCGCGCAAACAATCATGTACAAGCAATTGGTACGTAGGTGAGATAAAGTACTACACCTTGGTACCATTCATCAATATGAGGTGAGATAAAGTACTACACCCCATTATTCAACAATTATCATATACTGTGAGAAATGCAGACAAGTATAGAGTTATCAGTTCTACTATGATGAAGTAGTACATGTTGCAAGCACCGCATGCAGATATAGGGCTATCAGTTCCATTATGAGTATGTAATACGTAATGTGAGCATTTCAGACAGTTACAAATATAAATATATAACAACTATAGTCATTTCAATTGAGAAATGCATATATATGATATGATTTTCTTGAAAAGCTCTTTCAGTATTAAAAACGTTTTAATGAGGCGCTCACCGTTCTCAGGACACGGATGCTACTCAACGGTAGATAGCTAACCTCAAGTCCTGCTATTCAATTTAAACCTTCTAGCATGGCTTTGTAGAAGAATGACCTCGATCCCATTTATTTCGTGACTTGATTCAATAGTCGAATAATCATACCGATTATTCTCGAGTTACCTACAGTCAACGTCCCAAACTTTATAAATAAGGATTCCATAAATGGTTACCCTTTAATTTCATTAATCCTACTATTTCTTGTTCGTTGCCTTGAACCTATCTCAATACATTTTATTTAATATATCGTATACGGTTCTATTTCTTTGTGTCGACTGCTATGTTATAGATGAAGCTCATTATCCATTACTTCGAGTAATTTCAGGTACTATAATACAAATATAAGAACTCGTTAATGTTTGGGCCGTAACTATAGTGGATAAGACTAATTATCATGCAAATACTAATTAACTTGTTACCTTGTAGTGCTAGTAACTTATTATTAAAATTAGTTAGTCAATCAACTAACTGTAAGTACTTGGAATTAAAATCTATATGTTTAACTCAAGAATAATAGTACTGACACGTTCAAAGAATTAGCAATTTAGAGCCTCTAGCTAGCATATGTATATAACATTATTCTGTGCAAAGTTAAAACTCAAACTTCTTATTTAACTAAATAACTTTACTAATTCCATGCTTAATCTAATTCAAACTTCATTGTTACACATAGTTTGCCGAAAGTTTAACTCATAGATATTCACTAGAGTCCAAGTTTGTAATTTAATTTTAGTAGTTCTTATTACGCTGACTTGGAGGAATTGTATATATATATATTTTTCTATTACCTGAATCCTAATTTCTCTATTCCTTGACGCATTCAATTGACTGGACCAGCTATTGAAGATTAGTTCTATAGATACCCAACCTTAAATATCATTTTAATCACCAATATAAATATATATCAATATCCGGTTACATAAGTTAATAGCATCCATTAAATTGATTATGTTCTAAGCATTCAGATTCTTTTCTCTTAACAAAATTATTGACTTACAATACTCTTACATAAAAATTAACTAACTTGTGTATGAAAACTTTACAACTAGTAGTTGAATTCAAAGGATAAATAAATTATTATTGCTTGTCCTAATTAATTCACAAAAGAATAAACCCACCTTTGTTCTCTCCTTCTTGCTCTCCTTTTGCGGGTGTGTATGATTTGCTCAAAGTGTGGGTGTGTTTGTTCTTTATTTTTGAAAAAAATGGTATCATGTAGAATTTGTTAATAGATTAAAGGATTGTGGAAAGAATATAGTGTGTACACGTTTTTAAGCTATGCAATAGCTTGCTACATGGAAGTTATTTACATATGATTAGTCACCTTAGTTGCTGCGTGGGTAATTAATAGGAAGTAGGAAAAAAATATCTTTTGCATGAGTCATGTTGAGATGATAAGCTTAATACTCCCATTTAATTGTTTAAATAATGGGTCATCAACTTTGTAAGTATTTCCATTCTACATCGTAAAAATTTAACAATAGAATATCTTAAGCTATTGAAACTTAACATTTGGTCCTAGACATCTAGATAGGTTGACATTTCATTTTTATTTTATGATCAATTCAATTGATCCTAAATGAATTTAATGAGTCTCATTTTCTTTCTACGAATTATTCAAGTCCTATAAGTCCAATTCCAAACTTAATAAATTAAGTTTCCAATTTAAATTAAAATTTAACTAAAAATTCATTTTACAACTATTTAAAATATACGGGGTATTACACTCACCCCTCCTTCAAAGAATTTGGTCCCCAAATTCTATCTCACTTATTTTGGCCAGCTTATGATAAGAATTGATAGAAGAAAGAGTAGTAGTAAGGATACAAAATGTACCTTGATTTAAAAATAATATGGCCGAAGAAATTATCAGGTCAAAAGATAAACTAAGATGTGTTTAAAGGTTTATAATAAGCAAGAATGGGTAATACTCCGCTCGAGGATGAGTAAGGAAAGAATCATATATAAGAGTTGGGGGACTAAGATATGGAATATGCAAATTCACTAATTTCTAAAAAGGTTGACTTAATGTGAACAAATTAACCATGTGAAATTCAGATCGAGTGTCCTAAAACTGCGTTCAAAGAATATACAAATGGAAAGTAATTGACATTATGTATGTCAATAGGGTCATGTCAGATTTTATGAATTCGTATGAATCTTATAAGAGCTCTAGTGTAAAATGACTAGATCTAGATTTTAACGCAAGAAAGTCCAAATAGAACGACATACAAAGTTTTGAATAAAGAAATCGGTTTAGCCATCCCTGGCACAAAATTAATGTGTTGTATGAGATTCTAATAGTAGAGTTGAATTATAAACATAATAGTAAAAGTGATTGAAGGAAATGAACTTGTAGATTTCTTAGTGATATAAGAGTGGGATGAAATCAAGACACTGAATATATTCTAGATAAAATTTCATTAGAAGTTTCAATGTCACACAGACTTTGCAACTTATAAGTCACAATATGCATAATGCCAAAGATCGTAGGTGTTGCACCCCTATATGCTCGAACAATGATTGGGAGTTGGTTCTACTTGCAAAATTTTGGAAATTTAAGGGAAAAACATGAAAGGTGTAATCATGGTAAATAAATAAGGACATGTTATTGGAACATGATTTTCTGAATGTGAAAGTTAGGAGAATTCACTATCCATCAAATTTAAAATTACGAACTTTTCATTAAAGACAATCCTACACTTTGTCCTACTGTTACCCTGGTTTCCTTGTTACATTCATTAAGACACCTAAGTCTTTATCATTTTCACGGTTCATGATCTAACAACTCAGTCTTACTATTCTACAATGGTTCGTATTAAGATAAATAGTGGACTACTTCATCGAATAATTTAGTCCTAGTTAGAGAACGAAATTCATAACGCAACATTCTATATTGGATGGCATGTATAAGGAAATTTTTTTTTTTTTTTTTTTTTTTTTTTTTTTTTTTTAATTATCTAATTGATGTCCCATAATCTACTGTTGTCGTTGAAATAAATTTCCTATGATTAGATCGTAATTTGAGAAGTCCGATTTTTCCTGATTGCAACTCTATCGTCATGTGAAGTTGGCACCAACTTTTGCTTCCATCTTCTTCTTCTCATAAATTTGTCGCTGACTTTTATCCTTGCAGACACGAAGATACTAGATCTTTATTTCATGGTTCGATTATCCAAGATTGTAATCAAGCATGACGTCATTCTTAATACAAATGAGTTGACTAATTGCTCAATTATTTTAGGAGAAACACAAATTATTATATTAGTTTACTATAGTTCGAGTTAAGAATAACTCCTAAGAGTTAATCGAGTTAAACGTAGGCTTAAGGATAACAACAATCCAAGTCCATCATAATCAGATCATTATCTTAGTGTACAAGGAACTTACAATATTTCGAATTTGATTCGACCCAGGAAGTACGAAAAGGTGAGTATGGGAAACCAAGGAAAGAACAAATATTGGAGCAATCTAAGATGAATCGATAGATATTCGAAAAAGATCTTACAACTACTTAGTTGTTCTAAAAAGAAACCAAAGGTTTCAACAATCTTGTTGAATAGAAAATGGAAAGCTAGGATTCTAACTTGCTTGATTTGTTACAGGTCTAGACCACATCCCAGGTTAAACCTTTCTATTACAAACTTACCCTGTCGAAAAACATCTATCTTAGTACCATAATTGTAATGATTCACATGTTGGTCGCGCGCCCCAATAGTGATTCACGACAATTGGGTACTAAGGGTTCCTATGACTCGATTGAAAATCTTAAGGGTTCTATAGAATTTCTTTGGTATAATTACCCACAGTCAAAGGAACCTATCCTGACATAGCACTAACACAACTTAATGCTCTGATACCACCTGTAACGGCCCGAAACCGGCACCTGCCTGCTAAGACATAAATAAATAATAAAATAACCTTGATAAATTTCCAATAATTGCAGTTCAGAGCTCTAACTATCTATTACATTATATTAATTTTTCTCCAACTAACTTATAAAACTTTTCATTACAAACCAGACCTTCACCTGACAACAACTAGAAACTCTATGGTCGACGCCCAACCGAAAACCCTTAGTCTCATGAGGTCCATCTTGTCCTTCAATGAGGTTCTGAAAGAGTAATAATTTGAAAGCGTAAGTTGCAAAGACAACTTAGTGAGGCCTGTGTCAGGGTGCAATTGAATTTTATGCAAGAAATGATTTAGAAATCCATGAATTGCCTATTTAAATTATAAAATCAATCCACAATAGTATAACAGTTGTAATAATGGCACAATTGAAATCACGTTCAATTACCCGTCAAAACGGGCTAAACAACTCCTCCACCTCAAAAAGGATACAGAAAGATCAGGATGTGATCAATAGTTAGCACGGCGGTTAGATAAGGGCTGAGGCGCTACCCGTCCCTTTAAGTGGCCCTGACATGTCATGCCGAATAATTTGAATCACTCCCCAAGGGGCTCTAATCCCTGGTTTTGTGAGTCCGGTCAATGGCAGAGCTCTGGTAGTCCTGTAGCCCCCAGCTACCCAGAATTATCCAGAGAATACCATCAACCGAGAGCAGATGAGCGCGCAAACAATCATGTACAAGCAATTGGTACGTAGGTGAGATAAAGTACTACACCTTGGTACCATTCATCAATATGAGGTGAGATAAAGTACTACACCCCATTATTCAACAATTATCATATACTGTGAGAAATGCAGACAAGTATAGAGTTATCAGTTCTACTATGATGAAGTAGTACATGTTGCAAGCACCGCATGCAGATATAGGGCTATCAGTTCCATTATGAGTATGTAATACGTAATGTGAGCATTTCAGACAGTTACAAATATAAATATATAACAACTATAGTCATTTCAATTGAGAAATGCATATATATGATATGATTTTCTTGAAAAGCTCTTTCAGTATTAAAAACGTTTTAATGAGGCGCTCACCGTTCTCAGGACACGGATGCTACTCAACGGTAGATAGCTAACCTCAAGTCCTGCTATTCAATTTAAACCTTCTAGCATGGCTTTGTAGAAGAATGACCTCGATCCCATTTATTTCGTGACTTGATTCAATAGTCGAATAATCATACCGATTATTCTCGAGTTACCTACAGTCAACGTCCCAAACTTTATAAATAAGGATTCCATAAATGGTTACCCTTTAATTTCATTAATCCTACTATTTCTTGTTCGTTGCCTTGAACCTATCTCAATACATTTTATTTAATATATCGTATACGGTTCTATTTCTTTGTGTCGACTGCTATGTTATAGATGAAGCTCATTATCCATTACTTCGAGTAATTTCAGGTACTATAATACAAATATAAGAACTCGTTAATGTTTGGGCCGTAACTATAGTGGATAAGACTAATTATCATGCAAATACTAATTAACTTGTTACCTTGTAGTGCTAGTAACTTATTATTAAAATTAGTTAGTCAATCAACTAACTGTAAGTACTTGGAATTAAAATCTATATGTTTAACTCAAGAATAATAGTACTGACACGTTCAAAGAATTAGCAATTTAGAGCCTCTAGCTAGCATATGTATATAACATTATTCTGTGCAAAGTTAAAACTCAAACTTCTTATTTAACTAAATAACTTTACTAATTCCATGCTTAATCTAATTCAAACTTCATTGTTACACATAGTTTGCCGAAAGTTTAACTCATAGATATTCACTAGAGTCCAAGTTTGTAATTTAATTTTAGTAGTTCTTATTACGCTGACTTGGAGGAATTGTATATATATATATTTGTCTATTACCTGAATCCTAATTTCTCTATTCCTTGACGCATTCAATTGACTGGACCAGCTATTGAAGATTAGTTCTATAGATACCCAACCTTAAATATCATTTTAATCACCAATATAAATATATATCAATATCCGGTTACATAAGTTAATAGCATCCATTAAATTGATTATGTTCTAAGCATTCAGATTCTTTTCTCTTAACAAAATTATTGACTTACAATACTCTTACATAAAAATTAACTAACTTGTGTATGAAAACTTTACAACTAGTAGTTGAATTCAAAGGATAAATAAATTATTATTGCTTGTCCTAATTAATTCACAAAAGAATAAACCCACCTTTGTTCTCTCCTTCTTGCTCTCCTTTTGCGGGTGTGTATGATTTGCTCAAAGTGTGGGTGTGTTTGTTCTTTATTTTTGAAAAAAATGGTATCATGTAGAATTTGTTAATAGATTAAAGGATTGTGGAAAGAATATAGTGTGTACACGTTTTTAAGCTATGCAATAGCTTGCTACATGGAAGTTATTTACATATGATTAGTCACCTTAGTTGCTGCGTGGGTAATTAATAGGAAGTAGGAAAAAAATATCTTTTGCATGAGTCATGTTGAGATGATAAGCTTAATACTCCCATTTAATTGTTTAAATAATGGGTCATCAACTTTGTAAGTATTTCCATTCTACATCGTAAAAATTTAACAATAGAATATCTTAAGCTATTGAAACTTAACATTTGGTCCTAGACATCTAGATAGGTTGACATTTCATTTTTATTTTATGATCAATTCAATTGATCCTAAATGAATTTAATGAGTCTCATTTTCTTTCTACGAATTATTCAAGTCCTATAAGTCCAATTCCAAACTTAATAAATTAAGTTTCCAATTTAAATTAAAATTTAACTAAAAATTCATTTTACAACTATTTAAAATATACGGGGTATTACATTAAGAGTAGTAAATTATTCATTTAACTGCCCTAAAAATGATTTTTTTCAGAGTTATTTTAATGGATAATTTTTCAATTATACTATTAATATTACATATATGTCACATTATTATATTTTGGAGGGAATATGTGTTGATTTTTTAAGAGAGTGGCGAAAATACCCTTGTCTTTTGGCTTGAAATTCATCCAGGGTGCAAAGTGAAATACAATATATGTTTTGAGGGTGCAAAGTGGGATTTATTTTTTTCGAGGGTGCAAAGTGCCAAATTGATACATTTGCAGGGTGCAAAGTGGGATTAAGCCCATCTTTTATTGGGATAATTATATGGACATGAGGTTTGGGCTAATTATTGTCCAATTCCTTTATATTTATATTCATCTCTTCTGACGTTTCGAAAATCTTATAAATTGATGACATCGTCGCCCATTTTTTTATTGAACTTCTTATTTACCCTCAAAGTTATTTTAATTATTTTGTTGGACAACTATACCCTTGTTATATTTGATACATAGCAGGGGTTTATTTGTGGTATGTATAAGTATGGGTTCAAATGTTGTATATTTACACTTATAATTAATTTAAAAGTGTATATATATTCTTAAAATAAAAATATAATAACACATCAATGTTTTTTCCTATTAATTTCATAAAGTTTTTACAATTAAAGTACAAGGAAAAGTAAATGAATTATGGTTAATTATAAGGAAAAAATACTGTAGAACATAAATTCGTAATTATTTAACCTGTAATTTTATTTAATAATTTTAATTGTAAAACCTTTTATTTCATAATTCAAGTACAAGGATAAATTAATGAATTACGTTTAATCATGGAAAGAAAAAACTTGAACAATAATTATTAAACATTATAAAAATGCTTACATGTTTACTAAAAAAATTACTAGAACTTTTAACTAAAAAAATCATAATTTCTTTTTCTAAATTATAAACACTCGATTTAATAAATTAGTTATAAAACCAATAATTTTTTACAAGAATTAAAAATACTCTATGTAAGAAATAGTTATTATAAAATCATAAATATTTTTTTTATATATTTCTTACTTAAATACGATAATATTAAGGATTAATAAAATAGAATATCATATCTTATTTATATATTTACTAATATTAATAAATCAATAAATTATTTTAATATAAATTATTCAGAAAAAAAAAAAAAAAAAAAAAAAACCTCATCATCCCTAACCACCCCCACCCCCTTGTCCCCAACCTCGAAAATCTACTCCCAGACCGTGGCGTCGGCCTGGTTCGAATCTTAAGACGTCACAAGGCCTGGTTCGAACTAGGCCCGTGAAGGCCTAGCTTCTCCTTCCAAGTCGGTGGCGTAGTCTAGGGAGAAGATAAGGACGGTGGAGGTTGGGTGCATTGGAAATTAGGTTAATTTTTTTTTTCAAAGTTTAGGGATCAACGTGCAATTATATTCTTTATATCTACCCAAAATTGGATTTTGCAAGGGTAATATTGTAATTTTGTGTATCATTGCAAGGGTAAATAAGATATTTTGTTAATAATTTTTTGAACTAAAATTGATGGGACAATATGGTAGTTTTTCACATTATTTTGTAAGGTTTTCGAAACATCAGGGGAGGTGGATGTAATTATGAAATTATGAGGGAATTGACCAATAATTGGCCCAAACCTCATGGGAGGTCGATGTAATTATCCTTTTTTTTTATTTGAAGTACATATGGGAAAAAATGTGTACATATTTGAGATCAAATCTCATTAACATCCCTAGATTAGTAAAAAAATTGTCAAAGTTCCAACTACTTCTTCTGTTAATAGTTTTTGTATTAATTAGCTTTGATAAAATGATAGGTATAATATTGGTTAGATTCGTTTTTTTCTCAATTTGTCATACTATTTTTATTCCTAAAGACAAGTGTTTGTTTTTGCTAATTCAACGCTTGCACCTTTGCTTCTCAATTCTAAATCTCCACAAACCAACACCATTATTCTATTTTGTTTCCATTCATTTCCCTTGTTTTGGGGCTATTCTTTTCCTCAATGCTAATTTTATCATTCATTTATTTCTGAATAACAATCATCGTCCACTTTTCATCTAATATTTTCTTAAGAAGAAATATTTTGCACCACATCCACATAACATTGAAAATTTGATAAGAGAGAGATGCGATGTTGAATGAATAAAACATTTTTTGAGGTTGAGTCATTTTTCCAAAATGATTTATTTTTGTTGTTACGATTAATCTTGGTTCTTATCTATTCTCGACAACCATTATTTTGCAGCAAAGGGATTGTGTTTCATTTCTTCTTGTTGTTTTTCGGCAAGCATTGGTCATCAATTTTGTTCCACATTATATTTTCAATTCTAAAATTATTCATTTTGATGAATATTGCGATGGCATCTTCTCAAGTAGAATTTGCGACATCCTCTCCATTTGGGTGCACCGTCGTCCACAACCGTCGTGCTTCATGTTTTCAAATGAATTTCAATGACTTGGTCACCTCCTGTATTCCTAACGACAATTCGCATCACCATATGGATTACACCGATTTATGGGTTCATCATCCCCAACGGCAAGCTGTCGCCGCCACCGTCACCAACCATAATAACAAATGTAATACCATTATTCATAATGGTGATGATAATGATGACAATAAGTATACCGGAGACTCAATTGCTCGTCATCACCAAGATAAGTGGGCAAGAGCTCGAGAAATAGTTTTTTCTGTTGATCACGCCCGTACAATGTTGTCCTCCCAGAAGGGTGGTTCCGGTTCTCCAACACAGTCGGAAAGTTCGGTGGAGGTTTCCAATTTGGGCAGTGTTTCCTCTTTAGTCCAAAAATGGAGAGGCTTCGAGGCGGTGGCCAAACGTTGTAGCAAAAGCAACTCTGGAACCAGCTTTCCAATTCCAGATAATGTTGGTGCCCATGTTACCAATGAGGATGACACATTTGGGGATTGGGAGTCCGATAAAACAGCACTTAGTGGTTCTCCTTCTTCTCGAGGCAGGGTTTCTGATGCCACAGAAAAAGAGAGGCTCAGAGTTTCCGATATTATTAAGAAATTGACTGAAGAGCGTCTGAATGATAATACCAACTGTGACTACTCCACACCTCGTGTCAAAACCTCAACAGAGTCAGAAACTAGGTGTTTCTCTCCTAATGTGAGTTCACCACGCATTAGGGGTCGTCAGGCATTTAATGATCTGCTCATGCAAATGGAGCGAGAGAGACATAATGAACTTGAAGGACTTGTAGCGCGAAGAGCTGTTTCCAAATTCTCTCAGCGGGGCCGCATTCAAGTATTTCAATTAGTATTGTCAATTTTAAAATTAATATTACTTTTCTTGTCCATAGCAAATTTTTCAAAGTAATATTTTTCTTCCATATTTCTGTATACAGGCATTACTTCGAGTTAGATTCCTACGTCGAGGCATGAAAGTGGAAGAAGCCCCGCGTTTAAATGGTCCATCATCTGAATTACACAAATCAATGCAATCTGGCGTTGTGCATTCCAGGTTTACTCTTTTTTCAATTTCCTTATCTCAAACCAATTTTTTTTCATCTAATAGTAATATCCATATACTATATATGACTATAATCTTAGATTCCATTGATTAACTTAAATATTTTTATATTTGTAGGGAAACAAACAACTCAAGTGTCCCAAATGGTTCAATTCACTCAACAGGCATCACTCAACAATTTGATGCAACGTCAAACGGTATTAAAAATCAACATCAGGAGGTCAGACAATCAAAAAGTTTCCATAGATTAAATGAAGATCACGTCCAAGATGCAGAAGTTTCACTAAAATCTAACGAACATGATGGTGACCATATTTCTCACAAAGTTGATGAAAGTGAACATCATAATCATGAAAAAAGTACATTGTTGTCAACATTTACACCTCATGAGATCAATTGTGAGAGCAACAACAATACTAACTTAGTTGAATTTACAAAACCAGCCAAATCATTCCACAATATTGAAATCAATCCTTCCATATCGCCAAAATCGATCCAGAGTATCGAAGGTGAAGAAGAGCCCACCAACCAACACTTGGTGGAAGTTTCTCCAAATTGGGTAAGTGATGTTTTCTATGAAGAAGATGGATGGGAAGAATTACACTCTGATTATCAACAAGAAGTGGTAAACCACAGAGATTGGATTTATGAGGTATCGCGGCCTCGTAGTAATTGGGAAGGTCTAAGGCAAGCAAGATACCAAGAGATGCTTGATCCATTCTTGGACAATGAAGATATTCGTCTACTCCTCGGAAGGTATGTCATTTTTCCTAGCTAATTCTCATTACTTTCATAGTAGGGTCATGTTTTCTTGCATAATTTGTCTTGTCTTGTTCAACTTCTTCATTATTTTGATTTTTTGAACAAAATATGCAGAAAAAGTGTCTCAAATTTTCTTTCAAGTGGCATGAGAGAGCAAATAGAACGAGTGATGATATCTCGCACACAAGGAGAACAAACTATAATGAATAATCATATTCAAGAAGAAGAACATTGTTTGCTGCAAAGAGATGACGTTAGAGTTGAGGATGATCACAAGCAACTGGTAATATCAGAAGAAGATAAGCAAGAGGAAGAAGTGGGAAATTATGGTGATTATTATGATGAATATGAAGAAGTTGAGAGCCCAATAGAGCAACATTATAATGAATCTGACGATTGTATGGATCTAACGACATCTTCACCATCACCAACATGGACCCAAAATCAAGGTCATGAAGTCGCTAATTATTCTCATCAGATTGCATCTCCCTCAACGCAACAATCTTTGTCATCTAATTCTTACTCACAAGAAAATCAACCCAGCTCTTCATTTTCTGTCCATCCTACTATTGTAAGTTAATTTCATTTTTTTATTGTGATTTATCAAAGTTCTATATTAGTTGAATTGAGTATAATTTTTATTTTTAATTATTTCAAAAGCAGGATATGGAACTCATATATGATCTGAGACAACATATGGAACTACTGCATCAAGAGATATCTGAATTGAGAAGATCGGTTAAATGTTGCGTAAACATGCAAATCAAATTACAACGTTCTATAAAGACAAAAGCTGCAAAAACCTTGAACCATTCAGGTAATCTTTGAAACTTTTGTGGATGCCTTCATTTACTATCTTCACCAACAAGTAATTGGTCTAGTGGAAGAGACTAGTCACTATAAAGTAGCGAACCCATGTTCGAATCCCTGTTGGGAGAGGTTCCTAATTAATGTGTCCGACGCACCTCGAAAGTGATTAAACCCTTGAATAACCAAAAAAGAAAAAATATAGACACACATACAGACAAGACATTATCATTTTTACTTAAAATCGGAAGGGAAAAAAAAGTATTTACATGCAATAATGCAGGTGAAGAGAAAGGACGAAATTTGGTGAATAAGACAAAAATTGCAGGACAATGTTGTGTTTGCTGCAAGGTGCAAGTTGATTCTCTTCTCTACAGGTATCTTAAGTTCAAAATAAATTTGTCTAGATTAAACATATCACATATCTAGCCATACAATTTTTTTTTTTAATGAAAATATCTAGCCATTCTAAGTAGACTTTCAATATGAAGCGACTTATTTGAAAAGTGGTGCTAATTCTCAATTCTTTGGTTACAGATGCGGGCATATGTGCACCTGTTTGAAATGTGCTCATGAACTACAGTGGAGTAGCGGAAAATGTCCAATATGTAGAGCTCCAATAACAGATGTTGTTCGAACATATTATAATTCTTAAAATATAGTTGAACGAGTTCTTGCTTTAGAGGACCTTCTTAATTGTAACTTTATCATCATATGAGAGATAAGTTCAACAATGATATTTACTCAAATGTTTCTCTAATTTCTTTACTTGGTAGTCAGAATTACTTAGAACAAAACTCAATTATGTCACAAAGTCGGTTGACAGTTGGACACCACTTTTACCTTTTGTGTAACTCTAAAGACTGAAGGATAAAGAATACGGTCTTCATTGAATGGTGAAGAAGATGTAGACAAAGACAAACATGTGAGACTTGTTTTATTGTGTTCCTCAAGTTATAAAGAGATAATGAGAGCGAGCATAGTTCTTGACTCTATTTGGGATATTACAACGCAAGGGTAAAGCCTAATCTTGCTAGCTCATCTCATCAATGCAAATTTTAATTTACATTAGGCCCATTGGGACTGATTGTTAATAAATTTGAATGTTAGTTCATTCGAAAAGATTTTGAATTATTTTAACTTGGACATTTCTTTCCTTGAGATTAGTAGATCATTTAAAATTCAAACCTCACAAGTCATACAGAAAAAGTCTTGAATTTAAAATAGCTTAATAAGCGTATGTATTTTAAAATATGATCAAGTATCAGGCAATATTAGGAGTAAGCACACCCTAAAAAAAACTAACACCCTACTATTTATAGGTATTCAAATTTGGGATGTCAATGGAGTGGATTTAATCTGGGTTAATTGTGTCTGAATTATTGAGAATTTTACTTGAACGGAGATTTTATTTTGATTTTATTAGACTAAGAAGAGCAGTAAATCGAATTACATGGAGCATATATGGATCTAATCCAATTTAATTTGTTAAATATCCCAATTCGATTAATATTTGATATGATATTTGTATATTTTTATACATATAACTTTTATGTAAATAATTGTTTAAAATGAACACGAAGAACACTTATTTATGTATTATTTAAATTGATAAAACTTGTTTTTTCTCTTGCTTTCTATTTATGCTAAATTAAATTTGGAAATAACTGTGTTGGTGTGTTATGTAAGAATTTAATATTTAACTATTTTAATAAGTATGCTATCATATATCGAAATTTAACTATTTTAATAAGTATGCTATCATATATCGAAATTCTAGAGCACGTCTTATTCGAAATTTATTCTGGATCTGAAACTTTCCCTTGATGATCCAAATTTGGTACTACTATCATTGTCAAATTCTATGGGATCCATTAACAACCCGAGCTCAAGTAACTCCGCTATTCCCCGAAGTTGACCCGAGTAAGAGATAATCAGAGTCCAGTTCTAGTGAGAGCCCAGCCCATTTCAATTGGTAACTATTAATCGATAGCCTTATCATTCATTATCTTTCTTCATCATCCCCTCATCATCATCGTCAATCAATCAAACAAACATGTCGCCGGCGATGCCGACAGCAGCAAAACTTACCGCTCCTCCCACCACCACTTCAACTGCACCATTATTAAGTTTCTCCAATTCCTTCACGCCCGCCAATTTGAGCTTCCCCTTTACTAAAATAGTGAGTATTAGTACTAATAAGAGGAGGAAAAGCTCGCTTCAAGCTTCACCAATAATCATATCCTCAATGATCGAAAAAGAAACCCCGGTGGCGGAAAGGCCCCCTACTTTCCTGCGAGAGACCGACGAGAATAATGTCTCATCCAATTCAGTTAGGGCTAGGTTCGAGAAGATGATAAGGGAGGCGCAGGACAGCGTTTGCTCTGCAATTGAAGCCGTAGACGGAGGAGGGAAGTTTAAGGAAGATGTGTGGTCGAGGCCGGGGGGTGGCGGTGGAATCAGCAGGGTTTTGCAGGATGGGGCTGTTTGGGAAAAGGCTGGTGTCAATGTCTCTGTTGTCTACGGAGTTATGCCGCCAGACGCTTACAGAGCAGCAAAACCATCTGAAAACGGAGGCAGTACTGCCGTCAATCCCGGACCTGTTCCATTCTTCGCTGCTGGCATCAGCTCTGTGAGAAAACTATATATATATACTTTCTTTCTTTCCGTTTACTTTTTTATTTTACTTCTTTTAGTCTGTGCTTAATGTGGCATTATATTTTCTTGCTCTCCAGGTTCTTCATCCAAAGAACCCTTTTGCTCCAACTTTGCATTTTAATTACCGCTATTTTGAAACAGATGCACCCAAAGGTAACCCAGAAACATTTAAATTCTTACTATGTTTCACATGTTCCTCCTACCATTCTAAAATCTGCCAGCATTTTGAGATGAAGATGTTACATACAAGAAGAAAGGTGCATAATGAATCTTATGGCTATGCTACAAGGCTGACTAAACCAACTTGTTTGGATATTCAGTAAAATTGATTTTTCAAGCTTTTTACTTAAAACTTATAGTTCTCAATTAACTTCCCCAACATATTGAAAAAGAAGTAAAAGCCATGAGTTAAAATACATTCCCTCTATTTTCCATATTCCACTGGGAGCCAATGGACTGTATGTACCCATCTATGAATGAAAGAAGCGTAGTCTTTGTGTGTGGGCGTCTTGGTATCAGATGGCTAGAGTTGGAGGTTTTTAGATTAGAATGGTAGTCCATATATTGTGTGCGGGCATCTTGGTATCATGGATGGCTGGAAATATATAGATATATATAATGAAGAGATTCAAAACTAAACTTCCAGTTTGCATTTTAAATGTGACATGAAAGAGTTGGGAAGCCTGTTACTTCTCTAATTGGTTTAAAGGGCCCTGATTTTGAGGGCATTCTAAGAATGGGCCCATGTTAAATGCTCTTAGCTGTTTGTCTGATGTGATTTGTTTGATGAACATGTACTTACATTTGAAGTCTTCTCCATGATAATAAAGATTAACTAACAAGGAGAAAATACCAGTTCGTTAATGTGAATTGATGAAAACATACAGGTGATCAAAAGTAATCTACTTAACTGCTCACTGATTTGCAACTTAGCAGATGTTCCAGGAGCACCAAGGCAATGGTGGTTTGGTGGGGGTACTGATTTGACTCCTGCTTACATTTTTGAGGAGGATGTCAAGCATTTCCATTTGGTATGAACACCCTATCGAAGTTTTCTTATGGTGATAGGAACATCAGCTTTTTGTAGTAAAAGCTGTTGAATTTTTGCTGAAACATAGTATTACTATACCAAACTCCGTTACCGTATCCAATTTTCTGAGCTTTTGAAAACTGTGAATATTTTGATTTTCTTCTGTTCGGGCATATTGGCTATTCCGTTTATGGTATTTTTGGGAGAGAGAGGGCCAACAAGCAACTTGGTTAATAGAAAAAAATGTAAAACTTAATCCACTATTGAATCTCTATGTACTTGTTGTAGGCCCAAAAGAGTGCTTGTGACAAGTTTGATCCTGACTTCTATCCTCGATTCAAGAAATGGTGTGATGATTATTTCTATATCAAGGTAGGGCTTGTATAGGGTGCTGCTTACTTATCTGTGGTATTTTATGGTGCTGCTGGTGCATGTAATCTTCATCAGTGCCTGATACCCTCAAAAAATACGACCAGTATAAAAGTTACATTTCAAGGGTAAGATGTGAAGTTAAAAATTAAGAATTTACTATGAGTAACTTCTACAAATAATTTTATAAATTTAGTTTTTAAATTTTTTATTGAAATTTTTGCATTTCTTTTGTTTAGGTAACAGTATTTGTTCGACTTGGATCAAGGAAATTTTGTTATTAGTATTATTGAGTTCTATGACTTTTTATTAAGATTGTGAATACCAAAAATGTAAATATCCTACAAACAAAGATCCTTACCTAAAGAAAGAGATACAGTAATAATACGCTTATATATATATGTGTGATGTGTCCAACAGAACCCCGATCATCAATTTTGTTAATCTAATAAACATCATCACAGAATTATCTAAACTTGCTATGTGTTGATGAAAAAAAAGTAAGTGCTATTTTGAACTGAAGCTTGGTGATTCGTCCAAAAAAAGGAAGAACTGGAACTTGGTTGAATAGGGATTTTGGACAGAAAAGTTTATTTAAAGAACTTTTAGGTTTTTCTTTTTTCTCCTGAATACTATATATTCTTTAGATTATTTAGGACTAGTGCATTTCATTTAGCAGCTGAATCTTGTCATTGTTTTCCTATCCTTTGATTTGAATGCAGCACCGTGGGGAGAGGCGAGGTCTTGGGGGTATATTTTTCGATGATTTAAATGCCTATGACCAAGAGATGCTTCTTTCCTTTGCTACCGGTAATTTTCTTGAAAGAGGACCCATACTAATGTGAATCGCATTGTGTTCTTTTCTTTGTTTTGCGATATCTTTTAATTTAAAGTTAAATACTGTATCGGTTGCTAGATCAAAGCCATATTTCTGTGGAGTTATGTTATGTTAAATGAATGCAGAGTGTGCAAATTCAGTAATTCCAGCATATATACCCATTATTGAGAGGAGGAAGGATATGCCATTTAATGACAAGCACAAGGCATGGCAACAGTTGCGACGAGGACGTTATGTAGAATTTAACTTGGTAAAGACCCTTTTAAACTTGTATTTCAAGCAAAAGATTACACCCCAAGATATTCTAAGTTTTCCTCCCTTTAAAATTGAAGGTTTATGACCGTGGAACTACATTTGGTCTTAAGACTGGTGGTAGGATTGAGAGTATTCTTGTTTCACTTCCATTAACTGCACGGTGGGAATATGACCACGTGAGCTCTCACTCTCTCTCTCTCTCTCTCTCTCTCTCTCTCTCTCTCTCTCTCTCTCTCTATATATATATATATATATATATATATATATATATATATATATATATATATCAACTTAAAAATACTTATGACTGGAATTCGTCTTTTTTCTTTTATTATTTGGGGTGCATCTGTCTGTGCATATGTATGTAACATAACTGGGGATTGTTTCTGTTAGCAGCAACCAGAAGAGGGAACCGCGGAATGGAAACTATTGGATGCATGTATCAACCCCAAGGAATGGATCTGAGTTTTGAGTTCCCCTCCCCAGGGTCGGTCTGAGCTACTTCTTCAAGTATATTTTAGTTTATTTATTTCTTGTTTATTAAGTTAAATTCTGTATGTGTTTTTAATTCTTGGTGGTTGGTTTGAGTTCTTTGAATCGGTGATATGTGATACTATGAGTGCAAGAATCTTGTTAGCCGTTAGCCAAAGCAATTTTATTGTATCATCACAAAAGGGTGATGTGTTGTGTTGTGTTGTGTTGTGAATGTGATGGCCCAAATATTTTAATTGAATAGTAACAAAGGGAGGGAGGTCCAATTAATAAGTATGTAGTTATAGGTTTATGTGGACTAACCATCTTGTTAGTTGCAGACACAGTGTGATAATATTAGAATTAGATCCTCCTTAGTCCTCACCTGTCAAACATATGGTATGAGTCCAAACATTTTACAACTAAAACCAACCAACTGGGCCTGACGTGAAAATATGAGGAGATGTTTGACGAATTTTGACTAGATTGCATGTTATTTAATACAATGAATTTAACTATGTTTCTTGTTGAGATATTTATAACCAAAATCATGAATTTGTACTCATCTGCATATATGTTTTTTTATATTTTAATTGAATATTTGATGTGAGACAGGATTGGAGAAAGGTCAAACCGACCATTATCTAAAGATCGAGGGATGCGTCTAACAAAGAGTTAAAATTGACTAATTTAACAGTTACTCCAATCCAAGCATTATTAATCAAATCAAATGATTTATCTGTAAAGTAGAAAGGAAAAAGGAAAAATAAATATAGGAGTACTATTATTATTATTATTATCCTCCTCTTATTAAAAGAAAACGAGTGGGGGGACTGGGCTGTCACATGGGTTGTCTCCACCTGCAGATGCATAAAATCTTTAACCGTTTGGATAGGATTAGGTAGAGGTAGTTAGCCAGTCTTAATTTCAACAGACCAAAACTGACCTCCGCCCTTTCTACACACGCGCCTCACACCTCAGCCTCTTCAAAACACGCGCGCTTAATCCTACCAAATGTTGGATTAATGGAGCGGTGTCTGGTTTAACATTTCGATTTCATGTATTTATGTTTATTTGATAAATAAATTACATTAGCTAAAACTTTATTAATACTCAAATGTTATGTTTTTTTCATATCATAATTAATTTTCGAAAAGTTTATAATATTTAACAAATTGAAATATATATATATATATATATATATATATATATATATATATATATATATATATATATATATATATCACAAAACAAAGCAAAACAAAACAAAATAAAACATTAATCCATAAATGATGATTAATCTAATATTAGTACTTACAATTTGTTACTATATTATAAAGTCTTTTCTCGTTTGTAGGAATGAATGCCCTTTTGGCAGACCGCTAGCCAAAAAGTAAAAGATGCTCTAATAGTTAAAGAAATTGTTCATGCACGGGAATTTTTAGACCTAGACAGAGCAACAACATGCATGCGGTTGATAGAAAGAAATTATCAAAAAGAACATGAAGGGGTTGCTACCTAGAATCAAAACAGATAAATCACTATAGTCTAAATTAACATGTCATCACCCAGACCCAGTACGTACCTTCCATAAAAAAAAAAAAAAAAAAACATGATGTGACCATTCCATAACTGAAATGAAACAGTGTTATTTGGATGAATGACACATGAGCATGAAATGACAAAGAATTATCCTTTCATGCTCACGGGGCATTCATTTAGCACCCGGGTAGATGAAATCCATCGGGATAGGTGTTAATTTTCCCTTAAATGGTGTAGTCTACCAACAATTACTTTTAAGAGCTGTCTGATAGTTTTATTGAAAACATTTTAAAAATAAAGAAAATTAATAAATAAAACACTTTTACAGTTATTCAAGATGTAAATTTATATACTTCTTCGGAATAGCCTTTTAGAAGTTTGACTAATGTAGTAATCATATAGCCATGGAGATATGATTTTGAGTTCTAGAACAATTTAATAAAGTCACAATCAAAAAACGCAACATAATCCAATAAGTTTCACTTCGAGTCCAGATTTATAATTAGTATTAGTATGTATGATTTACATTTAAGATGTTTATGGGACCAAATCATTTTAAGGCAAGATCGAATTTACCTCTCAATGGAGTATTAAGTCAATTTGAACAAATCTTAGCTTGATAATATACAAAGGAAATTAAAACCAAAAGAGATTTGTCGGCAGAAGTGACGTTGCATAGGAGGGTAATTGAGTAATATAAGTGCAAAATGAAACGGCCAAGTGGGCCAAAGATAATACTTAAGAGCACGTGTTCCATAACGTGGCAAACTGCCATTAACGGACAACCAATCTTTTGTCTTTGTTTAGTTTTGGTCCTCGTGACTCTTGTAGGCTTTCTTATAGTACTAGATATCTTTGATCACCAGATTCTCTTTCCTTCAAGTCCAACACCTTAATTTCTTACGATCTTTCAAATCTACAAAAATATATATATAAAAAAAAAAAAAAACGTAGCACTCCATATTTGAATATTAATATTCCCTGTTGTATTATAAATTATAATAGACCAGATGTACAATATATTACTATCAATATAAAATACCAATAGTTGGCATAATAGAAAAAACTAACACTTTTAAATTGACGTTTCAAATTAGAATCCTTATTAAAATAAATCATCATATATTGTATGATCGATACGTCTCAAAAAACAATTATTAATATAAAATAATCTCGTCTTGTAGAAAAAAAACCGTGTAAATTTTAGGGATTGTCCAAAGTTAATTAGTTCTTATATTTGAGCTTAATTTAAAAAAAAATGGAGAATCTATGCGAGCTATGTATATTTCATTCATTAGTTGTAGTTCATTGGAGTGTTTGTTGATATAAAGTAAATATATATAGTTATAATTATGGAAAGCGTTAGCGAATGATGTTGACAAGAATTATTCATAAATTTAAATTTATTTACGAATTAGTATGTCCGTGGCACTCACTGGCGTGTCAGATTAAGTTCAATTAGTAGCGTTAATTTTGAGGTAGCGACTCTAATATTAAATTAATGATGTGCTAATTTGTGATTGGCAGTTACTGACTCAGTGTGTTAATTAAATGACTCATAGTTAATGTATAGAAAATCGATATCGATAAATTCGTGTTTGTCATGTTAGATCACTTTTAGGGACACTTTTGCATAAAAAGTGTTCATAAAACCCCCTAACATGACGGATAGTGGCCACCTCAGAGGGTAGCCACAAAAATTCCCGAAAGAGACACCACCTCCCAAGTCATTACACCGGACCCAATTAAGGATCATGAATATTATGCCGTTGTTACTAGTCACATGATTTTTGGACCTATTAGGGTTGGGCGGGCCAGGGCGGGCCGGGTATTGAAAAGTCAAATCAGGAAAATTTAATTCGGTCCAGTCCTGAAAGCTAAGTTAAATTTATGTGACACAATGCCACATCTACTTACAGTGGCATGTTTATGACATATATTGGTGGTAAAATCAACATCAATAATAATAATATATCAAAGCATTAATTACTTCATACTCCTACAAATTATGCTCATGCATCAAAATTTTGTTTTGTTTAAAGTGTATCTTCCGTTCAGCTAAATATTAAAAATAATTCTCGACTTTTCGAAAATATTTTAAAAATACTAAGGAAAATTATAAAAAAAAAAAAATTACTAAATTTGGAAAAACAACCAAGTTTAGGGTAAACAAATAATTTTGGAATTACATCTTGTCTTCGTTTCGCTTGATCCAAAAACGGAAATTTTTCGATGTTTTCAATAAAAATATTAAAAGTTTGATCCATGATTATGCTTTGTGTTTGTCAACTGAAAGCCTTCCTAATTAAATCTTCAGCTTGAAAGGTATATTTTTTTTTCTAATTCAATTCTTACATTGTCTTTCCTCATAGATAAAATTAAAAAAAAAAAAAAAAAAGAGGGGGGAGCTAGCAGGTAAAAATATACTTCATTTAGAAAGAAGATAGTGTCATAATGCGGTTGGAGTTGGGGCAGTGTTAGTGCAAAAATAAATTAAAATAATAATAATAATACGTAATCCATGGATGATGTCTCATATTTTAATTTCAAAGGATTCACAACTTTGTAAACGGTGGAGGGAATCAGATTAGGCTTTTAAATTATACTCCGTCCTTTCCATATTAATTGGTAAATTTGTCAAAAAAATTGGTTCAAATTAATTAACAGGTTTGAATTTTCAAAACAATTTTTTTCAATTTTATCCATTTTTTCTCATTGGAGTTGAGAAACTCAATGATCATCACTCACTAATAAAAAATTTAAAAGTAGTAATCATATAAAAAATATTTGAGATATATCATAAAAAAAGTATGTAATAATACGACTTTTTTAATTTATGTGAAAAATAAAAATATGCATAATGGAGAGAGTATATATTTCTAGAACTAGTTAATTAAGTAATATATTTATTAATGTGTAGTGTGTAGCTATTCAATTAAAGCATGAAGTAGGATAAGATATTAAGATAAGAGAGAGAGAGGGGGTCCCCCCACGCCCCCGAACATAGCATGTAGGCAAAGCAAGAAAAATGCGCCCAGCCAACTTCCTCGATTAACTAACCAATTGATTACGTCTTGTAGTAAAATGTAGCGTCAGATCTGATGTGGCGACAACATAAAACTGACGTGTGTCTGATGGGGGGGTCCCATCCCCCTCCCAATGACATTAGGTAGGTAGGTAGGTAGTTAGTTGTATGCCTCTGACGATTACTTCGAAGGAGGTGGGGAGCGCAATGGCAGGCGAAGATTGAGCTATGTACGTGTGACCCTCCGTCCTCTAGGAATTTCAGTCAAAACGGATTCTTATAATTATTATTGGAGTATTATTAATTCCTATCGCATATTATTATACTCTTAAATGTAAACATTTATTGAATTAGAATATTATGAAATGTGGATTAGACAGTTCAAATTAATTGATTTCTAACCTCATAAATATATAAGATATGGGTAGGGACTATAAAATTTAGCTTAAATGAGGAGTGAATTCACTAGACCTAAAATTTGACTAAATATACAGTATTCATTAGTAATGAGCATATATATATAGGATGAGTATTAGGAGTACTCTTAAATTCTGACCTTTTATCTTAAAATATAAGAGATGGACAATGTTATATATTCCCACATTTTACTCTGCATTTCAACAACTAGTTTATATTTTAAGATTTTCACAAAAAATAATTATATTTTCCTGCACATCATAATTTTTTCACTTGACTTTCAACTCTCATATATGAAAAGTCCAGAGTTAACCATATACGAGTTTCATAAATTTTATGAGGTCCCTTGAAACTCAATTTTTTGAAAAAAACTTATGAATTTTCTTATAATTTGAGTTATAAAAGTTCCCTTAGATCATCTCCAGCAAAACTCTTAAATTCAGACTTCTTATCTAAAAATTTAAGGGGTGAACAATATTATACATTCTCACTTTTTACTTTGCACTCCAACATCTTGATTATATTTTAAAATTCTATTTTTAAATTACCACAACACTTCGCTCCAACAATTCATTAACATTTTTAACAAAATACTCTTAAGTATTATTTATATATAAATAAAATTATATATATTTAGTATTTATTTTTATTTGATATAATAATAAATATTAAATTTAAAAAAATATTTCAGAAAAATAATATGAATTTAGATGAAATAAATCCGAACTATATTTCAAGATTCGTACAATTTTTAACCTATAACTTACCATAATATTTTTGCAGCAAAGTACAAAATAATGTTGAACTTTGCTGCATAAATTAGATTATACATCTGGCTTTGGACTCTCAAATTTGATAGTCCAAACTTAAAAATTTAAATGACCCTTAAATTATAACATATCCTTGAAGCATCATTTTTGTAAAAATCTTATAATTTAACACATAAGAACTTTATTGAACATGACCTTAAAGATGGTCTAAGAGATCACACATATGTGATGTTATGGAATGGGCCCCCAACAACCGTTGGTATAAAACAAAATCAGAAACAACCAACCGTTGCTTTAAATTATGTATATATCAAGTATAAAACTAAGTAAAAGTACACCAATTAATTATATACAGTGTGTACATTTGATTTACGTCCCCAACCTCAATTAAATTAAGCAGTCAAACAACTGTGGGCCCTTGGCTAATCGTGTTCGGTGGCTTTTCTTGAAATATACTCCTGAATTAATTAATCCATTCATTCTTTCTCGCACTTAATTTTATCCTTTCCAGCTTTGACCACATCTGCAACATTTCCTTTTCCCACTTTCTTTTATCTTTGCGATAAAAACTTTCGGAAAGCGAACGTAATCCAAAACTTGATCTATATTTATGACTTCATTTTTTTTGGAATATCCTTTTCTTGCTAACTTACTATTCTCTCTCTTTCTTTTAATTCATTTGAAAAAAATTATTTATTTTTATTTTTATTTATCGTTATATGATTTTAATGTAAAATCACCATTATTACTAATAC
Source organism: Penstemon barbatus (assembly GCA_003313485.2). Lineage (NCBI taxonomy): Eukaryota > Viridiplantae > Streptophyta > Magnoliopsida > Lamiales > Plantaginaceae > Penstemon > Penstemon barbatus. Next base: position 117,291 of record CM064877.1, read on the forward strand.
TTTTCAGGATGGTATTTTAAATTTTTTGCTTAAATGACAAATAAAACGAAGGGAGTAATTAATTCCAAACTCTCTCTATATATATATGTCAATCAACAATTATTCACCTCAGGTTTTTATTATAATTCATCCTAGCTAGATTACCATCTTCATTTTTTTTCAATATATTGTTCACCCAAATTTGATATTAAAAATATAATTATCCAATAAAATTACCAATAAATGCTCGGGATTTTTAATTTATTAATGATATAGTGCTCTGGATTTAATTTTGTCTAAGGCCCCATAATGAGAGGACCCTATGCGTGGGATAGGTCAAGTCCAACAATGATCTGAATTGAGCAAGTTTATGCAAGGTCATGGGGTTTTGGATTTAATTCAACTGAAAAAATCTAAAAATAGTTGAAATCAGGCCTTTACACAGGCAAAATAAATTTTAAAAAATGTCAGAGGGTTGATCAATCCAAAAAAAAATATAAATCTAAATGCAAAATTACCCCCTTTATTTTGCTTAATTGGCAAAAAATTCACGTGTTATTTTTTATTAGTAAAAATATCCATGTGTTCTTTTTACTTCATTTAAATTTTCTTCATAAGTCTTTAGAGAGATTATTGTGAACCTTTTAAGTGAAGAAGGGGATTACATATTTGTATATTATCAAATTTCAAAGTTGAGATCACTGAATATTTTTCAGGTTTATATGGGTGTTTTCACATTTTTTTGTGGCACAAGGGTTTCCTACCAACATGTGATTGGTCTAGTGGAAGAGACTAGTCACTACGAAGTAGCGGACTCAGGTTCGAATCAGTGTTGGGAAAGGTTCCCACTTTATGTGCCCGACGCGCCTCGAAAGGGATTAAACCCTTGGGAAACCAAAATAAAAAAAAGGATTTTTTTCCTATAAAATAATATAGGGGTTCCTTTGCTAATAAAGTAAGCATATGAGGTATTTTTGCTTTCACACTATTCTAAAAGTGAGCTTTAAGTTGGAAAATTCTTATCCAAACCTGACTAAGCCAAAACTCATGCGAACACATGACAAATGTATTGTAGTGCTTTGTGATTGGTCACTCTCATTGGAGTTTAATCAAATCCCAAAAATAATTGTATTACACTTATCATATAGTTACTTAATGCTCTGCCAAACCTGCTTTACGTAAGAATTTCTCTTAGCCATAGTATGTGATCATGTATATATTGTACTTTTATATACTAAAGTAAAGTATTTTTCTCAAGGATGAAAAGTGGATGCTGCTTAGTAGAGGCTTTCATGTTACTCCAGCGTGTAGTTTTATAGGTGAATGAAATAAGTTGAGAGAAGAGTTGTATCTATTCGATCGAAAAGATACTCTTTAGACTGAAATATTATGTCTCTTGAGAAAAAATATTTTTTTATCTATAAATATGAGACAAAATATAGTCAAATCTATATTAATTAATAACAACTAGAACAAATTAAAGATAATTCATCTCGTCTCTTGTTCTTATTTTAGTTTCTCTAACTTCGAATCTGTTTGTTCCAACTCGATCGTTGATTTTTTGTTTGTTCTTTCAAAATCAATTATTATTATAGCTTCATTATTTAACTTTATTTACATATTTATTAAAATATTTAATTGTATATATTATTCATAATTAAATAGTAAAATAAAATAAAATTTTATATGAGATATAAACCTAAATATTGTGCTTACATATTTATGAAAAGAAATCTTTTATATATTATTAATAAAATATGCAAAATTATTGTAATATTTTATAAAATAAAAAATAATCTTATTTATATTTGTGGCAATAATTTAATTTTATACTTTATTAATAAATTAATAAAATGTTAATATTATACGTAGTAATTTAAAGGTTTTATTTATATATTTAGTAATAACTATAACTATATTTATATAAATTAAAAACTTGAAAATAAAAGTGGATATTCGTGCCGAGCTTATAAAACCAAAAGGGATTATGATGCAATAAACTTAACACATAAAGATTTCGTGTAGAATTGTAGATTATCCAGAAGACAGAAATTTGGTTCATTTTACCCAAATTAGGGTACACATGTAAAAAGTGTCCACAAATTAATGTTTTTACTCTTATCTAAAGATACAGTAACGGATTGTCGTATCTTCTAATTGCATCTCCCTGATCAAAGAAATAAACGTGTCATAATCATCAATCTAAGTAGAAAAGATAGAGTTATTAAAATCTGTAATGTGATATAAAATTGCATAAAAAAAAGTGACGTAATTAGCGGAAACAAAATAATATAAAAAATAATCATAAATCTGATTTATTTATTCATTTATTTTTTTGTGTGCGTGTGTGTGTGTGTTTTATATTACTGTAATTTTTTTCATTTTTTGAATTTTAAGTATTACAAACTTTTATATATTGGAATTAGTTCATTGTGTTGTGCGCAGGAGGCGTATTTAACCTGATAGTAGTAGCAAAGTGTTTTTTCTTCATTCGCCTCCATTATATAAAGCCGCCATTGCCTCTTTCTTCAAACCCAATCTCATTCATTGGCCTCCTCCTCCTCCTCCTCTTCTTCTTCTTCAAAATCCAATTTCCCTGTCGTCGTTTTCTGTCCCTCTCTGCTTTTTGTGAAAAAAATACAGATTGGGACCAAACAAAAACAAGATATATAGGAGGATAGAACAGATAGATAAATAATTGGTGAAATGAAGTACGTTTTGGTGACGGGAGGAGTGGTAAGTGGCCTGGGTAAAGGAGTTACCGCCAGCAGTATAGGTCTCATCCTTCAGGCCTGCGGACTTCGTGTGACTTCCATCAAGATTGGTAATTACTGTATTATTATTCTCTCTCTCTCTCTCTCTCTCTCTCTCTCTCTCTTTTTGTGTGTGTGTGTGTGTCTGTGTATTACTATTAACATTTACTAACATTTATTATTATAATTCTAATGCCAATGTCAATTCCTGGTGAAGAAATCTTGTGGACCTCTCCTCTAGTCTTATCTGGGTGAAGATTAAGAGGAAGAAGAAAATATCAACACCCTGCACCTCCATCGCTTTATTTCCTACCTTTTTAATCATGGCAGCACTATCACTTGACTAATCCTTGAATAAATTAAGTTTTCCATGTGATTTTCTTTTCTGTATTACGTTTCTATAGATTAGTTGCAGTAACATTATATCACATCCACATTCATTTAAGTTATGTAAACTTGCTGGATCATGCTTTCTGATTTACTTTGGCAAAATATATTTCTCATTCTGTTCCTGCATCTTCTCTTATTTTCCTTTTATTTCTGTCTATTACCCCCCTCCCTTGTGTTAATTAATAATAGCCTTTCCCTATTTTTCTTTCCGTTCAGATCCTTACTTGAATACTGATGCTGGAACAATGTCCCCCTTTGAGCATGGAGAAGTATATGTGCTAGATGATGGTGGAGAGGTTACAAATCTTCCCCTTTACATGATGAAACAGTCTCAATTTATTCAATAGTGTGATTATTAGGTTAATTTTTCTGTTGTTTGCTCCACTTTAGCTGGCGTATTGAGTTTTCAATGATACGTTTATGTGGTATTGGGGTGCACTTCATCCACAGGTGTACTGAGTACAGCGTTTTGTCTCCTAGTTTCTTGTTGCATTTTGTATCTTAAAGATTGCCTGGAATCTCTTCTTCATCATTGGAGAAGAGTTCGATTTCATCCACCATATGCTAAGCGAAGAAGTGAAATATTTGAATTTATTTCTGAAGGTGGATCTGGACCTTGGAAACTATGAGCGCTTTCTGGATATAAAATTGACCCGAGATAATAATATAACTACCGGAAAAATTTACCAGGTAATCATATAATATTTGTTAATCATTTTTTAGTGAGAGGTAACGTCTTAAATAGCAACTTGGCCGAAATTTTGACCTGATAAAGTGCTCTATATCTGGGTTTCAGTCTGTTATAGACAAGGAAAGAAGAGGAGATTATCTGGGACAGACAGTTCAGGTGTGTTCCTCCTCTTGGTCACACCAACTTGTTTATTATACCACCGCACTTCTTGGATGATAATTTATCATGCTAGTTCCCTTGTTCAGGTTGTACCTCACATAACTGATGCCATTCAAGAATGGATCGAACGCGTAGCTGCTATACCGGTGGACGGAAAAGAGGGTCCAGCTGATGTTTGTGTAATAGAACTGGGTGGCACTATTGGTAAACCAAGATGTCTGACATATAGTAGCTACTATTAGTTTTATCATATGATTGGTTGTTTTGACTTTCTTTCATGTTGCAGGAGATATTGAATCAATGCCCTTTATTGAGGCTCTTGGACAATTTTCATATCGTGTAGGTATGAATATGTTTCGTCATCTTGCTTGTAACACATGTTCATAGCAGAGAAACCTAATGGTGTTGTTCATCAGAAGTTACAATTAAAATTATGTCCTTGATTCACTAGTTGATCACTTGACCTTCTCAGGTGCTGGAAATTTTTGTTTGATACATGTCAGTTTGGTGCCTGTTCTAAATGTTGTTGGGGAGCAGGTGAATTGTTTGAGAAATATCTCTCATTAATATCATTTACATTAGTAAAGTGTAGTTGTAGAACATGAGTAAGATATTGGTTTTTATATTTGCAGAAAACAAAACCTACTCAACACAGTGTTAGGGGACTTAGGAGCATGGGTTTAGCTGCAAATATTTTAGCATGCCGCAGCACAACGGTCTCTCTCCCCCCCTCCTCCCCCCTCCCCCCCCCCCCCTCTCATTGTGCTCTAGCCATTGAGCTCATCCCTTGTAACTTGTACACAATCCCCTATCTCCTTACAATTTGCTGCACTATGCAGTTATATTTTTATGCCATAGGTTATGTCTTCTGCTGAAGTATATATAGTTCATCTGCAGGAACTTGATGGCAATGTCAAAGAAAAGCTTTCCCGTTTTTGCCATGTTCCGGTATTATCTTTAGAACTTTGTAATATCTTGTGTTCTTGTGCATATACATGCTAATCAATTATATTGACTATCAAGTTAATGAATGTTTTCCTTACTTCCAGATAGAGAACATCATCACGCTTTATGATGTTTCTAACATCTGGCGTGTACCGTTGCTTTTGCGAGTAAGTAGTATCATATTTTAAATTTGATACTGTTTTATGGTTGAATTGGACTTAAATTACATATGTTCCTTCTTCAAAATTTTCATCAGGACCAGAAGGCTCATGAGGCAATTCTGAAGGTCCTGAATCTCATTTGGTTCGTGAAGCAAATGTTGCGCTTTTCCATTTTATTACGTTTGCCATAGTTTCTTGCAATATATTGGATTAAACTTAATTATATTAAATGGTAACATGCAGTGACACTAAGGAACCTGCTTTGGCGGAATGGACTGCTAGAGCAGATCTCTGCGATCTCTTGCATGAGCCTGTAGGTTCTTGTCAAATTTCAGATTAAGTGCCCTCATGTTGCCTTTGGATTTCTGAGTTTTTTGCTGTTTTTTCTTTCACAGGTCAGAATTGCTATGGTTGGAAAGTACACCGGACTCACAGATTCTTATCTCTCTGTGCTTAAGGTGGACTCATTTTATCTTGTTTTTGTTGTTGGGGCCAAAAAGAATGTGTAATGGGAATTTCAATGCTAAGTGCAAGGGTAGCTTATTAAATAGAACGAAACTGTATTTGAAAGCCATTCTGCAAATGTTCTTGAAAACATGAAGCCAAGAAGCTTTAATGACATAATTACATTAGTGTCTTCCATGCCTATTGGAACATCGCTGCATACAAATCACATTTACTTGCATGCTTTTATATATACAAATGTTGATGCGGTTCACGGTGTCTTGTCTCTTTTGATGTTTTACAATTTCCAATCACATTCACATGATAACTGGAAGTATGTTGATTAACTGTTTGCAGGCTCTTTTGCATGCTTCTGTTGCCTGTCACAGGAAGTTATGTGTAGATTGGGTACCAGCTAGTGATCTTGAAGATGCAACCAGAGAAGAGGTTAATTTCTATGCTATAATAATTTTGTGTGATCCCTGTATATATGTAGTATCTCCCAGCGTGCTTGACACATGTCTACTTGCAGAATTCCAGTGCTTATAAAAGCGCTTGGAAGTTATTGAAGGTTAGTTTAATTTACTCGAAAAATCTCTTGCATACAATTGATTTTCTGCACGTAAGTTTTCTTGCATTCTCTTGACAAACTTCTTGCCATGTAGGGTGCAGATGGCATACTAGTTCCTGGAGGTTTTGGTGACAGAGGAGTAGAGGGTAAGATTCTAGCTGCAAAGTATGCCCGTGAAAACAAGATCCCGTATCTTGGGATATGTCTCGGAATGCAAATTGCCGTTATTGAGTTTGCACGATCTGTCCTTGGACTACACAATGCAAACAGCACAGAATTTGATCCCAACACTCAGAATCCTTGTGTTATTTTCATGCCAGAGGTTCTTTCTTATTCATAAATAAATTGTCTATGTAAATTGCTTAGCCAGAGAAATTTGATTGGACTTATTAATCTATTTGTTCTCATATTTATGTCGTTTAAGCAGGGTTCAAAAACCCATATGGGAGGCACCATGCGGCTTGGATCAAGGAAGACATACTTTCAGGGTGCCTCGAGTAAATCTGCCAAGCTGTGAGTCTTCATAATTCTTGCCCCCCTAGCTCATTTCTCTTGCCAGAAAAAAATAATCTTTTGATATATAATTGGACTGCATTCTTGGGTTCTTCTAGTAGTAGACAAATGAGAACTCGGAACGTGACAAAACATGGTCCTCTTTGTAATCCTAACTTAGGATCATGAATTGGAATTACTGTAGAACGCGATATTGTGGTTTATGAAGTACCCGCAGCCTCATAAAGTAAAAGTACAGACTGAATAATCGTTAGAAACTCCAATAATGTACTCTTTGTGGGATGCAAATTATTCTGACAAACTTGTTACCGTCCTGTTTGATTCTGCAATCTGATAATAAATTTTCAAATCTCAAGAACTATATTTTTGTTGTAACTAATTGGAACAAATATTTTATGTCAGATATGGCAATCAGAGCTTTATTGATGAGAGACATCGACATAGATATGAGGTGCATAAAACCTCCCTTTTTCTGTAGTTAATTAAACATTTAAATAAATTATGCTCCTGATATATGTTTTTATCTCCATTATTAGTGCTTATGTTGAAAATTTTATCGTAACCTTGCCTAGGTAAATCCTGATATGGTTCTCCGACTTGAAGAAGCTGGCCTCTCTTTTGCTGGCAAAGATGAAAGTGGCCATCGCATGGAGGTAGTTCTTTTTGATATTTTGGTGCTCTATTGCTCTGTATGCTATGGGTGCGCTTGAGTATTAATATCGACTTCGATTGCAGATTATTGAGCTGCCTAGTCATCCCTTCTTTGTTGGTGTTCAATTCCATCCTGAGTTTAAATCAAGACCTGGAAAGCCATCGGCTCTTTTCTTGGGTACTTCTTACCGTTGCCATATCAAATTTTGTTCATATGAAGAATCTTTTACCCATTAAATAATTCTTTTTATTTATTTCCTTTGACATCCATCAGGGCTTGTAGCGGCCGCTAGTGGCCAATTGGATGCAGTTTTGAAGAAAAGTGCCAAAATGACATGCAGCAGGATGAGCAATGGTTCCACAGCAATGAAATCACATCTTTATGAGAACACAACTAAGATAACTAATGGGTCTTTGGATGGTATTTACTGCAACGGGAATGGATTACATGTTTGACTGATAAGCAAGCAAGCAACATTTAGACATATCCAGATGGTGTGAAAATCATCATCATTTTGTTCTAGGCATTTCTATATGTACAGCAGTCGGTCATACTAGAGAGAAGAGATTGTTTTAGGTTCTATAATTTCTCATTGTGATTCTCGTCGATGGAGTGCTGCTGAATTCCGGTCTTTTTAAACGGAACAGTCGTAGTTGCAGTACAATGCTGTGGAATAGGACAAACTGGACACTAATTTGTCGAACATTGATCGATATTTATTCTTGTGTTTGTGTTAAATGCCCTGAATTTGCGGGTGCATGTGGTTTGAATTTTTCGAGCACATGTTTTAGTGCGATATAAACTTTATAATAATCCAGGGTGGGGTTCGCTTTTTTGTGATTAGGTCAAATGTGACGTTTGGTAGCGTAGGTAGGATTGGAAAATGCCGTGTCTGGTCGAGCTTTAGGAGTATGCTTTAAATATAACTTGTTAATGACAAATGGAGTAACGTAGGATAATTTTAGTAGATGCAACTTTAAAAAATACTATAGGTGCTAATCTTAAATTTGTTATAATTTGTTGATTAATCTATTTTCTTACCAATTGCATGTACGTACCTTTTGAGCTATGTTTAGATTGTCAGTCAATACGTGATTATCATATTCTTTAATTGTTTGGATTTGTAATAATATAATTAATAGCTTGATAGTGATCAATCAAAAATCAGAAATAAATGGTTCCTTGCTCTTCTTTGATTCCTTCAACGGTTTTGCTAAATTTGCAAGTCGTTGCTCCACGGTTGTGGTGTTTGTCATCGTAACGTGCATGGTTGGTGAAGAGATGAAATGATCATTTCAATCTACAGTTGTACCAAATTTGATGGTAGGGCCACATGATCGAGTTGGATTCAATGGAACCTCCATCATCGCCTAGTTCTTTGTGAAGGGCAAGAGGTTTCGATTGGTTCTCCAGACGAGCGGAGTCGATGCAGTTCTGTGTTTGAGCCTTATTCATGGCCTTCGTGAGTAGGCGTACTTTCCATTGCCTTTGGTGGAGATTGATGCCTGTAGGAAAGATGAGAGACAAAGATTGTTTCATACTTGATTAATTACAAGAGAAGGATGTCGGGAATGTATATATATATATATGTTTCCATTTATCTGGAAAAGGAAGATTATTGAAAGATGGCTTGTTATCATCCTCATCTGCGTTTAAACTGATCATTTAACATTTCTTGGATAGATACAACCCAAAATAACAAGTAGTATAATAAAGAGAGATTCCTTTTTTAAACTCTTAAAGAGTCAAGACCATGTAATTACATGTAGTACAACAAATACAAATACTAGTTTACTCATAAAAATTAATAATCAGGCCGGTAGTATTAGAGGTACTTGATGATGGTTGACTGGCTACATCAGCTAATCCCTCGGCATGTTTAGTTGATTGAACAATTTCATCATTTTATTTCACAATTAATTATGGGACTAGTCTATAATTATAATCATTAATTAACCCAGAACCGCCCCATTTTGTTTTCTCAAAAATCGGACGTATATAGTAAAATACGGGTTGGGGACTAGACCATGCAATCCCAAATACCTGAGCCCGTCTGACCAAGACTTATCTAGTGTATGTGTAACTCTATCTCCTAACCCAAGAAAAATTAATACTAATAAGTGATATATATACAATATACTGCAACCAACTACAAACAAAACCCCCCAGTACTTAGAGATGTATAATGTAATTTGTTATCCAACAATTGCATTAACAGAATCATGGCTTCAACTCCCACATTCTCTCTACTTTAATACTAGTATTTGTAATTAATACTTTGATGCCAATGTAATAGATTGGATTCGATGTAGTGGTTGAAATAACGATGTATTTACCATTAAAAAAAAAAGAGGGGTTGTAAGTTTTGCATATCCAATTCTAGGCAAGCGCAAAACATTTTAATTACATTCATGTAGAGGTGTATCTTGTACATATACGAACTATGTAATTATATATTTATTGTTGAATATTGATGCTTTGAATGATTTGAAATTTGATGAAAAAACATGTGATGAGGAAACCGTAGTTTACAAATTGCAACCCATTTTTGTTTGTTTTTTTTTTTTGTTTTTAAATGGAATCCGCAATCCCTTTCCGTCCATTCCTAAAATAATTTGGGTTTTGGGACTAAAAGTCTCAGCCCCAAAATTTATAAATAATTTCTCTATAAAGAAAAAGACTTTTTGGGCAGAAAAATGCCAAAAATATTAACGGTGTAACAAAATTGTGTAAGAGGTATATGAATGTAAATATTTTGATATGAAGAAAAAATTAAAGTGTAGAAATTATTTTCGATTTAATAATTAATCATGTTATTATTTATTAATTTGATCATTCTTTATATTATATTTTGCTATATAATTAAATAGATTTGATTATATAATAATATACTAAATGTTTCACTCAATTTAATTTTTACATAATTTATGGGTCTAGGTTTTGACTTGCTTTCGCTTTATTTTAATTTGAAAAAATTGGTTTATATAAGCATTGTGATTTTTTGTTCTACACCATTCTTGAGGTAGACCCACTCAAGAATTGATGTTCTACACCATCCATTGTGATTCTAGTAACATGCTAGCACAACTGCAAAAAATAAGATCGATCGTCGTCAATATCTAGTTTTGGTGATTTGTATTACTTCCTTCGTTTCATATTAATTGATATATTTCTATTTTTTGCACAGATTAAATTTTTTTTTATTATATTATTTTTTATAGTAAAATGTTTCAAATATTCTTTATAATGATAGTTACTTTTTAATTTTTTATTAGTGAGTGGTGACCATTGAGTTTCTCAATTCCAATGAAAGAAAAGGGCAAAATCTTTTAAAAAAAAAACTTTGAAACCCAAATATTTTTATTAATGTAAAATAATTTTTTTTTGACAATTATGTCAATTAATATGAAACGGAGAAACTACATTGTTTTGTTTAATTAATTATCATTATGACTATTTTTTTGTCCTTTTTCTGCATAAAAAGTAAATAGTCAAATTTGTTCAGGCAAAGTCGAGGAAACAAAACGGTTTTTGTTGTACTTGCTCATAAATCAAGTGGAGGCGATGGAGAGTAAGGCCAACAGAAGGGCCTAAGGGTTTTATCCGGTTTTTAATTGCTTGAATAGAACACCAAATTGGGCCTTATTAAAATATTTATGATGAGCAGCAAATTTACCCCTTGTGTACATATTCAACATAATTATTGCTGGACTTGGATAACCTAATAGGCCCCAATTTACAGATCTACATAAATATTTACTTATGGGTTTATCAAGTCAATACATGGCCCAATTGTTTTTTTGGATAAAGTGAAAAAATATATGGCCCAATACAAATTCAAATATTTTTGTTCATAGTTAAAAAAATCCTGTCCAAAAACCCTTTCTCTGTAAAGTAAAAATGAGGGGAGCGAGAACGATGCTACGTCGTTTGATTGGCGGCAGAACCCCATCCATAGCTACTCGATCGTCTTCAATCAGCGATAATCTCATTCTAACTGCCGCCGCCACCGCATCGTACTCCACGCTGATGTTTGCCGACGAGTCACTTTTCATTTCCGGAATTGCCCCTTCTCCCGCCACAAAATTTCAATCCGCCCTCCTAAATTATTCCAGGAGCTATTCCTCTCCACCGTCATCAGGTCTTTATCTCTGTCCAAACCATTAAGAAAATAGCACATTTGTTGAACAAAATCTTAGTTGATCTATATTTAAATGTTAAAACTAGGATTTTCTAGTTTGCATTGATACCAATCTGTGATTAGCGTTTGTGAGAGGATATTTGATTTTAGTAGTGGATGACTTCCTGATTGTTATAAGGAATGATTTCGTTTACTTTGAAATTCATGCATTGACTATAGTTTCTCAATTTTCTTGCATTTTATGCATTAGTAATTGTAAGTTTGGATTACAGACTCGTCAAAGGTTGTGTCCATCGAGTCTGAAGATCAGTATAATGATTTACTTCGCAAAGTTCGAGGTACACAAGCTGAATCTTTCTTATATAGTTGCATTTATTAAATAAATGGGTTTTACCGATATCTTAAATTATAGTAATTCGATTGCTTATAATCTAACTCTAATCTGGTGTAGATGAATCTTTGCCTGCAATATTCTACTTTACAGCAGTTTGGTGTGGTCCCTGTAAGTTATTTATCAAAATTTTCAGGCATCTATTTTAATTGACTTGAAATTGCTCATAATGATGTTTTCCGTTGAATCTTTTGCAGGTAGGTTGTTATCCCCCATAATTGGGCAGCTGAGTGAGAAATATCCTAATGTCACCACATATAAAATAGACATTGATAAGGTAAATAACCTACCTAATAAGTTGTTGAAGTTTTCACAAAGAATTTCTGATTACCTCTGTTGGCAACTTCTGTATTGAAACTATTGAAACCAAAATGTGCAGGAGGAGCTAAGAAATGCATTGAGCAAGCTCAATATTCACTCTGTGGTAAAGCCAATTTTCTCTTTATTGTTGTTTTTTGTACTGTATTCTGGTATACACTTTAACTTTTGAGGGTCACCAAAATAATTCCTGGGAAAGATTGTGGCACTCTAACACACCTTTACCATTTTTACTGAGCTTATATGGTATTCTCATGTTCTATATTCAAGAATACAGTTCTTAAGTTTGATGTGGCAAATATTCATAGCATAATTGGTATATCATAATATTCTGAGAGGAGCAGATTAAGACTTGTCTCATTTTCCTTTCGTTCAATCAAAAAATGGCATCCTTACTAGGATGTATGGTGTATATTGTTATTTCACTACTGCTTATTGGACATTCCTTGCATATGGCATTGCCTACTTTCTGTAGGAAATAGTGGGATGTTACATGATGAGTAAGATATTGGAAGATCTAAATTAAGAGTAAAGCCTATTGTACTGCTCTAGGAGGTGTGTTATGTAGAGATTAAACTTGTATTGCAGGCAATTGATTGATAATATTGAAGGGGTTGCTAAGTTGCTTAGGAAGCCCATTATAGCTTAACAAATATGAGAAATTTTGACAGTATGATGAAATAATAGATACAGCAGATTAATATTACGCTTGCTTCTTGAGTTGGTTTGATTTTTATTGCTTCCAAGTCTATTTCTTCCTCAGTTGTCAAAGCAAAGGGAAAAAAAGACAAAAGAGTAAGACGTCTATATCTTTCTTGATATTCATTGATCAAAGAATCTTGGTTTGTTTTTGGGTTTGCCCTTTGCATACTTGTGAAAGAAAATACAAATGCTAGCTAACTTTAAAGTCATATGTTGATGGTGCGTATGTACTAAAAACTTGTCACATTTGGTTTTGTTAATAATATTATTTATTTGAGTTTATTAGATGTTTGGTTCCCACAACATTTAAGATAGGGCCAAAGAAAAGCGTACCGGATTGGACAATAATTATACCTTTTCAACCTTGTGTGACCAAAATCTAAGATTTATTTATCCTCATTTTTTGGAAAAGAAAAATAAGGGTATTTTGGGTATTCCTGCGCAATCGCAAATATAATGTAGATTACCAAACATGATTATATTATCATGTTTTTAATCTAGAATAAAATTATGCTCACCAAACATGATAAGATAACTTATCAACAAGAATACAATCAATCATACTTTATCTTATTTAGGGAAACCAAATGTAACCTTATAGTGCATGATATCCTTTGCAATTTCCTTATTAATATTAGATATTAGATGTAGGTTATGCTTGCACCTTTGAAGATTCAAATGTCGATAGTTCACTAGTGTGAGAAAGAGTGATTTATGTACCCATGGCTAAAGTGAAAGAAATATATTTCCCCAGGCGGGTCTAGTGTGTGGCTTGCACTGTTGAAACATGGCGTTTTTGGGTTGTTCAACGTTGCTATCAACTATAACTTTTAGCACAAGGCAGGTGCTCGGTCCTACACATACACATAAATTATGGGGATGAACATGGGACATTTTAATGTACAATTACCAACTTATAGCACATGTATATGGATAACCAACCTCTTCATGAACCGGCACTCTTGATGCTTTATTTCAGTGGAGAATACTGCAGTATTTCTATTGGCTACTGTTTCAAGTGTCCATAATTAGAATTTGTTGTGTGTTTTCTTCATTTAATTTGGTTGGTTTGGAAATTCGTCTTGAACTGAAAATACACCATTGATGCAGCCTACACTACACTTCTTTCAAAATGGTAAAAAGGTCGATGAAGTAATTGGTGCAGATGTTCAACGCTTGAAGAACACAATGGAATCACTGTACAAATGAAAGTGAGCATGCTTCGCCTTTTGCTGGAAAATTTATGTGAAACTAATGTATAGTATAGCATAGAAATTTCAGTTGATTGGCCTTAAGAATTTCAAATTTAGTTCTAAGAACTACTAGTCTTTTGTTTTATTGCTTATCTGAGTACTTAAATTGATACCTATACTATTGTATTGACATTGATATTCAGATTGTGTGTTTCAGTTTCTGAAATTTGCGGACTTTATTATCTACTAAATTACTCTTAAATGTGCAAATTTGATTCCTTGTATCGTAATTCCACTTCAACCATCTTTCTCAATTTAAATATTTTCCACTCTCACAATTATAATTATTCTATAATAATAATAATAATAATGATGATGATAATAATAATAATATTATCAATATAATTAAATTAACATTAATATTAAAATCTTTAAATTAAGAATAATACAAAAAATATATGTTCATTAAATTGCCGGAGTACTACAAAAAATACATTATTGAATTAAAAAAAGTCGTAACACACAACAAAGAAAATAAAATGATATACAATAACATCGACAATTGGATATGACTACAAACAAATTGTTAAATTCTTTGTTCTTATTTTATTAATCAAATTAAATCATCTTGTTCCAATTATTTTTCATTGCAAATTATTAAAATTCATGTTGGTGATTTAATGTGATAAATATATTAACAAAAATTTCAACACAAAATTTTAATAATAAAATTTGAATTTGAATTTTTTTGTCTAAGTGTTTAAATTATATTTTCAAAATAAATAAAAAAATATATTGTTCAATATATATATATATATATATATATAAAACCACCTATATTTTAATTTAATTATTTAGTTTTAATTGTCATTTTTTATAATAAAATTAAAATTTTAATTCAATATATTAAAATGTCGTAAAAAATATGAACAATAAAGTTAAAGAAAAATATTTGAACTAAAAGTTATATCACAAATTACATATATATATATACTACCCTACTAAATAATAATACATGCACTAAAAACTAAAGTAAAAATTAAACTAAAAAATTAAAATTAAAATTAATATTTAAATCAAGGGACGCTGATTGCTGCCTGGGTAGCTGGAGAGCTCCTTGGAGCTCACCAGCAACCCCAGCCCAACCCTCCCCCATTAATTTTCAGAAGCCCAATCCCTCCTCCCAGCCCAACCCTCCACATTGGGTTTGCCCCAACCC
Organism: Penstemon barbatus; assembly: GCA_003313485.2. Classification (NCBI taxonomy): domain Eukaryota; kingdom Viridiplantae; phylum Streptophyta; class Magnoliopsida; order Lamiales; family Plantaginaceae; genus Penstemon; species Penstemon barbatus. The sequence continues at coordinate 132,513 of CM064877.1, forward strand.
TCCACATTGGGTTTGCCCTTAGAGGCCTGTGCGTTTGAGTGAGCACGCAGAGTACATTATAGTATAGTAGAGTAGGGTAGGGAAGAGTGGAGTGGAGTCAATTAGAAAAGAAAGATAAAACAAACAGCCATCCATCAGGCGGGTCAATGAATTGGATTGAACCATTGTTCATTTTTTTTTGTATAACATATAAATTTATATATACCAAAAGTTTTGTACAAGAATAAAAGTTCAAAACAAGCCGACCAAAAAGTCCCTACAAAGAATCAAATAATACAGGTACAAAGAATAAAGAATCGTATGCCCATGTGATTTGAGCTTGAAACATGTAGCATCAATGTTAGGTAAAATTCACTCAAAAGTCTTACGGTTAGGGCATCTCCTATGATTCAAGGGGAATGGGTTGAAATGGGTGAAGTTTTTTGATTCAAGGGGTGAAAAATGCATTTTCCCCTTTCTGGTACGGATCCATCGCTCAATGCATCGCCTCATGGATCGAGCTGATGCACTAGCCCGCCCAGCTAGCAGGTGGCCGACAACCTTTTTTTTTATTTGTTATTTAATTAAATCCTTTTATTTTAAAAAAAAAATCCTTTAAAATACCTAATTAAATGAAATATAACTCTTATTTAATTAGTGTATTATTTTAAAAAGTAAATTTTATTTAAAAAATGTAACTCTTATTTAATAAACTCAAATTTAATTTATTTTTGTTTTAATTTAATAATTTTTTTTTAAATCCTTAAATTTGTGTATTATTTTGGAAAAGTTAATGTCAGTCTTAAATTATTTTTATTATTCCCAAATCATGTCAATCAAATATTTAATTGTTGTATTATTGTTTACCAATTTTAAAATTATTTTAAAAAAAATATATTTATTAAAATATAACTCTGATTTAATTTTAGTTTTAGTTAATTTGTGTATTATTTTTAAAAAGTTAATTATTAGAAACTCAAATTTAATTTTATTAATAAAAAAATTATTGTATTATTATGTCCTTTTGAAAAAATTATTGGTTGTCAACTATTTAGTTGTTGTATTGTCGTGTTTTTTTTAAAAAAATATTAGTTGTCAATTCTTAAATTGTTGTATTATTGTGTACCAATTTTATATCTTATTATTAATGTTAAATTATATCTTATTGTTATTTATTTATTATTGTTTGATTTTTATTATTATTATTATTATTATTATTGTTATTGTTATTGTTATTATTAAGTGAGAGTGGAAGTGAGTGGAGAAAATGAAAACTGAAATTAAATGGAATTGATAGATTGAGTCATTTGAGATGACTTATAAAAAGGAAAGGGAAAGCTGGACTTGGAATCTGAGGGGAAGCTGGACTGAGCTAAGGGGAAGTTGGACTTAGGCTGAAGGCATTACTGGAGATGCCCTTACATGTAGCCCAAAATGTTTGTAAACGGTGCAAGCAAGAGCAATCTTCTTCGTTTTACTCGTCTGACCCGTCCCTCTAGCCTCTCTCTGTTGAACCATTTGACTGCACTAGCAAGTGTAGTCAAGGCACGAAAATTGTCCAACCAGTCTTTGGTACGCAACCAAACGACATATGAGAATGTGCACTCGAAAAATAAGTAACGGTTTGATTCATCGAATCTCGGGTCTTTTGCACTTTGCACCCCCGAAACATGGGAAATAGACACTTTGCACCCCCGAAACTTAGATTTAGCACTTTGCACCCTCAAAATATGAAAAATACAACACTTTGCACCCCAAAATATAAAATTAACACTTAACACCCTCAAATTAAAAAAAAAAAAAAAACTCAAACCCCTCATTTTTTCCGGCAAAGTTAACCATTAAGGTGAATGGTTATATTGTTGAAAAGAAAGATGGAGAAATAAATGAGTATTCGAGTATTTATAATTGTATTTTGCAAAATTTAAGTAAGAAAATGAATTACCTATTTTGCCTTAGATTTTTTTCACTCCGATAGTCAACTTTGACGAAAAAAATGAGGGATTTGGATTTTTTAAATTTGAGGGTGTTAAGTGTTAATTTGTCTCCATTTATTGTGTTTCGAGGGTGAAAATTGCTGATTTGTTCTTAATTAGAGGGTATTAAGTGCTAATTTTATTTTGGGGATACAAAGTGCGAAATTCTCAAGTTTTGAGGATGCAAAGTGCCAATACTATTGAATTACCTATTTTGCCCTTGAATTTTTGCTTAACAATAAATTAGGATGCAAAGTGCTATATTTTTCATATTTCGAGGGTGCAAAGTGCTAAATCCAAGTTTTGGGGGTGTAAAGTGCCTATTTTCCATGTTCCGGGGGTGCAAAGTGCAAAAAACCCTCGAAGCTCTAGCATAACATACATTGCTTGTCAATATCCATGAATTGCATCCCATATTTAGTTGTAAGCTTGCCATTGGCAGAAAGCCAGGTGATGAAGGCATGCTTCAGAGTAACACAAAAAATTCAGATTATAAAAGTCTAGATTTGCTTTATACCATTTACATGCAAATAATCATACATTTGGGACCAAATCAAAGGATTACCTTTAGTCTAAGGTGCAAATCTGGACAATGCAGCGTAAGATGATCCTTGTAATTTGTAGATGATGTCCCAAATAAAGAGAAGGCATTTGTGCAACAGGGAATCATCTTTGGTCTCAAACTTTGACAGACACATTAAGATAGTAATGGTGCACTCAACATACCAATAAAGTGTTCTTTTCCTCGTGAATATTCCAGAAGCATTTGACTAAGAGCGCATTCATCCACACCTTCATAACCCAAAAGCTAAGATCACCCTCATATTTTGGGCAAATATCCTTGGTTTTCATATACAAATATCCGGTCAAGTCCAGATCAATGATTGGCATGTAGATCCAAATATACAGATTTGATTTTGATGGAGCCTATGTCGATTGACACTTGACACATTTTAGTAGTGCATGGCTCGTGATTAGGGTTTGGCTTCAATCCTTTTCCTCTTAGTTTTTTTTATTCAATTTATCAACCATTAATTAGAGAGAACCGAAAGAGACTCATCATGCCATGTCGCATGGGAAACTGTTAAAAAGCTCACCGGGAATAGCCAAAATACAAATTTAGTACCAAATGGTCAAGTTGTTATTTAATGAGATTGTCTTTTTATCCTTCTCCAGTCAGTCCCTCAACCTCAACACTACTTTGCTCTCAATTTCTTTGTTCCATGTCTTTCAAATTTATTCCACCATCTAATAATTGGTAAATATTTTTTTTTGCAATTAAAATCAAATTTCTTCTTTTCAATTTTACCTTTTTTTTTTTTCATTTTTTTTCATTTATTCCACGCATCTCCTCCTCTAGGAGCTCTACTACTTTACTTTACTTGGTGCCGGTGGTCATCTGATCATATGGCTGACAATTTACAAATCTGATACTATATGGCTGTGTTCATTTTTCAGGAAAAGAAAATACTATTACAAGTATAGTTGTATTAGACAAATAAAATAAAGAGTAACCTGATCTCCAATCTGTCTAGTGATATGGTGATACTCCGAGCAATGGTTCCATACTGGCCAATTCATGTTGCAGGAACTTGTAGATTGATTCTGTTGTCATTGATGCAATTCTAACCACCACTCCTATACCCTGAGGAGTATATCGTTATAATTAAATTTATAACAGTCAAATGGGAAAATGCACATAATTTTTAGAATTCGCAATCAAAACCATTCTTAAATTAAACTTTCAAGAGGAAATAAACATCAAACTACACAACAACATATAGGAAGGAAGGAATCTCATATGATTTTAGGAATCAAATCTTACAGTACTATTTCTTGGACCAAGCTATTTTTCCTAATTATTGTTTGTTTAGATTTAATTTCTCAAATTCATTGTATACAAATTAGCTTCTGAAACACATTTTGACATGAAGTTGTTTTTCATTCTCCATAGAACTGCATGGATTGGATGTTCCAACACTTTTAGTTCCGGGTTTCATATATTTAGAATATATATTTTGCACTTTAGTTCTTATTGTACTCTTTGAATTCACTTTGGGACCAAATGTACAAACTAAGATAGCCCTGCGAGATCAAAAGTGTGAACTAAGACAACCCCATTGGACCAAAAGCGTAGATTAGAAACAATATTTTATTGGACCCTTGGTGCAAACATTGAATGGAAAAAAAGATTGATAAGACCAAAAAGCAGAAGACATTTTAAAGCGACTAGGGGATTACCAGGCTATGAAACACATGATTGTCAGTTATCACATAAAGATAAGTTTATCTCACGCAGTTCCAATTGCTCACCTGTGGGCCAAAAGGACTGCAAGAAGCAAGAAAATTTGGTCTCTCTGATTTTGTGGAGCCAATCGAAGGAGCGCGGAGCTGCTGCTGCTGAGACATTAATTTCTTCACATCATCTTGGATTTGATTCTGAATAAACTTTAACTTAGGCCTACAAAACCAACGATGTAACTAATAAAGCTCAGGTCTGATAATTCAAGTCAAGCGACTCAAAAGAAGAATCAAATTAATGTTCCTACCCCAAAATTACTATCATAGCAATTGCCTGATAGTCTTGCATACGGTCAGAAATACTGCAGTGGGTTCCTTGCTCAAGCAATATCTGTGTCAATGTCATTATAATAATAAGAACCAATAGAGAGAGATGAATTGGATAGAACAAAGTATAACAACACAAGAGAGCAAATAAATATAATATAGAGACCGTGTCAAGAAACATAGGATCATTATTGCCTTGTAAAAGAATGCGGTTAGTGCTCTTGTAAAGAGAAAAGGCCCATTTTTCTCCTCTTTCATGGCGACCACTAGTTACCCAGTCAACAATAATCAAGCTCGACTCATCAGGCACAACTCTGAAAATTTGTGTTTGAGAATATCTTGCAGTAGAAAAGCATGTTACTGGATCTGGAATGAGCACTAAAAGCCCATCCTTCCCTATGCTGGCCTACTGCATGGCCACCAAATTAGCCACCATTAAATGATACATTCCTTGGATGTAGAAAAATACTAAGCATGAACTAGTAATTTAATAGAAGTTGGTTACAGTCTGCTCTGATTATACAAGCAAAGCAAAGCAAAGCAAAACAGATAACCGATAAAGAAGGATATTTGTTACTTACCTCCAAGGTTTGTTCAGAACATTTTGAACCTACAGACTTGTAAACCTACACAATCAAATACTAATAGTTTCAGTAACCAAAGCATAGTGAATCAGCATCACAAATGATTTGATTTTATCATAGTATTAGTATTATTATTCAAATCAGAAATCATGATTGAGTAGTTACATACATAATAAATGAATAAAATGGACAGAAAAGGCTGGACGGACCTTTGTAGAAGATTGGGTGGTCAAAACTGCAGTACATCCATCGCCTACCGTAATATCACAAGCAATGCTATCACCCTGCAAGTACACATTGATTCAATATTATTCAAATGCATAAGTTAGTGAATAATAATACTACTTAGTCCATGAGCAAAAACAATCATTCAAATGAAATGAAATGAAAGAGAGATTACAGACAGAGACAATGCCTCCGCCATAGGTGATGGTGTAAATCCAAACAGCGTCTGTTTGGGAGGGGCCCACCTAAAAAGGACAAGGAAAACAAAACCTTAATTGCCATATCAAAACACAATTCTCTTCTCTTCTCTAGTTCTCTTCTCTAGTTCTCTTCTCTGTTTAATATAAAAAAATTAATCACCTTTTTGGGGACGATGAATTTGAAAGGGTATTTTGAAAAGCAGCGCGTCAACGTTGACTTCCCTCCGACTCTCTCCACCACCAACTTCCCTCGCTCCATTTCCCCTCTCCGTCCTGTCTGTAAGCCCTAGTGTAGTGGTGGGGATTTGGTATTCTTTCACTCCACTCCAAGTCCAAGTTGTTGATTGAACTATCATCTATTCAATTCAGTAAGGATGCGTTTGGTAATACTGTAGTACATACGAACCAAATAAAAATGAATTACTCTTACTTAACAGCATTTTTGGTCCGTCAAATTTTTCATTTTCGTCTCTTTTAAGTTTTTTGTAGAAGATTGATCCCTTTTATCAATGTAATGTGTCACATTCGTCCCTCTTAAATTTTTTGTAAGGATGCGTTTGGTAATACTGTAGTACATACGAACCAAATAAAAATGAATTACTCTTACTTAACAGCATTTTTGGTCCGTCAAATTTTTCATTTTCGTCTCTTTTAAGTTTTTTGTAGAAGATTGATCCCTTTTATCAATGTAATGTGTCACATTCGTCCCTCTTAAATTTTTTGTAGCAAATTCATCCCTCTTATCAATGTAGTGTAACACATTAGTCCTTCTTAAATACACAATACATTAATTTTGGTCCACTTAGAATATATTTTGCATTTAAGAGGGACTAATATGTTACACTATATTGATAAGATGAACGAATTTGACACAAAAAAATTTAAGAGGAACGCATATGATATACTATATTGATAAGAGGGATCAATCTGCTACAAAAATTTAAGAAGGACGAAAGCACAAAAATTAATCCATAAAAAGGACCAAAAGCGCGATTTACTCTTTTATTTATAGTATTTATTATTATTATTATTATTATTATTATTATTTCGTCCTCTCTCTCGAGTCTCAACTTCTAATACTATTAATTATGTCAAACACTTAATAAGAGTTTTCTTCCCTCTAATTTTTTAAGTCAGCTTCCAAATCTATTTACTCAGTAGTTACCAACCCACCATTTCTCTAATAATGAGATTTTGATTGCAGAAAGAATTGTTAATATCTTTTTTCTTTTGGGTGGATATCAAATAATAATGACTAATAATGGATGTTACTTTTTAATTCTCTTGTTAATTTGTATTTTATATTAAAAATAACCTCTCTTTTCCCCCAATTTCTAATTTTTCAAATTCCAAGGGTAAACTAAAATCATTCTTCAAAAGCACTTTCTGTTTAGTTTCTTAACATACTATACTATACTACTAGTTGTTTCAAAAAATTCATAAAAATATAATTCAATTCTTTTTTTTATTGAAAGAGTGAGACACCGTTTATCTTTATGCATAACGGGACAATGTTAAGACAAATATGGTAGGTGTTATAAAACTTAGGATAAATTGTAGTAAACAAAGTATCTAACAATTATTCTCATTGATTGTAGATGGTTAGATTACACATGTCTTACAAAGAAAAGTGATGGGTGGCTTATCATGCATTGTGATACATGGCTACTCAACAAGTTGTAACACTTGTATATGTCTATAAGCTTCCACAAGTTTTTCCTTTGCCACACTTAGTCTATCTTTGACACATAAAGGGGTTGTGTGTTATCTCATTATTTCACCAAGTGAAAGAACCATGTATAGCCACATTATCTCTTGAATGATAAATTACCAATGGCATCCACAAAATATGCATATTTCCATAACATTAGGTACTATATATGTATATATATATATAAGTTATAACAACGTTTAAGTTTTAACCAGCTCCTACATTGCAATGCAAATATATTATAGGAGGATTATATTTACAAAAGTAGCTAAGCCAGCCACACCTCCGTTGAAAAACCAAGATCAATTCATTTCCTTCTTCAACATTTATTTTTCTGTAAATCTCTTAACTGTGTCCAACTGCATCATCAGTTGCTATTACCTAAAACTTCAATTCAATAAACAAGGGAATGAATTTCAAATAAAAACCAAGTACCTTAAATTGTCCACAATACATACAGTATATGCATACATACCAATCTCTGCAATCTTTCTAAATATGTGCGATCAACATCATTTAGTGATGCTGTTGAGTTCAATTGTTGTTCCTACGGAAAACCACAAGATTCAGTTAAAAGATTTAGATAACGAATTAGAAACTAATAGTACAAAAAAGCTGTATTTATAAAGTATCATCACCTGCCCCTGACTGTGTATTTGGTTACTATAGCAGTCTTTGTGTCTTGGAGGAATGGTATTCAGTTGGTCCTGTTGCAGACAGTCATGATGAGAATTAAGAATGATAGTCTCATTACTACATACCAACCAGATAGATAGAGTCCATTATAAATTACGGCATTGTACCATCCCGTGTACGCTTTCTTGCGATGCATGAGAACAATCAAGAGCTGCTCGATAATTTAAATACCCCTACAACACAGAAAGGCCTTAATTAGAAAAAAAAATTATGCAGTGCATCTTATCCAAGATTATTGATAAATTATTAAGTACCATTTCATCCCAGCAATGCACCCCTGTGATTCTTGCCTCTTGCTCCAGATGAACCTAAACTTATACACACAGATTACTCAACAAAACCACTAAGAGGATTAGCAACTAGCATGCCAACCACACACAAATAAAGAAAATGGAAGGAAATACAAACCTTTTGTTTTCCCGAGTTGAAGCCCTTTTCGATAGCTATGCTTGTATTTCTACTTCGACTGACCTCTTCAAATTCACGAAGACCTCCATTTGGCAGAGATTTCGACCCTTGAAGCGAACTATTTATGTTCTCACAGTTTCTCAAAGCTTCCTCCATTGCAGCGAAAGCAATGCTGTAAGCCTCTTGAGATAGTGACCCTACATCACCTAGTTTACATGCACTATGGCATAAATCACTGTAACGTTTGTTCCTCGACTCCATGGAATCTATTTGTTTCATTGTATTGCTATTCTTTGCATCCTTTGTCCAGCATTTAAGGATGTACTTTACTGGGATGTTATTCACACCAGAAATTTGAAGAACAATCATCACATGTCTACAGAGGAAACCATTGTACTCAAACAAGCGACAAGTACAACATGCATCTGATGTCTTCTCATTCCAAATAACTTGATAGCCCTGATTTTCTTCAAAATCTTGAACCTTAAAAGTTGTGTTTTCACCATATTGGCTTTCTATTTTTGGGTGACAAGCAACCACTCCCAAAACCTCAACTTGGAATTTTTTGAATATAGCATGAGTGTAAACTGTGGACAGTTGTTTACCATATGGTGATGGAGATTTTAATCCAGGTTGCTTATGCCATGTATCAAAATCTGCTTTTGCTTCATCTTCGTACTTCTCCTGTAACATAGTATTATAATGGTGTAGAAACTCTTTTAAACTAGTTTTACGCAGTAAGTACTTATCTAGAAGAGAGCTGATACTTTCCAGACGTTGTGAGGAAGACAACCCTGCCAAAAATATATCTTCCATAAAAGTCGGAACCCATCTTAAGCGATCATCATATAAAGATTGAATCCATGTATCGTTTCTTAAGTCAAATCTGTCCACAGATTTCCACCATCTCTTTTCAAACTGTGCTTCTGTTTGAGACTTCAAAATACATTTAAAAAATTTATTTATAAACTTTTCATGCTTCCTTATCACATGTCCAAGCTTTTCATGAATCTTGCCCAATATGTGCCACAAACAAAAACAATGGCGAGATCTAGGAAATACTTCAGCTATAGCTTCTTTTAGCATTTGGTCTTGTTCAGTCAATATCACTTTCGGGGCTTGACCTTGCATCGATTGAAGCCAAGCACGCATTAACCAAACATAAGTAGATTTACTCTCATCAGCAAGTAATGCACTTCCAAACAACAGGCACTGAAAGTGATTGCTCATGCCAATAAAAGGAGCAAATGGCAATTTAAATTCATTATTTTTGTACATAGTGTCAAAGAACACCACATCTCCAAAGTTGCAATAATCTATCCTACCTTTTACATCAACCCAAAAGACGTTTTTCAGACGCTGCTCCTTATTTAAATCCACTGCATAGAAAAAGTAGGGATTCTCATCTTGCATACATGAAAAATATTCAAGCATGACCTTTGCATCTCCCTCCCCAAAACAGAAACTGGTACTCTTTTGATTCTCAGTTTTATGAGACACAAGCATACACTTCTTTTTAGCCCTATTGTTTGGAACAATATCATGGTTATGCTCTCGTATGAAATTACTAATAATCCATCTTCCATCTTGTCTTCTCTTAACATGCATGCAAGCCTTACAATCTGTTTTTGACCAGGATCTGTTTATTCTACCTCGTTTTTTCTTCATTGTAGTGGCATCTGCAAGTTCTGAACAACTTCCACACGGATTTGGATCTCGCTTGCTTCCAAATTTTGAACAGACAAATTTGGCGTCAATAAATTTACCAGAAATTCTTGATCGACGACTGGCTTTTATAATGGCAGAAAATCCAAAAGATAGAGCATAGTTTTTATAAAACTCGAAAGCATCTTCTTTGGACTCAAACTCTAGACTGACATCCGGCTCTAATGAGTTCCCACTACTCATTTCTAATCCATTTTCCAGTACAGTAGCCTTGCAACAAGAACAAAATTTGAAAAAAATCAGAATCTGAAAAAGAATAGTTAGTGGAGTACGTTCTATATTTAATTAATTATAAGAGGTGAAAGTTCTATCTGAAAAGAACGGCAAGTTCACCATCCAATCACATGTCAAAGACAATTACTCCTATTTATGCTTTGATATCGTCAACAAGAAAGGAGAAGAAATCACTTTTTTTTTTTTTTTCAGGATAATTAAGGAAAAATCCAGTTAAAGTTCAATTGCATCAAGTCAAATGCAGAATGAGCAACAAAGAAGAAAAATAATTACAACCTTGCTTGAGGAGAGGAGAGTATCTGAGTGATGGAAATTTGGGGGCGAGTACAAAACTGCGATTTCCGAATTCTCAAGGTTTCGTTTCTCTCTTCCACTCGCGGCTGGCTAGTCTTTGAATCTCTTTCTGGGCCGGCCCGTGTATTAAAATCTAAATTGGGCTGACTGTTTCTGTAGCTAGTCTAATATCTGGGCCTATTATGTATTTGTCTCACACAACACAAACGAGACTCGGTCGGATTATATATATGCTAATTAAAATAGATAGAACCACTTTCATATCATGTGATCAATTTTACCTAATTAAAAGTTAGGGTAAATTACGAATATCCATAGGTAAGGTCTAATTACAAAAATCACTCATACGTATTGGGTATTACAAAAGTTTCCCTTAGGTTTGTCACCTTCTTACAATTAAACATTTGCCCCTAAAATGTTTCAATTTTGCCCTCGAGCGTTATTAGTATTGTTTGTAATGTCTTATAAATGTTAAAACTTGGAATATAATTATTATATCTTATAAATTAAAAAAAGATAATTATATATTTACTACCAGAATAATTGATAAAATTCATAATTGCCCATAAGTTTTAATAAATATTGCAAAACAAAAAAGGTATTTATATATTTATTAGAAATTTAAATTGTAAAGTATTAATTTAAACAGAATTTTAATTTTATAAATATGAATTGCTTACATGAATTTATTTTATAAGATATTTTAATTTATTAAAGTTATATTGTATTATAAATTTAAATATTTATTAAAATTTATGGGAAATTATAAATTATATCAATTATTTTGGTGGTAAATATATGATATAATTTACAAGATATAACAATTAACACCCAAATTTTAAAATTTATAACATATTATAAATATTACAAATAATTTTCAAGGGCAAAACTGAAACATTTTAGGGGCAAAGGGTTAATTGTAAGAAGGTGACGAACTTGAGGGATTTATGTAATACTCAATACGTGAAGGGAATTTTTGTAATTAGGCCTTAACTAGTGGGGTATTTGAAATTTACCCTAAAAGTTAATATTTTCAGATTAGTGCTTTAAAACATATGGTGTGAAGGAGAGATTGATTGATTACAAATCAAATTGGAAACAATTACAAGTTAGTTCTCTTGCATAGACAAAATTCGATAAGTGAAATTAATGACTTTTTCAGGAATGTTACTTGTTAATTATAGAGGAGGAATATGATGGTTATGTGATAGCTTAGCTTTGTACGAGGATGAACATGGGAAGAAAATGATAAATGTGCAGTGTTTTTTTTCCTTTTTTCTTTTTCGGGGAGAAAATGAAAAGCTAAGTTGGTATCTAGAGAAGTTAAGTAAGAAGTGCATTGACCACGGTCTTACTACAATTCTTCTAAATTTGAAGAAAGTAGTTCCGGAAACATTCATATCTCAAACTTTTGCTTCTCTATGCTCTCTCTCTCTCTCTTATATGCCATATGCAGTTCTGTTGTGGGTTAACAATCAAAAGAAATCAAGTGAAGAAAAATGTGTTGATCTTGAAAACTGAAGCAAAGATAATTAAAATTAAGCTTTAGCCTTGGACAATCAACAGAATACAACTAAAAATGTTCACATAAATTAGCAGCTGTGCAAAATGAGTAGGAAAATTCAACAACAATAATGATTTGCACAATTACTGCACAAGATTCATTTTTTTTTTTTTTTACATAGTCCAAAAGGCTTTATAAAGAGCAAAAATGTACAATGTATATATCCTCTTATCTTACAAGAACTCTACACAGTAATGAAACTTAGAATCAATCTCCTATACTTGCAAACATCACATGCCCTCTATATATATTTTGTTTTGTGCAGTGCCAGTGCCAGTGCCAATGCCATCATTCCTTGAGAAATTCCAAGCAGACTTTGGAAGGCTTTACTGCAGCTGGCCCATTGAGGACTTTAGTTTTAGTTCCTTCCATTTTGCTGACAGATAATCACGTTCATCCTTAGACCAAATATCTTTTGTTGACTTCAATCCAGAACGATTTCTTTGAACTATTCTCTCAAGAACTTTCGTGTGGCTTTCAGGAAATAATGGGTATGAAGGTGGAAAATTGAGATTCGGCAACAATGGCAGCATAGGAAGACCACGGACACTACCATACATCTCTGCAGCTCCAGATCCCATTGATAACAAATTGAAAGAATTCTGCAAACAGATCATACTATAATATATATACTCAAATCCAGTATGCACTTTATATATATATATATATATATATATCTGTGAATGGAGAACTTACATGAGTAAAAGCAAGATATTTATCTACACTCCTAGATGTTTCACTTGCATTTTTATTTGCCAATCTTTCTTTTTGTCTGGCACGAAGCTTGGCACTGGTCAATAATGAAAATGTTAGAATTACAATAAATTGTCAATAACCTTCAGCAAAAACAAGATTACCAATGTCAGTTAAGAAATCAAAAGGCCGAAACTAAATTTTAATTGGTAAGAATAAACGTATTGGACTCGTACTAGTCCTGTGCAAAGTACGCACTGGTAGGATACCAGTAGCCAACCAATTGCAATAAATTTAGGTTTATTATCACAAGAATTTCACTTGATGCTGCTATCTACCACTAAATTAATCAGCATAAACATATAGTACTAAATTCATCAGCATTAATTTATAGTTACTGTATACAAACATTGGATTATTTGCATCAGTTTTAAGTATTTCGGAAGGCAAAATATATATAAGTGTAGAAAAAATGAAATATCTTCTAAATTCAAGAAGACACTTGACAAGAAACTGAAATACAAAATTCATATGAAGTGAAACTCACTATTTTTCTTTAAGAGCTTTCCCTGCCGGTGTAGACTCGCGCGCAGGCTTCAGGTCAGGCTTTGGTTTAGGCTTCAGTAAAGCAAGATATTTATCTACAATCCTAGATGATTCACTTGCATTTTTATTTGCCAATCTTTCTTTTTGTCTGGCACGAAGCTTGGCACTGGTCAATAATGAAAATGTTAGAATTACAATAAATTGTCAATAACCTTCAGCAAAACAAGATTACCAATGTCAATTAAGAAATCAAAAAGCCGAAACTAAATTTTAATTGGTAAGAATAAACGTATTGGACTCGTGCTAGTCCTGAGCAAAGTACGCACTGGTAGGATACCAGTAGCCAACCAGTTGCAATAAATTTAGGTTTATTATCACAAGAATTTCACTTGATGCTGCTATCTACCACTAAATTAATCAGCATAAACATATAGTACTAAATTCATCAGCATTAATTTATAGTTACTGTATACAAACATTGGATTGTTTGCATCAGTTTTAAGTATTTCAGAAGGCAAAATATATATAAATGTAGAAAAAATGAAATATCTTCTAAATTCAAGAAGACACTTGACAAGAAACTGAAATACAAAATTCATATGAAGTGAAACTCACTATTTTTCTTTAAGAGCTTTCCCTGCCGGTGTAGACTCGTGCGCAGGCTTCAGGTCAGGCTTTGGTTTAGGCTTCAGTAAAGCAAGATATTTATCTACAATCCTAGATGATTCACTTGCATTTTTATTTGCCAATCTTTCTTTTTGTCTGGCACGAAGCTTGGCACTGGTCAATAATGAAAATGTTAGAATTACAATAAATTGTCAATAACCTTCAGCAAAACAAGATTACCAATGTCAATTAAGATATCAAAAAGCCAAAACTAAATTTTAATTGGTAAGAATAAACGTATTGGACTCGTGCTAGTCCTGTGCAAAGTACGCACTGGTAGGATACCAGTAGCCAACCAATTGCAATAAATTTAGGTTTATTATCACAAGAATTTCACTTGATGCTGCTATCTACCACTAAATTAATCAGCATAAACATACAGTACTAAATTCATCAGCATAAATTTATAGTTACTGTATACAAACATTGGATTGTTTGCATCAGTTTTAAGTATTTGAGAAGGCAAAATATATAAAAGTAGAAAAATGAAATATCTTCTAAATTCAAGAAGACACTTGACAAGAAACTGAAATACAAAATCACATGAAGTGGAACTCACTATTTTTCTTTAAGAGCTCGCCCTGCTGGTGTAGACTCGTGCGCAAGCTTCAGTTCAGGTTTTGGTTCTTCTTCAGCTTCACTCTGTAATACAGTGTTAAACTATTAATAGCACTGCTAAATGCACATGTATACATTTTGTTGAATGACTTCATACCATTCCAACACAAACATGTCTATCAAGAACTAAGTTCATTAAAGCATCTATTAACACATATAGACTTACTTCACTAAGCTCTTCATTGGGTAGAGTGACATATGCCTCCCGATAAGTAACCGATTTTCTTTGTCGTTTTCCACGACCAAGAGCTGCTTCTTCCTCAGTTTGATATATCTCCCATCTATGGAAACCCATGAGCAATATTTTCAAACAAGCCTTAAGAATTACTTTGAAGTTTGAACTTTGCCCAATTTGAAAACATAAAATTCTTAATTATTGCTAGTGAGACATACTAGATTCATTATTACAAAAAATGAACTCCTTACCTTACTCTCAGAAGCCTGTCCCATTCATTTTCTTCAGTAATGCTGATCAAATTATCATCTTTGTTTTCAGAAGTCTGTGCACTTGTTGTGTCATTAGTTGCCAAAGGAACTGACACCATTCCAGCTTGTTCTTCTTTAGATTCATCGTTCAATTCCAGCGACTTAGTGAAAAACAAGAAACAGAAAGTGAGAAGAATCTCTACAACTCATAATTAAAAAATCATAATCCCTTATATCCCTTCTGCATATACTCTCACATAAATAACCCATGTAAACATTATGAGTATTGGAGAGATCATATTAAATTTAAAAGATAAAAGATTTATTTACTATTATAAGTGAACTCCTAAAGCATCACATGTGAGTTATGTAAAAAGATAAAAGAAAAGAGGGGAGATAAGATGAAATAACAGTTAATACCTTCACTGAACCAAGCATGTTATTCTCTATGTCAGATTCAACATTGTCAGGTGAACTCGAGTGGAGATTTGTACGGTCCAGCAGTTTCAGAATGGCATTTTCATCCCACAAATTCTTTTTAATTCCATCTGCACATGTATCTTTGTATACATCTCCTAGGCCAATATTCCTCCTCTTATTAGGCTCTGTCTCCGCAAGAGCTTCATCATTACTGTTCCGGTCGCTAAAAAGTTGTTCAGTACCCCATTTTAGAATATCTTCCACCTCTTTCTGCGATCCAGACTTGTGCACAAAAAGTTGGTCAAGCATCATTTTCTTCTTTGCCAGCTGCAAAATTCGCTCTTCAACACTAGCACGCACAACAAGTCTATACACAAGAAGTCTTTTTGATTGACCAATCCTATGTGCTCGATTCATTGCTTGAATATCTGCATGTGGGTTGAAATCAGAGTCATATATAATGACAGTATCAGCACTTGCCAAGTTGATGCCAAGCCCACAAGCCCGTGTAGATAGCAAGAACACAAAACGACTCTTGTCTTGGTTAAAACGTGCTATCGACGCTTGCCGATCATTCACACATATAGACCCATCCACTCTCTCGTAACTCTCGGGCCCAAATTCAGTTTCGAGATAATCCTCAAGGATATCAAGCAACTTAGTCATCTGTGAAAATATAAGCACCCTGTGACCTTCTCTTTGCAGCACTTTAAGCATGGAGTGTAGGAGAGTAAGCTTAGCTGAAGCTTTTATTCTCATTTCGTGTCGAAATTCGACTGAGCCTGACTCAGGCTCAGTGCCTGATATGAGATATGGATGATTGCAAACTTTCCTTAATTGCATCACAATGTTGAGCATTGACTGCTGAGGTACCCCCTTCCCTATGTTCCGTAATATTTGGTAGTTCTTGGTGAGCATTGCTCGATAATACTCTGCCTGAATAGATGACAACTCAACTGGAACCACTATTTCCGTCTTCGGAGGAATATTCTGCATAGCATCCTTTTTAAGCCTACGAAGCATATGGGGAGCAACAAGCTTCTTCAGTTCCTCCACTTTTTCTGCACTTGTCAAATCGATAAGTTGCTCCTCAAATAAAGAAAGTGAAGGAAATGAAGCTGGCTGCAGAAAATTCAGCAAATTGTACATCTCCCCCATGTTGTTCTGAAGTGGAGTACCGGTCAACAATACACGATGTTGGAATGAAAATTTATTAAGCATACCAAACAGCTTACTGTCGGAGTTTTTCAACCGGTGACCCTCGTCAACCACAAGAACTTCCCATGGCACTCCACATAAATGTGAGGAATCGCATAAGACCATCTCATAGGTAGTCAAAAGAACATTGAATTTGTGAGAAGATGGCTTTTTCTTCGATCCATGAGGAGAATCACAACATGCGTGCCATTCGTATTGGCGAATTAAAGCTCTGGCTCTGGTGTTACCGTGATATTCCACGACATTGAGATGTGGGGCCCACAGCGCGAACTCGGACATCCAATTGGGCATTGTGGATAAAGGAACCAAAACTAGGCAAGGTAGTGTAACTTTAAACTCGCTGTATAAAGATGATATAAAAGCACAAGCTGACACAGTTTTCCCAAGCCCCATTTCATCAGCAAGTATAACGTTTCTTGATTTGTGCCAGCTTTTACGTAACCAATTCAATGCTTCAAGCTGATGTGGAAATAAAGAACCTCCAGCTAGATCTTTAGGCTGTTCCGAAAGTGTAATAACCTTTTCACCCTTTTTCCGCACATCATTCTTCTCTAGTGTTTGCCGTTCGAACCTGAAGAATAAATCGACCAAGTGAAATGACTTTGCAATAGCAGGTTCGTCAATTCTTTCCCAAGTACATTCATCGTAAGGAAGACCTGTCCATTTTACATACACTTCAGTTGAAGAACTATTTGTAGCAATGACTCGCTGTGGAACCTTCCATTGTTCCTGGCATAGATTCATTGTAGCAGTCCCATACTTGACCTTGTAATTCTCTAACTTACGTTTTGCTAGAACCTGCAGTTCAGATTCATGAATCCAACTGTTGTGAATATGAGATTTCCCAACCCACTTGACCAAAAACTCGTATGAGACAGTTTTTGCTGCATTGGTACAACACAAGATAATGTCATCCTGCAGGTTTTCGTAATTCAGCGACATTGAACCAGAACCCTCGATCAAAGAATCCATGTAACTTATTCCTTTACGTTCTCTGCTTGTTGATCTTCTGTACACGTGTAGTTTGTCTTCATGTATATGATTCTTTAAGTTTGTCTCAGAACTGCGACAACCAACGACCTGGTCAACCTGCTTTAAAAAAATAATAGAATTAAAAGAAAATTACTCATATTTTTAGGGAAAATTCTTGTCCAAGCCTGGCTTGACCAAACCCATCCAACCACCAAGCAAGTGTATTGCACTTGCTTTGTGATTGGTCACTCTCTTGGGAGTTACATCCAATCCCAAAGCAAGTGTATTGCACTTGCTTTTTAGTTACTTTGGGTTTGACCAAACCCGTTTGGGTAAGAATTTCCCTATTTTTAGATGAATGATAAGGTAAGATTTAGTAGAACACACCAATATTAATACCTGTTGATCATCAGGTGTGTTCTCATTAAATATCAGGGGTTCACGATCTGCTTCCTCAAGAACCATCTGAAATCAGGGAACTAATATTATGGCAAAAGTGATAGAAAAACAGTGAATATACAGGTCATGCATAATGCTATCAATAATGGAGAAAATGGAGAATACTACAGAATAATTAGGAACAATATGATTTAAGAAATTAAATATTTCCCAAAAATTGATTTCATCCATTTCAGTACTCAAGATTCCAGCACAAAATGTCATGCTGAAAACTGAGGCAATGAATCAACCAATATATGACCCTTTTTTAAATAGAAAAAATAAATCAATTTGTATATCAATATTCGTTAACAACTTATAAACTTTCTGACATTCATCCAACATTTTTCACCACCTAAACCTATCAGTTAATTCTAATTTATGCTTGTATTGAATTATTTGAAAAACTTAATGGAGAAAAAAAAAGGAAGTAGCTAACATCAGAAATTACAATTATAGATATGAAGGTGTGGCCTGAAATCTGAAAAAACAATTAAAGAAACATTAAGGGGTGGACTAAAACTCCATTTTCATTCTCGCTTACCATTTCATTTCAGAGACTCGTTTCATTACCTTGTAAGTAGCAAATAGAAGAAACATTTAAACTCTAATATGAACCAAAAGTAACAACATTACCGTATCATCTGTTCGGATAATATCCTTTGAGAGAGTTGAGCAAGCCTTGTGTGCAACTAACTTACGTTTTCCATGTGATTTAGATGTTCCTTCATGATCAGTATTCACCTTGGACGGACCTTTTCTACACATATTGGAACTAGATTTGTCCTTGTTAGTTTTTCGCTTCTTTGCGCTATTATGTGAGCTAACATTATTCTTTCTCTTTCTGGCTACATGAGCGGAAGCTTCCAATGATACTTCCTGAGAAGATTCCTCATTCTTATCTACACCATCCATGGATTCATCTTGAATTGGCTGATATTGTTCGTTAGTAAATTCACCAGGGGCAGAACAGGATGTTCTTTCTTTGTCAGAAGACCTCTTCCTCCCAACATCAACATTTTCAACTGCCTCAGTTACATTATCAGTTGTCTCTGTTTCCATTTTTGATCTTCGAATGATAATTTTTGTCCGTGATCTTTTTGAATCAGGATCCAGATGGTTCACTTTCTCCGTATCAGCAGCACATTGTGGACGACAGGTTGGGCATTCCCACCTCCCTTCCGGAACACACTTCAGAAAAATAAAATGAAATTTTAATTTAAACAAAAGAATAAAGAGGCACAGAAACCTGTTGTCTAACTATCAACTAACTAAACGTACCTCCAAAGCAGGGTTCAAACACTCGAGATGATAGGTACGGGGACAGTTATCACAGCACAGCAACTCTCCACCGAGTTCACAGACCTCACATTCAAAATAATACTGGAAAAAAAATCGTAAAAAGTTTCATCCAAAACCTTGGAATATATATATATATATATATATATATATACATACATTAAAGAAATCGTGCATGGCCAGCTTTTCTTTTAAACTTTTTTCTTATAAAAACGAGAAAATGTATAAAGAAGGGGGGAAAAACGTAACCTACCCCATCATTTCCTTTTCTCTTGCTAGAAGGTCGATCTGAACTAACACCATCTTTCAGACCACGTTCTGATAAAGCAGACTTATCAGTACCGGAAATAATCTTTCCTCGCTTGTGTTTCAACATTGTACTAATCCCTGAGCTGTCTCCCTTCATTGCCCACAAATTTATCAACTGCTTTAAAAAAAATGACATTAATAGTTGACGATAAATGTGGTACTAAAAAGGAAATAAATGCCGTAAAGCAAACATTAATTTCACAGCAAATCTCCGTAATCTGCTGTCTCCGATAAATATCCAAGTTGAGTAAGTAAGAAACCCTATCAGCGAAACCAAATTTAAAACTATAACTAAATCATCAACATATGTCCACAGACAACCAAGGATTCATTAGTTTTCACAACCATTAGTAAAACCATAGGCATATGAGTTAAAGTCTTGTGTGAAAGATAAAAGATAAGCTTACCGCAGATCATGGATGAAGAGAGCCATATATATCAACGTTTGTCGTTTTTCTAAGTTAGGTAATTGGAAGCAGTACACATTTATCATTACACCTTAATTATGATAAATAAAAAATGTCTGCTTATAGATAGCTATAAATAATCAGAAATTACCAAGCATAGGGCATTCCAAATTTAATGGATTCCATAAACTAGATAGATTCTCCGGTTGCTAAATACGAAAACTGTGTCATTTTCTGGATTAATCTCCAGAGAATTTGTGAAAATTTAATAAAATCTAATATTATGTCTCTTTTTTTTTTTTTCTTTCTCATATTCGTAAGTCTAAAGGTCTGACAGAGGACTTTATATATTTTGGCAGGTAAAATTCCTGACATAATTAACGAATTCGACTTTCATAAATTTGTTCAAATTTACTCGATTATGATATACTTGCAACGGTTAAGCTACTTCAAATCTAAAAGTACATCAAATTTTAGAAAGTAAAAAACTTCCATGCAAAGCAAACATCAGATCATCACATTGATCAAAATCACTTCACAGAGATGTTAATAAAAATTCACACCTAAATGAACAAGTATAAATGAATTGATGATGACATGACTATTTATTGGACGGGTTTACTACTTGCAACTCTATTTGAATCATGGAGGGATAAATTAATTAAGTCAACTTCATCAAACATGCTCTAATCTAAAAGAATAGTCCCAACCCCAAACCTCTCTGCACTAATAATATCAGTTCCATACCAAAACATCATATTAATTCAAACCAGAACATACAGGAAATAATTTCAAAATGAAGTACTAAAAACACAAAATTCAGCTAAATTGGTTTAATCAACTGAAAAAAAAAATGTATGCCACAAAGAGCTTACCACTCACCAAATCACGTTTATGAATTAAAAACACAATTAAAGTTCTAAAAGTCCAATCTTGATTATTTCTCTCAAAGCATATACTAGTAATTAGAAAGGTAGAGATGGAGCGGTGGAGTGAAAGGGGATTAGGGTATACGATTAAAAGAGAGATGAGGATATGAAGAGTGAGAAATTATAGAGAGCGAGAGAGAGAGAGAGAGAGAGGTTGTGTCCGTTGTGTGAGATTAACACACATATACATACATAGATATATATAGCGTACAATACAAACACGGATTCTCCTCTCCGGGTCATAGGACTTTCGGGCCTTCACAATGCGCGCACACACACACACGCTGACATGTAATGTGGTGGGAAGAGAGCCCACTGAGAACATGCCACGTGGCGTTTCCGGACGCCTGTCCACATAACTCTCCTCGCAATTTCTTGGCCTTCCTTTTTCAATTTTAATTCTTGATTGTTTCCATTCCCACATCTTCAATTCCAGGGCGTAATGTTTGGTTGATTTGCGTTTCATTGCTATCCCCAATCCATGTCTGCGTATGTAAAACATACATGCTCCGCGCCATAAAGTACCCGCCATTGTGTGCTCTGATTTGCTTTTTTTTTTTTTTTCTTGTTCTTATGCTTACGTTGTTTTGCTCAAGATCAAAATTTTCCATAGATTTACTGTTGATAAATCATAATGGCGAGAAGTAGGCGGGAAATGTTGGGGCAAAAGGATTATGACGACGATGACTTGGTCATATTCTTTTTTTTTTTTTTTTTTTTTTAAAGATGAATACATTGTTACATTAATCGTGGGAGCATGGAGCCTCATCCTTAACCACTTGGCTAAGGTCTCATCGGCGACTTGGTCATATTCTTTGTTTAGAGAGTGAATGCAAAAACAGCCCCTTTACTTATTTGTAAAAATATATATATATATATATATATATATATATATATATATATATATTAGTAAATAAAATTATTATATTTTATAATGACTAAAAGTAAAAACAAACTGCAATCTACGAAGAAAAAGGTAAATATTTTCACTAGTCAAACACAAAAAAAAAATTGCCAAAAGGAAATGACACGTAAATCGTAACATATGTAGACCAGATTTTTCATAGACAATGAATAATTTTAATGTATTCACGAAACATATTTACAATATTATACTTATGGTCTATGCAAGAATTTTCCTTTTTAACAATATGTATGTATATATGTAAGAGTAGATGGATATTAAGTATTAAACGAGTTTTCAGGTCATAAATTTAACAAGGAAACACATTACAAACTGTCACAATTGAAGGAAAAACGGTCGGGAAATTCTTACCCACACCGGGTTAGGCCGAACCCAAAGTAACTACAAGACAAGTGCAATACACTTGCTTTGGGATTGGATGTAACTCTCAGGAGAGTGATCAATTACAAAACACTTGCTTTGGGATTGGATGGGTTTGAACAAAAATTTTCCGAAACGGCCTTAGAGTTGGAGTTAAATGCGACTTCTTCTCAGATGTTATTTGGTTGGTTGGAAAAAATAGAAATTGTTCTGACACAAAGTAATTATTAATTTGAATTAAATACTTGTACATGAGAGATTCTATGAAGTTGTTTCTAAGAATTTATTTATACATAGAAAATTTGGCCAACATTCAAAAGACTTTCATGAGGTATATTAAAAATGACACTATTCTCCCTGCAAATCTTTCTAAGGAACGCATATATATAATCAATAGCAATTTTCTTAAGAATATTAGATTCCTTCCTTGCTCTAACAACTGTATTCCCAAGAATATGAACCACCCCAGCATCCATACAACTTCTCATAAACTCCAATTCATCCACTTCAGTGCCCTCTTGCCCCATCATCGGAGATGATCCAACGGGTACAATAGAGTCCACCGATGAAATTGTAAGGTCAACATTCGAGGTGAACGCATTTTCTTTCAATAAAAACTCTCTTTGTGTTTGCTGTCCCTGTCCCTGTCCCTGTCCACATAAACTGTACTCATCCTCCGAATCAGACCAGTCTTCCATCATTGCCTCTAACCGAACAAAAGTGAAGAGATTGTCAAAAAGCTTTTTCTCAAACTCATCATCTTTTCTGTGAAGATCTTTGTAACCATATCTAGCTACACAACGGAACATACGAAAGTTTTTAGGTCCGATTCTTTTCACTAGAAACCTCTCTTCTTCGGGTACCGTATAAACTGGTAGGTACTTGACGCACACAAAAACTACGACCGAGTGTATAGCTGGAAGGTTTGTAATAAAATGCGAGAAAATATGAGGCACCCCACTGGCTAGCTCGGTGTACACGAGTCCTATGCCAGGCACACGAACGAGACCTAGACTCGGACCGAGGCCTAGAATCCAAGCCATGGAGACTTTGCTGTGCATCTCAAACTCGTAACGTTTGACTGTACCATAGTGCCAGGCATACATTATGAGAAGAAAGGCGGCAGCGATCACGAGTGGGACCCAACCGCCTTCATCGATTTTGAAGAGCACTGCTGAAAAGTAGGTACACTCGACCACTAGAGAAAAGAAAGTGAAGAGTAGTACTAGGATCCAGTGGCAGTGCCAAACTAGTAACATAATTAGTGTCATGAGAAGAGTGGTCGCGAGCATGACCACTACAACTGCAGTGCCATAAGCATTTCCAATTTGGCTTTGGTTTCTGAATCCGGCAGTCACAGCAATACAAAGAACCATAAGTATCCAATTCATATCAGGTATGTATATCTGCCCAAGGAACTTCTTCGATGTATGCACAACTTTAACTCTTGGGAAACATCCTAAAGAAAGAGCCTGCTTTATAATTGAAAAAGTAGCAGATATGGTGGCTTGACTAGCAACAATAGCAGCTAAAGTAGCAATAATAACCATTGGCCAGTATATTCTTTCTGCAGAGAGAGAGAGAGAAAGAGAAAATTAAATTTAATTAGGACTTCTAAATTTAATTAAAATGACACAGCTAAAAAAATACTGAGACATACTTACCCGGGATCGAGCGGTAAAAGGCATCAACTACGTGTTCTTTGTTTTCCATAAGATAAGCTGCTTGACCAGAGTAGGCTAAAAGAAGGCAAGGAAACACAATTACTGTGAAAGCAAGCTGTACAGCCGAAACCGGAAAATGGGCCAGGTCAGCAAAAAGTGCCTCCGTACCTGCAATAGCACTTATTTATATCTGACTTATAAATCAAGTAAGAAATGGAGCAGTAAAAAAGAAAACCTGTGACGCTAAGCAATATCCCTCCGAGTGATGTCCAGCCTTTTTTGCCTCCTCTTTTGATATATCGATATATGTAAACAGGGGAAAAGGCTTTGAGAACGGAGGTATCGTATCTATATATGTTGAAGATGCCAATGCCTCCAATCATAAGAAACCAAACTAGCACGATGGGAGCAAAAAGCCAGCCAACTTTGTCTGTGCCGTAGTGTTGCATGCTGAATAGACCAACTAAAATGACTACAGCAACAACTACAACCACATCTGGGTGCATCAGAAAAATAAAGCATGAGTATATATATAAAGAAATGGTGTAATTACGTAAAGAAATACATAATTCCATAAAGTCAGTCACTGTATTTGACAATAGATAGTACCATTGCTCATCTTCGGATGGTCCACCTTGATCCCACCAGAGGCTGAAAGAACTGCAACATATACATTAATTGGTGGATTATTACAATAACATAATAAAGAAACGAGAGAGAGAGTTAGCACACCAGATATAGCAGGAGTGAGAATTCCATCACCAATGACCATGCATGTCCCAACAAGTACTAGAACAAGAAGAGCTATCTTTCTGAATGCATGTGCCTCCAGCCATTTCTGTGTTTTAGCAGCAAATGATTTCTCATGGAATGTGTTACGACTATAAGTCGTTAGCTCTTCGTCACTTGGGTGTTGGTTCGGAATTATTTTCACTTTAGCATGCCGGCACAGTAATGAATAAAGAGCAAAAGACCCTCCTAAACACACACACACACACACGATAAATACATATCATTTGGTCATACTACCAGGAGTACATATATACAGATATATATATAAAGATGTAAATTTTTGAAATCATCTTAATTAATTACCTTGACCGTTGTCATTTGCTCGACACACAATGAACACGTACTTGAGGAGAGGGATGAGAGTAAGGGAGTATATAATCAAGGAAAGGGCCCCAATAACATCTTCTGTGTGTTCTATTCCATGAGGAAAAGTATTGTAGAATACATACAATGGAGAAGTTCCCAAGTCTCCATATACAATTCCGAGGCTCTGAAAAGCAAGCCTTAATAGCAAAATTGTGGAGAAGTTCTGTATTAACAAAAAGAAAAATCCACTAGTATTTATCCATTGGAATGTGGAAATGATGAATAAATTAAAAAGACATTCAAATTTCAACTAGGGGTGTATTTTGTTTGTTAATTACCTCTTCTCTTTGCACATATTTAAGCTTCCCAGCCTCCTCATCCATAGGCTGATCAAGCTTCTTTTCCAAATCCCACATTCTTCCCTTTGTTTCACTGCCTTCATCCTCGGATGCAGCCATCTTACTCCTTCAACTTCAATTCGGAACAGAACACCTTAATTGAATTCAAAATCCTGAAACATCAAGAATTCGATTATCCAAACACAACTTGAACAACCCACTTGAAGAAAGAATGAAGATACAAAGAGTTAGTAAATCAAATATTAGTGATTAAGAAGATGGATTAGATTAATAATAATAATAATAATAAATAAATCATCACAGTGAGTAGGCACCTACTGAAAAGAACCAGTATCAAAATAACCTTACCTTACTTGATAAATATAAATCTTCAAATGCCTTTTCGAACCAAATATTGAAGTGGGTTATCAATCAAAACCAACCTTCTTATAGATATGGATAGACTAGAAGAAATAATAAAAAAAAAAAAAAAAAAAAAAGTCTCCACTAATTTGCCCTTGTAACGCGTTTATTCGAATTTCAAGGAATAAACAAACAAAAAGCTTTGGTTTACAATCTATTTATGGATGTATTACCAATTTTGATTTCCGTGTTTAATTAGGCTTCTCTTTATTCTTATTTTCTAACCTTCGATTTAGCGGATCCAAACTTTAATCAGTTGAGTGGGTTGACATGACTGTAATGGAAGAGAAGACAATGGTTAACTGGTCAATTCAAGATTATATACTAGTAATGTTTATTTTTTGTCTTATTGAGACGTTATTTTTTTTATTGCATTATTGATTTGGTAGTCTTACAATAAATAAATTTACTAGTTTATTTAAATTCAAACGGACTGGGTCGGGGTCACCACTATTTATTTGTGACGTTGTAGCCGCTAACTTATATGAAACCCAAATAAGATAATGGGATATTTTCTCCGTTTTATTTATCCAGACCAGGATCGAAGTATTAAAAATTTTACTTTTATGGTACTGGTTTACTGGTTGAAAAGCCTGAGAATATTTCAAAATATTTTACTTAAACAAAGGGGGGTTCCAATCGAGAAAAAACACAATATGGGATTTTAGGCCAAAAAAAATACTATAAAATATATATATATATATATATATAAAGATTTATTATCTATCTTAAACTTTAATGAAGACAATTACGGGTAGAAAGATAAAATGTCAACTTCATTAGTCTTATCTTAATATATAATATCATTGACAAATTGTCGAAAATCTAAGTGAAGTCTATCATGCATTTGATCTAAGTTGGGAGCCATGAACTTGATAACATAAAAAACATAAAAGAAAGGAAGTATTAAAAAAGACTAATGAAGTTAGACTACTCAATTATAAACCATAAGAATTTAATTTGAGGACATTAAAAAAAAGTCAAAACCACCACAGAAGAGAAGACAACACCCCACCCCCCGCGGTTCCAATAATCAACAGAAATGATAAATGATTTAATTTAACAAAAGATTATTGCTAAGCATTTTATTTAATGTACATCCCTATTCCCTACAGGTTAGCACCTAGCAGCAGGTAAAACTAAAAGGTAAGATGCTCATCACCTCATGCTTCACGCCACATTTTATTCGCATATAGTATAAATTTATTACTAAAATATTATTGTGAAACGATAATAAACAGTTTTTTATTTTTATTTTCTCCAGCAGGGGGTGATATCATATCATACAGAAAAGTAAATAAACCCAAATTAAATGCAGAAGAAAATGTGAACACTCCTAAAACGAGTAGAAAGAGATGAGTATGTAACACAGGGAGACAGAAAAAGTAAATCACAGCAAACATATAAATAAATCATAAACATGATGAACCACAAATATTCATTAATTTTATCCTAGAACTGTGTTTTTCCAGAATTTGGGATAAGAGTAGACTATATCTTTATCAGCAGCAAGAACAGAGTGAGTGTAGTCGTGTACTAGAACAAATTACACAAACTGAAAGCAAAATCTCTTATCTTCAGCATCAGCATCAGCATCAGCATCAGAATCTTACCCACCATGACACCTGTTAAGAGTCCTGTTTAATATATACCTACAAAGTTTTATCTACTTCATCTATTAATATCTAATTTTTATGTAACTATTAAAGGAGATAGGTCTTCGACAGCACAAAGGTAAGGTCTCCATATGTCCCAAAGACATTGGAAATCACACAAACACCAAAGTCATTTAGTATAGCAAACTTCTATCAAATCAAATTTATGTAAGAGTCATTGATCTCAGTATTATTACACCCACAAAACATCAGTAACAAGATAACTTAACAAGAAAATTCAAATTGACAATAATTATAAAAGTAAGAGCCTCCCTGTAGTTCACCTTTACACATATCCTCATAGCCAAATTGACAATAATTCTGCAGTTGGGTTTACAACCAAGCTTGAACGGCGCAAAATAATGTTAAAAACAAACATTCAAACACGCTACTATTAAGTTAGGCATAAATTCCATGGTTGTGCAATGCTAACTAGTTATTAACAGTTAAAAGACTTAATAAATCCAATTGAACTATACTATCAAGCCTAACAAATTACGATAAAGCAGGATAGACAACAACACAAAACAATAAGATAAAGGATCACCTCAATGGTTTTATTGCAACAAACACTAGAAGCTTCCCAAACTAACACACCCGTTTCAAAAGTTTTTTTTTTTTTTACACACATGTTCCCAATTACATAAAAGCTCAATAAAACCATCCAACTTTACCATCTCTAGGGCGGCTCAGGCATCCAAGTTTTCCATCTGAATACTGCTCTTAAGAGGAACATATTCTCCAAGATATCCACCAAGATGATCATACAGCGCACTCTTATCAATCCCTTGATGATGATAGCTCTTGCAGACATAGTAAAACACACTCTGCACCAACAATCCAATCAAATTAACAATCACGAGCACACCAACGAGGAAGCCACCCACCATAATTCTCGTCATAACCCCGTAATCATCTCCACCGTGCACCACAATCGACCCAAAAAGAGCATTAATAATACCACATACAGCCAAATACCCAAAAACGAGAACAAACCCCACTCCAGTCTTCCCCTTCAACAACTCATAACTCTTCTTCATAGCTGCAAAACCATAAACAGGCTCAAGAACAGACACAACACTAGCAAGATGCCACAATGCGCTGATGTAAACATGAACCCCCAAAAACAACAAGAAAATAACGACCATGGAAAACAGAAACAAGACTACATTCTCGGTATCTACTGCAATTATGAGGAGCACAAGAAACCCTAGGAAGACAATGTTGTAGACAACCATTGATAGGGAGACCCATAGAAAAGTAATAAAGAGGCGCTTGAACACGCTTGGGATAGCGGCGATTGTGTAGG
The DNA here is from genome assembly GCA_003313485.2 of Penstemon barbatus. NCBI lineage: Eukaryota > Viridiplantae > Streptophyta > Magnoliopsida > Lamiales > Plantaginaceae > Penstemon > Penstemon barbatus. The sequence goes on from CM064877.1 coordinate 161,390, forward strand.
AGTAGGAAACGGGTTTGGAGGTATAGAGGGAGGCGACGGTGAATACGGCGGCGGCGGTTGAGAGGAGAGAAAATGCGAAGAGGAAGATGAGGTAGAAGAATTGGAAGATGAGGAGCTTTGTCCAATCGGATGAGGAGGAAGAGGTCGGATCGGATTGAAGCTGGGAAAGGATTGGGTGAGTGAAAAGGGAGTGAGCTAAGATGGCGAAGGAAAGGGGGAAAATTAGGGTTAGGGTTATGAGGTAGAAGGTTTTGGGGGATTGTTTGGGAATTGAAATTGATTCCTTGAGGATGTCCGAAATGCTCAAGAATTGAAGCTCTTCCGAAGCCAGATCCATATTAAGAAGCTCAAAATCGGAATTGTTAATGCGCAGAAAACAGCAGATCCAAAAGTGAAATTTAATGTTGTGGTGGTGGTGGTTCGACTGGTGGTGATGACGGCTAGCACCGCCACTTGCAACGTGGAGAAGATTAGTTGTAATTATAACACGTCAACAAAAATAATGATAAGCGATTTATTTGGATCATATACTCCATCTAGCGATTTTTAAGCCGTGTCGGCACTATTGGAGTAATATTAATGTGTTCAACAGCTATAAAAGGCAAATGCGATTTATGGTCAAAATTGATTTTCAGTTGTTTTAAATGTAATGTATTTAATCATGAGCTACGTCTTACGAGTCATTTATATCAAATTATTACAATTGAAATGACTAAAAAAATTGATTTTAATATTTCGCACAAAAATCTATTTTATATATATATATATATATATATATATATATATAGTCAAAAAATATTAATAATCAAAATGTTCTGATTTGATGAAAATGGTTAGCCAAAAGGAGGGTTGATAGAAATGAATCTGGTAATGGGCTAATAAACGAGGTCATATTAAGATCATAATGCAAGGAATGGACTTGTCCGGGCCTATTGTTTGAACTTGAAATTTTTTGAACCAATTGTTGAAAGTAATTAGTTGAATATTGAATTGAATGTATTCATTTTATTACTAAAGTGGGTTCGGGTGATTGGACATCAAACCCGCCCCGTTAAATATTGTTGTAACAAATATTTTCATAACCGGATCGGACAGTGAACCGGTGAGCCGACTGGACATAGATTTTACTGGTCGAACCGATTGAATCGCTGATCGGACCGAATAATGTTATAATGATATAATAAATATATTTAATATTATAGTATATGTAATATGCATAAAATTTAAACATTATCCTCCAATTAAATCTTAGATTATATTTCAATGAAATCATATAATAATTATCTAACTTATTCATAACGGTAATATGATACTAATTTGTAAGCTCAAATAAATATAATATGATTATATTTCTTTATAAAATTTTAAAAGTGTAATTTAAAAATGCAACAAACTAAGAAATTAATAAATTTTAAAATATAATTATATATAAAAGTTTAATATTCAAAATCAAAGTTGCATAATATATCGATTTGACTTTCAAAATTTGACACTCTTTATCCTAAAAATAATATTTAGAATTGGGGTTGAACCGGTCCAAATTGATTCGCCGATTTTGGACCGGTTCAACTCGGTTCAGTCTGATTTTTTAGTCAAGCGTTTTTAAGGGGTAAACCGGATAGGACCAACCTCTGATTCGCTGTCGAACTCCGATTTTAATAACATTGGTTGCAACAAAGAAATACTTGGACTAAACAATCCAAGTGAAAGTTTAAAATTTATCAGTAAAAACTAAAAACTTACGGCCCACGGTTGTACTTAATGAGCCGAGACATTCAGGGTCTATTTGGATGAGTTTTGACTCGGTTTCGCGGGTCTCGATCTAAAAAAATAACTTGGGTAGTTTCATTCAAACTTTTGAAACCTCATTTCGATGGGTTTTGGCTGTTGGGTTTTTTGGTTTAAACAAGTTGAAACCCTACTTGAATTGTGTTTGGATGTTGGAATTTAAGGGAAAAAAGTAGGTGGTAGGTATCAAATTAATATCTATTTTAATGAAATTTAGAAGAAAAAGTAGGTCGTAGGTATCAAATCAATGTTTTATATGTTTGAAGAGTTTGAGTGTGAGTTTCTGAATGGATTTTTGATGGTTTTATGAGTTTAGCGAAAACTTATTTAAAAAAATTTTAGCTCGATTTCGCCATACTCGCTAGATCGGACCAAAACCAATCCACATAGACCTTCAATGTTGTTTATGTCATTAATCCTAGGGATCGGATCCTCTAAATTCGGTCTTTTGTGGTGGAGATTTACCATTGTAATGGACTTTGTACTCTCTCTCTTGTTTATAATTCAATTTCAATTGAAAATCTCACACCATTCAAAGTTCAAATTCAAACCAACAGAGAGAGAAAAAGAAAAAGAAAAAAACTGCGACCGGAGTAGAAATTTCCTTACATATGTCAACGTCGTTACGAAATACGTACTATAATATAGAAGTATATGAGAAGTATTAATATGCCAAGAATCTTTGATGAGATATATGTTCCAATCATATATGTATGCATTTGATATTCACCTCGGTCGTCCACTCATATTAATTAATTATTAATTAATGCATTTGATATTGACCTCGGTCGTCCACTCATATTATTAATTAATTAATTTGTATTTCTATAAATTGTAAAGGCTTGAATGTCTGGTGTTTGAGAGACTAGTAGTAAAAGTTTGTGAAATAATTTCGGTTTGTGTGATGTTGTTTGTTTGAATTTTGAGATAGTAATTTGAATAATAAAGTAGATGTAGATTATTTTGGAAGAGCTGGATTGTAGATGTAAGACTTAAACTAAAATCATGTTCATTATGTAAAATAAGTTGTGCAAGAGATGAGTTTACTTTATGTCAAATTAAAATACAATGGCGTAATTTTTGTTATAGATGAGAAAATTGTTGTTTGTTTGGTTTTGAAATAATGGTTTGAGAAAAATGAGAAATGATAATTTATTTTAAAAAGTAGAAAACATGTTTGTTTGACTTTTTCCAAATAAAAAAATGATTTTGGAAAACGTCACATTAACAGACATGACCTTAGGGTCTATTTGGATGGATTTTGGATCGATTTCACGGTTCTCGATTTAAAAAAATGGTTTAGGTGGTTTCGATGAAATCTTTGAAACAATTTTTGGATGGGTTTTTGTGGTTTGAATAAGTTGTAATTCCACTTAAATTGAGTTTGAATATTGAGTTTAGGGGAAAAAGTAGGTGGTAGGTGTCAAATCAATGTATTTTTTTAGTGAGATTTGGGGGTAAAATAAGGTGGTAGATGTCAAATCAATATTTTATAGGTTTGAAGAGTTTGAATGTAAGTTTCTAAATAGGTTTTTTTTATGGTTTATATATGGGTTTGGCGAAAACTCATTTAAAAGGGTTTTGACACCCTTATAGTTATAGCTTGTTTGGTTATCACGAAAGTGAAGGAAAATTGTTGAAAAAGGAAAAGAAGAGTCATTCTTCTCTACATGTTTGGTCGTGAGGAAATAATTTTTTCTCGCAATTGTTTGGCTATTAAGAAAGTTTAGGAACATAATATTTTTGATAAATATATTTTTTTTATTATGAATTACGTTTTCTTTGTTGATAAAATAATGTATAAATAATCACGTTTTTATTAGAAATTAATTTGACGTTATTTTAATTTTTTTAGTTGCCAAATTTATATCAATCTTCAAAGTTAAGAAGGGGTTATTGTCAATTTTTAAATTTAACAGGGGGTTATTGATAAAAAAAAATTAGGTAAAAGGGGTGCTTTTGCGTCATTTTGTGGGGGGTATATTTGTTATATGACTTGAAAGGGTATTTTTTTACTAATTATAAATAAGCACAAAGGGGCTTCTGGTAAGAAAAAATTATAAATGAAAGATTTTGATAGTTAGACGAAGTACAAGGAATGTTTTGCAATTTACTGTAAAAAAATTCAAGATTTTTCCTTCAAATTGGTGGGAAATTTTTTCCTCCATAAGATTTTCCTGCAAAAAGATTGAAAAAAAAATAATACTTCCTGTTATTTAAACAATACATTAATTAACGTTTTCCGCTGGGTTAAAATAAAATAAAAATATGCATTGTACAGAGTCTACAGACTACGGAGTCCACAAATCATCGGTCCTCAATCGTACTAATTTTCCCCAACCCACGGTCCCACTTACTTGCTTTGCTTTGACCATAGCATAGCCGCCAGGAACAGAAATATCAAGGCTGTGTTTGGATGAATTTTGGCCCGGTCTTGGGATTTCGTGAGACCAAATCAAAACCGTTTCATATGAGTTTTCGTCAAACCCATAAAATCATTAAAAACCTATTTTGAAACCCACACTCAAACTCTTCAAGCCTATAAAATATATAGCTTCATGACGTGCATTAGTTAAAGCCATATATATTTACACTCCTCAACTTGTCAATCCATTGTATTCTTTGTTATACGTATATATTATCTCATCTTCATTTAAACAGATTTTTTTATCATTTGTTGTGGTTAACAGGTCTACTTAAATAGTTTTCAAAATATTATGATAAATAATGTAGTTCGTCTAATTTCATAATAATAAATATCACTAATTAAAATACAAAACTTTAAAACATCATAATTGTATAAGTAACAAAAAATTATATATATATACATATATATATATATATATATATATATATATATATATATATATATATGCAAGTCAAAACATGATTAATTAGTTTGGATATTTTTGTCTTTCGCTCAAAAAAAATTGTGACCTTCAGATCTACGGAATATTAATGCTGACAAGGCATTATGATCAGTATAATTTCATGATTTTTAAAATTTGTAAGTTTAAAAGCAAAAGAAACAAAATTTAAGGGTACCCGTACGTAGTAATAAAATATATATATATAGGGAAAATTGCTTTATTGGTACCGTAGGATAGACTGATTTGCACTTTTGGTACCATTGGATACGAAAATGCAAATTTGGTACCATAGGATATATTTTCATTGCAATTTTAGTACCAAACCCAATTTTTCTACAAAGTTAATGGCAATTTACCCCCTATGAAATGCATAATGTTCAATTTATCCCTCTATAATTTGAAAAAAAATCAATTTACCCCCTGTAAAATTTTAATGAAGCAATTTACCCCCTTCAGCCGGAGATTGTAACTCACTTGCCGAAATTGAGAGTATGCATGCAAACTATTTTATTTGACATCGGGGGATAATTGCCACATTTATCATAATTGGATAAAAAATCACATTATCATAATAAAAGTGGATTAAGTGCCGCCTATAAAAATATCAGAGAGGCAATGTGAAATTTTTACAAAATTTGAAGGGGTAAAATGCTTTTTTTTCAAACCACGAGGGGTTTAATTGAACATTATGCATTTAATAGGGGGTAAATTGCCATTAACTTTATAGAAAAATTTGGGTTTGGTACCAAAATTGCAATAAAAACCTATCATATGATACCAAATTTGCATTTTCATATCCAATGATACCAAAAGTGCAAGTCAGTCTATCCTATGGTACCAAAAAGATAATTTTTCTTATATATATATATATATATATATATACACTGGAAATTATTTGATGCATGCTTCCTTCCACAGACAAATTAAAGAGAATTTACGAGGAAATTTCGGAGTTGACCCCCACGGCCACTAACGGAAAAAGTTACATAATAATTACGGAGGAAATTATGTATATAAATTTATTTAAGGCTAGCCCAGTACTATATTATATCTCATTCTGAATTATAAAGGTTGGAGCTAGTTTTCTTCATAAGGTAAGGTAATGATCATATATCATATACTATACATTATAAATACAAGATCGATCATATATATATATATAAAAGAAAAGCAGGGACGGTTGAATTGAAATTGTTGCCACTTATAAGTATAAATATATGTGTGTGTGTGTGAATCTGTAATTAAATTTCTTCTATAATATCTTTTGCCATTGTTTTGGACATTTTATTATTTATATTTGAAAATAGAAAAATTTATTCTTTAAATCTAGCTTAATAAAACTTTAATCAATAAATAATTAATATGCATTAATTCCTTACTGTATATTTGCAGAGCTAGCAAATTAATTAATGGGAGCTGGGAAATCAAAATTAGATGATCATCACAATCTAAAGCCCAAACAAAGCTGCAGTACAGAGTTTGCATTTTCTTCCCCTGCTCGTAAGTTTAAATCTTAAATTCCATCTTCTCGTTTTAATTATATATGATTTTGTTTTGATCGAGTTGTTTTTAAAAATCGCATCTCATATCATATATAGGTAAAAACAATGACTGACTGGTATTTTTAAGTCCATTCTGCTCTCAGTTTCATTTTTACCCTTAATTTCTGGTATATTACATATATATAAATTCATCCGATCGATCAGATAGATTAATTCCTCAACATGCAAGCAATTTTTAATTAGTAAGTAATGAATTTGAATAAGAGAAAAAAAACATCAATTAAATAATTAAATATATATAGACGTCATTATTGTGATATGATGACATACATGCAGAACGTCATTTTTTGTTCATGCATGTTTGGCTTCTTCCCCTCCAATAATAATAGGATAATTTAACACCCTCATGATTGAAAAATTCTTGTGGTTTCAAAAAATACACGACCTCAACGAAAATAATAATTGATTTCTTAATTTTACACCTAGTCAACTATTTGAAGGTTGACTGGACTTTTTAATGGACGAATAAACTTAGGGTTTTGTTTGGGTGCCAAAACACTAGGGGGCATTTTATTCTTTTGGACGTCACATATATTTTGTCCAAAATTTTTTCCTTTTCTTGAAGCGAGGGTATATTAGACTTTTCATCATCCCATTAAAGTTGACTAACATTATGTCAAGGGGATGTCTCTGTAATCCTATTTGCTTTCTCTAAACTTTTTGAAAATAAAGTTATTTTTATTACATATTATCTTAATTACTTTTTATTTTCTATTTTAGGGCCAAGAACTGTTAATTATCTAATTATATATAGATGTTGTCTTGAGTCTCTTGACTATATATATAAAACTTGCTCCAAGGAAAAGAAGAAATTAAAAAAAAAAGGTCCGTCTGAACTATATTTATTAGCTAGCCCTATTTTTAAATAAAACTCTTTTAGAAATAAAAATAATGAATTTATTTCGTTAAAATTGTCTATAGCTACAAAAACGCCTCGGCCTAATTCTTGAAACACTTAACAAACAAACCATTAATTAACTAAAAGTTTCAATTTTCAAATCCATTTCCGTCCATGGCCGTCCACCAGTCTCCAAACGCCGCGCGTACGTCCACCATATATGTAATTGAAATTGAATTGATTGATGACATGCATATATATATATATATATATGCAGGAGAAAAGTATATGTATCTTACAAAGTGCGTTCCACTGCACAAAGCTGCATTACATGGTGATTGGGAAGCTGCTGAAAGGTTGTTGATTGATGATCCTACTTTGGCCAAAGCTCCCATAACCGAAGGAGGAGAAACTGCACTCCATATAGCTTCTTTACAAGGACATGAAATTTTTGTTTCTAATTTATTGGAAAAGCTCGAAGAAAGTGAAACAGAAATTAAGAATAAAAAAGGGAGCACTGCACTTTGTTTTGCTGCTGCAGGTGGACAAATAAATATTGCAAGATTATTGGTTAAAAAGAACAAAAAATTACCAACAATCGGTAGTTCCGAAGGGAATTCACCACTTTATATGGCTGCACTTGTAGGCCACAATCAAATGGCAGATTATCTTTTTCCATTATCTGGGTTTATGTCCTGGAACCAAGAAGATCAAATTGTACTCCTCACATCAGCAGTTGAATCTGGGTTGTACGGTAATTTAATTATAATTTCCTATTTGTGAAGTAGTAGTTTAATTAATATTAAAACAAAAATAACATCATATTCATATATATATCATCATTTTTCCTCTTTAATTTACAGGTCTAGCCATGAGCATTGTGAACCAAAACAACATGTTAGCTGTAGCTGAAGACAGCAATGGTGAGACACCATTACAAGTTCTTGCAAGGAAACCCTTAGCATTTTGTGGCAGCTGCAGTACTGAACTAGCTGGAGGACATTGGGGTAATTAACATATATATATATATATGCATGCATGTATATATACTCCATTATATTGATTTAATTAATTAGTGATCATGCATGATTTATTTCTACATGCACTCGATCAATTGCCATTAATTAATATATTAATTTGGCAGCTGTTGTTCCGTCTTACCTGAGGTTGAAAACCCAGAAAAAAATGTCGGATGAATGCGATGCATATACATTGCTTGGTTGTCTTTGGGATCATGTAATAAGTCAATTAGAAGACCTTGAAACTGCAGAGGTTGTTGGCAGAAACACTTCAAAACTCTTATTTGACGCGGCAGAATCAGGCAATGATGAGTTCTTGGTAGAGCTGATACGTAGATATCCTGATTTTCTGTATAAAGTCAACGATAAGAAACAAAGCATATTCCATATCGCTGTCTCTAAACGATATGTTCAAGTGTTCAATTTGATACACGAGTTGAGTGGTGTGAAGGATTTGATAGCTACTTATGTAGATACAGATGGCAATAACATGCTTCACTTAGCAGCCAAGTTAGCACCTGAAAATCAACTCAATTTTATTCCAGGGGCAGCTCTTCAAATGCAAAGAGAAGTATTGTGGTACAAGGTACGTAATATTGTACGTATGATTAATAAACTTATATATTGTACGTACGTACGTACGTACGTACGTATGATTAATAAACTTATTAACTTAATTTCATCATCAGGAAGTGGAAAAGATTGTTCAACCGTCGTACAGAAACATGAAGAACTCAAAAGGCCAAACACCCTACGACTTACTCTTATCAGAGCACAAAAGCCTAATGAAAGAAGGAGAAAAACTAATGAAACAAACAGCAAAAGCATGCATGCTTGTCACAATGCTGATCGCTACTGTCGTCTTCACCACTGCCTTCACAGTGCCTGGCGGCTTCAACAACGACGGTGCACCAATACTGAGAAACGAGAAAGTGTTTATGGTGTTCCCGATATCGGAAGCAGTAGCAACTCTATCCTCATTGTCTTCAACCTTGATGTTCTTGTCTATACTCACTTCTCGTTACACAGAGAATGATTTTCTCGATTCATTGCCATTTTGGTTGGTGACTGGAGTGATGGCCCTTTTTGTTTCGATTGTGGCTATGGTGGTGGCGTTTTGCACTTGTCTTTGGTTCTATCAGCATGGCTCGGCTGCCGTTACTGTTATGCTGACTTTCTTTGCTAGTGTGCCTCTTATGTTTGTATTCTTGAAGTATCCTCTTTTCGTTACTATACTACGTTGTACATGTGGTTGTCGTTGGTTATTTCGGTCAAACAATAGACTGTTTTAATTAATTCATCTATCTTAGGAAATTAATTAATCAACATTTATTTGATTTGAAATTAATTAATAGTATTATTAATTAATTATGAAAGAAAATAATTCAATTTTTCTCTTTCAATTCGGACATATATATATATATATATATATAGTTGTTATTTTGCATGGTGTAAACAAAATTTGTTGGCCCAAATTAATCCATCACCTTAAAGGCTACCACCCTTTGGATATCGTTGATAGATCTACATCTACGAACTTTATTATGTCATCACGTCAAATTAATTAGTATGGCCTCATTCCAAAAAGTATCACTTTCATCAAAAGATAATTAATTAAAATGTACTATATAGTATTATAACTATAAATATGCCAGCAAAATATTCAATATTGTTGTTGTTATTATTATTAATTCAATGTACTTCACACACCTATACACCAAATGCTGATATATAGTTTGAAATAGTAAATAACGCATTAATTAATAATGAATGATGAATTCATAATGCATTGCTTGGGGGGTGGACGATATAATACCTTTTTATAGATTAATAATAATTATCTACGTACCGTGTGGCCATCGCGTTATTAGTTTTTAAGAGGAAATTTCTCATAATTAATAATGCAAATAGATCGATCGATATCATATGCAAATGCAACACCAAATATAATTCTACAGCCTACATATATACATGTTAAAAATTGGTGGAGGTTAAAGACGCAAGAAAATTTAGTCATCAATTTCTCTAGATTTTCTTGAGGAGTTTATCTTTATAATTCGAAAGTTTCCCCATAATTTGTTTAGAAAAAATGGTAAATTATGAATACGTATTAATTAAGATCAAATTACGAAAATTCTCCTCACGTATTAAATATAATGAAAATTCATTTTATATTTATCTTCATCTTACAATTAATCTCTTACTCCTCCTGAAAAGCTTTAATTTTACACCTAAAAATTATTTTTAATGTTTGCAATATCTTAAAAAAAATTTAAAACTTGAATGTTAATTGGAGTAATATGTCATTACGGTCTCTTGCACTAAACTAAGAAAATGTATATATTTTTGTGAAGAAAGGTAGTCAGTATACTTACTCCTTCCAGGCCAATATTTCCAGTGCCAATCCAATTGAATTATTCTGCAGACGAATCTTGAGATCGACTACCATTTCCATTTACACCCCAAGTCAATGTATATCTGTATTTATAATAAATATAATTAAAAATAATGAATCTCCGACCGAAACTCAGATCGCCGCCATTATCTACCGCCTCTTCCCCTGCTTCACCACCACTCCTCCTCCACAAGACTAAATCCACAATTCCCAATATGCCCCGCAAATCCTTCCTTAAACCCACTCTTACCTTCGCCTGCCTCCTCTCTCTCTTCGCCCTCTACTCCTTCCTTTTCTACACCCCTCTCCCCCATTACAACACCAACACCAAGATCAACGAAAACAATTTCCGGACCGTCGATAGTATTAATAAGAAGGTGAGAATATACATGTACGATTTGCCGAGGAGATTTACGTACGGTGTGATTGAGAGCTACGCTGCGGCCCGTGGTGGACAATCCGTTGCGGACGACGCGTTGCTGAAGTACCCAGGGAACCAGCACTCCGCCGAATGGTACTTGTTTACTGATTTGAACCGCCCGAGTGGAGAGCGGGTCGACTCGGCCGTGATTCGGGTCATGGACCCGGAAGAGGCTGACCTTTTTTATGTGCCATTTTTCTCTTCACTGAGCCTCGTCGTCAATCCAATTAGACCCGCAACTGTGAACGCGTCTCTTGACAGGCCTGTTTATAATGATGAGCAAACTCAGGTACCGAGCTTCAAATCTTACTTAATTGTGTTGATTTTAGGACGTAATTGGTCAAGCTATAATTTGTACAATATTATTGCTCAATTTGATACCCTTCTTTTGAACTTACCATTAGATGATCACGGTTGAGTGGTAAAATCACAACCTATCGTGTGTCCAGGTTTTCAATGAACAACTAAACTAAGTGGTTGTGTGCTGATTATGTTTGGTGATGACTGATGTAGGAAGCTTTAATGGAGTTGTTGGAAGAACAAGTATATTGGAAGAGGAATAATGGGTGGGATCATGTATTTATATGTCAAGATCCTAATGCTCTGTACAAGGTCATTGATAGGGTAAAGAATGGAGTGCTGTTAGTTTCGGATTTTGGGAGGTTGGGTCGTGACCAAGCTTCACTAGTGAAGGATGTGATTCTTCCATATTCCCACCGGATTAATACATACAAAGGTGACATAGGAATTGAGACTCGCAAGTCGCTGCTCTTCTTTATGGGAAATCGTTATAGAAAGGAGGTAATGATATGCTTTCTTTCCAATTAATGGTTTTGTTTGTTTGGTATTAACTCGTAAGATTCAATATTTTCTTGTGGGTTGAGTTTACTAATCGTTTGAAATGAATGTAAAGACTAGCCTGTAGATGGCTACTTTCTTATTAGAAAATTCATATATGGAAGCTTACTTTTTCCCACGAGTAATGTATACTTGTGAAATCTTTAATCCTCACTCCTCATGCTAAAACTCAGTGTTTGGTTTAAGAATTTGGAAGCATTATAAAAAGAAGATTCTATGAGACATTGTTTTCTTGTCGAATGTAGGGGGGAAAGATTAGAGATTTGCTTTTCCAAGTGCTTGAGAATGAAAAAGGTGTTATTATCAAACACGGGGCACAGTCGAGGGAGAGTCGTCGTGCAGCATCACAAGGAATGCATACATCAAAGTTTTGTTTACATCCAGCTGGCGATACTCCATCTGCTTGTCGACTTTTTGATGCCATAGTGAGTTTATGTGTTCCTGTTATTGTAAGTGACTACATTGAGTTGCCCTTTGAAGATGTGATAGAATATAGAAAGATTGCCGTTTTTGTTGATTCCAACACAGCTGTTAGACCTGGGAAGTTGGTAAAGTTGCTAAGGGGAGTGAGTTCAGAGAGAATTTTGGAGTTCCAGAAGGAATTGAAAAAGGTATTTCTTAGCCTATTAATCCCATATTACATGCAAAAGAATTTGGTTTCTTTTATGTTCATTTTGAACTTGTTTGATTAATCCCATAAAGAATTTGATTCCTTTTGTGTTCATTTAAAAACTCGTTTGATAGCAAAGATTCGGTGAGATAATGCAATTTGATAGCGGATTATTAGGGCGGCTCGACCCATAACTCACCACTTTAAGCACGGCAAAGTTGTTAGTCCCACAGGACTCGACCCTTGGTACTTTTAGTCCTGTATTTTATAAATTGCACTTTTGGTCCCAAATCAGTCGGAAATGAGTTTATGGGGCCAAAAATGCAATTTTTGTGAAGAGCAGGACCAGAAGCTCTGAGGGTCATTTGGACTAAAAATGCAATTTTCCTCTTCAAGCACACCTTATGATAATATACTCCATGATCCAACAACATATTCAGGTGGTAAATGTTGCATCATTTTACTAATTGGTCAGTAGCCTATGTTTCAGATTATGCTGCCAATCAAGTTCAAAAGTTATTTCATCCTAGTCCTAATGACGTAGTTAATATTTTGACCATTGTTCTATGGCTGCTATCAAACAAGCTCTTCTAAGTAGATATCCTGGAGAAATTTGTATCTATATTTACCTACATTCTCATATTTGGAGTTTTTTTGACTTGTTTGTCCTGGATAATTATGTATAATCCAGGTGAAGAGGTATTTCGAATATGAGGATCCAAATGGGACTGTTAAAGAAATTTGGCACCAAGTTTCTTCGAAGTTGCCTCTTATCAAACTTATGAGTAATCGGGATAAACGAATTGTGATGCGGGACTTGAGAGAATCAGACTGTTCGTGTCTCTGCTCAAACCAGTCAGGGGTACACACGATATTATGATTCTGTTGAGTTGAATTTCATTGATTACTTTGCCTCAGTTTTGGGAGATCATGGGCAAAATGTGTTATTCCATTCATTAGCTGCGAGTCTGGAGACGAGGCTTCGATTGATTGAGTTTATTCTTTGGGGAGTGGTTTTATCAGTTACAGTACAGTATTATGGGAAATTCTTACTCAGACCGGGTTTGGTCGAACTTAAAGTAATTATATGTCAAGTGTAATATTAACTTGCTTTGGAATTGGATGAAACTTTTTGGAGAGTGACCAATCACGAAGCAAGTGCAATATATTTGCCATGTGGTATGATGAGTTTGGCAAAGCAAGGTCTGGACAATAATTTTCCTAGCATTATATGAGAAAGTTACATGATGCTTGTGCATGCCAATTCCTAATTCAGGTGTATATTATCACAAGAAAAACCTAAAAAATGTAATCTAATGGAGTAGTTTTTTTTTTCGGATGATGGATACATTATTACAACATTCTTTAAATTAGAAATTGTACTCAAATCTGTTTCAATAATTACTGAAGTACAAAGATATGTAAATAGAAATATTAGCATTTATCTCGATAAATATTAATAAGCTTTACCATTAGGCTAGATATACTCGACTCCAATCTTATATGAGGTTATTCTTTTCTAATGGATGCAATTTTACATTTTCATGGGACAGGGAAAAGTTTGGAGGTTCTTGCCCTATGAAGTTTCCCTCTTCACATTTTTACGTCTTCTAATTCCATCCCAACATTCCATTTGCCCTATGAGTAACGCCATTCTGAATTAAATGTCTGTCCATAAATTGGATATACCTAATCAATTCCCATCATACTAAAAAATACTACTATCATTTTCAATCATAAAGTTGAATACACTGTTAAATAATCAGCAAAATCAACCTCAATATTTATCAGATTTACCGTGTGAGATAACAGGATGAGGATTATTATTCTTTTAGAGAAATCACTATCTCAAACAACAAAGTTGAAAATCTTTTTTCCAGAATAAAAGGACAAAAACAACAACTATATAGAAATTCCAACGCTTTGAACTTCAAATGATTGATCCTTTCAAAAAGAGGTTTTCCATTGAAACCCCAATGCTTCTATCAATGAGCATCTTCTTCTTCACAGAACTTGGTGTACTGATCAGGGTCCATTAAGTTCTTCTCTTCATCAGCATTGTTGATCTCTACTTTAATGATCCATCCATTTTCATAAGGGCTTGCATTAACCTAAATGCAAATTTCACCAATATAATTTGTATGGTAGTAAAATAACAGAAGAATTTTGAGAATATGAATGCAAAAAGAGCAGATTATCATGCACTTAGTTATAACAGAAGAAATTGCTAGAAAAACAAGATTTGTACTAATTTGATTCTTTGAAATTGGCACTCACCAGACCAGGAGAATCACTGAGCTTTGTGTTAACTTGAACAACTTTCCCTGAAATAGGAGAGTTAATGTCGCTAGTTGCTTTGACACTTTCAACAGCGCCAAAACTTGCACCTTGCGTCACTTCAGCCCCCTCTTCAGGTAATTCGACATAAACAACGTCACCCAAGTGGTCCTGGGCATGATCTGTAATGCCTACAGTTGCGGAATTACCTTCAATTTTCACCCATTCATGAGAATCTGCATACTTTAGATCCTTGATAACTGCATTGGTTCAAAACACAAACATCTTTACAAACAGATCCAGGATGCCATAAGCAATATCAAAACATTATGCATCGCTTTTTCTTTTTCTTTCTGGTTATATAAAACTAGTAATGTTTTCAGAGAATTTCAATTAACATTTCAATACCATGTAAGAATGACCACTCTGCTCATCTCCGTTTTGAATCAGCTAGAATTACCCAAAATCGTAACAACTAATATTTAAACAAATGGATCAAATACAAATATCTGTTGTATAAACTCCAAAGCATTAGGGAAAGAGCCAGATCGCCCTCACATACAAAACAAAAGGACGAATCATGATAATTAGTCATCAATTTTATCATAGAACATGTTTTCAAACACCTTTCTATGTATGCATATTTTTATATAATTAGTGCATATAATTATCAAAAAAATATTATATATATATATATAATATAATGCATAAATCACAATTAATTAATAACAATAATAATAAAAAAAAAAAAAAAACAAGCACATGATCTCCTAACCTACTGATCCATAGCACAAACGCGTAATGAAAAATCAGATCTTTACACCAGAAATGATAGATCGCCAAACTTTCACACAAGCAAATCACGAAAAATGGGAGATAAAACTTACCAGTGGCGAAACCTCTGTAAGGAACAGAGATCCTTAGATATGAAGCAGTCCTCATTGCCCACAATTTTGACGCCATTTCTAAACGCAGGAACAAAATCCACCGCCTTTGCTCTGTTTCACTGCAGGTGGCGCACGCTCACACAAATAACTCTTTTGGTTTCGCCAACTATTGGCTTAAAGTTGGTATTGGTAACGCCCGTAAACAAAAGGAGGAATGGTAGGGTACAACAACTCAACTAATGTCTCTATTTGTAAATGTGGACTCTTACGCCCATATACTTTACGAAATTCCCTGAAAGCCCACAATAAACATAGACTTGCATACTTGCACCCATAAATCTAAATAAAAATGAAAAAAATAAAATGCATTTCTTCTTTAAGACTACAGAAGCAAAAATATACTGTAATTACAAAATTGCGTGTCTTCTTTGAGACTCCCTTGTTATCTCGAACTTTTTTTTGTGAAGTTTCTTCAGAAAATTTCATTTTTTTTCTTATTCTTAATTAATGAACTCTTAATTGTTTTTAATTACAAAAATATGATAAAGATGTTACATAGTATTTTTTTTTTTATTATAAACATATTATTTAATTATTATTACTACATGTACTTCATAGAGCTATATAATACGTAAGTTTTCATAAACTCCGAGATCTAGTTATACGATGATTTATCCCACATGGTATCACTTATCTTAAACACGAATTTCTTGCTTCTGTTTTCTTTAATTACAAATGTGTCACTTATCTTTTATTAATAAACTAAATCAATTTAATATTTTTAATTTTGGACGGAATAAATTACCATTCTATCTTGTATATGAATAATGTCGTTCTCCTTGGATTTGGTTCCTAAGTCATTTCGAAGCATAATTTACAAGCATGTTATATTTTTGACACAATATATAGATAACTGTAAAGTTCTAACAAATAAGAGGGCATTTATGCAAATTGTAAATGAATAAAATTAGAGTTAGTAAGGTAGGTGCATTATTAATTAAATAATAACTACAAATTAGCAAAGAATCAAGTGGAAGTTGGTGCGTTGATGAGTCGCAAAGCAAAATTGATTGAAGCTGGTGAACGTTTACGTGAGTGTTGTGCATCTTCTGGTCACTTAATAATTTATCTAATATGAGTTAGTATGTACAAATATATTATAATTAATAATAGTATTTTATGAGTAATTAAGTTTGGCCCCAATCTAAAATATCAAACGAACTTAATTATACAATATTGAGTTTGAGAACAAGAGCCTTAGCCCAAAGATTGCTTGTTTATATAGCCCACTTCTTTAAGGTCTGAGCTCTGTGTGAAAGTCCAATTAAAATTAGGCTGACATTGTGTAGTTGGGCTTCAAATTACATAACTATGGGCCAATCTAAAATTTTGTGCACCAAATATCTTCAGATTTAGATTGCTACTATATATTTACTTTGGGCTGGGGCGAACCGGATCTCGGCCAAAACCGCTCAAATATATATATATAAAAATCACATACGCTCAGAAATCGCACGCTGAATAAAGATCAATTTCCAGTTTCGTTGATACACTGGCGTTTCGGTAACATATCTCTTCTCTTTTTAGGTCTGGAACTTGTCCTTGTTAAGGCACATAATCTCAATTTTGGGATCTATTATTTATTAGGTTTCAGTCCTTGGTTGATTGTAGAGTGCCCTGTGCTCTGCTGTGCTTTTTTTTATTTGTTTTGAAGCATTAGTTGTCTGATTTATTTGCTCCTGTCCTTGTGTTTCTAATTGTCTTGTTTTAATTAGTAAAAAACACATAACTTGAAGATGTCACTAAGTTTTTTTGCCTATGGATAACTTGGTGCATGCTTATTATCTCTGAATTATACTATTATTATAGTATAAAATTAGGTTAATTGCCCTTTGCCTTCTGTCTCATGGATGCTCAGTAATCTATTCTGAAAACAGTCAGTGTAATAAATTTTAGTTTGCACTCTTTAAACAATAGGCAATAAGAGTGTCCTTGATTTTCCAGGTGGGTGGTATATCTATTTATCTCTTTTTTGAAATTCTGGTTGATTAAAGAATTATAGTACTCTTGTTTCCTCATTGTTTTTTTTTTCTTGGGGTTATACACTCGATGGATGTACGTTTGTATGTAGGTATTTCAGAATTATGACTAGTCACACACGCACTCACCCCACCCTTCAAAAAATAATTGAATGTATATTATTTGTTCATCTATAACTATTAGAATGGGTTTTATTACTCTCAAATTGGCTGATGGGGCAGCTTACAGGTTTCCATGGAGTATGATATGGAGGATGGTGCTGATGGTGTTGGAAGTATTCCTGAATTCGGTGCTATCTTTATGGCAAATACTCATACAATGAAAGAGTGCTTTAGACGTAATGTGTTTGCCTTACCATCTTCCAAGGCTAAATTTGTGAAACAGGTTAAAGCCGGAATGGTCTTGTTCTTGTTTGAATACGAGAAAAGACAACTATTCGGAGTTTTTCAGGCGTCCTCTGATGGTGCAATTGATATAGTTCCCCATGCATTTCACTATTCAGGGAAGCATTTTCCTGCACAGGTATGTCATGTATTGCTGGTTCTAAGGCTCAAAATTTGTACTTGTGTAAATATGTTAATTTTGTTCATCTTCAGAACTATCTGTTAAAATGTCTATATGCGCTCTTATGCGTCTGTGTCCAGGTTCGTTTTACATTAATATGGCGTTGTAAGCCACTTCCCGAGAAAGAAATTCGAGATGCTATTAGAGAGAATTATTTTTCTCCAAAGAAATTCAAGTTTGGTTTATCTGAAGATCAGGTTTGATGTGTTTTTCTCTCTGTTACTTTGACATTTGCAGGAAGTTCAAAAAGACCTGAGTTTTCTTTCATTTCCCATTGTATACCATTGTACCAATTTGTAGGTTCACAGGTTACTGTCTTTGTTCAGTTCAAGAAAGTTGATAAATAGATTTCCCCATCATTTTCCAAGAGAATTAGACGACGAAGTAGCTAATTGGGAGGACAGAGGTGTTAGAGGTGATGACAACTTTGCATCAAACGAGAGAACTTACATGGAACCTTCTACTTTGCGTGATTACCAAGGACATCCATTGAATAAAGCCACTGAAGATGATATGGTCTATAACGAAGACAAAGTCTATCCTTTGGCTCAGGGCTTCTTGACTGATTACCATGACGGTTTTCTGTCAAAAAGGAGAAGAGTAAATTATGGTAATAGGTTTTCTGTGAATAATGACTCAGAAAATAAAATATATAATGATCATGGTATGTCGCGATCGTCTTGCATTGGTCCTACACAAAATTCCTTGGATGTAGTGAGAAGATCAGTTGATGAACGTCAAGTTCTAACAGTCGAAAATGAAAATCAAGCGGGGAAAGATCTTAATTCTGTTAACTCCAACAAATACTCCGGGGGCCCATTGGAAGCTGATTATGACCGGGCTATGCAGAGAAATAGATTGTTTAGTGAATATAACTCTGACAATGGCTTTGGTCGGGCTTTTGCAGACGAGCACTGTGATAAACCTTTGAACGAAAACAGGCATGCAAGTGATGATTGTGTACACTGCAAATACAATGTCCTTGATATCGTTAGACCTGTGTTTTCTGGTCATAAGAACTTGAATTTACCTGCACAGGCAAGAGAAATTACAGATGATCACCAGTGCTTGATGAATATGAAATCCAAGAATAATAGGTATCACGTGGACAAACAGAGTTGCCCAGACTGTATAATATCTGAACAGTTCCACGACCTTAGGCATAAAGTAAGCAAACCTAATTTTGGTACTTGTTCAATGGCAGGCTTCTTATCTGAAAATCAAGCACGCCAATTACACTGTGATTGCAGGGCTACTCATGATGAATGTATACCCAGTGCTGATGGAAGATTTAGAAAGAGTGATGGAGTGGAAAATTTTGAGGATATTCACGCATTTGTTAACCCTGTCGTCTCAACTGAGTACTCTTCTTTCTCTAAGACTAAGCAGGACAGGTCTTCATCTGTTGACAAGTGTTTACCAGAAAGAGAGCTACCTGGGTTAAATATAACTCAGGATTTTGTCCCCTCGAGAGATGCTCCTTACATTCCTGAACTTCCCAAAGTCACTCATCGATGCTCTATATCTTCGGCAGTTGATCGGGATTCTTGTTTAGTGCAAGAAAATCATCCTTTCCATGGTTCTTTAGGAAAGTCACCATATTTCGTGGAACATGAAAATAAAATTTTGTCTACAAACACGTCAAACAAGCATAGTTCCTTGCTTCATGAAACTACTAGTTCTTATTTGGACTCCGACTTATTTATGCACAGAGCTCCTAATACATCTGTTCCTCTTGTTGATTACAGAGATTCATTGTTCTCAAAGTTTTCTTTGCCTTATGTGCCTTCAATCGGTCGTGGGACTATTGATGGAGAAAAGGGTTTGCTATCTTCCAATCCCTCCAGACCAAGTAAAAATTATTTTGCACTTGGTGGGCAGGAAGATGTGGCGTCAGACCACGTCATTGAGCATGTTCCTTGCAAGCATAAGGATAGCACTGAGGCAAAAGATAGCACTATAGGTGTTTATCACCCACAAAGAGAGTTGTCAAGTTATGACAACCAACATATTAAATTTTCCAACCTCAAGGAGCAACAGGGTATTTCTGAAGCTCCACATTCTGATTCCAATACTAGAAGAATAAGCGTTTTTACACGGTTGACTTCTGCAAAAGATGTCCATGGCGGTAAAGAGATAAATGATGCTCATTTTAACTTTTATGACCATTACATGGATGCATCAGCTGATGAAGTCATGGAGATGTTGCCATTGAGGAAGCTGAAGAAAGTCAGAGTAGTTGAACAACCTAAGCATAATGAAAGTGTTTTGTCTGACATTAGTCACACAATAGTGGAGAATAAAAAGCTGGAGGATGCATATGTAGCACTTGAGGAGGATACATATGAAGCACCTATAGAGACACGAGTGGTGGATTTTAAGCGTCGCAGTGAAAAAAGGAAAAGTTTCATTTCTTATGCAGCACCAGGTAATAATATTGTCATTCCTCATAGAGAAGTTGAAAGCCCCACAAAGATCTTAAAACGCAGAAAGCTAGTCAGACCCGTCTTTGGAAAAATTGAATTAGCTGTTGAAGGCACCCGCAGTTATCAAAATTTACAAAATCTTGAGATAGCTAATAGCACTTGTGGGGGTGAATTGCTTAAAGATATCGCCGGGTTAACTGAACCTAGTAATAATTTGGAGGAGCAAAAGGATCTAATCGACTGTGAAGGACATGAAGTATCAAATGAGGGTCCTCAAATGAATAGTCGTTTGGAAGCACTCCTGAAGGAAGTAACACAGCATAAATGTGCTAGTCTTCAAATTTCTAATAATGTTCTGTCTAAAGAAACAGATGCAACTGTAACAAGTGCGAATTTGGAGGAATCTACTACTTCAGAAAGGCTCAAACTTGGTGACATTTGTGAGAAGAACCCTAGAGAGGAGAACAATTTAAAGATGTTGAAAAAGAAAAAGAAAAAGAAAAGGAAAAATAAGAGTAGAAGGACTCAGCAAGATAGAAGGTAAGGAGTGTTCTCAGTGAAGGGAGTTTTTTTTCAGGTTAGCTATGTTGAAGGGTCTGTTTACTGGCTGCAATGTTATATGTTGGACTCATGTGATGCATGAATTAGGACGTAAAAAAAAGAGGTGCACATTTTGATTATTTTGGTGCTTGTAATGTTATGTTTGGTGGATAGTGGTGATGAGCTTGGTGTAGATTTTATATCGAGAACGAGCTTTTATTGCAAGTCATATATCAAGTAGCTTGATCATTTTATATATATTTTGTCAATTTTACTTAATCAAAAATCTGCGAAACTAAAAATGTTATTCAAACTTTTGTTTGATATGTACATATAATGAACTGAATTCAAAATGAGTTTTTTAACATAGTGGATGGCAAATAGAAGTGGACGGTTTCTTCTTAGTGGAGGATACACAGGCTAAAAAAAGTTCAACCACAACATTTCATGCAATTAACGTTTCTCAACCTCCCTTGACTCTATAAATTGGATTAATGTGTATGCATTGTTGAGGTACAAGAATTTGAAGTAGCAAATATTTGCATCAAAAAGCAAAGAAGAGAAGATAAGAGATCAAAAGAGGCCATGGCTTCAAAATTTGTTGCAATTCTCTTCTCTTTGCCATTATTGACATACATTGTTGATGCTCAAGAGCTTGTGATTATGGACATCACTAAATATGGTGCGAAACCTGATGCAGATATCAACGACGTATGTACATTAGCATTGAATAATGTTCTCCTGAGAATATATTTATGATGCGTATTTATTGTATGTACATTTGCATTGAATAATAATCTTTTAAGAATATATTTTATGATTTTTATGTATTTTATAACTTTAACTCGAGTGTAGGCTTTCATGACGGCTTGGAAGGAGGCATGTGCATCGGCTACGCCTAGTAGAATTGTGATTCTACAAGGAATGTGATCGCTAAGCCAAGCAAATTGATAACCTCAAACAAGGCACTTATTGAGCTTCAAGTACAAGGCACCTTGAAAGCCCCAATAGGTCAGCTTGTCCACATAATCTATGCAACTTAGACGCAAGTGCGTCTTACAATTTTCCTAATTTATAATTGAATTTGTATACATATTTATTTTGGATCATTTCCAGGCTCCATTCAATGTGAAGCTTAGTAACATCTTCATCAAGAACATTAAAGGAACACCATATTATCCGGAGGTGGTGACGTTGGTTTGGAGTAGGACTAATCCTTGTGAAAACGTGGAATATTACATATCACAAAAAACTAAGACCTTCCACCACCAAATGCGCCAACGTCAAGCCCACTCTCGTCGGGAAAATTGAACCTGCCGATCTGCACCAATACTACTCAGTCCTCCTAATTCAGTATTTTCAGTTAGATAGCTACGACGATGAATTTTGAATGCGCGCACCTCATTTTTTTTTTTAATCTTCTTGTATCCAAATTGAAATATTTAAGCCCTCTCGACTCCTGAATCCGCCTTCTGATAGAAGATATATACCTCCCATTCATTTATATAATTTTACTTGCCTATCAACGAGCCACTTACTCCTTACTCATGGAGGTGTTGCAAGCACGCTCTATAATACGAGCGAAACTTTATTTGAATGTGAAATTTACCTCCTTGTGATTTGCATAAATAAGCAATTTACCTCTTTGTGATATTGCATAATAGACATTTTACTCCCTTATAAAAATATAAAAATCAAGTGGAAGGCAGTGTGCTTCTTTTACAAAAACACAACGAGTTATTTTGCCTTTTTTATTTATCACAGTGAGATAAATTATCTATTTAGGATAACGCGAGGAGTTAATTTGAATGCCACTCCTTACTTTTTACTACCGATACGACCACAAATATCCTAAAATACTTGAAATAATCATTAATTTTCCCCAATCCCCATCCATATAATCTGAAATACCAAATCAAACATTAATGTTGGATTTTGAAGTCAAGTGTACGATAACTAATTATTTTAAAATTTAAAATGCAAATATGTGCCAATTGATGAAACTAATTATAAGGCACACCAGACTAGGTTGCAATAGGGACACCAAAACCACAAACTAAAGTTATGTACAAGTACAAGACAAAAAAAAAAAAAAAAAAACATCAAGAATTGCATCATACTAATTATTTCAGTTTTCTTCAAGAAAGAGGAGCTGCTGGGAATTCAAAATTATTTTCCTAAATAAATAAAAATATATATATAAATTATTTATTTTAATCCAATGCATTAGGACCAAAACATCTCTTCTTGACAGGGTTCCACACCCACTGCACAAGGTACTTTCTCCCGTTGACCCCATTCAAATTAAACCCATTCCCCCGTGAATCCTTATTCACAACTCCCACATAACCTCCTCCACCTCCACTCCCATAAACACCCAAACACAAATCAGCTATTTCTGTAGGCGATGTGGGATCATCCCCTGCATACCAAGCATTAACTAGAGGATTACTCGACACTTCTGCTAACTCGTGACCAATCACACTAATCATCCCATCAGTACCCGCATCCCCATTCGGCGCCCCCATCACCCTGCCCCCCGACGGCGGCGAATACCCCGGCCAGGCAAAAGGGTAAGCGCACATACCGGCGCACTGGGTACCGCTGTATCCAACCCAAGCGTACGGCAGAGTCACCCCTGCAACCGATGGGAACGTGAAATAGTGATACCCACAAACTGCTCGACAAAATTCCTCAACGTTTACATCAGAAGATGTGAGAATTAGATACAACCCGTTGTGGTAATTGAGAGGTAGAGCTCTCGGGTACGACGTGACCGCGTTTTTAATGATGTATTGCATCGATAATCTGGTGAGATGCTGGCCGTGAGAGTATTTGTAATCGTAAAACTCACCGGAGAGGTTGATGGTGTTTGTAATGTTTGAGCCTGTTTGGTCTGTGTAAAGGCGTACGGTGCGCCACCAGTCGGCGACCGATGGGTAGGGTGCTGGAGAAGAGAAGGAGGTAATGAAATCTCTTATGGTGGATTGATGATGTGGGTGCCATTTGCCGTACCATATTATGTAGAGGTTTATAGGAGAGGATAGGACGGGTCCCATGTGGTATTCCAGGTTTATGAGGTTTGATGAACCTTCATACTTCTTTTCTTGATTGTAATATTGGCCCTGGTTTTGGGTCCATGAAGATGCAACAATTGGGAAGAAGAAACAGAGACAAAAACAGAGATGAAGATTTTGCATTTTTGTTATTAATACGTACATTAATATAATAATGAGAAGCACAAGAATGAAGATGATATATATAGGATTCTTCTATTACTTGTTTGTGGTGTAGAAAAGACATGTACAGCATGTTGAGCATATTAATTTTCATCATTACCTACTTTCAATAATGACCATGTTACTCTTTTTTTCTTTAGTATTCCATTCTTATACAGTTAAAAAATAAGGTTTTAGTGTAACTAACCAAGTTAAAAGTGATAGATAGGAACATATATATATATATAGGTCAAGCCCAAAAATACTAATTTAAAGAAATATGTTGTTAATTACGTACATTAAGTTAAGATGCGATGTATGTTGTCTTAAAGATTGGACACTTATCAATGGTTTACATGTTACCAGGTATTTATTAGGGATATCCAATGCATAACTTAGTACGAGATCATGATCTCTTTCATGAATAGTCTGTATTGTATTGTAGTTCAAACTAAATTTTATCACATCCAAGCCACTCACTAAACAAGTAAAATACACATGTCTCAAGATCTTAAAAATCACTAGTCATGGAAAATAGACGAATCGAACCTGGTCCGAATGGGTTAAAATGTTCAAGTCAAATTTGAGTCATGACCTATATTACCATCCATGATAAATACGATTGTCTTGTGATTTAGTGGATACGATGCATGCCAAAGGCAAAATGCATATAACAATTTAAACAAGTTTGAATGCAATAAAATGTGTAGTTAATTTAATTAAAATTGATAACTAATTTATATTACAATCTAAAGGTATCTTATCTTCCAGCAGGATAATCTAGTCCGAAGAAAGACACATTTTTAAGTTTTAGCAAAACCATTAATTAGCCAAAGTTGAGATTGAGAAGATATATATATATATATATATATATATATATATATATATATATATATATATATCAAGACCAAAGTGTAAAAAGTTAATTATATATAATGATTGTTAAGCAAAAGCTTGTACTCTCTTTTTGGAAAACGACTCTTTAAATCATTGACCATTTGCCTCTCTTCAAATGATAAAAGTTGTATTCAAACATGATGATAGATATTAATTAGTGATTCTTTTCTTTGACTATATATATATACCCGTGCATGCCAATTTGCCCAAAAGACAGATCTACTTTTGTAACTTCACCGCATCTTTCGTAATTGGTTCGTTCGTCTTTATTAGTTGGTTCTTTTCAAAAGTTTAATATTTAAGAGGTAATTAATTGAGAATTAGAAAATAGTGCTACTACTACTAAAACCTTACCAACCAACATCATTTTTGTACATGACAAATAGCATAAAATTAAAGATACCCATGTAACTTTTTACTTATGAGAAAAATATAACGTCTATCGCTTGATCTTTTCGTATTTATATTTTAATATGATTCCTCAATAAATACATAATGTCCGATTAGAAAGTTTCATGCTGCATAACTCAAACAAATTATATTATGTTTTAAAATAGCACGAAAAATTAAAAAAAAATAATTAGTAGGACAAAGTGCGGCATAGTATATAATAATATAACTATTGCATCCTAAAAGCTGTGAAATACAATAAAGGTGTATTTGCAAATAACTTATGAGCTTTTCTGATCTCAAATGCTTCTATTTATTATTTCAGAAGTTTCCGCTACTACAACTTTTTTGGTAGTGGTAGAATTTGAAAACACATCCTAAATAGAAAATTGAGTTATACAGTAAGGAATTGTATAAGATGCAATGTCTCGCCACCTAACTGCGGAAAGTTCACATGCACAATTGGTAGAATCAATTATAGGAAACATATGCAAAAACTAATAATCAACATATTTGGATTTGGAGTGTACTAAATTAAAATGATAAACTAAATTATTTTTAAAAAATCTAACTGTACGAAAGTACTAGTTTTTAACATCTTGATATATACCCTAACTAAAATGATGTATCAAATTAATTTTTAATATATTGATTCCTAAATGTAGGGCTGTCAATGGGTCGGATTCTGGTCGGATCAGGCTCGTCCAGATCCGGCTCCATTTATATCGGATCGAATCCTGTTGGATTCGGATCTTGCTCGGATTGTGCTCGGATCTAGATTTTTTGAATCCAACGGATCTTGGTCGGATTTGGCCGGATATCGGATATTTTTCGGATCCAATAAATTTGTATTTAAAAAGTTAAATTAATATTTTTTTTCCTAAAATAAGTTTATTAGCTTTTCAATTTTATTTAATTTTAGCTCACATTTTCAAAGTTTCTTTACTATATTCATATTTGTAGAATGAATATATTGGTTTAAATAAATTTATAAACGAATTATAAATTACTATCTTCTTAAATTGACGTTGAATATTATTAATGATACTTATTTTTATAAATCATTTTGTATATATATCTTTCTTTTTATTTGTTGTCGGATATGGATCTTTAACGGATCGGATCGACCTAAATCCATATTCGCCCCATGAGTTTCGGATTTCGGATCTTTATAATCGGATCAGGTCCATCGAATCTCTAATCGGACAATTATCCTAATAAATTGGATCGAATTCGGACGGATCCGGATTGAAATCCGCCCCATTGACAGCCCTACCTAAATGCATGATGTATCAAAAGTTGGGTTGGGCCATAAAACTTGTAATTAGATTCTGAGAAGAAATTGGGTTGGGCCAAAGACAAAAAGTGAACCTCTGATCATATGAGATGAGATGAGATCCCCCAATATAATAATTCTTTCCTTTCCAAGCTACAAATCAAACTTACAACTCTGCGTGCGTCACCATTTTTCCATGGTGTCCCTTGCAGTCAATCTTCTGAGTCAAATGCTGCATCAAAAAACATCACTCAGAACACTTGTAAATGGCGTTCGAGTCAGACCCTTTTGCCACGTGCCCGCCATCAATCACTCTCCCACAGCTTCTTCACCACCGTCTACAGTCGTCATCAAAAGAGTATGTTTTTGGGTCTGTGATTCATACTACAATCAGCCAAAAAAGACTTATCCTGTGTTACACTTGCCTATACATTCCGAATTCTTGACCCAGGAACAAGCCATCACTGTGGTGGCTTCATTGGCTGATGAAGCTGGGTCCATGGTGGCGTTGAGTTTCTTCTATTGGGCAATTGAATTTCCCAAATTCAGATACTTTATGAGGTTTTACATAGTTTCCGCCATGTGCTTGATTAAAAACGGAAACTTTGAGAGAACCCATGAAGTTTTGCGTTGTATGGTGAGGAATTTGTCCCAAGTTGGGATGTTGAAGGAAGCCCTGGACATGGTTCTTGAATTGGAGAGCCAAGGTTTGGTTTTGAGTGCTCACACTTTGAATTTGGTCTTGTCTGTGGTGAATGAGATGGGTTGTATTCAGATGGCTGAGAATGTGTTTGATGAAATGTGTAAGAGGGGTGTGATCCCCGATCCCTATTGTTATAAGTCGATGGTCGTGGCCTATTGTAGAATTGGGAGAGTTTCCGATGCTGATAGATTGCTGAGTGTAATGTTGAGTAGAGGCTTTCTTGTAGACAATGCTACTTGTAGTTTGATTATCAGCATGCTATGTGAAAATGGTTTTGTGAATAGGGCGTTGTGGTTCTTCAATAAGATGGTTGATATGGGATTTGAACCAAATGTAATCAATTTCACTTGTTTAATTACTGGTTTGAGTAACAGGGGCAGCATTAAACAAGCATTTGAATTGTTGGAAGAGATGGTTAGGAAAGGCTTTAAGCCTAATGTATATACTCATACTGCATTGATAGATGGCCTTTGTAAGAAAGGTTGGACTGATAAGGCATTTAGGCTTTTCCTGAAACTTGTAAGAAGTGATAATTATAAGCCCAATGTGCATACTTATACAGCCATGATCGCTGGATACTGCAAGGAGGAGAAGTTGAACAGGGCAGAGATGTTACTCGTAAAAATGAGGGAACAAGGATTGATTCCTAATGTAAATACCTATACTACCCTTATTGATGGGCATTCCAAGGTTGGGGATTTTGATCGCGTGTATGAACTGATGGACTTAATGCGTGAAGACGGTTTAAATCCTAATATTTGTACATATAATGCTGTTATTGATGGTCTGTGTAAGAAGGGAAGGGTAAAAGAAGCTTATAGGTTGCTCGATAGAAGCTACGAAATTGGCTTATGTCCCGATGAAGTTACATATACCATTCTCATAAGTGAGAGTTGCAAGCACGAGGATTCTAGACAAGCTTTGGCTCTTTTTAATAAAATGACCAAATCTGGTATCACACCCGATATGCACACTTACACAACTTTGATATCTGCACTATCAAGGCAAAAAAAGATGAGAGAATGTGAGAGAATTCTCGATGATGCTGTAAATATAGGCCTTATTCCAACTACTAAAACTTATACATCAATGATTTGTGGGTATTGTAGAGATAGTAAGATAGACTTGGCGATGAAGGTATTGCAAAAGATGCGTTTTCACGGTTGTGCCCCTGATACGTTTACTTATGGTGCATTAATAAGCGGGCTTTGCAAGGAATCCATGTTGGATGAGTCTAGAACGCTTTATGACGAAATGATCGATAAGGGTATGTCACCATGTGAAGTTTCCCGAGTGACAATAGCGTATGAGTTTTGTAAGAAGGATGAACCCTCTATAGCAGTGGATCTATTAGATAAGTTAGACAAGAAACTATGGGTTCGCACAGTGAGCACTTTGGTTAGAAAGCTTTGTAGTGAACAAAAAGTAGAAATGGCTGCACAATTTTTTGAAAAATTGTTAGATATGAACCATAAAGTGGATCGTGCAATCCTAGCGGCATTTATGACTGCCTGTTATGATAGCAACAACTATGCCCTCGTTTCTGATATGTCTGAGAGGATACAGAAGGAAAATGGTTAGGTTCTTCTAAATTTCTTCTAAATGGTTAGGAAAATGGTTATTGCAACAAGTTTGTTCTCAACTTCTGGCACATGTTGAGTAATTTTTATGTTCCAAGTGAATGGCTAATTAGTTTCATATTATGTATTGACTGAAAATTATGCTATCTTTATAGACTGAGGTTTTGTATTATCAGTTTGGTCTTTTGGTTCCTCAATACATTTGAATAGTTATCAATTTTTTTTCCAGGTTCCCTATTATGCAGTCACAATGAGAGTCTCTAAAAGCAACTAAGAGCACAAAAGTAACTTAACGTCATTAATTTGCAGTGCATGGAATAAGCTTCTCCAGCTTAAAAACTTCTTCCTCTATGGGGTCTACAAGATAAGAGGTCCTTATAGATTTAGGTAAAATTATAGTCCTAGACTTTCATTTGAACAGTTTAGGTTCTACTAGGCAGCCAAAATGTTTGTTATTTACATATGTGACTTCTAGTTTGTTACTATCTTTTTGCAGATCCAAGTTTATGAGATGTGAAGAAGAGATATATTCTTTCACCCGTAGTAATGGTATTTCCATTTTTCTTGGTTATCAACAATAGCCATAAATCGTAATCTCATTTTTGTTGTTTCTTTTGCAGCTGCACTGTGAGATTACGATATAGTATCATTTTTTACCAACTCAAATCTCGAACCAGTTCTTGCGGTAAGAGCATTTTATGATTAACCTCCGTAAAATTAGTATTCGCATAACATTCTATGGTAATATGAGAGACAATGATATTAGAGCTTTAGTTAAAATTTATGTGTTTGAAGCATCTAGACATTGATGCTCATGCTATACTACATGATAATGTTAGAAAGCACAAAGTTCTATTAGCTGAAAACAATCTCTGCTCTGCTGTAGGCCACACACTATTTCAAAGTTTTAAGGAGGCAGATTAGTTTAATTGGTTTGGTGTACTACTACTTCTACTACACATCCATATATTATGAGAAACGCTGTCAACTTCTTCAAGGCGGGGTCCTTAGAGGACCTGGACTGAGCCTGTTCTGATTTGTTTTGCTCTTGATAGGTCGAATAATACTAATAGTGCTTCTCTCATGCCTTTAATTCTAACAAATATTGCCCAAGTATTTTAATTACCCGTAGAATGGCTAATAACTTGTGTTGTTGAGGATGAAATCATTGAAATGGAAGATTTCATGCCATTGATGTCGTGATTTATGAGCAAACAGATTTTTTAATTTTTATCATCTTAATATTCAATTCAAATCGTTGTCACAAAAGTTTGACCAAAAACTTTCAAACCAGACCAAAATGGAACCTAACCGGGATGTTTTCATTATAACCCATTTCAGCGCTACATGATGCACAATATATAAATTCCATGCTAGCACCCATGGGATATCTAAATACTTGTAAATCATGATTAAATGATAAAAGCTAAACCTTGATAAATTTGAAAGAGAATTTCGATTCATTTAACTTGTGAAACGATTTAACTATTTAAGCACTTTGATAGGTCGAATTTTATAAATTTAACAAGCATAATAAAGTGATCAAACGTTACGTACATTTAATTCAACTCAACTTAAGTATAATTGTATTGAATCATTGGATTTCAGATATACCAAACTTAATTGAGAATTCTAGACAAACACGTTCTAATAATAATTTAATGGCCCTTAACAGTAGAGAATGTCTTGATAATTATCAAAACTTTGTGAGATGTCTTTGTAATCTTGTGTGATTTCATCATGAGGTTTGTAGATTCAACCCCCACCCCCAAGAATAATTTTGTAGAATTATATTTCTTGGGGTTATTAACAGATTTAGTTAGAGTTCTATTTGTATTGGGTCGGATTTGTATCATCTTCGGATCTAAAATTTTTGAGTCCATCAGATCTAATCCGAATCGGTTGGATATCTTTTTAACAAATTTGGTAACTTTAAATTTCATTTATTTAGCTCACATGTTCAAACTTTCTTCATAAATCACTTAGCTTCAACATAGAAGAGCTAAAATGCTCAATACATTTAATTATTTATTTGAAGTGATTTAACAGATTATTTCAAAAACTAAAAAGGGATTTTGTATAACTTATTAACTTATACCCTCTTAATATGAGAAAAAAACCATTATTAATGTTATTTATCTTACTTACCCATAGAAAATGCTTTATCTTGAAGACCTCACGAGGGGACGACCTAGACACAACATAAGAGAATCCTCATTGTGTTTTTGTGGACAAATTGTTTAATGGAACTATGATGTATGAGCTATGCGTGGAAAGAATAGCTCTCTACTGTGAGTCTGTGACGAGTTATATGGTGATGAATAAATTGTTTCGTGGGTTTGTGCAGCATTACGGCTTAATGTATTGCACCTTCGCCTCATGATAGCCTACTTGGATGACTCAAAGGCATTGGTCCATAGCATGAATGGTTGTAAAACAATGGTGGAATTGGAAGTGGGGAAATACTTTGAGTTGTATGCTTTGTGTCTTCCAGAAAAATTCAACCTACCCAATTAAGCAATGACACTCTTCATAAATTACTTGATGGTTGTCATGTGCTTGTTTACTTTTTGTTCAGTGAGTGTGACTTAAGATTTTTGGATAATCATACCATCCAATCATAGCTCCTAAAGGAGTAATTTATTGTAGATTGTCTTTTTTACGAGGGTTGTGAGGTAGAGATTGATGCTCCAAATCTTGAAGTTTTTACATACAATGGATATTTTATTGTAGATTGTGTTTTGGTTGATTGCAAGTCTTTACATACTGTTTGCCTTGAATACAATGTTTCTGGTGAAGTAGTCAGTCACATTGTTTGGAATGCTCATCATGTGGCCAAACTTGTTAAAGTATGCTCGAGCACCATTTGTTTGAGTTTATCTGGCATTTCGATTACGGTGAGCTTGGAGAAACTTTATTTTAATTATATTTATACTAATTCACTATCATCTTATCAGAATCTAACTAGATTTATATTGTCGCCTTCATTCGTAGACGGCTTAGTGTTTGCTAACTTGGTTATAGGCTTTGCATCATTTACCTTATCAATTACCCATGTTTAAGAACATGAATTTGAAGTATTAGCACATTTACTTAAGAGTGGAGCTAGTGTTCAGGCAATTACCATTGAAGAGGTAAATTGATGTAGTATTGTGAATGAAGTATAATACTTGTCCTCCTCCATTTTTGTGATTCAAATATAAATGATTGTAGTTTACATAGTTTTTTGAACAATAGGGATTTGAGAAGTGTAGTGGGGGTTATGCAAGATTTGAGTCTCTATGGCCAACTTTACATGTTTATGCTTGAAGAAAATTGAGTTATGGGTATTCAAAGGGGAAGAAGATGAGATAAAGTTGATAGTGTAAATCTTGAAGAATGGGAGAGTGCTGCAAGAAGTGACGGTTCATTACCTTCATAGTGAGGATGAAAGTATATTGAAAGGACTACTTGTGTTCCCAAAGCACTTGAAAACGTATCTTAACCAAGTACAAAGACAGGTCATGAGAAATGGGTATCAGGTGTGTGATTGCAATTCTTCATTGATGGTAACTAACAGTGATGGAAGTCTTAACTTAATTTGTCCTTTAGTCTGTGTCTTGTTTGCAATGAGACCATTTTAATGTTGATGTATGTTTGAAATATAATCTAGTTATTATATATACCATGCTTGTCTAGCCACATGTTCGTTTCAATATGATGCCTGAAAGAGACAATGAGACATTATATATATACTACATGATAATGTTAGAAAGCACAAAGTCATATTAATCTCTGCTTCTAGCTGTTGAGAAATCCTGAATTCCACACACTATTTGGCATTGGATTGATTCTTGAACCGTAGTATCCCATGGATTGAAATAGAGTATTGCAGCATCTTTTTCTCTACTCATTGGTGTGGCTTTGCTTCATAGGCTTTGATTTTCTTTTATTTTTTCCTAGCTAGATTGTTGTTTATATATATATATATACTCTTAATTAGGTTGTTTCCACAGAAATAATGTAATCCCAATATCTGAATATCTAACACCAATCCAGGGAGCTAGGGTTATGTTTTTTCTTAATCTTAGCTATTGTATTTGCTAGCTCTTTGTTCTCTCATTGTTACTTACTTGGATGGATAAAGTTTCAAATCATTGTTGTTAATGCTGGAGTGGTGCATGCATGATAACCAATGCTGCACAAGATTATTTTTTCATTTTTATCTACTATTTTTTTTAATCAAATTTTCACCCGTTTAAACCATTCATATGTTAACCAGTTACTGCAAAATTCTGGGGAGTTAAATAGGTAATGAAGCCTCCCAAATAAAAAAGTTGATAATATATGTCCACAAAGCAGATAACACCAGTTTACTACAAAGATTGAGAAATAGTGTCATATATATTATCCTGATAACATGAATTCATCTAACTTGAAAACATATATAGGAGATAATTTAACATTGTTACTTAATTAGATCTAATAAATTTAAGCGTTCAAATAATCATTAGAAAATAGACACGTACTATATATTTGGTCTCATAATTAAACAAAGTTCTGAATTAAACTTATTCCATTAATTGCAGCAGGGTCATCTTAATTTTCTTAGCATAACAAAACTAATTAATATATACCACAAAATCATCACTCCAATATATATAATGCAGCACCATGCCAAAGCAAAACTTCAAAGAGCCACATACCTTGAGAGAGTAGTGAAGTTTTGGGGTGTAGATCCTCTGTACCACTTTTGGTGTATCACTTAAGTGTACCACCACTAAGTGATTGACACATGCACATTTGACAATTATAATAATTCTAACATGTGCATGTGTCAATCACTTAGTGGTGGTACACTTAAGTGGTACATCAAAAGTGGTACAGAGGATCTTGAGCCGAAGTTTTGTGAAATAATCTCGATTTGCGTAATGTTGTTTGTTTGAGTTTTGAGCTACATAGTGGTTTGAGAAATAAAGTAGGTATAAGTTTCTTTTTGGAAGAGTTGTGTTGTAGGTGTAAGATGTGTAAGACTTTATGTCAAATCATATTTGTTATGAGATAAATTGTGTAAGGTAAGAGATATGTTACTTTATGTCAAATCAGAGTAGAGTTTGTATATATTTTGTTTAGAGATAAGAAAATTGTTATTTGTTTGGATTTTGAAAAAGTAGCTTGAGAAAATTAAGAGATAAAAAATTTATTTCAGAAAATAGAAAACATGTTTGTTTGACATTTTCCAAACACGAATTTTTTTTTAAAAACGCCAAACAAACAGGCCCTAAAAGATCTTCTGGCATGTGAATTATAGTAATTTGTTTCCTCAAAATAATTAAGTAGCTAGGCTGGTTGTAACCGGATTTGAGTAATACAACTCAAGCAACAAATGGGTCAAAATGGATCTCATCCAGCAGGAAAACTGCTGACCTATCTTCAATGATTCATACCTCTTTCTCCTTTTCCCTATTCAACTTCAAGTAGGCCGTTTTCAGCGATTCCTTAGCAAAGTCTAGCTTTTCCTTAGCTTCAGTTCAACTTCTCCTTAGATTCTAAATTCAGCTTCCCCTTTAATATCATAAATCATCTTAAATGATTCAATCTATTCATTCTATTTAATTTTAATTCTCATTTTTTTTCCGCTCTCACTTAATAATAATAATAATAATTAAACAATAATAATATGCAAAAATAATTAAGAATACTTCTATATTAATTTAACATTGACATTAAATCAAACTTCAAAACCGTTGTAACTAAAATAATTTGAAGAGTAATCCAACATTTATTAATTAATGTTAAGAAAAATGTATCTATTAATTAAAGTCAAGAAAAAAATATTTATTAATTAGAGAGTTAAAGAAAAATATACTCCTATTTATTAATTAATACAAAAAAAAACTAATTGAAAGGGAAAAAAAAAGGGTAGACTTACTGGGCCAAGGCCCCGCGCTTGAATTGATGATTGTATTTAACTTGAAGCCCAACACATCTTGAGTAAAAAAAGATGATTTATTTGCCATTTTCAAGCAACAGCCTTAGACTTACATAAACATTGGAGATGAACTTAGAACTCGTTGTATATATCCTTGTCATTATGCATATCTTCCCGTATACAACAAAAGAAAGAAATACTAAGACCATCTCCAACCGAGCCGGCAACCGGGCATGAGGGGGAGTTGCCGGCAGTCCTCGGTTGGAGATGGCAAAAGGCATAAGGGGGAGCAAGGCGGGCAGGGCGGGCAGGCACCTCGGGCAGGCATGAGGGCATGAGGGCGGTCATTGAATGACCGCCCTCTTGCCTGCTGGGCAACGCGCCCAGCAGGCTGAAATGATATGGGTGGCCGCTGCCAGGCCACCCATTTGATTGTATTTTTTTTTTAGTTTATTTATTTATCTTGCACTTTTGTTTTCTTTTTGTGTGAAAATTATTTCTTGCACTTGGCTTAATTGATTTAGTCTCTTTTCAAATTTTCGTTAATTTTTTAATTAATTAAATTGTAAATATTAGTTTAAATTATTTTAAAATAATTTTATTTATAATAATATTGTGTAAAAATTGTAATTAGTTTTAAATTTTTTTATTTTTAATTACATTGTATTTTTATTTTGTGTTAGATTTAATAACGTGATTAGTTTAAAAATTGAAATTTAAAATTTTTATATTTCTCAAATTCATACAAATAAAAAAATTAATAATAAGTGTTGTTTGTTTTTCGTTAATTATTTTAGTTGTTGTTTTTTCCGTTAATTATGTTTAGTCATTGTTGATTTTTTTTATTATTAAGATGGCATAATTTTCATGATTGTGTAGCTATTAAAAAATTATTTTAATTTTAATTAAAAATTATTATTATTATTATTGTTGTTATTATTAAAATAAGTGAAAGTGAGTAGAGTGGGAAAAGCGAGAGTGGTGAAAGTTGTGAAATTGAATTAAATGGAGGTTGATTGCTTTCGGTTGGAGATGAATTTTTAATTGGGCAAAAAGGCAATTGAGCAAAGGCAATTAGGCAAGGGCAATTGGGCAAAAAGGGGATCAAAGAGGCAATAGGGCAATTGGGCATTGTGTTCGGTTGGAGATGGCCTAAGGACCCATTTGGATTGATGGATTTGAGTTGGATGGATTTGAAATCCCTTGTCAAATCCATCGTGCTATTTGGATACAAAATTAAATCCATTCATTTGAAATCCTGGATTTTAGTCCAATGGATTTCAACTTAATTTTAAGTGGATTTGAAATTCCTCCTAAAACTAATCATTTGAAATCCACTTAAAAAAAGATCCACATTGCATATTTTCAAAAATTACAATTTGATCCCAAATTTTCAAAAAACCAAGAATGCAATTCAGTCCAGAATTTTCAAAAAATTAAAATTTGCAATTCGGCTACTATTTTCAGAAATTCGAATTGCACTTTTGGTCCCTATATTTTCAAAAATTACAATTTTGACCCCAAATTTTTTAAGAATCCAAAATTACAGTTCAGTCCAGAATTTAATAAATTCAAATTTCAATTCGAACCCAGATTTTCAGGAACAAAATTTGCACTTTTGGTCCCTCAATTTTTTAATATTGCAATTTTACACTAGATTTTTTAAAAAATCAAAAATTGCAATTCAGTTCAGTATTTTAAGCAAAATAAGTTTTCAATTCGGCCCCTAATTTTCAGAAATTCAAATTTGCACTTTTGGTCCCTCAATTTTTGGAAATTACAATTTGACCCCGGATTTTTTAAAAACCAAGAATTGCGTTTCAGTTCAGAATTCTCATAAAATTAAAAAAATTCAATTTGGCCCCAGATTTTCAGAAATCCAAATTTACACTTTTGGTCCCTCAATTTTTAGAAATTACAATTTGACCCTAAATATTTGAAAACCCCAAAATTACAATTCAGTTTATTTCGGAAGATTTAAATTTTCATTTCGGCCCCTGATTTTCAGAAATCCAAAATTTCACTTTTGGTCCCTTAATTTTAAAAAATTGCAATTTGACCCCATATTTTCGAAAAATAAGAACTGCAATTCAGTCCATAATTTTCAAAAGATTAAAATTTTTAATTTGGCACCTGATTTTAAAAAATTCAAATTTGCACTTTTGGTCCCTTTATTTTCAAAAATTATCATTTGACCCCAGATTTCCCAAAAACCCTGAGTTCCAATCCAGTCAAAATTTTCAGAAAATTAAGATTTTCAATTCGGCCCCAAATTTTCTGAAATCCGAATTTGCACTTTTGGTCCCTCAATTTTCAAAAATTATAATTTTTCCCAAATCGATTTATGTGATTTTATCCCGATATCAACAACAAGAATTAATTGATAGAGCAAATTATAAGGCATGATTGAGAATTTCAAATAACACAAATGATATATACCAAACAATGGATTTCAAATGAATGGATTTGAAATCCTTTGTAAAAAAAATTTATCCAAACAAGAGATTGCAAATGAATGGATTTCAAATCATTGGAATTTCAAATCCATTCATTTGAAATCCCTCTTCATTTCAAATCCACCCATCCAAATGGGCCCTAAAGAAATATTAAAATTGGGGGTTGGTGTTGGAGATTTGGGAAAATTAGTATGAACGCCACGTCAGCATGAAAGTACATTCTTTCTCTAATTTCAATGGATTAAATTCACTAGGTAGGATCTAAGTAACTGGAGATTTGAGGCGAGTGGCCTAGGAAAGACGAATGAAGATAAGGTAATTAATTAATTATTAAATATTCATGTCTACACTGCGTTTAGGTATTTCATTGTAGTTAAAAACGTTTAAATTAAGACCCCATTCATTCATTCATTCATTCATTTTATCGTGGAAACCCCCAATGGTGCAGCTTCTGTGTCCGGTGCTGGGTTGCACAAGCGCCATTTGTTCTGTCTCACAACAACAGCAGGTACTTGTACTTGATTTCCTTCCGATTTTGTGGCAATATTAGTTTTGAGTTGGATATTTTCTTCTGCAACTCTTGAACGAATAATGTGGGACAGCATAAAGAAGAGGTTAAGTTTTTGAAGTTTTTGGCTCCGCCATTAATGGCTGCGGTTGTTGCCTTATCTCCTATCTCCAGCCCTCCTGGTGAGACTGCTTATTTAGAATTACATAAGATTTTACATACATACATACCGTGGTGCTTTCGTTGTTGATTAATTAACTTGTACCAAGTCAGTATTCAACTAATTAGGTCTAAAGCCTTGTAGCAAGACATTTCTAAGGTAAAACTAGGTCCACAATAGAGAATGAATGTTCCTGCTAAGACCTTGTAAATAGTTCGAGAGGGATTTTTTAGTTTACTTTACTTATTGGCCACCATTCTACCATATATATATAAATCATCCAACTTCTGATAATGATGCTAAGTTAGAATTGGTTCTTGCCAATATACCTGATCAACTCTTTGGAGCTATATTTATTGTACTGTTTAGTCCAGCAGGTGATGAAGTTTACTTTTTCTAAACACTCGGTTACCATTGTTCTTAAAACTTTTTTTTTTTTTTTAAACTCAATCAAAACTCTGTTAGTAAAATATTTTATTAGTCAACGTCTAGAAACTGTCGTTGAGCACTTCTTTTGTTAATTAAACTGCTTTCATAGTCTTCAAGTTATATGCCCTGGTTTATCTTAAGAAATTGGTTGGCGTTGGCATTTATTGCTGTGGCAGACGTTTCATGGTTTAGATAGGAAGACTGCAGAACTAGTAAGTGCCTCACTAATGTGTAACCTATTGCTACGTTTTGGGAATTAACTTATTTTTATAATATAGTGTCACTCGGACAAACAATAGATGTTCAGAAAGGAGCCACCTTGTTTCGTCGAACTTGCATTGGATGCCATGATGCTGGAGGCAACGTAATACAGCCTGTGAGTTTACTTGATCATTTCTCCATATCCCACCGCCAATATTGGGTTATGTTAACTTCTCATCTTTCCAGGGTGCGACACTCTTCTTGAAAGATTTGCAAAGGTAATGGATACTTGACATTACTTGCCGTTTTCACGTTTACCGTGTAATTCAGTACCAAACTGTTAGTCCTTTGGATATCAAATATCAACCAGCCAGTAATATGGAAAATATCTGCAGTTAGACCAAGCTTAATTTTGTTTCACCTTATTCAGTCCATTTTGTTTTTCTCTTCTCTGGCAATCCACGTCAAAGTCGTGACATAATATATGAATGTGGCCACTTTATGTCCTATAAGTATAAGTAAGTAAAACTAGTGATTAATTTGTATCCTGACTAGAAGCAAAACAGAAATAGTACCTGGTTAACGGATTTCCATGTGTGCAGAAATGGAGTTGATACAGAAGAGGAAATATATCGAGTCTCGTACTACGGGAAGGGGAGAATGCCTGTAAGTTTCTAACTGCGAAGAACATATATTTGACTTCTTAAGATAGTTCATCATAACATGTCTTGTTTATGAAGGGGTTTGGTGAGAATTGCACACCTAGAGGTCAGTGCACATTCGGACCCCGGCTACAAGACAGGGAGATTAAATTGCTGGCCGAATTTGTGAAGTCGCAGGCGGATCAAGGTTGGCCTACCATTGAAGTTGATGGAGATTAGTTCTTCCAGCAACGGAGAACTTCTTAGAGAGGCATCCTAGGTAAGAGTTACAATTTCCAATAGCCACTTCAGGTATCTTTCTCTATATGCTCTATACATGGGCTGCATGTTTATCTTGTGGTTACATTTTATCTGTGTGATATATTTGAAACATGACTGTATTTTAGTTGGAATTTCAAAATGTAATACGCCGTATGATATATATTATAGATTACTATATATTTTTCAAGTATATATATTTTTAAGATACAATATGATTAATTTAGAAATATAGAAATTTACTGTAATATGTTTGTTAAGTCATTGATGATTAGAATTGAGTTAGTGACTAGTGAGTTCTTGTTTATAATGACATTATAACGGTGACTCAGATAGGTCGCGCACCCCGAATGAGGTTTATAGAAGTCCTTGCCATTTTATTTAATTTAATAGTTATAGTTATGAATACGTTCATGCAATCAATAACTAGTTACTTGTTTAATGGGAAAATTCCTGTCGTCATACACAAGATTTTGTATGTTTAGTGGATGTTGCTTTTGTTCATTGTTTGTTTATATAGGAATTTTCCTGTTTAATGAGAACGGAACTTACTTACAATCATGAGTATAGTAGAACTGTGAAAAGGCATTATTTTGTTCTGTAAAGGCTGAACTAGTTTAAAAGTTAGTTAATTAATAGTATGACGCAACTCACTATGATTTTATCACTTGGATCCAAGTTTACAAAAGGTTTTATGGGCCTATTTGGCTGGGTTCTGGCCCGGTCTTGAGCCAAAACTCTTCCAAATGGAGTTTGACAAAAACTCATGAAACTTATCACAAACTATTCAAAAACTCATATTTAAACTCTTGAAACTTATATAACATTGATTTGACGCATGCTACCTATTTTTCTCCTCAAACTCCATAAAAAAGATAGTGATTTGACACCTACTATCTATTTTTTTCTCCAAACCCAATCCAAATGGGTTTCAGTTTTTTCAAAATCACAAAACTCATCATCCAAAATTTAAACAAATGAGATTTCGAATGCTTCATCGAAATCACTCAAACTATTTTTTTGAAACTGAGACTGGAGATATCGAGTCAAAACCCTTCGAGATATGTTTCATGATATGACTTTTTCTGTATGTCACATTAGGCTGATGGAATAGGTTGATTGCTTCTAGAAAAATTGGGTTTTCATTGGATATCTTTTGTGGGGAAACACCAATCTTGTTCAGCCAAACTAATCAAATCAAAACCAATTGTACTTCTCACCTTGTGGTTAGAAATGTTATCGGTAACATTTTATTTTGGCCCTCTAATGTAGTTATATTTTAAAATTGATTTTTTTTTGGATATCTTGACAATATATGTTATTTATTGTGTTACTGTCTTCAATTTTAATCCTTATCGTTTGAAAAAAAATTAATATCACCATAAATCATCAATTTATGTCTTATTTGATTGAAAATTTTATTTTTTACTGAAAATCATCAGTTTTTATGTCACGTGATATTTTTTGCAAAAACTAAATTTTAGGGTCAGATAGGGGTGGGCGCGGATCGGATATTTAGGGTATTGGGTATTTCGGGTCGGGTACCCGACCTAGCGGGTAGTGAATTTTCACACCCAAAACCCGACCCGATCTGGCGAGTACCCGAAATTTTTGGGTATTTCGGGTATTGGGTTTCGGGTACCCAAAATTTCACTCTTTTACAGAAAAGCAAAAAAAAAAAAATGAAAACCGTATTTTTCACATTCAAGACAGCCAAATAAGTATGATTAGAAGAAGTAAAACTTAAAACAAGACAAAACAATTAACAATTAATTGAGATATAAACAGAAATATCACCTGGAATGAAGATTCGAAAGAACCCTAAGTCAAAAGATTCAATCTTGGAGCCACCAATTAAAGTAAATCTTTAGAAAACTTCACTTTCTTTATGAAGAAATGTGCTGCTAATTGCTGGGCCAAAATTTTTTTTTTGTTAAATACCCGAACGGGTCTCGAAATACCCGTTCGGGTGTGAGTCTAATATCC
The DNA here is from genome assembly GCA_003313485.2 of Penstemon barbatus. Taxonomy (NCBI): domain Eukaryota; kingdom Viridiplantae; phylum Streptophyta; class Magnoliopsida; order Lamiales; family Plantaginaceae; genus Penstemon; species Penstemon barbatus. The sequence continues at coordinate 203,120 of CM064877.1, forward strand.
AATACCCGACCCGGAAATATATTTTCGGGTTCGGGGATGTTAAAAAACCCATTTTTTTTTGTCCCAAACGGGTCCCAAAAACCCGACCCAAACGCCCAGCCCTAGGGTCAGATATAACATAAATTGATGATTTTCATACGAAAAACAAAATCGATCAAATAAGATATAAATTGATATTATAATCTTATGCTCTTAGAGGTGAACTGCCAAGAGGTTTCCGAAACCACAAGTCCTTTCAGCCAAAGGGAACTAAAATAAAAAGTGTATTAAACTTATTTTACGTTGAATAATCTCATATATAATTCGCAGCCACATGAATTGAATGAGTCAAATTAACAGGGCATCGAATAATCAGTTTGCCAGCTCTTCTCTCATATTAGGATTAAATTTGTTAAAAAACGGGCGATGATATTGATGATAATGTATAATATTAGAGGAATAAATGAAAATTAAAAGTATAACATAGATAAACATGTGCTAGTGGAGCTCTGATAATCTACGCAATAATGTAACATTTTTTTTTTTCGGTTCTTGCAGCAGCATGCATAGTTTAACAGTTTTTCACAATAATGTTACGTATTATTATTATTATTAAAATTAAAGAAAAGTGTAGTTTGTAGTGTGTTGTGTGGTCCTGGTCCTTGATTAATTTCCGTTAGGGCAGGGCAAGCTGGTCTGGTCTGGTCTGTTCTGTTCTGTTCTGTTTTGTCAATTAATCATGGACCGAAGAACAACACATATATGCAAAGCTAAAGACAAAACTTCATTTGTAAATAAATATATAGCATAAACTCGAGCCCCATTGCATTTTATTATTGTTTGTTTTGTTTTGATCCCATCCAATCCCATCCCATCTTTTTAATGAGACACTTAATTCATCCGATGGTTATTTTATGTGTGGCTTAGAACATACTAGCTTAATTAAAAATGCGTGGTCGTAATAAATATTGAAAACAACTACTACTAGACAGTATAAGTACTAGTTAGAACTTAGAAGGCAAAAACATTGGAGCGAAAGAAGCATGCATTGTGACAGATCGAGGCAATTTATAAGCGCATGCGCCGTTTATATGCCGTTTGAAGACAATCGTTATTTTATTTACCTCAACATGATTGTGATTTATTGCATGTGGTCCTAGTGTCAAAATTATGTCCATTAATATAATAATAATTGTTTAATTAAGGTACCAGTCCTTGTAGTGAAAGTGATATACAGTAATTAATAAACTTTAACTCTAGCTTACCCATAATATTTGTGTTGGTATGTTGCAGTAGAAACGTACGTGTACGTAGACTTTAATTTTAATGTTAAACTGAAAGTAATAATATATATATATAATTCGAATAATTAGACGGAGGAGGCATGTAGTTATGTACGTTTTATATATATGATAGCTTCTAACCAATTAATGTATATGGAGCAACAAGTAACGTACAACCTTAATTAATTAATTAATAATACCTAAATTATTTTATTTTTTTTAAAAAACTTAATAATATATATATATATATATATATATATATATATATATATATATATATATATATATATATACCTCATTAATTAATATAGTTAGTTAGATTAGAGACAGTAGTGGTGTGGTGCTAATATATACGTACTAGTGGTCCTGTCCTGTGTGGCTTTTTTGAATTTGAATGTAGTTAGTTATTTATATATAATTAATTAATTAATTAAGAGGAGTTTTGGCCTTTAATTTGGACAGGCAATAAGTAAGTCAGTGTCAATATATAGCTGTAAGATTAACTTAACTGAAAACCACACCCCCATTATTATCTCACACTATTCCACCCCACCCCGCCCTATTTATTTTCTCATCATCAAAATTATATATATATATATATTAGAAGAAAGATTAATTCATATTCATATTCATATTCATATTCGTATCATCGTATGTTGGTAATTGAGAGGTTGAAGCTGCCAGCATGATCTGATTACAAATAAATCCATCTTTATTTTTTTCAAATTGTCCATATATCTTAATTAATTTGCATCATCCATCAAACCTTAATTAGCCTTTACTACTTTTAATTTCTTCATTAATTAATTCTCGTTTGCCGCCTGTTTAAAATTCTAATAGAGCTAGCTAGGGCGATGGATTTAAAGTTTCAAATTTATTTCTTCTTTTCAAATATATATATATATATATATATATACATATGATCAGGTCATCTAGCAGCTTCAATCACTCTCCAACAATACCAATTATTAGTATATATATAAAGGCTGGTTGCATATGGATTTCTTGGATCGATTATTCTACTGCGCTTGGCGCAGGTAAGTATATATAAGTTCTTGATCATTTTATATATCCCTAATCTATATATGCATGTATATCAAACCTAATTAATTTGTAATTGATTATGAAATTAATTAGGTAATTAAACTATATGAATTCAATGTCGGCCGTGCATGTATATATTTTGCTTTTAACTTTGGAATCCCTGGCCTGAATTAAGCTAGATAGCTAGATAGATTTGTCGATCGTAATAATACTTACTACCTTTCAATGGGGAGATAGCTAAACTTGAGTTCGATCGGTTTCATTTTGGACTAAAGCTTCTGTCCTTCTGTTCCCAGCTAGCTCTGATACTAATTAATTAATTTGTCTCGGTCGGTCGTCGTATCATCAGTATGTTTATTCTTGTGTACATCTGGCCTATTTCCTTTTTCACTCGCCCCTTTAATTTCTTTTTTGGATATAAATATATATAAGTTGCCGGGTCATAATTAATTACAATTATATCTTTTTTGTGATTGATTACTTAGTAAAATTATTATCCAATTATATATATAATTTACTTGTAGTCTTCGATCGTTATCGACCTAGATCCTACAGTTGTTATTCATTGCATTAGCACACCTTTCAAGTTAAAATATTGTAGAATGTGTAATCATCCATCCTCCCTCTAATTCAAGGGCGACTTCAATTTAAGAAAACTATATTACTCCCTCCTTTCATATTAATTGACACATTTGCTAATTTTTTTAATTATATTTTATATTAATTGGCATATTAGGATTTTCAATATTGCCCTTCTCTTACGTCTATGTTGGGAAGCTCAAGAGTCACTAATAAAAGTGATTAGAAAGGGTATTTTTAACATTTTACTATGTAAAAGTGATTAAGCATTAGGTTTCTCAATATGTGTGAAAAATAACAATGTGCCAATTAATACGAGCCGGAGGGATTATCATGTTCTAATAGCAATGGAATTTGATAAAGTACTCAAGACTTACTTAAAGAAAGCTTAGCCATATATGGAGTGGAGGTAGATATAATTTTGTTTATATACGGTATTCATATGTTTCATATTAAATGTCATATTTCTTGTTTTCACACAGATTAAGAAATCTCATTGTTACATACTTCTTTTTTGTAATAAAATGTTTCAAATACCCTTTATAATGGTGACTACTTTTTAATTTTCTATTAGTGAGTGGTGATCATTGAGTTTTGCAACTTAAATGGAGTATGATATATGAGCCAAATTTAAAAAAAATGCTTAATTCAAACATGTCAACTAATTTGAATTTTTTTTTTCCCTTACAAATATGTTAATTAATATGAAACGGAGGGAGGGAGTAACATATACAAACATATGCGCATGGTGACAAGGTAGCTAGCAATGAAGAGCGTACCAAATTGTATATACTGGAGTATATTATTAATTAAATTGTTTGACGAATTTGCTGTTAAGATTTATTACTAGTAGTAATTTTAATAGTCGTGTTTTTGTAATTAATTAAGCTCACATCTTTCGATAATTGACTGAACATCAAGTGGTTAAAGAGCTTGTCAGAGGACTATTCAAAGCCTTACAAACAAACCACCACATGGAGAGAGAGAGAGAGAGAGACAGACTTAGACTAATCAACTGCCATAATTTTATTTAAAAAGGTTATTATGACATTTTATTCCATTCTAATCAAACAAGAAGCCAGGCCAGCTGCCATAATTAATGTGATACTAAATTTTATTAAGATAATCAATCAGCAACAACAGGTTAGCATCCTCAATAATTAATTTTGTGGTTTATTTGGATCTAATTGATTGACTCTTTCATCTCAAACACTATTGTATAATTTGTATTGTGTTGTATTGTACGCTTTAAGATACTCAAATACCAAACCAACATATTTTATCAACACACAATTACGTTCATCTAATATATAAAGAACCGAAATAGTCTTTAGTTTTGGCTTATTGATTTATCTGAGTTTCTCGACACAAATACAAACTTAATTTCATTTGGCCCAAGTTGACCAAAATTTCCTAATATAAGTCATGGAAGCACTTCTTGTCCTAGATCATTAATAAACAACTCAACTACACAAAGCTTAATTTAATTTAATTGCAAGAAAAGAATGAACTAAAAGTAATTTGGCACATACTCACCTACTTCTCGCCTCCCTATATATAATTCAATCCTCCAAAAAACATCATGTATTTTTTCAAACCTTTTGACATTAGTTTTCCCGTCCACAATATACTATGTACCAAGTTGTGAGTAGTCACGTAAATATCTTCAAAATACCATAATATAATAGAGGGAAACCAAACTAAAATACATATAGTGTTTATCAAAGAACAAATCCAACTTATCAAGGAAAAAACGTACAAAAGAGAAAATTGTACGCAAATCCATTAGGCTTATACATCCTACAGAATTGCACCCTGTAAAATGAGGAAAATACAAATAAATTAAAATTGAAGTCCAATCCTCCATTATTTAAAAACATTTCCATTACAATTACTTGCTAAAATCCAAAAATCAAATATGAAGAGTTTCAAGCAATGATCCAAAGAAGTTCACCTTTTCTCAATCATTAGGCATGCATATGCCTAATAAACTTACCTGACGATTTAACAGTTGATACTTGTGCAAATACGTGCTCCAATATCAGGTGGATTTAATTGAGCTTCAGTCCGGAAATGAAGAGATTCCTGTCAACCAACAAATCAAATTGATCAGAATTTTTATTAGGCATGTAACCCCATATTAAATATCAGAAAAATCAAAATAAAGAAAGAAGGTACATTTAAACTTCTGCACAAACCAATCAAATAGATTTTGATGCAACATAATTACCAGGTAATAACTTCTATGGTTACTCAGATGCAGAAAATGTTATCTACCATTACTTCCAATGTTGAATGTCAAACTAATCCAGGAACTCCTAAAAGGGAAAGAATTAGATGGATGACAAATAATATGCAGAAAATGTTATCTACCATTAAGTAATTTGGCACATACTCACCTACTTCTCGCCTCCCTATATATAATTCAATCCTCCAAAAAACATCATGTATTTTTTCAAACCTTTTGACATTAGTTTTCCCGTCCACAATATACTATGTACCAAGTTGTGAGTAGTCACGTAAATATCTTCAAAATACCATAATATAATAGAGGGAAACCAAACTAAAATACATATAGTGTTTATCAAAGAACAAATCCAACTTATCAAGGAAAAAACGTACAAAAGAGAAAATTGTACGCAAATCCATTAGGCTTATACATCCTACAGAATTGCACCCTGTAAAATGAGGAAAATACAAATAAATTAAAATTGAAGTCCAATCCTCCATTATTTAAAAACATTTCCATTACAATTACTTGCTAAAATCCAAAAATCAAATATGAAGAGTTTCAAGCAATGATCCAAAGAAGTTCACCTTTTCTCAATCATTAGGCATGCATATGCCTAATAAACTTACCTGACGATTTAACAGTTGATACTTGTGCAAATACGTGCTCCAATATCAGGTGGATTTAATTGAGCTTCAGTCCGGAAATGAAGAGATTCCTGTCAACCAACAAATCAAATTGATCAGAATTTTTATTAGGCATGTAACCCCATATTAAATATCAGAAAAATCAAAATAAAGAAAGAAGGTACATTTAAACTTCTGCACAAACCAATCAAATAGATTTTGATGCAACATAATTACCAGGTAATAACTTCTATGGTTACTCAGATGCAGAAAATGTTATCTACCATTACTTCCAATGTTGAATGTCAAACTAATCCAGGAACTCCTAAAAGGGAAAGAATTAGATGGATGACAAATAATATTACAGCCACCTACAGACACCTCCATAACAAAATGCACCAATATATTTGTAAAGCATCATTCAACTAAATAAAAAAAGCTTGAGCTAATTCGAAATTCTTTTGAACAAAGAAAACAAAGATTTATCAGCACCTTACTAACATTTATATATATTTAGAGGGCCATGATATTAAAAACAAATTCCCAGACATGCTACACAAATACGTTTCCAATCGCGTTATTAACAGATCATAATAAAGAAAGCTTAATGCCAATATCATCAAAACAAAAACCAAGTCAAATAATCAATATCTTAATCACTTTCACAACATAATGTACACAGTAGAAATTAACAAAAAAAAAAACCTGATTTATAAATATAAATGATACAATCTGTACCAGTCACTTTCACCACATAGTGTACAAAATTAAACAACAATAATATCTGAACCTAGTAGTTGAAGCAAATGAGCATGTAGTATGTACCTCGTTCTGCAGCAAACTTTTGCAAAGCATCTTCTTGATGGAAACTGGCAGGGAAACACAAAATGGAGCATATATGGGAAAGAGTCACAATATACCCATTACCCTTGACCAACTATTCAAACTAAGAACAAGAGATAAGAAAACTGACCAGAAAATCGAAAATAGTTGCAAATGGTAGACAGGCAGGCAAACTATCTCACCCTACCGATTGCCACCAAAATGGTTTACTCAGAAAAACTAAAATTAGAAACATATATGGTAAAAGAAAAGCTTAGTGATCATCACTATCTTCAAGATGCTGCTCTTACAAGAATCTTAAACTAAATGCTCGGATCACAAGATTACAATGTAAGAAAACTCATAGCATCAAAGGTATAGAATAAAATTAATTCTCAAAAGGTAAAAAATAAATTTCAAGTTGCGAAAGAAGCTTCACGTACATCATATAAATCAAGAATATCTGCAGCCTATATCATCCTCGAGAAACAAAAAGTATCCAGCCCCCTACTTGAAATGAGTAGGAGTTGCAGAGTTGAAAGTATATGCATCTCCTTCCTGCCAGAAGTCAGTATGCAAGCTTCTTAGTTCATTTGAAGCAATCCATCATACAGTAATGCCACCCACACCACGTTTAGGAGAACTTGGTAAGTCCAGAAACCTTAGTTGCTTATTGCTGACAAATGAATGTCCCCAGCTCGTCAATAATCATGCATCCAAGCATCATTTAGGTACATAAAGAAATAAGAGTTCAGCTTAAACTAATTCCAATCAAGTTATCAGACCAACGCAATACATGGCACCCATTCCATAATTTAAGCACCATAAACTACCCATGGAAGATCAAGTTTGCACCACCAGAATTTAAAATTCACACAATTGAGCACGTCCAACATATTTTTTCACATCAGCAAGACCAGTGTAACCGACACCATCGTACTTCAATTCAAAAACTCAATACACATTCAAATATGTAAATGAAAAAAGTAATCGCACAATCCTATTAACACAAAAACCAAATATAAATGAATGAAAAAACAGAAAAGATAATCCATTAAAAAAAAGGGCTTAAAGAAATCAAAGAAACTTAAAATACATAGGAACCAGCGCCACTAAGTCGGAATCTGAAGACTCCACTCTCCGATTGTAAATCAATCATGATGTTTTCCAGGAGGGGTCTCTTTTCTTCCTAAGAACAAAATCTAATGGAGTTCAATAAAGGCCAGCCACAACAGTACACAAGATCATTCAACAATATATATGATACACGAAATAAGAATTAAAAGTAAGCTATTCAAACTTGGGTGGGCTCAGCGGCGCCTCAGAATCCGACTGCTTAGGAACGACAATACCAACAGCGCCATTCATTCTAGCACGAGCTTCCGCAAACATCCTCTGCTGTTCCGCCAACGCTTCCTCTTCGGTCATCTCGGCTGCATTGGTCCATTTCCCAGGTCTGATTGTGTCAATTGTCTCAATCCTATGCTGCTCATAGGCTGCATAAACTTCTTCAATATAGTCCCCAAATCCGAGAACCTCTAGGGCTTTGAGTACATGTTCTGGTGCAATAGTTCTCTTGTCTTCCCTGTTACACACCTCATTTGATTCGGATGAAATTAGATTAATAAACTCTACACAACACTCAATCAAAAGATCTTGAGCATCTCTGGCAACACGAACATCTGGAGGAAGCATCTCCTTGATTATTTTGGTCATGGTGGCTTTAGGAAGGGAAGCATCATCCTTTGTTCTACCAACAATGTCCATAGGTTCCATTTTTCAACTACTTCAATAGAACAAACAGAAATCTAATTGATTTTTGCTGAAGAAATAAAAAATCTGAAAGAAAAATAGAAATGGATAAAGGAATAAATATAAGGAGTAGTACGTACTTACTAACGGATCGTTCGATGTTGGAAGAATCAGGCGGTGGTTCACGGCCGATTATAGAAGAGAGCAGGTTGTTGTGGGCGAGTGCAGCAAAGATTGGGGTTTCATCGAAGCGCGTCGATCGAAATTCGTCACGCGCTATTCTGAAATTGGAAGGAAGGAGTTTCAATACATAAATGAAGTAGAGTGTGTGAAGTCTGACTAATTGAGAGCGCCTATTTTATAGTTCCAATCAATAGAAGCCCAACCCAAAAACAGCCCAGCCCAGCCCACGTCACATCTCCCTCTCCCTCTCTGATAGTCTGATTGCATAAATAAAATAATAGAGCGCCTATTTTTCTAGTTCCAATCAATAGAAGCCCAACCCAAAAACAGCCCAGCCCAGCCCACGTCACATCTCCCTCTCCCTCTCTGATAGTCTGATTGCATAAATAAAATAATACTAACAAATACAAGTAGTAAAATTAAAGAAAGAAGAAAAGAACCCAAATTCCAAAGATTATGCTCTGGAAATGGCATCATCATCACCATCTACACTTCATCTCCCCTCAAGATTTTTTCATAAAGTCATTCCAATTCTTCCCTTGAAGAATAATCTGAATCTGAGATATGTTTCCAGTTCTTTACACACAAATGCAAATGCAAATGCAAATTCGAATGCGAATCTGAGATATGTTTCCAATTCCGTAAATGCTCAAACACACTTCTCTACGGTCGGCGCAGAATCTGCGGGGCCCATTCCTTCCGACCAACTTCTTCAGGTGGTCCAAACTGCAGCCAACACTGGTGCTGAGGTCATCTACTTATCATTTCCGTTTCTTTTTATAATTCTTTTCTTCTAAGGACATCCTCTATCTAACTATATAAGTTTTAATTTATTTCAGGTCATAATGGATGCTGTGAATAAGCCCCGTAATATCACCTATAAAGGACTTACTGATCTGGTGACCGAGTAAGACCTCCCTTGATTGATATAATCTTTTAGTACTATCGACTTCTTTTTTTATAGCTCCAAGATGAACAACTTCACATTATTAAATAAATACTGTGACTGTGTTCATTTACTGTTCTTTAAGGTTACTGTTTTTCTCTTTTCAGTTTGTTGCTTTATTTTGGGTGTGATTATTATGTACTTGCTTTAAATCTCAGCACAGATAAAATGAGTGAGGCTGCTATCCTCGATGTGGTACGAAAGAATTTCAAAGATCACCTAATTCTTGGGGAGGAGGGAGGGCTCATTGGGGATTCATCTTCTGATTATCTTTGGTGCATTGATCCCTTAGGTAAATCCAGTCATGTTACTAGCTACTTCTGCAATATGCCTCCTGAGTTTGCTTTAGATCAACTTGGTTTCATTGGGTCATATTGATATAACTGGTGGTGAAACCCGTAATGGCTTTTTGCAAGTAAGAAAAATTATTTTTTGTCTTCTCTTCATTTTCAAGCTTTTAATCAATCATCATATCCAGAAATCTCACCTGTGATTATAGAAAGGAAAAGACAAAAAAGATTAAGCGTAAAATTCTTGTTGAACTTAACAAATTTCACTGATACATGGTGCTTTAGTTGTAATTTGTTTGACCAAGCTTAGAGTGCCCTCAGGCATCTACATGAATTGAAGTTCAATTACTTTTATGAAATAAACTATTAAATAGCTGGTGCAGGCGTCCACCAAAAGGCCTTATATTTTCCTTTCAGTTCCACTTACTGGTTTTTTTGGTTATCTTGATTCTTTACATGTCTATGGTTTCTGTTTCTTCCCTTATTATTTTCTATATTGTTTGTGTAGATGGTACCACAAATTTTGCTCATTGCTATCCCAGCTTTGCCGTCTCCGTTGGTGTCCTTTTCAAAGGAAAACCAGCTGCTGCCACTGTGGTATCTAACACTTATGATTTGTAGCCTTTTCAACTTATATCTGGAAAAATGATTTCAAGTAGCCTTATTTGCTATTGGAGAATATCCCTTTTTATTTTCCGTGAACATAAGGTTTTCTGTATCTGTAGGTAGAGTTTGTTGGTGGGCCTAAATGTTGGAATACTCGGACTTTTTCTGCAGCTGCTGGTACAAGATTCTTAATACTCCATTAATCAGTTGATTATTGTCATTGTGTTCTATTAGGTTAATGTAATAATATTCATGAAATTTCAGGCAAAGGTGCATTCTGCAATGGTGAGAAAATTCACGTGAGTCCTACTGATAAGGTGAGTCATCATTCAGTCTACACATGAATGCCTTACTCTGAATAGACCTTTTTCAACATACTTCTATTTCATAAGATATTTTCAGAATTTATTGGGGGGTATCCTTCTGATGACTATTTTCTGGAATCAATAATACTAGGTTGAACGATCGCTTTTGGTTACTGGATTTGGATATGAACACGATGATGCGTGGGCGACAAATATAGAACTATTCAAGGAATTCACTGACATTAGTCGGGTAGAAAAATAAATTCATGTGCTCTTCATTAATTATAAATCAAATAACTCTGTATTGTAAGTCAAATGTTTGTAAAGAAGGACCTTTTGTGCTGAATATCTTCAACTTTCCTTGTTCACTACTTTTGGCATTTGCTGTAATAGGGTGTGAGGAGGCTAGGTGCAGCGGCAGTTGACATGTGCCATGTATCTCTGGGAATCGTAGAAGCCTATTGGGAGTATCGTCTCAAACCATGGGATATGGCTGCTGGTGTTTTGGTAATTTTGCATCCATTATCAATGCATATTCTGTAGTTGTTGTTCCTCGTGTTCTCTTTTTGTTCATCATTTGTTTTGTTCTGATTGATATATGAAATATCCGAGCTTGCCCTTGTTCAAAATTGATGATAGTGAAAGAAGTCGATGGCACTAAGGACATTGACTTAATATTTTCTCGTATTATACATAAAGAGTAGTACTTCAACTCTGGTCCTGCGTGGATACCTATTTCTGTTTATTTACTTTGTTTAATGTACATGTAGATAGTCGAGGAGGCTGGGGGGACAGTTTCTTGCATGGATGGAGGCAAATTTAGCGTATTTGATAGATCCGTGTTGGTATCCAACGGAGTGCTTCATGCTAAGGTTAGCCCCAGTTGTGCAACCTAGTATGACAAAGTTACATAAATAAGTTGTTTTTTTGCTTACAACTTTCCAATCAAATCACAAGTAGAATGAATGATATCTCAGCAATATGAAATACTATCTATATATAAATAATGCAGCTTCTTGAGAAAATTGGACCGGCAACGGAAAATTTGAAGGGCAAAGGGATTGATTTCTCGCTGTGGTATAAGCCAGAAAATTATCACACTGAACTCTGACTTCTTTTGGACATCTCATTCCTACACTTCACCTTTTTTTCTATATAAATATATTGGAATGTAAGCAATGTAATTTTAGACAATATATGTGATTGTGTGAATGTGACATTTTTTATTAATCAACTTTTGAGTGAGAAGAGAAAACAAATGAAATAATTATATATAAATATATTGGTATAAACAAACTATACTCTTTATTCAAAATAGCAACACTATTTGAAAGAAGTAAAGCGCAAATTGGATCAAACCCCTTATTATAAGGGAGTGGAATTGAATAGGTGGACTCATCAAACTCAACCCAAGTCTACCTTTCAATAAGAGGCGAGGCGAGGCTATTGATTCGAAACTTCTCCATAAGAATCCTTAATTATTCAATACATACATTTTAAATAACACTACTCTTCTCACATTGGTTTAGCTGAAGTGTTACATTCAAAAGATACAATCAATGTGAATGCTGCTCAGCCTCAATTGTAAGCAACATCAGCCGAAGAGGTATCCATGTCATTGAGTCCCAATTCTTCATTCTGCTCCCAAGACCTCTCGTACTCCTCAACTGAATCAATGCCACACAATACAAATACTAGTAAATGTAAGTAATCATTCAAACAAAAATAACTCAAAAATCACAAACTCTTACATTGAAGATTAGGAAACAAATGAATCCTAAATATTTACTCGTTAATAACCAAAAGCATAAACAACTACACCAGAGAACATCAAAATCAAAAGAAAAAGGCAAACTCACACATCAGCTGATTGTCATCATTAATATCATCAGTTGCAGGGGCAACAAAGGAATTGGCCAGAGCATCATCAATTATCAAAGTCCAAGGTTCTTCCAAGCTTTTCAGCTGTCAAAAAACCAAGCTTGACATAAAAAATGTGGAAATAAAATTAACAAGCAAGGTATAAGTTAATAGTTAGTATCGGGAGAAAGAAAGTAAGGATATTTTGTAAGCTCAATATTGCCAAGAGTAAACAGGATGAGTTGTCGAATTAACATGAGGACCATATAATTGCAAAACATGAGGAAGTAAGGCCTCAATATACACTTGGCAAGTAAGTTAAGTATTTTCAGATTCTGCACCTTGTCGAGCTTTGCCCTGAATTCTATCCACTTGTTCTTTTTTGTATCCTCAAGGCTATCACCAAAACTAAACCCATGTACTCTCTCAAGGCCTGCAATTGAAGTCAAGGAATGAGTTTTTACATACAGGAAGAAATAACTAAAATAGTGACAGATTTCAACTCCCATAACTAATGAAGAGCTTAGTAAGGCAACAACGAATTCACTCATCATCAACAATGTAACAATGTAAAGAACTTGGACAAACAAGCAACTGAAACCTCCCCCCAGTTCTCCCCAAACCCCAACCCCTCCCAAAAAATATAAAAAATGAAATGAAAGTAAAAGTGAAAGTGAAATGAGTGGAGTTGGAGAGATGGGTATGCAGGGTGCATACTTACTTTCACCAATCTTCGATATCAAGCCTTCAACAGTTGTCACAAGTCCACCTAAAGTGCCACTAGTCAGTTCCAAGTCAAGCTCCGGTATTTCCACACTGGCAGTATCTGACTAACATGATCAAGATTTTCATAATTAGAAACTTCGAGAAACGCACATGTGAATCAGTAAGATTAGCATAAATAGAAAATAATAGTACACTATTTAGTATATTTGACATTCTTCCCTTCCCCAAGGAACTTTAATTAAAAAAAAAAAAGAATTTTTTTTGAAAGAGAAGGGATTCCAATCTAGACGGGTACTGCTGAAATAGTTGAACATTACATCCGCAACTGTGCAGACTAAGTGGCATCTGATATTGTTAACATTTTGAGAGTTACCCTTTCAACATATTTGAAGATGTTATTTTATTTAGGATTACTGTTTGTAGGAAATAACTTAATGTTGAAGTTGCTTCTCCGGGGTCCCCAAATATTACATCAATGGCATGCTATGTAGAACTTCTGAATGGTATGACAACTTCAAAGTGTAGTGTGTTGTTGATCTCTCAGTTGCAAACTGTAGCAATTAACACACAGCAAAAAAAGGAACTTGTCCCACTCCACAAACAAGAATAAATCGAAGTCACTTACCTTTATCACATCCCGGCTAAGGTCTCTTATGTTCTTCACATGAACTGTTATCTTCTTTCCTTTGTCGGGAATACGTCCACCAGGCTTCACCTGCATTTGCAGTGCACCATTGAAACCATCAATATCTTTATATAAACCAACTTCGAGGAAGATGATAGATGACACAAACCTCAGAGCTGCGGTAACCACAGGCATCACAAGTGGAGGCCATAACAATCACTTCTTGAAAATAAGGAATATCTATTTATGGTTAAGCTAGCAAATTCGTTTTTATGTTTGCTGAGTCATAATTTCAGCCACAAACTCATCAAGTGCATGTCATAATACCTTGAAATAACTTCTTGAACTAAAAACTTCACATTTCATGGATAGCTTGAACTAAGAGAGAATGAAAAGCTACTATATTTAACAAGATGAGTTAAAAAGAACTAAGCTACGTTTAAACCTTGAACTTAAAATGATAAGGGAATACAAGGGGGTGGGTTGAAGATAACACAGATGCCCATATTAACTGCAGAAGTACTTCACAAATTCAAGCAATTCTACCAGATTGGAAAAGAATCTACCAACAGACTCCCCATCACGACATTCTATAAAGCTAAAGCTGCACGATTATTTCACATATAGTTTCCACTGTATTTACTGCAGTATTACCACCCATCACAAATAACTAAGTCATATATCAGCAGAGAAATTCATGTAAATGATTGACCATAACAAAAATTATTGCTGGCTACTAACTATGTGACCTCACGCTAGATTTTATATCTCAAATTAAGAAAAAATGAGGGTGATAGCCAACACTACATTCTGAGGTGCAAGCAACACATGAAAAGGATACTTGTGACAAACATTCGACACTCGCATCTGGTAGCACAAGCTCCACAGGTAGATGGGAAAGTCATGACCTGCCAGAAAAGGATTGAGTGACGATAACACAAACTAATAATTAAGAAATAAAAGAAAGCAGATTTATGCATTAACCGAGTGTACCTCTTCAGGGGCAGAATATCGAAACAAAGCTTCAGCAATTTCTGCACTATTACCTTGTGCAATTGCTCTGCGGCCATCTCTTGCTCCAACTGAGCCATGTGCCCCTCCTTGAACTTGAACAAGGTTGTTTGCCCCCTCTAGATTTGTTTGACTAGGTTCTACTGTTGTTGGATCAGCAAGATACCCTAAGGCGGCATGTTGTTCAGGTGTTCGTTCATAAAACTTAATGGTCAACGATGGATCAGGAGATGGGGCATACCTATTTAGGAGTAATTCGTTACACTTTAACAAAACTTGTGTACTATGCAAATTTAATAGATGTTATACTTTAAGAACTATAAAGAACAATAGCAATTTAACATTTATTTGTTAACCAACTTTTCATTAAAATATTTTCTATAATTTTCCAGAAAGGTATTCTTCTCGGGAATATAATAACAGATTTTCTATGTATATGTATACTAATACTTGAAGGAAGAAGCCTCTTACGGATTCTCAATGAAGCTGTTTCCAGCAGGATCATCAAGAGTGAATGTAAACTGTGAATTTGCAGTAGCACAAGCTTTCAGTTTTACCAAAAATTCATCTATTGCTTCAGCTGTGTGAGGATCCACTTTCTTAAGGAGGAAAAAAAAAAGTTTATCACAATGCCAACAAGAATATGAGATATATCCACTACAGTTATGAACAAAATTCCACCTTCCGCTCTTCCTGAAGGGCTTCCAGGCCTTCTGCAGCTCTTACTAATATCCCTTCGACCTAAAGGATAAGAATGAGAATATAAAAGAATCAATTGCAGAGCTGCATGAAACGTAATGCACAATGATCTAGCCTTAAAAGTCTGTGTTCAGCTGACAAACATATATACATAATTCTATGATTACTTCTGAGTCTCTGACATCATATGGGTGATGCAGGGCTTAACAATAAAATCATCCCCTTCCATAGGATGATGCTTATTGGTCCCCCAAAGCATAACATACAGTTTAAATGACACAGGACCAATACCCAACATGTGAAAACTGCCTATGCAAGTTACCACACCAAAACGATTATACCCAAAAATAAAATTAAAATGAATGACGAATTTCTCTGCATCTTATTTTCGACCTTCCCTCTTCGGAACTCACAACATCATCTGTGCCCCTTCCATATAAAAACATATAAGTTGCAATTTCCTTATTTTCAAGCAAATTTACATAGCTATTGATTTGTTCAGGAAAGCTGTAAATTTCAATGAAAAAATTAAGTGTGAAAATGTTAAGGAAATACAGTTGACAAAGACCCACGCTGAGCCTCAGGTGGAATTTCGAAGTCCAGTTCAGGGATCTGCACAAAGAAATATTGATGTAAGATAAAGTAATAATATTCTAAATCTGTACAATATGGAGGGGAAGTCTCGCATTCCTTAGGTGACAGTAAGAGATGTGATATTCAAGAAATAATACCTTGATTGTCGCGGTTTCAGATTTCACCACCTGTCGACTGAACATCTGCATAAAGAATCAACCAGCACAAAAATTTAAAACGGAAACATGACGTCCAGTAGCCAAATAGTAGAAAAATTGAGTTATTATCTCAATATAATAATGGAGAATGAGTCGGCAGATAATTCCTATATGATTCATCACTTTAAAAATATGCATATAACACAGTTAAACACGTGATCATGAAAAATACCTTAAAATTATTGCACCTAGGAAAGTTTAAAACTTACAACGAACAAGTACATTTTAGATTGCATTTATGTGTCACAGGAAAAGAAAAGAAAAAAAATCACAGGAGACGACCTTTTGATCAGCTAATGGAACATGAAGGGAGTAGTAACAGCCTTTAGGTTGGATTTCACCGGCAAACTGCACCTCATTATTCCTTCATAAAAAAAAAGCACAAAAATAATAAGAAACCTTGAATCAATATCTAATATTGGCAAAAGAAAAAATGAATTACCTCTCACCGCAATGAGGACATTCAAATGCTGACAACAATATCTGTACCAATATTTACACAAAATCAAGAAGGAACACAGCCGAAAACACAAGAAAATGGATGGTTATCTTGAAAACAAAAAGAAGTTAGTGTTGCACGGTTCGCAATAAAAGAAATTACCTTTCTGAAATGTGGGATCAGGGTTAACAAAAATCTTGTTGTCCCCTGTAAACATGAATCAAATAAAAGATCGGTTGTGAATAAAGTTAAGCAACATAAAACAAGATTTTCAGACTTGCAAGGGCAAAGCAAGGTACAAATGGCGAGCACAACAAATTATTACGAAAATTAAAAAGAAAAGCAGCAGTTGATAATACATTTTCGCCACAGCGCATACAGAGGCTCTCTACTGCGTAGAGTGGTGCTTCAGAAACATCGTTGGAAACAGCCTCTACCACCGACCGTACGTCAATTTCGGGCTCGCTCTGCATTGCTGCTGATTCTGAAGCCGTTGTTCTCTCCATTTCTTTCTTTAATTAATAATTAATTGAACTCTCTCCTCTACACCCCTCGCTTTTCCTTGCATTGAAGCGAAAGAAGGTTTGAACTTTTAACACAACTGATATTATTCCAGAAGCTCCGCGATTTCTCATGATTTTCTTTTACTAGATAATTATCTTTTGATGTAACAATTTTGCACCAGCCGTCTTAGCTCAGCTGGTAGAGCGCGTGGCTTTTAACCACGTGGTCGTGGGTTCGATTCCCACAGACGGCGTTTTGAATTTATTTTTGGGCCTACTAAAGAAGAAGGCCCTGGACACAAGAACTCACTGGCTCAGGTCATATTACCAAACGCATATTTGTTTTACGTTAATTAACCTTTTCTTTTTACTAAGCTTTGTATTTAGAGCTTGGATCGGAGCTCACATTCAGTATAGTATGGTTCGAACTTAAATTTCACATTTGGGAGTCAAAAATAGATTTTGGAGAATAAGTGAAACTTTCTTGAGAAACAAAACAATAGATCATAATCATGTAATAAAATTAGACTTAAAAAATAAAAACAACCAAAAGGGTTCATCTAACTCGAGCTCTCGCATAATTTATTTATGATAGTTATTATGAACACTACATTATATATTTTTTTTTTTTGGTAACCCAGGTGTACAAGCTTACACTTGACTAATCCTGGACCCTCAGAACCCTTGCCCTAGAACCCTGAAGGATGTAAATCGCAGGATGTGCCTCCACCAAGCCCCGGGTTCCCACCATACTGCTGTACACTCTGCGCACAAAGGGGTCTTCACACTACATTATATTTTTCCTCTTATGCATGCATGTGTAATCTTCTTTCGGTATACTATTTCTATATTTTTAAAACTCAAAACTAAATCGACAAATCATTCAACGATAATATAATAAATGACTTGTTCTGCTTCAGCTGTCTATGGTTCTCCGGTGCGTAAAGAAATTTTGATTGATTATTTAAACTAGGGTTAATTAGGGTGTGTTTGCAAACATCTTATGAATTTTTCTTACCTCGAACGCATCAATCTGGTGTTTGCAAAATTGTTTTGTGTTTCAACTTCTCTCAAAATAATTTATTCTAAGTTACTCGAGGTATTTCTACTTATACTGAATTTAACTCACAATCTTCAACCTCCGCTTATTTGCCAGAGTTTACAAACACACCTAAATATAGTTTGCTTCCTTAAAGTATAGGGATGTCACTAGTTATCCCTCTAAAGTATTTGTTGTAATATTTATCCCCCTCCGTAATAACTTTTGATTATTTATTCCAAATTACACTGCTCTTTTATAACTAATATATTGGTTATTTATTAATTTATCAAAAAAAAATATTTCTTTATATATTATGAGTTTCTTCATCCAGATTATGTCGGTAATAATTTAACCTTCGCTAATTTTCAATGACTAAATGTGAGTTCACCGTAAGTACATATTTTGTATTAGTATTGAATCTACAACAATAATGTTAAAGTGAAAAAAGTCATCATTCTTGCATATTAGAAGGTCTTGATGAAGTTTTTATATTTAATTCTCGCTTCTTATTGCCTATTTTATTTAGCTGGTTAGTATATTAACATGTACATAAATATGTTTCTCAAAGTCTTGTGCTGCATTAATAAATTTAGTCAATGATGTTTAAAAAGTATTCTTGTAACTTGCTTCTTGAGACACGTTTCTCTGCATAGTGCATTATTATTCAGTGCTGCCTGCTACATTCTGTTCAACTAATTAAATTATGCTTATCTAATCCATAGGTCATGATCCGCGCAACCAACGCTAACTAGGATCAACAAATTGAGAATTGAGATTTATTTTCACACGTCGCAAAATTGGATAACTTGCCCCATGTGATATTCAATTTATTTTTGTGTGATTTGAAAAATAACATTTTATTCCTCTTCCTCTGTAATTTTATAAAGAGTTTCAGACCTCCTCCCCGACATTTTTAAATGTGACAGTTTTCTCCCCCACTCCCCTCCCCTCATGTTATGATAAATATTATTCCATATATTATAACTACATTTTTCGTGATCACTCTCAATTTCGATTACATTCTTTCGCTGAAGGAAATAACTTGCTTCTTCAAAACATGTTAGATTAAATTGAGCTGGATTAAAATTAGCGAAGGTCAAATTAAATTTAAGCATTGAATTGTTAAAGGATCAACAAAATAAATCTGTGAATAGATGACAATAAATTTATAATCTACAAATTACTTTTGGAGGAATTTGTTGTTAGTTGGCATTCTAGAACTAAGAACGAATATATACTCCTACTTTGGCAAAGTTTTAAAAATGGTCCTACAACTTTGGTGTTTATTCAAAAATAGTTATGTAATTATAGTGAACTCATATTTAGTCATTGAACTTTTGCCTAATTTTAATTTAGTCCTATGCGTAACAAATTTGGTTCATCTCCTACAATTACAATTTGGTCCTACTACCATGGAAAAAATTGTAATTGCATGACGAAAATTGAATATTGAAAGATTGATCTCTCGCCTAATCTGTTACTTTAAATTATAAACAATCCCTGATTAAAAGATAATCAACACATGAGACTCTTGAAATCTGGTTGAACTTCATTCACAAATTACAGGATCTGATTTAAAAAATTTAGTCCCATTAGAGAATCTTTCCTTTTGATATACTCCTATCAAAATATTTTGACTAATGCCCATATGCTTCTATGACTTGGTTCTTTGGTTATAGAAAAGGAAAGAAAATATGTAATTGACAATAGGGTAAATACCACTTTTGGTCCCTCTTATCATTAACTTTTTACAGAGTGGTCCCTTTTATGTTTTTTTTCCCACTCTAGTCCCTACTATGAATTATTTGTTTCACTTTAGTCCCTACTATGAATTATGTGTTTCACTTTAGTCCTTATCAGGTGGTTCTGATAACACGTGACATGCATATGAACATTTTTAGGGCATTTTCGTCCGTTCACTATTGAGACTATTTGAGATATTGTTTAATTGGTGAGCAATTTTGGTGTTTGAAAAAGATTTTAGAAAAAAAAATTAGTTTGGAACGAAATGTACGATTAAGTTCGATTGGAATGAAAGCCTAGTTTGGAAATTTATATTTTTTTTAAATAATTAGAAAAACGAAAATATTCATGTTAGTTTACTTGAAATGACAAAATTGCCCTCATGAGCATATCACATGTTATCGGAATCGTCTTGGACCACTTGAAAAGGACTAATGTGAAACAAATAATTCATAGTAGGGACTAAAGTGGGAAAAAAAACATAAGAGGGACCACTCTGTAAAAAGTTAATGATAAGAGGGACCAAAAGTGATGTTTACCCTTGACAATAACTTAAAGAAATTGAAAATAAATTAAAAAACTTGAAAACAAATTAAAAGAAAGTGAAATGAAATGTTATATATTATTTTAAAATGGCTTTTTATTAGGTTTTATTAGATTGGATATTTATAGGTTTGAGATGTGGTTTAATTGATATTATTCCATCATGCGAGAGAGGGAGAATACAACTTAAAAAAAGAACTATATTATCTTAATGGATATTTTATTCAAATGATTGATGCCAAAAAATTAAAGACTTCTGAATATCTAATATTTCATACATAGCACACAGCTAATCAAAACATATGACAATATTTGATTTCTATATATTAAATATTTATATTTCAAATAGTTACTACTAATTATCTTTTAATCAGGGATTATTTATATTTGAAGTAACAGATTAGGCGAGAGATCAATGTTGTCAAAGTGAAGTAAAGTAAAATTAGCAAATACAACACCCTATTCTTTAGTGCCCTCCCCACTTTTTCCCACTTAGAAAAGCAGCAGAAAAGATAAGAGATAGAAGAGAGAGAGAGAGAGATAAAGACTCATCAAGTCTTCAAAATTCAACTTTACTGTTCAGTTAAATTTCCAGATCCAGGGAAAAGAAATCGTGAGAGGCGAGAAAGCCCTAGCCAAGTTACGAGAAATTAACTAGTCGTCTTTTGAACAGGAAATACGACTAGTTTGAAATGGCGCAAAACAGCCGGAAGACGCTGATCTACGCCCTGGTGGCGCGTGGGACGCCGCCGGTGGTACTGGCGGAGTACACCGAGTTCAGTGGAAACTTCAACTCCATAGCCTATCAGTGCCTCCTGAAGCTTCCTTCCTCAAACAATAAGTTTACCTACAACTGCGACAATCACACCTTCAATTATCTCGTTCACGATGGCTTCAGTAAGTTAGTAATAATCCAATTTAATTAGAGTTGTTGCTTTAATTACAACACATGAAAACTGAACTATTATTGTTATTTCCTTTTAAGTATTAGTATATCTTTGTGTTGTTGATTTGTAGGTTTTATAATAGGAGAAGAGTGCTGGTTTCGGTGGTTAGATTATTCATGTGATGTCATTCGTGTTTTATAATTGCTGTCTGATTGTATGCTGAACATAAATGTTTATTGATATGTTGATTTGGAATAAATGACCTTAAGTGCCACATTCATGTTATATAGAGCAATTTTTTTTATTTGTTTTCCCCGTACTTGTAGTGTGTTGATGATGGGCTTGTAGGATCTCTTAAGGATAGTTTCGTAAGGAGACTGGAGCAGTTTCCTCTTAGGTTGGATTTATCCTAGGTGAATCTAAGTTTATGATCTTCATGAGACAATTTCTAAACGAGCATTGCATTTGAGAAGATATAATTGTTATCTTTGTCCCTGTATAAGAGAAAGTAGTTCATAAGAATTATACATAGACTTGATAGAAACTTGGTCTGGGAAATTATCTCAATTGAACTTCTACTTTTCCTAAGGTTATTGAAATATCGACATTGAATGATGGTTAATATATTCGACTGTTGTGTATTAATGTATGTTCTTCTAATGACGCTAATTCTAACATTGAATTACTGATTTGCTAAATTGTCAAGTACTACTTACATATGGAATTACTGACTTGCTAAATTGTCAAGTACTGCTTACATATTGAATTACTGACTTGCTATGCAGCCTACTGTGTGGTTGCTGAAGAATCAGCTGGAAGACAGGTCCCTATAGCTTTTCTGGAGCGTGTCAAAGATGACTTTGTGGCAAAATATAGTGGTGGAAAGGGAGCAACAGCGGCTGCGAATGGCCTTAACAAAGACTTTGGGTATGTAAATTTAGTTATTGCAATATATTGGATTACTTATTTTTGTTCAACCAACAAAACTGTGATTTCCGAAACCTGTATTACAGACCAAAGTTGAAGGAACATATGCAATACTGCATTGAGCACCCCGAAGAGATAAGCAAGTTTGCCAAGGTCAAGGCTCAAGTTTCAGAAGTTAAGGGTGTTATGATGGAGAATATCGAGAAGGTAAGGAGACTAATGTTTCTCATGTATGGGAACTTCTACTATGTGTACACTTAATGTGATGGTAAAAAGTGGGGACTTTTTTGATTTCTTATGATGTCAAGGTTTAATTTCTTTTGGAACTTGGAGAGTAAAATAACATTTATAACCTGTTTGGATTGATTTTCTAGCGATAAGATGGAATGTGGACTTTTGGGAAATATGTGGCCTATTGGGTTTAACCTAGGGCTATTTTTAGAAAATGTGCTGCAAAAGATACAAACAATACCGTTGGAATATCCTTTTGCAATTCTGAGATCTTGTCTTCCATTAACATTTGGTCCAAAATTTTAAATTTGTCCCCATTTCATAGGAATTTCTTGCCTAGACCAGGTCTAGGAGAATTTTCTGGACCTAGTTGCTAGGAATGCACCACATCATTATGGGAGTATGACTTTACCACAATGAATGATGTTGCACATTCTGGCTAATATGTCTTGAATTTTTTCCTAGACCTGTTCTAGGCAAGATTTTTCATCCCACTTATACCCAGAAAAGTAATAGGACAGCTTCATTCCTGAAGCCTAGTGAAGAATTATTATAAATACAATCTAGAGTCTGCGCCATACTTTCTAAATTCTTTACCACTCGCAACAACTCCCCCCTAAAAATTGTCCTGTATCTTCCCCGACTACAATATTGACCACCACTTTTAGTGTTTCATAAATCAAAACATCAAAAGACCACAAATTATTGGTCTTACTATAAACCTAAGACTACCATAATTTTAGGATGTACTTATTGTTGTTCTTGTACTTGATCTATTTGTTACATGTTTGGGCATTCACTTTTAACTTCTAAATAGTCGACTACCTTAGTATTCAATGGACTACTTACTAGGTAGTTTGACCGTATGACCAATCAATTTAATAGAAGACACAAAGGCCCAATTCTTCGTAGTATTTTCCATGAAAAAATATGTGTTTGCTTTTACTGGATAGTAGCAGAAAAATTTCAATAGAAACTGTTGTTCTTTAAATGAGAGAGAAACTATTCTGTTGATAGCCTGTCATTCTAATGGACTACACATAATTAGAAAAATTTGTTTCCATGTTTTCGTTTTCGTTTTATCCTGTCATTCAACATGTATTTATGTGTCATTCCTTGTTCAAGATGACATAAATTTTCTGGAGTAGATAAAGCTCATTCCGTTCTTGCATCTTATTCCTTGTTATTGTCATATCTGCCAGTATCTTCACCTAGTTTGCTTCTTTTTATATTCTAAACCAAGGTTTCTGTTTATTTTAAATGGATTTTAGTCAGAAAGTGAGAAATTGGACATAGTATATCTGTGTTTTCTTTTCTACTTTCTCTCTTTTACGAGGAGTATTGCTGCCTATTATTGATGTTGTGAAATCTGTGTTATTTATTTCAGGTTCTTGATCGTGGAGAAAAAATAGAGCTTCTGGTGGATAAGACTGAGAATCTTCATCAGCAGGTCCCCCCCCCCCCCCCCCCTCTCTCTCTCTCTCTCTCTCACACACACACACGCACACACACTACATATGTGTCTGCATGGGTTTGAATGCTAATTAATATTTTTGTTCTTGCATGTGTTACCTTCTCCCTTTTAGATTTACCCAGTTTATGTTCGATTTTTCCTCCTTTCCTATTTGTTTCTTAGACCTATGAATTGCTAAACTTAATTCGAGGCTGCACATAAAAATGGAGTATGAATGTCATTCTATGTTTAGATATTGCTCTCTGGATTTGATTTGAGTGTAACACTGGACCTCGTCAGAGGTTCTTAACATGCCATGTGCACATTCAAAGATATTGACTAAAGGGGACCTGTTTTTTGATAGGGGCTCGAAAACGTCATGCATAAAGCGGGCTAGATATTCTTGTAGATGAGATTGCTTTTTTAATGGATCAAATTTCAGTTATACAATTAGAACAAAAATTCATTGGTTGCGAACAGACAATAGAACAAGAATTGCATGTCAATAGATTGAGATATAATCTTGAGAATCCGAAACCATGTTTTTTTGACAAATGCCATATAAAGCATGTGATAACTCAATTTTTATAAGCTTTATTTGTCGATGATTTTTTTTTTTCATGCCACATCTACCTATAATGCTTTAATGTTTGTTAAAACAGGCCCAGGACTTTAGGACTACTGGAACAAAAATCCGGAGAAAAATGTGGCTGCAAAACATGAAGGTTAAGCTGATTGTTCTAGCTATTGTGATTGCGTTGATTCTCATCATAGTGCTCTCTGTCTGCAAAGGGTTCAACTGCGGAAAGTAAATTTCTTGCTTTTTCAGGCAATTTATTTGTAGATGTGTACCGATCCCTTCATAAGATACTCCTCTGAAATGATTTTCAATTAAGAAAGATGTTATATGTGTATTTTGTATTATAATCATTACTTATACAATATTGCTAGGAGAACTTGTTTTGGAGCAGTACAAAGTAAGGGGGGAACAATGATAAAATCTTATATTGCAAGCCTGTCGCAATTTTGGTGATTGCCATTTTTTTGGTGAACATTGTAATAGGTTATCTTGAGTGCCTTCTTGGAATTAAATAGCTCTTTTGTTCTGATCCTTCTATTGTGAGTTGGGATACCTTTGAATTTCTTGTCTTGAAACCAAATCATGTGCAAGTCTGCCAAACCCTACAGCTTCAATTCGTTTGGACTGATAGTTGAGTCGAGGTAAGTGAAATTTTACACGGTACAAATTTTTTTTTACATAATATAGAAAATGAATTTGGTTGGATTTAATCGAAGCTCGAATGAGATTTAATCTTGTCAAAATTTTTCAAACAAGTTGAAAAAAGTTTTATTGGTTAAATTGGACACATGGGCACATACTAGATACATCGTAATTGAAACATGAAGATAGTCTAGTGTCAATCAAGCCAAAAAACCAAAAGGGTCATTAATTCGTCTAAAATTGCAAACCCATCACGACGATAATAATTAGGAAAGAGAACAAAATAAAGAGAAATTGATTGCAGATTTGAAATGTGAAAGATGAATTGAGACTAATTGTTCCACATTGGTTGAAAACAATAGTTAAGTTCACCTTATAATTAAGGTCTTGGACAATCATCACCTTATAAGAACTAATTGTCCTACATTGGTTGTATCTTTAATTTCCTAGAAAATCTTATGGATATTTTGTTTATGTCCTATCTCAACTATATATTTTTAGAAATTTGTTGTGGGAAATAAGTAAACGAATTGCAGTAATAGATTTAAGTCGTGTTGCAATGTCATTTTCTTTAAAACTTATTTGGCTCCACCACACGGTATATACAATAGGGATTTGCGATTAACATTTATAGTACAATGAAACTCAATGTTTAATTATGTTTTATACTCACATAATTGAGCCATAGGGCACACACATATCGACAAAATTATCTAACTTATAAAATATTTTCATGCAGTAAAATATAGTATAAGTAATATAAAAAAGAGAAGAAAAAAATGTGTTTTATTTCGGAATTGTACAACACTATTCAAATTTGAATACACATGCTAATATTAATATCATTCACTTAATCTTAATTAACAGTCACAACTTTCTAAATTAGTGTTAAGTGTCAAGTCAAGGATATTAAAGATATATAAAATGTCTATCTTTCACTTGGCATAGGCAAATTTTCTTTCTTGAAGCACCCATAGCCTTTTTACATATAAAGAGACCAAGACATGCATAACTATAAATCCAGACTCATATATATATATATATATATATATATATATATATATATGCAAAAACAGCTCATGCATGTGTTTTGTCTAGCTAGCTACATGATAAGAGAATATAAGGATTGTATTGTATCTGCATGCATTATTTTTCTTATTTAATTATGTGATCATTTTAATCTAAAATCGATATATTCTCGAGGCATTATTGTTAATTCGTGAGAAGTACGTACTCACTTGTACTTGGATGTCGTATAACAATAAATAAAACAAAAGAACTTATGGGGCTTTTAAGAATAAAAAGTAACACACAACTTTAATTTAATTAAATTAAACAACTTGAAGGAAAAATTAAATCAATGTGAAGTTTGGGTGAAGCGCACTCGTAACTTTATTATAACTAGCTAATTATGACCTTTCATTTGTCCGAATCAATTAATCTAATCCTTGTTAATTACTCATGTACTACGACGTGTTTGTTCGTATTATTTTTACTAAAGTCAGATGATGCATGCTATATGGCATTTAATGAAAAGAGACTGCATTAATTATAATTAGGTAGAATACTATATATAATTAAACTAGCTAAGCGACCAAATTAGAGCTAGCTTGGTTCTTTTTCACTATGATTGGATCGGATTGGATCGAATCGGACTTACCTCTACCAAAAGATAATTGGCATCCACACTAGCTAGCTAGAATCAAGCTTGCTAGAAGATGCCTCTTACTTTTCTCTTACTCGCTAAACTTTTAAATTAACATCATTACATGATTTCAGTCTCGATCTGTCAAATATTATATATAATATTAATAATCAACAAGTTATGGGATTGATATGCATTAATAGTATACTATATATCTTATCAATTGATACTAAAAATTAATAATAATCCTTTACATTTTTGTTGACGATGTCCATGAACGTGTGAAGATGCACTTCATAATACTATTCGGGTGGCCTGTTCCACCTTGAAAACTAAATTCCCATACATTGGAAGTCTCTTTTACCTTTTCCATCCCAATATTTTTCCTAATAAAAATTAAATAATGCAGAGAGAGAAGATTGAAACTAGGCAAACAATTATTCCATAGGTAAGTTTGGGTTTTTTGCACTTTGCACCCCCGAAACATAGGAAATAGGCACTTTGCACCCTCGAAACTTAGATTTCGCACTTTGCACCCTCTTTTATTTTCAAGCAAAAACTCAAGGGTAAAATAGGTATTCTATTGTAAATCTTTGACACTTTGCCCCCCAAAATAAAATTAGCACTTAACACTCCCTAATTAAGAATAAATTAACAACTTGCACCCCTGAAACACAATAAATGGATACTTTGCACACCAAAATACAACTTAACGCCATCAAATATTAAAAAAAAAAACTCAAATCCATAATTTTTCAGGCAAAGTTGACCATTAAAGTGAACTTTTTTAAGGTAAAATAGGTAATTATTTATGGGTATTTGATATGTTGAAGTAGACAATGGGTCTTCGAGAAGTTTACTTGAACTTTATTTAGTTATTTATGGCTATATTGTTGAAAAGAAAGATGGAGAGAGAAATGAGTATTCGTGTATTTATAATTGTATTTTGCAAAATTTAAGTAAAAAAATGAATTACATGTTTTGCTTTAGATATTTTTCACTCCGATAGTCTACATTGACGAAAAAATCGAGGGGTTTGAGTTTTTTAAATTTGAGGGTTTTAAGTGTTAATTTTGTGTTTTGGGGTGCAAAGTGCCCATTTATTATGTTTCGGGGTGGAAGTTGTTGATTTGTTATTAATTAGAGGGTGTTAAGTACTAATTTTATTTTGGGAGGGTGCAAAGTGCCAATACTATTGAATTACCTATTTTGCCTTTGAATTTTGCTTGAAAATAAACCATGGTGCAATGTTGTATTTTTTATATTTCGAGGGTACAAAGTGCCAAATCTAAGTTTTGGGGATACAAAATGCCTATTTCCCATGTTTCGGGGGTGCAAAGTGCAAAAAACCCGGCAAATTTCGTCACATAGTTTAACTTGCATCAAAGAACACAAGAAATAGACACATGACCACTAGAGAGAATATATATCTTTTGGGGGTAAATTACAGATATTTCCATGAGGTAAAGTCTAACTATAAAAATTACCCTCATTTATTGAATATAATGAAAATCATCCTCAAGTTTGTATCCTCGTACAATTAGCCATTTACTCCTGAAAAGTTTTAGTTTTGTCCCTATGGGATTATTTGTAAGGTTTGTAATATCTTATAAAATTTTAAACCTTGGATATTAATTGTAATATCTCATAAATTATCAAAGTGGTGATTATATATTTACCACAAAAGTTAATAAGATTGTAAAATTACACACAAGTTTCAATAAATAAAAAAAAAAAATTATTTACATATTTATTTAACAATTTTTTATAATACTATATCACATATATTTTTTAATAATATAAATTTTTATTTACAAATTTTTAATTGATATATACTATTAACAACTTTAATTGAAGTTTAATATTATAAACACAAAAAATAATTTATTTAATTAAATCTGCAAATGAAATTTTGTATTTATAACATGTAATTATTTAAATTCTAGTTAATTTATTATTAAAAAATTAATTGTTAATAAATTCATATTTTTTTATTAAATTGAAAGTTAAGTGCAATTTTATCAACTTTTTGTGGTAAATATATAATTACTAGTTTTATGATATATGAGGTATTATAATTACTACCCAATTTTAAAATTTTGTAAGATATTACAAACAATACAAGTACCCATAGGGGCAAAATTAGAATTTTTCAGGGTTAATGGACCAAATACATTAGAGAGATTTTTATAATAATTAAATTTTACATCCGGGTGTATTCGTAATTTACCCTATCTCAAATTCTCAATTGAAACATAACATTCAGTATATCATATATATTAACGAAGATTACAAGTTTTTATATAATACTCTGACACTACTATAGATGTTCTTATTTGATCCTAAAATGATGAAAATAAAGCAACAACACCCCACCTCAAACACATATTGGAATGAATTGTTTAATTGGAGCCTTTGTCAACTAAGCTTAATTGAAAAGTTTTATGTCAAATTTGATTGGTGAACATGATGCAAATGGAAAGAGATAATTAATTAATGAGAATCTCGATCCACCCTAATATTTAAAGCCTAGTCTTTGGGTAAAAAGATATTATTCTTTTCAATAAGTTGATCAAGCAACAATAATTAATATAATTGACTGTTGAGTTATTTATAATTGTTGCAAATTAATGGACAATGGATATAATTAGATAATCGGTTATTTGTTTAACTTCCAAAATGCGTCATATATAAATAGGAGTATAAAATATAAAACTCTGAATGTGTAGTCAGGTTTCTACTTTCAATCTGAATTACTAGATTTCAAAGTTTAACAGATGATGCATTTATTATAAATAAAATGAAATAGCTAAGAAAATAATTTGACAAGTGTATGTATATATATAAAAAAAATTCAAGAAAAAAAGTGTATGTATATATTCTAACAAAACTATAATATATTTATATTTAATCACAAAGTTTGTCGGGATGGATATATTTCAAATTGAAAATAATGGTATGTCCGTTAGTAAGATTGTTCTAGAGGTGGAATTTAAGTAGTGCTTTTTCATGACTTTAAGGCTTTTTCTCTGTGCATAACGCATGATTTTGACCATCAAATTTGTTGTTTTGTTAATATTATTATATATCATGAAATGTGAGGGGTGGCGTGACACATAGCGCCAAGGCCGAGCCACACCATTTTTCTCCAAGAAGAACAAAATATCAGACCCCTTTTTTTTTCTTTTTTCATCAAATCAGACCCATTTTTCGGCTATTCATAAACTCATCCGCTATGGCTTTTTCTTCACAAAAAAGATAAGTCCAACCGTTTCAATTGCTCAGCACTCTGTACTATATGAGAAAAATTATTTCCCTTGCTCAATTTTTTTAAAATATTTTTTATTTTAGCATATCAATTTCCTAATTGTTTGATGTATGACTATTTTTTCCTCGATTATTGAACTTTGTGTTAGATTGTGACTTAGGATTTAACAATTTATTTTTCTTTGTATATAAATATTGTTATTTCATTTTATATATTTTAACCATGTCTTACAATAGATATTTCTAATATGTTAAACAAGGTACTTAACATATATATTTTTTAAATTCCCGTGCATAGCACGGGACGTATACTAGTTATAATAATAACCCATCGGATTTTGAACATAATTCGAGAATCCTTGTAATAAAATTTTCCATTACTAATAGATCCCAATTACCCCTAATTAATGCATTTAAGTTAAATTATTATCAAAAAGAGATGGAGCCAACAATTGTTATTTTTGTTAGAATCACATGCTCAAATAAAATAAAATTTTAATTATGAACTACTACGTTTGAACAGTATAAAATAATTAAATGTTCTAGACTACTATTATTTTTACTTCGCAGAGGATAACTCCTTACATATGCAAGGTTGTCCGTGCCCAGACACACCAGTTAAGAAATGGGGACAAGGAAGCAAAAGCGGGAAACGGCAGATAAAACAGAAATGAAGAGGGATCCACACATCACTCTTTTTTGGGTGAATAGCGGGTCCCACGGACCGTGGTGTATCATTAAAACAATCAACTGTATCCCATCCGCATACATCACACGTGCTGTTACGGGGCCCCACACCGTAACCCATTAATTAAAAAGAACCCTTCTTTGGACTTGACCGGACTGCATTGTACGGTTATGTGGGGTCCAGTACCTGCAACTGCAACGTGGCGTAGACCCAGCGTCTCAGTTACTGCATAGAAACTAATTTTTTTCTAAATAAAATAGGATTATACCTAAAATATCCCTCTTTTCTTCAATTTAAAGCGACAATAAATTTGAAACAGAAAAAATCTCTAATACGATAATTTAAATGAAATAAAGGGAATACTTAATTTATTTTTGAATTCAAACCTCTTTAGTTTTAATAGCATTTAGCACATGTTTAAATTTAAGAAATATGTACATATTCATCTATAAGTAGTAAATGTATTTTTTTTATTGCTTTCTGTCTCGAGTTCTATCAAAGGTTGGCAGGGTGTGAAAGAAAGAAGAAAGAGTTCATTGAACGATTGTTTTTTACTTAGAGCATCACCAGTGGAGGAACCAAATCTTGGACCCAAATTCTTCATTTGCACTCTGCTACAGTGTTTTGCACTCTCTGAAAAAGTATTTTTCTGCAGCAATAGGCATCAAAAGTGGGAACCCATTTTTAAAATCAATTTAAATTAAATTTATTTCACTAACTTAAAATTAAGTCTATTTAAAAATACAATCAAAATTAATTTTGAACTAAAGAAAAAATAAATGAAATTCAAAATATTTGTAATTTTATAAAAATTATTAATTCAGATAAGATTTTTGCATCTTATTTCTGATCAGATTTCTTTCCCGCATCGTATACGTGTCAATTTATGATTGGATACTGAGATTTCTGATAAGATTTTTTTTCCGTATAGTACAACTTATCTTCATCCTACGTGTCAATTTATGATTGGATACTGAGATTTCTGATAAGATTTTATTCCACATAGTACAACTTATCTTCATCCTACGTGTCAATTTATTATTGGATAAGGAAATGGGTTCAGGCATCTTCAGGAATCAAATTTGGGTACAATTGGAAGGAAATGGGTCTTGAGTGCATTTTGCACTTTCATTTGATTCCTCCATTGTGAGCTGATGTTTGCAATTTTTGTACCCAAATCAATTTGGGCTCCCAGATGATGCCTCCACTGGTGATGCTCTTACGAACTCCATACATGGAATTTAATAACTCTTTCACGGCAAATATTTAATACAGTAACTTAATTTTCAGAAGGAGGCCGAAAGAATAGGGAAACCACGCAATGCAATGGGGTTTAATTATATATGCTGACTTGAAGGGGCCATTTAAGAGTTGGAAATATTTAATGCATAGCTCATCAAGATTTGGACTCGTACCATTTATTGTTCCCTATCTCGTGAAGTTAATTAGGACTTTTATTTAAACTTCAAAATATACTACTCCGCTCCTAATATTTACTACTTACTAGTATGTGACTATTAAATAAGGGATAAAATAATAAAATATATAGTAATTAATATAATATTGAAATCCTAAATAATTTGAAATCAGGGGAGTCGTAGTACGTTAGTATTATTGGTAAATTCTATGCAAACTATTGGAATTATCGCTGTCATTATTTATTTTTCTCCATCTAGAATTAATTGACCTTTTTATCTTGGTGGGAGTGCTTTTGGGATTCTCTCCTCTCCTCTATCCAAAACCAAGAAAAAACACACACACACACACGCATATAAATAAACCGAACCGAACCCCATTAATTATTTATTTTTCTCTAGTCTAGTCTAGTCTAGTCCATTGCATTCCATTCTTTTTCTCTCTACGAAATATTAATTAATCAAATCAAACAGAAAAAAGGAAAAGAAGAAAGAAAGAAGAAATCGATCTGTTCACTTCATCCTCATGGCAGTTGAAGCAAGACATGTTAATAATCTTTTGGTGAATCAACAGCAGCATCAGCAACAGATGCGTTTTCCTCTAATTCCTCCTAATCTTGTACCCAACAATTCCTTTTATCATGAATCAGTTCTACACAAAACTTCCGTCAGCGGCGACGGCGTTAGTACTTTGAATATTATTCCGGCGACCGCTTCTAGGAAACGTTGCCGCGGGGGGGACTCCATGTACAATAATAACAATAATAATAATAATTTCCCTACCCAATTCACATCCTTTGTCGGTTTCGCACTCGCTGATGATATTATGCCTCAAATCCAACAACATCAATTGGAGATCGATGCTTTAATCTCCCAACATGTGAGAGTCAGAGAGTTTTTATTTTATTTATTTATTTATTTTAAGAAGAATCATATAGTAATAAATATTTATGTATGTATGGTTTATTCTTTGTGACAGAGTAAGAAAATAAGATTGGAAGTAGAAGAGAGACAAAAAGAAGCAGCAAGATTATTAATGGGTGAAGGAGTGATGAAGATACTAAAAGAAAGAGATGAAGAAATTGGAAGAATGGGGAAATTAAATTTAGTCCTCCAAGAAAGAGTAAAGAGTCTTTTCATGGAAAACCAATTGTGGAGAGATTTGGCCCAATCAAACGAGGCCACAGCCAATTCGTTGCGGACCAATCTGGAACAAGTCTTGCTCCACGTCGAAGAGGATGCGGAATCATACTGCCAAGAGGCGCAGGAGGAGAAGGGGAGCAGTTGCTGCTATACTTGTAAGAGGTGTGGGGAGAGGGAATCGTGCGTGTTGCTACTGCCCTGCAGGCACCTCTGTTTATGCAATGTTTGCGGCACTGGGTCCCACAAGCTTCAAACCTGCCCCGTCTGCAACTCTACCATGACTGCCACCTTGCACATTAACACATCATCTTAAACTTAAACCAAACCCATCCAATAATTTCAATATAAATTAATACCAATTCATGCATCAGATATCAATGTACTACGGATTTTAGTTTTAGTTTTAGTTGTACATTTAATTCAAATGGTTTATTTTTTATTGAAGAAAGCTTGGATGATGAAATTGATTAATTGAAGAAACCTGGAGGAAGATGAAGTCTGCGTTTGAATTGGGAAATTAGGGATTCAGTATATTTACTAATTATTATTATTTTTTATAATATATTTGTATATATCTTTTTTGTTTCTTTTCTTTATTATTTAAAAGCGTTAAAATGCCTTATATAACAAACCCACACCACACCGCCTTATAAGGTATTGGACAATCTTCACCTTACAAAATCTTTTGAGGTTGAGTTAGGTCCAAGCCAACTTTAATTTGTTAGTTATGACTTATGAGAGTTGATGATAGATGACAATCACATCACGTCTTAATTATTCTCTAAATCTTGGGTTAACTCGATCAAGTACAACAAATATTATTTTATTCCACCAAATGCAATATATTTAGAATATAATAAAAAATAATACTCCTATATAAAATCTTTCGTCTTGTCAATTTTTTTAATTTGCTCCCATTGGAGATTAATAACAATTATTATTATTAAGTGATAGAGTTAAATAAAATGGAAAGAAAGGTATAATCATAAAAAATATATTTTTATTTAAAAGTGTTTGTAAATAAGTTACTAAATAAATAACTTTAAGCCGTCGTTCTAATGTTTTACAGGCCTAACAATCAGTTTGTGCTTCTAATATTAATAACTATATTTAATTACATAATTGCCCTTATCCATCTTCATGTTCAAATAGCAATTCTAGTTCATTTTATGTTCTTCTACATCTTGAAATAATTTTAGAAGTTCAGATTATGTTGGAATTTCTTGTTCCATGTGAAATTATCACTTTTTCTTTTTTATGAAATGAGAGAAACAATAAATGGGAATGAAGAAATAATGGGTTCTTTTAGCCAAAATTTATGATATACGGAGTATAGTTTATTTTTGTTATAGACATTTTGATATTACACTAATAAATAGTTGTTAAGATTAATTGTGACAAATAGATTATACTTTACAAAAACGTATAATGAACAAAACAACTATTTGTCACATATAATGTTATCGTGTGTAATTGTATATTAAGATGGTAAAATATCATGCCTTCCAAAAAAAAAGATGGTAAAATATCATAATATTCTTACGTTTATAAGATAATATTTGAATTGATTTTGTTTTAGATGCAATGTTTAACAATACATTCTAAAATGAAGTTATTTAAAATTAGCGGTGCCAAATAACCTCACATGGATAAACAACTTTGTGGGATTTAAAAAAGATTAGAGAACTTTCTTTGGAGAATTAAGTTCTAAAATAGAGCTAGAATAAAAAAAAATTAAAATCTATGTTTAATTCAAGCATGGAACAGCGTAAAATAAAATTAAAGAAAATATTATGCGATGGAGTATGTAAACTATTCATGGTATAACTAGAAAAGTAGAAGTAAAATAACTAGACCGAGTCAAAACCCTTTTAAATGAATTTTCGCTAAACCCGTAAAACCATCAAAAATCTATTCAGAAACTTACTCTCAAACTCTTCAAACCTATAAAACATTGATTTGACACATACCACCTACTTTTTCCTCCAAATCTTACTAAAAAAGACATTGATTTGACACCTATCACCT
The DNA here is from genome assembly GCA_003313485.2 of Penstemon barbatus. NCBI lineage: Eukaryota > Viridiplantae > Streptophyta > Magnoliopsida > Lamiales > Plantaginaceae > Penstemon > Penstemon barbatus. The sequence continues at coordinate 238,653 of CM064877.1, forward strand.
ACTTTTTTCCCTAAACCCCAACATCCAAACCCAATCCAAGTGGGGTTTCAACTTATTCAAACAACAAAACCCAAGAATCAAAACACATTCAAATGAAGTCTCAATGGTTTCATCGAAACCACCCAAACCAATTTTTTAAAACTGAGACCCGCGAAACCGAGCCAAATGATAACGCCGTAAAAATGTCGTTATTACCTATCTCTTTAAGCCCAAAACATCTTTTTTTTATTCGAGTTTTTGTTTGTCTTCTCGTGTTTTCGTTTCTTTTGTGTTTTTGGCCCCTTTGTTTGGCCTTTGTTCGTCTTTTGTGTTTTTGTTCTCGTATTGATCGTTTTCTCCGTGGTTTGTAGGTATTAACATCATAGAGAGATTCGGAGTTGCGTATCAATGATGCGAGTCGCTCTACCCACCCCGCAAGTCAAGCTTGAGCTTCAAAGGAATTAGAACCCGGAGCGAATTGTACAAGAATGTAGATAGCTGCTCACTAGAACATGCATAAATATTTCATGGATGATCCAAATGAGCTGAATTTTGGATATGTTATAGATGAGTGAGTTAGCTACCCTACGGACTTTACGGATCCGGATTCGGAGTTAGGAATCAAAAGATATGCTGCTCGGAAGAAAGTGCGGCAGAGCAGAAAATTTGCAGGAACCTACGGCCTAAACCTCGCCAACCTCGCCGCGGCGAGGTCACTGCTACCAGCAGATTTTTTGCTGCGGGAAAGGCAGGGGGCTTTTGGTATTATCCCCCTTTGATCCCACTTGTATTTTTAGGCATCTTGGGGGACTTTTTGGCCTTAGTTGCTTAGTTTGGAGGGTAACTTAGGCATGAGGAACTTGTTGTTCCTCTAGATTAGAGGCTTAAAGGTGGAATCATTCAACCAACTTCAACCATTCTACACTTTTACTTTCCTCTTGCCTCTTTTGAAGAAAAGAGAAGGGTTTGCACTTTGGAAAGAAGAACTCTCACTTGGACTCCCCAAAGAAGATAAAAAGGCATTGAGGGAGAAGTTGTTGAAGACCTCATCACCTAAGCTTGCTCTAACTCTATCTTTCTTGTTTTGTTCATTTACATTTATGGATTTCATTAATGTAATGAATGATTTATTTAATGATATGAGTAGCTAATCTCCTTTATTCTATGTTTTTTATTGATCCTATGTTTGGTTCTTGATTCTTGATTAAATGATGAGTTAATGGTTGTTGTTATGCTTGTATACAAGTGTTTGTTAATCTAGTTTGAGCTTTTGTCAACTTATGGATTAGCTAACCATATGATGAAATGGATTGATCTTTAATTGCTAGACATAGTGGATTAAAGATTAGATTGAAAAACTAGGTTGTGATTTGATTTTAGGATAGAAGTATATCTAGGTCATTTCATGTTCTAACAAGGTTTGGAGTTAATGCATCACTTAGGCTTAATCCTTTTAGACATAAATTGGATTAGTCTACTTTGGTAGGTTCCTACGCTATCGAAAGATACGTATGAATATTTTATGAAATCTTGAACAACAAACATGAGTGTGGTTGCCAATTGTTGAGTCGTTTGTCTTGAATTGAACTAGGTGACGTAAAATCGTAGAAGCCTTTACATATATTAAGTGTTAGTTTCCTTAGTCGCCTTAATTGAGTTGTAGTATCAAAACCACCATCACCTCACCAAACTCAACTTACAAATCTAAGTCGAAGTAACAAGACGTTAGTTGGTAATTAATTGAACAATTCCTCGTGGGTTCGACACTCCTTATCACTTTATTACTTGTAACGACCGTATACTTGCGCGATTACGTACTCGTATTTGGAACGCAACACCAAAACCCATCCAAATATACCCTATGGGCCCATTTGCATGGATGGATTTGGGTTGGGTGGATTTGAAATCCCTTGTCAAATCCATCATGCTATTTGAATACAAAATTAAATCCATTTATTTAAAATCCTGGATTTTAGTCCTTGTCCAATGGATTTGAGGCCAATTTTAAGTGGATTTGAAATTCCTCCTAAAACTAGTCATTTGAAATCCACTTAAAAAAAATCTACATTGTTTACTTTCAAAAATTGCAATTTGATCCTAAATTTTTAGAAAACCTAGAATTGCAATTCAGTCCATACTTTTCAAAAAATTAAAATTTGCAATTCGACTACTATTTTCAGAAATTCGAATTGCACTTTTGGTCCCTCAATTTTTGAAAATTGTAATTTTGACCCCAGATTTTCGAATAACCCAGAATGACAATTCAGTCCAGAATTTTCAAAAATAAAATTTTCAATTCGGACCCTGAATTTCAGTAACTGAATTTGCACCTTTGGTCCCTCAATTTTTGGATATTTCAATTTTGACCCTAGATTTTCGAAAAATCAAGAATTGCAATTCAGTCCAGTATTTTAAGAAAATAAAATGTTTCAATGGCCCCTGATTTTCAGAAATTCAAATTTGCATTTTTGGTCCTCAATTTTTGGAAATTCCATTTTGACCCCAAATTTTTGAAAAAACCAAGAATTGCTATTATTAGTTAATTTCGGAAGATTAAAATTTTTATCTGGCCCCTGATATTCAGAAATCCAAATTTTCACTTTTGGTCCCTTAATTTCTAGAAATTGCAATTTGACCTCATATTTTCAAAAAAATCAGAACTGCAATTCAATCCATAATTTTCAGAAGATTATAATTTTCAATTCGGCACCTGATTTTCAAAAATTCAAATTTGCACTTTTGGTCCTTTAATTTTCAAAAATTGCCATTTGACCCCAGATTTTCGAAAAACCTAAAGTTCCAATTCAGTCTAGAATTTCAGAAAATTAATATTTTAAATTCAGCCCCAGATTTTCTGAAATTCGAATTTGAACTTTTGGTCCCTCAATTTTCAAAAATTATAATTTTGCTCCAAATCGATTTATGCGATTTTATCCCGAAATCAACAACAAGAATTAACTCATAGAGCAAATTATAAGGCACCATTAGGAATTTCAAATAACACAAATGATATATACCAAACAATGAATTTTAAATGAATGGATTTGAAATCCTTTGTAGATTTTTTTTCTAAACAATAAATTGCAAATGAATGAATTTCAAATCATTGTAATTTCAAATCCATTCATTTGAAATCCCTCTTCATTTCAAATCCATCCATCCAAATGGAACTAATTGAAATGTCACAAACTGTTTCTGAAATATCAAAAAAATGCCACCAAACTCAAGAACATGTCCGTACATGCTTTTTTAAAAGTTTTTTTATCTACTTTTTAATTGGAAGCGACTCATGTTGAGAAACAATAACATAACAGAAGCCTATATATAAACTTCAGAAATCTTCTTTTTAAGCATAAAAAAGTAGAAAAATATTTCTGAAGAGCACCCGAATAATCATCTTACTTAATTGTGAGTTATCTTTAAAGTTCTTTTGTGTGTATTACTTTGAATGGTGAGTTAGCTCTAAGATTATGTATTTTCAAATTCTGATATATAGTCTAAATATATCACGGTAATTTGAAAAATGTTCTTCAATTATTATATATAAAAATATTTTTGGTGGGATGGTAACCTAGTATTTATTTAAAGTTTTTAAAAGATATATACTCCCTCCGTCCCAAAGTTTTTGCTCACTTTAGGTTTGACATGGAATTTTAGACAATTTATTAACAAAGTAAACTTTTTTTATTCTTTGAGAGAGAAATGAAGTTATATTTTGGGACATTCTAAAGAAAATAAGAGCAAAAATAATGGGACGTGGCAAATATAATAATGGCTAGCGATATTGCCAGAACACATATTGTTGCTACCAGAGCAACTCTTTTTAATTTCCTATTCTGCTCTTTCAAGTCAATGGTCATTAAATCCATAATTCTCAATTCCCAAAATACTCATTTAATTTGTAATTCAATATTCTCTTTCTTATTAATACATTATTAACTTTTCTTTTCTTTTTTAATTGTAGTATATTTTAACAAGAAAATAAATAAATTATTTTAATGACTTTTTAGATAAATCACATTAATAATTTTACTTGTTCTTCAACATATAATAAACGGTATATGAAAGAAGTCATTCATCATCATGCTTAAAGGTAATTCTTTTAACTTCATTTGCAATTATTAATTTTAATTTCGCGGTAATATAATAAACTTCGCATATGAAAGAAGACCTTCATCATCATCATTCTTAAATGTAATTTTTTTAACTTCATTTATAATATAAATAATTTCCGTAATATTAATTTTGGCCCAGCGATGCATTTTTCCCTTCCCATTTTCATGTATACTTGATTAGAATGACACTTATATATGATGTTGTGATAATTTCTTTGGATTGTACAAACTATTTTTGTGCATTAATGATTAATTAATATTTTTGATTTTGAATTTTGAAAATATTTTTAAATAATTTGGATTCGAACGAGTTTTAATTGAATCGAACATGTATTAAACTCGTTGAACTTCACATTTACATTTTTTTTACTAACCGAATCGAGCTTGTGACGAGTTTGAAAGTTAATTATATGACTATATTATTCATGATAGATTTGATAAGAATAATAGATTTAGATTTGAAAGAGTTTTAATCGAATTAAACATGTATTAAACTCGTTTAACTTTACATTTACATGTTTTTTTATTTTTTTTATTTTTGACTTACCAAATCGAGCTTGTGATGAGTTTGAAAGTTATCCAACTATATTATCCATCTACATTTTATTTTTAATTGTGTGAAGTCGACTACGTTCATTTTTTGATTTACCAAATTTGCTTTAAGTCATAAACATTTGGTAATAAGAAGATATAAAAAATTCAATTATAAAGAGAAAAAGTGAAATTATGCAATAGTTCATTTCATCACAAATTAATTTCTTTATATATTATTGTGAATTATATACCAGACGTATTATACTATTATATAAAACTATATAATTATTTTTCTGCTTGAAATATAATAGGACAAGAAAAAAGAAGTTAAAATAATATGGTGTGTTATGGGGATTGAGAATTCTAAGTTTTATGATCTTGACTAAAAGGGATAGATTAGAAAATTAAAAAAGGTTGCTCTGACAGCAACAATATGTGCTCTGGCAGTATCGCTAGATGAGCTAGAATTTTCATAGATCTTTGTCCCTAGTGAAATTCAATCAATGGTTTTACAGGGTCAACTTTTGCTGGGAATCCAACTTTTTTTAGAATTACTTTTGGACCCCATTTTTAATTTTATCTTACTCCTATATAGTACTAGTACTAGTATTTGTCTTGTCAGTGTGGTCCAATTGAATTATGATTAGGTGCGCAGAGGCATAGTGTGATATATAGTGGGCATTGATTACAGAGCACAAACAAAAACAACATGAGCATTTGTGCTCATTAATGTTGTTGTCAAAAGAGGATTCAAGACAAGAATTTCTCAACATTTTCGACATACATTCAGTAGTAATAATAATAATAATAATAATAATAATAATAATAATAATAATAATAATAATAATAATAAAATGATTATAATAATAATAATTAATTGTTAGGCTAGCTGGTGGTACGTACTACACAGAAGCTAGCTAGGTAGAAATAATAGGTGCAGATGGATGAGATGTCAAAAAAGTAGGATTGGGTTTTGGTTGTTTTGTTCCAACATGTTGTAATTAAAGTTATGGTCCATTATTAATCTTTTCTCCTAACTTTTCCGGCAATGTAATAGACATGTGAAAGCAACTTATTGAAAATACATACACACACACACACATGTCCCGTCCTTGCCTTACCCCACCTTTAGAGCAATTAAATTCAACTACTCCTAAAATTGTTAATAATAATATTGATAAGAGTTTTCCTATGTGGACCATTATTAATAATTCAATACTTTTACAATGAAGACAAAAATGCCAGTGGAAATTAATTTATGCACATATTCACATTTTCCTTTCTATCTTCTTCAATTCAATTAATATAATAGTAGATCGAGTAATACTACTGATGAATGATTCTAATTTTTCGGTTTTATTGAGTTTGTCGTTAACCCATAATAAGTAATAATGCCCAATAGGACAAGGAAAAAGAGTACTCTTATCTTCTTTCTAGGAATTTCCTCTTGCCTTTCAACATATCTAAATAAAATAAATAAATTCTTTCTAGGAGTATTTAATTTTCAAATGCACATGGACTGCCGGAAAATTCTTGTATAGACCTGGTCTATGGTTTTTTCATAGACCTTGTGGTTGTAAATGAACCACATTATACATTTTGATGATGTCATACTCTCAAAATGTATGATGTGGTCCATTTACAACCACAAGGTCTATGAAAAGCTCATAGACCAGGTCTATGCAAGAATTATCCTGGACTGCCTTGGTGAAGTGGGGCAATCACTTCCACGAAATGGAGTAATCTTCTTGGAATCATCCTATTTGGCCCTACCTTTAATTTTTTTCATTAAACAAATCATATTACTCTACGGTAAATAAAGTTAGTATTTTACATAAGTTTCTTGGAGTATATGCTAAGATCATTGTCATAATCATTGATATTTATTAAATGCGACACAATAAGGCTCCATGACAGTAAAGGTTGATGCTTTTTATGTATTCTTTTTTTTAAATGGGGCTACTGCAATCCCATTTCTTGGCTTTATCTTTAAAAATCAAATAATTAATGGGAAACCTAATTTTTTTTAAAATACATTTATATTTAATCATTTCAATAAATATCCAAGTATAAATGATAAATCATTACAAACACTAATATTAAACTAGAGAAATTCTCACAATAGTAAAAATTGAACACACAATCTCTTGATTATGGGCTTTAGTTTTATCAACGATAACCACAAGGCTACGGCCTCACTAACAGAATGTGGACACCTAATTAAGTTTATCTATTTAGTTACGAGATGGGACCAATAATTAATTATGGACGATGTTGAGATCTTAAGTTAGTGGTTAAGGATGAAACTCTATGACCAAAATTAAAGCTAGTCATGGATTCAACTTCCACGAACGTAGGTATATGGACGCCATTACTAATAGTTATTAAAAACTAGTCAAGTATCATTAGTTTGCATAATTAGTGACTTGTAGTTCAATACACCGATTCATAAACACAATGTGATATAGCAGAAATCTAGGTTTATTTATATTATATATACAAAGATTTCATTTCATGTTACATCAATTTTTTCATTTTCCTATTTTACCTTAACATTTAAAGTTATCTAATTATGTAATTTTTTAACTTCACTTCTACCATTACATTTAGTAATAAAATTTACTTTTTACTTTTTCTTTGGATCAATTAATTGATGGTATTTGTTGACATCAAGCTTGATGGTACTTTGAAGAAAAATGTGAGAAAAAATTAATACAAACATTTTAATATCATTACTGCATTTTATAATGTTACCTCTTGTTATGATAGTGACATTTAACTTTTAGCCACACTGCTACAAGTGGCAGTTTGAAAAATGTCGTTACATATAAAATGTCACTACCAAAGTGCCACTTGTAGCGGTGTGGCTAAATATATCAATATCACAATTGTAATAAAAAAAAATTACATTATAACATATCACTATAGTATAAAAATGTCACTAATCAGTAAATTCAACATTTATAGTTTATGACATTTTTAAAAAATATGACTATTTTAATATTTTGTGACATTTTCTTTAAAATGCCATCAAGCATGGTGCCACTATATATAATATTTGTTTAGTGATTCTAAAATAAAAACCTTATTTTTTGTACCGGCTGAATAAGACTAGTGTTTATTTTTATAAAATAAAATTGTTATCAGTATAATATTCATTTACACTTGATTCGAACAAAAGTGTACTTTATGCAATCCTTAGGCCATCTCCAGCCGAAGCAGGCAATAGCCCCTCATGCTTGCTTGCCTGTCTTCATGTCAGTCTTACCTAGTTTGTCATCTCCAACCGAACCAACAATCCAAAATATTTAATTCATTTTCAAACTTTCCTCACTCCCACTTAACAATAACAATAACAATAACTATAACAATAATAGTAATATTAATATTATCGACAATAATAATAATAATAAAAATAATAATAAACTCAATTAATGAGAAACAACAACAATTATTATTAATTGAAAACATAATTATATTTTTAAATTAAGTTGCAATAATAATAAGTTTTTGAAGTCATAGTTATATAACGACAATTTATTTATTTAAAACTAAGTCGTAGTTTATCAAAATACACCCAATTTTTTTACAAACACACATAAATATTTTAATTTATTTTAAAAAAAGTGACCAATAAAATTGACTATTTTTTAAAAATATTTACACAATTTTTGAGGATTTTTACACACACATATACATGTTTTATTTTATGTTTTTAAAAGTGACCAATTAAATTTTTTATACACATTTAATTTTTTTTAAATTAAAAATTAAAAAATATAGGGTGGCACCAAATGGCGGCCACCCATTGGCTTGGGCCTTGCTTGCTCGGAGGCAGGCAAGCAGGCCTGCTTGCCTGCCATGCCCTCCAGGTTGTCCTCGTGTCTGCTTGTCCTCCAGAAAAAATTTTATCTCCAGCCGACGATCTTCTCCATGCCCGCCTCCCCCTTCAACTGGAGATGGCCTTAGATTTGCGTTGGACATTGATCATTGCATTATTTAATTATACACGTTGGAAAAATCAATGTATGATATTTGGCGTGGAAATATTAAAATTCAACCTTTGACTTAAATGAAACAAAACAAAAAGACTTTGACTTAGATTGGATGTGAATATTGTATAATGACACCAAAAAAAGTATGTACATCTTTAGAAAAAGAGTGAAATGGATAATAATTATCTTAACTTAAACGTAATCCCACTACATTAAGAAACTTATTTATTTGCCCCCAGGGCATATCTCCAACTGGTCGACCAATAATCCATAAGGCTTGCTCCAGCGGCAAGGGTGGGGGTTCGAATCCCATCTGGAACTTGGATGGAAGCATTTCTATGGGTCTATCTAAGGGTCATTTGTGGTGAAGACTCCTTTGTGCGCAGAGTGTACAGCAGTATGGTGGGAACCCGGGGCTTGGTGGAGGCACATCCTGCGATTTACATCCTTCAGGATTCTAGGGCAAGGGTTCTGAGGGTCCAGGATTAGTCGAGTGTAAGCTTGTACACCTGGGTTATCAAAAAAAAAAAAAAAAACTTACTTATTTGTTCTAATAATAAAATTAGCACCATTTACCAAAGAATATTTTAAAACCTTTGTAACGTGCTGATAAACATATACACAAGAAAACATCAACCATGTTTTGAGTATATATGGAGTTTTACAATAACCTACAAGTAACATTAACTACATTTTTTTTTCTCCTAAATTCTAGAAATAATCTGAAATATTATATGCTCACAATTCGTTAAATCTCAACCACCATTTAGAAAGATCGATTTACTTGTATATATGTAATTAAAGGAGCATGCACGTGCCATGTGGCAGCTTGCCAAGAAGACCCACAACGTGTGATGTGAGAGAGAATATTGGAGTTTATCACTGCAAATCTTCATGCAGAACTCAGAATATGAGATCTTTTAATTTTTTTAATAGAAAACTCAGAGTATGAGTTCAATTCAAATAAAAATGTACCTCTAGTAAGGGCATAGTGGGTTGGAGATGGCCCTCCTCCTCAGCTCTGGACGGTTGGAAATACCTCTAGTAAGGCCATCTCCAATGGTGGGGGAGGCTCGGGACTCCGGAGCCCGGAGGCTGGCCAAGACCCCCTTTTCCTCCCTCGAGCCATGTCTGGTAGTCTTCATTGATAGGACTTCGAAAATGGAATTAATTTCATTTTGAAGAATTGCCCACTCTCATCTATACTTTTAGTTTTAATTTTATTTTTAATATTAATAATAGTGATAATTATTAGTACTTGTAATTAAATTATTAATTATATTGAAATATTAAGATTAAAGAGAGTAAATAATTAAGTAAATTAAAATTAATACATAATACGAAATACAACAAACAAGGAAGAAAATACAAGAAAGGAAACACACGAAAATTTATTTAGTATATTAATTCTATATTTACTAGTTAAATGATTAAAATTTTAATTACAATAAAAGATATTAAAATAAAATGGGCAATTTATTTATTAATGATTTATCCATAAATAAATTTAATTACAATTCTAATAAAGTATTAATGATTTTAATTTTAAAAAATTAATTTTATTATATTAAATAATCAAATTAAAATATTTTGACTACATATATTTATCAAATACTAGTAAATATACAACAAATATACTAAATAAATTTTATTAAATAATTCAGTTCTACATATTTAATTTAATTTAAAAGGAAAATTTAATTTTATTAATTATTTTAGTATATATATTAATTTTTCTATTTTAATTTATTATAAAAATAGTTTTTTATAAAAAAAAAGGGTATCCACTCAGGGGACGCCAAGTGGCATCCCCTAACTTAAAAGAGGGGCGCGTCCACGCGGGCACGAGTTGCGGCCCGTGCCCTCCCCGACCCCTTCTTCCACTGGAGATGATTTCTCCGCAGCAGTCCCACCCCCGCCTGAGACCGGCCATCTTCATTGGAGATGGCCTAAGGTCATAGTGGTTTGGAGATGGCCCTCCTCCTCAGCTCTGGACGGTGGGCTGCGTCGATTCACGTTGGGTTGTGCCGATTCACAGCCTGGCTTATGGGACGTGTTATTAGCGCGTTCTTTAAAACAGGAACCTGGTGGAGACACTTGACGACACCTGATGCCTCTATATATATATATATATTTTAAATTAAACAATATTAATTAATAAAAAAAATTAGAGATTGAAAAAATTAACTTTGAATTTAACAACACTTTGTTTAGACTAACTAACTAAAAATGGAAGATACATTTAATTTAAAAATGTAAGGTGTAATAATAATTTGCTTCAAATAAAAGATGTAACATTATTAGTTTTAATTTTGAATTTTTAAATTTGTCTATGAAAATAAAATTTTTATTGTTATAGATAATATATGTGAGAGTTGAGAACTTTTTTTTTTAATTAATTAGTGTTGTTAGCCCTGACTGTTAAATATGGTGCTCATGGGGTGCATATTCACCCGTGGTGGAGATTAACAGCTCTGGGCTGTGAAAGCCCCGTGGGTTGGAGATGGCCTAAAACTAAAAGGACTATAATAATGAAATGAACCCAAAGAATCTTAAATAAACTTACTAGTAGGGTTAATATCATTAATGATCCGCCTTTTTATTAACTATTTACAGAGTGGTCATTTTTGTATTTTTTTCTCACGCTAGTCCTCAATATGAAGTATTTGTTTTACTTTGATAATTTACAAGAGGTCTTTTACAAATAGTTTTACACATTGGTCCCTTATAAAATTATTTTGTATCAATTTAGTCTCGTACAAAACTATTTCTTGATCTATTTAGCCCTCTCGTAAAAATGTTTTGACACTTTAATTCACCTTGAACAACCTAAAAATGACCAAAGTGAAACAAATAATTCATGATAAAAACTATCATAAAAAATAAATATAAAATGAACCATTTTAATAATTAAAAGGACCATTAATAATGCTTGCATTTACTAATATTTTCATAAGGGTATGGTAGAAGAAATAGCTAGCAATTTATATATGGTGGTCCCCGGTCCCTATCCTCTGTACTTTGTTGTGTGTGTAAGTAGGCCGTACGCTAAATATTATAGCTAGCACGAAAAGAAAAGAACCCTTAAAAAACGCCGATATTGCTATACTGAAAAGGTCAGACACCCCATGGCGTACGTTAGTGGGGAAGCCAGAAGAACGCTGCAACGTACTACTATCTATCATTCATGCCCTCTGATTTATGTTTTTTCTTTTCCTTTTTTACCAATAAATACTTTGTTTTTTGCTTTTTCTTCCTTTTTTCTATTTGTTCAGTGGGTTTAGATCAGTAGGAATTAATTATTTTCTTATTATATTCATGGATTAAATACATTATCCCTTCAACTTTGAACTATTCATTGTAACAAAATACTACTTCATATCTTTCCAACTTTAAAAACTTGTCACACCATTTCATTTGAACTTAATGGGCCCAATTAAAAAACATATTTTAAATCATCAAAATAAAAATAATTTTTTATTTTCATAATTTAATTATTATCTCACAAATCACAATTAGTGGACAACAAATCATCAAAGTAACTAAGTACAAGACAAACACAAATAATTACGCAATTCAGAATCCAACATAACATGTTCGAACATGAATTATCTCATCAATATTCAACAAGCTAGAAGATAAAAAAAACTCTCATTTAACCAAAACATAGACCTAAATCAGAATAAACACAAAATGTCCAAAATTACAACTATGATAACATAATATCAAAGCAATTATACAAAATATGAACGATATACAATATAAAATAATAATTTATTACTAATCACCAATAGAAAAGATAAAATATTGAATGAATTTTGTCACCTAAATTCTTTTATGAAAAATATGCAAATTCTTGAAATTGAGGAAGAAGAAATGTATAAAAAAAATCCCTAGTTTATTTTTATTTATTTTTTGTTATAAGTGAACCAGTGGTTCAATTGGTTCACTGGTTCACTAATTTTATCGATTTTTGACCGATTTTTTTCGGTTCGAACTAGACAGGAAGATGACTGATTTTGAAGGGTTAATCGAACCTATTTAACAACTGAATATTGGTTAAACCGGTCCAATTCACCAGTCCGGTCCGATCCGATTTTTGAAACACTGATTTTAGTGAATAAAAATTACCAACTCAAAAAATGCTAGAGAATAAACAAATTCTCAGTTATAGAATTGTTATATTATTACTTTACATCAATTTGTCCATTATTAAACAAGCAAAATGTTCCATATTTATAAATAATACAAAGGATGTTTATATAAAAGATTGCACATCTCTTGTCTTGTTAGAACTTAGAGTTGAGTTTGCTATGAAGTTTTCTCAGTTATTTTCATTTTGGATAAATAATATTGAAGCAAGTAATCACAATTAAATATCATCAAATAATTATAATAATAATTAGTACATTATTCTCTTCCACATCTATAATTTATTATACGTACAGCTAAAATAAAACTTAAAAACAAAGGCAGTTCTCTTTATTCTTTAATTTCTAGAGAATAAAATATGAAAATATCATAATATAGTTATGGACCATAGAATAACGTGGGACACCTTATGAAAAGTGGCATCTGAATCTATTGATGATACAAATTCATGATGTGGCGGGACACTTTTGTTCCTCCATACCCAGCACAAACTTTTCTACATCACAAATTATATATATATATATATATATATATATATATATATATATATGTTTTTTTTTTCCTAGAAACATTTTGTACTCTTAATCCTATATTGTATGTTAATTTATTACATTCACATCTTAAACTATAGAGAAAGGTTTCTTGCTTTAGTTATAATTTTTGAAATCCTATCCAGGGCAATAATATCTTTAAACCAAAAAACTATTACACTTACGTGTTGTAGTTGCAAAAGGATTTTTTATTTTCATTTTTCTAATTAATGTACTGTTTGGATAGCAGAAAATGAAGTTTTTATTTAGAAAAATTTTGTGAAGAAAAAAGTTCCCCACCAATTTGATGGGGAAATCCTAGGAAAATCCTGGAAATTTTTTTTAGTAAATTGCAAAACTCCCCTTGTACTTTGTCTAATTAGTAATTATCATAATTCTCCATTTGTGATTTTTTCCTATCAAAAGCCCCTTTGTGCTTATTTATTATTAGCGAAAAAAATACCCTCTCAAGTCATTATAACAATTATACCCCCACAAAATGATGCAAAAGCACCCCTACTACCTAAAATATTATCAGTAACCCCCTGTTAACTTTAAAAATTGACGATAACCCCTTGTTAATTTGAAAATTGTATAAATTCGGTGACTAAAAAATATACAATAGTGTCAAATTAATCTATATATTATTATTCATACAATATTTTATCAACAAATAAAACGTAAATCCTATCTTGAAATAAAAAAATACAAATAACAAAAGACAATATCAACTAATTTTTATAAATCTCAACCAAAGAAAAATTAAAATTTTTACTAATTAATATATATATATATATATATATATATGAAGATATATTTTATAATTTGACAAAATCCGAGAAACTCACGTTCAAACACATTCAAACTTTTAAAACTTTATAAAATTTTGATTTGACACATAATATTTTTTTTTATTCACAAGCTCTATTAAATTATTTGACACCTATTATTTATTTTTTTCTCAAATCCCAACATGCAAATCCAATCCAAGGTAATATTCAAATTCTTCAAAACCACAAAATCCACATCTAAACGCAATTTAAACAAAAATCAATATTCTCTACTCTGTCTTTGCATCATATATGTACGTGTCAATTATATTTTATATATGGGATAATAATATATTTTTGTTTGAATATAAGATCAGTATGAACCATTTTGTTTTGCTTTTGTTAATTTTCAGGAAAGACATTACTGGTTAAAGTTCATTTAATTATCAAAAACAAGTTATAGTTTCAATTCAATTGGGAATAGGGTTGGGTGGCCTAATTATTTTGACTACTAATCCCAAAATTCATTTAATGTTTTTCCAGACTACTCTCTAACCCCTCTGGCCCAATAAAAGAAATTGGCCCATATTTCATTGAGTTCTGAGGAAAGGCCGGTGGGTCCAATTTCTGGAAGGAAAAGAAAAGAGAGACTAAAGTCATTCCACTTGGGAGATTTTATCCATATTCCAATATGCTTAGGTTGTTGTCAAAAGTGGATCATAGCCTCCAGACCAGATAGCCTCCAGACCAGATGCCAAATAAAAAAAAAAAAAAAAAGAATGATTTGGAATTGGATTTTGAAATATTATAATTGCTGACAATTGGTTAAGATCGATATTATATATGTATGTATATACGGTCTATTATTATTATTATTATTATTAGGACAGAGCACCAGAAACACCAACATTACACACACACATGAACAAGAAGAATTGTTCTTTGGATATTTTCTTCTTAACCATTAACAATATTGATTTGATAGTGATGTTACCTACATTACATAATTAATTAAGGTCTAGCTTTTCTTTTTTTCTTTTTTCTTTTTGGAAGAATAGAATATATAGGAATCAAAGTTACTAATTTGATATATCAAGTTCACACATTGATTGTGCCTTAATAATTTGTTGCGGATCTGGATAGGCGGCTTACTTTTTCTTTCATTTCATTTCTGGTTTATTTATGTCAAAAAAATCATTATAACTACTTAATTGTTATTAGAACAATATCTAATTTGAGTTCCATTCATACTTATCTAGACCTTAATTCTTGTTTTAATTATTTCCTTCCATTTTTAATAGGGAGCTTCTAGTCTAGGGAATTAATTCATCATGGTGAAATTTAAACGTTCTTCTTTCACAATTTAATTCCAACTTTAAAACGAAAATCATTTCTACTTTCTTAATTTCTTGGGTTTCCAACCACAAGCTGGGCAGGTCTTTCTTCATGGGGCTTTAATTGGTTCTTTCTTCGTGGGGCTTATTTAATTGGTATTTACGCAATTCTTTTTTACTACTTTTATTTTAATCAGTTTGGATCGGCCCATTTACGGGCCTTGATTATTATTACGGGCTAAAACAGCATGAAATTCCATGCCCTTTGGCTGTGTTCTATTTTTTTTTTTGAGCGTTTTAAATTAATTTTTCAATCACAATTAATCAGAAGAATATATTGACTTTGACTTTGACTATGACTATGAATAAAGGCTATCAGATAAGGACATGTTGGCAATGAGGTCGTAGTCCGTTTCAAAAGTTGAGGTCACATGATTAAGAGATCATGAGTTCAATTTTCACTAATATAATATAATGTGGATTCTCTTCTAGCTACTTTCTTTCATGATTCTAGCCAAAAAACTTAGAACTAATTGAATTGATTTTAATAATCCGAAGTTCGAAATAAAAAAATGTACTATGAAAAAAGGAATGCTAGTAGTTGTTAAATAAAATGAACATTTAATAAGTAAAATGGATGGTTTGTTAAAAGAATGAGTGTGATTTTCAAAAATAAAAAAGTTTTGGAGAAGAATAGTTCAGAGGCTGTTAGTGCAAATAACCCCTAAAAAAGACGTGGACAATACATGTTCGCTATAAGTAATAATTTCAATTGTATGTATGTGAAATAGTATCGTCGTCAATAAGAAAATGGAGTAATAAATATAAATACAGTGTCTTTTGGGTTTTACATAATAGAGATTTGATCATGGTATATTACATTCGGCTAACCCAAGTGCGAAATTGAGGTCTGCTGACAAGGCACACGCACTTTGTCCTGGGTACGGACACGTGTATAATAAATTGCCACGTGTGCTTGAGAACACGGTCATAATTATTTAAATTAAATAATTTCGAATAAGGGAAGATGATCCAGTTTAAAGTCAGTTGCAAATAAGGGAGTAAGTTTCCAAAATAAGGGAAGATGACCCACTTTTTCTAATTGATCCGAATAATAATCAATATAATCAAACAGATGATATATACATAATTAAATTTCGAATCTTGATTTATTGCAAACCGAATGCACCCTTAAATTATTACACTACCTACAGAAATCTATTGCTTAAGTTTAAAATCTATTGGTGCATCTAACAATATATGCTCGATCAAAGGACTTGTGGCCGCCTAACTTATGCTTCCATCAGATGTTTGAAGGAATGGGCCTTGGGGGCTGCGGAGTACAAGTTTCTTAAAAAGGCCGCCTTCGCATTCTTCAACTCAATCATTACTCCATTTGGAATAGTATTGGGCCTCGCATTAGCCCGTACCTACAGAAGAACAGCCCACGCGCCTTAATCACTGTGGGCATCATCTGCTGGCCTTTTGGTTTACATGGCTTTAGTGGACCTTTTGGCAGACGCAGCTGATTTTATTATTGCACACCAGCATCAACCTCCAACTCAAATCTTTTATTAGGTGCAGCTGGAATGTCTATCATGGCCAAATATTTAAATTAAAGGATGTCTCCATCAAATGACTAGTATTAACTATTTAAATCACGACTTAGTTTATCACTTCAAATTTCAAATTATACCAACTCCAGTCCTACCAATAATATACATATACATAATACATATACATATATTTTCTTTTTAATGAATGGGAATCAAAAGTCGGAGGAATATATCAGGTAAACGGTTTTATTTTATATGATGATGCATGCATACATTTTCTTCCCCTAATTAATCCCCTTATTTTATATATGACACATGACCTAGCTAGTAATATGCTCTAAAGTTGTACTAGTCTCAACATCTAAACTTAATGTGATTTAATTAAGATTTTTTTTTTTTTTAAAATTTAGATCTATGTTATGACGTTAAATCAAATTTAATTCTTATAAATAAAGCATTGTAGAGTTGGACCAAATTGGTTCACGATTAATAAACATGTATTCTCATAATTTACGCTTCAATCCAATCTACTCTTGTTTGTTGTAAAAAAAAAAAAAGTTTTAAATTTAGGTGGTTTCATTTTGAATTTTCAAAGCAAAGGGTCAAACTATCTTATACTACTGACACTCAGCTCATAAATTATTTAATTAGTTATATTAGTCCAACTTTAAGGAGGACTAATCATGATTATTCGTGTACTTTACGCACTCTGTTACAGAAAGTAATTCTCCTTATTAGTAGTAATAATTAATAATTTTAGGACTAGTACAAGTTTTGGATAAAGTAAATACTCCCATATCTAGTGTATATATTATAAACCTGCTAGCGTTGAAAGTCAAAGAGCGATTTTAGAGTTTTGCAGCGCAGGCTTAAATTAAAACAAACGCAAGCAAAGCAAAGCCATGTGCCAGTGCCCAGTGCCAGTGCCTCGCTTAGGTTTTTAGAATCTTTTTCTTTATTTGTTACATTTGATTTAATGTTTTCATTAAAAAAAAAAAAAAAAAAGAAATTTGATTTAATGCCTCGTTGAACAGAATAAGAAGAGGTCACATTCCCATACACTACGGTCCAAATTAAATTATGCACCAAATGCCTTTCCAAGTTGCCACGTCTATTTTTAATTAGAGCGTGGCCCACACAACCGGTGGCTACAATTAATCTATAGAGATAATTTATTGTACGTACTACATTGCTATTATTATTTTCTTCTTCTAATTAATTAATGGAATTTTAGTTGATTAGATACTTGTTATTTCCATCTAATCTATATATCACAAGTATTAGTATTTAATTGTATGAAATATTTTGATAATTATCCAAAAATTAGGTAACTTAATTGTAGAAATATCAAAGAAATGGTGAAAAGGTCAAAAATATTATAAATGCAAAACTTTCAACTTAGGTAGTAGTAAGTCACAAATAAAATCATTGTAATTTATTGTGTCTACTACACTACACCATTAAATAGTTTTGGATTTAATTAGTGTTTATTGGAAATAGTCAGTAACTGTTTATTGATAATCGGAGTAAGTAAAAGTTAAATGCACCCACAAATTATAAAGAAAGGAAAGTCAGCCAAAAAAAAAGAAAAAGAAAAAGAAAAAAAGCAACACAACACCACCACCAACAGTTACTGACTCTTTCTCTCTCTCTCTCTCTCTCTAAAAATAATATGGAAAGTAAATACAGCCTCTTGACTTGGAGAGGAGACATAAAGGGCAGGAGTAGCCAGATTAGATTAGGGTTCTAATTCCCTTCCCCCCGCCCCGCGTAATGTGTATAGCTATATCTATATATTTAAATTAGTAGAAAAATAAAGAATTCACTCACTGTACCCGTCTGTGAAACAGTGTCAGGTGATTAATTCTTCCAACTGTGTTTCTTTTTCTTTTTCTATGTCTTTCTGTTTTCTCTCCATATGTAAGTACTTTAGATGCTTCTGCAATTTCTTTTTCTTTCTAATTTTCTTGTATCAATTTTATTTACAAGATTTGTAAACGTATTGTTAGCTTGATCTGGTTTGTACCTTTTTTCAAAAAAAAAAAAAAAAAAAATTCAGAACCAAGAATTTACTTGTTAAATTCAGGGGAAAAAAGTCGGTTCTTTAAATGCTCGATTGTCGTTAATTATATGAACAATGGATCTTGAAACTGATGGGTAATTTTTTAATGTGATTGCAGATCAAACAAGGTAATATTTAAGAGCCGTATCGTTTCCGAAGCTGTGCTGATGGTACTTGTTAATTTCAGAAGCTCCTTTTCATTTTTTTAGGTATATTTTGATTTCTAATTGATTGGTAAATTGTGAAGAAAATTGGGGGTCTTTGAAAAACTGTTGTATAGTAAGTATATGGCAATGGAGGAAGAATTAGTTCTTGCTTTGAGTGCAACTATAGAAGAAGAAGATGAAGAAGAGTTCAGGAGTTGTTGTGAGGATGAGGATGAATTGAAGGAGAGGGAAGAAAATATAAAGGTGGATTTAAATGGCAATGTTGATGAAAATTCAATAAAAATGTATTTCAAAGGTGTCTCTGTAGCTGGCCCTGGTGATTCCGGTTCAAGAATTTCTGGAATTGGGGTAGTTATGGAGAGGCTAGGCACCGATTCTCCAATTCAAGTACAAAAGAAGCTCGATTTCTATGTAGAAGAATCAGTTGCCGATTATTTAGCTCTACTGGATGGTTTATCTGTGGCTATACAGAACGATATCAAACAGGTTTTGGCGTTTACCGATTCACAAGTATTATGTGATCAGGTGAGAACAATTCTTATCTTTCTTATTGATTAATTTGCCTATTTTGATGTTGTGCCCTAAATATGTATTAGTAATTATACCACCATTTATGCCATGTTGGTTCTTGGATTTTGATTTTAGTGTGTAATTGCATATTTTATTGAATTTTGACACGTTCTAGGAGATAATTAGCTATATTTTGCTATTAAATATAACACATACATGGGGTGATTGCAAATAATGATAGAACACTGAGCTTCGTTATTTGTTCATTCGTCATCAATTTACTCAGTGAAATTCAAGAGTCAAACATAGCCTGAGAAATTCTACAAATGTTCACAGGACTTCTGAGCCATGATTATTTAATGTTGCTTCATAAACTAAAACAATTATTTATTTGGTATATTTTCTGTTCGGTTCCTATATGCAATATAGCATTTGGTGTGATTTTCTTTCAGATTACCAACGATGAAGAACTAGACAATCCTCTTCTGTTTGCACTGAGACAAAGGATCCTAGAACAAACAAGTAATATGGAAAACTTTGTCTTAAAGTTTCTCCCTGCTTCTGACCTACAAAAGGCCTTAAAGTTAGCTCAAGTGGCTGTTGGCATAGTCTCGATTCCTGCAGAGGGAGAGAAAGCAACAGAAAGTTGTTCAATATGTTGCGAAGAGAAGCTTTCTTTTATGATGCTCAAAATTAAATGTTCCCACAAATTTTGTTCTCAGTGTATGAAAACTTACGTAGAGGGAAAAGTACTATCCAATCAAGTTCCAATCAAATGCCTGCAGCCCAAATGCAAGTACTGTATCTCAACTACTGAGTGCAGGTCTTTTCTTCCATTAACTTCTTACGAATCTATGGAGAAAGCCCTTTTGGAAGCAAATATTCTTGATTCGGACAAGATTTATTGTCCGTATTCTAATTGCTCGGTACTTCTTGATCCGAGCGAGTGTTTTTCTTCGGACAATAGTTGTGTGGAGTGTTCGGTTTGTGAGAGATTTATCTGTGTTGATTGTGGGGTTCCTTGGCATTCTTCAATGACATGTGAAGAGTATCGAAATTTGCCGTTTGAGGAGAGGGACGCTAGTGATTTGACATTGAATCGTGTGGCTCAGAATAAAAGGTGGAGGCGTTGTCAACAGTGCAGGAGGATGATTGAGCTTACTCATGGTTGCTACCATATGACATGCTGGTAAGTCTATTTGCTTTTTAAGTAATTATACATCTTAATCTTTGAAAAGCCTCTAAATTTGCATAATTAGTGGTGGAATGTTATATTAGACCGTTTGTATATGGTTCTTCACTTATTAACTGATATTTTTTAATGGTATTAACTTAAATTTGTTAGAAGAGAAACAATTAATATTTAATAATTGTAACATGCCCCACACGTGTAAGCTATATTTTCTTTGCTTCTCAAGCATAACACGTGGACTTTTCTTTATGGTAAATGAAGTGTAGTGAGATTCGAACATAGGGCCTTTTCTCGACTGACTCTGATATTATAATTCACTGACCAACTTGTATAGCTGCTTAGAAATGAAACGAGAGGCATTTTCATTTTGATTCAAATTGCCAGGAGTGTGCAAAATGATTATTGTTTGCAAAAGCTTTGTTTTTCTTATTAGTGCTTTTGGAGGGTACCTTTAGCTTGGTTTTTTCCTGAAGCAGAAAATTAAATTGAAGCAGTAAGACCGAACATTAATAAAAAAATATAAATAATTGAAATCTAGAGCTAAAAATCACTTCTTAAGCTTTTGCAAATAAGCCTTGAATAATTTGCCACTTGTATTCACACTTGTGAGACTTATTTGCCTTGGTGTATACTCAATCTTCACGATTTTGGAATAAATACATATAAAGCTCCCCTTCTATGTTTCCGCAGGTGTGGGCACGAGTTCTGTTATTCTTGTGGTTTGGAATATAGAGACAGCGAACAAACATGTCAATGTGCATTATGGGACGAAGATTATACTGAAGAATTAGCATCAACTTATCCTACCCAACAAATCGAACAATGGGCATGGGACTCATTTGACTCACTCCCAATGACGATGGACACGTACTCGGATCAAGAGAGATCACAATTGGCCCTGATCCATAGGTTTCTTGCAGGAGGTTTCAGTTTGTCTGATCACATTCCTTACAATCAGTCTCCACCTCGATGTACGGATTCGTACGTTGATGTAATGAAAGATCTTCATCAGTTGCCATGGCTTGAAAGATTTGTCTCAGTTATAAGCGACAATTACTATGAGGAGTACGTCCAATGAGAGCCTAAAAAAGGTTAGGAGGTAGAGTACCTCACTCTAACACTCCTTTAGAAATGGGTCTGAGTTATAATGTCATAACCTTGTGACTATGAATTTATTATGTATTGTGATTTATTGGAGAATTCTCTTGTTCTTGATATATAATAACCTTGGAAGAGGAAGAATAATAGGTTACACAAATTCACGAATAGATAAAAAAACTACTAAATAAAAAAAGAATATTCCTATACAAATTGTCTAATTACATATAATAAAACATATACATATCCATTAACTAAGTAGTAGTGCTTGTAATAAGTGAAATAAGCTCCTTAGCTGTCCATGTCACCCTGGAGAGTTTCTCAAGGCGACCCGAAGCCTCATTCCTCGACCCGGATGATAGCTTTGAAAAATAATCTGGTGAAGAACCAATGCAAACAAATTTATCACACCTTCATTTTTATTCAAAATCTATCCAAAAAGAAATTATTGAAACATTTATTTATACCGTACCTGTACCCTTTGTAAGACCGAGTATTGAGAATGAAGCTAAAATCCTTTCCTCAATGTCCCTATTGTTATTATTATTATTATTATTATTATAATTCAAGCATTCAATCAACTGTGGCACAAGGATTGAGCATGCAGCAAATTGAAGTTGTTTATCAACAACAACATTGCTCATCCAGCAAACAGTCACCAAACTTGCTCGTGCCAAACGAGGAATGCTATTAGCTATTGAATCCGAAAGAGAAGTAAGTAATCTCCTGTTCCCACTGCTAAGCAACAATACTGCTGCTCTTTTCTGCCAATTTTCCCTGGTTTTTTCCTCTTCATTCTGAGAATGTAAGAACAAGCAAATTTGAATGAAAAGGGGAACTAAATGTGTTACTTTTTTTAAGCACGGGACTAAATAGAAATTGGTTTTTGCAAACCTACGTATGTTATCAGTCCCACGAGACTGGAAACTTAGCATTTTTAGTCTCATATATATATATATATATATATTATTGTGTTTAGCACTTTTGATCCCATTGAAGTCTTTGTTTAACAATATACATACATACATACCAAGTTGAGGTATCCATGAGTAGCGCGAATAGAATGCTGTAAGTTATCTTGAAATCCTGCCTTTCTCAAAAGCCATTCCTCTATATCTGGCTCTCCAGTGTAAGAAAAGTGTCCTCCGAGAAGTAGGAGAGCTCTAGCTGTTTGGTCCTGCACCTTTTCGTCTAAGAAAGAAGAATCTAATGCGTTTACTATTGTGTCTACTGCCTCTTCTCTGTAAATACTACACTCCAAAGGATCTCCCTGCAACACATAACAATAGTTGCTGAATAATGTCCTTAATAAGGATCATGATCTTATGTTTCTTGTCAATACTAAGGCATCGAACACAAACCATAAGATCCATTAGTAGCAATATGACTGCAATAATGGGCCTTTCTTCTACTCGTGCCTTTTGGAGGTATGACAACAAAATGTGGATGCTGTTTAAGCACTCCCATCCCTTTTTCAATTCAGTCAAGATTTCGATTCTCTGGCTTATCCTGCAATTCAAAAAGTTTTGACAATAATCCCCATGTTCACTTAAAAGACTTATGAAGGAATTTCAACCAATAAAAAATAACATAAGGGTTCCTTTTCCCAGTTAGGCAAAGCACATGGGGCATCTTTGCACTTAGCTCATTCAAAATATTACCTACTAAGGCATAGTAACTCTGTGAGTAATGCAAGAGCTTTTTCAGGATCTTTCGTAAGCTTCCCGAGTACAAGCAAGGATATAATCGTCTCTTTCTTCAAATTCTTCGCCAAGTAATATCTACAACTTCCATCAGCTTTAATGCAATGAAGAAGTATAGAAGCAGCTTTGCTTTTCTCACAACTATCTCCTACATCCATCCTCCTTACCAACAACCTAAATCCACCCAATGAAACTATCTCTCTAGCATTTTCATAATTTTTATCTACACCAAAACCTGTTAAAAGTTGGTCCAAAAAGTAATAAGCCGCCTCATAAGGACTACACTGAACGGTAAATAATGTTTGGGACTGATCTCCAAATTCCAGAACTCGAAGGACTAATGGAATCCAATCAACCAATATCATCTGTTTTGCCCTCGGTTTCACCAAGTACAGTAAAACTGCAGCTTTCAAGAAAAGATTGCTACTTCTCAATAGTCGTATTGAAACTTCAAGATGTGGATCTGAATTCAATATATGTCGTGTATTAATTTCATTTTTTGTTGCAAGTTCTGCCAATAATGAGATTCCCAGCTCCAAAACTTCATCGTTTTCCGACACAAAAAGAACCTCCATTATCCCTTGTATTACAGAAGCTTGTGATAATGAGGTTACAATTTTCAAATCTTTGTAAGGATTTAGCCAGTTTTCGCTCACTACACGAATTGCAGTCTCGCAATCACTTAAACTTTCTGAGGAGCAAATGGTGGCAATGGCTCGAGTCATGTCATTTAACGGGAAAACAAGGGTAGTATTCTCATTCTTGATGTACTCATTGTTAGACACGTAGTTTCCTTGTATCATGAACTCTGCTTGTTTTGTTCGGCAAGCTAAAAATCGGAAATAATCTGGTTTTTGACTCTCAGGCCATAACTCATGTACTCTTAGATGTTGGCTTGATGATTTTTTCCGAGCCAAGGCTTTCTTCTGTCAAAATGAAGTTACACAATTAAACTATATAAGAAGTATTTTATCGAAAATTGAAGTGGCATTAGATAGAGTAGTTACTCACTTCAACATGACTGCAATGTTTTATTTCTTCTTCTACAATACAATTATTTTCTTGTTCTTGTAAATCCCATATATTCCCTAAAGCTCCGTATCGATTATCGAGGTCCATCGATCGACTCTTTGATACGGGGCCAAAAACTGCTTGATACCTATAGCCAATGAATCAAATATAAGTTATCAAGGAAGGAGTTATTATAATTCATGCAGTGGTTACAAATCTGTGTTATAGTTCTTGCAGAAATCTAAATTTAAACTGATTAATAATCACATTAATCGAAGTAAACAAACTTAAACTTACAGAGATTTATTGGTGATGGAGCGATGTGAAGTAGAAGAATTTGAAGACATTCTTCTTGAACGCGAATAACTCTGTTTTGAAGGCAAATGCACTGAAGGAAGGGAAGGGGCTTCACCACCAACTTTAAGCCACTCTTTGTAATACAAAGCAAACTGTGCTGTACCATTGTCCATTCGACTATTGTATTGCTCACTCAAAGCTCTTATCTTTTTCTCCTTGCCAACATAATCTGAAGTCGAAATGAATTCAAGCTCTTTATTGTACCAAATCTTGAGATGGAGAAGATGGGGAAGAAAGAAATGTTCCCAAAGCTCGGGCAGCAAATGGGTTCGAGCTAAAAATGGAGAATCATAAAAAACTTGGAGAAGATGCGTTGCCGAAATTCTATCATTTTTCGCCATTTTATACACGATTGATAAGTAAAGTTGAGCAAAAGCAGAGAGATTTGAGTTGTTGGAATCTAAAGATGCTACGATTTTCAATAGTTTTTGTAACGATTCGAAATCCATTTCTTTCTCCGTCTCTCCATTTTCAACCAAGCTTTCGATGCTCTGTATGCAGAGTTCGATGTGGGACAAAATCCCATCATCTGAATGATGATTAAAGCAAGGACGGAACTTTTCTCTGAATTTTTTCTTGTCTTTTAGATAGTGACCAGTGTAGCCAGTTAAAATAGAAACCATAGCTTTAATGGCGACGTCATCAATGGCGGGTTCTTCTGTTTTTGAGTTTTCAGAAACTGAACCACCTCCTTTCCTTGAAGAATGAAGTGAAGAGCTTCTGACTGAAGAGTCGAAGCTTGTAGGATCATGGCAGATGAAAATGGGGAGTGTAATTGAGTTTTGTTGATTTATTTTGTCCTTGAATTTCACTTTTTTTCGTGATTTTTTTTGGGTGTCAAATCCCTCTTCAGATAAGAGTTTATGGAGGGACGCCATGGATTTGGAGTGTGGAGTAATTCTGCTGACATTGATTTCTTTTAGGAGGAACATGCAGAAAAAGAAAACACAGCTACGGACAAACTAATAATAATAATTGATTCCAACATGATATGAGGACAAGCATTCTGCTGGAGGACTTGACTATCAAATATCAATCAGTGCTTCGCTCTAACTCTAACTCTAAATCGACTCATGTATCTTTTGGGGTTTTAGATTTATATCGGGTTTGTTCACACTATTAAATTTTACCTGACAAATAAAAAACTATAACTTTAATATCAATAATTAATAAAGTATTTAAAATAATTATATTATATGTTCGAATTTAATTCGAATGATCCTAAGATTTTATTTGGGTTTAATTTAATGACTCAAACTCAGCTCGACTCACAATTATTCACAGTCCAAACTGCTGGTTTTCCCCATTATTTTTTTTTGAATAAAAAGTGCGAAAATTGTTTACCATATAGATCAAGAAGTAATTAAATATATACAGTAAACTGTTCTGAGTTAAATTTGTGCGGCTATGCTACATGGTTTTATTTTTATGTTTAAAACAAGGGTTACTTAGATACTACACTAGTGGATTTAATACATGGGGGTTGGATGAATGACACGTAGACATGAAATGACAAAATATTGTCATTTTATGCTCATGTGTCACTCATCCAATACCCGGGTGGATTAAATCCACCGGTGTAGGTACTAATTTTCCTAAAACAAGAGTGAACTACACCTTCTGTCCGCCAACTTTAAACAATATGATGTCAGAATGATATAACTAATATCTTATTTATAAAGTATTTATGTACATAAATTTTTAAACAATATCTTATAATTAACTAAAAAATATACGAAAATTAGATACATTTAAATTAAAACCATTTAATATTTATGTAACTTATGTTTATCTAATGGTAATCTAAATATGATACTAATTAATATCCAGATAAATACATTATAATTATATTCGTTTAAGTAAAAAAAAATAACAAACTGTGATATTAATAATTTTATGATATAATTATGTGTATATTAATTTTAAAGTCAAATCTTCAAAATTCAAATTTGCATTTCAAAATTTCAAACTCTTTATCCTAAAAATATTGTTGGAAAAAGAAAAAAAAGAAAAGAAAAATTCATTTGATACTCAAGATATATGTGTTCAAAGAGTAAAATTAATGATAATTTGTGTCCTAGAACAAAAAAAAATATTATTTTCATTGATAAAAGTAGGATGTAGTTTAGAGTTAATTATCATAAATTAATCTATAAATAAAGGGGAAAATGCAGGTTACTCCCATGTGTTATGCTAAACTTGCAAGAAACTACCATGTGAAATTTTTATTGCGTCAAACTTCCTTGTATTTTAAAAAACCCAGCAAAAAAACCCAATTTGTGAAAAATATATCATTTTGGATCGACAAGTTTCAAGAAATATTTTTTTAAAGTATATCAAGTGAAGTTGTAGGTACCAACTTGAAGTATTTTAGAAATGATTTATTGAAATATGTCGATAAAAAACGACCTATCTTTTTACAAATTGGGTGTTTTTTGTAGGGTTTTTGAAAGCACAAGGAAGTTTGGCGCAATAAAGTTTCGCAGGGTAATTTCTTGAGGGTTTAACATAACACAGGGGAGTATTTTGCATTTACCCCATAAATAAATTAGGTCACAAGAAATCTATAATTTATGAATTAATTTGTAGTAAAAAAAGTTAACAAAAACGGTGTACTTAATTCAAGAGTTAAGATGTTCAAATTTCTCCCTATACAAATTTTATTATAACAAGTTTTAACTTATAGAGAAAAAGAACTAAGAAGCGCGGACCAAATCGGTCCAATGGTTGGGTGGTTCTAGGCGATTGACATTGGGGGTTTTGAAGTCTTAGGTTATGATTCGGTGTGATTTTAATAACATTAATTATTACTTATAAATGAGTAAAAGTAATTATGCAGAAACAATTAATGTTAATGGTGGTACGTATGTATTGGACAAGATAAGTGGTCACGGTGCAAATGCCTGGCTGATTTAAGCCAAGTCGATCAAGTGGGAGTGGGAGTGGCTGTGGCTGTCAAAAAATTAAGTAATTAATATATATATATAGATATATATATACGTGCACTCAAAAAATCAGGTTTGTCTTGAATTGAATTGAATTGAAGCGCTCTCTCTCTCTCTCTCTTTAATCTTTATACATCATGCATATGCATGTGATCGATCGATGTCGCTTTTAGTGGGGGTGGGGGTGGGGGGACCTTTCAATTTCACTCTCACTTATTATTCATCAAATATTGCATCTTCCCACATTCAATTGTAATAGTATATACTAGCTACTCCTTTGAAACTTCAAAACCGGCCGGACGTACCACAAATCACGTACAATTGATTGATTGATTATTCCTTTCTTACCACTAATACCATCCATATATATATATATATATACACTAAAATCCAACAGTACTACTAAATAACTTTTTAAAATTCAAAGCTAAACTTTATTTTTCATAAGCTTTTGCAAACAAATTTATTAATTACTTCAAACCAAGACAAAGGGTTGACGTGATTGGTGAGTTGGATTGATAAAAATTGATGAATGTCCTCGATCTCACATGCATCCACTCATTTTAAAAAAAAAACCGTGCTTTAAATTTTTATGTGGCACTTGACTCGATCATAACCTAGCTTTTTTTACATTAGATAATCTAATTATATCAACATTCAGAGACAGCCAAAAAAAGAAGATGCAGTCATAGTCGAAATAAAATTTTCAATTAATTTTGTGGTTTTCCTCGGAATAGAATTCCTTAGGATAAGTTCGTATCTCATTTTGGGTAAAGGCAGATAAGCAAGGCCCGACCAACATTCTGGCTTGAGAATGATGTATAATATATAATAGTTAGATGATTATTTGTACGTAAATTAAATGAAAACGTACAATAACCAGAAACAAAAATTGCTTTGAAAATCATGGGAAGGGTGTGGGCGGGCATGTGCGAGAAATAATATATACCACGTCATCAATGACCCGTCCTGCTATAATTCTATTATTATATATCTGTCTGTATATATATAATTTTTTTTCTTTCTTTCTTTGGCCATACTCTGATTAATTTTTCTTCTTTGAAATTAAACTGTCTTCAAACATACATGAGTCGGATCCACATATATAGAATTATTCGACCAAACTGATCATAGACCTGTTAAAAACTTTTGTATAGTATATATATATATATATATATATATATATATATATATATATATAGCGTTGAAAAGCATAAGAGACAATAATTAATTTTAATCAAATTCAAATTAAAAAGAATTCGAACCCGCATTTTTCGAAATTCACCTTCTGGATACATGCAATCTTTCTTTCTATTTTATGATGATCTACATTAAATTAAACTAAATGGCCCGGACAACAACAGCTGAGTTTTGGACCATATTGGCCCGCCCAACCACTCTAACTAAAGCCCAATATTTCTTGGACCAATAAATCCTTTTTTCTTTCTTTTGGATGAATTATTGGACTCGACTCCAATAAATCAAGTTTAAAAAAATATTCAGCAGCCAGCATCAGAGCGACGTAACAATAGAAAAGAATAAAAAAGGAGTTACAATTTACAAATGGGAAAGAAAGAAAATAAAGCAAGGAGGACGTGAGCAGAAGCCGACAAAGAGAGCGTGACATCACCAAACGCGTCACCCGAACTACTTCATCTGCTAACGAACGCAAACCCACCCCACCCCCCACCCCCCCTGCATTAATGTTTCTTTCTTCTCTGTCCTGACCAAATCCCCAAAAGCCACCCTTCAAATTACAAATAAATCAATCTACCCATAGATTTTTACTGTTTTACTACATATTTTGAAAAAAAAGAATTTTTTTTTTCCTTGATGAATGAGTCAATATGGGGACTATTTTGTTTTTAGAATCTTATAAACTATGTAGAAATTAGAATATTAATATTGTTGTTGTTTTTGTAAGAAAAAAAAAATATGTTAAATTGGTCTTTCAATCGTTTTTTAATACAAAAAGATTGAAGGGTCGGGGACTTGAACCCATTTTTAATTTAAATTCGAACGGGCTTGATTGACCCTAAAAAATTAAATATAGAGCGGTAAGAATAAAAAGGAAATTATTTGGCTTGGATAGAAATTCGTTCTTTAGTCTACCATACATTGATTACAGTAGTTCTACTTTTGGAGCTTTCTCTGATTCCCATTACGAAACTTCATCAGAAACCCATGTATGTTTCTCGTGAATCTTAAGTCTCTTTTCTTTCAGACCTCTTCTATTTGAATCGTAGCTAAATTCATTGTTTTGTTTTTGTTCTTCTCAAATCAAATCAATTCAATTCAATTCAGTGAAATTGAAATTGAATTTGTTTCTTCTTTATAGAGGCTATGCCTCTTCGAAAGCCCCTTTCTTTGCTTTGCAATCTTCTTCCTCTGGATTTTTCAGTTCTTGTGGTGATTAATTAGCTGCTGTAAGTAGTCAGTCAGATTCTTAACTTAGTAAATATTTCAGTTGCCTGGTACATGTGTTGTTGTGATGGAGAATTCAACTGAACCATCATCATCCATTAGTTTTACCTCGCCTTGTAATTTTTCTAATGGATCCATTGGTCCTACTAATAAGGTTTCCGAAACAGCGCCAAATCTTGATGTCATCAGTTTGACTAAACTAAGTTCTAATTTAGAGCAGTTGTTGTCTGATTCCAGTACTAGTGATTTTAGTGATGCTGATATTGTAGTAGAAGACACTACTATTGGTGTCCATAGATGTATATTAGCTTCTAGGAGTAGGTTTTTCGATGAAATATTTAGGAAAGAAGACAAGGGTCTTCTTGTTAGAAAGGAAGGAAAACCAAGGTATTCTATCGACGATTTGTTGCCTTATGGAAAAGTTGGTTATGAGGCTTTTCTCATATTCTTGAGCTATTTGTACACCGGAAAGCTTAAGCCATCTCCTGTTGAGGTATCCACTTGTGTCGATAATCTATGCCCCCATGATACTTGTAGACCGGCTATCGACTTTGCCGTGGAATTGATGTATGCATCCGCTATTTTTCAAGTCTCCGAGCTTGTCTCACTTTTTCAGGTAACTTTTTGGTTCTTGGATTTCAGCGAGTACAATGTTTCTTAGTAGTTCTTGTTTATTGTACAATTACATTCATCCTTTCAATATTAACTTGCAGCGTCGACTTATCAACCTAGTTGGCAAGGCTACCGTTGAAGATGTTATTCCAATTCTTACAGTCGCCTTTAATTGTCAATTAAATCAACTTCTCAACCAATGTGTTCATAGAGTAGCTCGATCGGACCTCGAGACATTCTCCATTGAAAAAGAGCTCCCACCCAAAATCGCAGAGGATATAAAATTGCTTCGTCTTAATTTCCGACCGGAACCGACACCTAAAGATCCTTTACAAGAGAAGAGAGTAAAGAGAATTCTTAAAGCATTAGACTCGGACGATGTTGAGCTTGTGAGACTTCTATTAACCGAGTCCGAAATAACCTTAGACGAGGCATATGCTCTACACTACTCTGTCGCATATTGTGATCCCAAGATAGTGTCCGAGGTTCTTAGCCTAGGTTTAGCCGATGTTAATTTGAGGAATACTAGGGGTAATACGGTACTTCATGTTGCGGCTAGGCGTAAGGAGCCGAAAATTATCGTCTCACTTCTTACAAAGGGAGCATGTGCACTTGAAACAACATTGGAGGGACAAAGTGCTGTTAGTATTTGTAAGAGATTGACAAGACCAAAAGATTATCAGATGAAAAGAGAGCAAGGGCAAGAAGCGAACAAATACCGTATATGTATTGATGTCTTGGAGAGAGAGATTCGTAGGAATCCATTGGCTGGGGACTCGTCTCTTTACTCTATTGCAATGGTGGATGATTTGCAGATGAAATTGCTCTACTTGGAAGATAGAGGTAACTTGTTTTATCTATTAGGTCATTTCGATTCCCGTAATGATGTTTAACAAATGTTACTTATTGTGTCCTATTATATATAGTGGCTTTTGCGCAAATGTTTTTCCCGACTGAAGCGAAGCTAGCTATGGAAATTGCACATGCTGAGAGCACATTGGAGCTTGCTGGTCTTTTATCTTCAAGAGGTTCAAGTGGGAATTTGATGGAGGTTGATTTAAATGAATCACCCATTAGTCAGAACCATAGACTTCTTTCAAGAATTGAAACACTCTCCAGAACAGGTATTATACTTACTAGTTCTTTTCTTAACCAAAATTGGGACCAAAAGTGCTACTTTCGACAAAACTAGAAATGCAATTTATTAGTATATGTTTTCCCTATATAATCGGGTTTCTAATATTTCTTCTATTTTAATACCAGTTGAGTTGGGGAAGCGGTATTTTCCGAATTGCTCTCAGGTGCTGGATAAATTTATGGAAGATGACTTGCCAGATGCATTCTACCTCGAGAAGGGGACTCCAGAAGAGCAGAGTATGAAGAGAATGCGGTTTATGGAACTGAAAGATGAAGTTCATAGAGCATTCAACAAGGACAAGGCTGAGCTCCATCGCTCTGGGGTTTCTTCTTCATCATCGTCGACTTCATTCAAAGATCGCTTGCGTTATAAAGTTCGTAAAGTTTAAAAAAGGGATATTTTCTTCGGTAACTTATGGTAGAGTGTCATAGAACTATGTCTCCTTAAACTTTATGGTGCATCTGCAAATGTATGTAAAGAAGTAAGTGTATTTTCAACTTCTGAAATTTCAGAGGACAATTTTTCACATTACATCTTTGTTTTGCACTGAAGCATTTGCTGTCCCAAATCAAATGGCATGACAAAGTGCACAAACTAAAAAATACTTGAAAAGGCGGGATACATGTGCTAAAAATACTATCCCGTAGAACTGAAAATGGAATAACTTCAGTTAGCATTTACCAGACATCATTAGAATTTGCATAGCAATTTGGTTCTCTAAATTCTGATGGATAACGTCTGTTAGCATTTTACCAGACATAAATATAACATCTAAATTCACACTTTTAACATAAGATGGTTTATCTCCATAAATAGAAAAATATGAATAAACTAAGGAACACAAAAACAAAGACGAGGAATGAATTATTGGATTAACATACAACAAATTGATCTCAGCTCGAGGGCAACGATTTTTTCAAATTTGCCCACATAACTGGACCTTCAGGATGTATATTAACAAAATATTTTACAAATCTTTCATCCGAACAAGCAAGAACAGTGCTAACTGCTATAGTAGCCTTTGCAGCTCCTTTATCCCTAAGCCAAGCATACATAGAAAATCTTACACTAATTCTATCCATATCATAGCATAGATACGATGGAAAAGTCGCTATAGAATCCACAGGGTATCCCAGGTAATTTTTCAAACAATCGAGCTTTTTCTCTAAAATATCCTTGCTCTGATTTAAAACCGTAGGGGCCCGCTTCACCATACACGATACAACATTGAAGTCCAAACCAGCTTGAACCAAGCAGTCAAACCTCTCTTGCAACTGATCTCCTCTGCCTCTGAACTTTTTCAAAGCTTTCACCATCTCATCTGAGTTTTCAACGTAACCAATTCTAGTTAAAAACTCTGTCTTTTCCAAGAAATTGTTTGGATTTCTAGCAGCAAAATGCTCAGCGTTAGATGTGTTTGATTTGAAAGCCAGGTCGAAGAATGTAGAAGGGTCCTTCTCTATAGTTTCACATAAACTACATCTGTCATTATTGAAATTTTTCAAGATGGTCTTTGTTCCTTTTAGATGATAAGAACCGAAATATTTCATATTGCTAGACAAAGTATTGGCAATGTATTTCGGTTCCATCCCAATTTCGAATAGAAAATCAATTGCCTTCCAAAAAGTTTTGGTGAACTTGGGTGACAATATCTCAGGGTATTCCAAGAACATTGCTCGAACCTCGTTCATTCTAAGGCCTAATTTAAGCAATGCACCTACCAATACATAGACATTTTTCCCAGATCCTTCAAAGAATAGTGCAGTATCTGTCCTAAACAAATTGCCCGCCTGTGCATCACTGTACCCAACTTCATTAAGGAAACCCAATGTATCAAGAATTCTATTCCAATTATACGTCATTTTTAACGATAAGTAGCCTCCAACCCATTCGTAATCAAATCCCATTTCTTTTAATTTGTCAAGAACTCGAACAAATGCACTGTTCACATCACCCACCAACAGCAGAGGATTGCAACTTACGAGCTTTATGATAGTCGATCTACTCAAACCTAATTGCTCATAAGCTCTCAATTTCTTATCCAATATCCCGGCTTCGTATTTAAAAATCTCGTTAGCCTCTTTATACATATTTCCTATTTTACTCCTTGGGATCCCATAATCACAAAGGGTATGATAGTTATCAAGCAGGACTTGATCATCATTCAGAAAAATCAAACCTCGTGGAAGCAGGGTCGCAAATTCTGATGGGATCAAACCCAAACTCTCAAAGAAAGGCTCGAATTCATTGATTGGATTGTACCTGAAGAACTTTGACAGCGCTCTAGACACATCTTGCTCAGATTCGATCTTGGAAATCAAATCCTGAAGGAACTGAGGTGAGTTCTTGCTAATGTGCTCTGCATCTAAAAAACCAAATCCCCTAGTACAATGCAAGTAATCGAAAAGTGCTGCTTGTGCTTCGGTTTTGGAAGCTCGAATGCCTCGATCAATAGAGAGACATATCGGAGAACGAGCTTCGGATTGAGTTACATAAAGCTTAGGATTCTTTGAGGAAGAATGCAAACTGCTCAAGCATTGTATCCTAAAAAATGAATGAATTGGGGAGCTATGCAAAAAGGTATAGTTTTTCTTATTAACAGAAGGGAGAAGGAAGAGGGTATTAAGCTGAGAAGTCATTCGTGAACATGCTCTTTTGCTGATTTTTCGAATTAACATGGAGAAGCAATTAAATTAATCAAACAGCGTAAATGAAAATATAGGAGGAAGAGTATAAAATAACAACTGAAAAAAAGCTCATGAGACTATTACGCAAGCAATTTCACTATGTCTATGTACACTCACATTGAAATTCTCCACGCCGAGCTCTGGTTTGGAGTGGCAATATGATTTGATTGAATTCCTCCTATCCAAATATTGAATTTTTGAATTAGGGTTTGCTTTGTTTAAACCCTACTACACACATAAACATAAGAATAAGACTTACTGAATGTATCCGGTAACAACTATAGGCTCACCAAAGGCCCAGTAAAAGTAGTCTAACCGGGCTTGGCCCATATGCTGGTAAATAGCACTTGACATGTGGCGGATTTCAATTGAATCCAATTCGTATTTGGTCTGTCCGATAACAAAATTCTAGTGATGATAGATTTTCAATGTTGAAGATGCAAAATATGCACATGAATTGCAATTCCAAGAAGCAATTTTGGTCCAATTCAATCAAAAAAAGGATTCGAACAAGACTAGTTATCACATGAAATGAATGAATCCTTTTGTGGGCTCTGGAGATGGTTGATCGAGCAGAGGAATTACGAGATCACCATTAGTGAGTTGAGAGAACTAGTAAAGGAGAAAGAACAGATTGGGATAGATTATAAGTTTCAAGCATTAACTTATGCCCTCATTTGTCACTTTTTTATGATCATTATTTCATATTATTAAGATAATTGGGTTGTAACATTCAGAAGTGGAATTGTTCTTAAATTTATTTCTTTATACTATTGTTGTTGCATCGATCATGTAGATTTGATAGTTATTCAACGGCATTTTCACTTGTCGTGAGTTCCATAGGGTTTGTGATTTTATATATCTTAGTTAAATGAGGGTTAAAGTGATTAGGTCTATTTGGGATTACAAAACCGTGGGTTGTAAGTGATGGTATTATGCTCATAGTTGATGGTTGAGAGTGAATTTTAAAAAAGCCATTTTCAGAAAAATTATTTTCTTTTCAAAAAATCATTAAAAACTTAAAAATATTAAAAAGGTCATTATTTAAAAAAAGAAAAAGATTTATTCACTAATTTTGGCATTTGGCAAATGTCATATGAAGATGTTCTAGACATTTGGCGTTTGACATTTGCCATGAAGATGTTCGAGACATTTGGCGTTTGACATTTGCCAAAACGCCAAAGAACATCGATTGACGTTTGACTTCCAAATGCCATGAACGGTGTTTGGGGATGTAAAAAACGCGTAAAAATATAGAAATCAGACTGGAGAAGAAAAGAAGCGGCGAAACTTACTCCAAGCGAATTATCATTCTTCTTTGTTCCTCCTCTCCCCATCATCTCTGATTGCATGTGTCATCTCTAATTTGTGAAATTCTTGAGAAAATTTTGGAATGGAGAAGTTGAGAGAGTTTGAATTTAAATTTAGGAATTGTGTTTAAGTTTTAGAGTTAGGGGTATTGGTATTGGTTATTTCTTTATTTTTTATATTAAAAATAAAGAGAAAAGAATGGGTATGAACTTTTTTTAATTTTAACATTTCATTATAGCTTCTATGAAAATTCCCCGTTGATGGTTGGTTCAAGTTGAAACTTGCCAGTTTCCTCCCTTTCTTTCAATTTTTTATGCTAATCTCATCCCCTTCTTGTCCTTAAAAAAGGAGTTGATGAATGTAATCGGAGGATACTCCCATTTTCTAATTTCCCTACCAAACTCATTATCACCCGTCACATAGTTCGTCGATCTTCTGATATATCGAAAAATAATTTTTCACTATTTCTTAGATAAGTTCCTACAATCTTCGAAGACGTGATTCAAAGGATCAAAGATAAAACAACAATTGAATTACTTTTAAGACTACAACTTCTTTTCTTTCTTTCTATTTTTTTTAGAAGAAAAAAAATATGAAACTTGACTTTGAAGCAAATCGACCATAATCTATGGACCAACCATATGTATGAAAAAGTAATTTAATACTTGACATTATAATATACTATCTAACTCATAAATTCAACTAGATGACAATATGACATATAACAAAAATAATTGAAACAATGAAGATGAAATGTACCTGTATTTTAGGTTAGTATACCTTATCCGGGGATAGCATAAAATACATTCCATCCACACACTCATCATAGGCTCATACAAACCTTACCAACTATTGTCCAACACGAAATCAAGATTTCTTTTATCTTTGGTTGGAGAAGAGTTGAATTATTTTTTCCCAAAAAAAAAAGAATTTCTCAATGTTTTTTCAGTGACTGAAAAAAATAAATAGAAAGGAACTTTTAATTATTTGTTTTTGTAGTAGATATGATGATAAAAGTATATTTGTCACCTGTTTTCTCATTTAGAGAAATATGAAAAATCTAAGAAATACGAACCAAACAAGACCTACATTAGGAAATAGGAATTAAGATAATTATTTGAAATTCAATTTTTGTTTTTTGTTTTTGAGGAATATTGAAATTCCAGTTCCATAAAATAAAAACCATCTCTCTCTCTCTCTCTCTCTCTCTCTCTCACACACACACACACACTCGTTCTCTTGATTTTCTTTGTGAATTGGACTTTCTTTCTAATGGTTTCTTAAATCTTTGACGGGTCTCTAATAAACTCTCTTTTTCCATTATTTCTCTTCGTTCAGGTTTTTCTTGCCTTACCCACAAATCTCCCAAACCCACAAGAAACAGAAAAATTAAAGCCCCATATTGAATTATTTTTCCAGTTACCCATTTTGTTTGCGACCAAGCATGTGATCCAATGTTTTCAATATCTGTTGAAGGTTTTTCTCGATTTCTCGCCTCTTAGGTATTTCTCTGCAAATTTGAGGATATTGCTTCATGATCTCGTAGATTATTTAATTATTTATTATGCTGTTTTTTTTTTTTTTTTTGCATTAAATGATTATTATGTTATGATTTATTGGTGCATTAATTTTCTTGATTTGGCGGTGAGGGTATATACGTGTCACCATTGACTGTGCTGTACATTAAATACAATAATGTTTCTAGGGTTTCAAGTGGGATCCGATCCAATCTTCTACTGTTTCCAATCTTGCATATTAGTAACTTATTGTGAAATGGCAGATTTAATGAATGCTTTTACTTGAATGTATTAGCTTTCTTTATTTAATTAGGATTTATATCTGTAATTCAAAGAAGATTTGTTTGTAAGTACAATCTTGATCTTTTTATGATTGTACTCTGTATAAGCTTACGCGATAACAAATTAACACCCGATGAAGTTGACCTAACTTGTCCATGTTGCCAATGCTATGTTTGGTCGAATGACGATGAAAATGGATATGAACAAAGCATGAAGCTGAATGTTATATCATCGGAAGCTAGGAAAACATTTTCTATAGCGATTTACTCACAAGAACCAAACATAGTGGAATTATTCTGATTAGATACTTTCTCTATGTTTTCTTAGTTTGAATGATTGATGTTTTTCTTTTCAATATTGCCTAAAAACATTCATATTTACATCGTCTGGTCCTTGCTTCTGATCTCTGTGTTTGTTGTTAGGGAAAAAAATTGTTTCCAGGAAGCCTGAAATTATCATGTTATAGAAGAGGCCAAAAAGCAAATGGTCCAGTAATTCAGTATAATGGCAGGTTATAGAAGAATTTTGGTATTTAAGAATTATCAAAATCAGGCTGAATTGCTGGTCAGAAGCTACTTACTATCAGATCCTTTTATTCCATACACATCTGTAATCGGTGGTATATTGGCGTGCAAATTGGTATGCTTCTAGATCTGCTTCATTGTTCGTTTTGAGATCGGGGTTTTAATGGTGAAATTTGGAGATTCGTGCCATTATTCTTTTTCATTTGAAACTTTATATGCATTAATGTAGCAGAAATAATTCTTTCAGTTTTAATGAACCTTCGAATAGATAAGTTGAAAGTTTAAAGCACATATATTTTTCTGAGACTCCGTCTTTTTCAGAAACTTTAATCGATGGTAATTACTGTTTGGTTCTCCAACAGCTGTATGATTTGACTCAGCTCATCAGCACTTTTTACTTCAGGAGTTATAATGGCCTTACTAAGATTCAGAGATCTGAGTGGAATAATCGGTGAATATACTTGCTCATGAATTATTTTCTTTTTGTTTTAATATTCTTTTTGATAATGCTCTGACATCTTTATACTAACTTTCTGCAGCGGTATTTCCACTATTCACGCGCTGTTTATTTCGACTGTGTCTTTGTACTTTGTTTTCTGGTCCGATCTTTTCTCTGATCAAAATTCGACTGGGCTAGTTACATTCCGGAATTCGTCTCTCTCAACATTTGCTCTAGGGGTAAGTCTTGATTTATATATTTTACCTTTGAATGTACTTTTATTCAGATATATTTTTAATGAGTTCTAATATTTGATTTTATCTGAAATTACTCATTAATTCATCACTCATTCTCTTTGATCTGTGGCAGATATCTGTTGGGTACTTCATTTCAGACCTTGGAATGATTTGTTGGTTGTATCCTTCTTTGGGTGGAGTAGAGTACGTAAGTGATTTTCAAGCATGAAAACAATTTAAATTCGGCTTATTTCTATATTATTATTGCCCATATGTGTTATATTCTTTATAGCTTTTGAAGTCTTAATTATAGTGTATATTGATAAATGTTGCTATCTTGGGTCTGCGATGCTTATGTCGGAATATATATTTTGTTTGGTTAAGGGTAAGCTGACTAAAATATCAGATAATTAAATTTTAATATCTTCTTCCGGGAATCAATAGTTCCAACGTCGATTTAGAGTATATTGCCAGTCCCCTTTCTGTGTTGGACCATATAATATAATAAGGATAAACTTTCATTTTTTAGTCTATTAATTTTTTTGGGTTAGTAGTTACTCAAACTACCCTTGAAGTATGGTCATATTACAGAGACCCCTTAATCCTCATATTTGAGAAATTACATAAACTACCCCTGAATCTGATGTTCGTTAAAAACCTCTAAAGATTTTTCTGAACATAGATAGATCTCTAACATTTTGTGTAACTTTGCAAACACGAGGGAGTCTTCTTATGATATGATCATTACCTCAGGGGTAGTTGTGTAATTTACCCTACTTTTTTTAAATATGCAGTATTGATAGTGACAATTCTATTGCTTTTGGTTTCAGATTGTCCATCACTCACTTTCGGGAATTGCGGTAGCATATTCAATGTATACAGGGGAGGGGCAGCTTTACACGTTCATGGTTCTGATATCTGAGGTGACGACCCCGGAGATCAACATGAGATGGTAAGACTTCTTAGGAATATAAAAGCGATGAAGTTATGTCACAATTTGAGAATGTCATTTCTAAATCGATCTCCTCGATAGGTATCTTGATACAGCTGGATTGAAGAAATCCACTGCTTATCTAATTAATGGTGTTGTGATATTTTTTGCTTGGTTGGTAAGTGATTCGACTCCCCACTTCATCTCTTATTGCTTGTTTGCAAAAGCTTTTTGGCGAGTAACTTTAGCTTATAAATTTTGGAAAGTTAATTGCTCTTGTTTGGAGGGAATCCTAGCTTCTGCTTCAGAGAAAAATAAGTATAAAAGCAGCCAAAAGAAGCAAAATAAGAGTTGCTTCTGGCTTCTGCTGCCAGAATTGCTTCTTTCAGAAGTTATTAAAGCAGCCAAAAGCCAGAAGCAAGATGAGAGTTGCTTCTGGCTTTTGCTGCCAGAAGTGCTTCTTTCAAAAGCACAAGTTTATGTAACCAAGGCCTTGATCTTTGGGAGTTACATCTTTTGCGTTGGTAAAAATGCATTTTCAGTCTTATAGGACTATTAACACCACAGTTTTAGTCCTGCACTTTCAGAATTAGTACTTTTGGTCCCTTCTTTGTGCATTTA
Source organism: Penstemon barbatus (assembly GCA_003313485.2). Lineage (NCBI taxonomy): Eukaryota > Viridiplantae > Streptophyta > Magnoliopsida > Lamiales > Plantaginaceae > Penstemon > Penstemon barbatus. The sequence continues at coordinate 279,385 of CM064877.1, forward strand.
GTCCTATCACCACTTACATTCCAATTTGTGGCAAAAAGTACAAACTAGAGCCAGTAATGTGAGACGAAAGAGCAAAACAATGACTGTTGGCACCAAAAATGCAAAAAAAAAAAAAAAAAAAAAAAAAAGAAGAAAGAAAGAAAAAATGTGAAATGACTAGTTGTGCTAAAAGAATTGAACCTTAACTGTTATTTCTAGAAAGTGTGGGACCTAAAGTGTTGAATGTCCAGTCTTGTAGGGCCAAAATGTAAATTTGGGTTTTGTGTTAATTATTTCTTACTGAGTTTATTATGCAGGTGGCAAGAATTTTTTTGTTTGTTTACATGTTTTACCATGTCTATCTCCACCATGCTCAGGTAATTGGAATTCGATTTCCATTTCATCTCTCTCTCATGTACAAATTCTTATTCTTAGGAGTGTTATCAAATCATCGTATTGCAGGTGATGAAGATGCACATCATTGGTTTTGTTTTGGTATTTTCTGTACCAACGGTACTTGCAATTATGAACTTAATGTGGTTTGGGAAGATTCTGAAGGGTTTGAAAAAGACTTTAGCAAAGAAATTATGAGGAGATATCAATTGATTTTCTTGTGCACTTGTTTATATACGAAGAGGCAGAATGAAGGGAAAAAGAGCGTTTTCACATAATCTACTGCAAATGGTTATGTGATACTTTTGTTGTGTCATAAAGGAAAGATAATGCAAGTCTGTACGTATGTATCTTATACACTGATTATATTTGTCCAAATTGTTCTTCTATGTATATGAGAAATCAATCCTAGTGACAAAATGCTCTGCTCATTTTTGCTATACAGTTCTTCTATTGTTCTATAATTTGGTTCTCTCCAATTATCAATTATGCAGCACAATAGACTCAGTTCTAGTAAATTTTATTTTTATGTGTAGTTGATATTATATATTTATTATTAGATCAAGGTATTATTGGTAAAATCCCAAGTTGATCTCTTCATATTATATATAGTAGGGGTGGGTCAGTAACTGAATTCCAGTAGATTGAAGCATAGATCTTTCACTCAAGAAAACATTTAAATATCAAGAAAACATGCATGCATCTTTCATTCATCTTACTGACAAGAAAGAAATCGAAGCCAATCGAGACAGGAGCAGCTTTGCCAGTATCTTTATTGCACAAACAAATTAAGCATCCTTTTCTTTGGGGATATAAAAGGAAAATAACTGCCCATTAATTAACTGTAAACTGCCTTCAAAGTACAATCAACAACCTCAAATCCAATCCTCTCCTCCTCCAAATCATACACAACTTCCACATTCTGTTGTTGGAAGCTACCAAAAATACCAGATGGACCATAAGCATTGGCATCCATACTCTGAAAGAGCAAACACTTAACTACAGTTGAGTTATTTGGTGCATTCATTGCATAAAAAGAATTCCCTTGTGGCAATGTAAGACTCACATTGCTCAAGAAATTGAACGTTATCAAAGGAAGATCGTCGACTAGAATATTATTGGCCGGACACGGAACTCTATAACAAAGATTAAATCCTGACCGTTCCTCTACTTCTGTAGCGCGAGGATACGCTATTTCTGTCTGAAGAACTGACAAAAGTTGTGAATAAAATGGCTCTGGCAAATGAGTGTAAGTAGTTCCCGAATCTATAATCATGCCACCGTTTCCCAGTGAATCAAACTCTTTCAAACTCGAGGGTAGTTTTGTACCTACATTGCCTACGGTTATAGCCTCTAGACCAATGTAATAGTAGTTTGGGTACATGGGACTTTTTAGCATTGGGGTGAACTGTAAATTCACATTGGAGGATATAGCTAGGTCTCCTACAACTAAAGGGCTTGAAATGTTAGGATTGTTTGCAAATTTGAACGGCAAGAAACAATGAGAGAATCCCTTTTGAAGAAATCCTAATTGTGAAGGAAGTGATAAAGGGCCTTTTCCAAACCCTACAATTCCTATAGGTTCTCTATATGTTGCACTAATACAACCAAAACAAAACTTGGGAATCTCCCTAGAGCTAGTAGAATTATTTAAGTTACTTCCGTGAACTTTAAGGATGTCTCTTGTAAGAGTTCCGGCCACAATTCCATCCCCATATGTGTAAGAAAATGCAGGGCATGGCCTATAACAAGTTGATTTTAAGAGGGTGCTTAACGAGCAACCGGCTATAGTACAAGGGTCGAATGGGTTGTCAGAGCTATGAATGTTGGTGCAAAAGGGACTTGAACAAGAATCTCTTGAGGATGAATTGGAATGTGAAGGAGAGAAGTAAGAATCTGATGTTAATTTGTTGTTTCTATAGTCATTGCAATCTATGCAATCGAACGATAGATTGCCACATGGCACCCACGTAAGGTCACTGCCGGTATCTAAATATACTTGGATGATTTGAGATGGTGTACCTATGTTTAGCGATATAATGTATCCATCTCTTACTTCTTTAAGTGGCTCTGCCACGTCTAGGAAGTCGGAGGGCTTTTTTGCTCGGTTGAAGGGCGCGGTTGGAGTTGGAGGAGTAGTGCTGGAGTGTTTTAAACCCAAGACTAATGAGTCATGAGTTTGTTTGGTTTCTGATCTTGCATTGAAGATTAGAGGAAAAACAAGTAGAAGAAAGAAGCTTAAGCTATTCATGTTCATGGATTTGATTTGATATATGAAAATTAATATTATTAAATTTCAATCCATCAATGCTAGCTAGCTAGCTGTATTTATTTGTAAGGAATATGGATTGGGGTAGCTAGAGATAAAGACCAAGTGTTGCATGATCAGAGTATTAATTAGTTGAAAATTAATTAATAATTAATGAATTAAGTTTGTTTAATTAAAACTTAATTAATTAATTAATTATGACATGACATGACATGACATGACAGGAAATAGAATTTGTCTGCTTGGATCGAGTTAAATGGATAGATGATATAAATATAAATTAAGATTAAGATACATGCATGCATGATTAACTGAAAATTAAAGAAAGAAAGCTGCATGCGTCTCGATCGTGCGCGCTTGCTTTAATTAGTTTATATATAACCTATATATATATCATGATGAGAGAGTAATAATACGATCGACTTAATATAATTAATATAATTATATATTAGATAGAGAATAAAATTAAGCAAGGGGATGCATATATATATATATATATATATATATGGTTGCAGGACGACTTAGATAATTAAAGGGCTCTTTAATTAATTTGTCGAATATAATTGAACTTCATATTTTTTACATTACAGTAGTATATATATTATTATTTATATTATATTATATTATATATGTAGAGAGAGAAGTGGTGGTTGCCTTGCCACTAACAATTAATGCATGTGTAAATGTATAATTACACCTCACAAACTATATACATTATTAATATATTTGATTTTGATGAACAACAATCAATACTTTTATTAAAATAAAAATATATATTGATCATGAAATTCCGGTAATTATGGTAACGTAGCTGGCCTGAAGTTGCAAGCTGATGTGGACATGACGCAAAATCCTTAAAATCCTACATACATACATACATACTTTTTCCAGAAGTGCTCAACGCCTCAGCTTCTTTTGCTATTTCTGGAAGAATCAGTACATACATACTTATATCAGATTCTGTGATCATTCATCAACTTTTCAAAAAGTTAGTATATAATTATTCTAAAACCCATGAAATTAATCTAATTTTTAAGACAATATATAATATATATATATAACTGGCCGGATGCTAGCTAGCTAGAGAATCTTAAAAACTAATGCATGCACTTAAAGATGTCTTATGTTCTTTTTTGTTTCATTAGATCTAGTAGATTATGCAAACAGAAACAGAAGCATTACTAGTACACATTGTTGCCAAATTTCAGATGACCCATAATCATTACCATCCATACTTCGAAAAAGCAAACACTTAACCACAATTGAATTATTTGGTGCATTCATTGCATAAAAAGAATTCCCTCGTGAACAATGTAATTAAGACTCACATTGCTCAAGAAATGGAACGTTATCAAATCGACTAGAATATTATTGGTTGGACACGGAACTCTATAACAAAGATTAAATACTGACCGTTCCTTTAATTCTGTAGCGCGAGGATACGTTATTTCTGTCTAAAGAACTGACAAAAATTATGAATAGTATGACTCTTGACAAATGAGTGTAAGAAGTCCCCTAATCTATAATCATACCACCATTTCCCTACGAAACTAACTCTTTTACTCAAGGGTAATTTTGTACCTACATTGCCTACGGTTATAGCCTCTAGACAAATGTAATATTAGTTTGGGTACATAAGAAAATCTAAGCAAAAAAATCATATTGAAAGCTATAGCTAGGTCTCCTAACAACTAAAGGGCTTGAAATATTATGATTGTTTGCAAATTTTGAAGGCAAAAACAATGAGAGAACGCTTTTTGAAGAAGTCCCAAATGTAAAGGAAGAAGTACCCAAAGAGTAAATTTCCCCTTGCCAAATCCTACAGTTCCTATAGGTTCTTTATATGTTGCACTAACACAACTAAAGCAAAACTCAATAATTTTAAGCTACAAATGTACCATTTTACTCATTGAAATTCAAGAACTAAACATATTCTTACATGACAAACGAACAACACTTTGCAAGAGAGCAAAAAATCACAATTGATATTCAGATCTAGTTGACCACATGAAAGTAACAGCAGGGTTGTTACCATGGGTCACCGAGAAACAAGAGGTACTAAAGAATAATGCTACATGCAAATGAACGAAGGTTTCTGATTAATTAAACCAAGTTCCATAACATATCAAATCAGAGTATAAAAATTCTTCAACCAATCTAAAATACATTCCAAGTTTATCAATCCTATACAATTTAAAAAATCGCAAGGACAAAGAGTAATAACTTAAACAATATATGGACACATTGCGAATAAATACAGTTGTCTGCATATGCATCATCAACTTTAAGAGCAGCAAGAAGCACTGCTGCTTGTCCTCTCTGCTGGTCGATCCACAAGGACCATGCCTGATGGGTTTGGTGCCGGTTGCACACGAGGCAATCTCTTGGCTACACATGTTTCAAAGGAAAAAATAAGTTAGTAAATAGGACATGCAATATAGCATTGATATCATTTTTATGCATTTAGATTTAGAACTTCTATTCTAATGGCTGGTTTAAAATACAATGTTTAAAGATATTCTTCAAGCTAGTATTCTAACCTATTTCGTAAAATAATTCATTGACATTTGTTGCTGCCTTTGCTGAAGTTTCTGTGAAGAAAAGACCATTCTCTTGAGCATAAGTTTGTGCATCCTGCAAAAAAAGCTCACATTAATATGAACAATAATTATTTAATTCAAGGCACTTTACATGTAGCAATGATGTAATTAGTAATTTATGCTTGCCTCTGCTGCCACCTTTCTTGAATCCAACAAATCCGACTTATTCCCAGCAAGTGCCATAACCATATTTGGGTTACCTTGAGCAAAATATTATAAAGAATTTATGAAGTATAGGCGGAAAAGTTCACTTTGCTTATATAAATAAATGGTGAGAAAACTTGAAATTCCTCAAAATAAAAGAACAAACAGAAATCAACAGCTTTAAGCCTTTGACTGCAGTTCAGTCCAACAGGGCAGGAGCCTCAGCACTTCTCGTCTCCCGTTTTACACAATTGCACTTCTGATCCTAATTTTTCTAAATATTATGCACATTTTGGTTGTATGGCTTCCCCTGTCCTTCCCATCCAATATGGGAAAATTCGCAAAACTTGGACCAAATTGCAATTTTGTAAAGCGCGGACCAAGCTCCAATACGGTGAGACTAAAAATACAGTTTTGCCCTTGGACTACACTTTCCCCATAATAAACATTCTCCTTTTTCAGGAATTTTGTTAATAATGTATATTTTGTGACATAGCATTTTCCTTTCCAATAGAACTCTTATCTAGAACACTTGGATGACCAACACAGGAAAATGGTGCCAGAAAAGTCACCTCTTCGACTCCCAATCTAAACATTAGACTAATTTAAAATGGAAAATTTTGCAGCTGATACTTGGATAGTAAAAATAAAAAGCATACATAACTTCAGAAGAACAGTTACAATAACAAATCCACCCCACCCTACCGAACAAAAAAGTGTGATTGAAGTAGAAAAAAGAATAATGACTGCATCCCACGTTGTTGCTTCTCAGTCAAATCGAAGTTACCTTGTGCTTGAAGCTCTTGAACCCATTTTTTTGCCTGATCAAAGGAGGCCTACATAGTAAAGAAACTAATATTATGATAAGAAACTATTTCATGTACATTTAAGTGTAATTTTTTGTGTGCTTGGCATCCAAAGATTTGGCAGAATTTAAAGCTTTATTCAGAAGGGATTTTAACATAAGGATTTCAAATCCACAAAGTCCATAGAATTGTTTGGATCATATTCATTTTGTATGGATTTCAAATAATTTTTTGTGCAATTCCTTTTAACTAAAATGGTAGTCATTTGAAATCCTTCCTCCAATGCCTTCCTCAAATCCAAATCCCTCAATCCAAATAAAACCGTAAATCCTGTTTTGAGGGTTCAGATTGAGAAAATTGAAAAACTGGACTTCAATTTGACAGGAAAGTTTTCAGGTGTGTGCAATCTCAATGGAGAATGTTGATATGATAGGACTTCATATACAAACTAATAAAAGATTTCTTGTAACAATATCTTCCTAATTTTCCAAAAATTCAAGGGCAAGAACATTGATATGTCATCTAATTCCAAAAATAAAACTTGAAACTCAATTCCTTTTTTCTTTCCAGTTCCAGTTGCAAATATAATTCCATTCAAATGTGTTTACGAGTCAACTCAATTAATTCATGAAAAAACACTCTTGGCAGTAAGATCATTCAGCTTTGGCAAAAATAGAATCAAAACATATGAAAAAGCATCTAGTTACTTACTTGATTTGTTATGTCGAAAACGATTATGGCAGCTGCAGCTCCTCTATAATACATTGGAGCTAAGCTGTGGTATCTCTCTTGACCTGCTGTATCCCATATTTCAAATTTTACATTTGCATCATCTACAGCAACTGTTTGTGAGAAAAACGCTGCCCCTATAGTCGATTCCTACAACATCACACGAATTATCATTATTTAGAATAATGATGTGTGTCTTAATATCGATCCCATTACATAAATTTTAGGCCAACCTGAAATTCGATAAATTGCCCTTTCACAAATCGCAACACTAAACTAGATTTTCCAGCTCCAACATCTCCAAGAAGCACCTGAAAGCAGACAAAATCTAAACCAACTTAACTTCAAAAAAAAAACATAAACAGCAATAAAAGTTCCTAATGATCAAACTATAGATACAATAGTAAGATGCTAACTGTTATAAAAGGGGAGGCCAATATATGAGCACAACTTGAGCATTTTACCCATCATCGATATAGGCCATATGGCTGAACCTTACAATTTCTTGTCTTCTTTTCGTTTCTAAGTTCATTCTGATCAACATGTGCAATAATAACCACAATCAATTGCATATAGACAAATGCAATTATAACCTAATAGTTAATAATTTGGCATCCAATGGCCAAGATTGAACGCGATTAATGTAATGATTTAAAACTAATACCAAGGACAGGTAATTCTAAATTGGACAGTTTTTTCTAGTCGATTGTTGGCAACAACCTCCTTTGCATAGTAAGAAACGATCTTAATTATTGAAAGTAAAAAACTGCAATTCACAACAAAACAGGAATTTAAGAAGACCCAGATGAAAATATGCAATTAAGAAGGACTAAAAATTAAATCATATTTTCGGAGATAGTGCAAACCAGCTTGGCGTTGATGTTCTTGTTTCCGCTGGAGGCCATGAATCAAATTCAGGGGACAAATCAATGAAGTTTGATGTCGGTGTAACAAAAAATTGAAACTAGTATAGGTTGAATTGATTAATAATATATTTAATACTCCGTAGAAAACAATTTTAGGTGAGGAGGGTTTGTTGACGAAAAGGAATTATAAATTATAATGTGAAGCAAAACCAAACCCCACTTTTTACATGATCAATCAATTAACGATTCCTTCTCTATTCTAGAACTATAACTCATTTTTCTCTTTACCCTTGTTCTCGAATTTGCTAATATGGTTAGTAAAAGTAATTATTAAAGTTTTTTTTTTAAAGAATTAATTGTTAAAGATTAAAACGGATAACTTGTTTTCAATGATGTAGCAAGTATTCGTCATCTCACATGACAGTCAAGTAAATCAAGGACCATGACAAGGGATGGTACCGATATCAGACGCGATGCATCTCGATATCGTTGATCCTCAACCGACCAAGCAGTTAGATTTCACCTCGAGAAGCTTCGGTCTCGAGCCCATTTGATCGTATTTCGACATGTCATAATAAATTAGTACCCGTCACTCTTGCTAAAAAGACTATTTTATTATAAAATCTCGGATCCCCCTCCTGCAGGATCGCATTGAATATTTCAGATCCGTATCCGACCATGTACAACTTATCTTGATCCAACCCGTAAGGTGAAATCTACAACTATAAATATCCCTCTTTAATGAGACAAAAGGTATGCACAATCTACTAAGCATAACTGCCACATTGAACTCATATCTTGAGATTGACTTAGTCATCAGAGGGTTATCACCGGGTCACCACCGATATTAACTTGACGTAGTCTTCTTTGTTACATGTTAGGTTCCCCTTTATAAAATGAGGAAAAGCTTGATTGACCAGCTGGTCATCACGTTGAGGAGCAGTGTTTATATTGACACCTAGACAAACAATACATAATACTAAAGTCTACATATAGTTGCCAACCACAAATTCATGAAACATTGTCTCGGTAAAAAATCGACGAGACCCAGCGCCTTCCTCCTCTTCATCGTCATCTTCATCTTCATCACTCCCAGTACCTGGAGCCATCCCTTCCTCGAGACAACGATTTAAGTCAGAACTGGCTTCACCAGTATTCAAGAAGGTGAAGATCTAGTCCACCACTCGGTTGTCGACTTCAAACTCATCACCACCTATACTCGAAGACATTTTGTTTCAGTTCTCGGGATTTAAATTGCAATAAGGGCTCTCAAATCGATAACAGCCCCGAGATCGGTTTAAATTTTTATGCAAGGTAAAAATGCTCTGAAATAGTGGGGCCTATTTATAGAATCACAAAATAACCGCACGAAAAATAGCAAAAAGGGCCCCCTAAATCTTGCGACGATTCACCTTCCGCCCTCAACAGTTTAAGTATGCTAAATAACCACCGCGATAAAAGGGTCATGAGAACAAAACTCCCCAACAACATCAAGACTTCGAGCTACAATCAACTCTAGAACTAAGGAGACTCTACTCCTGCCTACAAAAAATTCAGAAAAATACCATCAATAAACTCTACTCCTGCCTACAGAAAATTTAGAAAAATACCATCAATAAAAACTTCAAGATTTTGACCTACGGTCGAAATCTAGAACTTGGGGGACTCTTGATGTACAAAGTCTTCGTCATCTTATATGGCAGTCAAATAAAGATTATAATAAAGAACCCATCAGGGACTCCTGACAAGGGATGGTACCGATATCATGTGCGACGGATCTCAATATCGAAGATCCTCAACTGATCAAGCACATCGATTTCACCTCGAGAAGCTTCAATCTCGAGCCCAACTAATCGTATTTCGACTTGTCATAATAAAATAATATACACCACTCTTGCTAAAAATACTATTTTATTATAAAATCTCGGATCCTCCTCCCGCAGGATCGAATCGAATATTTTGGATCCGTATCCGACCTTGTACAACTTATCCGGATCCGACACGTTAGGTGAAATCTATAACGATAATAAATACCCCTCTTTAATGAGACAAAAGGTACGCATAAGCATAACTGCCACATTGAAATCCTATCTCGAGACCGACTTAGACATCAGAGAGTTATCACCAGATCACCACCGGTATTAACTTGACATAGTCTTCTTTGATTACAGGTTAGGTTCTCCTTTATAAAATGAGAAAAAGCTTGATTGACCAGGTGGTCTTCACGTTGAAGAGCAGTGTTTAGACAAACAATATATAAAACTACCAATATAATTTTTGGGTTACCTTGACTTGTGTCAAAACAAAATATTAATAAATATTTTCTATATTCGAATGACATGATTACCTTATTATTAGATTGCTTATATAATCTTCACAAAAAGATTTATCTAAGGAAACAATATGTTTTTATCTCTAAAAAAAACTTATACATACTTTAATTTAATTTGACATAAAGTAATCTATTTCTTACCTAATTTATTTGACTTAACAAACATGATTGACATAAATTCACATACATCTTACACCTACAATATAACTTTAAAAAAAAAACCAAGCATACTTTATTTGAAATAGTTTGGGATGAAAAACTAAAATGGACAATTAATTTGGGACAAAATTCGCAATTTTGCCTTCCATTTTCGATAATTCTTGGAAAAACACTACTTTTGTATATGTATCTATTTTTTCTACGACAATTCATTTCCTTCCACATTAATTCATGGTAGCCATTTTGTTAACTAAAAAGTGAATTTATTTGGCTATACGTGGATGAATTTTGGTCCAGCCTCAGGGTTTTGCGAAATCGGACCAAAATTTTTCTTATAAATGAATTTCCGTCAGACTCAAGAAACTTATCACAAACATATTCACACAACTACACCCAAACTCCTGAAACCTATATAACATTGATTTGACACTTATCACATATTGTTTTCCCGACACCCCAACATCCAAAATCAATCTAAATGGAACATTCAAAACCTAATCAAAATTGATTTCTAGTTACTGAAACCATCAAAATTATTTTTTTAATACCGAAACTCACGTAATCAAATCAAAACCCAACCAAATAGACCATTTAATTATATCTACCTCGTGAATGGGATAAAAAGGCTAAAAGCTGAAATCCATACACCTATTCGAGTCCTTTTGACGGCTGAGTAATGAAGATAACTTATTTTGCAAAATGTAACTCTGAATATTATTCGAAATAACGTATAAAAAATTGATCAATTTGAGAATATGCAATACAAAATAATTTTTTTCTCATATTTTTCTTATTGAGAAAAAACAATTGTCGGTCTTTATTATGTACAAGTATAGAAGAAGGGTGGGGTGGGGGTGAGTGGTGCCTGGCTCGCTGTGATTGGAAAGGGAAAGGGCAAAGGCAAAGTTTTGGGAGTCTTTGCAAGAGGCAACAAGGCTGCCACGTGCCAATAATACTAATAATAATAATAATAACAACAATACATAAATATTTAATATAATAATAATAATAATAATAATAATAATAATAATAATAATAAATGGCCATGCATTCTGCAATTCATGACAATATATATTATTGTCGGTCAGACTCTTCTTTGACCAGACTATTGCATGCCTTTTTAATTCCTAGGATCCCCCTCAACAACGGGTTAATTACATTCGGGTCAGATTAGCTTAAATTCGGATCTTGCATGTATGTATTTCTTTAATTTAATTGGATTTACATATTGGTTTCTTTGAATTCAGATCTAGGTCCATTACATACTCGGATTTATATTAGGAATTTCAATTATTTGAATTCCGGTCTCACCCTAAGCTAAAACCCCAAATCTATTAGGAATTCGAATTATTCAAAATCCTCATCCTGAAAATCTTCACTAAAATTGTCTATGTTTATAAGGATATTCATGCAGTATTATCATAAAATTCGTCATTACATTGAGATTTAGAATAGAAGATACTACAATAAATGTTCGATGACATTTTAAAGAAAATGTCACAAAATATTAATATAGTCATACTTTTGAAAAATGTCTAAAACTATAAATGTTACTTTTACTGATTAGAGACATTTTTATATTATAGTGATATTTTATAATGTTATTTTTAACTACAACAGTAACATTGATGACTACATGTGGCATTTTACTAGTGGCATAAATAACTGATAATTAGATTGAAGCAAATCCGGATTAAGTTTGATAGTCGCCCTACCCCTCAATTATATAGACCATCGCTGTTTTATTAATTCAAGAACTTGTTTGATTTAATACATAAGTTATAGTAATTATTTGTCATGTATATTACTTGGATAGGTCCAATAATTAAGTTTTAACGAAAGAAAAAATGAATTAACAATTAATACATATGGAAAATGGATTAGAGACATGCAAATTAAATATAATGACCATGCAGTGCACCACCGATGATCGATCTGTTCAAACAAATAATTATAATTAATATATATGATGATTAATATATCTCTCTATAAGTATAACCATCATATATAATTATAATGTAATTAATTAGTGTATATATATATATATTCTGATGAATTCTTATAGTAATTAAAAAGGAAAGGAATTGAAGCAGATCGAATTAATAGTTAAGTAAATAAATAAAGCTGGTGCCTGGTGCTATACTGGTAGGTAGCTATTTTGAAGGTTGGTTTTTGTTGGAAGCCAAAGCAAGAATAGAATTGGCGAGTTTGTTAATGGATTCCACAAGGCCGTTGATTCCTTGTCGATTGATCTCAGCCTTTGATTCTTCAATGTGCAGCCTTCTTTCATGCAGCCTCAACATCTCTCTGTGTCTTCTCTCTTCTCTCTCCTCACATGATTGAATCGCATCAGCTATCATTGCCCCACTCTTTGATATTGCCGTACCAACTTCTTCTATTCCTCCTCCTCCTCCGCCGCCGCCGCTCGTACCTTCCCCACTTCCACCGCCGCCTCCTCCTTTCTTTCTTCTCTTCGCCTCTGAATAATCGCTACTACTATCGGAGTCTGAAATTAAATAACAACAACCTACACAATTATTTTTTTTCAATCTTAGCTAAGCTAGCTACTGTCTTTTTGCCACCATTTTTCTTTTATTTTTAAAAGATTCCACATAAATAAATAAATTAAGAAATGCAATAAACAGTCACTTTTTTTAATCAAATAATTACACCTTTAAGAACAAGGGTAAAATTGATAGAAAACAATCAATCTCCTAAAATGACAAATAAAAGTCGGAGCTGAGGGAGTACTCCACTAATAAGCCTTCAATGTGGAAAACTAATTATACCCCTATATAAATGTTGTATTTTATTTGATTTAAATGTGAATACATGCAGTAGCTGTTGTTTACTACTCCGATCCATTATAAAATAAATTAGCAATAAATTCCTATTAACTTAAAAAATTAGTGATAATCACTCTGTTAAAGTAGATACATAGCAATAACCCTTGCATTGCAGTCAGTCAATTCTAACTTTTAAATGTGTAAAACGAGCTAATAAAATGTAAACAATGAAATTATATGGTAATAAAAATAATTTAGGTAGTTTTTTTGCCACTTAAATAAAGTACAAGGAGAATGGGTAAACTGCATTAATTTAATTGTGTGTTTTTTGTATGGTGGGGTGGGGGGAGGGAGAGAGAGAGAGACTGAGAGAGGGAGAAAGGGCGAGTACCTACAGAAGGCAACTGTTGAGAAAAGGGAAGATTGGGTTGGTCCGCCGGCGATTGTACTGGCGGAGGAAGCGGTAGCAGCTCTGCCGGCGCCGGCGCCTGAAGAATGGGTTGTTGTCGTTGAACATGAGGATAATGATGACCTAATATTATATGATCCGGAGGAGCAGCACTTTTTTCCAAAACCGCATTCGAACTCCCTGCACCACCGGCGGGGGGCGGCGGCCTTTGAGCACCTTTTCTGTCCACAACCTCCACCAAGGCTTCATATATCTGAACCAACATATTAGAAGGCAAATGATTATCTTTCCTCTCATTCTTTTCAATCCTCCAATAAGATTTGTCTTCTGCCGCCACTCTGTTTTCATATTCTCTAACTTTCTTGAAATCTCTCATCAAATTATCCCATTTATCATTACACTGATTCTGGCTTCTCAAACACCCATTCTTCCAGCAGTAATCTTCCACCCATTTCCATCTCAGCTCAGCTGGTTTGCCTCTTTCGGTGCCGTCCCCTGTCCTCTTCATCCTTCTTTCATCGTCCATTTTCTTTGCTTCGATCAGGACCATTGTTTCTTGAAGGGTCCAGTTCCCCTTTCTGTAGTCCCGCAGCACATTCTTTTTATTATTCTTATTCCCACCACTCTCATTAGATACCGTCAGATCCATGCAAATTAAAATTAATTAGACGATCGAGCACGCACACAATGTGTTTGTGTTTTTGTTTTTGTGTGGGTGAAATAGTAATAGCAATAGCTGTGATGATGAGAGAAAACCAAAAAAAAAAAGGAAGTGGTGAGAGGGATGGAGAAAAACTGAAAAAGGGTCCTTTTATTATCTCCACTTTTATGGTGAAGAATGAATCTTTTCATCAAAAATGTTGGTGTTCAAAGAAAGATGAACTGGCAATCTTGATCCTAATTCAGGCAAAGAGAAAGAGAAAAGACAGTAAGTAGTATATATTTTTCACAGATTATAAAGATAATATACTAGTATTTGTTTTTGTTTCATTATTATGAATAAAATAAAATTGCTATCTACTAATGGTTATATGCAGACGAGGAGGGGAGGGGAGGGGAGGGGAAAGCAATTGAATTTGCAGTAATCACCATTATTTCTTAAAATCATCAAAAATCTAGAAAGCAAAAAGTTGAAATCTAAAACTAGTGATTTAAGTCACTACCCCCACAAACAAATTACTCACTAAAGTTGTAGATCGAATAATTTAATTAGTAATTCAGATAGATAGCTAGCTACCTAGCTAAATGGAGAGAGAGAGTGTGTGTATGGTAATGAAGTAAAAAAGCATAATGGCCATTATAAGAAAAGGCCAAAGAAATCCATTCAACCTGACACAATATATTACAACCCCAAGAAAATTTGTCACAGAGAGAGAGAGAGAGAGATATGAGATGGATTACAGCGTTGATGCTGCATGGGATGGGAAAAGGGGGCAGGGTAATTCTTGTACAAGTCGGATATGGTCCAACTCAAAACATTCACGTAATAAGTTTAACAAACACATCAATTGAGTTGTATGCATCTTATTCAATATTTTTTCAAAAATAAATCTCTAATAAGAATGTTTTCATAAAATTCAAACAAAAAACATACTACTATTGAGTTGTACGTAATGAAGATTAAGCTAGCTTTGACTGAATTCTAGATTAATTTAATTAAGGTAATATAAAAAAAGAAAGAAAAAAAATAGGAGTATATGTACACTACTACTACACTGTATGTCAAAACACAAAAGTTAAACCACGTGAGGCTGTAGAAAATAGAAATCATGCTGCAGCTTCAAGTCCAAGAAAATATCACATCCGTCAATATATATATATATATATATATATATAATATATGTCTGTTTTTCATTAATTAACACTTTCTCCAAGAACATAAGATTTGGTGGACAGTGATAGTGCACTAATCATTTGATTCTCCCTACTTCTAATTAATCAATCCCATCCCATGCAAATATATATATAGTACTACACTCTAGTAATAACTACTCTCTCCAATTTTTAATTAATTCACATGTTTCAAAATATTTGTCATATACTCAATTGTTATTATTTTTTATTTTTATTATTTCTAACTTTCACGTTTATATAATAAAGTAGAGTATATAAATATCAATAAAATTAATTATAACAAATATTAAAAATTATTTTTGACATTTAATTTAATCTTACAAAAATTTGTGAGAAGATGTTGAATGTGTCAATTAATTTAAAACAGATAAAGTATTTAGGTCGAAAAAAATGAAAGGTTTTCTTTGTTATAATTAGGAAAATGAAATTTAGGGGATTAGGTCCAATGGGGGGAATACAGGGGTGTGTGTGTCAATTACAATTCTGTGTACATGTCAGAAAGCATTTAAAGCGAGGGGATGCCACGTCGTTGAACTTTTCTACTTTTTATCCTGCCAGCTAGGACAGCAGAGTGGGCCAGACTTGCCTTTGACTGACTCTGGGCCTTTGACCAAAATAAGGACGGTTTTATTGGGCCCCACTGTAACCCCTGATTCGTCACTGTCGTTCTTAGTTCTTGGACTCTAGCCTGCCTCTTCCAAGGATACCAAAATACTGAGGGCATTGTTGTAATATCACATTGTAACTCTTTCTTGGTCATTAAATTACTCAATGACCCACTTCAGAGCATGTATGGCAAATCATTTTTATTTAATTGTAGTATAGTATGTGAGATTTAATCACCATAAATTTTACTTAAAGTTAGGTATGTGAGAATTAATTCTTGATAGGTATTCCCTCTAAAAAAAATATTTCTATTTCTTTTATTTCTTCTATTTCTTTTGTGCCTTGTGTATATTAGGAGTCTATTGCTCCACGTTTATGCTAAATATTGTACGGTATATATTTATATATTATAAATGCACACCTGGAATGTAATAAATATTTCATTTTCTAGAATATTATTTTATTAATTCATAATGTCATATATAGATGTCCAACTCAAGTTTAAAAAGTTGTTCATGGATCCTACTTGCGTCGAAAGATAGGAGAAATTATTTATAGTGTAATCGTTGCACCACGTCATAAAATACACGTGGTGCAATCCATCAATATACTTGGAATATGTGGAGTGATCATCCATATTTTAGCAATGTGAACACAATTGTTTGAATTTTTTGGGAACATGGCTAGAATATGGGGTTATGTGTAGGGGTGTTCAACGAAACCGCTAGACCGCCCCAACCGATCAACCCAACCCAAGCCGACCGCAATATTACGGGTTGAAGGTTTGATCGGTTGATCTTGGGCATCATGAAAAAAAGACCGCAATTTTCGATCGGGTTTGGTTTTATACTTTTTTAGACCGCATAACCGCATTCGACCGCACTTTATATAAATAATGATGTATATATGTTTTATTTTATTTTATTATTTAATTTAGTCCTAAATTTAAGAAAATGAGAAATATAATATAAGTATATACTTTAACAAATTAGTCGTGTTCCACAACCCAAACCCCAATTATATTAGATAAACCCTACAATCTTACGTAAATCTCTAATTTTAAGTGACAAAAATATAAATAGATCCAAAACTAGATTGAATTAGTTAAAAAATATTCTGCGAAAAACAAAGAGTAAAGCAAAAAAAATATATCAATCATAACTTTTCATTGGCCATTAACCACCAACACCAAGTTCGAATATAAAGATATTTTTCTCTTTTTTTTTTATTCTTTGGAAACAATTTGATTTTTGTGTAATGAAAACTTGTTAATTTAGTGTTCAGGTTTGTTTTTAGCTTTCATTAAATTATGTATTCATTGAAAATCATATTTTAATAGATATTTTACACCATCTCCATTATATTATCTATGAAAGTTTACTAAATTTATTAATAAAAACAAAAAAATTGTAATTAACTAGTGCATTTATATTTAACTCATCAAATAATAAAAATATAAGAAAGTTGATAAAAGTTGATAATTGAGACCGCAAAACCCGCCCCAAACCGCCCCAACCCAAATGAACCGCATAGTGCAATCTCAAGACTTGTTGGGTTGAGTTTGGACTAGAGATTTCAAAACCCGCAAATATTGGGTTGGGTATGGGCAAATAAAAAACCGCACTAAACCGCACCGCGAACACCCCTAGTTATGTGGATTATCACTCCACATGTTCCAAGTGTATTGGTGGGCTGCACCACGTGTACTTGATGACGTGGTACAGCGGTTGCACTAAATAATCTCTCGAAAGGTAGAGGCTTTCTTCATTATCAACGATTGTTAACGGTTATTCTTCATCACCGGTCTTCGAGTGGGCTGCATGCTCAAACATATGTTAATCTCGCTCATAACATTCTCAAAAAAGTGACTTATGTGAAAAATAAAAAAATTAACAATACTTGACAACAAAGCTGCACGTAACCTTACAAAATGGAGCTTCTCTTCTAATAGAATAGGTGTTATTCTCCTTTCTCTTATCCCTCATTCTCTACTTTGTGATTTCGGGTTACCTGAAACTCATGTAACCGACCTTTTCTTTTTTTCCTATGAATGATTCCCAAAAAAAAAAAAAAACTCAAGCCCAAAACCCAAAAAGCGTGTTGTCGAAATTAAAAAACAAAAATTGAAATGAAGTTATTAACATGTATAACCATATTAGGCCATCTCCAGTCGAATGGGGAAGGCAAGCAACAGCCCCCCGTCGGCTGGAGACGAGCTCCCCCCGGATGGGCAGGCAGACAGGCATCCGGGGAGCATTGGTTTCCTGCAGGCAGGCTGCTCCTGGCGCGCGCTTGCGTTGCACGCGCGTGTCCAAGCTCTTTTTTTTATTGTTTTTTTTTTTAAGTTATTTAATTTAATTTAATGTGTAAAAAATATAAAAAAAAAACTTTTCAACACTTATTAATTATGGTTTAATGTTTTCTTTTAAAAAAAAAACACTTACCCATAATTTTGAAAGATACCATTTTTTCTCCTTTATATTTATACAATTTTGAAAGATACAATATTACTATAAGGCCACTCAAATACTATTTTCAAATCAATGTGGGATAAAAACTTAACTCTCATTATCCCACATTTGTTTGAAGATAGTATTTTAGTGACATTCAAGTAATATAAATATGAAAGAGAAATCATTATATCAATGAACATAAGTTCAAAGAATTCATTCAAACTAAGAAATGCATTCTTTGTCCAAAAATATAAGTCATTATATATATAGATTTGCAATTTAATAATTTTATATGTAGCTTAATTTTTGGTGTTCTCAATTTATATTTTTCTTTACATACAAACTTTAGCCTAAATTGACAAAATAAATTGTTTGAAAAACTAAGCAATATATATACATACTATTATCAATTTGTCATGTGTTCACAAGTAGAAACACCCCATCAGAATATGAATTTATAAAATAATAGTTGTTTTTTCCACTCCAATTGCATTAATAATAATTGTTGTTGCTTTACATTAATTATGTTTACTCATTTTTTATTTTTTTATTTTTATAAATCTCTTATTATTATTATTATTATTATTGTTGTTGTTGTTGTTGTTAAGTGAGAGTGGGGAAAGTTTGAGATTGAAACAAATGTTTTGGATTGTTGGTTCGGTTGGAGATGACTGACTTGGCAAGGCAGACAGGCAAGTAGGTAGAAAGCAGGCAGACAGACATGAGGGAGCTATTGCCTGTTTCGATTGGAGATGGCCTTATATTTGAATATTTGATATCCTTTTCTCTGTCTTTTACTTTTTTGGGCTCTATTTAAACATTTTCTTATCAAAAAGGAATAAAAGCCCTATATGAATGGAATATTTAAATGAGCCCATGGAAGAAGCACTGAAATTGGAAGTCCACGGCCCAATAAGAAAACTGATCAGAGCTAGCTAAATCGGCCCTAAAGATAATATTCTCACTTTTGGTTGTCAGGAAAATGAGGGAAAATTATTAGAAAAGAAAAAGAAAAGACAGAGAAAAGAACAATCAACATCTAAATTATATATGACTGTTAATGCTACGTGCATCAATTTATCCCTTCCTTCAATTCCTTCCACTTAAATTATGATGATATTTCATAAATTGAAATACTTCTTATTTAATCCCGGCCCCTGTCTAGCATATATAACTAATACATATAAAATTTTTGTATTTTGCAGGTTTCTGGGCTTATTAATTATCTCCATCTCAATAAGCTTCATTCTTGAATGTGATATATAAGACGTGTTGCTGCTGAAAATTAAGTGACTCTATCTATATATAAATTGTCCGAGTCAACAACTAGCTAGTGTTTTAGCTGAATTAGTTAGCTGCTTTTGAACTTTAAATACAATTGAAGCGTATCAAGAAGAGAAGGAGATCTTCATATTCATGCTATGCATGTGTGAATTATATAAGATAATAACTTTGGATTTGAAATAAGTTCTGGCTAAGTTGAATACTTCAAGTTACAACTAACTATTGTATTTGAAGACATACATTAATTTCTCGTAGGAGAAAAAAATATTTTAAAATTAAGTAGTCGAAATTAATTTTAATTAATATAAGTATAATCATGTTATGTTAATTCACTAGTTGGGATAGTTTTTGTTATTTTTCCGATGCCGATAAAAATAAAAACAAATAAAAGAAAGAAGAATGAAAGCCCAAATAATACGAATAGAGATAATGAAATGAGCCCATGGAAGAAACACGGCCACTTTATAAAGACAATCTTTGCAGGCAGAAGTCCACGGGGTCCATGTTTAAAAGTAAATAGGCCCGAAAGAAAGCAAAAGGATCAAAACTCAACATCCCAAATTAATGTATAGGACTAGGAGTATAAAATAGATAAGTCCAACCAGAAAAAATACTGAAAAGCTCAAACGAAGAAATAGCCTGCGTGAATATTTGAGATTTGGGCAATATTTTGATTCAAAAACCAACCTCATAATCTTTTCAAACTTGTTTGCAAATGCTTATAAGAAAGTAATTTCTTATTTTGATTGTTAAATAATGTAAAATTATGTAAAAATTATCTTCAACTACACAACAAGCATTTAAATGTCGAGGATTATTAACCATATTTAAACTAAGACACGCCCTAGACACCTATGGGAGGCGAAATGTTTCGCAACTGTCGGAAATTACAAAGAAACTATGCCCTTGTTTTTGTAAGTTTTATTTGAAATAATTTTTTTTGAAACACCAAATAAATGCAAAAAATAATGATGACGTTCTTTGTTTAAAGTTCTTTTCTGGTTAAAGTAAGATCTAAAATTTCGAACATACATGTTAAAACATTTTATACATGGGAAACCATAAATGTAATTTAGCCTTGTTTCCTTTTTCTTTCTCACGAGTTTTCGGGATTTTTTGGCTGACCAAACAAGAATAAATTAATTTTATTTAAAGTTATCTCTAAAATAAGAAATCATTATCAATCATTTTTTTTTAACTTTACAACTTATTGAATTGACTTTAACAATTCAAGATTCTTTAAAATGCTATTGTTTATTTTAACTAAAATTACTTAAACTATCATTGAGGTTGATGAATGTAATTATATGGACCAACTGACCATTCTCTATGTTTGAAAAATTATTTAATTATTCATGTTGTATCGAATTTATTATCAAGATCCCTTAAGATATTAATTTTTTAATAAAAAAATAATTTTTAGAAATACTCTTGAGTACTATTTAAAAAATTTCAAACCACAAGAGTATCAAATAGATTTAACCTGTTACTCAATTAATTTCACCTATTTTCTCATTAATTTCACTTTTTTTCCATTGATTTAATCCAATTTCACCCTTTTTCACCCATTTCTTGGTATAAAAAATATTGACATTGTCCCAAAAAATCAACCCGAGAGAGATAATTGTAATGAACAAAACATGAAGATGCTGGGTTAAATTATACTTCTAAATTCAGGGATAATTATCCCTTTATTTTATTTGGAAAAATATTTTGAAGAGAGCGAATCAGACGAAAGCCCATTCTTTATACGGGTCTGTATCTATGACGTCATAATCACTTGTTTGTTTTTCACGCAAATCTTATACTTTTTTTTTTTTTTTTTTGAGAAGGATGCAAATCTTATACGATTACACGTATTCTTTCCTTCTTGACATACCTAGCTTCTTGTTCAAAAAAAGAAAAAAAGTGTTGAAAAGAAAAGACATACCTAGCTTGTCTTTCTTCTTATTTTCAATTCTTGGTCTTTTTATTCTTCTTTCAATAGTCAATTCAAATTCCATCTTTTTTCTTTTTCTTCCATCAAGATGGTGGAAGGTTCTTTTGCCACTCAACTGATTTCCGGCGACGGGGAATTCAATGCAGCGGGTATCCGGAATTTTATCAACTCTTTGAAGTTTCACGAGTGTGGACTGTCATACGCCGTCGTAGCAATCATGGGACCTCAGAGCAGTGGCATGTTTTTCAATTTAATTTTATTATTATTTCAATTTATTTTGGTTGAAAGGTGGTTTCTTGGTCAAAGTAGTTATGGTAATTTTGAAATAATAATACTTGACAGGGAAGAGTACCTTGCTGAATCATCTCTTTCACACCAACTTTAGGGAGATGGATACCTTCCGGGGAAGGTACAAAATTACAGTCTGATTTTTTTTTGGTAATCAATTTAGAAGTAGAAGTGTTATTGTTTAGACTATATATTATATGTTATGTTTGATCAGGAGCCAGACGACTAAGGGGATATGGATTGCTAAAGCTGTTGGTATTGAGCCCTTTACAATTGTCATGGATTTGGAGGGTACTGATGGCCGAGAAAGGGGTGAGGTACTTTTTTTTTTTTTTAATACAAAACAATTACAGAATCTATTTTTGTCATGTCATGTAATGTCATCCCTTATAATATATTTTCATTTCAGGATGATACAACATTTGAAAAACAAAGTGCACTATTTGCTCTAGCTGTTGCCGACATTGTCCTGATAAACATGTAAGTTTTACTAATTTTAGCTCCACGGTTCTAGCCAGTTATTGGATTTGGAAACATTATCATGTACTTAACTTAACTTTGGTTTAGTTTGGGCTCTACACATTTGGTCCTTAAAATTATGAATTAGCATATCTAGTCCTCTACGCATCCATTTTGTTCCTCAATTTGATTTTTATAAAATAAAAGTTACTTACTGGCTATGGTATATAAAGTTGTTTTCACTCACAAGTTCAGTGAAATTTTCCATGTCCAACTAAATATGTTAAGTCCTTTGAGCTCAAAAAAAGAAGTAGAATTAAATTTTGGACAAGATGTGCAGAGTCCAAAAGATAAAGGACCTTGTCGTTATGCTGAAACTTATGGGACTAAAGATGCTATTTTACCCTTACATGAAAATCTGATATTTTTGGATTGTATTTATCCATTATAATTATGAGTTTAACACTTAGCAGCATCACAAGTTTGACAGAAACTTACGTCGGTGTTGTTTGCAGGTGGTGCCATGATATTGGACGAGAGCAAGCTGCAAATAGACCACTTCTAAAAACTGTATTTCAGGTGCGTAGACCTTCACATCTAAGTTATGCAAATGGCATAATTTGTTCTTTATTTTTACGATTTGTTTTCACTCTTTTATTAGGTTATGATGCGCTTATTTAGTCCTCGTAAAACAACGCTTCTCTTTGTTATACGTGACAAGACAAAGGTACACTACCTACCAAGGGAAATTGTGTAAGGTTTTCTATGTAGTCTTGTCATTTCTTTCTTGAATTTATTAATCCCTTATATCCATGCAGACTCCTTTTGAGTATTTGGAGCCCGTTTTGAGAAAGGATATTCAGAAGGTGGATTTGTCAATATATTCTTTTTCCATTAAGTTGGCATCCAAAATTCTTTTAATCAAGACTTTCTTTTTCATTTTTTTCAGATATGGGAAACGATTTCTAAGCCGAAGGCGTACAAAAACACTCCTCTCAGTGAATTTTTCAATGCAAGAAATATGTCTAACTCATCATTTACTTGAAAATTCTATTTTGTCCATTGCTATTTCTTATTTCTTGTTGTTTTTCGGCTTGAAGGTGGAAGTTACTGCCCTGTCCAGTTATGAAGATAAAGAAGAACAGTTTAAAGAAGAGGTGGCTCAACTCAGGCAACGATTTTTCCATTCTATATCTTCCGGAGGGCTTGCTGGTGATAGACAAGGTGTTATCCCTGCTTCAGGATTCTCCTTCAGTGCAGAGCAAATATGGAAAATTATCAAAGAAAATAAAGATCTTGACCTTCCTGCACACAAGGTATCCAATTTTTATTATTCTTCTTTGTCTTCTTATTAAGTTTGGGACAAAAACTATAGTTTCATAAAGTACATGCAACAATTTTGCCATTAGGTCATGGTTTCCACCGTACGATGTGAAGAAATTGCCAACGAGAAGTTTGATCAGTTGGTATCTGATAAGGTATTTTTAATTCTACTCTAGCATTATATTTAGAATAATTAAATGGGCATAAGGTATTTTAATTATTTTTTAGCATTATAGTTAGAATAGTTAAATGGGCAACTGTTAGATTTTGATATATCACAGGGTTGGTTAGCTCTGGTCCAAGCTGTGCAAAATGGTGCTATTTCAGGCTTCGGGAAAAGTTTAAACTCGATCTTAAAGATATATCTTTCTGAGTAAGTTGACAATGTTTATGGACTCACTTAAATGTTTTAATAATATGATAATTGT
This sequence comes from Penstemon barbatus, assembly GCA_003313485.2. Classification (NCBI taxonomy): domain Eukaryota; kingdom Viridiplantae; phylum Streptophyta; class Magnoliopsida; order Lamiales; family Plantaginaceae; genus Penstemon; species Penstemon barbatus. The sequence goes on from CM064877.1 coordinate 303,491, forward strand.
TAGGCCAAGTACTTGATTGTGTTGTGTTTGGGAATTTCTTTGACAAACTATTCTAAATTTTGATTTTTCATAGATATGATTCAGAAACTATATTTTTTGAAGAAAGGGTGAGAAATGAAAAGCGTCAATATCTGAAGTCAAAAGCATTGCAGGTGAGTTAACATGTCCTTAGATGAGGAGCATTGGCTAAGCTTATTTATTTAGTTGATTAATATGTAAATATTTGTGTATTTTTCAGTTGGTCCACCCGACATTTATTACCATGTTGGGGCATCTACGATCAAATGCACTTCACAATTTTCAGACCCGACTAGAAAACTCTTTGGATAGAGGAGAAGGATTTGCTGAATCGGTTCGTAAAGGCCAGCAGTCTTCTATGCTTGAGTTTGATCGAGGATGTTCAGGTGCAACAAAACATGTTCTTTCTTTGTGACCAAACCCAGTTAATGTGATGAATCATCTTAGGCCTAATTTGGGTAGATGGATTTGGAACTTAATATTTCAAATTCATACCAACAAATTTATATCACTTGTCTGGATATAGATAAATTTGGTTAAGCATAAATTTCAAACCAACCAAAATGGTGAATTTGAAATCCACCCAGTGTTGGAGTAATTAAAATTCTCTGATTTCAGATTCCGCCGTAGAGTTGGCCAATTGGGATTCTTCTAAAGTGCGTGAAAAACTTCTTCGTGATATCCAAGCTCATGCATCCCTCGTTCGCACCAAGAAGCTGTCTGAAATAGTAGCAGAATACGAGGTATATATTCTTGATTAATAAGAATTCTATTTTCTTACATTTCCCAGTTGGCCAGATTTGTTATATATCCAAAAAGAAAAATATGAATGACCACGAAAGACGAAATGATAAGTAATTGGAATTTTTGCATATGCAGAAACGACTTTATGCAGCCCTGAATGAACCATTGGAATCCCTCTTTGAATCTTGTGGGACCGACACATGGGCTACTATCCGGAGACTCCTAAAACGTGAGAGTGATGTGGCTGTGTCAGCCTTCTTGTATGCTATTGCTGGTTTTGAATTGGACCAGGATACGGCTGACAAAATGGTGCACAATTTGAAGGAATATGCTATCAAGTTGGTTGAGAGAAAAGCAAGAGAAGAAGCTGGGAAAGTTCTGATCCGTATGAAGGATAGGTTAATTTGCGGCCTAGCTAACATCTCTTACAGAGTATTTTTTGCTAAGTTTATTTCTATTTACTATGGCTTATATTTTCGGGAATATTTCAGATTCGCTAATGTCTTTAACCATGACAAGGATTTCATGCCAAGGGTTTGGACAGGAAAAGAAGACATTAAAGCAATTACTAAAGAGGCTCGTTCTGAGGTAAATATATGAAAGCATGCAAAAGTTAAAATCAGTTATATGTTTATATATATATGTAAAATTTTATTGGACCAGAAAACTTGGTAATAAATTGCACTTTTGGTTCCATGTAAATAACTACTTTTGCACTTCTGATCCCTAATCGGATGACAATGGGCAATAGGACCATAATTGTTGGAAAATATTGCACTTTAAGAACTCAGACAATATATCTAGCATACCAAGGTTACTATTTATTGAAATGAGCACTTAATTATCATTTGTAGTCTCTAAAGCTTTTGTCCGCAATGGCTGCGCTGCGGTTGGACGAGAGAAAGGATAGTATAGAAAAGGTGCTTTTATCTAGCCTTATAAACGAAACAGCACCCAATCTTTTGAGGAACAGGGGCATTGGAGTTTCTGGAGACCCTCTAGCCTCAAGCACATGGGAAGAGGTATTGATAAATATGCATTAATTTTTTGCCGTCTTATTATATACTCATGCGCGCTTATTTTGTGTCTAATAAAATTGTATATATTATAGGTCCCTTCAGACAAGACATTAATCACACCAGTGCAGTGCAAAACTTTGTGGAGACAGTTTAAGGCAGAAACTGAGTATACAGTTACTCAAGCTATTTCTGCACAGGTAAATTTCTCTAGAATTGAAGATACCTAGTTTAAATATTGGATGTTCATTATTTATCAAAGGTGGAATCGCACTTTTAGCCCAAATGATTGGACCTTCAGCAGTTTTGGTCCTTGAAATTACAAATTCTTGGTCTCCTTTTTTTTTTTTTTTTAAATATCTGCAGTTTTTGTCCTATCACTCCGTTTTCCATCCAGTTTTTACTATTTGGAATAGTATTTTTTTGCAATTTTGATCCCATAGGACATTACCTAGCTAGTTTTACACTTTTGGTGGATGTAAAAGGACCAAAATGTAAACCATTATACAAAATTAAGATTAAAAGTGCAATTTTGAAAAATGCAGGACCTCTTGGGACTAGAAATGCAATTTTCCATTTATTTAATTTATTTCAGTATCCTACTAATAAGCAATTTTGAACTGAATATGTTTATTTTCTATATATATATGTTACCGTGTTTTTCTTGATGACCAAGGTAAAAACATCCTCCCTAGATATTGGTTTTTTCCTCCAATCAAGAAATATATATGAAAAGTGATTTTTTTTTTTTTTTTCAAAAGGAGGCATATAGGCGAGGCAACAATTGGTTACCTCCTCCCTGGGCAATCTTGGCTATGGTTGTTCTTGGGTTTAATGAATTCATGCTTCTTCTAAGGTAACGCCGGCCTGATCGATACTTGTATAATATATACTATACTACATTTTGATTCTTTTCATTCATATAAGAATTTGTATTGCTTCTAAATTAAAACAGGAATCCTCTTTACATGCTCGTTTTATTTGTTACCTTCTTGCTTGGGAAAGCCATGTGGGTACAGATGAACGTTCCATGGGAATTTCGCAATGGCATTGTGAGTACATATAATTTTTTTTTTTTTTTTTGATCTTCTATTTTGCTCATTTAATGAAATGATGATATATAGTACGGTAGCTAATAATAATTATCTGGTGAAATCAATTTTGCCCCTTCAGTTGTGTATACTATATAACATGTAGGTACAATTTAAATGTGTATGTATTTAACTATCAATTAAGCTAGCTATAGAATACAAATGGAGATGTATCTGAATTTATTTTAGGACGGCTACAATTAATTTTTATAATAGGTCTAGTTCATGTTATTAATGTTGGCTGGCACTGGCAGGTTTCAGGGCTTATTTCCGTGTCAACAAGGTTCTTTCCCACCATCCTGAATTTGATAAAACGTCTTGCAGCTGATCAAGGTCATCACGATTGATTAGTGGTACGTACTACGACATGCACTCGGTTTCGCTTTGTGTCTAAAATGTATATATATATATATAGATAGATATATACTAATTAACTTCTCTAATCTGATATTTGCCTGTCTGTAAAATTAATATTACCTAAATGCTAGCTACTTTCATCTCATCGTCTTTTTAATTTTTACCACCTAAAGATCGTTCGAGCCAAAAGTGAAGGGAACAAGTTAGATAAATGAGATGCATGGAATATTATTACTCTTTTTACATTTTTATTTTTAAAGGATATCCAACTCAAATGTCTGATTTAATCTACTAATAATTTCAGGACAACCATATTAGATCAATTCATAATTTTCTTTCACTAATCCTCGATCTTACGGTATATCATGAGGGGACTCAAAACTTTTTTTATGAAATCTAATGACATTGCTAGAATGAAATAATATTAATGTACATATTCTCACTACAAGAAATTTGTCTATTTGTGACAAGATTCTAATAAAAGTTGTCATTATTTTGAATGTGATGACAATACTAATCACATGCAAAATAATTAAGTTGGTGCTATTGACAATTATCGGTACCCTTTTAGCGACAATCTAGTGACAATAAATATTGTCACAATTTTTTATTGACTATTTCGGTTGTTACTTTTGGGATATAGCTAAATATGAATAATGATAAAAAAAAATTTCAATTCTTATTAGTAATATGTCTATGAATTGACAATAGCTACGTTGTTGTCACTTAATTGAAATAAAAAGTGTCACAAAAAATTCAATTTCCTTGTAGAGCTTTTGTTTTTGTATGATTTATGTTTAGTATTTATTACTTCAAATATATTTGTCACAAAAATTTAATTTTCTTGTAGTTTAACATGATTACTTAATATCATTTATAAAATAGAACCTTCACATATATATAGTCATCGATCAAAAGCATTAATTAATTAATAACCAACTCGTGATTGGTCTAGTAAAAAATAAAAATGAAAGAATTAAGATGGTCAAAGTAGTTTGTTGCCAATATTCACATGTCGTCATTTATTTATGGAAATGGCCTGCATAATTCATCCCATGCATGCACGTACATCAACTAAATTATTATCAAATTCGAATTCTTGTTTGGAGGTGAGGGTGTCGACATAATGTAATTGACAATGTATCGAATTGAAAGATAAATACTATTAAGTTCGATTCAAGATTTGAATATCCTTGAAAAAAATAAAAAATATTAGGAACCACCTCGCTCATTATTTCGGACACATGCTGTTTGTGGAATAAATAATCAAAATTTTGTTATGCTTTTTATTTGTACATGAATGAATGTGGGATGTCATGATTTTGTTGGCACAAATTGAATAAATATATAGTAATATAATGGATGGACTTGGACACATATGCATCCCCAGCGTTATAGAAATTGAAATTGGAATTGGAATTGAAATAGAAATAAAAATAGAAATTGAAATTGAAATGGAGACAGACAAATGCATGAAGAAAGTTGGAATGAGCACGAGACATTGCCTTGCTTGCTTTACAAGGATATTAATTAATTAAAGAGCAACGACTATATATGTTTGGCATCAGCAAATCTCCTATCTTAATTTGTTTGTTCGACTTTGACTCAGATCTATCTGCACTTTCCTTTAAACCTACACAAAGACTAATTAAATAAATAAATAACTTAACGGACCTGATCCAGGTAATTTAATAGTTATATACAAGATTCAATATTTCTGATCTGATAAAAATATATAGACTTATTACATAGATAGAGTCATTTAATTTGAATGTATACATATATCATGAAACAATCAATTTAAGATTTTGAATTTCACATCGTGTTAGATAGTTATTGATTTACTGAAGTTTAATTTGAGTTAAATCTAATGAAAATTTATCTCATTATAATATGTTTAATAATAAAACTGAATTCAAATATAAAAATAAATAATAAATATTAAATATTAAATAGAAATTGAGAATAATAATTTTGTTAAACATGTCAAACTCCATTATGCATACTCCAATTAGCAAGATCCACTAAAGATTCAAAAAATTTGCCTGCACGTACTTTGAGCGCCTTTTTCAGTATTTAAATAGTGAATTGAGTGTACATTATAAATATTCATTCTTCCTCGAGCTAATACAAGTTTGAAATCTATTTTTGATTTTTAAATGCAGGTACACGAATATGGGTTTTAATTAGGTCAATAAATATAAGTAATAGTAATCTACTGTATTTTGCATTTATTTGTGGCCTATGAACTGGACCTATCTTCATAAATGTGAAAGTACTGGATTAATCATTTTTTTATTAAACCCCTAGCTCTGTTCTTTTTTATTTATCGTTTTAAATCAAATAATCTTAACATTAATTACAAGTATTAGAAAGAAGAATAAAATTAATAAAAAAAAAATATTAATTATACTTGAAATCCTAAAACAAAAAATAAAAATAAACAAACTTTTTTTGTCAAAGCGATAAATAAAAAAAAAAGGGGGGGAGGGAGTATATATTAATCATGGTTATCAAACCGTGTATCGTATCGCGTATCATTTTGCTTTCGTATCCAGTCGTATCGTATCGCGAATCGCATTATTTTGGGTCATTCGAGTCGTATCGTTTTGGACCAATATCGAATCGTATCGTATCGTGAATCGTGCGATACTAACTACCATGATATTAATCATATTTTAAGAAGGCTGGTTTTCTAGTTCTGAATAACTTGTTGAATTTTAAATTGTTGCATGATTTTAGGTGCTGTTTCCCGCTGTTTGAAAACTTCCAAAATTTTGAAACATTATCCCCTGAATATTTGTGTGGCCTTAAAGCCTGGTGGACCATATTTGAGGGCTGATGCATTCACTCTCCCCTTAAATAAAAAGGTCAATAAAACAATGATTAATTCAAAGAGAAAATTACTTTTTGGGGGTAAGAATAATAATTTCATTATGGGAGGTCATCTATAAGGGAGCTTTTATAAGTTAAATTATAAGAAAAATTATAAGATTTTCATAAAAATAGTGTTCCAAGAGACCGTTTATGATTTAAGGGCCATTCTCAAATTTGAGAGTCCAAATCCAAATGTATATTCCAATTTCTGCACCAAAGTACAATATATTTTTTTAATTTGCTGCAAAAATATTTAATGTAAATTCAATTTAAAAAATTGCACGAATCTCGAAAGTATAGTTCAAATTTATTTAATTCAAATTCATATTATTTTTCAAAAAATCTTTTAATAATTAACTTTGACCTCTTAAATAAATTATAATTTTATGTGGGTCTTAAAATATAAGAGCTTCCTTGGACTCAATTTTTTGTCAAAACTTATATATTTTTAATAATATGAATTATCCATGATCTCTTGGAGATGGTTTATTTGTTATGCATGTGCATATCAATGATCACTGTCACAATTTAGTATAGAAATCAAACAATTAAACCATGTTTATCGTATGATAAATTTTGTAACTCTATTCGGATTTGATTAGATAGGCTAGACAAATATATAAAAATATCCACAATACTATTCATTTTTTTTAGAGAAACGAAAAGTTTTCATTCAACTCGAAGATTTGTCGTTTACAAGATTGAAAATAGAAATAGATAAATCATTAAAAGCATAAGAGTTATTAAAGGATAGTTGAGCTACCTCGTGCGCCATTTGATTTACATCTCTACATATATGCATTGCCTGAATGGATCCGAAACCTACAATGAGTGTTTGTAAATCTGTGATAATATTTCCATAAATGGCACATGAGTCTGTTTCTCCTACAATAGCTGATGTGATTGCACTGGAGTCAAGTTTGACTTGTGCTCAGTTTGATTACAGATTACAACTCACGCCTAATTTATCCTTTGAACAAATTAGACATCCAATTAAAATATAAACCGAAGTTCCATAAAAATGTGTGGTTAGACTTTGACCGAATTGTTTAGAACTCAATTATCTCTTTTTTTACAATATTATTTTCTAGGACTACTATTTTACGGAAATAATAATATGATACCAATAATTACTCATAAATTCTTTTTTCTAAAAAAAATGGTTTCATATATTGCACCTTCGTCTAGAATTCAGCACAAAACAAAAGGCAAAAAGAAAATACTAGTATTATATTATAACGAGCGCAATGGGAGTGCTTTTCTTTTTAAATAAATAAATGAGTGGGATTATTATATATATATATATAAATGTAATCTAGCCTTGGTTTATTTTTAAAGTGAAAGAAAGATCCCTGAATTTAATTATTATACCTAAAATTGAATTATAATTCACCCGCACGTACGCACCCACCCGCACGTACACTGAGTCACTGACTACGCTGAGAACGGCGCTCTGCCACAAAACATACCACTAGTATTTTGTTTTAATTAATTTAATTACCTCATTTATTAAAGCTAATAAACCCTAGCAAATCACAATGAGTAATTAATTACGAACAGATGAGATGGCAGTCACTGATTGGATAGAGATCTAGCTTCCCATAAGGACCAGTCAAAGCCGATGGGTACAATCAAACCAAATCTGTCACGGTCAAATGCATCGCTACCACTTTTCTTAAATAATACTCCTACTATTAATAGTGCTATAATATTTGTGTCATGTAGGGTCCCACCATTTACTTTTTCCAAATTAGGAGTATTATCATTATGAATTGCTAATATTTCTATCAAAAAGAAAGGAAAAAAAATATGCATTTATTGAAATTTGATTCTTCACTAGACTTCCTAGCTGGGAATTTTCATTTCAAACTCGTCTGATTCGCAAATCAATGCAACGCACTTGTCTTAATTGTGTATCAATTCTGAAAAACAAACAAACAAACCACCATACGTAATTACAGTAATTAATAATTATTTGTTTTGGTTATGTAAAACTATGTCCTACGAAGAAGCCAAATACACAAATCAATTTGAATCCAAATTATCCCGAAAAAAGGCCACATTGGTCATCGAAGGACTTAATGGGAGGCGCAAAATGCCCATCTTCCCCATCTACTATAATGTAAATAATTTTTTCAATTTTCTACTCCCTCTGTGCCTAAATTTTCACTATTATTTTTATTTGGGGATGTCTCAAAATAATAATCTTTCTAAAAATGAAATCATTTTCTTTTAAAAATATTATCTTACATAAAATAATGATTTGACGCCAATACTTTTTCAACTCTTACATAAATTTTTTTGTCAATACTGAAAGTAGAAAAAAAAAAAAAAAAGGGACGCAGGGAATATATATTTGAGCATAGCTTATTTCTCAAAATTAACAATATATTCTTTTTGGGTTTATATTTTTTTTTGATGATATTTTTGGGTTTATATTGTCTACAATTTAAACCATCATAAAATTCACAAACATTTCAAATTTAATTTATTTTTAATTTAATATAAATTTACTTTTGATTATATTTTAAAATATACTTTAATTTTAAGTTAATTAAATGAATTTAATTTAAATTGAAAATGGGCTCCCACTTTTTTTATCCCTATTGCTGCAGTGAACATCTATTTCGGAAAGTTCAAAACACTGTATCGTATTGCAAATTGATGATTTGGATCTAATTTTTTATCTTTTCATTGGAGATGCTCTAAGTAAAATTATATCAAATATTGAATTCCCTTTGGCTATCTTCAACCCACTACGAGTGGGTGGAGATGACCCTCCCCCTGCCCCGACGGTCTCAAACCATGCAAGGCGTCCCAACTGCCTATCTCAAGGTTGTGCCCCTGGCTATTAGCATCCTGGGGCACAATCCTGCTTTTGGAAGCGCGTCCTAGGGGTGTTCACGGTTCGGATAATCGACCGAACCGAACCGAACCGAAATGAATTCGGTGAAAACCGAACCGAACCAAAGCTATTCGGTTCGGATTTTGGTTTTGAGATTTGGCCTATTTCGGTTCGTTTCGGTTATTTTTGTTCGGTTAACCGAACCGAACTGAAAACCGAATTTTTGATTCAAAGGATAACATTTTTTGTTTGATTTTATGGACTTTAAAATTCTTTAATCTTATGCCTATGGATATCAATTTTTTTTTAAATTTTTGTCAATTGAGGATTATTAAATGTTAGTTTTTGCAGTTGTATTGTAAATTTCTTTAATGTTATGCCTATGATATGAATTTTAGTTGTTTAATTTGTGGCATTTGATGATTAATAAATGTTAACCACTTTACTATTTAATTCTATGTAATGTTTAATAATGTTTAGTGTTATGGTTACCTATTAATTTGATGTTTTTTATGATAAATGATTTAATATTTGATTATATAATTTTAATAAATTATCAACAATATAAAATTTCGGTTAAAATCGAAAACCGAATTAGGATGTTCGGTTCGGTTTTCGGTTCGAAAAAATCAAGAACCGAAATTTCGGTTCGGTTCGGTTTTCACCGAATGAACAGCCCTAGCGCGTCCGTTACAAGAAGGTACTAGGTGGTGCCTTCTTATTTGTTTTCTTTTAATTAAAAATTGTTTATTAATAAAAAAATTAACTACGAATCTAACACCCTGTTTAATTTAATTAATTAGAAATGAAAGATACATTTAATTTTAAAAATTGTGTAAGATTTAATAACATTTTATTTTTAATTAATGATGTAAAATTATTAATTTTAATTTTGAACTTATTAATTTGTCTACGAAAGTAAAATTTATTCAGAACTTATGAATATTTGAAATTTAATTAACTTAGAGTCTTAGAGAGATACTGTATTATTTCAGTACCGGTTTTCTTTGCAAGAAATAAAAAGAATGCATGGGGTTCTTTTGCATTTCAAATTTAATTTCTGAGCTACATTAGACAATAATGCATGCACATGTATAGTGTGTGAACTTGGAAATTAGTAGGAGATTTAATTTAGTAGTAATTTATAAGTCCTAAAACAAACAATGCATATTCCCGGCGTTCATGAGCAGGGGCATAAAGGTCATCTGAACGCATCCTGATCAATACAGTAAGGGGCTGTTTGGTAGTATATAATATGGGGTAGGTCATATTATAAGATTTAATATAGGTTAATACAATGTTTGGTGGCATTGCTTTAATACCGAGTCGAATAGATTAAATCCTTACGACCTGATATTAAGATTAGATTTTAATTCACCCAGACATGGGTGGATTAGGTAAAATGTCACTTATAACCTCAAATTTACATATTTTCTTTTTAACATATCATTAAATATCATATATTCTTCTCAAATATCTGAAAATGGAAATACATTCTACATAAATAAATCACAAATTAAAATTTATAACATTTTCAATTAACATGGAGTCATTCAACCTAAAATATTGAACAAATATTGATCAACTCATACTCTTATACATATTAATGAATTGATATATCTTAAGAACTAACATAATATGTTCAATTAAGTAGTGAAAATATATTAATATATGTCTAAACTCATAACTCTATAAAACATATTACGGTAGATTATTTTAATGTAATATGACTAAATCAACTCTTAAATTAGCTTTTGAGGGTGTTAGGCCAGAACAATGTAAGTGGACTTAACCCAATTTATATGGTGAAATCTAATATGATATTAGAACCATGGTCGATGTGGGCTATCTCCTTCTGTGATGGGCTCCTCCTTGTTCGCATGATGTGAACATTCTTCAACCATGCACTTCGCCCTTATAACAAAGGGCATGTGTTGTCATTTTTTGTCCAGTTAACAAAGGTCTGGACGATCATTATTCGTGAGTTGGTGCCCACTTATTGCAATTCACAAGGTTGGACTTTAATACGTCACGTGTTAGGTTTGTTTCACTCACACATTCAGTCCGTCCACATGTGAAGGAAAAGTATTTTGAGACTAAATGTCCCACATGGGTTGAAAATCATAGTTAAGTTCACATTATAAGGTCTTGGTAAATCCTCACCTCTTAAACTACCTTTTGAGATGTGTTAGACCTAAACCTTGTAAATGGATTTACCTCAATCCATATAGCGAAATCTAATACTATCAAATAGTACTTTGTAGTGACTAGTCTCTTCCACTAAACCATTCACCTATTGGTCAAAGTCAATCAATTTTTACTAGTCGGCTCAGATCGGATATTGCGTAATTAATTTGATTTTCAGTCTAGTATAAATCATTATGAATTAAGAACTTAATATGGAGATATACTATGTAGAGCTTAAATGTCTTGGTTGAGTTGTTTTTTTAAGAGTATTTCTTGAGGTGGGAGAAATAATAATAATAAGCATGTTGTAGTACTCTAGAAATTTGAATTGCTTGAAAATGTTGTTGCCAGTTTTTAAAAGATTAACATCTTAATAGGTGATGGGATTTTTTTATGAGTTTTGGGTGTTAGATAATACTAGCATATAAGTTTTGAAATCAAATAGAGATAACATTTACTTAAATTGCAATAACTTTTTAAAGAAAATCATACAAGTAGTCACTTCACAAGCCCTGTTATATTAGGCTAAAGTGGGAGTAACAGACACCTTACAACCTAAAAATACACTATTTTGACACTTTGCGTAATAAAACTTAAATATTGACATTTTACATCTTGAGAATAATTTATTATGGAGTATAATAAAATATCAATTAAGTACTGTTTAGTGAAAATAATTTAAACTAGTAACCATAAATAAATTGAGAGAACCAACTAGATTCGACTGCCTAACTTAATAAGATTATATATTAAGATATGATGAAATGAATTTGTCTTCATCTTAACTTCATTTAGTGAATTTTACACTCATGTGCCTTAGATCAATAAATGAAATAGTAATTTACTATGAATTAACGACAAGAAAACATGTTTTTATAAAATATATATAACGTGTCAGCAATTCATTGGGGGCAAGTGTAACCAAAGTGCAAAAGCAGTCAAAGCCACACGGGAAAAGGCCAAAGGCGTACAGTCAAAGCAAATACTGTATCCGCTGCCACTTTTTCTATTATTTCCATAAAAATTAATCTTATTTATGGAATTTCCAACCTTTTTTAATTACTAATTATATTATTGAAATTCGTATTTTCGGCTATTTCAAGACGATATTTTGTTATTGGTTTTGGTTCCATATTAAAATATACTCGAAAAATACCATTGAGTCTGTCCCAAAACAAAAAAATATAAAAAAAGAAAAGAGGAGCTAAGCCGAGGAGTCTTTTGTTGCTGGAGATGCCCTTCCTCTCTCCTCTCCAAATTTTCTCCCTTCTTCTACTGAGATAGTCTTTGATTCCCCATTCTCGCAGGTTATTTTCATCTGGGTCTCATTTATTTTCTTCGTTCTCTGTTTTTTTATTTTTTATTTTTTTTTTATCTTTTTGTTTTCTGGATCTGTGTTTAGTGTAGATTTATCTAATTAGTGGTATGATTCGACCCTTTTTGAGGCTTGAAAGGGAAGGAAGAAATAATTGATTTCTTTTTCTCTTTGGGAAAGAGTGCTGATTATGAATGCTCTATGATGTGTTGTATGATGATGTGATGAGTCTTTTGACCATGGAAAGAGAAAATCAGATATAAAGTGAAAAAGAAAGAAAGAAAGAGAGAGAAGGGGGATAATAAAAGATGTGCCCTTTGAAAGAATGCATTATTGATTGCTAATGTCAATGAAAGTGAGATACTTTGAGGAAGTTGTCACTCTTTTTTTAATCTTTTTCCACACCCACACACGCATGTATCAATTTCAGATGTAATGTGCTTTCTTGAAAGGCCATAAGTTTGGAGATTTTGAAGTGTCCTTTTTAGTAATTGGGCAATTTGTTTAGCCTAGAAGAAGAGAATTGCCAAAATGCCTATGTATCAGCCTTCAAAGAAAGATGGTCATCTTGGTTTTGAGGATGGGCGTATATTAGATCTAGATACCGCCGTAAAAGATGGAGTCTTGGGTGGAGTTGCAGGTGGTGGCTATGGAGGTGGAATAGGTGAGAAATTGGATCTGAAAAAGATGATTGAAGAGCTAAATTTATCCGAAGTTCCATCTGTGTTCATTTGCCCTATTTCTCTTGAACCAATGCAAGATCCCGTTACCCTCTGTACCGGTCAAACATACGAGAAATCCAACATCCTTAAATGGTTTAGTTTGGGACACTACACTTGTCCCACTACAATGCAAGAATTGTGGGATGATACTGTTACACCAAACAAAACCCTTCACCAATTAATCTACACTTGGTTTTCCCAAAAGTATGTACAAATGAAGAAGAGATCCGAGGATGCACAAGGAAGGGCATCCGAGTTTTTAACCACCCTTAAAAAGGTTAAGGGTCAAGCAAGAATCCAAACCCTCAAGGATTTAAATCGAGTAGTGGCAACTCACTCGACTGCAAGAAAAACTGTTGTAGATGAAGGTGGGGTAGCTATTTTTTCATCTTTACTCGGTCCTTTTACTTCTTATGCCGTAGGGTCGGAAGTTATAGCGATTCTAGTGAACTTAACTCTAAGTTCCGAATCAAAAACAAATTTGATGCAACCTGCAAAGGTGTCATCAATTGTAGATATTTTGAATGAAGGGTCGATTGAAACAAAGGTAAATTGTGTTAAATTGATTGAAACATTGATGGAGGAGAAGGATTTTCGCGCAGAAATGGTTTCAAGCCATAGTTTATTAGTTGCTTTAATGAGGCTTGTAAAAGATAAGAAACACCCTAATGGACATTTACCAGGGCTTAATCTTCTCAAATTGATCACCTCACACAAGCAAATTCGGAGTTTGATTGTGAGCATTGGAGCAATACCTCAATTAGTAGAACTAATACCGTTCTTGAATCCCGAGTGTATAGAGCTAGCCCTTTTTGTATTGGATGCTCTATCCTCTGAGCCAGAAGGGAAACAAGCTTTGAAAGATTGCTCACACACTATACCAAATATGGTCAAACTTTTAATGAGAATATCTGAAAACTGTACGGAATTTGCACTCTCGATTCTATGGGCAGTTTGCAAACTCTCACCCGAGGAGTGCTCGTTGATAGCAGTGGATGCAGGGCTTGCAGCAAAGCTCCTCCTTGTAATACAGAGTGGGTGTGGGGCCCCACTTAAGCAAAGGGCAGCCGAGCTTTTGAAGCTTTGTAGTCTAAATTACTCAGATACTATCTTCATTTCCAAGTGCAAATTGACCCGAACCATCCAATGAATCTAGAAGATTGTTCATCTCAGATAAGAAGGTAAAAGGTCCCACATTTGACCACTATAGTCTCCGATTGACAAGGATTAAGGGGAGCAATTGGCATTTTGCACCCCATCATTACTTTGTTTTGACACTTTGCACCCTAGAACTGGAATCTTGGCACTTTGCGCCCTCGAATTGCATTATCTTTGGCAAAGTGCAATAAAATTCCGGGGTGCAAAGAGCCAATATTTCAATTATGGGGTTCAAAGTGCCAAAACAATATAATATTGGGGTGCAAAGAGCCAATATTTCAATTATGGGGTGCAAAGTGTCAAATTTGCCAATTAAGGGTGCAAGGTTTACATCCTACACGTATATGGCGACATATAGTACGTAAACGTGATCTTATCAAAAAGTTGGCGCTGCAAAAGAAGTATTGGAATAAGCACCGGAAAGAGAAGATGGATTCAAAGCCTTGCTCCTTCCAAGTGAAGATTTTATTTGTAAAGGTATAAAGGAATGGGGCAAATGACTATGCTACGGTGATTGCGGTTTGTAGATGGAGCTTGTGATTGGAATTGTAATTGTTTGGCAGTTGTTTTGCTCTAGCAATCTGTGCAGTTATCTGGTTGTTGGAGATTGAAGGTGTTACAATTTTCCTTTGTAACTTTGATAGAAGTTTTTTTTGGCCTTACAGAGTTAAGTATGGTAGTAAAAATGGCTTTTAGGCCTCATCCATTCAATATGTACAATTTTAATCACATTTACATTTTTCAGTCAATTATGAGTTAATATGCATGCATACTTTTTTTTTTTTTTTTTTTTTTCAATGGCACTTGCTGCTGCTACTTTCTGTTCTGCTGCTACATGATTATGATTAGTTGTTTTTGGAATTCTTTTAGCAAATACACTCCTATATGCATGTGATGTGACAAATTATAATAACAAAAGCATTTTCATCTCATTAGAAACTCAAGTGCAAGGGCCTAGAATGTTTAATCAATGCAAAGCAGAATTTTGATCTGAATGCCATTTATTAGGATCAATATCGAATAAAAAATTTGATCACTTTAATCCATATGATAAAATCCATAATCTAGAATGTACGGAATGAATATAAATCTAGGCGAATCCGTCGATATATAAACTTAACATATACATGATATTTTTATTTATAGAACTATCATTAATATTGTCATATACCATGATAAGACTTAAGTAATTATTTTTTTAATAATCTTATTTTCAAAATCATACCTCGTTGTTGCTCAATTTATGATTGACGCGTACTTTCCAACAACTTGTTTTTATTTTATTGTGCTTAGAGCAATAAATAAATTTCCAACTTGTAAGTTGATTTGAATGATTGTGGTGTCAAGAAATTTTTATAAAATAGGAAAATTTTGATTTGAAAACTCGAACATCAATTGGCTTAAATCCGAGTCAGGATCCACAAGATCCGAATCTAAGCTGATCCGACTTGACCCCTTGACAGCCTAATGGTCGAACCACGTGGAAAGACCTTCCTTGATATATATTCCAAACAATTTATAACATTTTCCTATATTTATACTTATAAGTGGCATCAAGTTTTAATCGATCGTCCCTGCTTTTCTTTCTGATTTAAATTTAACCCTTTTAATACTTATAAGTGGCATCAAGTTTTAATCGATCGTCCCTGCTTTTCTTTCTGATTTAAATTTAACCCTTTTAATACCAAAACGGCGTCGCTTTGCCTATTTACTGCCGTTTTTGTGCTTCGATTCTTTTTCTTTCCTCTTTAATTTTGGGCGCCCGTATTTTCTTCGTCCGTCTCTTGTGGGCCCGTTTTCCTTCGATTCCTTTGCAATTTGGAATCGTGAACAGTGTCATCTCAAAATTTTCTCAATTCCTAATTGCAGAAGAATGGACGGTGATTCTTCTTTTGTTGACCAAATTCGTGTTGCTCCCTCCTTTGTACACGATGGTTTTCTGAAATCAGTGTTCGTTTCTCTTGTGTACACGAGATTTTCTCAATTTCCCAGTCGTTATCCCCAATTTTCACCGCCTTTTGTTTTAGTCTATCATATCTCCTCACTCTATCAATTCTTAGAAATGTGTTTGTCGGCTTCGATTTTTATCTCCTCACTCTATCAATTCTTAGAAATGTGTTTGTCGGCTTCGATTTTTCTCTCTTTTCCTATACAGAGCCTATTTTTTTTTCCCTTCCCACTTTCAGGTGTTAATTACTTCATTTTCTGCTTCGGTCTTGCTGTCCAAGTTTTCAAGTGTTGCTTGAATTGAGGTAGGTAGGAACTTTTTCAAAGTAGAGGAATTAATTATTAATGTGAATTTTACCTGATACTAGCAATCTGTAACTTCCATCAGTTTTTTGATTTTTTGTATTGGCATCCTCCTATGTTAGCAAAGTAATTGAAATACATATGAGTTGAACTTTAATGAATCTTGTTATGAGTCATTACTTCATTTTCTGCTTTGGTCTTGCTGTCCAAGTTTTCAAGTGTTGTTTGAATTGAGGTAGGTAGGAACTTTTTCAAAGTAGAGGAATTAATTATTAATGTGAATTTTACCTGATACTAGCAATCTGTAACTTCCATCAGTTTTTTGATTTTTTGTATTGGCATCCTCCTATGTTAGCAAAGTAATTGAAATACATATGAGTTGAACTTTCAATGAATCTTGTTATGAGTCGAATTTATAATGTCTAAGGGGCATTTCTTAGTAGCAAATTATTTTTATTCTGAGGGCAAAGGTGTGTGGGAGAAATCATCTCTATTGTTTTATTTTTTTCTTCATTGGTATTGCTCAGCTTTAAAGAAAGTCATTTTGAATTTATGACCAAGGATATCTTCTTCATTTTGTGTTGGTTGATGGTTCTATCAATGTTTTATGTTTGATTTATACCTGCTACAGTTATCTTGAATGAGCTAATTTGTTTTCTTCTAATGAAATCAGATGTTGCAGAGGTTAAGGTTGTGCACCACCAGAACTCAAACAAGAATATAGTTATCGCACTCGTTGTTTCTTCATCTCTTCTTGCTGGAATTTGCCTTTTCTTGTTTTGTTTCTCAATCTACAGGCTAAAAAAATTAAAGAAATTGAATGCGGAAAGGGATCACAGTTCAGGTCTCCATTTGTTTCCACATTGTCATATCTATTTGTAGTTTTCGTGCAATCTTGTAATTTTTTATTGTGCATATGCAGATACTACAAAGGGGATTCCATTCAGGCCTATTTTGGAAAAGTTAACTTCTTCAAAAATTTGTGTCAAGAAAGGTTCAATAGCTGCAATTGAGTACCAGTTGTTAGTTGCTGCTACAAACAATTTTGGTAAAGGAAATATTCGGAGAAGGTGGATCCGGGCATCATGTATATAAAGCTCGATTCAGTGAGGATTTCAATGCAGCTGTTAAAGTACCCCCCAAGGTTGGTCTGTGCCTTCAAATAATATAATTTAAATCTAAAAGAATGTTGTGCTGTGGAGGTGCAGAAGAGGAAACTTACAATGGTCCTCCAGCAAACCAATACACTGCTCCGGCTAAGCCCGGTGGTAATCCATATAACGGAGGTATGTATGTTTGTATTTAATCAATGTTTTTAATTAATGATATTAATCTCTTATTTAATTATGTTTAATATATATATATCTATATATATATATAAATATATATATCTGAATCATCAAATTTCTTTCCTATTAAATATATTATGATAATGTAAAAGAGTACTTATTGAATGATTAGGTAGTGAAAGAGGAGAGCCAAGGTCTTCTGCTGCAAGAAACGGAGCTCCGCAGAAAGTTTTGCCTATCGAGACACCAGCTCTTTCCTTAGACGAGCTAAACAGAATGACCGGTAATTTTGGTACTAAAGCTCTAATTGGAGAAGGCTCCTATGGCCGTGTATTCTACGCAATGTTGAGCGATGGCACTCCAGCGGCCATCAAAAAGCTGGATACCGGCTCCTCACCCGAGCCAGACGACTTTGCAGGTCAGGTCAACTTCAAAATTGTCCTTTTTGCAAACACCAAATTACATTCCTCATTTTTTTCCTCATACTAAATCATGTCATCAACACAGTTATCCATGGTTTCGAGGCTTAAAAACGAGCATTTCGTGGGATTACTTGGATACTGCCTAGAAGCAAACAACCGTATCTTGGCTTACGAATATGCAGCAATGGGTTCTTTACATGATGTCTTACACGGTATGTATGTTTGATTAAAAATACTCTTGGTTTCTAGCTAAAATATATTGTATATTATATTCTTTGCTGTTTTTATTTTGATAGGTAGGAAAGGGGTGCAGGGAGCAGAACCAGGTCCAGTTCTTACATGGAACCAAATAGTGAAACCCTTTTAATATAAAATGCCATCGTGTTGCCTCTTTTCCGTCATTTTTGTGCTTCGGCTCATTTTCTTTCCTCTTTAATTTTGGGAGGTCCTATTTTCTTCGTCCGCGTCTTGTGGGCCCAATTTCATTCGTTTCCTTTGCAATTTGGAATCGTGAACAGCGGCACCTCAAAATTGCTTGAATTCGTAATTGCAGAAGGGTGGCCGGTGGTTCTTCTTTTGTTGACTAAATTCGTGTTCCTCTCTCCTTTGTACACGAGTTTTTTCCCAAACCGTGTTCGTTCCTCTTCTGTCTACGAGTTATTTCCCAGTCCTCATCCTCAATTTTAACCGTCTTCTACTTTTGTTTTTGTCCACCGTCTCTCGTCATTTTATTCATTCTTACGAATGGGTTTGTTGGCTTTGATTTGTCTCTCTTTTCTCTCTTTACTATTTAACCTAATTTCTTTGGTTTGATTGGTGGTTTTTTCTCTATTGCATCTGTTATATTATGCTTGTGATTTTAATGTTGTTTTTTTGTATCATTTTTTGAAGTAAGTTGCCTTATAAATGTTCTTGCAAGCATACTGAAATTTAGTCTCAATTTTCTGCTATGTCTTGGTCTGGTAGCTCTTGTTATTAGTTTAAGTTCAGTTTTCAGGAGGTCATTTATTGATTATGGGGTCTTCTTGTCCAAGTTTCGGGCTGATTATTTCTCAAGGTTTATGTTCGGGTTTCTGCTCGTTTCTTCTTGGAATCATTCGTTGGTGAGTTTATTTCTTATTTCATACGATTATTGCACATCAATCGGCTGTTTCTGTGATTCGGGCTTCACTCACTAACACAGGGCTTCTCTAACTCAAGAAATACCATCACACAGGTCTTCCAGTACCCTGCAGGCCAATGTAAGCCACATGAAACTAAAGAGCAGTAGAGCACTAACTATTGCAAAGGCCTCTCATATTTGCAACAATACTGAATCATTATTTATCCTACTTTTGTATTTGGAGAGCTATCTTCAGGTGACTGATGATAAAATGTAAACTTAATTTTCTGACTATAAGGTCAAGCATATCCTTGTAAAGAGAACTAATTATTGCAAAGGTCAAGTATCTGGTTGCATAAGTTGATCTGTTGTAGTGGGTTTTCAGGTTATTGTGCTAGAGAGTAACATTCTCACATTTTAGTCAGCTCTAGATTGAGGTTTTCTGTTTTAGAGGTTAGTAAGTAATGGTGGTCAAAATTTTCCCTGATAGTCTCCATATATTATACGGTCATGTTTTCCTGCTGCTCTTTTGTCGATTCACTTCCTTTACATTCGAAAGTATGGTGTAGTGTGTTTCTTGTGTTGTTCTCCTTTTATTTGTCATGTTATTCAAACCATAGATTGCTCACACTGAAATAAGTGGAACATTAAATTCATTCCACTCACAAGTTTGATGCTACAATTTGTCATTTTGCTGATCTTGAACATGAAAGATGCTGGGAGAGATTTAACATCTGTTTTTTTATGAAGTCTCTTTGTTTCTCTCTCTCTCTCTCTCTCTGTATATATATATGTGTGTGTGTATCTTATTCTGGATCATTTTGCAGGTATTTAATGATAATGTGTTAAAGTTCAGAGTCAAGAAATGTGTGCGTACTGCCATCAAATTACGAAAGAAGTGCTTTTACAAGGTTGATTCAGTTAATTGTCTGCGTTTTTTTTCCTCTCTCATTTCATTGCTGGCTAACTAAATTATGATGGTTTTGTATATGATTTATATCTAGCAGAGTATTTGAACATGTTATTGACTTTATTGATATTCTTCTTGGCTGTGTTCTTTATTGCATATGTTTCTAGCTTTTCGGCTTTAAAAGGAAACATTAAAGTGGTATATTACTATATCTTATATTTAGATGTTTAAGCTAATTAATAATGCAATGCAATGTCTAAGGATGAGATAAATAACGATTATTTTATTTTGAACCTGATAATGATGTACTATTGTTGTTTAACGATAATATATAACGAAATATAGTTTGAATTTGATGCTTGCAAACTGGATTTTGTTTTCTGTTCTCCCATTCATCTATGGTGTGCTAAAACTTTACCTTCTTCTGAATTTGAAACAGCTGATCAAGAGTAGGAGTCAGCGGCTCAGAATGGCAGCAGATAAATTCATCTTTGCCATATGAATTGATGAGAAACGTGTTTCCATGGCTCTGAGATGATGCTGATTATGTGAGGTTTAGTTTTTCGATTGGGAACTATTTTTGTGAACATAGACTTCTATTCCTGAATGTATTCTTAATGCTGATGGCATCTGAAAGGTCACGCCTCCATAACGCCTCCAATCTCTTATCAAGGTACTGATAGCCTTTTACATTAGGAGTAAATATATATGTGGAACTACTGGAATTATATTCATCCATCTGCTTCAAGTGCACATTATGGATTCTAACTCCACTTCAACTTGGATGGTATGGGTCCAATCTGAGCTTGAGAGTGTGTTAAGAATTTGAGAATTGAGAGTGTCTCGCAGTGTCTGGTTTCTTATGTTTAAGTCATGACCTTTTGGGCTTGAATACTAATATAGCAATATGATTCACTTTTCTTTATATACCAATGGCTGTCCCCTAGATTATTGAATCGAGGAAAGTTTTTGTTACCAATTGTTCATCTACATACACAGCATCTTTAGTTAAAAAGGCAAATGCATACGATGCAGTAGTAGATGGCAAGAGAACTATGCTATTCAATTTCCAGTATGGTTAGTGCAAATTATCTTCCACAGCGTGCTAAGCATGATCCGTTATAGTTATATAAAAGATTTTCATAAAAGCATTGGAATTTTTGGGCCTGTATATTTTTATTTACATTTGAAAGGGAACCAAAGAAAAATAGATGTCGTAAACCATCATAATGGATGTTACTTGTGGGAAAGTATAACTTTCCCAAAAGAATATACCTTTTCAAGATACGCATGCCCCTCCTCTGAAGTGTGTAGAATGTTAATCAAGTGAATTATGTAGTTAGGTGAATGAGTAGCTATAGTGAAAACCCCATTTGGCAGCATAAATAGATATTAGAAGATTAAATTGCTGGTTTTGTTTCCAAGTTCTTATAAATTTACTCCCTCCATCCCCATGGTAGTTAACCAGTCAACTCGATTAGCTTTTACTTAAACTATTTAAAGACTGTTTTAGTAATATTAAATACTTAAACTATTATTACTATTTGAATGTTTGACTATGTCAAAATTCAGCAAAGTGAGTATTCTTATACCGACAAAGGAAGTATTATTTGTCATAAATAAGATGAAACAAGCATCATCACAAACATTGCTAACATTGCTACCAAACTCTAGGATGTTACTAGACATATTCAGAAGTTCAGTAGTATTCAACACTTGTCCATGCGTCGTGCCGTAACTCTATACTGGTTGAGGATGTCAGTTGATCATAAATGATTCTCAAACTTCTATTGTGAAACATAATTGTGTCCAGAATGTGAAGAACAAGGCATGAAACCTGGTTCTATTTAAAATTAGTTGTCAACTTCATATACGAGTGTTTCGAAGGACTGTAAGCTAATAAGAAAAGTTTTGTTTCAGTCGTTCAAGGTATTTTTTTTCGAATGAATGCTCTCGTTTCCTCCTTGGCATGCCAAATAAATATTTATTCATTTCCAGAAAGTGCAATCTACTTTTCAAGAATTTCATTAATATGGATCACTTGGTGTGACCGATCTTTGGTCTTTGACCACTACTTGGCGGTTATAATATAAAGATACAAAATAATTTCACATTTACTATTCTCATATTCAGCTATATAACCTTATACCTGTCTAATGTTAATTTTTATTTGTGGACGGAGTCAGGATTTTGTTAATATATATTTTGTGCATCTTGTCTTCTTCCACATACCTCTATTATCAGGATTTAAAGTAGATTTCTTGTTATTTTATAGACTGGTGATGCATCATGTTGATCTTAAACTCTTTGTAGTTCAGAAATTGCTTCAGTTGAAATGATGGTTAGAAAGTGAAAATCCTAACTTTGCAGCCTACTTGATGTAGTGAAATATCATCTTTGTTAGAATACCATCACTCCGGGTCATTATGTTAAATGAGACTTATGTATTGCTTTTGAAGATGAGTTTTGCATAGTTTTGCTTTCTTTACCATCTGTTAACTTACTGACATGTGATTAGCTGTGCAGTTTGTGTGACTGTTTCCTTTTTGCCTTTCACCCTCAGGATTATAGAGTTGAAAGCTTGGTTTGTTGGAATGATTCATGCAGCCAAGCAGGTTAGGGTAGTAGAGACTTTCATTATTTTCGCCATATTTTGAAAAATCATTCATGTATCGACAGTTTTTTATAATCTCCAAACTGATATTTCAGTTATGAAAGAAAAAAATTACAAATCAATGAAAATTTTAGTCTTCTAATAAGAATTTATTTAAGTAGATAGCTTTTTGTCTTATTAATCAATCGAATTTCCTTGTCCGCCTGATTGATCACTGAACAAATCCTGTCTTATTTGATATTGGGATTATTCTTGTTTGTGAAACGACAACTCTTGCGAATCTCTCCCTGTTTCCCAGTCAAAACTTTGAGTCTTCCCATCCTGCTTACCGACAAAGCAAATCCCTTTCGAAAGTGCTCAGAACTGAATGCGTAGTCGAGCACAAACTCTTGCATATTATTATTGAATAGTATGTCCTGATCAACTTTAAGAACCGAGTCATACGATAGTACATTAGAATAGTATGCATTGCTGAACTTGTACTGAGGACCGTATTTATCTGTGAGAAAGATCGTTGGGTCCTGCTGGCCCTTCTTAAGTGATACTGGGCATTGTTGTTTCAGTTTGTCTAGAGAAGATTTACTCATCACGGGGTCAGGTTTCCCCGTTTTATTGAAGTTGTAAAGACGGTCGCGGACGTACCCGCAGTGTGTTTTTCCCAAGGTATGTGCTCCTGAATGTGGAAAATCAAGGAAACGAATGTAAGAGGTTATGTTTATTTATTTTCTTTCCAGAGAGAAATGAAATTAATTTGTAGAGGTTGTGACAATCATTTTGAAAGCTAAATATCTGTATTTTATCATAGTTATTCCATTTGTGACAGTCAGTAAGAATGTGTTTTGTGGCTCAAATCATATAAAATATGTGCAGGTATATATGGTTAAATCATTTCCATTGTTTAGCAGCTCTTTGCATTAGTCTATATTGCTTCACTATATGCTTAACCTTTGTAGCACTGATATTCTTTTACTATATCTGGAGTTTAAACCCATGCTCCTTTCCAGTTAAAAAGTCAGTAACTCGCCAAGATTTGCAGGCTTATGCATATGGCTGTTGGGTATTGTTGCCTGCCTTTTGTCGCCAACCAAGTGACATATTTTAGAACTTCGCAGCTCCGCCTAAACTCTTAATTCTTTTTCTGAAAAAGGACTCCTTTATGCTTCAAAATATTGCCTTCGGTTTGCAGGTATCATAAAATTCTAATTCAATCTCTATTCTTGTAGTGTAGTTGCTTAGCACAACACCTCTTTTTAGCTGAGATTAACTTCAATTCTTACTCTGTTATTTATTTC
Organism: Penstemon barbatus; assembly: GCA_003313485.2. Lineage (NCBI taxonomy): Eukaryota > Viridiplantae > Streptophyta > Magnoliopsida > Lamiales > Plantaginaceae > Penstemon > Penstemon barbatus. The sequence continues at coordinate 327,700 of CM064877.1, forward strand.
TTAAATAGGAACTGGTCAATCAAAATAAAAGTGCTCTTGCGTCCAATCATGGATCAACGAGTTTGGTGGAATTTCAGAGGACAGGAATTGCTGATGATCTCTTACCAGATAGCACAAGACATGTCTACTCGAGAAATATTTTTATTACTACATTAATAAGAAAATGATATTTTGCCATTTTATTTTGAACTTCTGTTCTGTATTGTTCCCAGGATTGTGGATAAAATAAATAATTCCATTGGGCAGGATCCAAACTCGAAAGCAATAATAGGAGTTCTTCATATATACGGTTTTGAAAGTTTTAAGCTCAACAGGCAAGCTCTTACCTGGATATTTCATTTGTACAATGTAGATATTGGAATTGGTTCTTATTTCTTCACATGTATTACAGTTTTGAGCAGTTTTGTATCAATTTCACCAATGAAAAACTGCAGCAGCATTTTAACCAGGTCATTCCTTGTTCTTGGGATATCCTACTCGATGCTTTCAATATATGACCTGAGCTGCTTATTTCATGTCTTTTGCATTTATAATTTCAGCATGTTTTTAATATGGAACAAGAAGACTATGAAAAAGAACAGATAAACTGGAGCTATATAGAGTTTGTTGATAACCAAGATGTTCTGGATCTAATTGAGAAGGTTTCATGATTTTTTTTATTTTCTTGTACTTCTTAGATTTTTTATTCTATTATTCTTACAAAGTATATTTTTTTTTCTTTTTCCCCTAGAAACCAGGAGGAATAATTGCGCTACTGGATGAAGCTTGGTATACCTTCTGATATTTATGAGCCTCTTATATATTTTCCTTTAATTTATCTTCTGCATATGGTTATGTGTTTGTCATTTATATGTTGTTTGTGGCAGTATGTTTCCTAAATCTACCCATGAGACATTTGCTCAAAAGTTGTATCAGACATTTCCAAAACATAAGCGTTTCATCAAACCAAAGATTTCGCGTACCAATTTTACAATATCCCATTACGCAGGGGAGGTAATGATTTATTGTCCATATGAATATCTACTTTAGAAAAATGGAAGAGAGGACTGCAAACCTTTGTAATATATACCAAACCATCTTCTATTATTGCAGGTAACTTATATGGCAGATCTATTTCTGGATAAGAACAAAGATTATGTCGTGGCCGAACATCTAGATTTATTAACGGCTTCAAAGTGCTCCTTTGAAGCTGGTTTATTTCCTGCTCTTCCTGAAGATTCATCCAAATCCTCCAAATTTTCTTCCATTGGATCACGTTTTAAGGTTCTGACTACTTTCTCTACTTTTGAAATCCTATTTAGTAAAGCTGTTACTATTAGAGCTATTAGTATTTGTACTAAGCTTATTAGTAAAAGTAATCAAACTCTCATACTTTTATATGTTGATGTTGATAATTTTCCAGCTTCAACTGCAATCTTTAATGGAGACCTTAAACTCAACCGAACCTCACTACATCAGATGTGTGAAACCAAACAGTGTTCTGAAGCCTTTCATATTTCAGAACCTTAACATAATTCAGCAGCTGCGATGTGGTGTAAGTATTTTGTGAAATTTTGCGCAGCCACCAGAGTTTGATTTTCTGATTGCAGTCTCTCTAAGGCAAAATCAATAAAATTTCATTATTCATGTAGGGAGTTCTTGAAGCTATCAGAATCAGCTGTGCTGGATACCCCACCAGACGTACATTTGATGAATTTCTTCTCCGATTTGGTGTTCTTGCTCCTGAAGTATTGGAAGGGAAGTAAGTCTTTTATTGGCTTTTGAAATTGATCTTTCTTTAAATTATTATTGTATTTATTCCGTTTCCTTACAGATAAGACTTGATATTTGGCCTCGCAGCTCTGATTAGAAGGTTGCATGTCAAATGATTTTGGAGAAAATGGGATTACAAGGATAACAGGTGAACTTACATGAGTATGCTAGGTTTCTTAAATCATGACTTTATCATTGGAGACATGGGTACTGTACTTTGCGCATATACGTATTATTTTTGGGCTCACAAATATTAGTTTTGCAACCATATTGAATGCCTATTTTTTTCTGTGTTGGCTCATTGGTATGCTTTGAATTGCAGTTAGGTAAGACAAAGGTATTCCTACGAGCTGGTCAAATGGCTGAGCTAGACGCAAGGAGAGCAGAGGTTCTTGGGAATGCAGCCAGAACTATTCAGAGGCAAGTTCGTACTTATATTGCTCGGAAAGAGTTTGCTTCACTGCGCCGAGCTGCAATCAAATTGCAATCATGTTGGCGAGGTAACTCTAATAATTACCGTTGATCCTATCACTTCTTATTCAAAAATAACAAGTTTAAACATGAGAGAATATGAAATGTGATCCTACTTATATAATTTTAATATGTTTGACCTGGAGTACTTTTGTCATGGGGCTTTATATGTGTTGCTAAAAGTGATATTACAGAGTCAGTCTTCACTTGTCAACCTATCGTGCTTAATGTTTCCTCTTGTTTTAATTCGTGTGTTTAATTAGATCCAAGATCAGGAGTCTCAGGAGACAAGTACCTGCCTTGAAAAGGTGTCCTTGTAATTGTTGTGAGTTTAGACTTGATTGAGCAAGAATAGTACTAAAACGTTTTCTTGATTATGACCAGTTTAATCCGGTACTACTTGGTCAAAGTCGCACTGATCCCCGCTCTGATCCAGGGCCATCTAAGCACTGTTTGAACAGGTGACCTGTTGATTTTTGTTCTTTTGTCATGATAGTAGTTTCTCTGTGTTTTGCGCCTTTTACAGTGGGAAACATGTTATTTTTCGTAAAATAGCAAAGTGTTTTAATTTCTTCATATGTGTCCTAATGTGTTTACAAGTGAATGAATGTGTTGTTAATTATGCGTCATAAAGGGCTAAGTAACTGAAGCTTAAGCAATTATTTCTACCCTCTCTTGTGAGAGAAGTTCTGTGGATCTATTCTCCATTCCAATCTCTATTTTCAAGAAGGTTCTTTATCTGTCAAATAAAATAAGAATTACATGTCCTCTCAAGAGAGGCATGCTCCCAGATAGGATTTTCTGGTTCCGCCATTAGAACATTGTCCTGATTTGTCCAGTAACTCTTATTATATGCTACACATTGCTTAGATAGAGTGTTCCCTCGTGTACTTTTTATTTGACCATATATCTAGTCCCAATTAATTAAAGTGCATATTTGTTGTTGGGATGTTCTAGCAACTCAATGGATATTTTACTTGGTTCAGGTTAGACAAGAAAGACGAAAAAATTTCCATAGATGCTGCAGCTAGGGGATTTTACTATGGTTTTAGTGAAACACAAACGGATTCTCAGGTATCTCCATTGTGTTTGCAGCATATCATCATGCATTTCTCTTTGTTCAATGAAAGTACAATAAAACTTATATCAGTTAGCTTGTAAAATGTTAATAATGAAAAGTGAAAGAGCTCTGATCTAGTGCATGAAATTGTATCTTAATTTCCGCATGTAAGCTACTCGATATCTATATTTGATTTGCTTCTGCATGTTTACCTTCTTCAGGTTGTTGGTTATGAAGAAGATTTATCCGGTAGACAAATGATTATTGATAGAGTGAGGAGCACTAACAATAGCATGGGGACTAATGGCAGTACCTTGAAGATGATTGAAAACGATGTGAATGTGTTATTTCCTGTGTCTGATTGCAGGTTATTTTTTCTATTGCTGGCCAATTTATGCTGAAATTGAAGTATTCGTCTGAACATAAGATGCGGTAAATTTGAGTAAGTAACCTTGCTGGTATGCATAGTAGTCGTATGCAATTTGTTTACCAGTTGCGTGTCACCCAACATGACAAGAGTATTATGGTGAGCATAAGCTTATTGCTTATTTTTTTGTTGATTGAAGCTTAGTTTGATTCTTTGTTTTTAGTGAGTTTTTAAAATTTCTTATAGAATATCTTTCATGCATCTAGTGATAAAACTAAACTTTAGGCTTTAATTTCCATTATTTTTCTTTTCTTATCATTTTTTCCTTCAAATTTCCTTCCTAAAATTCAAGAATCAATTATTATCACGCTTTTACAATATTTACTTGACACACAAAGTTATTGACAATTATGGTTATCACGAAATTTATGAGTCGGTGCTTAAGTTCTGAAATAGTTTGGTAAGTTTAAAAGCTTGGTTTCTAATCCTATCTCATGGTTATAGGTTTATGGTTTATCTTGGCTGCTCATTGTTGCTGTCATGCTCATTCTCAAGGTCAGTCCAAATCAATAATCTATTCCTTTTCATTTTCTCTAAATAAAAATTCCTGAACCTTAATGACGATGCAATAAATTCATTTGCAGATTGTGTCCATGGGGAGGAAGAAATTCAGTGCAGATTTCCAGCTGATGTTCAGACTTCTAAAGCTATTCTTGTTTATTGGCTTCATAGTCATACTTATCATTTTCATAAGATTCCTCGAACTCACAGCAGGAGATACTTTCGCCAGCTTGTTGGGCTTCTTGCCGACTGGATGGGCTATCCTGCAGGTACATACACTTCTCTGCCTTTTGATTTCATATGTTGCAACTTAAAGTTTATATATCGAAGTAAACTCGAATTCATATATTGATTATTTGATAACATGCTATTTTCTACACACAGATATCGCAAGCTTGTAGGCCGATTGTTAAGGCACTGGGAATGTGGGGTTCTGTTAAAGCACTGGCAAGAGGGTATGAGTACCTTATGGGGTTGGTGATCTTTGGTCCCATAGCAGTCCTGGCCTGGTTCCTGTTTGTGTCTGAGTTCCAAACTAGGCTGTTTTTCAACTAGGCCTTCAGTCGAGGCCTGCAGATTCAACGTATTCTGGCTGGTGGAAAGAAGCATAAGTGAGATAGCTAGCTAGCCTCATTATATCTATCATATGTATTTAAACAAAAGTTCTTTATGTTTGATGACTAGATGTTTTATTTGACACTACAGTGGGTACATTTGTGATACAAGTGATGTATTGATAATATATTATAGAATTTATTTGAAATTATTTTAAAATGAATTCTTAATCTATGATTATGATCAGGTGAATATCGTTTCAATTCTTGACACCAACGTTTTGTTTGAGATTTCCATATCGCCAATTTTGTGAGATGAAGCCATACAATAAGACTCTTTAAAATGAGCCGCATGTGTTGTACGTATTATGACACTGCATAATTTCAAAACATCATCGAAAGGGTCAATTTTGGCTTAAAAAAAAAAAACCTAATTACAAAACTTATATCTTCCGATTTGGTTCTTACAAATTTTACGAACCGAATCGGCTAATATCTAAAATATGATTTTAATTTGGATTTTGGGCAATTTTCACTTTAAAAATATAGGGTTTTGACACTTTGCATCCCAACTTAAAAATTTTGACACTTTGCACCATGATGTGTGTTTTAGTGCGAAAATTTGTTGGTGTAAGGGTATAATAGTTATTTTTTAATATTTCTTTGCACTTTGCACTCTATAAATATAAATTTAAATTTTGGCACTTTACACCATAAAAATATAGAATATTGTTATTTTGCACCCAGAAAATATAAATCTTTTACACATTCCATCTTGATTTAAAAACATTGACACTTTACATCCTAAAATTATATTTTCTAATATTTTACACCTTGAAAATATAATTTATGATATTTTACACCCTAATGTGTTTACCTTTGAAAAAAGCCCATGAATTTCGCCGATGGAGATAAAATTGTCATTTCCCCTGTACAATCATTATAAATGGAAAATGAAAAATGAAAAAAAAAAAACGATGTTCTTATTTTCAATTCAATCACAAAAGTAAATCATAATTTTTTTTTGGCAAATTATATGTACATTTGTTCTAAGTAGACACTCATATGTATTAATTGTGATACTCATACAATAGACAAACAATTTATTTACCATTTTGTATGAATTTAGTCCCAATAATAATTTCTAATTTAATGGAAATGATGGTTCAATCTTGTAATTAGTTTGGGATGATTTCAGCAATATCATATATTTATTCATGTTTAAATTTACCATTGCATAACACGTAAGCAGCCATGTGGTAATTTAATGGCAAATACGCAATTTCTGTCTTATAAATAATGGTGGGATGATATTCCAAAAAAATATCTCGCCAAGTTAAATAGTTTGGGACGAAAAATAAAAAATCAGTGATTAGTTTGTGACGATTTTTTTTATTATATTTTGCCTTTGTATAATAAAAATTAATTTTTTATTTGTACAATTTACAACATAAATATACTTCTACGAAATCATAAAACCAACAAAGGTATAAACAGAAACACATAAACAATGGGCCACTAAAATCACATTAAAACACAATACTTTTGTGCCTTCTTTTAGGTTTAACCAAAGTCATGTTCCATTTATATCCGATAGCAAAATAAAAAATAAGATGTAATTCCGAAACTATTTTCTCGCCTTAAACTATATTATCTATCTAAATTTAGCATCTTTTATTACAATTTTTCCGAAAAGCATAAAAAAATTTCATATATTTGCATACACTCGAAACGAAAGTTTAGAATTCATCTTAGAAAAGCAATCATGTTCCTAAAAAACAAAGCTTAACAAAATATATACGAAATTTTTTTTTTATAATAAATAATAAACATTACACTTTAAAATTTTCAATCAAAAATTAAAACTCAAGAAATACCATTACACAGGGGCATCAACCACCGCGCCTTGCGCGGTGTACCCCTGCCTAGTATATATATATAGATCGAACTCTTCCATCACTTATTCAACTTCATCTATTCAATAGGTGATTCTTACCTTTACCAGTGACATAAAGATAAGCAAACTCCTGAAAAAATGAATTTAGAACACAAGAATGCATAAAAAAGGTAATATAAAGTTCCACAACAGCATCTTACAATTGAAATTCCACCAATCGGAGAATTAATTGGCAATAATATCCATTCAGCCCAAAAAAAGGAATACTTGTACAAAGAACATCTTATCAACAATGGAACCTGTTATCCAACACAAAAATAACGTTGGTGATTTTCGTACAAAGCTAATAAAATCGGACTTGCAGAAAATCGCGAGGATGAAACTTAAGATGACAATTTTTTCCGAAGTTTTGAAATGGTTAAATCTGCACCACCAAATCCATCCAAAACAGCAATCGCTGAAGGATATTCAGCCCTCGGTGTTGAACTTCATGTTGCACCATAAGAGAAGAGACAACAAAATTGATCAACATGTCAAAAGAAATCCATAAAGTAATTGACACCATTAGATGCAACAATAATTTAATGAAAGCAAAAAGGTTCCCTTTCAGAAAGTAGGATATAGTTTTCAGTTTCATTGGCTTCATTCACAAGATAACTTACAATATATATGATTGAAAACAGATGTAGCCTTACGTCCAGAAAGTTTAATTTTGAAAGTTCTTTATGATCAATAAGCAAAAAGAATGTGAAGAAAAGATTGGTATTTAATTTAAGTTGTTTTTACCTGCTCCGAAGAACCACAGAAGGCATCCCTATACGCTCGGCTGCATCTAATCCAGATTGGCTGCCTGCCACAAGAACACAATTGTGTATTGGTACTTGTGCATACTCTGCTCCTGCCCTTAGTGCAGCTACAATATTTTGCATGCTGTAAAAACAACCAACCACATATATACAATTGAATACGATTAATATTTTGGCCACCAAATACACAACAAGAAATAAATAAAAGATCAGTTCACCAAAAGTCAGTAACATGACTATTTCACACATAATGATTATGGCTATAAGTCTATACGAAAATGATCAAAGAGAGAAACATAAATTATATGTCAAACTATAGACCCAGGTGAAAGACCTGAAGCGAGACAACTTGTCAGATAGCAATTAGAATAATTGTGAATATATTAATTATGTCATTGCGGACAAGATGCTTTGGTAGCAGAGACTAAAGCATAGATTATTGGGAAATTAGTGAACACCACCTAAATTTGTTTTGGTCCTCCTGGCACATGGAGATTATATTGCAATAGGGTTGGGCATGTGATAATTTTCTTAGTGATGGTCCCTAAAGTGGTGGTTATCTTTATTATGGCTTCATTTATCAGTGCTACCAAACAAGAGATAAAGATTCATAAAAGACCTAATATCACATTATCTTTGCCGCCGCATGAATTCCAAGCCTTTACCACAAGACATTTATTAGACTTGGTCATCTGGTTATAAATTTCTTACCTAAGAGTAAATACGGTAACCAAAATCAAGAGCTAAATGAACGGAAGATACCCATATTCTAATTCAAGAAATCCTACAAACAAGTGATACAAAAAATTACCAAAAGAAACGTCTGTGTTATAAAGCACATACTAGTCCACTTGTGCACTGTGTTTGAAACAAGAAGAATGTCAAAAAAACAAACCTTTCACTTGAACTAGTATTAAGTTCAACTTTCAGCTTCAGAATTGAAGCAACCTCCTCCGCGACTCTCTGTCTCTCAGCAGAAGCTAACTCCAAAGACAGAATTTTTTACCTTAAAACATGTGACGGACATTAAAAGCAAAAGAAAGCGAAAGTCTGATGCCCTTTATTTTTACCTGCTTTGCTCACTTCCTTGGCTAATTGGTCATCCAAACTGGAAGAGGCTCCTTTACCAAACACAAGCTGGCCATAAAAGCTCTGTTTTACCTCTTCATCTCCAACAATCTTTGTCTTTGACATTCGATTACTTCCAAGCTTTTCAACAATCGACCTAATAATCAATTAAAAATATTTTTTTTTATTTTTTTTATTAATAATCAATTAATAATATTTATACTCAATAACCATAGCATTTCCATGAAACTGCAAATATTGGCCAGATAGAAAATGGTAAAATTGCATTTGTAGTCACATGACTGGACCACTTTCGGTGCTGCGCTTTACAAAACTTCACTTTTGGTCGCATTATTTAAAATGCTTAGCACTTTTGGTCCTACTAAACTGAGACAACTCCATGGAACCAGAAGTGCAAACCAAAGACTATTCTTTGGGCCAAAAGTGCAAACATTGGAAGGAAAGAGTGGTGATAGGACCAAAAGTGCAAACTATTCTGAAGCATTTGGACCAAAATTTTAATTATATATGCGTGATAACAGTACTGCAGGTCCGATCCTGTGGGACTAAAACTTCAATTTTGCCAAAAAAAAAAGTCAATTACCTTGCGACTTTCTCCCCACTTATACTGTATGCAGTCAAAATGACCACTGGAATGTTTGCTTCACAGGCACTGTCAATGAACCTGTAGTGAAAGGGTAGACACTGTAGAGTGACCATATTGATATACAAATGTGTATATATATATATAATGTGCATTCCGGTTGATTTCTTGTAGTATGGGAAGCTGAAACGAATCGACCACTCACTCTTCAGCACCAGGTTTCAACGAAAAAGATTTTGACTTGACAAGATCATCCAATGCATTCTTCTGCACAATAAAATGATAAATAAAATGATAAACCCTAAACCAACAATTCAGCTACTTCTGAAACAATAAAATGATAAATATTTATTAACTCAAGGTACTCGGAAAAAGAACACGAGTAAAACTATTGCATCTTACAATGAATAAAATGAGACTTAACATAACAGTGCCATTGAGGAGGAGAGACTACAAGATTGATATATTCATTGTTTGACCTTTTGAATAAAAGAAAAAAGATCTTATTAAGATTGAACATATTTTCCTCTGAAGAAATCCGAGTGAATGGAAAGGAAGATGAATTTCACTTCCGAGTTACAGAGACTGGCTATAAAAATAGCCCCGTTTCTGAAGAGTCTTATCAGATGAAGATCAATGAAAATTTTGGGAATTCAAGATTCCAAATACTTGATAAAAAATTGAAATTAAAGACATATTTCTTTTTCAAAAAACACTTGTTACTCCTCTATTTGATTCGAAGCGGTGGAATCGACCCTTTCGTTACATAAAAAATAATAAGTTTGAAAATATATAAAATGATATTGGGCATTCTAGAAAATATTTCGCAATCAACTTACCAAAATGGGCACTTATGATCTCTATATATAAAGAGAAGAGGGAGGTAATAGCATTCTAGAATACATTTTCCGAGTGGAGACATACCTTTATGGAGACCTAAACCAAAGATGTTTCTCTACAACTACATTTGGATAATTAAAAAGAACAGGATTTACAATCCTTCGAACGATTGTACATGGAGAATTTCCTACAAGTCTGGCACTAAGTGAAAATGACTATTGCGGTTTATAAGCTAAATAATAATAAAAATTAAGATAATTATTAAAAATATAACAACTCTTGTCGATACCTTCTCTCGAAGAACACTTTTCATAAATGTCTTATTCTCACTTGTGGCAACAGAAGTGGGCCAACCGATCTGTAACAAGATCATTAGATTAAGTACATGAAAGGTTAGTGGCACTGAAAGAGTAACATTAATCACATTTGGACATACATGAGTACAAATCTCACCCTGTTAAAATACAATACTAACATCATCTCCTCATCACCAGCACTTTTCCTGAGCATCGTGGAAGAAATTGTTATCACATTGAAGATGCGTTAAGTGCTTGTACAAAAAATCTATGTGAAATTATTCGAATTAGACAGAGAAAATCAAGAACCAAAAAAGACAATAATATTCAAAGTCCACAGGCAAAAAATTATTAAAAACTAATGTTCCTTGGATTTGCGAAAGGTACTGCATTTTGTTTAGATCAAGTATATCAGAAAAACTAAGAGCTGACATAGAGGACGCAACTGGTAAATGTTTAACTTCATGTCAGCTCATATTACGTCATATAAGAGAACCTCAAACTTCAAAAAACAATTTTTATGGATAATCGATAAATCATCACACCTTACAAGGTCTAAGTAAACTGGTTGACTCCAATTCGCACAGTCTAATCCCAGCTTTCTAAAGGCTGAATCATCAAATGAAAAGACGTGATACACAACAACATAAAAAAAAGGACAAGAAGACAAAATCAACAAAATCAACAAAACTATGTTAGCTCATATAGATCTAAGGCAAATATCATACCTACGTTAAAAGCTTGTCGATTGCATAACCGATACACGTCCATTAATACTCTGAAGAGTAAATAACTTATTAGCAAATTCAAAGAACAAAAGTAACTTAATGCTCCATAAGTAAAACAAAACAAAATTATAAAATCCAATAAAATTGAAGCAACGAAAGAGGGAAATAAATAGAAGTTGCATTAATTGATGCTTTACTGCTATTTTGATTGGAAAGATTCTGATTGATAAAGTAAAAAATCTAATACAAGATTATCCCTTAACTGCGAGAATTAACGCAAGAGACCAATTCTTCTAGAAGAATAAACATCTTTCATCAAGAAAGACAGAAATTAATGCCCACGGTCAGATGATTTTCCATTCCTATTTTCATCTGAATTCAAATTATCACAAGAATATATTGTACTTAAATGAATATACAGGTAAAGATAGCAAGATACATAAAGACGAATAAAGAAAATACCAAAAAGGGGAGATAGAAAATACAGACCCTTCGACTTCAAGAAGAACGGCAAATTTCGGAGAAGAGTTGCAAGCAGTAGTATTTCCAGAGGAAGAATTACTAAGGAACCGATCAAACCTTTTCTTGAATTTTCTGCCAAAAATGTCGTAATAATAAAAATTTCTTGGAGAAGCAAGTAGAGAGTTACTACTACATAAATGTTTGCTGAACATGGGAAAGTATAATTTTGAAGTAGTAGAAGCGTTTGTAAAGGTGGCGGTGGTTCGGGTGGCACCGCCGCAAAGGCGGAAGAAGTGTAAAATGGGAGACGAAGAAGCGGTTTCCATTTTCTGTTGATGCGAGTGTGACTGCCAGGCGATTTCTACTTCTACTGGGTTTGTCTGATATTTATTTATTTATTTCCTACAAGGAAAGGAAAGCAATCTTTTCAGAACCGGACCGGATAGTGAACCGGTGAGTCGACTGGTCAGTGATTTTATTGGTCGAACCGGTCGGATCGCTGGTCGGACCGAATGACGACATAATAATGTAATAAATATATTTAATTTTAAAGTATATGTAATATGAATAAAATTTAAACATTATCCTACAACTGATTAAAAATATACAAAATCTTATAATATACTTAAATTAAATCATATAATATTTATCTAACTTATATCATAACGGTAATATGATACTAATTTGTATGCTCATATAAATATAATATGATTACATTTCTTTATAAAAATTTAAAAGTGTAAGTTAAAAATACAAAAAACTAAGAAATTCATAAATTTTAAAATATTGTTATGTATAAAAGTCTAATATTCAAAGTCAAATTTGTATAATATAACGAGTTGACTCTTTATCCTAAAAATAATATTGAAAATAAATATTTTATAGAACAAATTTTAATAACAAATTATTACTTGAGTATTAATTTTCATTCATAATGTATAAAATGTTAATTTGGCTACAGTTTCTATATTTATAAATTTTAATTTGTACTAAAAGGTCAACAAGAATGATATAGTTCAAATGGTAAGGAAGTTATGTTTCACCTAAGAGGTTGGGTGTTCAAATTTTACATTTTACAAGAATTTTTAGTTTAATTTTAACATTTAAAAAAATCAAAAAAAAAAAGAAAAAAAAAAGAAAATTCAGAACCGGGTTGAACCGGTCCATACCGGTTCACCGGTTTTGGACCGGTTCGACCCGGTTCAGACTGGTTTTTAAGTAAGGTAGTTTTAGGGGGTAAACCGGACCGGACCAACCTTCGGTTCGCGGTTGAACCGGTCGGACCGGCCGGTCCGGTCCGGTTTTAACAACATTGAATTAGGAAAGTAGTATCCCCTTATATATCTATCTATCATATACATACGGACTGGAATTTCTGATTTATATCGTAAACATCCCTCAACTTTTTGTAATGCCCAATTCAACCCCCAAGAGGTTGGGGCTTTCAGAACAGTTTTAAGTTAGTTCATTTGTTCGTTTGGCCTGTAATATAATAGGCATGTAATGTGACGTGCTAACCTTTCCTTTTTCTCCTATAATAATAATATATGAATATGAATTACATTATTAATTTATACATTCTTATGATAGTTTTTGAGAGTCAAATTAAGATTTTATATGATCTCCCCATAGGCATAAAAATTAATTAATTACTATATGAACAACGTGATGTGCTATTTGATTATGTAAATTAGTACTAGTACAAGATATCAAGAAAAGATTTGAAATATTTAAATACATATATATATATATATATCAAGATCTTACAAGTCATGATTTATAATGATAAAATAGTCTTTTAAACACAAAATTACAAAATTGAGTCTTCTGAATTTGCAAACCAGTCCTCCCTGAGATTGTAGTAACCAGTAAGCCAATTAGAGATAATTAACTGTGTCTGATACTCGGAGAAAACCTGCACAACCATGAAAGCTATTTTAGTCAGTGAAACCTCAGTTATGATTATCAACCTCTTTTCCTTTCCTTCCCAAAGCCAAGAAAGTACATTCCAGCCTTAATTCCTTAGTCAATTCAAAACATGATGCTCGACCGAAAAATATATACAATTTTGTGCTCCAAGAACTATAACGATGCAATTAGAGACCTTGAAATTGCTTATAAGAACATGCCTGTTCAAGTGAAGGATGCCACAGAAGAAATCAAAATTTGCAAGAAAGTGTTTAATAGTGTATCTAATGATCGTGCACACGTGGAGAAGCAAAACAAGGAGTTTGAGTTTCTTGCAAGTATAGTTAAGGTCATAGCTGATAATTTCAACAAGAAGTGATTGAGATGACTGGTTCATCTGGGAAATCTTGTTGAGTTGTTGTATTCCAGTCATTCATGTAATGAAATGAAAAAGCTAATTTACATTAAAGGATTTCAATAAATTATTTATTAACTCTTCTTGGGAGAAAATTTTTTTTTGATAATACACATCCTTATTTTTAATGTCATCGATATATTTATGCTATTTGCAAAATAGAATTGGAATCTAGTTCAAAAGATTAAGTAAAATATTAAAAAAAATGCAAGAAAACACCTTAGAAGTAACAATCTAAAACTTGGGTTTTGGCCATTTAGTTTGTCATACTACTGTTGAGGTACATTAAAAATTAACCTTTTGTGATTGGTTTAATTTGCGTATACCGTCTGATTATAATTATATCGACGGATATCCCGTGTGTTCTCTGAAATTACCAATTAAGAGTATATATTTTATGCCACAACAGTGCCACGTTTTCATAGCACACTCATGCGTGCATCGACAAGTGTTCTAATTTTAAATTTGTGTAGACCAAGTGACCAACATATAAACTTGTCAATGTATGCAATGGTGTGACGGAAAAATATGAAACCATTGTAGTAAAGAAAGTATTTGCCCCTTACAAACATGCACAGTGCTATACACAAACCAACTGCAACTGAAAATGAAAATTTGAGGTGAAAGAACAACTTTACCCTTAGTTTTGGCTTAATTAGAATGAGTAGAACCTTCTTAATTTGAAGGTGAGTATTGAGTGCCGCTTTTTTTTTTAAAATGAATATTTGAAGTTTACCCTTCTTCAGGACTGGAGGTCCAGAGGTGAAACTTGTGTTTTACTATCTTAATTTCTCTCTTTTGAGTGCCCCATTTTTTTTTCCTAAAGTTGTTTTAGAATTTGTCTAACTGAGTCTACAACATATATAACATGCAGAGTATATAAGCTTTTGAATCTATTGGATTTAATAGCTCAAGGAAGCGAATGTCTGTCATAGTAGGCAATGAAGATGGGTCGATCTTTCTTCTCTGCAAAGGAGCTAATAAGTATGTTTTCTTGTACTCAGTACTCACTTCATTCAGAGAATTTACTCTCATATGAAGATTTGAGGTGAAAGAACAAAAGTTTACCCCTACCAACATGCAGTGTGCTATACACTAATTTTGGCTAAATTGGAATTAGTAATTAGATCAAAACTTCTAGAAGACATCTATGATTTTATATTAGATTTCATTATACATGAATTTGTGTTGGAAAAAGTGTGCTTCATTTTGTTAATCACAAAGGGATTTATCAATCAACTAGATCGATCACACACAACATAATTAGCAAATAACTCCCTACTATTATCACAAAAACGTCTACCATCTCCAACTAAGATCGGAGTTAATTCAACATGCTTCAATTAATAACTTGAAACTGCAAAAAGTAAATGCATGCAATAAATTTGAAGAAGTAATGCAACTTACAATCAATCTATCTACCATATAAAGAAGCCATTTCTCAGTGCTTATTCAACACAGAAAAGAGAAGAAACACAAGCAATAAACAAGCATTAAAAAAAAAATGGCTTATTTGCTCAGAGAAATGTCACCTTTCTTGATTTCCATTGCTCTTATTTTGACGTCTGCAGTTCAAGTTTCATTGGGAGGCAGAGACATCACAGATAAAGAAAAAGACCTAAAAAATCTCTGCTCTGACACCAGCCATTCCAATGTGTGCTGGAATATTATCAAATCTCAGTACAGCAGATTTGACACGGACGATAGAGGAGTGGCGGCAACAGCAATCGACCTGGCAAAAGCAAAAGCAAATGAAATTCACGATTTACTCAATCGGCTACATGAAGATTCGAAAGACGATAAATTGAAGGAGAAATACCTGTCCTGCTCCAAGAATTACAATGATGTCATCCGCGACCTCGGTCAAGCGACAAATTACTTGAATTCGAACGACTTTCAGAAAAATCAAGTACAGATTGATGATGCCCTAGAAGAATTGAAGAACTGCGAGCATGATTTCGACAAGGATTCGTTCGATCCTGCACATATAAGGAACAGGAATAGGGAGTTTAGGGTTTATGCAGAAACGGTTAAGGTTTCCTCTAAACGTTTGGTCAAAGGATAATGGGGGGGGGGGGGGGGGGGGGCTAAAATCCTTTTCCGAGCAGGATTGGATTTTACTATTCTAAATAAATACAAACAGGGGACAGTCTATGGTTGCTGGGAAAAAAATTGGACAAATTAAACAGGGGTTATTTTGCATGTCCTCCTCAGTATGCACCCTCTCAAATGGAAATTTACTACATTACCCTCTCTCAGTTAATTTACATTTCTCTCTCTTCCTTAAACTCTCCACACTGCTCACACACAAAATCATCGCCTCACACACCTGGCCACCGGAACGGCAAGACTTCATCGCCGTTCTGGTCGTCACCAACATAGGCAGCCTCGCCACCGTTCTGGTGCAACCAGAACAGTCTAGGTTGAAGACGATTTTTTTTTTAATTAATTTTTTTAATTTCGGTGGCGACGTGAGCGGCAAAACTTCGCTTTGATTTGGTTGAAATTAGTGCGACAAGAACAACCCTTTGTTGGTCGATTTGATTTGGTTGAAACTTGTTAAATTTTCATCTTATTTTAAAGAATCTCTTTTTCAAATCTTGATTTCTTAGGCTTTAGCAAGAGGACACGAAATAGGGGGCTGATTTGAGTAAAGAAACAGCCTTCAACAATGGATGTCCTTCACTGGTTTCTGGCGAAGAAGATGAACAATTCCTCTGTTTTTTTTTTTTTTTTTCTTGAAATTCCTTTACTGGTTTATTTTTAGAAAATAGGCAATGACACTAATATATTTAATGCAATTATGTTAGAAAAATATTTTGATTATAAGAAAAATATATCTTTATATTTTATTAGCAAATAAATTAAGATTCGATTTTATTATTTAAGATATTCTTGTAATTGGGTTGATAGAAAATCGAATATTATGTTAATGAATCTCATAGTATCATTAACCCCTATGTAAATCGATAATTAGTGAAATTTAATTTTTTCATCACAAATGACTCCAAACAGAAAACTTAATTCCATAGTATCATTAATTCTTCCGTAAATCGATATTACTGAAATTTGATATTTTTGGTCACAAATGACCGCAAACGGAGAAATAAATCTCGTAATATCATTAATCCTTCCGTAAATCTATAATTTGTATATTTTGATGTTTTTGGTCACAAATGACCCCAAACGGATAACTAAATCTCCTAGTATCATCATCCTCTCCGTAAATCAACAATTAGTGAAATTGGACCTTCTGGGTTCCAAATGACTTCAAACGGAGAACTTAATCTCATAGTATCATTAACCCCTCCGTCAATCGATAAATTATTGAAATTTGATATTTTTTTTGTCACAAATGATCGCAAACAGAGAACTAAATCTCGTAATATCATTAATCCCTCCGTAAATCGAGAATTAGTGAAATTTGATATTTTTTTTTGTCACAATTGACCCCAAACGGATAACTTAATCTTGTAGTATCATTAACCCCTCCGTAAATCGAAAATTAGTGAAATTTGATATTTTTATCATTAATGATCGAGTCATCAATTTTTTTTTAAATTATTGATATATTTTAAAATTACGAAGGACTTAGTGTTACATAACCATCTAATAGACAATTTGATCGGAATAATGACCAAGTCATCAAAATTTTCAAAATTATCGATGTATTTTCAAATTACGGAGGACATAGTGTTACATAATCATCTAATAGACAATTTGATCGAAATAATGACTGAATCATCAATTTTTTAAAAAAATTATCAATATATTTTCAAATTACGGAGGAGTTAATGTTACATTACCATCTAATAGACAATTTAATCGAAATAATGACTAACTCATCAATTTTTTTAAAATTATTGACATATTTTCAAATTACAGAGGAATTAGTGATAAAAGACGATTTGATCGAAATAATGACAGAGTCGTCAATTTTTTTTAAAATTATCGATATATTTTTAAATTACGAAGGACTTAGTGTTACATAATCATCTAATAGACAATTTGATCGAAATAATGACCGACTCATCAATTTTTTTTAAATTATCGATATTTGTTCAAATTATGGAGAATTTAGTGTTACATAACCATCTAATAGACAATTTAATCGGATTAATGATCGAGTCATCAATTTTTTAAACATTATCGATATATTTTTAAATTACGGAGGACTTAGTGTTACATAACATCTAATAGACAATTTGATCGAAATAATGATCGAATCATCAATTTTTTTTTAAATTATCGACATATTTTCAAATTACGGAGACGTAAGAGATACATAGTCAATTAAAAGACAATTTGATCGAAATAATGATCGAGTCATTAGTTTTTTAAAAATTAACGATATATTTTCAAATTACGGAGGACTTAGTATTATATAACCATCTAATAGACAATTTGATCAAAATAATGACTGAATCATCAAATTTTTAAAAACTATTGATATATTTTCAAATTACGGAGGACATAGTGTTACATAACCAACTAATAGACAATTTGATCGAAATAATGACCGAAGCATCAATTTTTTTTTAAAATTATCAATATATTTTCAAATTACGGAGGAGTTAAAAGACAATTTGAGCGAAATAATGACCGAGTCAATAATTTTTTTAAATTATCAATATTTTTTCAAATTACGAAATTTAAAAAAACCAAATCAAATGAATTTGTAATTTAAAAAATGAATTAAAATTTAAAAAAAAAGAAAAGAAAAGGAAATTCACCATCTTCGAAAAAAAAGTTGTGTTTTTTATTTAAGACGTGTTCTGTATTAATTAAGATTTTTTTAAGTTTTTTTTCAGAAATTCTTATTAAGTCGTATTTTTTTATATTCATACTAGCTATTTCGTATTTTTTAAATTTCAGACTTAAAAATTTAAACTAACAATATTTAAACTAATCAGGTTATAAAATTTTAAATTTTTATTAAATCTTACAAAATCTTTAATTTTTCAGCAAAATTGAAAGTTTGAGGGCGATTTTGACCAGAAACATAGCTTGGGGGCTGAATGTACAAATATGTCATCTTCCCCCAACACAACTTTGTACAGTAACAATTGAACTTTGTACAGTAACAATTGAATGAATGAAATAGACATATAAAACAAATTTTTAATTCCTTTTTTTAGTTAACTAAATAGTACTTTTTTTAATCACGTAAAATGAATTCGACATAGAGGTTTCTTAATGTTTTTTAGGTTCTTCAAATAAGTGATAACTTCTTAAGAACTCTTCAAAGAAATTTTTTAAGAAATGTAGAGTTATAGTTTTTTTTTTACCATTAATATTTTAATGATTTGCAAAACTTTAAAAGATATTAATTATAAATTTGTTATATAAGGGACTTCTTGTCTAATTATACTTCTGTAATTCTTTTCTTTTAGGATTTTTTTATTTTACATTTTTGTCATAAATTTAAATATCACAATATAATTTAAATAGGGGTATATTAGTCTTCACAAAAAAGGGAAAAAAGTTCCTTAGGCCAACTCGTACTTTTTTATGTAATATATATATATATATATACATTACATTATTATTACATTTATTATTATTATTACATTTATACATACATATATATAAATATATATATATATATATATATATATATATATGTGTGTGTGTATACAGTATATGGTTTCAAAAATAGAGTTAGCCCCCAGGGCATATCTCCAACTGGTCGACCAATAATCCATAAGGCTTGCTCCAGCGGCAAGGGTGGGGGTTCGAATCTCATCTGGAACTTGGATGGAAGCATTTCTATGAGTCTATCTAAGGGTCATTTGTGGTGAAGACTCCTTTGTGCGCAGAGTGTACAGCAGTATGGTGAGAACCCGGGGCTTGGTGGAGGCACATCCTGCGATTTACATCCTTCAGGATTTTAGGGCAAGGGTTCTGAGGGTCCAGGATTAGTCGAGTGTAAGCTTGTACACCTGGGTTATCAAAAAAAAAAAATAGAGTTATACATACGTGAAAAAAACGCGATTATATATTATTATATTATTAATCTTAAAAAATTAAGTAACTTAATCTTCACCACCATGACAAACTTCAATTCTCCCATATAGCTGAGCTGACACTTTTCATAAAGAACAAGCTAGCATTTAAGATCATTTTCTTATTTCTTTAATAGGAGTATATATTTAGAGATTTGAAAAAAGATGAAAGAAAGAGATTCACATGGATTTAACTACTACCAAGTTACAATCATCCAAATATCGAGGCGGCAAAAGTGGGTGCCCCACAAAGAGTGAACGCTTCCAGAGTCGATAAAAAATTTAGTTATGATCGATTACTTTGGCATGCATCAACTATCATTTTTTTCGAAAAAATATTCAACTTATAATCGATTACTGGCACTTGCTCCGACGGCCGGGTATAAGTCGCGCGCTTACTTACTAATTAAAATATTACTACTTTAGCTAGTAAGAATTTCGATTAAAATGAACCCATGCCATTTTGTTTTTAATTACAGTCAGTAAGCATGTTTGATCTTTCTTTCAATTCAAATCACTTTTATTTACACTGAATTCAAGAAATGCCGATAAATTAAATTTTATCTATGTCGTTTGGTATTTCAAGTTATATTTAAGTTTTTGTTCATGGGGCCATTTAGTTTGATCTTGTAATCAACACCATAGCAGAGCCGATCGAGCAGGCTTTCAAAAAGATTCAATTCGGCAAATATATAGGGATCGATTATCTTATAATTACTTACATATATATATATATATATATATTAATTTACTTTGATTTGTTTGACTATCATAATTTGCGGCAGCTTTTATGCATGCATGAATGGAATTATATATTAAGTGAGAGGGGATGGGACATGAACTTGGACAAATTGGAATTAAAAAGAAAATATATATATATATATATTTATTTTAAACGTACAGTATGGATTCATCACATTCACATCATGACAAATTGACAATATCACATGCAGGCTGAGTATTATAATGTTTTCGGATATGTCAATGCCTAGAAGGCTTCTAGAAGGTTAGTAATTAGTAGTTAGTAATGGCACTTGGGATTTAGTGCAAGGCCTGCTGCAGCTGCCTCCTCATGGATCTCTTCACTTTACAATTAATTATTACTCCAAGTTTCTATTTCTATTTCTATTTTATTATTAAATTAAAGCTAGAATTTGAATAGACGATGACCAAGAATGACAGACAAGCACAAGAGCCAAATCTATATATACTATTATTACTATGAAGTTTCCTTTTCTTCCCTGTGCTGTAATGAATCATAATAAAACCATATTTATTTATACAGATCGATTCATTGAGATGTACTGTATATATATACATACAGATTAAATGGATAATAAAATTAAACATTAATTGAAGCAAACAAAACACTATAATGTCTGGTCCATCAGGGAGAAGGAAATCGAAATTGAAATGGAGTAAATTGTACACATTTTCATGCTTAAGGCCCAGCACCAGCAGTTCTGATGATCATGATGCACCTCTTCTTGGTCAACCCGGATTTTCTCGTGTGGTTTTCTGCAATGACTCCCATCTTCACAAGATCAAACCTCACAAATATCCTAACAATTACGTCTCCACTACTAAGTACAATCTTATTACTTTTCTTCCAAGAGCCCTTTTCGAGCAATTCCGAAGAGTTGCCAATTTGTATTTTCTCTTAGCAGCTGTTCTATCTGTTACTCCATTGGCTGCATACAATGCTTATAGTGTCATAGCCCCTCTCGTGTTCGTTGTGGGGATTAGTATGCTCAAAGAGGCCATTGAAGATTGGCATAGATTCTTACAGGTAGCTATATATATATATATATATATACATACTGTTTCTAATTCTTTACTTTACTAGTTTTTTTATTCATTCCACTATATATATATATATATATATATATATATATATATATATATGCTACGTTTACGTTGCAGGACAGGGAAGTAAATTCTAGAAAAGTGAGGGTTCATGTAGGAAACGGTTCATACGTGGAGAAATCTTGGGAATTTTTATTGGTTGGAGATGTTGTTAAAGTTTCCAAGAATGAGTATTTTCCTAGTGATCTTCTTTTGTTATCTTCTAGCTATGAAGATGGTCTTTGCTACGTTGAGACTATGAATCTCGACGGGGAGACTAATTTAAAAGCCAAAAGAAGCTTAGAAGCCACACTTTCTATAGATGATAACTCGGAATTTAGTAAATTCAAAGCCACGATTAGGTGCGAGGATCCAAATCCAAGCCTTTACACCTTTGTGGGCAATTTGGATTTAGAAAATGAATCATATCCCATATCTCCAAGCCAAATTCTATTAAGAGACTCTAAACTTAGAAACACGGAATATGTCTATGGAGTCGTGATATTCACAGGGCCAGATACTAAAGCAGTACGAAATTCCACTAGGTCTCCATCTAAAAGGAGCAGAGTCGAGAGAAAGATGGACCGTGTGATTTATCTTCTTTTTGCTATGATGCTTTTGATTTCATTTGTTTCTGCAATCGGCTCTGCATTATTTACAGAGTCTAAAGAATACCAAAGGTGGTACCTTAGGTTGAATGATGATATTGATACTTTGTTCAATCCTGAAGAGCCTACGTCATCAGGTCTTTTGCAATTTGTAAGAGCTCTAGTATTGTATGGCTACTTGATCCCAATCTCTCTCTATGTGTCCATTGAAATTGTGAAAGTGTTACAAGCTATGCTGATTAATAAGGATGTTCGTATGTATGATGAAACAACTGGAAAGTCGGTTGAGACAAGGACTTCTAACTTGAATGAAGAACTTGGACAGGTGGAGATGATTTTATCGGATAAAACGGGAACCTTAACTTGCAATCAAATGGAGTTTAGGAAGTGTTCAATTGAAGGGATTTCTTTCGGTGGTGAAGTGACTGAAGTTGATCTTGCCGCTTCTCAAAGAATGAACATTGATGTAGAGAGATATAGATTCAGTTTAGACGGCTCTGATTCAACCGGAAGGAGTGTAGAGATGTTTGATCTTTCTACGGCTGATCCTAGCACCGAAAAGGATGTTTTGGGAAAGATTGAAAATTCAAGAACATCTTATTCCATCATCAAAGGCTTTAACTTCAGAGATGATAGACTCGAGGACAGAATGTGGATATATAAATCCAATGTAGTGGATACGATGATGTTTTTTAGAGTCATGGCTTTATGTCACACGGGAATTCCTGTTGATGAAAACAAAAGTGATAAAACGAAATACGAGGCTGAGTCTCCTGAAGAGGTGGCATTTCTTATTGCAGCACAGGAGTTTGGTTTCAAGTTTTGTCAGAGAACTCAGTCTACTATGGTTCTTCAAGAACTCGACCCTTCTTCGGGATTGGAGGTCAAGAGGTGAAACTTGTGTGTTACTATCTTAGATTCTACTCTTTTGAGTACCCCTTTTTTCGTTTTCTAAATTAAACTTGTTTTAGAATTTTTCTTACAAACATATATAACATGCAGAGAATATAAGCTTTTGAATCTACTGGAATTTAATAGCTCGCGGAAGCGAATGTCTGTTTTAGTAGGCAATGAAGATGGGGAGATCTTTCTTTTCTGCAAAGGAGCTGATGAGTATGATTTCTTGTACTCACTTTATTCAGATAAATATTTGAGTTGAGAATTTACTCTGATCCTATGGTTCTGTTTCTTCTTCTTCTTCTTCTTCTTCTTCTTCTTCTTCTTCTTCTTTTTTCTTTCTTCAAGTGTTATATTCGATAGACTAGCGGATGATGGAAGAACATATCAGCTTGCAACAACTATGCATCTTTCAAGATACGGAGAAGATGGATTGCGTACTATGGTGTTTGCGTATAAAAAGGTTGAGGTGTCTGAATATGAAAAATGGAGTTCAGTGTTTATGAAAGCTAAGGCTAATATAGGTCCAGAAAGAGAAGACTTACTGGAGGCTGCAACTGAAATGATTGAGAAAGATTTGTATTTACTTGGTGCTGTAGCAGTGGAAGATAAGTTGCAGAAGGGGGTAAGTTAGTTAGCTCTTGTATACAAGGGAAAAGACTAAACTACCCCTTGCAAACAAACAATGAAAAAAAATAAAAAATTAACCGCGCGATTTCCTTTCCTTTTTGATCTCAGGTTCCTGAATGCATTGATAAACTAGTGCAAGCAGGCTTGAAGATATGGTTGCTGACTGGTGATAAAAAAGAAACAGCAATAAATATAGGGTAAGAATTTTTCCATTTAAATTGAAAGAAATACGGTTAGCAACTAATATATATATATATATGTATATGTATATATATATATATATGTATATGTATATATAATACCCAAATTGTTGCAACAGATATTCGTGTAGTTTACTACGGCATGATATGAAACAACTACATTTGTGCTTGAGTAAAGAATCTCAAACTAACCAGCAAATGGAGGTGAAGGTTAGTTTGCACTTCAAATCATGCATGCATGCAGCACTAGAGAAAAAAGTTGACTGAAAAATAGAATTGGGATCAAGTATTGTTTAATTTTAGTTTTTCAGGTTATTAAAGAAGAAATTATGCGCCAATTACAAAGCTTTTACACATTAATCACCCAAGAAAACAGAAGCGAATCTCCTTTTGCTTTGATCGTTGATGGAAAAGCTCTTGAGCTAAGTTTGAGCGGTGATGTGAAGAAACATTTCTTCTCTGTTGCTATGAACTGTGATGTGGTTATTTGCTGTCGTGTGTCTCCCAAACAGAAAGCCTTGGTATCATGCTGATGATTTACCTTTACTTTTTTATTTAATTATTTTTTGCACCTTATTAATTTCCTTGAGGTTAACATATATGTTATGTTTGGTTGAAACAATATCTGTTTCAGATCACACGAATGTTAAAACAACATTCTGGAAAGACAATCTTGGCCATTGGTGATGGGGCTAATGATGTGGGCATGATCCAAGAAGCTGATATTGGAGTCGGAATAAGTGGCATGGAAGGAATGCAAGCAGTTATGGCTAGCGACTTTTCATTGCCTCAATTTCGTTTCTTGGAGCGATTGCTTATAGTTCATGGACATTGGTGTTACAAGAGGATTTCTAAGATGGTATCATTTTTATTTTGGTTTGGAAGGGGTATTTTCACTCAATATAAAACACGAACGATAAAATTCCTGTTTGTTTTTCTTTTAACTGCGCGCAGATTCTCTATTTTGTGTACAAGAACATTGCTTTTGGGCTTACACTGTTCTATTACAATGCATTCACTGGTTTCTCGGGGCAAGATTTATACGACGACTGGTATATGGTCATGTTCAATGTAATCTTGACATCTTTACCGGTTATATCACTGGGTGTCCTTGAGCAAGATGTTTCATCCGATGTTTGTTTAAAGGTAAAGGCAACTAGCTAGCTAGAAAGTAACCCAATGTTTGGTTATATAATAATGAAATGAATTTGTTACGCATGCAGTTTCCAGGCCTTTATCGAGAGGGACAAAGTAACATTTGTTTCAGTTGGAAACGAATCATTGGTTGGATATCAAACGGCATATTGACTTCTCTAACTATCTTCACATTGAGCATCTACATGCTATGCCCATCTGCATTTGACAAAGGTGGAGACTTGGCCGATATTGAACATATAGGTGCAATCACGTACACGTGCATAATCTGGACCGTTAATTGCCAGATAGCTCTCATGATTTCCCACTTCACATGGATAAGTCATTTCCTCATCTGGGGAAGCATTCTTTCCTGGTACATCTTTCTCTTCTTGTACGGTATGCTTCCATTAGCGTACTCAAACAACGTGTTTCATATATTCAATGAACAAATTGGTCCTGCACCAATCTACTGGATCGTTACCCTATTTGTGGTTGTCGTTTCTCTTCTTCCGTATTACATGCACAGTGTTGTACAGCGCTCCTTTTTTCCAATGGATGATCATATAATTCAAGAAATCAAATCTTCTGGGACTGATGTTTCCGATACTCCTATGTGGTTAAGAGAACAGGAGAAATCGAAACAGTTAGCACAGGTTGGGTATTCTGCTAGAGTTGATGCAAAAATACGGCATTTGAAAGATCAGCTTCATCGGAAGAGAAAATCCATCTCTTCGTCTTTTACCAACAGCCCTTTATATAGAACAACTAAGGGCAGAGATGTCTAGTTGTGTATTGTTTCTTACTTTATATTGTTAGGCAATACGAATTCATTGTAACTGTATATTGGATTTAATGCATGAATTGAGAATACAAAGAATCCAAAATTCATAGACAAATTACAAGAATATGTCCATCATTCCTCTTCATATCCTTGAAAGAAAATTAGAAATTGGAATCAGTGAGCTCTCCATTCAAGTACTCTCTGTAGGCAGCAACAGGCCAGCTGAAGCCTCTCCAGATAAACTTGTTGGCAAGTGGAACATCGATAATGATCTCCTTCATTGCCGGTTTCTTTTCATCCCTAATCGCGATCAAGTAGCTCCTTCCAACCCACCCTATCCATCCAGCAATGTACAAGAACAAAATCCCTGGTGTGATGAACTCACCCCAATGTCTTTGGTCACCACTCACAATCAAATGAGGCAACCCATCAGATTAATTGTCGAACCTGGATAATAAACCAAAGATTTATTTAACATAAGAAAATAAAAAATGATTAAATATATAATGTGTAATCTTTCTTGTTTAGGAAACAGAGATAATGAAGATGAATGATAGATATACTAAAGATCAATTACCTGCGCTTGGTCTTTTCAACTGTGGCATTGATGAATGGCAAGCGCAGGAGCACTGTCGGGCGCATAGAGCTTGAGAGAAGACTCAAGTTTCTTGATCTCCTGCTTCTCACGCTTGGCAAATGCATGTCGGGCGCATAGAGCTTGAGAGAAGACTCAAGTTTCTTGATCTCCTGCTTCTCACGCTTGGCAAATTGCTTGGAGTCTTTGCACGGTGTCAGCCCTGATATGTCGGCAGATGCAGGCAACACAGGGGCGGACAGAATAATTGATGAGAGTGCAAGTGCAGCAGAAAATGCTTTGAGTTGGCATACAATTCTTGGTTTTGTGCCATATTCTGAGCCCAATTTGTGTGTTGAAATGGGTTCAGAGAGGTTAGTAGGGATTGTTAGAGACATTTTCCTCTTTTATTTCTTGTTTCAGTTGAGTTATGTCCAGATGATTGATAAGCATGAAGATGGATTTTTAGATTTGTGGCTGTTAAAAGAGGATAAGAGGATAGTTGTGATTGGTTCGATTTTGTGCTATTCAGATTCTCCTCTCTAGCCTCAATCTATCCATGATGATACTACAAGATTGCAATGATTTAGTTAGTATTCATGTTGCCTCCACATGTTCAAAGATTATATTGACTAATGTATGAACTAAAAATCATCACTCTTATAAAAACAATATCAGAAATACACTTGAAATTTTTAACAAGTTAATAATACATACATACATACATACATACAATCTAGTGTAAAAGCCAGCAACGTTCCTCTTGTTCTATTTGCAATGCATGGCCCAAAGTACCATCAGCTAACATAACTAACTTTTTATTAGCTTCAATGCACTTGGAAATCCTTTTACTATTTCAGAACTAGATACTGTTTGCTTTAGCTGGACCATCTGTTTTTTGGCCAAGCAACAGTCCCGAACATCTTTACAGCTCCATATTCGATGATTAATATCACAATACAAATGGATGCCATATCACCAAGGTCCAGACTTCAAAAGTACATGTTCCATATTGTCATCGAGTAACCAACCAACCAGGCTTTACTAAACTATCTTTCTGGAAATCGCGTCCAGTCACAGAAGTCGACTCGCCTTGACGACGATAACACTGCAAGGAAGTTTGTGTCTCCGTCAATTAATGTGGAAATCTATACATGAATGAACTAAAATAATCCGGGGAAGTCGAGATAAATCATGTGTGTGTGGTGCATCTATCTGTGATTTCGTGTCTGTTTCTAGGTTATAAATTCTGTTACGCTTGATTTCAAATGAGGAATTTGACCCAACTATTACAAATCCATAAGACTTGTTGGATCATTTTGGTCTTGGTTTTATATGGTTTGAGATTCAGCTTGTAGTATCCTTTTAAACAAGAAAAATGTACTTGAAAGTCACTCAATATGGGAGTCATTTTAGATCCTTTCTTCAAACCAGACCCCCTAAATCCAAATTATGGTGCCATCTTATAATGCACATCTGGAAAGAAAAGGCACCACATACCTTGTAACAAACGACTGTATCATCTGGGTACATAGCAAATAGTTTAGTACCAAGACGAGCATGGCAAGAATCACAAATACTGTCTTCATTAATCAGTACATGGCGGGATCTTTCCTCCAATCTTGCCAAGCTTGCATCAACGTACAAGGCACGAGACATATTATGCACAATCTGGAAAAAACAAAGCCTAATTCAGCAAATGCACATTGCACGAATATTATGCTGGAAATAGTCCAGAGATCTTTCAGAGAATAACTGAATTTATTATATCAGAACAAAAGATTATAAAGAAACAACTATATTTAAAACGAGCAGGCTTGATAACTTATACATGATGTGGCAAAGGAATATAATGCTAATGATAACAATTAACAAACTGACAGGAGGACAACCATACTTGTCCTTTACGATGATGATGATGTCGGGCTCTCATCAACCTTAATATTGTATTCGAGGCAAGCTGGAGGGGCATATCAGGAGACAATCTCTGCATAAGAAAGCTTTAATTACTAAGACACATAGTTTAGAAGTAGTACTAAATTATCAAAAACTATAGACAAAAAGATCGAGCAAATTGAGAAAATTTGCAGCTGTCGATAACCATTCACCTTTTAAGCACGAATACTAATTCATGTTTCTTTAGAAATTTTGTGGTTCTTGAAGTTTAAAAAGCAAAAATTCTCTCAAATTCTATCATTCAAAGGTTCTGGTCCATAAAACATTTCCAACAAATGTAAAGATTCAGAATTTCCTCTACAAAGAAATAAAATAAATTTCATAGCTAGAAATACTTCACAAGTACATTTCTCACACGGCCATTTCAACATAACTTAGTGAAGAAAAATGTCATAACAGAAAGACAAGCTCAGGAGCAAAAAATACATGCTAGTGCACAGAACACTGGGTTGGAACATATAGCTTCATACCTTGAACACTTGCAAGGGATCTAGCATTTCACCGTGATTGTGGAGAAGACGAACAGCAGCTTTGAACATGGGATCTCTGCCATCCTCTGGATCCAAATACATCTCAAGTAACCTTATGATAACACAGACAAAAAATTTCATGCAAGGGAATTACTCCAAAACACCAATAGAATAGTAAGAGTGAGAGAGACTGACTGTGTATAAGCATCAGGTCTACCAATTTCTTCACAATATTGTTCAGCAGCTTCACAATTCTCTAATTTCCTAGGAACAATAAGAAGCAAAATGGTCAATCATAAAATCCCATCTATATCTTGATAAAATGTATTTTAGAAGCTTCCAATGCCCTTTTATCATGCATAACATTATGCTGATGTTAATCAGCGTTTCTGGGAAACATACAACATAGAGCGTGGCAACCCTTACAAAACAGAAATGAATCTACTCTACGAACTCTGTGACAGATAAATAACAATGTACATATACGTCTGATTATACTATCATTTTGACCTATACAGAGTTAACGTACATCTTGATTAGTATTGTACACTTACAAAGCCAAAATCTGAAGCACTAGCCTTTCTCGACCGAGCTTCCTATAAAGAATAGCCTGTAAGAAGCAAACCAATTATTAATGTTAAAAGAGAATAAAGCCTAAACCAGCTCCAGTAGATTAAAGAGGACAAAATCTCTCAACTGTACAAGAGTCTCAAAAGAATTTATAGGATTAGATAACAAGGGGAACTCTAGAGGACCTTTTCTAGCCACAACTCGGATTCTTCAATCATATCAAGGACCTCTTCTGCATCATATAAGTCTGATGACTGTAAGAAAATCTGAAACCTTTCCCTAACAGGACTGTCAAAGATAGAGCTACTTCCAAGCTCAGAAACTTTCATCTCTTTTTTTGGCATCCCAATCACAGAATCTTGAGTTGAAAGCTCCACCACATAAATTTCAAGTGCTGACTTAGCGAGCAAGAGTGCATATGCAGTATGGTACTGAGAGTCGTCAGAGTCTTGATCTTCGATCAACCACTGGAGATATCTGCATTGTGAGGGTGAAACCATTATATGATGCCTGATACTGCAGTTCCAAACAAAAAATAACAAAGTGTCTGCTTTTGTACAAGCTTAGGATATGCTCGTCCTAAATTCGCAAATTTTAACCTATACTAATTCTATGGTAGTAATCAAGTAATATTAAGTCAATAGTCAAATTGGAGCGGTTAACGCAAAAGGACACACATATACAATAAGTAGAACAAAGATTTAACGTTACAGACTATAAATATAAAACCTAATGTTATAGTTAGGGGATGAGATTGCAAACATCACAGGATGATAAATGCAAATAAATTGAAGTCCTAAACAATATGTCCCAAAAATGAACACAGAGAGTGAATAACGAGAAGGAACATAAGTTACTCTGGCCCTCTCTTTGATCCTCTTGCAAAATAATAAAGGTAAAAAGTACTGAAACTGGAATTAACACCCACAAAGGTCATAAGTCCACTATTTCATATAATTCAACCACAAGGGCAACAATTACTAGGCTATACCTCTGAAGAATTTCAACTTTCTTGGGATCAATTGCAGCAATTACTTCATCTGTAATTAAGAAAAATAGAACAAAGGTTAACAAACAGAAGTGAAACTAATCAACCAATGCGAGCAGAAACTACTATAAGTGAGTCAGTTCCCATAGTCGTTGGAACATTACTCAAGTCGTTGGAACATTACTCATAATTCATCAACCAACCAAACATGGCAGAGAAGTCTTTACAATTGCAACAAATCAGGGATAAGGACAGCCATTAGAAAGGAGATTTTCACAGACCCAGAATATACATACAACCGTAACAAGAAATGAACTAGTAACAATAAAGCGTCAGCAGGGTTGGGCAAGAAGTAAGGCAGTGTCCTCACCAATTTTTCATCCGACCTAAAGAAAACCTTGCTTACAAAAAATGACAAGTAGCATAAAAAAACATGTTATGGAGATGACTCAAAACTGGTGTGTATTTGGAAAGGCAGATATCTCAGAGTGGTGAACTTAAAAAGATATGGCTTGCATTTTATGCAGGTGAATATCTCGGATTCCAGAATGGGGTCATGCATACTAGTAATTTTGGTTAAATTGTTGTCTTTGGAAGTAAAAAACTTAAACCATTCTCAGATAAAGTGAGATTACACATGTTACAAATATCAAGAATCCTATATATGCTTGTTCTAACTCTTGCCTGGTGATAATAAATTTTCTCTTTTCTCTGATATCAAAATTTGAACTGCAAGCACTTGGTTAATATCTGCAATCTATAAAAAAAAAAAAAACATCATAAATCAGCTAAATTGAGTACAAACGCTTATGAGCTCACAGGGTCAGAATCCTTTGGCACAAAGTTGAATCAGTTATTAAACTTTTCACACATAAGACAACAGAAAAGATTACAAGATTCTGTTACACACCCATCCAAGGTGTTGAAGTACCAAATCTTGGTCGGAAGACTCCTCAAGAATCTTAGATCCTTCAATAGCAGCAGTCTCCCTACCAGAGGTAAAATGTCTAGAGGGATCTTGTAAATCACTTTCAACAGATTGATCTTTATCATAGATGCTTGATGAATAATTTCTCGCCAATATACGCCAAATGGCAAGAGCCTTGGCACTCATCCCTTTACCAGCATACAAAAAAGCAAGTGTGCGTAAATGCCCAGAGTCATTGAGTAGTGCTTCAAGCTCCTCCTGCACTGCCCATTGAATATTCATGGTCGTTGCAACAATATGAAATTAGCAACAATCGTAAACACTTGACGGGCATTAAATATTTTGCAAGATCAGAAAACATTAAAAGAGGCAAAGGAATGAGGAATCCATAAATATCCTTCACATCTAAGGGAAAATAAGGTGATTCGTACTACTACACAGCTGTTCTCAGAAGATGCAAGTCTTTCCATATCTTCAACACAATTCAGAGCTCTATATAAATACATCAGAAGTGTATCAACGCCCTCCTTCACTGAAACTGCTAAATCCCTTCCACGACAAGCTTGCAAATATCTATAGCAAATTATTTACAGTTAAACGGGAAGTCAGTAATCAACACAAATTGAGAGAGTGAGCAAATGCTTTCACCTAATCATATAGAGGAACCCTCTCCCCCTTCTTTCTCCTTTGGAACAAACAACTGAATATGGTAAAGAACAAAAAGTTCCAACATAAAATAAAAACTACCTTATCATATTTTCTATGGCAGACTCTAACAGATCAGAGCTACTAGGTGGATTTAGAAGAAACTCGTCATCAATAGCAATCTCTACACCTGCTTTCTTAAGAAAAGCAGCTCTTTGAATTGCTGTCAATCCATCATCTATTACATTTTCAAGAAGCGTCGGGGGAGGATGCAAACCCCAATACCGGTTCCGGGGAACCTGAAATTACCAAACAACTCATTATACGTCGGTAAACATATCTCACTAAAGCGAAAGAGATCACATTCCATATCCACAATGAAAATATCATATAAGACGTGCAAAGGAGAGATCAGATGGAGAATCTGTTCAAGTACTGCAATGTATGAAGTCCCCAAAGCAGTAAGTTTCTCATATGAGCAAGCACACATCAAATGCCAGAAGCAACAGCAAGTCAGCTTCATCTTGTATTTTGTTAGTGGACATCGCAAGGGGCATTTAGAATGATGTTTTACTTTTATGATATAAAACAATCATAATTAGTTAAATTTGAGGAACTAAGCTAACGCCAAAATTATCAACTTGAAAGTGCATGGAATCTGCATGTGACACCTATATCTGAAGTAAGACAGTGGATCACAAAATCAAATAAGAAAAATGTTAAACATGTCACATATGAAAGTTCTATTTATAGATGCCAAAAGGGCTGAAACATTATTCAAAAAAAAGTGGGGCTGAACCGCTGAAACAAAATAAGCAAGGATACCTTAAAGAAGCACCATACAAATAATATGGAGTAATAGCAATTTAGACAAGTAGTTTCAATTAGTACTTATCATTCGGATATATAATAGAAAAAACGGATACTGCATACTTAAACAAAGACATTGACATTTAGCACATACCAGCAAGGTCCAGCGATTTGGGTCCCTCATGATGAATGGAAAAAGTTCAGAAGGCTGCATGTTTTCTGAAAGCAAGAAGTGATCTACTGCTTCCTTGAAATGCAAGTCAAAGAGCAATAGAAATCCCACCTGGGCATGGATGAAAGAGAGCATCTCCTTTGTCATTTCACCTTCGCTATCAAGCTCTTCGACCAAAAAAATGGCTTCCTTGAAGCTCTTCTTCCTTAGCATATCCTTGATTTGTTCTTCTCCGGAAACTTTTCCATAACAAATAAGCTTCAAGTGAAAAATATTACATCTTTTATCAAGACCTCATTATAAGGTATCTATATAGGACAATGGCCATATTTCATAGCTAAACTCCCAGTCTCAAGGGGGTATCCAAAATTAATCCTATAACTAATGTCTTACTATTTTACTCGTGTAAGGTGGTATCTAGAAAGAAAATCTTAAACTTCTATGAACCTTTCACGAAAGAGTACCATAAAGTTCGTGACGCATAATATGTTCAGATATGAAAATCATTTTTAGACAAGAAAAAACTACTAGGTAGAAATCATGTCAAACATATCCATTTGCACAATCAGCATTATACCTTATAATTTCTACTACTATTTCACATGCATACTGCCCCCACCACGTGGGACACTGCATGAGGCTACTGTCGGAGGTGACATGCATCATAGATTCATGAAAATTGACAATTAGATCAATTTGCAGAAGTTTGGGTCCTTCATACAATGAATTACTTTGCATCTACAGTATGACATGCAACTGAAAATCACCTAGATCTAGATATACACAAGTTAAATAACAGAGCATAAAATTGTTTATTTTCAAAGAAGCGAGTTGCAAGAAGATCCCAAAACACAACAATCAAATTCAACAAAGGTACTACACTACAATATGGATGCCAGCTGAAGAAAATAATACCAAGCTTCAAAAGGAATACCTTCAAACTTGTGGCAACGAGAACAAGCTTCCCACTCTCATTCTCCTCATCCGCCAGCATGCATGGCCCCCCTGTTCCATCCCCTGAAACT
The DNA here is from genome assembly GCA_003313485.2 of Penstemon barbatus. Classification (NCBI taxonomy): domain Eukaryota; kingdom Viridiplantae; phylum Streptophyta; class Magnoliopsida; order Lamiales; family Plantaginaceae; genus Penstemon; species Penstemon barbatus. Next base: position 361,730 of record CM064877.1, read on the forward strand.
GTAAACCTCTGAACACAAAATCCCGTTTTCTTATGATACAATTCCACAGCCGAACCCCTAGCAGCCACCACATAATTTCCTATTTCCCTTATCGAATCAGGAGCCTCCTTAAACACCAAGCTCCCTTCCACTGGCTGCCCGGCCATATCCACAATAATACCCACGTTATCAACCATTAACAACACCCTCAAGTCCCTAACTAACAACTTTAGTCTTGGCACGCTAGAGGAATCTGGTAGTGAAAAGATCAACTCACATTGCCCATTAACGCAATTATATAAATAATACCCAATCTTGGTTCCAACAAATATAGAATCACCAACCCACAATAAAGTAATAATGATCCCATCAAAAAAACCCTGAATGTCCTTCATAATAACCAAAGACCCACTCAAAATCAACTCTGCTAATACCAACTTTTTCCCTATCCCGACAGCAAACAAATTGCTGCCATCAACATGATTAGTGTGACTTCCGCCGTCAATATAGAGATTAGAACCATATTTGTGGCTTCGAACTCTACGACAAGATGCAGTCACGCCTTTGAAAAGACCGACTCTTTTAGCAGGTTCGGCCAAACTGGCGTCAAGTAAAAACAGAAATCCATCGGAGTGGACAATGATTTTACCGATTTGGACAACCGGGTGGATCGAATTCACACCATTGCCAGTACCAGGGATGGTGATGCGGTTGAGGAAAGAGATTTCGGCAGGGGCACTTTGGGAATGTCGGATGGAGTACAACAGAAGAGCGCCGGAAAGAGTGCCCACATAGATTAGGGTTTGTTCGTCGGATAACTTGGAGAGCACGAGAGATTTGATCGGTGAGTTACAGGAATCAACGGCAGATTCTGCGATGGGTTCGAGAATTGTACGAGGCTTGGGCTTAACCGCCATTTATTAAAATTAGGGTTTAGGGAATTAACATCAGTAGAATTTTAAGATATGGAAAGACAGTAGAAGAGTGAAATTCAGGTATGAGAAAAGTTCGGTAGACGTCAACTGCACTGCCCGCCGGTCAATAACTCAGCGATCAGCAGAGACTTTGTTTTACGTGCGATATGGAATCTTGTAGAACGAAAGTCGCTCCCGTTACAAAATATAAAGCGGGTTTTTCATGCAAGAAAATATACTACTCCATTATTATAATTTCCTTTCAAAGAGTTCTTTTTTTTTTCTAAATACTACTCTCTCATCTTCTTTACTATTAAAAGGTTTGGTTTAAGGAAATATATGAGCTACCTAAATAGATATTTAGGATGAGGTACTCACATGTATAATTTCAAGGGCCTGAAAATAAGAGCCAAAAAAAAGAAGTTAAATTAAATTTGACATTTGTGAGAAAAAAAAAAAAAAAAACAAGTTGAGAGTATAGTATAAGTAAATATATAAGTCTAGTTATAGAGCATTTAAAATAATATATGAAATTAATATATTATGGTATCAGAATTAAGTTTTCAAAGGTAAAACATAACTATTTCTTACATCGATATATGATGAAATATGTTGTTCCAAAAGTGTAAACAAATATTATCATTGAAAAACAAAGGGAAAATTATGTTTTTGGTATAATAGGAGAGACCTACATGTAATTTTGGTACAATTGAATACGAAAATGTAAATTTGGTATTATAGGGTAGGTTTTCATTGCAACTTTGGTATCAAACTCAAATTCTCCCCAAATTTAGTGATTATTTAACTCATATAAAATACATAATATTTAATTTACCCCTTCGTGGTTTAAAAAAGAGCATTTTACCCCCTAAAATTTTGTAAAAGTTTCACATCGCTTCCCTGATATTTTTATAAACGGCACTTTATCCACTTTTATTATGATAACATGCCATTTTACCCCATGTGTTATGATAAATGTGACAACTTATTCCCCCTATGTTATAAAATAGTTTGCATGCTTACTCTCAATTTCGACAAGTGAGTTACATTCTCCGGCTGAAGGGGATATATTGTTTCATTAAATATTTTATAGGGGGTATATTAAACATTATGTATTTCACAGAGGGTAAATTGCCATTAACTTTGTAGAAAATAGGGTTTGATATTAAAATTGCGATGAAAACATATCATATGGTATCAAAATTTGCATTTTTATATCCAATGGTGCCAAAAGTACAAGTTAGTCTATCATATGGTACCATTAAAGCAATTTCCCCAAAAAACAATTAAGTAATGCATTTGCATTTGATATAAAGGGTAATAAAATTTTAGTTATTGGTGTCAAATGAAAATTGAAAAATATGTGAGAAGGGCATACAAAGCATTGAAAAATGTATTATATTTCAGATCGAAATTGTAATAGTATATTTCGAATTTTTTTTTTTTAATTAATGTTTTATGCAACATAATTAACACAATAAAACAAAATAAATTTTCTTTGCAATCAGTAAATGTATATTAACCTTGAAGAGTTAATGAGTAAATTTTACCCCCCAAGAAAAGAATCAAAACTACAGACACCAAGTAAACATGAAATGGCATAGTACTAAAACTAAATCCTAGAATCAGGATACCTACAACACAAGCACATTGAAGCAGGCCATCCTTGTGTTATTTTGGGAAAACTACAATCAAAATCGAAAGCATAACATGAAGTAGAGAAATCTTGATCACATTTTAGTCAAACTTGTGCTCTTGTTATGTCGCTCACCTTGCATTCTCGGAATCAAGGAACTCAGATTTTGCGACCTTGTAACCATGGTCACCATTGATGGAGTATTATAGCCTATAGATCCAGAATGAACCGAGCTCTCACCTTCTCTTATAATTGTTGTATGCGTAGTGGAGTCGCCCCTAGTCGTGGCCCGTTGCCAAGAATGTGAGCTTAAACCCGATAGTACATAGGCACGTCCTGTGTGCTCGTACATTTCCATGTTGGCCAATTTCTCTCTAATTTCCGTAAGCTCAGCTTCAAGCCAGGTGCACAAGGCATCTCCAGCTTGTGCAGATGCAGAAGAAAGTAAAGTAGATCTCATGTTTGTTAACACATTTTGTGCACCATCTAGATTTCCCCTTTCAGCCATTTCTTGTGCCTGAGCTATACTTTCAGCCACCTGTAGGCGATTCTTCTGTCTATCAACCTCAAGGCTCAATTTATAATCTGTTAAGGAAAGAACCTTAGGCCTGACTATCTCGACTATCTCGCCTTCAAACTGTATCATAGCTTTTGATGCATCCCTATAAGAACATGCAATTTTCAGAAGTTGTGTTTTCTCTAAGTTTGACTCGTCCTCAGGAATTGGGCATATAGGAACTGATAAATAGACCAGAAATTCTTTTTCCTCGTCAGCATATAAATCTCCAACGTTTATTACACCTTCAAATCCTTGATAAATTTCACTTGCATATCGCCCAGACGGGATTAAACTAATTTGCACCCCGGGTGATGCTGATGTAACAGAGAGCCGAAACTCCTGAACCACGACACTGAGGAGACCTCCAATACATCTAGCAAAAGCATCTTGCACCATGCCAACTGACTCGATAAAGGAAAATGTGCCACCTGATGCATCTGATATAGCATGCATTATGGAGGAGTCATGGTCCGAACCGAATCCAAATGTATGGATGGGGAAAGTGGGTAGTTGGTTCTCATTTTGAGGTTCTATTCCCCGGCGAGATAGAGATATAGGCAGCAAGTTCAAGAACTGAGTGGATACTTGGTTTTGTCGTGCACGACTATTATCACAGTTATATGTATCTTTTCCATCAGATAAGAGAATAATGCTTGCTACTGAATTCCTTTCACGCCTTTCTTCAAGAACCCGTGCACCCTTTTTGAGTCCTTCCACGATATTGGTTCCACCATCTGCGTGAAGTGAACTAACGGCCACTCTAGCATCTTCTCGACCCCTATTAGTCATTCTACGCAGAGGGAATATTCTGCGTGCATTTGCTGAGAAAGTAACAATAGAGAGCCGGTCGGCTGATCCCAAGTTATCAATGACAAAATTAACAGCACGCTTAAGAAGAGTAAGCTTTGAACCAGCCATGCTGCCACTAACATCAAGAACTGTGACAAGGTCAATATGGGCACGCTCAGTTTCACAAGCATCATTTAAAAGAGGTGGTGCATGAATGCCTACTAGAACTGCAAAGTTAGAAAAGGACTCTGAAGCAGTGATTGCAGGAAATTCTGTGAAGGTTTTAATAGATACATTATTTGTTGAACCGCACGGAGGGGGCGGAGTCGGGTCTGTGGAGAAGACAAGAAGGGGCTCATCATCAGAGAAGACAGGCTCAGACAGGGGTAGAGTGGTGGGTCTCGGAGCATGAGAAAAGACAGTCGAGTAATCTTCTTGAGGAGCCTGATAGGGGGAGACTCGGGCTCGTCCAGTGGCATTACGATTGCCATCAGCGTTTGCATTGGGCAGTTGAAGAGGAATTTCTTTCCATTTAAAGCGGCAGATGGGGCAAAGGTAATTTCCGTGCTTGACACTGTCAGCAATGCAGCTAAAGTGGAAGGAGTGTGAGCACTCAGCTGTGAAGATTGCTTGACCCTGCCCACTTCTCACATTCCCAAGGCAAATAGCACAAGTCTTCTGCACCACATTAGATGAACAAGGTCAATCCAGAGTTTAAAGCTTAACTTGTTTCATTGACTTGTTTAATGCAACTAAGGTGCTCATATCTCAAAAAACTAATAACTACAAATCACATAAAAGAAAATACCAAGTAGTTTGTAGAATTAGCAGTAACATTTGGCAGCTTCAAAGAAAGATAAACAAAAAGATGTCTTGTTAAGCTTACGAATATAAAATTATATTAATGAAAGTAATAGATCAAATTGCCCAATGAAAAAAAAAAAGCACGATTTTCAAGTTAAATAATTTGTATGTCGTGTGTATATATATATATATATATATATAACCAAGAAGTGCATTCATGAACTCATAGTTTACACCAACAAATGAAGATGAGAAAACATAACCCACGAAGCTGTCAAATATGAACAAAAAAATCAGTTTGTGAAAAATTATCTGGTACATCGCCAAATTATTTTTGTATCCAAATAGCTATATAAATGCCAGTGTAATGTTCAGTTACACAAAAAATAGTCGGTAGTGATAATAAAGGAAATCAAGTATGTTATAGTAATACATCAATTCTTCGAGTGAAAACTTGTTGAGTTAACCAAAAAGTGAAACTTCCCAACCTTTTTTTTTTTTTTTGAGAGAAATACAAAAAGTTTATCCTTTTTTTCTTCTCTTTTGGGACATTTTTCTTATCAAAGATGAAATTCATTTTTTCTTGCCTATCACACCGATAGATTATAATTTTAAGACTACTTAATAAAAAATCAATGATCTGAAACCACTATTTTTCAGATGAAAAAAAATACGAAAATTATAATTTCAACTACTGTTCAAAAGCTCGTGACTACTGCAAATAGAACATTAGTGTTGGATAAAAAAGATTACCTTTTTCCTCGAGTAATAATACAGATCAAATGTTGAAATTGACTTTGAATAATTACACGGGAAATTAATTATCAGATAAACTTGTAAACTGGAAAAAAAAAAAAAGGAAACCTTTAATAGAACAAATTCATAAAGCACAAAATTACAAGGGTAATTCTGTCAAATCAAAAAGCAGTTTCAGGAAACGTTAGAAGATTTGGGCTGGTCTCCGGTATTATAAACAGCTGTCACAATACATGACGCCATTTCACAGGCAAAAGCATAGAAGCGTCAAAATCAGTTACCTCGCCGAAAAATCGAAAAAACACAACAAAAGAATAAATAAATGAATTCATACAATCAATCAGTCGTATTATGAATGACAGAACATACCTTGGAGGAACGCACATTTGAGCCAAAGCTGCGGGAAAAGCGGGATGATAAAGAGGATGAAGTAGTGGTGGAGGGAGGCGAACGAGGCACGGCGGATCGAGAATCCGATTGGTTTGGCACAATCTCTGGCGCAGCAGAGGCCTTAAACGACAGCGTTTTCTTCAATTTGCTCCACGTTCCGGACATTCTATACGAGTAGATTAAATAGGGGGTTTGGTTTGGGGTTAGGGTTTGAAAAGAAATTATAATGGTTTATGGCTTTACGTTCGTATAAATGTTTTGTTTTGGATTTGGATTTGGATTTGTATGTAGAGAGGGAAGAAGGAGAAGAAAGCAATGAAACAGAATGAGAAACAATACAATATATATATATATTTGGTGAGGTGGGTTGTGGGTGCATGGGGGGTTAAATAAGATACAATCAATATTTTCTTATTAATTAGTAATTACTCCTAGTCCTAGTCCTAGTCCTAGTAATTAAATTGTTGAAAGTTGGATGCTAATGCTACCAATCCAAAATTATTTATTTCGTGCTCGAAAGAAGGTAGAAATTAGATTATTATAGAAGAATCTTTTATTATACATATACAATTGAAAAAAGGTAAAACATTCCCTTAATTTCCTTTTCTTTTGCCTTTGGGATTGAAGAGTTTGACTTTCAAAAATTTGAAAATGAAATCTACAAGGAATTTTGGTAATTAAATTGGACAGTCAACACATTTCCTTATATTGGATGATTGCAATTTAAAGTTGATGGTTGAAGATTATTTTGTTTTAGGTGTGATATGGAAAAAAATTATTTCACGCGGAACAACTTTATAAAATGTACTTGTACTTATTTTTTAAATTACTACTATTAAAATGTTGCCTTGAGTGATTCAATAAAAGATTACTTCTACAACTTTCTTTTTAGTTTTTGATGGAAATGAGTACTAATGGTGACATAATTGCGTATGAAAATTTGATTACGTTTGAATATATGACAACATTTATTTTTTTATTTATTTTTGGGTAGAACTATGACAAATATTTTCATTGAGATATACCTAGCTATTATTTCATGCATTTTTTGAGGTTCTTCTATAAATATTTCAGTAGCCAAACTAGTATAATCATGACTACTGTATTATTATTTATGACTATGATGAGTGATAATGAACCGAATTCCCAATTAAAGCATGGCCTATGTTTACAACTATTAGCAGCAGCAGGCCAAGCCCCACAACTGGGCCTCCATCACGATTTACGGCCTAGATTAAATAGGCACCCCAAATTAGTTGTTCAAAAATTGACTTCACTTGGCCCAAAATAATTGAATTAGCAAAAGTACAATTGCATATTCTTGAATGACCGGACCGGAGGGGTTCGTCAATCCAATGAAGTTTCAAGATTAGTCAAGAGGAAAAAATCTTTAGTTTTCTTTTAATTTATTTTTATTTGAATGTTGCACCAACTTAGATTCAAATTTTTTGCATCTGATTGTATTACATATCTTTTCAATAAGATCAAGTGTCCATCAAATATTTAATCGGTTAAAAATTCTAATCAACGTAATCAAATTCCTCTTGAATTCAAAAGAAGCAAACTTATATATCTAAATTCAGAGAGTTCATTTAATCATAATACAACATTAACTAATTATGGAGTATTAAATATGTATAGCAAACCAATTAAACATATACACCCAAAAAGAAAAGAAAAGAAAAGAAAAGAAAAGAATAGATCACATTACAAAAACCAAAAAGGGAATAGATAGAAAGAAAGATATCAAATCAATTATCAAACATTAGCTGAATTGTCGTGTTTGAAGTGGGTTTGAGGCGGTGTACAAGTATGATTAGATTCAGGTGCGCCTGGAGGCGGAGCAGGGGCGCCGAAAACCTGAGCGGTGGCGTACACTTCTTGCCTACCCTTTGCTCTTCCAAATAGATAACACCCAAATCCAACAAGTACTGAAAACAGAATAAATGGCAAAGATAAAACTATTACCATTCCCATCTTTGATCGATCAATTGATTGCAACAACTCTCCAATTTCTAAGAGATAATTTTATTTTAGAATCTGCCTGCCTGTACATATATATGTATGTGCAATTATATGTGTTCTTTAATAAAGAGAAAGGAAATTCTTTAACGGTAAAGCTCTTTTTTATTTCTTTTTTTCTTTTTTCTTTTTTTTTTTTTTTTTGGAGACAAGAGAATCTTTAACGGTAAGCTTAACTCTCAAGTTTTATAACGTTCACCTTCCAAGAGCCAATAGAATTTGGAAAGCTGTCGGTTGAACATCTATCTATCTCATCTCTCTGGCACCAGATCCTCTATACCACACAAATGTGCCACATTTGTGTACCACCATTATAAAATTGACACATGTCAAAACTAAATAGCATGCATTGCATAGGATTATATTCTCCACCCTTTCTCCTTCTTATCTCCATTTTTGGTTTTAACATCTTTTTTTGTAAATAATAATACCGACTTTTATATATTTAGGCTGCGATTTAATGACATTATATATTTGTATACCATTATTTGTAAATAATAATACCGACTTTTAATGAAATTAGCCAAATAACAACTCAAAAATTTGAATTATACTTTATAAAACTATTTTTTTATCTTGAAATAAAATCAATTAGTATTATAAATATATAATTATTATTTATATAAAATAATAATTAAAATAATTTTATATAACATTTACAGGTACAAAGAGGATTAGTTGCTGAAGTGAGAAAATAGAAATTAACAAACTGTTCAAAAACCACTCCATACATCCATATATGAATTAACATAAAAAATATACATCCTCTATACTAAAAAACTATTTTTTTTTATTTTGAAATAAAATCAATTAGTATTATAATTATTTTGAAAACTGTAAGTAAATCACCGCTGTTGGTGTTGAGATGCAGATTAGCGATGCTGTGAAGCACACGGATTATATAAAATTATTTTAATTATTATTTTATATAAATAATAATTATATATTTATAATACTAATTGATTTTATTTCAAGATAAAAAAATAGTTTTTTAAAGTATAATTCAAATTTTTGAGTTGTTATTTTGCTAATTTCATTAAAAGTCGGTATTATTATTTACAAATAATGGTATACAAATATATAATGTCATTAAATCGCAGCCTAAATATATAAAAGTCGGTATTATTATTTACAAAAAAAGATGTTAAAACCAAAAATGGAGATAAAAAGGAGAAAGGGTGGAGAAATAATCATATGCAATGCATGCTATTTAGTTTTGACATGTGTCAATTTTATAATGGTGGTACACAAATGTGGTACATTTGTGTGGTATAGAGGATCTGGTGCCCATCTCTAAGCCATTTCTTTGTCAGATATGAAATCCGGGAACAATCTCCCAGGGTCTAATTAAAATCATATTTTAAAAATTAATAATGACTATTATTCGAACTAATTTAATACTACAACATAATTACGTACCGAGTTCATACAGCTTTCATTTATGAAACTCTAATTAAATCAACAGTTAACTTTAAACACCTAATACAATAGACGATGGAAAATTTTAATTGTTCTTTAGTTCTTCATAATTAAATCTTCTGTACTATCGATCGCATACATTACAAAAATGTATATTTATTCTCAACTTTTTTATAAATATGTTGCACTCTATCCCATCAACTCTTTCCATCTAAAAGACGCAAACTTGACATAATTTTGTGGAACTAAATGTGTAACTTTATAAAATATGAGTCCAAACGTGCAAAACATTTTGAACTAAAAATTGAGATTACAATCAAAAAGTGAAGAGAAGAGAAAAAAAAAATATTTCACATGTTTTCAATGATTTCATAGTTTTTTTAATCGAATGCACAAAATTTCATCGATTTTTCATCATTTTTCACCCGTTCTTCATGAAAATAATTTCATGAAATTTTAAGGTTATGCATGTCTTGATATTATTGAATATTTTTTATATTTTTTATTTTATAGCCAAAGTAAAATTACGTAATTATCTTAGTCATAAGTTCTTTTTATTCTTTCATTGTAAAATGTGATTCAATTTTTTTATTTTTTGTAGCATAATAATATTTAAGAAAATTTCATTTTAAATTTTTTAAATTTTTATATTTAGAGTGTTTATGGCTTATATTGTACTAAATCTTTATATTGTACTAAATCTTTAAATTAAGTCTAACATGTTGAGAAAGTTTCACATGATACTACAACACAAAGGAAAAAACCACGAGGCAGAGATGATGCAGACACTTCTTGTCCAAATATAAGTCCCATTATTCCAAATTACTAAACTTCTAAATCCGAAGACATGAGCACACAAACGACCGAACTTAAGAAAAAACAAGAAAAGATTGCTATATCAAACACCTTCAAGAACACTCAACTAGCTTCAGCATCTGGAGTTTCAAGAATAGCCTGCTCTGCTTCTTGCACTTCCTTCTCAGTCTTCCTCCCTTTCTTCGACTTATAATACACACTCATGAATGTACCGACAGCTCCATACTTTTGCCTGCAATGTTCGTAAAGACCCGCATCAAACATTCTCCAGAAGTTCTTCTCATTGAGTTCAGACACAGCATACTGAGGTTGGAATCCATGGTTTTCGATCAACCAATTCTCCATTTGTCGGACAGCCTCGGCTCCATCGAATTGCTCGCCTCTTAAGACAGGTCCAGGAGCATAGTAAACTCCAACATCAGTATACATCTGAGCATAGCTTGTGTCACCTTGTCTTCGTTGTAGCTCAAATCCTGGTTCTGGGTACACCATTGTTTTCACTGGGAGTTTGTATAGTCTATGTGGGCAGAGCCAAATCGGGTAGACCTAGAGAAACATTAATTGTAATTATCCATGTGCGTAGTCATGTATAAATATTAAATTATGGGTTATGAAAATATGAAATATTTGTCCTATAGTATTATAAATTTATTTTTAAGCAGTATTCATAATATGAATCTCATATTTCAATAATTATTTGACAGAAACATGCTCTGGAATCCATGCCTGTATCACAAGATAATATTAAGATTTAGCAGATTACCTCCATTTCTCGATGGACCCATTCCAAAGCATCTCCAACTTTGTATAGAGGAACGAGCATATCTTGAATGACATGCATCTCATGGTAATAGTTTCTAATGGCTTCACCTTGAGTAGCCTTGAGAAGAGAAACCTTGGGAGGCATCAACCAACCAAAAAGAAACCTAAACCACCATTGATCACCAAATGGAAGGATGAGCTTCCCCTCCCAGTATAAGCATCTTGTATGCCTGTGGTAATATTCCCTGGTGGGAATATACTCTACAAACTCGCCCTTCTTCAACGCCGTCTGGGCGTGCTGGTAAAACCAGGGTTTGAACCACCAGCCGACACTATTGATTTTATTACCCTTTCTTTTCGCTTCTTCTTTGGAAGCATATTTTCCAGTCATGCAGACAGCTTCTGTGGGAGTGTAAATCATGGTCTCAACAAAGTCTGGAACCTTTTCAGGGTTGTCTTGATCTCCATCCCTTGGTGCAAAAGAATCTATATATCCTTGTGCAAGTTCCTGCAAATTACCCACTACAGGCTTGTATGTTAGTTTCATGTACTCTTTAATGGGTATAAGTTTTATTTCGGCTGCAACAAGGAGTCCTAATGTCCCCTGAGACCATGGTATAGCATAGAAAAGGTCAGAGTACTCATTGTCCTTTGTAGCTCTAACCAATCGTCCATCTGCCAAAACAATTTCATAAGCCACAACCGTATCAGAGAACAGGCCATAAATATGGGAGCTTCCTTCAATTCCATAGCCATTGATCAGACCACCGACAGTCAGATCATCAAGCTCTGCCACAACTGCAAGGGACAGATTCATTGGGACAGTAACTCTGGAAATCTGTCCCATATTGACCAAAGGCTCCACTCTGGCAATCATTCTCTCCTTGTCAATGTCAAGAACGTTTCTAAAGGCAGAAAGGTCAACCTCAAAATGCCGTGCACGCTTATAGTCCACATTACGCATTCCAACGGCAATCCAGGGCTTACGAGCAGTGCAGACTAGACCGTCCTTCTTTGGATTCCTATCTTTGAGGCGTTTCACGACTTTCTTAACATTTTCATCATGTTCCTTTTGGCGCTGCTTGAAGGATTTGCACTCGGACCTCACATCACCGAGATATGTGAGGAAGTACAATGTGAAGGAGATCGGAAGAACAACAAAGATAACAATTATCCAGCGGAAACTGACAAAGTAGTCCACCCAAATCTTCTTCCTCTTGGGGCGTAGGGGGGCCTCAAGATCTGGCATTTTGGAAAATGAAAAGACCTGCAGCGAAACCGAAAGGAGGAGTTATATAAGAAACTTTAGAAAACAATTTCCAATGGTTAAGATTTAAAAGTGGGAACACAAACTTAAATGATCATACCAAATATCAGCTACTTAAAAGCTTTAGCAAATTACTAATATTGCAAACAGAAGCAAACTAACAAAACCCAAGGCCCAAGGGTACTACTATGTTCATGAATTTTCAATACATACCTTTATATGTTAACTTATAAAATCATCTCAATTATAACAGGATTTACACTAGTTCAAATGTATTTGATCCATATTGAAGAACCTATACAATACAATGTCTTCTACTAGGGACTGAATGCATTAACAAGTAACATGCTTCTTCATACCATCCCAAAAAGATCAAATCATATTATCTCCTGATTACCCACAAATAACTACATTTGTGGTCATAACATAAGAATTCAGCACATTTATCATCATGCATGTCCATATGTAAAAACACCTTAGATTCAGAGATTAAACCAGGTCAAACATCACTCACAACAACACTTTGCTAATACAGTTGTAAATTCAGCATTTATAAAGCAAATGTGTTGCTACAATTGAAGAAGAGTGAACATAAGCAATCATACAGGCACACAGAGAGCAAATATAGTAAGTAGACTTGAATCAACGGAAAAGACCTCAAAACAGACCAGATCTACAACACGGAATGTAAGCAAATATTCAGGAGAATAAATACGACGTCGTCGTCCTCAGAGATTAACAATTGGCAAAAGTCTAGAAGACACGAAAGTGAAATTGAAATTTATAGAGAGAGAAAGAGAGAGTATACCAGAGACTGAGAGAGTGAGAGTGGTCCTTGGAGAGGAGCAAATGCTAGAATTTATTGACTTATTATTAATCAAAGTATATACGGAGTATTATATATACTAGTATTGTTGGGGATTGTAAATGCAAGGGTACTCCGGAGAATTAAAGAATGGAGCTGTCAGCAGTCAGCCTAAAAAGGAAAAAGGTTTGGGGAAATATTTGATGGGATAAGAAAGCCTTTAACCGGCATTATTTCCATATATAAAATATTATATTATTTATTTATATTTTATATTTTACAGACATATAAAAGTATGAGTTGATCAATTTTCTTTTTTGTGAAGATTAATACATTCCTATTTAAGTAATTTTATAATATTTAACTCTATGATGAAAAAGGTGAATTAAAGTAATTCTAAAAAATTATAATTAGACAATAAGTCACTCCTACATTAATCTTATGATTATCTTTTAAAGTTTTACAACTCATTAAAATATCAATGGTATAAAAAAAAAAGCTATTACTCTATATTTCTTCAAAAAATTCTTTGAAAAGTTCTTAAGAAGTTATCACTTATTAAAGAATCTCAAATTAAACTATGCCACATCCATGCTACATGAATAAAAAAAATATTAGTTAACTAAAAAATTTATAATTGGTTAAATAAAAAAAAGTCAAAACATAAAAATTGTTAAAACCGGCAAAAAAAGGTAAAATTCGATTAAAAATATATGATAAAAAAATGGTAAATGATTATAATTGGGTAAAATTCGATTAAAAATATATATGATAAAAAAATGGTAAAATCAATGGAAAAAAGGGATTAGATAGAAGGAAAATGAGTTTAAACAAAAAAAAATGGTGCAATTGATAAAATAACGGGGTAAGTCGGCAAACACGAGTAACTGGTATAAAATGAATGATATTGGCTAGCTAAACATGGGATAAAAAAAATGGAATGAATCGTTAAAAGAACAATAACAAAAAAATGAGTTAATTGGCAAAAAAAAAAAGGCCAAATATGTAAGAAAATATGTTAAATAAGCAAAAGAATAAGTAAAATCATATTAAAATTGGGTATGTGAAAAATGATTAAAATTGAGTTAAATTATAGAGGATGGATGGATTGAATAACAAATAGGATAAAAAAACGGATGAAATCGGTGAAAGAACAATTTAAAATAACAAAAAAGAAATTATGGAGCCAATGTAAAAGCAGGTAAAATCGATGTTTCTTTCAAAAGTTCTCAAAAAATTATCACTTATATATTAAATAACCTCAAAAACATGATAGAACCTAAAAACAAAAGTCCACATTTGGGCCATATGAAAAAAAAAAAAAGTACTGTTTAGTTAACTGAAAAACTTATAATTGGCTTAAGCTGAAATAAGTTAAAACATAGAGTGGTTATAATTGGTGAAAACGGATAAAATTCGATTAAAAATATATATGATAAAAATGGTAAAATCAATGGAAAAATTGGGTAGATAGAAGAAAAACGAGTTAAAGCAAAAAAAAATGGTGCAATTGATAAAACAACAGGGTGAGTCGGCAAAAAATGAGTAACTGGTAAAAAATTAATGATATTGACTAAATATGAATAACATGGGGTTCAAAGCGATAAAAGAACAAAAATAAAAAAAAAAATGAGTTAAATTGGCAAACAAAGGTGAAATATGTGGGAAAATAGGGTAAATCAGCACAACAATAGACAAAATTGACTAATATTTGGTTAAATCGGGGAGAATTGTTGAATTAATTAACAAATGAAAAGTAACAAAATATGGCACAATCGATATAATAATGAGGTAAACCGGCAAAACAAGAGTAAACCGGTAAAAATGAATGACATCAGTTAAACACATGATAACAAAAAAGAAGGGTCAAATCAATAAAAAAACAAGAGCAACAAAAAATGAATTAAATTGACAAAAAAAAGGTGAAATAATTGAGAAAATATGATAAATTAACAAAATAATAAGTAAAATCTACTAAAATTGGGTTAAGCCAGATAAAATGAGGGAATTGATTAATGAATGGGATAAACCACAAAAATGGGTGAAAGAACGGATTCAAATAACTTTTTGTTAAAAAATGGTGAAAATGGGTTAGATTAGTTAAAAAATGGATTAGGCGTGTAATTAAAAATGGATGAATGGGTATAACTACAAAACTGGTTAAATCAATAAAAAAAAAGGGTTAAACTTGTGAAAACTGGTTTAGATGGAAATATCAAGGTCAATGAAGAAAATAATTAATATTGTCCATTCGTTCCAATGGTAGTTTTAGAAAAATACTGTGTAGATGTATAGTTTTACATTAGATACTTAACAATTATATTTTATTTTTTAATATAAGTTTTGTTTTTAGGTATTTATGATAACAATTTCAAATTTTTGGTAACAACTCAGTAATAATTAAAGTGGTTTAGTAAAAAAAGTTATGTGATATATCATTAAGACCACAATATGATGAAAATTGATTATATGATTCAGTTAACATAAAAAATAATTTAATCACGTGCAACACACGTGTACTTTTCTAATTACTATAATGGTATATTTGATACCCATCATTTTTCATGCAAAAATTTAGATAAAAACTTTGGGGTGATTATGCATTTAAGTTTTAAAAAATATTGATAAATAATTAGTGATATTAAATCATTCCTATATTATGTAAGATAAATTTTTTTGAAAAAATATTAAGAAATGTAATTTTATTTTGGGAATATAATAAGATATTTGAAACAAATAAAATATAAAATACTATTAGTAGAATATCTTTACATCTCGTTCTAGAAAAGAAAAAACGCATATGTACTAATATTAACTAATTTATATAAAAAATGTTGTTACATAATTAGGTTAACTTTAATTTTGTGTTAGATTGTAGATATATTTATTACATATTAAAATTATATTAATATTATAGTTTGAAATTAACTTTTGAATTACAATTACTAAAATTTCTTACATATTTACCATTGTGTTTGTATTCACGCAATGTAAGATATTTATAATGTGGACGAAATTACTTGGTTTATCTCAAAATTAATTCACATTCGATTCGAGATTTTCTGGTTAACGTTAATTTAAGCTACGTCGAAATACATATCAAAATCAAATGTAAACATCATTTGATAGCTTCCTCGAATTTGACTCAATAATAAAAAAAAAATATATGTAATATATCAAGTTAGTTAAACATGTATCGTGTTGACTCAATCAAATTTTGTTCGAGTCTAACCCATGTAAAAATTAATTTAGGTTCAATTACAATTTTGTATACAATAACAGAAAATTAAAACTAAAAAAAAATGATTCAATCCTAGCTATTCCACTACCACTAGATTGTATAACAGAAACGCCAAATATTGCAATTTAAGAACAATGGAATTTTTTATGCATTCCCTAGCACACGCGGATACATTGGGCCTGTTTGTTTGGCCTTTGGGAGAGTGGTTTGGGAAAGTGGTAGAGGTTTGAGAAATAATCTCGATTTGCGTAATGTTGTTTGTTTGAGTTTTCGGAGAGTGGTTTGAGAAATAATGAAGATGTAGGTTATTTTGATAGATTTAAATTGTAGAGAGTTAGTTAATTATGTGTAAGACTTTATGTCAAATCAATTAATTATATATGATTGATTATTGATTAGTTTGATTAAAATTATTGATATATAGTATTCAAAAAAAAATTATTGATATATATAAATAGATATTAATTAATATACATGAAAATACTATTTTATACTCCAATTAGAGGAGAGAGAGAGGGGTATAAAGAGATGATGGGACTGCTGAGTAAAAAGTAAGGAGAGAGGAGAGAGAGAGTGGTGGGATGGGCTACGTGAGGAAAGAGTAGTTGAATAAGTTTTTTTTCCAAATTTTCACACTAAAGGTGAGTTTGACCTAGCGGTTGAATCTCATAAAATCACTTTTTCATCTCTATTGTGATTTTTGAAGTGTTTGACCCAGATTATAAAAATTGCTTTTGCTTCATCGTGATTTTCATGGTGTTTGGCCCCCAAGATCATAATTGCTTTTGGGATCTCGAGAAGCAAAAAATCAACTTATTTTAGAAGCTGCTAAAGTGTTACTTTTGCAAAAGCTATTATACAAAATCAATTATTCTATAATTAATTTTTATTATAATCAATTATTACTAAAATCAATTTTAGTAAAATTAATTCTCCTATAATTGCTTTTCGAATCGCTAGGCCAAACTCACCCTAAGTCTAATTCATAACAGTGTTTTCAAAAGCGGACCGGTCAGAGAACCGGAAGCTCTACTGGTTACTGGTTCGATCGGTTAGATCGGTTCGACCACTGGTTAGATCGGAATAATCGGTGTGACGTAATTATTATTTAATATATATATATATATATATATATATATATATATATATATATATATATATATATATATATATATATATATATATATATATATATATATAATACAATTATAATTAAAAAATGTCATTCTTTGTCAATATAAATTCAAATTGTTTCATGCAAATAATTAAAGTGTCTCAAAAATCAAGAACAATTACAAAACCATAACTTTCAAATATCCTTCCAAGGATTCATACATCCAAAACATGACAACATGGTTAAAAACAACAACTCAATATATACTAGTAGTAAAAACTAAGCAGGACAACTATAGCCAAACTTTACTGAGATACTGAAGAATTATTTAACCTGGGGTTCACATACGCAATATAGTTCCATTTTTTATGTAGTTTGCAATTAAAATCCCAACTCAAGAATGAGGCAGGTAGAGAGACCAGAGAGAGTTTTTTTCCCGTGGTACCCATATCCATCAAAAAACTGAAAGCAAAACATATCAATGAAAATCATCAGAATACTATATATAATAAAAAGGATGACAATAACACATCTGTAGGAGACTTTTCAGAAAACCAAGAAGATATTTCCAGATTAGCATATTAGCTATGAAGCACGGACTCCTCAAAGAACATGAAGAATGCCGAGTCGACTCGGCTGGGACTCGGACTCGCCGTCGACTCGGCTGCGACTCGCATCGGACTCGCCACATGGCGAGTCCGAGAAAAAAAAATAAAAAAAATTCGGACTCGCGAGTCGACTCGGTCAAGCTGAAGAGTCGACTCGGTCAAGGACTCAGCTGGGGGTTTCTGTAATTTTTTTATAAAATGTTGGACTGAAAATGCAAATTACACACCTAATAATATAAAATTGAAATAGGAAGCAGTTTTAGTTCTTTGTTCTTACTTCCAGATTCCATCGTTCATCCCCTTTCTTCCAAAATTCAAATCCAAAAATCCAAAAATCAAGAATGAACTAATTAAATCAAAACTTGTGAAAGATAAATTACTAGATGATACAACATCACCCCACCATGTATCATATATACAGAAGAGATTGTGTTGGGGGAGGTTGATGTGGGGGGCGGCGGCGGTGGTGGTGTGGAAGGCGAGTGCCGGGCGGAGGGTTTGAGTAGCCGGTGATGAAGGAAGAAGAAGAAGAAAAGAAATGAACTGGTCAAAAGAAGATTACGGCCATACTCTTGAATGAATGGCTTTGAAGATGGATACGTGTCACATTGGCTTTGAAGACATCAAGAATGAATTGGGCCAGGCTGATGCGATTAATTAGGCCCAGTTATATTTATTATTATTATTGGCCCAATGTTAGTAGTTTTGTTAGTCCAGTAATTAATTAAATCAATTGCCTGTTTTAGACACACATAATATTTGAATGAGTTTTTATTCAATGACTTTGATGCTAAGATATTTTTTTTATATATAATTATATAAATTTATTTTATTAAAATATACGTATCCATGCCGAGTCGTATCTTAATTTTTTTTCGAAAACGAGTCGCCGAATCCGAATCGTGTCGAGTCCGAGTCGCCGAGTCCGTATCCGTGCAACGTAGCATATTAGTATGTTACAAACATAAAATATCAACATTAGAACCAGAAAGTCGACATAAATATAGTTTAACAAAATAGTTTCAAAACAATGCTCAAAAATATTTCCAGTTCATAACAATATTCCCAATTAATTGGGGCAGGATTATGCATATATGCCAAATCATCTCCAGAATTTATGAAAAGAACAGATATTTGGAAGTGAAACTATATATCTAACACAACAAGCACTTTTACTCTGGTTGTGGCGGAGAAAAAATTACCAGCAAGAAAAACCCTAGATCCAATAGTTTATACAAAAAAAGTTACTTGTCATCTATAAATCAAACAATCAGGAGCTTAATAGCTAATTAAACCCTTAAAAAAAAGATACCAATAATGCATAAACAATATCTAAAATAATACTTCACAAAATAAACTTACCTCCAAAGCAGGGTTTAAAGTTTAAACAATAAAGATGAAGCAAGAAGAAGAAGATGAAGCAGCTGCTCTTATTTGCCTGTTTGGAATGAAATTGAAAAAAGGTGCCCTAGATTCTAAGATTTTCAAATTTTATTTTTTTTAAGTTTTTTCAGTGAACCGCTGGTTCACTAAAACCAATTTTGGATCGGTTTTGACCGGTTCATACCGGTTAATTTAAGAGATGGTTTTTAGGTGTAAACCGGATCGAACTGAAGACCGGTTAGCGGTTAACCCGGGTGAACCGACCGGTCTGGTCCGGTTTTAAGAACACTGCTTCACAGATCAATCTCTGAAATATCCTCTCACTTACTCAATTTTTAGAAACAAGTTGGTTTGTTTGTCCCGCATTTCCAAAAGCTGAATTTTTTTTCGGAAATGCGAGACAAACGGGCCCATTATTTTTATACATATAAATCGAATTCATCAAACACGTGTTGTACCACATGTATAATGTGGTGTAGCTGGGTGAATGTAATAATTTATCCACCACATATATACAAGTGCTGCAGATCCACTGCTTTTTAATTAATACTCCATAATAGTATATATAATATTAAGTTAAATGTCCAATATATATAATCATCAACTTTTTTCTGGTAACATGCCGCATTTGAAGCATGGTAGGAGTATATCATATCAAAGGTGAGTAACATGTCGCATTGAAAGTATATAAGAAAGATAGTTCATTAATTCGTATTTTTCCTAAAATTTAAAAATCTCAGCAAGACAGTGTGAAATTTTGATAAGATATAAAAATTAAAGTATTTATTTCATATCATCGTGGGTAATTTAAATTATGTAGGTATATTTTCAATAACTCCATTGTCTTCGCTCACAAGGTTAGAATAAAATTAAACAAATAAATTCCACACTAAATAAATAATTATCTGCTCCGAGGTCTTACCGTTCATTTTAATTTGTCAGTTCTCAGTAAATAAATCTTAAGTACGTCAACTTGAACTATATTGTAGGTTGTGATGGTGTCGTTTTCCCCATTACTATTTTGGTACTAAGTACCGCTAAAATTGATGCCGAACCAAGACCCGACCCGTTTATGACCCACCCCTCCCGTTAACGTAGACCCATTAAGGACTCGACCCGCCCATCTGGCACCCCACATAAATCCAATAAGAACAATTGACGTCGAACTCGAACCTTACACAGTGAGATGGGCCCAACGAAATCTTACACAACTTAATTACAATGTCTTTGGGCCGAAGGATATGGGATCGGCCGTCTTAAAGTATAATTATGAAAATTTCAATAATCAGCATGCCAGATGTTCGACTGTCAAGCACCACATGGTCTGCTCATCACTCGCAACAGTTTAAAACAGATAAAAGCACAAATATACCCTCCATTTTCCTCGTAGCCGTTACGTTGCGACCTAGAAAAGGTTTCCAATGAACCTTCACTTAACCTTATCAATCCCGACAAAATTAACTAAATCTTCCAGGACATTGGCGTCATTTCATGTTCACCCTTCCCCCTCCTCTGTAGATTTCCCCAAACACGGATATAATATAATAATTCACCTACATACATACAGTAGTATCTCACAGTTTTTCTTCTTCTGTCTCACAATCAGCTCGAATTTTCTCTCTCTAAGCTAGGGTTTTGAGACTGCGATGATGGCTTCTTCTTCGTCGGAGTATGCTGCAAAGCCCGAACAAACAGGCGGCGGCGGAGAAAGCTGGGAAGTTCCGCCGCCGCCATTGAGCAGTGATCAGCTTTTACTTTACAGAGGATTGAAGAAAGCAAGGAAAGATAGAGGATGTACGGCGAAAGAGCGCATCAGTAAAATGCCACCTTGCACTGCCGGAAAGCGCAGCTCGATTTATCGAGGCGTCACTAGGTAAACCAATAGTCAAACATGTCATGTGCATTAAGGTTTATTTGTTGCAAGTCGTTCTAGCAAGTATCGGAATTGTATGTTTGTATGCTGTTTTTCTACAGTAGGTGAGTTTGATTTGTGCTAGTGTAGTAATTGAAAGTGTGGGCAGTGGAGTTGATGGATACTAATTTGATTAAACCTAAATTGCTCGTATTGCACATGTCATTTGGAGTTGATAATGTTAATCCACGGTCTTGCTTAATCGAAAGCATGCCATAATACCTTCTGATCAGTTTTATTTTATGATTGCAGATAAATAAATTAGTAGAATGAGATTAGCTTTTATTGTGTTTTTTATTTCATGAGAGCAGGCATCGATGGACTGGTCGTTATGAAGCACATCTTTGGGACAAAAGTACCTGGAACCAAAACCAAAATAAGAAGGGAAAGCAAGGTGATTTTGTTTTATTTTAAATAGGAGAGTTGGGATATTTTAATTGATGCCTATCACAGATTTCAATAATGTAATTCAAGGATCTTATCAGTTTAATGTTTCCCTTTTTCCTTCTCTTTATGTTGGGAAATCAAATATTGGTGTGTGGATGATTTTGGACAGTTTACTTGGGTAAGTAAATTTCATCATTTCATTTGTTGGAGCATAATTTGAAGCAGAGGTTTAGCATTATCATGATCCTTTCTATACTAAATGGCTGTAGGTGCATATGATGACGAGGAAGCTGCAGCAAGAGCCTATGATCTAGCTGCTCTGAAATACTGGGGCCCTGGAACGCTAATAAATTTTCCTGTAAGAAATATCTGAGTTAGATTAGTTTGATGAATTTATTACATCCATTTGCTTTTCTTTGATTTTTCATCATCGATCTCATAAGATGCTTATTTATTTTTGCAGCTATTAGATTATACTGTAGTATTTTTATTTTTCTCTCCGCGTGCCTAATGGGGCTGTGCAGGTGACAGATTACTCAAGGGACCTTGAGGAAATGCAAAATGTCTCGAGGGAAGATTATCTTGCATCACTTCGGAGGTTCTTATTTACTTTATTCCATATTATCTTTGTTCTGTTAATCAGATTCTTGAAACAATCTAAGTAGCTCTTTCAAACCACGTCTTGCGCAGAAAGAGTAGTGGTTTCTCAAGGGGTACTTCCAAATATCGCCCCCTTTCCAGGTGCATATACTTCTATAAACCTATCAATGTTTGATTGTCATGTTGGAAAAACTTTGTGGGCTACCATTTAATGCAAAGTAATTTATAAAATTTGAGATCAATATTGTGGTTCACAAAGTGAAGATAAGTTTTGCTTATTTGTGATCCTTATGTATAGCTAAGTATTTTATGACCCAATGTGGTTGAAAGTCTGTGTAGACCTGTCTTTTGACTTAATCATGTGATGTGTAGGTTAGGTCAATACTACTAATAGTCTAATATATAAGTAAAGCTTGTCCCCTACTCCTGTCTAAGTTTTTGGTACGCTTAATTTTCTGTAAACCCATAAGGGCTGCCTTCTAGTATAATCAGAATAAGGACAAGGACACAGTGTTCATGCTAGTCTTAAGATCGTCTATCATATGACAGTATGTTTTACAGATTAAACAACTATTGACGTAACAAAGTTCATATGTAGTTGTTTTTTATATTATTACATTTCAGCAAATTACTTCGAGACCCCAGTTATAAATTTTTTATGCCTCAGCTATTCTGAATCTGAACTTTGGCTTTGATCATGATTTTGTTCTACAATTTATTTCTTTTACCAAAGTAGTAGGTGGGATTCTCAATTCGGTCAAACAACTGGAGCAGACTACATCAACAGCACACTCTATGGCGAGAATAGCGGCAGGAAGATTGATCTGTCAAATTTCATTAAATGGTGGGGGCCACAAACATCTCGTCCCACCGATTCCAATTCAAAATCATTAGACGAAACAAATCATCCTTCTAGTTCTGATGACATTGCTAGTGAACTTAAAGCTCTGGAAAACTCAGTCCAGCCCACCGAACCATATGAAATGCCGCGTCTAGGTGTGTCTACAGAAAGAAAAAAGCACAAAACAGTGTCTGCAATGAGCATTTTGTCGAAGTCGGCAGCGTACAAGAGTCTCATAGAGAAAACTTCAAAAATGAAAGAAAAAGATGAGAATGATGAAAACGAAAACAAAAATAAGATTGATAAGATTGACCTTGGTAAGACGGTTGAAAAATCGTGTGATGATGATGGAAATGAGAGACTCGGTGTAGCGTTCGGTGTAAGCGGAGGAATATCTATTCAGAGGAATTTGTATTCGTTGGCTCCTCTATTGTCTGCTCCGCTTCTTACAAACTATAATAGTATTGATTCACTGACGGATCCAGTTCTTTGGAGTTCTATCGTTCCTGTTCTTGCAGCAGGATCATCGCGTCCAAATGAGGTTTGTTTTTCTACTAAGCCTCGTAGGAGTTAGATCCCAGTGGGTATACTTATTATTGTGTGATTATTTAAAACAATTTGGATTTTGCTTTTAATTTGACGACTGAGAGGCTTAATGTATACTGCAACTTCGTTAAATGGTAAACGCCATATATTGGCAAAAGATCTTCTATCCCATTATTGTTTCATGCCGCTGCCCACAAAATTTAAAATTGAGATAATTCTCAATTTATGCAGTGGTGTGGCATGAATGAAAGTGTGACACCTACCAAAATGGAAGCTCTACTCTGATATATTAGGCCAGAGTATAAATATATAATAATATAGTTTTTTCTCATGAGAATTGGTGACAACTCAACGCAGGTAACAAAAAATGAGACTGGCTCAGATTACACTTTCTTTCAACAAGGAGATTGAAAAAATACTCCTCTTATGTTCCTTCTCGGCGGCCAACAAGCCTAGTATTATAGTAGCTTCTGAGAAAGCAGGAGATGAGAATATCTCGAATATGTAAATTATTCAGTTTTATCTTTTCTATTATCTACTTTGGCCATTAGAGGGACATAGAGAGGTGACCTCTCTTGGCATGTACACAGAAGTATAGCAGAGTTTTAGGCAGGTGTTTTTGTTTTTCCTTTTTTTTTTTTTTTCTCTCTCTCTCTCTCTCTCTCTCTCTCTCTCCCTGTAATGCAGGTTCACCTATATTTTGGTCTTTTTAGTTACACGTGCGTATGCGTATGTGTATGTGTGTATGTGTTTTAACATTATGACTTACTTTTCACACAGATAGGTTAAGAGTGTTACTATCTTTCGTATATGAGTGTATTACATTAATGTGTCTGCAAAATATTATTGTGTTGGGCAACAATTGTATCCTTTGAGTTGAGTTAGAAGATTTAACTGGATGGCTGTCTGAAAGATGAATACATTAAAACATTATTCAGCAGCTGAGAATCCCAACCCAAGAATTGCTTGCTGTTTAACATTATTCAGCAAAGTTTGAGGCATCTCTCTCTCTGCCTCAAAATTTTATGAATCATGTGTATTTTGTTTGATTCCAATATATATATATATATATATTTATTTATCGATAATTTATAGATAAGTTATTATACATTTATACTTAGTTCAACTTTTTCCTTCCAGTATACTTGAATAATAATAATAACTGTGTAAAGTTAAATTTCAGTGAGACGCTACTTGAAAGAGTAATAGATTGAATTTGTATTGTTTTCTGAAATAAAAAAAAAAAAGGAAATTGATTTTGTAGTGCAGGTAGGTAGGTTATAAGAAAAAAAATTACCATTTACCAATATTTCTATTTATTGGGCCTTGTTGTCCCCCCAAGTCTATTAGTAAATGGGCTCAATTCTATAATTTATATTACAAAACATTGTACAGTAACTACGTTAGCCCATGAAGCGACTGATCGATCAAGCATCATCTACTATAAAGTAAGGAAGTGAAGAGAAGCGAAGACCTCTCTCATCTTTTCACTCTCCAACCGTTGTACTGAAAAAATCTTCCTCTTGCTTTATATAAGTTCACAGAGAACTTCAAAAAATTTGATTCTATGTTGAATTAAAGAAGTTCGACATGATGGGTGGTATATCCCTTTCCGAACCCGCCATCTGTATGTTAAATTACGCCGACAATTCCATTCTATTTCAGAAGAAACCCATCTTTGTTACTGCGCCAAGAATGAAGAAGCAGAGCAGAATCACAACAAGAAGTGAAGGCAATGGCGGCGGCGGTATAGTTCTTGATAAAGAGTTTGAATTCAAGACATCGTTCGATGAGTATTTGAAGGCCTTGGAATCAATTAAAACCGATAGAGATAATAATAGTAATAGTAATAGTAATATTAATAATAACAGTAACAGTAACAGTCCAAGGAAAAAGAAGGGTATCAAGAGAATTATTCAAGATGAAGAGAAGAACAATTATGAGGTAACTATTGCTAAAGAAAACTCAAGAAAAGGTAATGTTTTTCACAATAGAAGTGTATTTGTTCAAGAAGATTCAAGCAAGGGGAGTTTTCACAAGGAAAACATTAACAAAAAGCAGAACAAAACTAGCACTAATCTTGATAGGGGCGATAATAAGTTATTGGACCTGGAAAGAGCTGCATTCAGGTCTTTGGAATCTGAAGATGATGTCAATGACAAACCAAAAGTTTCAAAAGTAGACATGGATGAAAGAGTTCTGAAGCTTGCTAAGTGGTTAGTAATCATTTCATTTTTTTTTCATTGTTCTTGCCTATCTTACATAGTTACTTATGGTTTATTACAAGTTTTGAAATAGGGTTGTAAATTTATGTAGAGTAAAAATATTATTTGATTTATATGTATACATATGCAATGAATAGTAAGACATGAGAATGATATTGGTTTTTCTTGGTTTACTGATATTTATTTGAAATTTTTCTTGCATTTCTTAGTTCGTACTTGTTGTTTTAGCAAACGGATTCGAGTCCTATGTCCTATTTACCTCATTGGATTCACATGTAGGCACACCCTTTCTACTATTGATTGAAATATCAAAATCAACAAGTTATGTAAATATTAAATTCAGTATTTAAAGAGGGTCATTTTTTCTACCTCATAGTGAAGTAGTTTCTTTGTACAGTCTAAATGGTGCAGACATAGATATGCCGGAATGGAAGTTCTCTACAATGATTAGAAGTGCTCAAATAAGATTTTCAGATCATTCTATTATGAGGCTTGTCCAAACATTGGGTAAGTTGGGAAATTGGAGGCGGGTGCTCCAAGTCATTGAATGGCTTCAGTCACGCGAACGCTTCAAGTCCCACAAAATACGGTACTTCACCAATTTTCTTTTTGTGCCTATTTTTCCTTATTAATATCTAAATTGAATTGATGATTTATGGGCAGTGAACACTTGTGCTCTTTGAATCTATCATCAATATTCGCACTTTCAATAATCTCATTTAAATAAATTCACTTTGCACTTATCTATTAAGTATTAAATTGTGCAAACTTTTCTTGGCAAACCATTGCCTTCAAATCTAGAATGAAAAGATCGATTCTAGGAGGTGAATAAGAAAACTTTATGGAAAATATGATTACATCAAATTATTAGGTGTATGGCAATGATTTGTTGTTTCCATTTGCTCATATTTTGTAGATACATATATACTGCTGCCCTTGATGGTCTTGGAAAAGCAAGAAGGCCAGTCGAGGCTCTCAATCTCTTTCGTGCAATGCAGGTAGCGTATGTGCTTTAGTATTAGTATTTTAATTGAATGGACAACAACATGATCTTATTCTTTTTAGGACCAAATGGCTTCCTACCCTGACATTGTGGCCTATCGTTGTATTGCTGTCACTCTTGGACAAGCTGGACATATGAAGGAACTCTTTGATGTTATTGATACCATGCGGTCTCCTCCCAACAAGAAATTCAATACTGGCTTTCTTGAGAAGTGGGATCCACGACTGGAACCTGATATTATTGTCTATAATGCTGTAAGTAGCATATGTGAATCGTTTATATCGTAGTCCACAAATCATTATCTATTTTATTTATTTATCAAAAATGAGTATCTCCTTCTTGATCAAGATATACTTTTCTAAGGTATAACTTTTGAGATGTTTTTTTTTTTTTTAATATGTTTTAACCAGATTCTTAATGCTTGTGTTCGGCGTAAGAAATGGGAAGGGGCTTTCTGGGTTCTACAGAAGCTAAGTGAAAAGGGTCAACAACCTTCAAGCACAACATATGGACTAGTTATGGAGGTAAACTCATCTGTTTTCTTTATGCTGTGGACATTGTGATTGGTATTGGATTGACTTATTTAAAATTCCTTTTTTAACTAGATCTGAAGAATTTAAGTGGTTGAATAATTATTTAGTTTTGTTTTAAAAAAAATGCAGTTCGAGTCCCATTGGACTAGACCTATAACACTTTTGGTTCTTCGCTTTTCAGAATTGCATTTTTGGTCCTATTGCACCTTTTTGATCCAATTTTGGGACCAAAAGTGCAAATTGGCTCTATAAGACCAAAAGTGCAAACCGAGACAGTTCTATGGGACTATAAGTGCAAAAGACAGTGGGGCCAAAAGTGCTAAAAATGGATGGAAATGAAGCAGTATGAGCAAAATTGCAAAACATTTTTAAAATTGGGACCAAAAGTGCAATTTTATAAGAGCATGAGTGTTAAGGGTCCGGTCATGTAGGATTAAAAGTGCAATTTGGGGTTTTCTCTTTTTATTTAATTTCAAGAATTCAGTTTTATAATCTGACTCCAGGGTTCTATTATCTAACGGCTTGGTGGTTGCTTAAATATTTTCTAATACTCATATGACTCAACTTTTTGAGGCTAAAAATACTACCGCCTATATATCATATATTCTAGTTATTTGACTATCCGTATTGGAACAGGTAATGTTAGCGTGTGACAAGTATGACTTGGTTCATGAATTTTTTAAGAAAATGCAGAAATCATGTAGGCCAAATGCTTTAGTTTATAAAGGTAATTTCTTGAAGTTTTTCTTTTGCCTAAAGGAATGCAGATTATAATCTATTAAATTTTTATGTTCTTGTTTGTAGTTCTTGTGAATACTTTATGGAGAGAAGGCAAAATTGATGAGGCCATAATGGCTGTCGAAGAAATGGAGAGAAGAGGAATAGTTGGTAATGCTGGTCTATATTATGACCTTGCTCGTTGCCTTTGTAGTGCAGGAAGATGCCAAGAGGCACTAAAGCAAGTGAGTCTATTTTATTATTGGATAAATTACACAAACTATCTACCACTGAAGTATGGTCAAATCGAGAAACACTAATGTGTGGGAGATTACACAAACTACCTCTAAATCTGACGTTTGTTGAGAAATTCTAAATGCCCTGTTCTTATTTATGAAAACTCAACAGCTTCTAACTTTGACACCTCTCCAACTACACATTACTTACACCCTTGCTTGAGAAAACTTATGACAATCACCACCTGATATTTACAGAGATAATTTTGTTGACGACATTGATAAAGGGGGGTATTTTTGAAAAATCAATTTGTTTTTTATGACTTAAAAATTCTGTTGGAGGCTACACTGTAGAGTTATAAATGTACTGAATTGCATAATTTAAGGGTACTTTGTGTAACTTTTCAAACGTAAGTGGGTTAACTTGTAATTTGACCGTACTTCAATGATAGTTTGTGTATTTTTTTAGAAATTGAACTCTCTCATTTATATTTTCCTTTTTATATGCTGCAGATTGACAAAATATGCAGAGTTGCAAATAAACCACTTGTGGTAACATACACTGGTTTAATTCAAGCATGTCTGGACTCTGATGACATTAAAAATGGGGAATATGTCTTTAATCATATGCAGAAATTTTGTTCACCAAATCTGATAACATATAACATAATGCTGAAAGCTTTTCTTGATCACGGGAAGTTTGAAGAAGCCAAACAGTTATTCCTAAGTTTATTGGAAAATGGAAACTTTATTAACAGTGAAGAAGATTATCGAGTTAGAGTTATACCAGACATATATTCATTCAACACTATGTTAGATGGATGTGCTGTGGAGAGGAAGTGGGATGATCTCGAGTTTGTATATGAACAAATGCTTAAATATGGTCACCACTTCAATGCAAAACGTCATCTTCGTTTAATAGTTGATGCACGTCGTGCTGGGAAGGTATTATTTTAAACTTATATTTGTAGCTCTTCAACGCTCTTCTGAATATTCTTTTATTATCGCACAAAAATATATTAAGAATCCAATAGCAAAAAACTGGCTTCACTATATATTAGTTGTTTGAGTTGCATGTAATTGAAACTATTTGGAACAATAATATGGCTAAATTGCAAATTTAGTCCATTAACTTTCAAGCGATGAGAAATAGTCATTTTATTTTTTGATTAGACACATATAGTCCTTTGACATCACTTTTAGTCCTCTATCTTTTGATTTTTGAAAAAGATTAATTTCATATAAAAAATTATTTGTATTACTTGTGTAACAACTCATTTCATCTGAAACTCGCCTTATTGGACTAAATATGTTAAGTATCAAAATGTGTAGATTGTAGGACTAAATGTGGTCTACACCAAAAAGATAAATGACCAAATGTGAATGACTATTTTTTTGAGAACCAATTGTTAACGGACTAAATATGCAGTTTTGTCAATGAATTTGTGTGACCTGCCACTTGAGGAAGCTCCTAGTTACCTGGAAACTTTACAAATTCATATTAACTAGTTTAAATTGTTTTCTATCCTCGACCTGAATTTCAGTGTACTTATCATCTTATCACATTCAATATTACATTGTTGGTCAATTAAAGTCAAAATTACTAGTCGATTGCTATCCAGGAGAAGTTATTGGAATTGACATGGAAGCACTTGGTCGAGGCTGATCGGATTCCACCACCTCTTCTCGTTACAGAAATGTTTTGCATGAGATTAGAGCAAGGCGACTATGCTGCGGCCCTCTCTTGCTTTGTTAAATATTCTTCAGTTGACTCCCACTTATCTTCTAGTAAGTTTTGGTCAAAGTTTTTCATTGAGAACGCTCACAGGTTCGAGGAGAATACTCTTGAAGAATTGGTGCATGAGACGAGCATTGTTCTTGCCAGGAGGGAAAACTTTTCACTTCAGCAGCTAATGAGATCTTGTAAAGAATGTATACAACAATGTCAGGATTAAGATTTTCTTCTGCAGTTGAGGATTTAAAAGATTTTGTAGTATTAATTTGATGTATGTATTTGGCCACATTTTGTGCAAGCTGCAAGAAGACGTAGATATATATTAGGAAAGGAATGAAATGATTTTCTAATCTACTCAATGAGTTGTATTATGCATTGAACAGCCTGTTTTTTGTTAACAATGGATGGGGAATCCTATATATGTTGAACATGCATTTGGATTGTTGCACATGTCCACCACTTCTTTTCTTTGACTGCAAAATCAGTTGTTAGAGAGAAAGTGTTGTTAACAGTCTTTCAGATTTATGTTGGAGGAAGGGAAAAGACCAGAAGAAGTATCTGGATTTGTACTCTTTGTCCTAATTTTTTAAAATGTTTTGTATTTGCTTTTGATTTTATATTTGGATTTTTGCATTTTTGTTTCAAATTGGATGAAAAGTGTAAAATCTCTAATTGTCTATTTTACCCTTCAATTTTTAAAGATCTGGTAGCTCATTTTCAAAGCTTTCAAGCTAAGGCAACAAACTTACTTCTCCTCATATAGTTCATTGGTCAATGCAACATTCATTTTCGTCTTTCACAGCGGTCTTTAACTCATGTAAGTGTAACCACTAAATTTTATGCCTTTGAATTTGATCTGTCCACAAAAGACAACTGTATATTGTGCTATTCTCTATATCCCCAAGACAAGATGCATATTTCTTATTAATATATCATATCGCCATATTTAATCCAGCTTTAAAATATTTCAAAATGAATTAAGTTAAACTGAAAATTACCGAACAGTCAAAGCAATATAAGAAGCCGTTTATTCTGTCAATAAATATGTGCACGTAGCTCGCTCTGTTGCGTAATAATTTGTCAATTATGTTCAAATTTATTAATTTCTTTTCAAAAATCCCTTCAGATTGCTTATGTGATAGGAACTCATTTACAAACAAGATAATAATCAAATTTGCTTATGTGTGCTTTTCTTTTTCTTTTTCTTTTTTTTTTTTTTTTTTTCTTTTTGGTTTAATAATGGGGAAATTAAAATAACGAGTAATCTTGCAAGGGAAATTGAGTTTTATGTTTACAGAAGTAAAAAACAAAGATCTGCCAATGAGCATAGAAGGGCAAATTAGGTAATTAAAAAGATTTACTTTGATATCAATAATTGTTGCTCTAACAATATCCACTTACTCCTATTTAGTTTGTAACTGCTACAACTATTATGGAATATAAAATTGTACGAATTAATTAGACAATTACTTATCTCACACATAGAAATATTTAAAAAATGTGATAGAAGAGTAGCAATTTTATCTATATTCAAAATAGAGTCAGTTATAAGGGTTTACATTTGGGCCAAAACTAATTAGTTGAACATGTTATGTTATGCTACAATAAATAATTGGGAAATTTTTATTCAGATTGGATTTGACCGAACTCAAACTAATTACATGGCAAGTGTAATACACTTGCTTTGAGATTGGATGTAACTTTCAGGAAATTGACCAATCACAAAGCAAGTACAATACACTTGCTTGGTGGTTGGACGGGTTTGGCCAAACCAGGTTTGGGCAAGAATTTTCCTAAATAATTCTTGAAAAATAAGGACCCAGTTGAAAAGTCCTCGATTTGAGAATTAGTCAAAAGAAAAAGTCAAGCCTTGAGAAATATGATAGGATGATCGATTTATTTCCTTGAGACATGTTTGGTACAAAAAGGAAAGGAAGAGAGAAGTTCTAGAAGAAAATACTCAGCTGCTTATATTCAGATTAAAAAAAAAAAGGAAAATCATTCTTCTTTTAGCATATTTTAATTAAAAATATTAACTAAATTAACCATTTCAAAATACAGAAATTAAGATAAAATAATCTTCCTGTCCAACATGAACTCCTTTTCCTTATTTTCTTTAATTAATTAAATAATTACTATTTGCCATTATAATAAACTCTCTTTCGGAAGCAAATTCAAAACGCTGCTCAAGCAGAAAAAAGCACAACACTCTGCCACTGCTCTCCTCGTATGTTCTCTTTTAACTCTACTACTTTCATGGGTTCTCGGCAAAAATTGATCTTTTTTCTTTCTTTTTATTTTTCTAATTTGTTGTTGCTTTGATAAACATATTTCTGCAATGTTTGATGCCTGATAGGGTATTCCGCTTCATAAAAGATTTAGGATTTTTTACTTTCAATGAAATTGCATTAATTCATGGTTGGGTTAATTCTGTCTTTTGATTGGTTTATACTAAACCCTTTGCTTTATGTTGGGGAAAATTGAAGTGGTAATTTTTCGATAGGTGTTTGTGGATCTCGAGAATTTTGAGTTCATTTGGCGTTTGATTAAAATGCATGTTTTCCTTCTCTTTCTATATTGCCCAGGATTAATTTTTAGAATTACTCGAAATTCTTGTGTGTTGTCTTCTCTGTTTATCTAGTTCTGCATCGTCTGAAATGTGCATTGTGCTTTAGAGGTCTACTAATACCCATCTTTTTTCCATAGGGCCCAGATTTAGTTTCCCTTCCCACTTTATTATTTACTTTCAAACAAGTTATCTGACACTGATAATGGTTTACTTATTGGATTTAACGGATGTAGATTTGAGAGTTCCCAACCCACATTGCAGGTGGGTATCAGTTGACAATTGATGTGAAGACTCTATTTTTTCAATTATTTAGTATTTTACTAGAATAGAAGAAGATATTTTCTCAATGCTGAGTTTTAATCGGACAAGAACTCAGCAGAGGTCCAATAGATCTTTGTCTTTAGGAGGTAAGCTTGTCTTTCATTCTTGCAGCCTTGTTCTAATTTTCTTCATAGTAGATTTTGAATATGATGTTTGATTTTTAGGCATGGACTATGCGGATCCAAAGAAAAAGAACGGTGTTTGTGGAAAAATCTTAATGGTTTCTCTTCTTACAGCAATGTGCATTCTTATGCTCAAGCAATCCCCAAATTTTAACACCCCCAGCCAAGTAACCATTCTGTTTAATTTGCTTTTTATTGTTTTATTTATCTGTCTGAAAACTAAAAGTTTATACTCACACAGTTTCTATTTAGTTTTATTTTGATTATAAATCTAATGATGTCTTTATACAGTTCTCAAGTCATGAACCAGGGGTGACTCATGTGTTAGTGACTGGAGGTGCTGGCTACATTGGTTCACATGCTGCGTTACGACTTCTTAAAGACTCCTATCGTGTGACTATAGTGGTATATTTTTTTTATTTAAATAGCTTTATTTGTACTTGTTTATTAGCATAACCAAATTTTGGGATCTTGAAAAGGATAAATATTGTTATTTTTTAGGATAATCTCTCACGAGGAAACCTTGGTGCCATCAAAGTCCTAAATCAACTATTTCCAGAACCAGGGAGACTTCAGTTTATATATGCAGATCTTGGTGATTCCAAAGCGGTATATCCTCATTCGACATATTTGTTTCTTAATTCAAACTTTCAAAATGTTCATCCCTTATTATTACCTTCATCAACATTCAGGTTCTCAAAATATTTTCGGAAAATGCATTTGATGCGGTCATGCATTTTGCTGCTGTAGCATATGTTGGTGAGAGTACTCTTGATCCTCTTAAGTAAGGACCGTTTTATACTATAAAATATGTCTTTTCTTGCTCAATTAGATAATTTTTTAAGTTAGAGCTGTATTACGAATTTTAAAAATGAAAAACTTGGTAAATATTTAGTATGATCATATATTTTGTTGTAGTTTTATAATAAGGCTTATTTAATTTAATTGTGTGACGATGCTTTCCTTGACATAACCCTTGTATTGATTTTCCTTACTACACAGGTATTATCACAATATCACATCAAATACTCTTGTTGTATTAGAAGCTATGGCAGCTCATGGAGTGAAGACTTTGATTTATTCTAGTACATGTGCTACTTATGGGGAGCCTGAAAAGATGCCCATTACCGAAGAAACTCCACAGGTGAGAGTTGCGAAGTTATATATATATTTAGTGTAATGTAGTAAGGGTAATCACTAATATTTCACATTATACAGCTTCCAATAAATCCTTATGGTAAAGCTAAGAAAATGGCAGAGGATATGATTCTTGATTTTCACAAAAACTCCGATATGGCTGTAATGATCTTAAGGTCGGTATTGTACTGTAACATTTCGTAAACTTACATTTGTTAAGCTTGTACTTTTACAATTCCAAGTATTGTCGGAATTGATTATTCTGAATTTATGTTTATATTAAATATTTCAGATACTTCAATGTGATTGGTTCTGATCCTGAGGGAAGGCTCGGTGAAGCTCCCCGGCCAGAATTACGAGAGCATGGACGGATCTCTGGTGCTTGTTTCGATGCGGCTCGGGGCATCATTCCCGGTCTTAAGGTCCATTTTTTACTTTACTTAGCATCCTGGTTTCAGCTTCTGATAAGTTTTACATAATCAAATTGCACTTGGCCCCCTTTATTTTTAAACCAATTTGCACTTTACCCACTACCACAATTGCATTTGTATTTGCACTTGCACTTGTCCCCCTTCAAAATTTTAAATATTTGTCGTTCGTGACCTTTAGACTCTCAGCGGTAGGCACATCCGCTGATAATTCAAAGATCTAACAAACTAGTAAAAGATCAGAGTTTACCCCCTAATCTTTTGGCTGTGTTGCGCACTTCAATCCCCAACCTTTCGTCCGTTTAGCATTAATTCCCCAACAGTCAACACAGAACGAGCAAAGGTTGTAAACTGCCAAACTTCAAAGCCAAGGGAGGGAAATGTAAAAGCAAAATGGTGATAAAGTCTGTATATTAGACAGCTGTCCCAAATCAAAATCATATATAGCGGTTGCACAAGAATTCCTTTTTATTCAGAGCTAGTTGGCCCAAGTCACCCAACAACAAATAGTTCTTGAATTTACGCAAACCCCGATTTCTGATGCAGGTTAGAGGTACAGACTACAAAACTTCAGATGGCACATGCATACGTGATTACATTGATGTTACAGATTTGGTAGATGCTCACGTCAAAGCACTTGAAAAAGCAAAACCTAGACATGTTGGCATCTATAATGTCGGTACCGGAAGAGGTAATGTCCCCTTATAATATTAAATAATATATTATAGAAGTATTATTTTTGGCAAAATTTCAAAAATGTTTCTATAACTATGCTAAAAACACAATTAGTCCTTTAACTTTCATCAAAACTCAATCTTAGGCCAATGCATATTTCGTCCTCTAAATTTCAATAAGTTTCAATTTCCGTCCTGCAATTACAAATTTGGTCCTATTATTGGAGAAAAATGGTGAAAAGTGAACTTACTGAAAGTTAAGAGGACAAAATTTGTTATGCATAGGACTAAAATTGAAATTGGGTGAAAGTTACAAGACTATTATTGAAATTTTGCCTATTATTTTTCAACTTATATAGACTCGTTGCTCAAAACACTTTTTGTATCTATATCAGGAAGGTCAGTGAATGAGTTTGTCGAGGCTTGTAAGAAAGCAACTGGGGTGCCCATAAAAGTCGATTTCCTACCCCGTAGGCCTGGTGATTATGCTGAAGTGTACAGTGACCCAACCAAGATTAATAACGAGCTTAACTGGACAGCAAAATATACAAATCTACAACAGAGTCTGCAGACTGCATGGAGATGGCAGAAGGAACATATTAACGGTTATGGAACAGTTCAGGTGGTGTCTGTGTAAATATAAAAGTACAACTACTAACATGAAATGAACCCCGTTTAGGAAGAGCCTGATTTTTGCCCGTTTGTAGTAGTAGTAGTAGTAGTATTAGTAGAAGAGTTTTTGGGAGAGTGGCTTGAGCTAGAGGAGGGGTCGTCTGATGTATTATTCTTTTATATCTCTATTCAACTCCTTGTGTAGAGTGGTAGATAGCAGCCTATTTATATTATATGTGGTGTTCAAGACGAATAATAGTTTCCGATATATATAGTTGTTTTTTTGTTGGATCAACTCAGTTTTTTTAAAACTTTTATCTTGTGGTACTAATGCTTTGAGTTAAGGATGGTAGCGCAGTGCAGCTCCTAGTGCCCTGTATGGATTCTTGACTACGTAATGTTGTACAGTTTTTTGCTGAGAGTCCTATAAAATGATCTGTATTGGGAAACTAAGTAAGTAATTAAATGATTCTGCATATTGCTTCAAATTGAGTAGAAGCATATCTCAACAAACAAAAATGAGAGCAATTCAGATTGAGCAACAAATAAAATGATGTTTTCCTTCAATCCAGGAAATGTCACTTTCATTTCTGTTTTATGCATTTCCCAAACCAAGAGTAGTTTATATTCTTAAGATTTTACATTTATTCATTTTATTATTATACTTGAAAATATTGCAGTTCCAGAAATGTCACTTTACTTAATAATGTCATTATTTGAAGATTAGGTTGTTAATATATTATAATATATTATATAGGAGTACTAAAACATAATATTAGAAGGGTCTTCATGCAAAATAAGACTGGGAAAGAACCAAAAGAAGAAAATGAACATTAAATATGGAGATGCGGGGTATCGATCCCCGTACCTCTCGCATGCTAAGCGAGCGCTCTACCATCTGAGCTACATCCCCTTCTTGATTTGTAATTTGATATTATTAATATTGATTACAAGATATTGCAAGATGCTTCTGCTTTTCCCAGGATTGGTGTCTTAATGATGTATAGCGATTTTTAATTCAAGTTTTATTTGGTGATTTTTTTTTTTGTTTTGTTTTTTTTTGTTTTTTTGTTTTTTTTTTGGTAATGAGAGTTTTATTTGGTATTTTAAGATGATAATTGAGTATTTTATTTCTCTTTCATAGGCGCTAAAGCTAAACCATAAACTTCAAATACATAACAAGCGAAAACATAAAAATCAATTTCTATAAAGCTTCTATCAAGGGACATCATACTTGTTACTAGTGTGAGTGTCTTATTTCATTTTATCTGTGTTCTTGGGCAACAAAAGATTAGGAAAATGCCTTTCCAATTCGAACTTATGTTTGCTCATCTTTAATCCTACTTTTGCTATAAATAATAATAATTTTAGCAAAATTAGCATAATACTGTTGAATAAATGAAAAATTGGTTTAGCGACCTGAGTTTTCATATTAGTCCACTGAAATTTCTTTCTGCTATATTAGCAACAGCTTTTGGAGCTCACACATTTTGTCACTTATTGTCTTTTGCCCACTATCTCCGATTTACTGCATTTATCGTTTGTATCATGTTTTCCCTCAGAAATCATTGTTTCAAAATTTTGTACCCTTGCAGTATAAAATTTAAACAATAGAAAGAAAAGAACGTTTAGCCAAGCCAATATTATTACCACACTGACTATTATGCTAGGAATAGAGGAATCATGCTAAACCATGTCATATAATTTTGATAGAACTAACATATAGAAATAATCATGCAGTTTTTAATAAGAACATCACAAAAAATAAAAAATAAAATGAAAAGTTGGTAAAAGCAAATTCCCGAAAAGACACAAAAATATGCTTTGGCAAGCAACATTCCAATTGGCTTTTTCATGCAAAAGCATGGACGGCTTTGTCAAAACTCTCCTCTGCATTCGAAGCACGTTTTACAAGTATATGATCTTGGTTTGACAATTTCAATTGGCTGCAAAGAATCATAGATAGATAATCAGACATTATAAGCCATTTAGAAAACTGAGAAGAACTAATGCTGAAGAAATTTGATGTATCCCATTCAAAGTAGCTGGCTTTAATTCCAATTTTTTGTAAAAATCCTAACCTGAGGTAGCGTGAGGATGACTTCCCTAGGTGAAGACCACAAACGACCAAATTGGCCAAAGTTTCTGGATCCTTAGCATCCTGTATAAACAATGAAAAAGGCAAAAAGAGCAAATGTAAAGGCACTATAAAAATTGTGGATTATAATCTATGACGGAAATACCACATTTTTCAGAAGTACAACTCCCGCTATAGAAGTCTCCAAGTTATTTAAGCTAGAGAATGATGTATTGGGCGTAAAAGAAGGATAATTCTTGCCCAAACCCAGTTTTGCCAAATCACATGTCAAGTACAATACACTTGCTTTTGTGGTTGGATAGGTTACAGGTATGGACTAGATTTCCCATAAAAGAAAGCAATATACTAGATTTATTATACTCTACCTTGTTTAAAGCTTCAAGCAAAAGTAACTCTGCTTCATCAAATTCCCCCTTGTGCATGCAGCAAACTGCTTTCCCATTAAGAATTAAACTAGTCATTTGATACTTCTCAGAGAAGTCTTGGAAAATAAGAAAAGCTTCTTGGATCTTTGAACCACCCTAAATAAAAGAACATATGTATGTTGAGATATCTTCATTTATAGTTAGGCAAGATATATCGAATTGAACATTACTAACCACAGCCAAGTTCAGCCAAGCATTCGCAAGTTGAGTTAGTGTGTGATCTTCATCTATTTGTTGCATGACTCTCAATTGTTTCTCAGCATAATCTGATCTGTGCATCTTAAGAAAAATTTGGACATTTAAGGCGTGCCTGCAAAAGAAATCACAAGCATCAAGCCTAAAGTCATCATATACAATCTATATATGTAGTACACTACACACAATGCAAATTTTATGCAATTTATTCCTGCAAGTGATTGATCTTATCAAAGGGACCTTGTGAGCTTCATAAATAAAAAATGCCGAGTATCTTGTGCACAAATAAAAGTATCTCACATATAAATAAGTACAAGATTTACTTCTGCTAAGATGTAAAATGCGAATAGAGGAAGATTAAAAAAAGAAAAAGATTACAAGATAGGAAAAGGATAATAAAAACCATGATTTATAAATAGACCCATAAGCCAGCCTAAACAAATTTGAAAATGAGCAAACTGTAGTGAGGAAAGTTTCAAAAGGGAAGGGGATATGGAGGCCATAAGACAGTTTTCTGAGGCACAATTATAAGGATGAAATATTATGTAATAATATAGATTGTACTTTTCAGGAAGAACGCAGATCACTTAATTTCATGAAGAACATTTGTACTAAACTACTCATAATCAACGCATTAAACTAAATCGACATAAATAATAAAAATTAGCAATGCACTCAAGCAAAAAACTAACTTTTATTTAGACAAGCGTGTTTCTCAACAATCAAGATTACATCTAAAATGACAAGAAACACCTGAGACGCTCAACATTGCAATAAGAGGACTCACAGTTCCATGGTACCCCCTGCATTTGTATACTTCAAAGCTTCATTGTAATCCTGTTCGTGAGTGAATATAATTCCTGCAACAAGACGTAAAATAGGATTGTTTCCAATGGCTGGATCCTCTAACCACTCATGGAGACTAGAAATCGTCATTTCCTACAAAACATAAATTGACTGATAAGTTATGACCAACAGTGGTGCTGACAATAGTCAACGGACATACTACTCTCACATTGTATGTCAAACTACTTCATGGTGCAAATTATGGTTGTCACACCATGACATTAGAGAAAAGAATTCTGAGACAGTAGAGTTCCTCATCAATCATGTTTTGCTATTCATGGAATTATTATTTTTAACCATTTAAGGTCTATATGAGCTACACATTCCACTTCAAAGCTTCATGTTTATCTCTGCAATCTTTACAAAGACAAAAGAGGGCCTGTACATGTACATAACCCTCTGTTGTATTGAACTTTTGCCAGAGAGAATTAATCCAATACATATCTGACAATTGATGTGTACTAAATTTTTCCCAATCTCGTAGTGACACTACTTAGATTACATCCATAAAGGGGAACGAAAAACCCTGACCAAAACCATTGATGAGTTTAGCAAAATCAAGATCCAGTCGAGAATTCAAATCATTAATAAACGATCAAAATGAGTACATTCAATATCCAAAACATACAAATAAATAACCTTGTTCTCAGAGCTGGAGAGATACAACGCTAGCAATTTCACTGCCTGAAGTGGCGTCGCGGCAGATGAATCGATCTCACTTATCACAAGCTGCAATATAAAAATGAATCAATCAAAAAACTTATAAATTATTGAAATCTCAAGATATAACAAAATTCTAAAATTCTAATTATTAATTAATCAAGATCGAGTCCTGATTACGCTTAAAGTAGATCTTGAATCCAACACAGTGGTCGATTAATACCTGGTAACTCCCAAGGGCAATGTACGAGCGGTAAACGAGGGAATCCCTCTCGACGACGTCGTCGGGCGAGAGATTGGGAATTTCACTGTTGTTGATCGCCGCCTGGTACGCTCCAATGTAAAAGCTGTTCCTCAATCCGAATAACGGGTCGGGTCCTCCGGCAAGGGCTGCCATTTATTTTATTTATTATTCTTGGTTGGTGGTTTCTTACAATTTCTCGTAAATATAAATATCAGATCTTCAAGGAAATGGAGTAGTGCATCAAACCCAGTGGGAGAGTTGATGCAAATTTATTGCTTTGTGTCGCTGAAAGGGAAAACCGTTTTCAGCGAAAGTCGTGTTACTCGCAACCTTTCTTCTTTTTTTTTTCTTTTTTAAATTCACTAGCAACCATTTATGGCCTTTTGGCAGCTTGACCGTTGAAAATGGGTCTTTTGGCAGATTGTGCCCTCGAATTTAAATTTTGACAGATTGCATCCTCAAAATACATAAGCTTTGGCAGATTGTATCCTCTAAATTTTTTCGGTCAAATAATTCGCCGGAAAATCAAAGTTCTGATATTGGCAAGAGTATAATTGTCTTTTTAATTCAATTAAGAAAATTTTTACCCACCAAAAAATCAAAATAAACCATGATACAACTAATTCAATTTATAGAAACCAAATCATAAAATGTCACTTCTTAAAAGAAGGATTAGCGTTTCATTAATTAATACCAACGTTATGTTATTAACTATCCATTGAAAAAGGAAAAAAGGTATTTATCCTGATTGGAAATTAATTAGATGGTATTTAATTTTAGTCCCAATTAAGGGGCTGAACCTTGAACACTTTTGATCTCATTTCATTTCAGTTTTTGCAGTTGTGATCATCACATAGCTAGAGGAATCAGCTATTAGCACTTTTTGAGGCAACTGAATATTTATATAAAAAATTTGCACTTTTGATTTCTTTTTTTCTTACAACTACGTACAACTATATAATATAATACTAAAACTTGTTGTTTGAATGCTTATATATTGAGAAAGTTAATTCGATCCCTAATTTTACAACGAAGACATATATAATAGCACCTATTATCTATATATAGTTTAATTATAAATTGAAACTAGGTAGGTAGGTAATTAAAGGGTTGATTAATTTAGTGATGATAAATTCGGATGGGCAAACCGTTTTGGGGCTCCGGCATCATATCACCTTGAACCTTCTCATTTGGATCAATTACTTCCCATTTATATTCTTTGACGACGTTATGAACGAAAGAGAGAATAGCCAGGCGAGCATACTCTTTTCCGGGACACATTTTAGGACCGCCGCCAAAGGGAACATTAGTGTATGGAGGAGGTGTTTGGCCTTGATCGTACCTTGAGGGGTTAAAAGTTTGGGGGTCCTTGAAATAGTTGGGGTTCATGTTGGTAGTGCTCACGGACCAATAAACCTTCCACCCCTTTGGAATTGTGTAACCAGCATAAGTGAATTCAGTTAAAACATCTCTGAAAGTTCCCTGTAGAGGTGGAACCATTCTCATCGTTTCACAAACCACGTTCCAAGAGTAGTTCATTTTCGACAAGTCTTCCCATTCTAAGTACAATTGATCATCACCACCAATTCCCATTTGCTCTGCCCTGACTTTTTCATAAACTTGTGGGTTTAAGCCAAGATATTTCATCAAGAAAGTTATGGTTGTAGCCACCGTGCTATATCCAGCGGTCAATAATCCCATCATTTTATCTGCAATCTCAGCTTCCGGCATGGATCTACCACCAGCATTAATCATGTGTGACAACACATCATTATTATTATTATTATTATTATTATGCATCAATGGCACCCGTTTCTTCTCCTCGATAACCATCAACAGTTCCTTCCTAATCGCATCAGCCGCTTTATTCGCCCGGTAAAATATGGTACCCGGAAAATTAATCATCATGCAGTGCATACCCACAGTGACATCGTCGAAGTATTTTACCAATCGGGCAATCCGACCCGGATTGTTAATACCCAGAAAGAAATGGCACGCCAGAGTTAGTGTTAAGGTTTTGGCTAGTGGGGAAACTTTAATAATGCTCATGCCGTCATCTCTGCAATGACCTTCAAGTTGCTGACGTGTAATTGAATCCATTTTCCCCAAGAAATTCTTCAGGGCTTCCGGCTTTAAGAACCCCGGTTGCCGGATGGCTAATTTTGTCTCGTCTTCTACAGCACCTGCAGCATCAGCCTTCTTAGCATTCTTTTTATATGAGCGGAAGAGGTGTTGCATGGGGTAGGGACGGAAGGTGGTGAAGTACTTTTGCTCGTTGGAGAAGATAAACTTATGACCTTGGGGCCCGCAGAGGACGGCCGTTTTCTCCCCCAGGATTTTTGTTTTGAAAATCTCCGTTGAGTACTTGTGCATTCGCTCACCCACGAACTTTTCAGGCTTGCCCAATAAGAACTGCATGCTTTCTCCGATCACCGGCCACCCGAAGCTTCCCGGAGGATGTTTAGCTCCGCCATCAGAGCGCCGCCGGATATTGTCCATGACAAAGAAGAAAGTACCGATAAGAGCTATGCAAAAAGCAATTGACAAAATTTCCATGACTGCACTGCACTGCACTGCAGGTTTTTCTTTTCCTATAATTATAAATTGTTTGGTTTGAAATTTGAATAGAATTGAAGTTGTAATTTCTTGAA
Source organism: Penstemon barbatus (assembly GCA_003313485.2). Classification (NCBI taxonomy): domain Eukaryota; kingdom Viridiplantae; phylum Streptophyta; class Magnoliopsida; order Lamiales; family Plantaginaceae; genus Penstemon; species Penstemon barbatus. The sequence continues at coordinate 404,711 of CM064877.1, forward strand.
GACAAAATGTATTGCTTATATAGGCTACGAATTTATGTTAGTGAAATTATACTGGCCTGCCTGTATCACTAATTGGAGTTATACCTACACTCGAAGTAATATATATTTGAATGATTTGTTGATTACCCCCAGAATTAATATTGAACATGCGCGCAGCTACCTAGACAATTTCATATTTTATCAATTACTTACCGTTTGAGGTTCTCTATCACACTTTGGTGTCACACATAGAGATTTGTTAATATGTGTGTAATTTTAAAATTTATGTGGACCCATACATTCACTTGGATGTAGGGGCTAGCTGAAAATCAAATCAAGATACTCGACTCGAGTTCGTTTGAACTCGGTTCGTCACACGAATCAAACAAGTTTGAACATCATTTTTTCTTCGATAACTTTCAAAACTCGGCTCGATAAACTAAAATTGATAAAATACATGTAAATTATCAATTTACTGGATATTTGGCTCGTTTAACAATCAAACCAAATTACTCAAAAAAAAAAAAAAATCAAGCTCGATAAAATTCAACTCAAGATTGAACCATGTATCATTTGATACCACTCACTCGATAACACCCCAACTTAGAAGGTAAATTTATCATGAGACATGAAAGCGTGATATATGATCTTTTGTCCAATTAAATTAGCCGAGACTGCATGCGATGTGTCCATAACAAAAAAAAAAAAAAAATGAAACAGAAAAATCAAAGATTACTTAAAAGAAATCAAAATTACTTGATTATACTAGTACGTCTTCAAGATTTACATGGTGATTCACACCTAAGTATTCTATTTACCTTAAATAAGGAATTATGTATTATTAAATATTCTAGACAATAATAGTTTTGAACCGCTATCGGCAAATTCTCATATCTTTATGGGGTTATGCTCTTTATTCAAATTCAAGGTCTCGTTTTTAAGAAAATATAAAGTCTGATTTTGGCGTAGGTTTGTGTTGACGTATTTAGGATACCAATATTTTTAAACTAAAAAATATACATTGACTAACAAAAGTTGCAAAAGAAAAGGAGAAAAAAAAAAAAAGAGTTGCCAAATGCCTAATCCCATATTATATTGCTGTGGTACCAAAACTAGTCAGAAACTTTATACATTCATTCATAATGCCAAACATATGACCATGACTTGGAATTTATTTGATAAAGCACAAAGTCAAACACCAGACCACCAATTCCTTGTGCAATCAAATCATATGTTCAAGGTCAATTTGTATCTTCTCTATACCACTATAGAATATTCTTAGGAGGTAATCAACAACAAAGAAAGGGTAACAATATAAATGAATAGAATAGAATAGAATATATTCAAAACTCAAACCCCCCCACCCCCCCCCCCCCCCCCCACCATCATTAAAAATAAAAAAAAATAAAAATAAGTTAGTTGTATTACATTATTAGTGATGATACATATATAGTAACCTCAATATACAAGCTCTATGAATATCAAATCATGCTTCCTTCAACCTTAACAGTATTATCAATAACACGAAGCCCGTTTTCTGTGGCTATCACTGCTGTGCACCTGCGGTTTCAGCCCAAAAACTTTAATTTTATTATTTCAATCTTTTTCCACTAGATACGTATTATGATGTATCCATTAAAAAAGAAAATAAGAGATACGCTTACGGTATCCTCGAGGTTACACCATGCTCGACAACACCATTCACTTGGTCTAGTTTATCAGCTACTTCAGCTGCAAAAAATCCACTAGATGCATGTCAAGATGATAAAAAACAACAATATAACAAGTAATAAAAGATGAAATTTGATTTAAGGATCAGGATGCAGAATGGTACCGAGGGTAAGAATAGGAGATGTAAAAATAACATCAAGAACATAATGCCCTTCTTTAGTAACTAGTGGAAAGTCACCTCCTAAAGGACCTGCTGCATAACCTACAGACGATCTTCTCCAAACCTTGGTACAATTATAAGATGAAGAAAAATACAAAAGGGGTCTTATTGACAAGTTAATCCAGTCATTTGTAAGTGAATCTCAAATTTATGTATACGACAGAAATTTAGTAACTGATTGGCGATAGGACCAAAAGTGCAAAAAAATTGGACCAAAAGTGTTGAGGGTCCAATCCTGCGGGACTAAAAACTCAATTTTTCAGTACTGATTTATCCAGTACCTCAGCATCACCAAGAAACATGTCATCAATTTCTTCAGCAGTTTCCAACCAGTTGACCTGAGTTATTACTTCAAAGATGGTAAGTAATTAATGGAAATGCTTGTCATAGTAATTTTGAATAACTAGTTTTTGAAAAACTTACAGAATTAATTAAAACTGGAATCGATCCATCTACACCACTCCGATATTGCTTTTCTGCAATAATAAGGACACGTTTCCCCGCTGCTTTCAGTATGGCCTGTAAAGCATAGTTAACCAGTGTATCTGAACATGAAAAGGAAACCATGCATAAAATTGAGATTACGACCAAGTATGGTGGCATATCTAAGACATAAACATGAAGGAATTGTAGCCGGTTCCCTTGAAACTTTATCAAAAGTTTGAATAGAAAGATGAAATATTTATACTGACCTTTTCTTGAATAATTGACTCACCATCCTGCATCTTCTGACGCCCAATGACTGCAGCAAGTGTTTCAATTTCCACAACATCGGCATCGTCAAATGCTAGATCTATCTTCACAAAGGGAGATGAATCACCAAAAATTTGACATTAAAACAAACAACACAAAGTTGGTTGGTTGCTCACTTTAGAGCTGTCTCTGTACTGCCCCAAGGGGACTCCTGCCTTGGCTGCTTCACTTGCACTGCCTACACATCTACATCACAATTCTTTACTTAATGAAAAATAAAACGACTAATCATCAGATGACAAAAAACCATCTTCTTCACATTAATTCCCTAAAGCATGTCAGAACAGAAATCTTGAAATCAAGCTTACGTAGGAATGCCGACAATATCTTTAATGGCGCCAGAAAGAAGTTGGCGCCCCAGATATTGAATAGCGAAACCAGAGGCACGGCCAGACCCCAGCCCTATCGACATTCCATTCTCAACATATGAATCCACCTTTTTATTTCAACCAAAAAAAAAAACTGAAATCAAGTACATCTTTCTTGATTATTGAAGACGACCAAAGATATTAATATGATTGATCTTGAATCAAGAATTAATAGTTAGTATTAATCATCAAGAATCAAGACTGGGCAATAATAGTAGTAAAATTAAGTTAATACTGTAAATTAGATTCACAAAAGAAATTACGGTGTGTTTGGCGGCTTGCCGGAGAAGGGTGGAATCATCGTCGAAGAGACTCGAGCGAATTGACGTTCGAACCCATTTACGTTTTCTCTTCGAATGAGAACTCAACAACGGAAGGACTGAAGTAGAACTAGATAGTGCAAGTGCAGGTGCAGCAGCCATTATTTTCTCTATTTTTAATCGAATCCAATTTCAGATAATGCGGTTATTTATTTACTACTCTATTTATTTTTGTTTCTCATGGGCCCTCTTGTTCATGGGCCTATTCAACTATTATACATGGGGTATATTTGTTAATGGACCAAATTTTAATCCAAATTCCGCTAATCCAATTTATTTAGATTTAATCAAGAAGATCCAAAAATAAAATCTTATATGAAGAAGCAATTATTGATCTAGAATAATACCATCTATTACATATATAAATCTGAAAATAATTATAGAAATATTAGTAAAAAGAAATTATATATTAATAATGTAAACAGTATTTTATGCCATACCTCAATTTTTAATTAATATTTTTTTTTATAATTAAACATTTATTTCCTCAAAAGTAAATAAATTATACGACAAAATCAAAGATAGTGTAACCCCAATCACAAGGAACAATAAATAAAAGGAAGCAAACAAAGTGGAGTATAACAAAAAGGATCCAATCAATTAAGGTTTAGAAGTGCCCTCAACTATATTAATTTTGATACATTATCGGTATCATTGTTTTCCTACTAAATTCAAATATAACTGAGATTCAACGAGTATAAGACCGACCAAAAGCAAGCATATGATGGCTTTAACCCAAACCCCAATCCATAAAGACCAAGTAATAAACCGATGCAGATCCAGATCTATGCTGCTCCAATCCAAGTCGGACCCCCTTGGCAGTTGGCACACTACACATGTAGTTCAGAAGAACTCAACCAATATACAATAAGAGTATATACTCACTTCTTTTTTTCTTTTTTCTTTTTTTTTACACCAGTATATACTAACTAACTCAAGTGTACATAAAAGAAGAATTCAATGTAAAGGAAATACAAACTGGTAGTTTAGTACAGCATATAACATGGGCTTTTATTTTTTGAGATACTAAGAAAATACTACACTTAACTTAGATATAACTTAAATATGTGACACGTGTTCATTTTGTAACGTGCTATATGCTATTCAAGTTGTAAAAATAAAACAATTTTACTATTTTGACCGATTAAAATTTGTTATAAGAAATTCTAGTTGACTTGAATAAAATATGTTTGACTCCATTAAAATTAATAGTAACTAATTCTAATTTATAATTCCTTAAATTAAAATATTAATTAGACCCCAACCCCCAACCACTGGCACCCATTCCCGACCACGTCCACTCACCTGACCACGTCCACTCACCGATATCAGCCGTGACGTTTCCCGACGACAATCACAGCTTCCCCAAGCACTCCAACCCCCGAAGCCCCCTCTCCTTTCCCAATTCCAAACGACCCCCAATCAAAAGCCCCCAAATCCCAGCTCTTATATGCTATAGTACACTGCTTCGAACTTGGTCGCATAAAAAATATTTATCCTTAATTGAAAGACAAACATTTCATTTAAAGTACTATAACTAATATAACGATCAAATACTCATAAAACTCAAGTTATTTTATCAAAAGAAAAATAATTATCAAAAATGCTAGCTGCGATTTTTTATAATTAATATATATTTTTTTTAATTTCCACAATTTCATAAAAACGGAAGGATCGCAGTTGACAACTGCAATTTTTCAGAAGAGATACATTTAAGAAAATACTTTTTAATTTGAGTCCTATTGAGAAATACTTTTGTCAAAAAGGTCATATTGAAAATGAATTCGTCAACCAGCTTACCTGTTCATGTGTAAAAATTCAATGCTCCGGATTAACTCGCTCAAAATTAAATGGTTAGATTGGGTTACCTAAATTATACACAGTACTTCGGTACCTGAAAAAATAAATGCCCATAAAACTTCACTTCTATTCTATCTTTTCTAGTTGATGGAAAACCTTTGGCTGGAAAGAAGATATGGGAATTCGAAAATATTCACACATACAAGGCGAATTAATAAAGTTCAGAAGGGAAAAGATCCTCTCCAGTGAAATTTGTACAGATTTGTAATATCAGTGAATGACTTCAGTCTGTGAACTGTAGGTAATTTCAGTATATAGGTAAAGCAAATTTAATTGAAAATGTTTGATTAATTGGCATCAGTGGAGGGCTAGGTGAGATCATCTTCATCTAATGGCTCTCCTTGATCTTCAATAGCACCCCTCTTCAATCCACTAACATCACCTGTAGGCAATTTTCTTGCAAGCTTGATGATCTGCAGAAAAGATTTTTCTTTCAGAGATTTGTTTTACTTGATGTCTAACTGTTAAAATTAAGGAAAACAAGTTGATAAGGAAAGCATAAAATAATTTTATTCCCACGGAATTGGATCTTCAACACATTTAATACCAATTTTTTAAAATGTTTTGCACTTTTGATCATATTGCCCCATTCTCCATCCAGTTTTTGCACTTTCGGTACTATAGGATAGTCTTTGTTTTTGGACCATATTGGATGGAAAGGGAATGACCAAAAGTGCAAAACACTATGAAAAAAAGTGAGAACAAAAATAAAATTTTGAAAAGTGTGGGACCAAAGTGTTGTGTTTAGTCCTCTGGGACTAAAAATGCAATTTGGTGCATTCTAAATAAGGGAAAGCGGCCACCCATGTTCAAGGCCCCGCTAGGAGAGGTGCCCATTTATAACTACTGACTGTGCTCTTGAAGGGAATTACTCAGGTCCCACAAAAAAGAGAAGAAACCCAAGAAGAAGAGAAATATATACACACATAAGAAATCTAATCTGAGTCGAAAAGCTTCTTTTTTAATAGATATGTAATATGTTCATATGGAAAATAGGACTTACCACATGGTCGAGATTGGAAATAATACTTGACTGTGCGGCACGCTTGATCTCCTCAACGTCACCATCAGTGTATGCAGACAGAAGTCTGGTAGCAGCACGATTTTGATCACTGTTCAAGAAAGCTTCGACCCTGAAAAGAAGCACATAAGAAATGGCCGATTAATGAGCAATACCAATATGATTTAAAATGACTATCACACAAAATAAGACATATGTAAGACCACTAAAAAGTAATTGTACAATGTCTTTAATTATATACTAGTGTATTTTTTGGCGGAAAGATAAGAGAAACTTTTATACAATACAAAACAATTTAGATAAATGACTCTCTATGAAACCTATATTTGATTTAAATTGTAGATCTTGGTCGTGTTCTTGTGCAGAAAAAAAGGAACTACTAGAGTTCTCCCCTAACTGCGACCAGTCATGAACACTTTCAGCTTAATCCTTTAAGTTCCCCTTTTAATCCTAACATTTAGTCCGTAAAAGGATTAAGAAGATTTCAATTTCAATACCAATATCACAAAATGGTTAAATGGAAACTGAACTTTAAGCCAAGGGGTTGACAACTTCATGCAGCATAACCATTAACCAATGCAAAGTATGGTAGACCATTAATCATACTGCATTCTTACCCGCTAAGGGATGGCATAATTCTAATTTCACCAGTAAAGCACAAGGGAAAAGCAACGAATAATAAAATAGAAAAAAGAGAGGGTCAACTTACTGGCAACAATCATTATGACATTTCTCTGCTTGCTGAAAGTCATGAGCATAAAGATACACAATGATCGCACTAAGATAAGCCTACATGAAAAAAAAGTTATATTAATATCATAAATATATAAATGGAGTCAGATTTAACTTGTATTTGAAACAAAATGTAATTGTGTATATCAACTCTTGGCATCTATCTAGACTACTGAAACTCATTCTGTGAAGCGCAACATCAAGTAAATATGAGCAATTTGATGGTCACAATTCACACCTACGGTTAATTTTGAGGTTTCAGCAATGTGGGACATCCCAGAGTATCAGATGCCAAACTTAACCCATACTTCTCCTGTCTAGTATCAAGTATCTCACCATGACTGAAGGCTTTTAAATCAAAGCACTAAATAATTTTTTTTGGTACAAAAAAAACACTAAATAATGCTTGTTAACAGATGCAAACCAATTAAAAGGTTGTTTTCCTACATGTGAGCAAGCATCCAAAGTTACAGAAGGTAATAAAGGATACAAATTCGGGGATAAAACTGATTCAATTAGGATTTAATGCCATTAGATTAATTTTGACCAGAAAATTGACAAAATCCGATTTATTTACAGTAAGAAACAACTTCTCTTTTGTGCAGTAAAGGAGTTGAAAATAGACATATCGTGGAAAGCTTTCTCACTTTACACTGGCTGTGAGTAGCATTGCACTTGTCAGCTGCTAAGGCCCATCTTAAAAGAAATGTTGCAGCATCTGCATACCTGAATGTAGTGAAACCAGAACAGTATAAAAGTTTAAGATATGCAACTTTAACAATGCAAACAGAAAGATGCATGTTCCTTCCTGAACATGTATTCAGAGTGGCATATGTATGAAAAGGGTCAGTGTCACTAAATTGATAGTCACCTGGATACTGAAATGTCATACAATATAACAACTCAAAAACAAGTTATTCAAGAGGAACAGGCTTACTTCTCAAGCTTTATATAAACATTTGTAGCAGCTCGATAGAGATCAAATGCCATTTGTTCCTTTCCATCATCTTCAAGAGTTTCACAGGCGTCAGCGTAAAGTCGAATAGCTTCATCAGGTAATGCATCCTCTAACGCACTACAGCATAGAATGATAACTATAATCAAACATCACCCCTACTTTGCGCATAATGTACAACAAAAATAATGTAAAAGGCCTACAGAATGAGAATCAACTCCACTATTCCAGACTTTCAGAATTTCGATAAATCAACGGATCCCATTTCTATGAGAAACTCATTTAATTCCACTGATTTACAAAAATAATGTAAAAGGCCTACAGAATGAGAATCAACTCCACTATTCCAGACTTTCAGAATTTCGATAAATCAACGGATCCCATTTCTATGAGAAACTCATTTAATTCCACTGATTTTGACTACTGCGTGACACAACTGATAATTGATTTCCACTGAACCTGAATATTATAATGAGTGGAAAATCTTTAAATTAAGATGGAGTTAAAAGTAATGGTACCGTGCACCCTTTGCAAGGGCATCAGATGCAGGCTGTGCTCTTCCACTCTCAATGTACAACTCAGATGCACGTTTATAAAGATCAGCAACTTCATTCCAGTTTCCTAAATCCTTTGCAAGAGCTGCCGCAGATTCCATATGTTTCGCAGCATCCCAAGAACTAACTCACTCGTTAATTCATACAACAAGATTGCTAACTATAATACTATGAATTCAAAAAAAAAAAAGAGCACTATATGAAGGATACGAAGACAGCATTTCTTGTCCTCTGGAAGCCTTCTCAAATGTATCTTTTGCTTTATCATATTTTTTAGCTAATCTGTACGCAATTGCTGCAACATAACAACATAAATAATGAATGTTACAGAAACAAACGGAGGAGCAGTGTTTGAAGTCGTACCCGCCTGCTCATACAAAGCTGTAGCGTTCCTCCAATCAGCACTCCATCTAGTTAAACTCAGTCTTGTCCTACGAAATTACATGTTTCTTTATATATTTCAAAAAATATTTTTGGACGAATACAAAAGAAAGAAGGAGAAATCTTACAATTTCTCGGCTTTGGCGATCAATTTGTCGGGATCGGAATTAGCCATGGCCGATCAAATTAGGGAGATTGGAATTGGAGTCGCTCTAGGTCAATCTTATTCGATTTTCTACTTCCTTTTCCTTTGTAAAATGGATCTTCTACTTTATTAATGTCTCCGGTTATCTCCAATCTCACCTAAAATCGCTGTCAATGAGCGCGTACTGAACGGTTCTAGTTTAATAGAGGTTCTTTTATGATTCGTGATAAATTTTCTTAGACCCAATTTCTTTTTCAGTTATTTTGGATCAAAAAAATAATAAATTTCCTTTTCTCAAAATAAAACAATTTAGAAAAATTAATTTTCAAATTAAAGTTGAATCAATAAATTATAAATAACATTTTTCTTGATTTGCTACTTTTTTTAAATATATCGTTAATATAATAAAAAAATACATAGGTTTCACTCTTAATTAATAAATATTATAAATGACAATTTTTTTAAAATCAATTGTTCTTTAAATCAAATCAAAAGCCTTGAAATCAAACCAATATCAATCAACATTTATTATAATATTTTTTCTAACCAATGTCTTAATTAGTTAGACATTAGCCTAAACCCGTGCATAGTATGATTTCATATTAGATATTTAATATAAAATCGTTGCCGTGACAAAAAATTATAGATATACCCTGACATTTGCTTTAACTTGCAAAAATACTCATGTATTATTTTTATTAGTAAAATCTCTGATGTGTTCTTTTATATTAATAAAAAAATCCATTTAAACTCCTTCATAAGTCAATAGAGAGGTTATTGTCAATTTTTTAAGTGAACATGGAGTTAAGGTCAATTTTCAAAGTTAATAGGGATATATTGTTAATTTTTAAATGAATATATGCATTTTTGCAGATTGCACCCCCTAGGAGGTCCTAATTAGAGGTTGGTAGTTACAAATTAGTAAAAGGTAAACCATTTTGATAAAAGAAAAAATCAACAACATTATCCAATAGTAAAATACACAAGTAAGATGTTAGAATAAATTTCCATAGAACATGAAGAGAAATAAAAACCTGCTGGTAATTTTATGAAAAATTAGGGCCTGTTTGTTTGGTGTTTGGGAAAGTAATTTGGGAGAGTAATGGGGGTTTGTGAAATAATCTCGATTTGCGTAATATTGTTCGTTTGGGTTTTGAGAGATTGGTTTGAGAAATAAAGTGGGTGATGATTTTTTGAAAGAGTTAGGTTGTAGGTGTAAGATGTGTAAGACTTTATGTCAAATTATGTTTATTGTGAGATAAATTGTGTAAGAGATAGGTTACTTTATGTCAGATCATAGTAGAGTTTATATAGATTTTGTTTAGAAATAAGAAAATTGTTGTTTGTTTGGGTTTTGAGATGGTAGTTTGAGAAAATTGAGAGATAAAAAATTTATTTTAGAAAATAGAAAATATGCTTGTTTGGCATTTCCCAAACACAAATTTTTTTTGGGAAACACCAAAATATGAATTTTTCGCCAAGTTCTCCAAAATATTAAAACCTGCACCAAAAAAAAAAAAAAAAAAAAAAAGAGAGACACGGTAGATAATTAATGTTAAAAGTATTTGCATGGCTTTAACTGAAAATTCCATTGACACAAACCTACAACATTTGAACCGAAATGAACCTTTTTTTTAATGTTTTGCCAATTTCTGTACATGTAAAAAGAAATGGAAGATAAATTAATGATATATTTTAAAAGAAATACCATTTTAATCTCAAATTTGATTGAACTCACTTTTTGTTTTTAGAGGAGACTAAGAACATAGGTCACCAAACAATTTAAAGGAAAAATGAGTGTATGCATTCAATGAAAACTAGGAAAATTTTAAACATCATAAATTATTGAGACATATAACATTGATACATGGAGTTTGAGTTGATGAATTGTGATCACCTATCATGTGGTTGGGCTGGATCGAACCATCATCAACTACAAGGGTTGTGTTGCCAGCGGATAAATTTGGGATGTGAATTTCAATCTCCTCTTGAATTAGACGGTAGTTGAAAAATATGTGGGGAAATGAAAAATGCATGAATTTTGGGCATAAGTTAGTCCCATAATGTTTTTTTTATAAAACATCAGACGTGGGAGTGGGAATTCCTCTTGAATTCTTTTTATTTTCTTATTTTGGAAAAAAAAAAAAAAAATGATACCACGTCAGACGTGGATTGGTTATATGTTGGAGACATATGAATGGGTTCTTGCCGGTAATTGTAAAGCATATTTTTGTTTTTAAAATAATTATAAATTCTAGAAAATGAGAATTTCAGTCAATATTAAATTCTTTGACCAAAAGATACCCTTAAAATAATAATAAGTAGTTTCTTCTATATTGGTAATCAAATGGATACAATAAGTTGTTTACTAAATATTTAGACGATGGTGTGGAAATACTTAAAAATGAGGAAATGCTTAAATATGACATGAGTACTTGTTAATAAATATATAATTTGGTATATGCATTAAGAAGGAACTTAATGGGTTCAAAATTAGAAAACTTTTTGTTAACAAAGGAAATTAGTTTAAATGAAGATTAATATCAGCCGCTACATGTCAACGTCAATAAAGAAGTAAATTGAATTTGAAAAAGAAAAATGAGATAAACTAAGGAGCGAAGTTAAATATATTATCTGCACCTCCACTTGGAATGGCAAAACCAATAAGTGCTTAGTGCATATCAAATTATCAACTACTTCCTTTTTGTCCTAAATTGAAATATAAGATCCCATGATCATAGATGAATACTGTCCGTTATTTTTCTTAAGTCGCCATCGACCACCATATTTCTTTTCTTGGTAGCTAGGTAGGACTAGGATATTATATATGGGATATTTTACAAGAATAAAAAAGTTATAGGAATAAAAATTTGTATTAGCCTTGTTCACAATGCTTTTGCTTTTCTAAGAAGTACTTTTAGACAGGCTAAAGAAAGTTTTAATTTTGTAGTTGTTTGTTAAGGAGAAGTTAATAAAGTGAATCACTCCAAACATATAACAATTAAGTACTTTTTATATTAGAATTTAAAAGGCATAATGATTTTTATTAGTACATGCATCGTAATTATTGGAAATTGCAAGTTAGAAATAAAATGGTTTCCATTTGATTAACTAGGTCGTACGTCAGCTGATTAAAGAAAGAGTGGATAGGATGGGTTCGAGATTCCTCTCCGGTCCCACTCCCAGTGCATAGTAACATTTAATTTAGTTAGTTTACCAAATAAATATTAAATGGCTTTATCCCACTTTGCACCCTGGAAATGCATCATTTTGGCACTTTGCACCCTCGAAAAAAATCAATCCCACTTTGCACCCTGAAAACATACTCTGCCTTCCACTTTGCACCCTAGACCCATTTTTGGCCAAAAAATAGGAGGAGCAAGGGGCAATTTCGTAATTTTCAACTATTGTCAATAAAATAATACAATAATTTCACATTATATCTGTCAAAATACCTCTTGTGCTTTGTCTAACTATAAAAAACCCCATTATGTCATTTTAATTAGCAGAATCCCTCTGTATTTATTTTTCATTAACAAAAAAACACCTCCCAAGTAGAAATGACAATTATGCACCCATCACAATTAACCTAAAAAAATTTCAGTAACCCCTATTAACTTCGATAATTGGCATTAACCACATATTCACTTAAAAATTTGACAAAAATCTACTTATGATTTATTAAGAATTGGTTTTTTTCTAATAAAAAATGAACACGGGTCAAAGAATTTTTGCAATTCATGCTTAATAATCAATTGGAAAAAAAATTCTCTGATAATCAGTTAAAAAATTCTTGACTGATTAATCATGCTTAATAATCATTAATTATCTATATAGTCAGTATAAAAATTCTCTGACCCGTGTTAAATTCTAAAACTTCGTTTAACTGATTAATAATTCTAATAAACCCATGTTAAAAATTCTCTGACCCGTGTTAAATTCTAATAACTTCATTTTAACTTCAGTATAATAATTAATGATTATTAAGCATGATTAATCAGTCAAGAATTTTTTAATTGATTATCAGAGAATTTGTTTTCCAATTGATTATTAAGCATGAATTGCAAAAATTCTCTGACCCGTGTTATATTTTTTATTAGAAAAAAACCAATTCTTAATAAATCATAATGAGATTTTTGTCAAAATTTTAAGTGAATATGTAGCTAATGCCAATTTTCGAAGTTAATACGGATATGAATTTTTTTTAGGTTAATTGTGATGGGTGCATAATTGTCATTTCTACTTGGGAGGTGTTTTTTTGCTAATAAAAAATAAATACAGAGGGATTTTGCTAATTAAAATAACAAAAGGGGGTTTTTGATAGTTAGACAAAGCACAAGGGGTATTTTGGCAGATATAATGTGAAATTATTGTATTATTTTTATTGACAATAATTGAAAATTACGAAATTGCCCCTTGCTCCTCCTTTTTTTGGCCAAAAATTGGTCTAGGGTGCAAAGTGGAAGATAGGATATGTTTTCAGGGTGCAAAGTGGGATTGATTTTTTTCGAGGGTGCAAAGTGCCAAAATGATGCATTTCCAGGGTGCAAAGTGGGATAAAGCCAATATTAAATACAATACAATAGAATACTCCTGTTATTTCTTTTGTCCCATAGTAATAAATTAATATAATAAAGCCTACCTAGTAGGCTAGTTGTACAATCATTATTATTATTATTATCATATATATATATATATAAATAATAGTAGCCATCCTAAAGCAAAAGAAGAGAACTAGAGAAGGGAAAGCCAAACACCATACCATATAAATACTGGAGTAATTAGTTTCTTTTCTTCTGCAGCTGAGTTCAGTTAAAAAAAAAAGAAAAAAAGAAAAAAAAATGAAATTTTCAGTTATTGTAGCTACGATTCTCCAATTACACGGAATAATGATCACCCAATTTCAAGACCAGAGTTTAATCGAAACCACCTGCAAAAACACCCCAAACTACGACCTCTGTTTTTCCACCCTCACCGCGAACCCTCTGAGCGCCACCGCCGATGTGGAGGCGCTGGCGTTGATTATGGTGGACTCCGTTAAGACCAAGGCGGAAACAGTTCTCTCATTAATTAACGAACTCGATGACACGCAATTGATCAAAGGGGGGGCGCTGCAGCAGTGTACGCTTTCGTATAGGGCGGTGCTGAAGGCCGATGTACCGGAAGCGGTCGCTGGATTGACCAAAGGAGTACCGAAATTTGCTGAATTTGGAATGACCGATGCGGCGTGGGAGGCGGAGATATGTGAAGGCAGTTTCGGGAAGGCGGCGGCGGTGTCGCCGTTGAGTGAAGTGAATAAAGAGATGCATGATCTTGCTAAAGTTGCTGTAGCTATTATCAGAAATTTGCTTTGATTTTATTAGTAATATACATATACAGATGGATATACTGCTGCTGTTTAATTAAATACTCCACCTCCACTTTTCAGTGCTCTTTGGTTCTTCTTTTACTTTTTACAATACTACAAGTATAGTTTTTTTTTTTTCTTTTTAAATGTAAAATCAAGTGACTGAGTGTGTGTAAACTGTAAACTAAAATGTGTGTGTGTGTCTGTGCTGCTTATTTACAAGTTTTTTGGCTGATTAAACTTTTCACAAAAGTTTTTTTGATTTCATTTTTTTGTCATACTCCAAGTTTTAAGATGAACAATTTTGACTTTTTTTTAAAAAAAAATATCCACAAATTTACTATTACCAAGTCAAAGAAAAATATAATTTTAAGTAAGTTTGAAATTTTACATATTTAAGTATCTTAAGCCATCTCCAATCCAGGGTTGAGCTAGGGGTGGAGAAGAAGCTCCTCCTCCAACCCAGCTTTCACGCGCCTAGGCCACATATTTCCCTTTTCTTTCTTTTTATTTTCTTTCTTGAAGCCTTGATTGTTTCTTTTAATTCGTTTTTACATGATAATTTATTTTCCACATTTTTCAAAATAAGTATTTCTATTGAATCATTTTTAATAAACTGTAATTAAAAATAAATCATCAACATTATTTCAAGGTATAATTTTAAAATCTTTAATTTTTTATTTAATAGAATATAGTTGGATATATATTTAATACGAATTTTTGGATTTAAATTTCAATATTTTAATATTACTTGTAGTATTATTATTGTTATAATTATACTTTTTGTTATGGTGAGAGTGAAAAAACCCCATGATTGGAGACGAACAGGAGGAAAGCTAAGCTCCACCCATTCCCTTGGATTGGAGATGCCCTTAGGCCATTTCCAACCCGTAGGGCTATTTACAGCCCTAGAGTGTCAATCTCTACCAGGAGAATCTGCACCCCCCTGAGCATCATCTCCAACCGGTAGGGCTATCTCATCTAATTAATTAAAAAAAAAGCCTTCCCCATTCTCACCTATATTATCTATAATAATAATAATAATAATAATAATAATAGTAGTAGTAGTAGTACCAATAATAATAATAATAATAATAATAATAATATGTGTACAAGTATTTGGAGTAATTTAATGCAAAATTGTATTTCTACATTTTGTCTCAATTATACATTGAACATTAATGCTATATTAGAGTTTAAATAAAATTAAAATATTTCAAATCAAATTTTAAATGTGGCTAAATAAATTATTGTTTCATAGACAAATATATATAATTTTAAAATTAATAATGGATAATAATTTTTTTATACTAATTTTTTTTTTTTTAATTTTACTTTCATGTTGCAAATTTTTATATCTAATAATGTTACATCTTTAATTTAAATTAAATTGTTATTAAACCTACAACAATTTTTATAATTAAATGTAACTTTTATTTTTAGTTAATTAAAATAAATAAGGTATTGTTAAAATTTGTAGTTAATTTTTAATTTTTTTTTAACTATTTTTATTATTAATTTAGTTATTAATATTAAAATTAAAATTTAATAAAAAAAAAAAAAGCAAATCCATCAGGTGGCGCCACCTGATGGCAGCTTGGCTGGGACGCGCTAAGCGTCCCAGCAATCGCCCAGCCCATACACATGGGCCGTCCAAATGGACCGCCCTATATAATCTCCAACCCGGGAGGTTGGGCTTAGGCCCATCTCCACCCACCCCCCTCCCAGGTTGGAGATGGCCTTAGGGCATCTTTAATGACTAGGGGAATATACCATAGAGGGCATGTGGGGGAAATGAGAAAAAAAAATCAACTCTAATGATTAAGAGGGAGGAGAAGGCAAATAAGATAGAGAGACCTTTAAGGGGGCTAGGGGGAGCTTCCCCAGCCCAAACCCTCTCCATCACATGTTCCTTTTTTATTTTTGTTTAGTTCTTTTTTAAAAAAAAATCCAAAAATTTGTGTATTATTTGGAGATAATTATTTTTAATTATATAAAATAATCATTTAATTTAATTAACATTATTAATTTAATATTGATTTGTTTCAAAAAAATTCCGATAATTTGTGTATTATTTCAAAATAATTATCTTTGTCATGTATATAATTTATTTTGGTCAATCTATTCTTTTGTTTTTAATTTTTAATTTTTGAAAAACATATGAATTAATTTCGTTATACGAATTGTTTAAAAAGCACCTATTAAAAATAATATGATACGACATTTACATATTGAAATCAAACAAGTTTTTATAAATACGATTACGACACTACCAGTTACATATTGAAATCAAATATGTTTTCATAATTACGATTAAATACGGCGAAACATAGACCTTAATTTTGACCTTGTTTGTCACATACATGTTCTACTAATTCCTTTAGAAGTTGACGATTTACATCTATAAATCATATCTGGTGACGACGGATCATATAATAATAATAATAATAATAAGTAGTGATATTGGAAAATAAAATAAAATTTGTAATTAAAGGGGTTTGATAAAATGAATCATTAGAGATGATTAAAAGACTAATGGGAAGGGGAGAGGGAGAGGGAGAGGAAGGGGGTATTCGAATCACTAGAATAATTAGAGATGGTCTTATGTGTCTAAAAAAAATTGTGTGCTCAAAGTAAGCTTATACTCAAAAAAGTTAATTTGCTTTGACGTATTCTTAAAAATAATAGAAAATTGTGGAAAGAAAGTGGTATCACCATAAAAATTAACGCTTTTTTCAGTTTTTGTTTATATTGGAGTTTTTTTTTTTTTCCCATTTTTGTTAGAATAACCCTTTTTTATGCGAAGTACAACTTTGAAAAATATTATGGGTATGTTTGTTTGGCGTTTCCCAAAATATTTTTATGTTTGAGAAATGCCAAACTAACATGTTTTCTATTTTCTGAAATAAATTTTTCATCTCTTAATTTTCTCAAACTACTCTCTTAAAACCCAAACAAACAACAATTTTATTATCTTCAAACAAAACATATACAAACTCTATTCTGATTTAACATAAATTAATATATTTCTTACACAATTTATCTCACAATAAACATGATTTGACGTAAAGTCTTACACGTGTTACACCTACAACCCAATTACTTAAAAAAAAAAAACTTACATCTACTTTATTTCTCAAACCACTCTCTAAAAAAAAAAAAAAAAAATTACGCAAATCCAAATTATTTCACAAGTCTCCACTACTCTCCCAAATTAGTTTCCCAAACACCAAACAAACAAGCCCTATAATTTGGATTGCCTTTCGTCATTAGGAATTTAGAACAACAACTAAGGTACTAGCCGTTATAGCCTATAGGCCGCTCCTGCCTCATCACTTTCCTATTCAAGAGAGATAATAAATCAACAAAATCTGTGTCCCCAAATGAAATTTAAAGCCCTGAAAAATTTATGACTCAGAAATCCCACCATATGCTTTAGGGTTTCTTCCCCCTTTCACATTTTAAAGTCGCCGGATTTAATTTGCTACACGAATGAATCTCATGAACTTCTTCAAGAAGAAAACTTCGCCCAACGGTATCTCTTTCTTCCTTTTCTTTTTATGGGTTTTCTTATGTGAGTAGTTTCATCTAATTTGCTTGACTTCACTACTCTAAATTAATGCTGTTCTTGGTTTAACATATTTTTAATGGATCCTAGTACTGGGTTTCTCTTGATACATTATTTTGCGTCTTACCGTGAATTCTACTGATTGAATTCTAGTTTGTTGGCTTTAATCTTGATTTGATGATTCTTTGATATTTAAAATATGTGCTTAGAATCAGAAAGAGGGAACCCGAGTTTGTGGATTCTTACAATTTAGTAATATATGTTGCTTCAATATAAGCATAAGAGGTGATTATCTTTGTTAATAGCTATTAGAATGAGCTTCTCTTTTTAAGCATGAGGGATCAGGGCTATATTTTACTTTTTTTGGTGGATTGGGTTGGGATGTTGTCTTGGATTTCCTATGATTAGATATAACCAAATATTGGCAACTCTTATGATAAGTTTTTTAACCCAAAAACGGAGAGGAAAAAAACTGAGAGTGTTGCAGCTTTGGGTTTTTCAGTGCAACATCGGAAGAAAAAACTGCCATTGCGACCTTTTTTTTCCTCACCGTTGGAGCCTTGAAAATTTGAAGGACAACATCCTGTTCTTTGATTCCACCGTTTGGATTTTTACATGAAAACCTCTTCGAGAGGAAAAAAGCAACAGATATCCATAATATGTACCTATAATCATCAGCTCAGCTCCATAATTAGGTACAATCTAAGTGCATAATTGAGATTGATCCCACAACTTTCGAATAGAAGCCTTAATTCAATGTAAAAAACAATTGAATCAAAGAAAAAAGTGTGGTCTGCCTTCCATCAAATCCAACAATGTAAAAATTCGCAATAGTTGTTTTACTGAAACCGCCCACCACTCTCAATTTTTGTTTCTTTTTTTTTATGTGTTTGTGTTAGAGAAATTGCCCAAAGTTCAAAAGTTTTGGGGTCAAAGAAAATTCTAAACGTAAGGGTCTGAAGTGCAATTCCCCAAAAAGTCATGCTAAATCTAAGAGTGACACTTGGGCTATAGATGTGTCAAAATTTGATGCTAGTGGGGACATGCAAGTTTCCACAATGTCAAATGTATGCCCTTGTAGCAATATTAAGCATCCTGGGACATGCAAGTCCCTTGTACCCACCTCTTTGGGTGCTTTTGATTGGTTGTATTCCTCTTAATACATCAGATTTTGCATGCAAAAATTTGAAAGTTCCACCTCCCAAATTTGAGAGAGCCAAAAAGGAGAGTTTTGAAGGTAAATTAAAGGAGGAGAGTAGTAACCGCTGCGGCAGGGAGCTATTTCCGCAGGCAGCACCCATGGAAGGTTGTTGTTGATCAATGACTGCTGTTCCGGCAGCAGTGGTAGGTGGCCTGGCCATGTCGGGCCACCCGTGGGTTGAAAATGTAAGTCGACATAGCCAGGCCACCCGTGAGTTGAAAATGTAAGTCGACTTGCAACTTAGTGAGGTGGGTGTGCGCGTATTATTGATAATCAACAAAGTGAAAACTATTAGTTCAAGATTAATCAACAAAATAACAAGAACATGTTCAATTATTTAGTAGAAATCCTCTTTATATCTATCAAGGCTTTCTTCCCCAAACACACCTCGATAAGGAACGACCTTATCCAAAATCTGCATGACTAGTCAATGCAACAAAAACGACTACGTATAACTAAAGACCCCGGTATCTTGGATATAAGAAGCCAGGCAAGGGGGCACAAGATCACGTTAATAATCCACACTATTCAACCGAATCACAGAACCATACAAGCTAACAAGCCCAACATAATAGCAGTCAAATAATGCACATAAACAAATCATATCATGCGATTTACGTCAAAATCATGTTGCACACAAAATTATCACATTAACACCAAATATCATGGTCAATATGTAAAAACGGTAAGGCTAACATTTATTAAATTTTATAATGAACATCATTCTTAAGTTTTATTAACCTAATGAAATTTATTTAAGTTTTAGGCAAGCATTAAAGATAAATTTATTTTTAAGCGTTAAATGATGAGTTCAAAACGACACCTCTCGTTATTTAAACTCCCACAGTCACCTCTTTACGGATATGTCGGATTCCACCAAATGATCACCTCAACAAAATAATATGTAGTTATATAATTAGGCGTGAAATAAATCGAAATAATGTGACTCGGAAGGGAGCGGTACAAAAAATGCAACAATGCTACCTACCGCTGCTGTTCTGCAAGTGCAAGCTGTTGCAGGCTGCTGCTGTGAATGGCAGGGTTTACTACTGTCGGCACCGAAGTTTACCGGTGCCAAAAATTTCTCCTCTCCTCCTTCAATTTACATTCACAACTCTCCTTTTTCTTCTTTTCTTTTTTCTTCCTACAATTACAACTCTCTCACTTTGGGGAGTTGGGAATCTGAAATTTTTGCATGATTTTGCATGCAAAGAGTGGCTATTTATAGAGGGTTACAACCAATGAAAAGTGTCCAAAGGGTGATGTCCCTACATGCTTAATATTGCTACAAGTGGTATAAATTTGGCAATATGTGGGGACATGCCCCACTAACCTCAAAGTTTGGCACTTCTACATATCACTCCTAGATTTAACATGACTTTTTAAGGAATTTCACTTCAGTCCCTTATGTTTAGAAAATTCTGTTTTGACTCTTTGACAATTGGGCGATTGATTCCATTCGAAAATCAGTTTTAGGGTTAAATTTGTAAGGGATTTTTGACATGATTTAAATTCAATATTAGACAAGGTTTTTAGGGTTTTACAATAATGGTAATTGACAGCTTATGGCATTGATTGAGTTTAGAGGTGACTTACTGAGTGTAGAACTTCGACCCATTGTTAGGTCAGAAGGACCTTGTTTATGGTTGTCAGATCCGAATTGAACACATGTCTAATTTCACTTCAGATTTCTGGTTAAGTTTCTCAATTTTTTTTAATATCACAGGCATTGAGGGCATTGAGCACGAGATTTCATCATTACAAATTGAGGTATTTTATTTATCTCTTTGTACCACAGTCCTCTAATGTTCATCTATTTGTTAATTTTTGATAGTCCCATGAGAAATTCTCACAGTTATATGCAATTTCTAGGAGACGAAATTAGTTGGAGAAATCAAGAAATCAGCCAAAACAGGAAACGAGGCAAGTCTGGTCCAGTGATTTGATATGCATATTTTTCAGAACTCTCTTATTCAACTTGGTTATTGTTATACATTTAAAAGTGTGCTTAACTACCACCACCTAGTACACACTGGCAAAGTACGAAAACTCCAAAGATGTATCAAGAATTATCTTGTAAGAGTTTTAAATTGCATTAACTTGAGATTTTTCTTGTCAAACTAGGCTGTCACCAGAATTCTGGCTCGCCAATTAGTTCGGCTGCGGCAACAGATTACAAACTTGCAAGGGAGTCATGCCCAGGTTGGTTCAATTTGGTTATAATGTTGCTAAGAAACTGTTTCTATTTGGTTTGTGCATGAAATTAATGTAGGAAATGTAATAGTGTGTCATGAATACAATCTAAGACGTTTGTATTGAATAAAGTGTTTAACGTTCAATATGTTAAATGAGTTTTCTGTAATGGGTAGGCTCATATGGTACATTGGATTAATAATTCCTTTAGATTGGGGCTCTTGGTTTTGACTCTCAATGACTAAGGGTTGGTGGCTCTTTGTAATAGTTGTGATGTGATGTGCACTCCATGTATTTTGATATGTTAGAACTATAGAGGAATCATGTGAAAATATGTGATTACTAGACTATAATAATTACAAGGTTATGAACTTGGATTGTTATACGTGTGTGTGTGTGTGTGTGTAAGTTCTTAAAATCTTTAATGGAGGAGTAGAAGACTTAGTTTCGACTTTAGAATACACTTCAATAAAGGTAATTAGACATGCATACAAAAATAAATATTGATTTGCATATAGTATTTTGATCTTGGGTAACAGATAAATATCCTACAATGAACGCTTTTTATGTATTCTTGCCATGAGAATGTATGTATTAAAAAATGTGAAATGGCTGTAGAGGAAAAAGTCTTTCTGATTCTGATCCCACTACTTTCTTTCGTTTAATAGTTATCTTTAGCCCCAAAAGGGAAGATTGCGTCGAAGAAAGCTGAGAACGTTGCCTCTCCTCCTAGGTATGCTGCTACGTACTAGTATTGCTTTTTGGACCACCACCATCCCGTCATAATGTTCTTTTGCTTTCGCTACTTTCGTCTTTTCTAGCCATGGTTTCTTTCATTTGTTGCATAATAGAAGAAGTAAAATTTGGTAGGTGGTAGGGTACTGATGTTTACCCCCTCAAAAAAGAAAAAAAAGAAAAGGGTACTGATGTTTACATAGATAATTTAATAATGTTCTTATGCTTTTGTATAAATATATCCAGTTCTGCTGCATCAAATGATGTTGAGGACCTCGACAAAATGCTGGCGTCTCTTCGGCGAAGATGACCTCCATACCATACCTTACATATTATACTGTATTCAGATCACTAATTACAAGAAAAAGATTTAGGAATGTTTTTTTTATTATTATTATCATTCTTCCTATTTCTGTTGTAATTTTAGTTAAGACTTCTTGGTGATTAAATTACAATGACCCACTTGGTGATTAGATTTGGTTCAAATATAATTTCATAGGGCTAGCTAGATAGATTGATAGAGAAGTTCCTCTGCACATAATATGTTAGGTTAACAAAAACAAATTAAGAAATATTTTAATGATAAATTAGCAAGCCGTTGGTGAACATAGGTGTTTGTTTCTCATATTAAAGATGTCTTTAGATTGGGAGAATTATCATCAGGTGACTTGTCTAGATTCAAATTCTTACAATTTAAGTCACATCTTAGAATTTTAAGTTGATCAACTATTATTTAATCACTGAAATGAAATTGTTCTTCAAATCAAGTTTCAAACATTTTGACAAAAATAACCCAAAAGTGCCCAGTCCTCCCAAATACGTGTTCCCACACAAGCCACAAATCTAAAAATTGGGATATGTAGCTAACCGGAGCCCACCGTTTGATGTGTCAAATAGAAATAGATAGATAATAATGTGGATTATCTTAATTTTTGGGTTTCGGAGTTTTAGTTTACACTACTTAATTTGATTTTAACGTTGAAGATATTCCAAAAAGTTACTCTATTAAGGTGCAAAAGCTGGTTCAAACTCTGAAAGAATAGAATCGAATAGAATCTTCTTCTTTTCTTTTTTTTTTTTTTTTTTGTTTTGGCTCAAAGTAAAGATAGAATTTAGTACAAGCTCAATTTATTATTGGAAATTTTGGTTCTACAAAATACAAATTGTATTATTCTCTCTTTTACTTTTTTATGCAATTTCTATCTTTTAGAATTTTACTACGCTGCAAAATTCCAATACGTAAAAATTATGACGGACACTGTTTCAACTAGTAATCATTACAATTCATTTAGAAAAGAGGTGAGAGAATTTCTAATTAAAAGCCTTCTCCGTTGGAAAAGTCAACCCTAGCTTTTGGTAAATTTTCAACGGGGAAGAACATAATAATTCAAAATCTAATCCCTTATAAGTTCTGATTGCACTTTATACCTTAAACTATTATTTATCCTATACAGGAATCCTGTAACTCTCCAGCTTTCTCAGGGGTAACGATTTCTCCTCTTCTGCGCAATTTTAAGATTTCTGAAATGTCTGTGCGAATGCGAAGATCTCACTAATTAGTTTCATTCTCTTATAATTTGTCCTCTATTAAACTTGCTAGTGAAAAATTCGTCATTTTGAATCAATTAGGTTTCAAAAGTAATCAATTTTACATTCATCAATTTCTCTTCTTCTTAAAGATCATCGTTTCTGCATTACTTGATTGGAATTGAATTGACAAGATTAACTGAAAATTCTGTTGTCTTTGTGTTAGCCTTTGATGATTTTTGTCCTGATATTTGGGCTTAGCAGATATGCAGAGCCAACTTGTGTGCAGCGGGTGTAGGACTGTCCTTATGTACCCCAGGGGAGCTGCCAATGTTTGCTGTGCCATATGCAATATGGTGACTGCTGTGCCACCTGCTGGTAGTATTATTTGCTGTCCTGTTTCACAGTTTGAAACTGCTTTCTTCAAGTTGACCATTCCGTCCAAATTTCCCATGGGTGGATTTACTGTATTTCTTCAGAACTACTGAACTTTATTTACATCCCCCGTGTTTCTTCGTACATCACCTTCCCATATTATATACTAGTTGTCTTGACTTATTGCATGATGACTGGTTTGAAATAAGTTACACTGCATTGTCCATATCACTATTTTTCATTCATATCTTTCCAAGAGGCTATCAAAGAAGTGTCTTGCTTAGTAAAGAATGTGTTCCGGATACCAAACAGCGTGTAGCATCTCCTGGACAGTAAAAGTTTTACTGTGCGCTGTAGGAATACCTTGACTTTCAGGAACACTTACACAGACCTGGTGTTGCTGCTAGTGTTCACATATTGGTTGTCGATTTTCATACAATTACCATGTTCAATACAGTTTTTAAGTGGTCTTAGTATCACCGAAGTTTATATTTCTATATTCAGGGATGGAAATGGCTCAATTGATATGTGGAGGTTGCCGTACTTTACTTATGCATGCACGTGGTGCTACCAGTGTCAGATGCTCCTGCTGTCATACGGTGAACCTCGTGCCAGGTATAAACATGATTACTAGTGATATCATGAAACGTGATCCCTGTATTATATAAATCCTCAATTAACCTCCACATTGTTATGCTGTCCTCTTGGAAAAGTTAAGTTTGACTACTTATGTTCCCTTATAATACATGTTAATTTAGAAAGACCAATGGTTCTATTTATGCTTGCTTTTTCTTTTCTTTTATTCTCATAAACTAATTGTTGTTGAGTAATGGATGCGCAGCAGCAGCAGCACCTAATAGTGCTGCTCATGTTAACTGTGGAAACTGTCATACCATGCTGATGTATCCAGCTGGAGCTCCATCTGTTAAATGTGCAATTTGCCACTTCATCACAAATGTCAATGTTAGTACCATTTTTTTATACTCACTTTTAAGTTTTAATTTCTTCTTCGCTTACACCTACCAAAAGAAAACATCAGAAATGATACCTTTGATTGCCATGTAAAAAAGTTGATATTCCTCTGTTTCTTACGTAGATGCAGGCCTTATTCTCTTAATGGCAATATTGACTTACTAGCTAAATCAAATAAAAATAAAAGGTCAGGATAAAAAATCAAAGGAAGGATATAAGGAATAAATTGTTTGACATTTTAGACATCCATTATTTTGGATTAAAATACACTTTTAGTCCTTTAGGACTAGACCCTCAGCACCTGTGGTCCCCCGTGTTGCAAAATTGCACTTGTGGTTCTAAGTTCTAAAATATTTTTCATGTTTGGTCTTATCGCCCCCTTCCATCTATTTGGGACCAAAAATGCAAAAGTTTGAGACGGTCTTATGAGTGCAAAACAGAGACTATCCAATGGGGCCAAAGGTGCAAAAATTGATTGGAAAAGGGGTGATAGGACCAAATGTGAAAAACATTTTCGTGGGACCGTGTTGAGGTCCCAATCCATGCAACTTTGCCATTAGCTTGTGTGTTAACGCGTTCCTACTTCCAAATGCTACAAGTAATCTGGCATGTATCCTTTAATCAATATCCAGTTGACTGTACTTATTTGTAAGTTATTCCTAACCATTTCTTCTGATGCAGACTGGTGACACAAGAATCCCTATTCCTGTGCATAGACCTGGTGGGATTTCTACATCATCTTCAACACCAACAACTGCTTCCACAGTGAGTCACTCTCTTTTGTATCTGCTGATCAAATAAATGAAAGTATCTGCATTTAATAATTGAACTGCCTTGTTTGCTACTCGCAGAATCAAACGGTTGTAGTACAGAATCCCATGTCTGTTGATGAAAGTGGCAAGCTTGTGAGTTTCGTCATATTACTTGTCACTATTTTCCATTCCTTCAGTTTTTTATTTTTAAGATGCATTTGTTGTTTAAGTTGCAAGAAATTGTCTTATATGTTTAAAAACGGAGGTTGATATGATTTGTTATTACAACAGGTAAGCAATGTTGTCGTTGGTGTTACAACATAGAGACGGCAAGCAACGAATCGAGACATCTATGTTTCGGTTTCAGATATTGGCTTCAAGGGTTTAGTGCTATTTGTGCAGAATTTTGCTATAATTTATATACAATTGTCGAATATTGGTTGTAAAGTAGCATATGAAAATTTAGTCCTGAACTTGTAAAAAGTTTTACGATGAATTGTGTGCAAGTATTGTATTTGCAACTTTTCTGAAAGTAACCCATCTGTATGTACTTAAAAATTTCAAATATATTATCTTGATTTGGTATTGGTATACATAATTTTAGAAGTTATGTTTGATTTGATAAAAAAAAAAAGAAAAAAGGTTTGTTTGCGAATTTGAAATGCATATTTCGGTATGTATGAATAATGAATTGCCTTTGAAATCGTTCCATCAAAGAGCAAGATAGTATGCAATAAACCATATCGATGGAGAAAATTGTTATTAGGTCAGGATTTGTGAAATGTTTTTTGTGAATTTATGAGATTTACGTCATCAAAAGCTTGATAAGGGTCGAAGCAGATGATCTGATTCGGATAAGAATGAATGATATATCTTAGAATTAGGAATATTTTTCATTTTTTCAAAAAATAATAATATTGTGGTTTGGTTTGATTTATTTTTTTAATGAAACAGTGAAACGGATTGATCCCCACAAAACGATGAATTCAAATTTAAATTCTCAATTGCAGGTTCATATGTTATGTCCGATGTGCCTTGAAAATCCAGAATGAATTAAATTAATATTAGGAAACCTATAATTAGGAAACCTAAGAAAGTGAAGAAGAGAGCTACATTAATCGTAAAAATGACCAAAAAAGTTAATTTTCCCATTAAAGGTACTATTTACATTTTGACTTTCACGATCTATTATTAGTGTTTTATACGATTATACTTCATTTTATAATAACCCTCAATTTTTTAATTTTTTTTTATCTCGAGGTTTAATCTCTTTCTAGGCGCGCCATATATATTAAGTGAGAATTTCTTCCAATAGTAATTCGAATCGTTATTTTAGCTTTTACTAAAGACACAGAAGTTAACATTAACTTATAATATTCTTAATTGACTGCACTATATAATATTCGACGCATTCACTACATAAATCTCCTATATAATATAAAACATTAATTATGTTATTAGAAATAACAAGAATTATGATTAAATAAAATTAATATAAGATAGTATGATTTATTTATGGCAGACTTCATAACAGAAGATTGACAAAGTTTACTCTAGTCAAAACGCGGTGATCTTAATTTAGTAAAGATCTTAACGTAAATACATGGAAAGAACAAGCAACGCGTGCGGCCTATTTTATCAATTTCAATTCGATTTTCAAAGTTTTTAAAGATAAGAACCGAGTCTTGTACGTTCATCCACTAGTAAATTATAGGGTGGTATTTTTATTTCTAAAAAACACCTTCTTTTCCTTTTTTTTCTTTTCAAAAGATTTATGTAAATGTTCTTTACAGTAAATTGTTTTCTGACTGAAGCAAGTTTCAACATAATATTTTCATTTATCAATATTCACATGGAAAGTCTGAATGGTTTTTGGTTTTATTCATTTCATTTTCACCATTTATACTGGTAATTGATAAAATTACAGATACTAATTATATGAATTGAATTCTTTTGTGTCAATAAGATGAATGATACTTTAGACTTTCTCAAAAAAGAAAAAAAAAGAAAAAAAAGGAAAGGTACAAAGTTTTTTTTAGAAACGGTAGTAAATCATTACTTCAGTCATTGCATAATTAATCTATCAGTGACTATAAAAGTACAAAAATAAATAAACTACGAAAATTAATATTAAACTAGATAAATATGGGAGTCGAACCCAATACCTTTTGCAAGTTGGTTGTAGTAATAAAAAGAAAATACTAAATTGCCCTTATACACATTTATTTCTCCCCCCCTTTTTTTTATTTGTCGCTTTGGCCAAATAAATTTATTTACTTTTATTTGTCGTTTTAGGATTTCAATGTAAAATTAATTATTTTCTACCAATATTACCCTTCTTATTAATGTTTGTGATAAATGCTAATTAATGATGTTATTTGATTAATAACAACTTTATATGAATATAATCAGTCTCAAATAAGGCAAACAAATAACTAAGAAATTTAAATTTACAACACGCCACAAAAATAAACTTTCTACATAGGAAAAACTTATCTATCTCAAATTTGATTTTTGTAACTTTCTTGAACTTGAACTCTATAACAAAAACTTTATTTATATTTCATTACATTTTTTAACTAATAATTAGACATGATAAATCTAAAAGTTCATCTATAACTAAGAGTCTAATTCAAATAAAGATTCTGTTTTACAAGCGATACAACCTTACTAAAGTTAAAATATTATATTTTATTCTTATGACAAAATAAACAAAATAGTGAAAATACCTAATTTTGAAATTATTGTATATCTTTTTTATGGAGACACATGACTTACGTACAATTCAAACAATACATAATTGAGTACATAAATTTTATTTTAGAAATGGGAGTACATCAAATTAATCACAACAAATTCTTGATTTTTGTATTTACATATTGTACTTTGTTTGGCAATCAAGTGTAACAGGTAGTACACACAACATTGATACAAGTACTTGGCTCGAGACTTATCCGGTAACCGTTTTTTCCGTTAAAATCCGGGCTTACTTCGGGACAGCCCCCAACCCCACCCCACCCCACCCCACCCCACTCCCCACGCACAATTCTGACACAATCTCGAAATAAAACTAAATACTATATATATATATATATATATATATATATATATAATTATTATTATTATTAAAAATAATAAACAAACAACACACTACTAGTCTACTATATATAGGATAGTTAGGAGAGAACTAATCGAATCGAAATACAGACCCACTTCTTTTCTGTTTCTTGGATCCGACTTCCTCGTATTAATTAATTAATTAATTAAGAGTCTTCTTATCAATTTTCTGTATTCCTATATTCTTTCAATTTAAAGAAAATAAATTATAGTATAAATTCTAATCCGAAATCCGAAAGAAACAAAAAAAGAATAACAAAAGCAACACTCAAGCAACGTGGAGCTATTGATGAGGTATTATATTTTTGTATAATAAATAGGGCAGTAAATATAATTCAATGAAAATAATAAGTTTCCTTTTTATTCCTTTAAATTCGACAACCAATTTGTATGCCCTTTCCTTGTGTTTTAAGGTTTTCTTTTTTTCCCCTTCCCTATTTTACTGAGTCCAAATATACTTTTGATTTTCTCTTTTTATTTTCCCATTCCTGTTTGCAGTAAAGGTGATTTACCTGTGACTTAATATTGTGATTTCTTGAAATTTGCCTTTATTTCTGATGATTATGTTATAATTTAAGGTTTAATATATTGTTGATGTGGTTTTATATGTCTGATTCTTGAAATTTATTTGGGGCATTCGGAGGGAAAAGGTGAAACTGTTTGTCTGGATTTGGTTTTTTTTATCAGATTCCTATTAAAATTTAGGTTTCCTTTTGTTTTCATGATTCCTATTCTAAGCGTGTGATGATTTTTGTTGACTTGCCTGCATTCATAATCATTTGTATATATATATCAAAAACACATATTATTAGGGCTCAGTTCATATTCTAAATTCAATTTGTAAATTTCTTCCCCAAAATCTAGGTTAGTTTTCTCATATCCTCCTCTTAATTATTTTATTGAATTTATCAAAGGGTTAATTTATGTGCAGATCTGATAGGATGTCCCCTTTTCCCCTGCATTTTATTTGTAATACTCTGTTTGTTTTCATATATGTAAGTGCCGTCTATGGGTATTATGGTTGATTATTATGTGTTGTTCTGGTATAAGTTCCTGTAAATGATTGTAGATTTATAACCGGATCCAATACAATTGAGCTTCCATGAATCAAGACAAATTTTGCAATATTAATGATTTCTTGTTAATTCCTTATGTAATAACCAAAATTATTTATTGAAATACGAACTTTAGTTTCTAATTGTACTATTTTTTTCTCATCAGGAGTAGACTTGCTGGAGAGAGATCCTGCGGTCTGTATTTTTATATAGCAACTCAATCATGCGAATGAAGGTTTGGATCTTTACCTGTATATTTCATATTGTTTATGTTTTCTAATTATTGAATCCTATTCTGATTGAATTTCATTTCTTAGGTCTAAGAGTCAAATTTAGAAATATCGTATACTACTTTCAAATTGCCCCTGTAATTTTTGTTGCTTACAATATCTCAACACATACAAAGTTTATTCGAAAATTGCAATGTTGAACCAATAAGACATCCAGAATCTACTTTTTTCTTGATAAATTATTATAGTATAACTTTTGGCCTCTTATAATGTTCGTCATATCAAATATACAGTTTACAAATAAGTATGTCCAGAATCAAGAAATTATTGTTCATTGACTAAATATACGATGAAATATTCATAGTATTTTTCTTTGCAGGATCATACTTCCAAAAATGAGAAAAACGACGACAGCCATGAGACTCCAGGCAGTCCTAGAAATCGAAAGGTGCAAGAATGATTGTGTCACTTATATTGCAATATATGTATTACTTGATTTTAAGTGAACTAATTGCAGATTTTCCACATTATTCTTTGGACTAATACTAATTGTTTTATATATTTGTGATGTTTATATTTAACTCGTGATATTATTTTATTTATCGCCCTTCCATTGGATCAGGTATCAGCGAGATGGAGTCCTTCTGAATCATGCAAACTGATTGTTGATGAAGCTCCGGTCTTCTATCCAACCGCTGAGGTATGATTTTAATTTTAAATTCGATAATAATTTCAAGCCTTGTAATTTTATTTAATTTCATTGGGATATTCTTTTAGGAGTTCCAAGATACCATCGGGTATATATCAAGCATACGGTCCATAGCCGAGGCATATGGTATCTGTAAAATCGTTCCTCCTCAATCTTGGACTCCACCTTGTCCACTAAAAGATAAAAAAATATGGGAAAAAGCTAAATTTTCTACAAGAATTCAGCAAGTGGACCTTCTTCAGAATCGAGAGCCTATGAGGAAGAAGCTACAAAGAAAGAGAAAACGCAGGAGGCAATTTTTTTCAAAACCAAGGAGACGGGCTCGTATTGAAAATTCAGAATCAAATACCGGTTCTGACCCTGAAGACAAATTTGGTTTTCAGACAGGGTCGGACTTTACGCTCGAGGAGTTTGAAAGATTTGCTGATGAATTTAAGTTATCCTACTTTGACGTTAAGGATAGACAAGAGGAAAAGTGGTTTCCCTCTGTTGAGGAAATTGAGGGAGAGTATTGGCGGATAATTGAGCAGCCTACTGATGAAGTTGAGGTCAGCAAACATGGTTTCATATATATGTTTTTGTGATATAAATATCAATTTATATACTTCTTTTTTTAACTTATGTGTTAATATAGGTTTACTATGGGGCTGATTTGGAGGCTGGGACATTAGGAAGTGGATTTCCTAAGAAATCATCATTATTAGCCGACTCTAAGATTGATCAATATGTGGAATCAGGCTGGAATTTGAATAATTTATCACGTCTTCAAGGTTCGGTTTTGAATTTTGAAGAGTGTGACATCTCTGGTGTAGTTGTACCATGGCTTTATATAGGGATGTGCTTCTCATCATTTTGTTGGGTAAGTTAAATTTATTTCTATATATAGGCTTATTTATGATCTTCATTTTAAAATTACTTTAAGAGAAAAATATTTATTAATATAATTCTCGTTTTTTTCTTTCTAAAAGCACGTTGAAGACCACCATCTCTATTCACTGAATTATTTGCACTGGGGAGATCCAAAAATTTGGTACGGAGTACCGGGAAGTCATGCCTCGGAATTGGAAAAAGCAATGAGGAAACATATGCCTGATCTTTTCGAAGAACAACCCGATTTACTAAATCAATTGGTAACTCAGTTGTCACCTTCAGTTGTTAAGTCAGAAGGTGTGCCATTATATAGAGTTGCCCAAAATTCGGGGGAGTTTGTTCTTACCTTTCCAAGAGCTTATCACTCTGGATTCAACTGTGGTTTCAATTGTGCCGAGGCTGTAAATGTAGCACCTGTTGATTGGCTACAGCATGGACAAAGTGCAGTCGAGCTCTACAGTGCTCAATGTAGAAAGACTTCAATATCACATGATAAGTTGCTATTTGCTGCTGCACGGAAGGCTGTACAAGCACTCTCAGAGATCTATTTTCTCAATAAAGAAAATCCAGAAAATTTGAGATGGAAAAGTGTTTGCGGAAAGAACGGAATTCTTACCGAGGCAATTAAGGTAAAGTGATGAATAAATATATATGGAGTATTTGTGTGTGTACAAGGGAAAGTTGCACTTGCTCGTCTTTAGTTCTTTTTGTACTTTATCCCCAACTGTTTTGCATTTTCACTAGCCCCCCCACAACTTTTAATTGTCAGTAAGCACATCTCCCTTTTAGAATTTAAAAAGATTAAGGGATAAGTAAATTGCAAAATGAGTAGGGTGTAAAGTGCAAAATGGCTAATAAGTAAGGGGGTAAAGTGTGATTTCTCTGTAATAGCTATACCATTAATCATTGTTTTCTTTGAATTTCAGAAAAGGGTTTTGTTAGAGGAGAAAAGAATCGACCATCTTCCGAAAGTCACACGCTTAGAGAAGATGGAAAGGGATTTTGATTCAAAAACGGAGAAGGAATGTCTTTCTTGCTTTTATGACCTACATTTGTCTGCTGCTTACTGCAATTGTTCCTTGGATAAGTTTGCGTGTATTGAGCATGCAAATCTCATATGTCGCTGTGATTCAGACAATAGATTTGTCCTTGTCAGATACACCATTGATGAGATGAACACATTGGTCAAAGCATTGGAAGAGAGCATGGATGCTATCAAATTATGGGCATCCGAGGATTTTCAGTTAAATGGTAATACAAATGAATATGATAAGGAGGATCTAGTAAAAGATTGTGTATCTGAATCTACTTGCAGTGCTGATGATTCCAAGAAAGAACACAAAAACAATTCTGAAATGAATCTTAAAGAACTGTCGGATGAACATAGGAGCAAGTCACAAAAAAACTTTGCTGGATGTGACAATTTAATTGTAAATGCGGGGAAAATTAGTGAAGCAAAAACCGAGCATTTAGTTCCAAGGAATCTAGGTTGTAGTAAATTGTTTGGAGTTGATCTTTGTTCTACTCCACTTCCAAACCTTCAGTTGAACACCTCATTGAAAAACGAGAACATGGAGTATAGTGAGGTCTCTCAGCTTGATTCAGATGCTGAACCGAGGCTTGGCTTTTGTGTTGAACCTATAAACTTTGGAACAGTAGTGGGTTCTGGAAAACTATGGTGCAGCAAAGATGTCATATTTCCAAAAGGTATGTATAGAATAACTACATAGTATTTAACAAAAGATTCTCCAAGAAAATTACTTTTTTTTTTTTAATTTACTTATTTTGAATCACTTCTGCAGGATATAAAAGCCGTGTAAAGTTCTTTGACATTTGTAATCCAGTGAATATGAGTAACTATATATCAGAAATCCTCGATGCTGGGTTGCTAGGTCCCCTTTTCAAGGTAATTGATGTTATTTGATATCAATTCTTAGGGTTTAAATAAAGTCATTGACCCAATAACGGTATTTTTGTCATTTATTGATTCTGTTTCTTTTTTTTTTTTTTATAATAACTTTGAAGACATAAGAGGGGTAAAATTGGACCTTGTAAAACGCATCATACATATTTTTAACATCAACTTAACGGCTTTAGCAGACTTTTTTTGAAACCTCAAAGGGTTGTTTATATCATTTCATCTTATAAAGTAATTATCCCTATTTTCTGTTACCATATGGAAACAAGTTCTAACTTGTGAAAAACTATATCAGGTTAGTCTAGAAGGGCATCCAGACAAGAACTTTGTGGATGCATCTCCCGAGATATGCTGGGAAAAGGTTGTTGAGAGACTTAATAAAGAAATAAAAAGACAAAGATATTTAGGGGAGCAAGGATTGCCTCCATTGCAGCCTTCCGGCAGCATAAACGGGCTTTCAATGTTTGGATTTCGCTCCCCCTCCATTATTCTGGTAAACCTCAGCTTTTGTTCTATATCTTTAATGCAAATTATACAAACCACTCATGAGGTGTGCAATTCCCTATATTTACAACCTTACCCCTAAAAGACTCCTAAGCTTTAGCTGACAGTACATATATAATACCCTCGGTTTGGCTTAAATTACATAAATACCCGTAATTAAAAACCTATTCCTCCAATTGTACATTGCTTACTAAGACACCCTTGTATGAGAGAACTTATAACAGTTACTCCATAAGGTTTTATATTATGTTTTACGAGTATGTGTCCACAAAATTGTATAAAAATCTAAAATTTTACTTTGCCCCATACTTCATCAAGGGTGGTTTGTGTAATATCCCTACATGATTTTGTGGGGGGGGGCGGGGGGTTGCTTTAATTTGACTATACCGCGGGGGTAGTTTGTATAATTAATTCTTATCTTTATTCTGAAATAGTTTTAATTACATCTTTCTCTAAGATCATACTATGGTATTTGATTCATTATAGCAAAGCTAACTGGACTATATGCAGGCTATCGAGGCTCTTGATCCACGTCACAACTGCACGGAATATTGGGAAAACAAGCTATCTACGAAGAAACTGTTATCAACTTCAACCGATAGTGTAGGAGCCGAAAGGGTATTTATGGAAACTGATTTGGATGTGCCGGAAGTAGATAATTTAGTCGTAGGTAGCTCTGATTCTTTAACCAATGAGAAGATACGGACTGTGTTCAGAAGACTATTGAATAAAGCTAATACTGAGGAGATGGAAATAGTGCATAAGATATTATGGGAAGGGTCAAATAGCTCTTTGAGGAGAGTAGCTATTGATATAGTAACGGAGGAGATCCTGAAATCACATAAATAAGATTCATTATTCTTTTTGGAGTTAGGTAGTTAATCTTTTTGCAATTTTTAATGTGTTATTTATTCAAATTTTTGGTATAAAGGGGAAAAACCTGGCTCTGAGTTGTGCAGGGCTGCCGCACACATTCTTGGTTTTGACTTTTTTTTTAATTTTATTTTTTATTTTGGGTTAAAATGATGCATACATAGCCTTTGTACAAATTAGAGAACATTTTCCTGACCTTTATCTAATTGAAGTTTTAGTGTGGATTATCTAGTTTATATGTTAGTTCCAATCAATTGGTTAATTACTCTTTCTATATGTAATTTTAGTTTGTGAACTATTCGATATTTAATTTGAATTACATTGGAAATAATAAATAGTTGGGCATGGTTTGTTGATTAGTTCATGAGTTTTTAGGGAGTCTTTAATAATGAAAGATCTAGGCTTTGAAAATTGTTTAGTTTCATTTTCACTACTATAATTCAAGAATCGAATAAAAGTCTAAATAAAGTCAAAACACAACCTTGATCAGCCAAAGCAAAATACACTTTAAAAAAAAAACACTAATATGAAACACACAATTAATTCAAATAACCAAAAACAACTCCAATTAATATCAAAACTCCTCAATCCAGAATCAATTAATTCCCAAAATTGCAATACAAACATGAACTGTAAATAATGAATCTACTGAGCTACACAACTCAACCACAATTACAAACAACAGTTAAAACAATTAGACTGTAGGATTGAATAATCAATCGAACAATCTCCAATCAACTCCAGATTCCCATAAACCTGAAATGAGAATGAAAGAGATGATCAATGATGGTGCGCACAAGGAATTTCAGAGAGCAGAGAGAGAGAGGCAAAACTCACGTATTCAGGTGTTGCCTGCTGCAATGCGTGATCCTTAGCAGAAATAGCCGTTAGTGTGGTCCTGCAGTGGTCCTGCCTTTTTTGTGGCCACGTGCACCAGTTTGCTGCGTCAGCTGCCAGCTCATTGCTCACGTGTGAAAGACAACGTCATATCCTTCTTTGCTCCTTATTAACAGAAACGTGTTTCTTCATCTTACGTTTTAACTTTAAAGTCCCTTCCTTTAATTGTGGTCAAGTTCGAACCCAGACAGCTTCATTTATTCAATTGAGGTAGCAGGGGGAAATTTGCTTATTTTAGTAGAATAAAAGGTGCATGAGAAATGCACGTAACAATTCCCTCCCCTGCAAACCATCCTTGTCCTCAAGGACAAAAAGTGGGGAACTTCTTCTGCAGAGAGTAGAAGTCTTCCCAAGTAGAATCATCCTCAGACGTGTTAAACCACTTAACCAGAACTTGAGTAGAAGCTTTGCCATGTTTCTTGAAAAGTCTTCGGTCCAGAATTTTCTCAGGTTCAAGAAGTATATTACCATGCACAGTCTGAGCTTCAGGTAGAGTTGGACATGCAGTAGCTGATCCCAGCTTCTTTTTAAGTTGTGAGATATGGAAAGTGTTGTGGATTTTTGCAGTGCTGGGAAGGAGTAATGTATAGGCGACCTGACCCACTTTGGCAGATATTTGAAAGGGCCCAAAATACTTGGGACTCAATTTAGTATAGGGGGTGCCTCTCACAGTAACCTGCCTGTAAGGTTGGAGTTTAACATACACCCAATCACCCACCATGAACTCCATATCTTTCCTTCCTTTATCAGCCATTGATTTCATTCTGGACTGGGCTCTAGTAAGATGATGTTTAAGGAGTCTAATTGTGCTTTCCCTAGCACTTAAGCTTCTGTCAACAGCTTCCACAATAGAGGTCAAGGGGTGGTACAATAAATGAGGAGGGGGTGGTTGGCCATAAACAATCTCATAAGGAGAGTAGTGGGCAGAGGAATGATATGTAGTATTGTACCACCATTCAGCCAAGGGAAGAAGATTAAGCCAAGCTTTGGGTCTATCCCCTACCAGACATCTTAGATAAGACTCCAAACACTTATTAACAACTTCCGTTTGACCATCTGTCTGAGGATGGTAAGCTGTGGAATGCAGTAGCTCAGTTCCTTGGATTTTGAAAAATTCCTTCCAGAAGTTGCTGAGAAAGATAGGATCTCTGTCACTGACAATAGTTTTAGGCATTCCATGAAGTTTGAACACTGAATCAGTGAATGCTTGAGCCACTGTGATGGCAGTGTAAGGATGATGCAAGGCTATGAAATGAGCATACTTGCTCAACCTATCAACCACAACTAATATCACCTCTTTACCCTGGACCTTAGGTAGTCCTTCCACAAAGTCCATTGAAATATCTGTCCAGATCCTATCAGGGATAGGAAGCGGTTGGAGCAATCCCAAAGGTAAGGAATTTGTAGATTTACAAGCTTGACACACTAAGCATTCTTGAACAAAAGAAAATACAGAAGGCTTCATCCCCTTCCAGAAAAAATGCCTCTTGAGTCTATGCAAGGTATTAGACATACCTGAATGTCCCCCTTCTTTGCTAGCATGATATAGAGCAATCAGTTCTTTCAACAATATAGGGTCTTGCCCAACCATCAGTTTACCTTTCCTTCTAAGAGTATCATTG
Source organism: Penstemon barbatus (assembly GCA_003313485.2). Classification (NCBI taxonomy): domain Eukaryota; kingdom Viridiplantae; phylum Streptophyta; class Magnoliopsida; order Lamiales; family Plantaginaceae; genus Penstemon; species Penstemon barbatus. The sequence goes on from CM064877.1 coordinate 442,135, forward strand.
ATCCAAGAATATTGAGGCTTAGATGTTGGGTTCTGACTCAGGATAGTAATGAGCCTTTGAACTTTTGAGTCAGTTGTCCAACTTTCTTTGATTCTATCAATGAGTGAAGAAGAGATCACCACCAAGCTGTTCAGGCAAACAGAATCTTCAAATCCTTGTCTGCTAAGTGCATCTGCAGCTTTGTTTTCAGTGCCTTTCTTATAAATAATAGTAAAGTCATATCCCAGTAATTTCACTAACCACTTCTGTTGGGCAGGAGTGGAGATTCTTTGTTCTAACAAAAATTTTAAGCTTTGATGGTCAGTATAGATAATAAAATGCCTACCAATCAAATAAGGTCTCCATTTCTCTACAGCTGAGACAAGAGCCAACAATTCCCTCTCATACACAGGTAAAGCAACATGTTTATCACTGAGTGCTTTGCTGAAATAAGCAATAGGTTTGTGCTTTTGCATTAGCACAGCACCTAGACCAGTCCCTGAGGCATCTGATTCAATTTCAAAGTTACAGCTAAAGTCAGGTAAAGCCAAGACAGGGGTAGTTACCATGCATTGTTGAAGATCTTTAAAGGCTGTAGTTGCTTCTTCAGTCCACAAGAACTTGTCCTTCTTTAATAGATTTGTGAGTGGTCTAGCAATTGCTCCATACCCTTTTACAAACCTTCTGTAGTAGCCAGTCAACCCCAAGAACCCTCTCAGCGCTTTGACATTTTTTTGGAACAGGCCAATCCAACATAGCTTGTACTTTTTTCTCATCAGCAGAGACCCCTTCATGAGATATGATGTAACCAAGGTATTCCACATGATCCTGCCCAAAGCTGCATTTGCTTTTCTTAACAAACAGTTGGTTAGCTCTTAGTATATTAAAAACAGTGTCTAAGTGTTGTAAGTGTTGATCCCAATCATAACTGTAAATTAAAATATCATCGAAAAATACTAGGACAAACTTTCTGAGTTGTGCTTGAAAGACTTGATTCATCAAACTCTGAAAAGTGGAGGGTGCATTAGTTAAGCCAAAAGGCATAACAAGAAATTCAAAATGGCCATGATGTGTCCTAAAAGCAGTTTTAATGATGTCACTCTCTTTCATCCTGATTTGGTGGTACCCAGACCTTAAATCCAATTTGGAAAAATACCTTGCACCATGTAATTCATCCAGTAACTCGTCAATTACAGGTATTGGGAACTTGTCCTTCACTGTAGCTTTGTTCAGCTCCCTATAATCTACACAAAGCCTCCAAGACCCATCCTTCTTCTTTACCATCACTATAGGGGATGAGTAGGGGCTGTTGCTGTGCCTGATCACCCCTGAATCCAGCATTTCCTCCACCATTTTCTCTATTTCATCCTTCTGTATAGATGGGTATCTATAGGGCCTCACATTTACAGGTTGTGAGCCTTCCTTTAGTATAATAGAGTGGTCATGTCTTCTGTGGGGAGGTAATTCAGTAGGTGTGTGGAATAAGTCATCATATTCTTGTAAGAGTTCTTGCAATCCATGTGGAGTGCCTTGTGAGTCCATAGTTGCTAGGCTCATGATTTGAAGAGGGGAGTTGGGTTGTTGAATCCAGCTCAAACTCATCATGGATAATTCTGCTGGATTGGACAAGAGCTTCTTCATCTTGTTCTCTTTCACCACTTTGATATCATTCCTTTTGCCTCTCAAGCATACCTTCTTCCCTTCAACAGTGAACTTCATGAAAAGTTCACCAAAATTCCATTCTATTGTTCCTAATGATATCAACCATTGCACTCCCAATACCAAACCACAACCCCCTAAGGGCAGCACCATTACATCAGTAGAAAAAACAGTACCATGCATTGACCATTTAAATTCCTTGCAACAATGTTCACTGTAAATCTGATCTCCCCCAGCAATAGTAATAGCAAGTGGAGTAGTTTTCTCTAATTTGCATCCTAGTTTCCTAGCTGTGTATAAGTCCAAGAAGTTGTGAGTGCTACCTGAGTCAATGAGGATGTGGACAGCCTTCCCTCCTTGATAGCCAGTGACTCTCATAGTGTTGAAATGTGTTACCCCAGTCATGGCATGCACTGACACTATAGGAGAATCAATAGTCTCATCCTCTTCACTGCCTGTTTCTTCTTCTGCTTCAGTGATCATTTCAGGAGCTTCTAAGTCCATCAGCCATACTTGCCTTCTCTTCCCACATTGGTGTCCAAACACATACTTTTCATCACACCAAAAACACAACCCTTTGGACCTTCTTTCATCCATCTCTGAAGTTGATAAGATTTTTGATGCTCTGGGGCCATTTTTGTAAGAGTTCTGAGGGACTATTTGGTTTTGATTGTTGTTGGGACCCTTGCTGTTGGGAGTTGGTAATAGAGGTGGGTTTCTGGATGTATTAGTAATCATAGGCTTCCTATGTAAAGCAGAGTTGGTCTGCTCCTGCATCCTAGCTAGGCTGTATGCTCTTTGAAGTGTCCTAGGAGTCAGCATCCTTAATGGCAATTCAATATCCTCCCTTAACCCTGTCAAGAACATGCTGATTGCATACTCTTCTGAAATGTCTACTTTGTGCAGAAGCTCATCAAAGATGTCCATATAACTCTGTACAGTAGAAGTTTGTTTCAATTTCTTCAACTCCCCAATAGGATCCTCAAACATGACAGTTCCAAACCTGTGTTGTAAAGCCTGCACATATTCCTCCCAATGGATATTATTCCTTCTTAACTTAACATATGATTGGTGCCAATGTAAAGCCCTACCCTCCATGTTAAGACCTGCTATTTTCACTTTAGATGCATCTAAAGTCTCATCCATCTCAAAAAATTGTTCACTCCTATATATCCAATCCTTCACATTGTCACCATAGAATTTTGGAAAATCTAATCTCATAGTCTGCCTATTTGGAATGTGATGAGAAAAATTACCATTATTGAAAGCAGTGCCTCTAGGAGATTCATGATGATTTGATTCCCCACGATTCACACTATTCCTCTCACTCAACAGCTCAGCAAAATTTTTTCTCATCTCCTCCATACACTGATCAACCTTCAGCTCTAACCCCATTGAATTTGCCTTCAGTTGATCCAGTTCCTTTTGTATCTCCTGAGATCTAGTATTAACAGCCATAAGTACTCCCACTAAAGCGCAAGGAAACCTGGCTCTGATACCACTGAAACACACAATTAATTCAAATAACCAAAAACAACTCCAATTAATATCAAAACTCCTCAATCCAGAATCAATTAATTCCCAAAATTGCAATACAAACATGAACTGTAAATAATGAATCTACTGAGCTACACAACTCAACCACAATTACAAACAACAGTTAAAACAATTAGACTGTAGGATTGAATAATCAATCGAACAATCTCCAATCAACTCCAGATTCCCATAAACCTGAAATGAGAATGAAAGAGATGATCAATGATGGTGCGCACAAGGAATTTCAGAGAGCAGAGAGAGAGAGGCAAAACTCACGTATTCAGGTGTTGCCTGCTGCAATGCGTGATCCTTAGCAGAAATAGCCGTTAGTGTGGTCCTGCAGTGGTCCTGCCTTTTTTGTGGCCACGTGCACCAGTTTGCTGCGTCAGCTGCCAGCTCATTGCTCACGTGTGAAAGACAACGTCATATCCTTCTTTGCTCCTTATTAACAGAAACGTGTTTCTTCATCTTACGTTTTAACTTTAAAGTCCCTTCCTTTAATTGTGGTCAAGTTCGAACCCAGACAGCTTCATTTATTCAATTGAGGTAGCAGGGGGAAATTTGCTTATTTTAGTAGAATAAAAGGTGCATGAGAAATGCACGTAACATAATACTAATATTGAAGAATGTATAATTTGCATAAAAATGAAAAAAAAATTGAAAAATATCAAGAAAGACTAGATCACAATCAACAGCCAATTAAAATTTCCTATAAACAAATTCATCAGAAACCCAAGAACAGAGTAAGGAACAACACTAGACACGATTGAATCAAAGACAGCCTTATTACAGAGCAAATTTCAAAGTATCTTGAACAGAAAAACAACACAAAAAACAACACAAAAAAGAACCAAACAGATCTTAGATATCTCAACGCACAACAAGCACGCCCATGCGTCAGACCTCGGGTCAAAAGAAATCTCTCCCGGAAACTCCTTCGGCGTCCATATATGCCCTCCGGAGGTGGTGTTTCCGGCCGGCGGCGGAGGGAGTACACCGCCGCCAAAAACAGAGTAATCAAGAACGCTCTTGATTCCATGTACGGAAAAAGCAGGGTTAATGAAAATATCTGGGTGCGTGATTTGTGAGTCATCAATGGTGAAATTGGAGATTGAATTGTTCGTAATGATGATGCATTTAGAAGGAAAGAGAGTAGGGAGACGAGTGTGAATCCGAAATTGCTGAAGATCGGAGAAAGTGAGGCGCTGTGGGATTATGTGATATGAAATTAGAAAAGGGTCTAAATTTATTCCCATGGGGTCGCCGGAGGGAAGCTGGGAGAGGGCGGCGTTGGTGGGGATGAAGAGGGTGGCGGTGACAGGGAGGTTTGATGGGTCGGTGGAGGAAATTAAGTTTGCCCATCCGGCGAAGTCTCCTGCGCCTAAGAGTGCGTCGATTATGTTGGTGATTTGGTTTTGTGGAATTTCTTCTGGTGGTGTGGTGGAGGGTGGCGGTGGTTGAGTGGGTGGTGAGGTTTCTGTGGCAGAGATGAGGCGGAGGGTGGAGGTGGTAATGAGTGCTACTAGGAGGAAGAAGGAATTGGACGTCATGGTTTGGTTCTTGCCAATTGTTACCAAAAATGCAGAGAGAAGAAGATTCTGTTCTGACTTCTGATCTGAGAGAGGTTTATTGAACTCTTAATTTGTTGTAAGTTCTAACTGACGACTAACTACCTACCTTTTCCCGCTTTAAAGTTCGTTATTTGACTTATTTCCTAGATTTTTATTTAATAATTTTTTTTTTTTTTCCACTTGTACATAGAGAAATTTTATTTTAGCTAAATGAACAAAAAATAAATAAAAAATAGAAAGATTGTTTCGTTGTGCGTTTTATCTCTTGAACTTCAATCGATCCCCCTTCAACAATCGTTTATGCACGAATAATTGTTTTACAATTACTTTTCTTTTCTATGACCTCCCACATTAGCAATGCAATAGTACAGTAGTGATATTATTAAGGGCTACGAGGAACAAGACTACAACATCAATTTAGTCGTAATAAGATTACCACAACATTCTATAACTCTATCACTTTTCCTAAATAAATTTGACATTCATAAAATTATTTGTAATTATGGTGGTCAATGACTTTATTTAAATTCGTTTATCTTGAAACACCAAAAAATCACATTTTAATTCCATTAGATAATGGGTTATTTGTGTACAGGCAACATTTGGACCATCAAAGAAATGCGATCGATAATTGGAGAAGCAAAACGTGCAATGTTGATAATTCAAGGGCTATGTTACTTGAAACGAGGATATGAAGAGATAAAAATACTAAATCATTGAAAGAGCATGTTCGTTATTACTGTACACGAGGAAGAGGGTGATATTCCTCGAAAGGGCAAGCTCTTGTCTCAAGAACGAGAGTTCCTTGGTCATTACATTCATAGCCTAGAGCTTATTATTTAGTTTGCACAAAGGTGCACCTCAAAAACTGTTTAATACTATCTCCTTCACTACAAAAGAAAAAAAAATAATATCTCCTTTGGCTGCAAGTTAAAACCCAGAGTGCATAAAGGCTGGTAGAAAGAGTTCTGCGTCACCAATAACTACTGCAGCAAAAAAATATAGAAATTAGACCAATTTTAAAAACAACCAACTTTTCGAGTATTTTACAATATAAGCACATTAAAATGTAGGATATCATACATACACAAATAAAAATCAATATCACCACGAGGCTATGGTTTTGTAGAACTTGAATGTTCCAGCACTTCAGATTTCTTTGCCCAATATTGTTGAAACCTTTGTCTTGCATACTCCATGTAGTCAAAGTCAATTTTATTAACATGTTCCTGAAATTATAAAGGGAGAACTTGTAATGAGTAAACTTCATCAATTCATACATGTACCACTGGATTATGCTAATTTTGGAAGACATTGAGTTTGTGTAGAGTACCGAGATAATTCCCCATAAGCCCCAATGGAGATGGCTTGCAAGAGTATACTTCTCCACTTCCTTTATTAAATGATCCACCTCCAAGTCACTAGGTTGATTTCCTGCATAAAATTCTAATACTTCAGAGGATATTTCATTAGAAGACATTTTTGTTGATCTTTTGGTTCATAATAAATGAGACAGTATATATATTTTTTAAAGAAACTTGAAAACAATAATATTCAAAAATAGGTCATTTATTTAAAATCCTCCACCACTCTGTATAGGTCTATTTCTTAAAGGAATATAGACAACGTAGGAATAAAACTTCGAATCATATTATTCGTATACGTGGATCAAATGTCTCTGAATAATAAATAACTTATACCTGAATAACTCAGATATATATACACGAATCTTCGACGCTCCTTCAAACCTGTGTAAAAAATAAAAAAAGCACTAATTTTAAATTTCCAAAAGGAGGATTATAGATATGAAACATGCTGGACGGAAAGAACACAGCACTACCTGGATAATTCCTATAGTCCAAAATGTGCGGGGTTTCAGTATGATAGTCAGCTGCCATCTCACAAAAATGATTTGCTATATCATAGGCTACATGGTTATAACTTGCATATTCATAATCCTACAAATGCGAAGTTAGCTTAGATCAAAATGAACTACTCAAATGAGAAGACATTATTTCATTGAACCAGACAAGAACTAGTTTTTCTTTTATTTTATTTTAGCACTGGTCTAGAAAAGATTTCTAGATCTAAGATAAAATTATGATTCACGCCAAACTTGCAACATAAGTATCATGCCATGTGCGCGGAAATCAAGTAAATTCAGCTAGTAGAATCATTATAAACAATAGAATAGCAATCTGGTATCTGTTTTACCTGACTATTATTTTGACCTGAGTCAACCAAATCTACCACCCCATCATGGCCCCTAGTCACTCCAAGAGTAGCCAACAACTCTACTAAATGTGCTAAAAAGGATCAGAACCCTCCATCCAATTATATCACGAAAGAAGACAGACCTAGTTAGAAGCAACTAGTTGCATTATTAGATTGTATTAAATCATATAGCTTCTTTATTGGAGAAATTTGTGGGTGCCTAGTAAAGTCCATGGGTGCTTTTTACAGGATCTCGCCAACAGATAAACAGAAAAGCAGTACTAAAGTTCAGAGAATTATGAATAATGAACACTTTTTGGACATGGATCGAGGAATTACACAACCACACTGAACAATAATTCTCTCTTACATAACAAATAAGTTTGTATTCATGCCTTCCACTTGCAAAAAAGGTAACCACAATATGATAACACTCACAATTATTGTTATTAATCTGGTTTCTTCATCCATCATTATGTTACCATATTGCAAATCATTGTGGCAGAATCCAACAACTTGACAACCAGTAGAGAGATTCTTTTCCAATGCTGATATTTCATCTTCCATGACATTCAAACGAAAGTGCTCAGCTTCTTCCAGCGTAGACAAACGTTTGGCTTCCTTAAGCCAATTGCTTAACCATAAAATGCACAATTAACCATAAAATGCACAAAACCTTATATAAGCATATCTCTAACCACACAAAATAATATGAACAATCTGATGACATTATCACAGCAAACAAGCATACCGCAATCTATTCCAGACTAAGACAGTTTTAGGCCCAGGCATATTGAGATTGTGAAATTCCTTCATTTTAGTTGCTATAATAGCAGATATCTCAGGATCACGCAAATCAGCAGCTGTTAGTGTCTACATAGCCACAAATAAAAGATAACTCTCAAGCTTAAATAAATAGAGAAAAAAATATTAAAACTCAACAAATTATTATCATTAGGATTTAATAAAAAGAATATTAACAAACCTACCCGAGCTCGAATAAACTCCTCGATACGGCCATTGAAGAAACGTCCAAGCAATCTAGGGCCTTGTCCTTGCTTGGACATGAATTCAAATGTACGGATCTCGTTTTCACGATCGAAGAATACATCCACGCCCGCACCATAAATCCTAACCAAAACTTTCCTGGATCGAGGTAGGGATTCGTCGTGGTTGGAATTGGTTAGCCACTTGATCTGGTAGACTTCGTTCGTCATAGCTCCTTTGAGAGGAATGACCTGCAACGCGTTCGCATCGGTTATATCCGGCCATTTCGCCGCTAAAGATTTGAGAATTCTCGTGGCCTCCTCCGGAATACTGCTTAAGTGGCCTCCTCTGTTCTTCTCCGCAGAGCCCATGTAATTCAGGATTGAATTGGAATTTAATTCAGTTGCAGAGGAAAGGCGAAGAGGCTGAGATTGAGAATTGCGAGAGTGCGAAGAAGAAGAAGAGCAGAAGTGGAATTGCAATGCCGTAGCCAGGTGGCGCTGTGTAAGTGTAACCGCGGAATTGTTATACCATGTGCGTGTCACGTGATACAAGCATCTCATTCTTATTAACCCACCCTCCAAATCTTTGTAGGTTTCAGGAGGAATTATCCCTTCCTTCATTCTGATATTATTAATAAATATATATAATCCATTTTTTTAATTTGTATTTTTATAGAGAAAAGTGTATTTTAATTTAAGTCACTAATACTGAAACAATTATCATATAGAGTATAGACATATACTCCTCACAACTCTTACTACCGACTTTCTAACAAACTACAAAACAACTCTTGGAAGAATTTATGAATATATATAGTACTATATATACTATATATCTCACTGATCAATTGCTAATTGTTTTAATTCACTAAATATGAGGAAAAATGAAAACCATTTAATTCATTAATTGTTTTCATAAATTAAAAAAGATTAATTAAAGCACTCTGACTGCTTGATATCATATCTCACTCAATTGCTTATATATGCATATGCATTGCACACACAACCTTAATTAATATATTAGGAAGAGTTGATGAATTGGAGAGAAATTCGAGCCTCATGAATTTTAATAAATAAAATTGGCCATTATTATTATTATTATTATTATATATATTATATATCATCGGTCATTATATATGGTTTACTGCATCTTCCATCTACACATTGGATATATGAATTTCAAATATTAATTTTTAGTACAAATTAAATTAATGTTACTTCACTTTAATTTGTCACCATATCTATCTATCATTAAAAACTGTTGTACGTATATTCTTCCAGAACTCGTTCGATAGTCCTCCGCGACGTCACTTTATCAATTTCAAAGGCTCTCATCTCATCTTTCAAACCTACACAATAACAACATCAACAAATTAAACCATCATATATAATATATCCTTTAATTAATTATACTAATGAGAATATATAATTAAGAATGGACTGACCTGGTTCATGTACAATTAGTTTAAGTGGCAGTTGAGTAGTAGTCGAATTCAGAAACAATAACATGCTTTTCATAACTTCAATAGAATCACCAGATACTAGCATTTCCCTCTATAAAATCAATAACTTATATTATTACAAACAGAAATATTTAATGGTACTTTTTCTGGATAATCCATTCGGACCTCTAGAGATATCAATGTAAAAAAATTCAATAGCTAGCTTTTTTACAATCTAAACCTTGAATTTCTTCTGAGAATCATAATATCCAGAAACAACTACTAGTATGCCAAGTTTTTCCAGCTCTGCGTTAAAAGAATTACAGTAGCTAGCGTTAAATATAATTTTGTTATCTCTATTCACCATATATATATAGAGATGAAATAGAGTTAAAGCCAAAAAAAAATTCCAAGTAATTAATTTATATATATGATTATAAATACATACTTTGGAAATTTATGATTTCTTGAATTGAAGTGGAATCATAAGACAGCAGTTGTGAAACTGACATTCCAATTGAACTCATCCCAACATTTGCTGCTAGAAATCTTGAACTGTTAATATCTGGTTTACCTGTGTCAAACATATTTGAAGATGAGTTGAATTAATGAACATATCGGTAAGGTGAATTCACTATATATGTATATGCCGAGCGTTCATAATTTGGTACAATTTCTAAAATTTTGCAAGAACATAATATTTCTTTCCATAAATCCAAAATGGTAGAATTGCATTTTTAATCCCACATGACTGGACATTCTTAACACTTTTTTGAATATTCATAAATATGCATGTAAGAACTAAATTGGGGGTTCAAAAAAGATGACATGGGCAAACCTGATCTGGTCCATTTCTTGAACTCCTTCTGCAAATTTTCTCTAAGGTCAGATGAACCGTATGATTTGTACTTCACTGAAAGGGAAGAGGGGGGGTTTAAAAACAATGTGAACTAACTTATAATGACAAGATGTAGAGTTATGAAAAATAATATATCTCTTACAAATTTGGTAAAGTCCGTTACATCCAAATCGACCAGCTCCATTAATTAACAATGTGGCCATGTATTTATCTTTAGATGTACAATTTGGGCTTGATAGGTTTCCAGTATCTAGAAGAATGCCTCCTAACTACCGATCAAACAAAAAAAATATTAGCATGCATAATATTTGTCATTGACCTACGACAAAACCAATAAGCTCAAAGCAAAGAAGACAGCATAGTCTTTATAGTTGACGATTTTTTGCTTTTATCTTTTGACGCAGCAAAAGCGGTCTAAAAATTAAATTACTTAGAAGAGAAGTCCACAACATCGAGAAATTATTGATGCATGTAAATGAAGGTTGAACACACAGTACCAAAATTCTACTGAATCCTTGCCCAGACAATATCTCGGGTGAAGTCATTGCAAAATTTTCAGCAATAACAGTACAGCATGAAGCATCCTGCAACAAGAATAAAAATCATTAAATTACAAAAAGAGATAAGAATGATAAAAAAAATTTCTCTTGCACAACACATTTAGCATTATAATGAACCATAACAAGGCGAAAAAGAAAACCTTCGTGGAATTGAAAACTTCAACTGTTGCCTCTTTCAAAGCCTGCTCCAAAATGTAGCATGTTTTTGTCATTTTCTTAAGCTTGGCAGCAAAACCAGAGTGTTGAAATTAAGAACTTTACCTCTTGATCAGATGGAAGCTTATCGCAATTGAGCAAAACTAGTTTGAGACTCCCAAACAAATGGTAATATGACAAGTCAATCTGGTAATAACTCAAATAAATTAAAATTCAGATCTTACTTAACAAGAGGAACAAAACTTTGTCAGGTGGAACATACTTCGTCAATAAAAATCAATGAAGTCGGATCAATATGGCACGAATCAAACAGCCATTGTAGATCAGCACGTGAATCTAAATCGGCCCTCTTCATGTTGATGACTGGCACGGTACAAAATTGTTTGCTCTTAAGAGTCTCGTGAAGATAGAAGGCATACATGATCGTAGAAGCCACAGATCCCACATCTGCATAATAATATGTTCAGATTACATAACTATTGTTGACTTGCTGGTTTACATTTGAAGAAAAGACAACCAAAATCCTTAAACATTTACATTTTATAACTCTTTATCACATATCACTAGAATAAAGACAGATGTTTATTCAGTCTATTCAGTTCATTCATTAGAAAGTATATATTAGTGTTTAAAATCTGCAATACAATGCAGAAAGCATGGAAATTAATAGCCAATCATATCTTCTTAATTTTCTTGTTCATCTGCGTGCGGACCTTGGTTAACTGGTTTTTTATATGCTACAATGCTTCCAATGCACAGGTAATCTCATCAAAAGACACGTGCCATTTTTGGTATATACCACTAATAAGGCTGGACTTTTGAAAAACAGAAAAAAAAAAAGAAAAAACTTGGACACGTGTTATCTGGAGCAGGCATTGCAAGCCGTGTAGCATCTAAAAAGCGGTTTTAACTGCAACTCACATATTTTACTTAACTGTTATGACCAAATTAGTGAAATTTAAGACACCATTCAAGAAATTAACTAGCAAGTAAAAGAGTACTCCCAGATGAAGAACTAAGTGTCATGTAATTAGGAAGATCAACATTCTAAGAAAAGATGGAACGAATGAGATGTAAGTTAAGAGAAAACCGTCAATATTCGGAAACTAAATGATACTAAGTGAAAATATTAACTCATGTCTTGTTGGTGCTACTTCTATAAATAAAATGTTATGCATATGTTTTAAGTTTTATTTATTATGGTACTCGGATCTTTAACGGATCAATCATCAAATAAGCCAAGATCCATACTTGCTCTATATATTTCAGATTATGTATATTTTTAAATGGATCATATGCATCAGATCTCTAATTGGGTAAAGATCCTAATAAATCAGGCCGCATACAGACCAAATTCAGATTACAATTCCTCTCTATTGATAACCCAATTCTCTTATAAATCATTCTTTAATAGTTTGAATTTGTGATAAGGAAAACAGTGACAATAGTTTAAAAGTCAAGAATGAGAATGCAAGTGACCCAAAAAAAAAAGGAAAGTACAAGTATTTTCGATTACCGGCAACATTTGGCCCAATTAGAGCATGCAGGAACTTCCCTGGAACACCGGCATTCACATCGACTCTCCTAGCTTTGAGATACTTATTCAATTTTTCAACACCCTCACATGATTCAACAACCTCCATTTGTGGTGAAGCCCCGTAATAAAACAAAGCTGCTGAAGGAGGAAGAGGGACATTAGAAAGATCCATACGTCTCTTACTCACATTATATGATCGAAACACCAAAGGCCCCTCAAAGTCAGTTTGAGTAAGGAACTCTTCTTTTTCTTCTGAAGCATTTGGACTAGAAACAGTTGAGGATTCAACTGTATCAATGAAGTTAACATCCAAATCCGACTGAAGAATTCTTAGTGGAGACGAAGTTTTTGACCACCTCCCAGATAATGACCGCCCAATAGGTTCAAGGACAATGTCCAAGGGTGAGGTTTTAGGATTGTAAGTGGCATCTTCAGTTGCAGTAATACTGATGTTTTTGGATCTTCGGTCTCCGATGTCTGAAGCTGATCTATAAATATTTTTGCTCATTAATTTTCCTTGAAAGTCGTTAGCACCACCCTTATTCGTAGCTGTTGCTTCACCTCTTCGCATTCCCTCAAAAAATTGGTTATCACGAGCACGAACATATGACTCCTACAATGCAATTGGAAAAAATTCCGATAAAAGCACGCGTACATAAAGGAATCATATGGAATCTTTAAGGCATGTATATACATGCACTCCCATGTAATGATACACAAAAGCATGAAGAACACACACATCTACATATACATGCTATATTTAAAAATATACTAAATATTTATATAAACCAGATTATTCACCTCTTAATTTGTTCATTGCAGCAGAAGGGCTGAAGTAAAGTTAGACACCAAGTAAAAATCGTAAAGATGGTAGGATTTGTAGCAACATACTTAGAGGCAGTGGGACTCGTAACAAATAATTTCTTTAAGATATGGCATCTGAATTCGTAATTGATACATAAATAAATATTTGAACTTTGAATTACTCAATAATTATAGTCATATACTTTATTTTTAATCCTGTTTATTTTATAAGATAATGTGGTAAAGGAAAAAAAATGAAGAATAGCTTGATAAGCATGGTAAGCGTCAAGCACATACTCTCCATATCTATCTCAAATTTTCAATTGTCCCTCAAATTCTTGGAGAAATCGAATTTTACTGCAAACAAAATGCATGCTTAGTTTCTTGGAAAAAAATTAAATTAGATTCTATCGCTTGACTGAATTTTTTACTCTGGCTTTTCCTCTGCCATTGATTCTTTCCTTTTAAATTTTAATCTGTATATCCCTTCTCTCTGTCTTTTTCTTTGTTCACTTTTCCACTGCTCCAATAGAGGTAATCAATTGAGTGTAAAATAGAGAATCCTCTACAATTATGTCCAAGAGCATCAATAGAACATTAAATATCAGAATGTGGTAGTATTGTTTGAATAAAAGTTATGATAATGATATTTATACGGCATGTGTAGAGCTGGCCTTAATTTCATAACTTTTAAAGTTGTAAAGTGAAAAAACGAGCAAAATACACCATTGCGTTCATGGATTTGGCATTGTATGATACCATCGATTTTTATGCCACCAAACTCCCACGAGAAATTCACTACACAAGCTTGGTTTCTGCCATCTTTCTCTCTGTAAAGGCATAGATATACGTATAATGCCAACAATTGAATCTACCAGATTTTACCAGCTTTTGTCAGTTGTTAGACACATTTCATAATTCTCTTTCCAGCAAATGAAAATGAAAATGTGTTAAGTGATGGAAATCATTGCTTGTTTTGTCTTCACCTCTCAAATCCACTTTAAACTCACATTATTCTTGATGTAATCCCATCTATATATTCCGGTTTACTTCAAGATTTTAACCACACATTCAGTCCCACTCCATTTTAACCTCCACCAAAATCCCCATGACAAAAATTAAATTAGTTGAATATATCTTATGTAATTTTCTAAGCAACTTTCTATAGCCTATCACCTGTTTGCGATAATTCCTCAGTAAAACTCACCATATGAATATCACAGAGAAGAAAGAAAATACGAGTTTGAAAGCTGATTAATTTACCTTTTGATTTGAGGCGATTGAACTGGAGGAGGATCTTGTGGACTTCATGTTGTTGGCAGCAATGAGAAAGAAGGTATATCCTCATATATTTAGTGTGTGTGCTGTGTTGGAGGCAACGTAGAATTTGGGGGAAAACAAAATCATTGGACTGTACACATAGTCGATTCCGCCATTGGAGTAAGTTGTTGGACTTATTGAATACCACTCGGCAGATATTAAACATCTTTAAGCAAACAAACAGAAAACGGAAAAACCCAAAAAAGGCATTAATTGATTATATGGAGATTATATTGCTTTAATTGATGATTAAGGAAATATGTGGATTTTACCAAGAAAGGCTTGCAATAACCGGCTATATTTATATTATCTCTACATGGTAAGTAAATCATTCTATAAAATAATAATCACATGCAAACACGCTGCTTTGTAACTAATTAATTTCTTAATTAATTTATATGTTAATTAATTTGTATGGTATTGGAATTTGGAAGGAGGAGAAGGGAATTGGGAATTAATAAAGGTTGAGAAGGGACATGCCTGGCTCCCTGTATGCCACTCGGCGATGCTAATTCCGGCGGATTGGCTGAGGCGGGTGGCGTATGAGGAGTCAAGCATGTCAATCGGTTGAACTTCTCGATCTGCCAAGCAGCTGGTAAATTGCAATTTTCATTTTATCCCACTCAGTATTTTAAATCTTATGAAATTCATGCACTTTGGATTCTCCATTAGTTTTAAAATACTATTTTGATCTCATGTGATTCGTTTCAGTTTTGTATTTTTTTCTTTTTTTTTTTTTTTTTTTTTCAGTTTTGTATTTGTTGGTCCCACACAATGCGACCAAAAATCTTTAAGAAATCGAAACTAGAAAGTTTTTTTCCGTAAACTTTTATCAATTATTTTGATTTCATTAATTTCCTCTTTTTCTCTTGTAGTATTTTCTTTTTAGTTGCAGGTAATTAGGTGTGTGCATTTCATGGGGAAGATGATGAATGAAAGAGCAAGAACGGAGATGGTCTTCAAGTCAGTCAGAAAATACTAATTAAAGGCAGAAAAATACTAAAATGCATGTGTTTATTTTACATAGATTAATTATTCTTTAATTTTCTAAAAGAGAAAAAGTCATATATGTGTGTTGGAGTATTAATGATTCAATTGAACTGCTACATCTTCAAAATCATTTTAAATATGTTATCCTTTTGTTGTAGCTAGCATGATCTGCCTTATTTTAAATAAATTATATATTATAATAAGTTTTTAAAGTTTCATTTAATTTGTAATTCCTTTTCCCACTTCTTCGCATTGACATGGTCTGTTTGAAACTTCTTCGTGTGATTCTCATTAGAACAATATATATTCCCTTGTTTTTCTTTTTACTTTTTCATAATATTAATTAAACAGTTCTTATATATCATGGGTTAGTCTATTATATTATGTTGATACTTTTCTTTAATACTCCGTATAATATATTCCCATGTTAGGAAAAAAAAAGTTGATGGCCTAATGTATGACTTTCATAAATAATAATAAGTACTACTGTATGTTATTCTTGAGGGTCGATTAATTGCATATTTCAACTTAATCCAAAGAAATTATATTTAAATTAGATTTGATTTCAAATTTTGGATCCGTAATACAGATAATTATTATTTTCTATAAGATATTGCAGTTAAGATTGTGCTTGTACATGTTCTATTTACATTCAAATATTCATAATTTATCAGATTCGTATTAAACCAATTCTCTCAAAACTATATAAGCTTTAGACATTAATTAAGCTGGTCACATTTTGAATTTTGTTTCATATCAACCAAGCAACTGAAAAGGTATAAGAATTCAATTATCTTCAAAAAAAAGAAAAAATGGAAGTATCTGATTCTGAACAATAACATTTAATCCATTTTAGATTTGATATGCGTATAATTTTGTGTTTACTCCGTCGAGTCCGTCCAGCCCAATAGAAAAGGTTTAAATTAAAATATTTATTTGTAGACCCAGCTGAAAAAATAGCGAACGACCCGGGCCTCCATTTTGTGATCAATTGTCCTAAATAATTCAAGTCCGTTCCAACAATTTATTTATTACAAATAACAAGTTGACACAATAAAAATGGTAAGAAATAAGGGTCGTCAATGGAAAGGATTTCAGCATGATTTGGTCTGAATCCGGAACAATTAATTTATTATGATCTTTATTTAATTAGAAAAAAACAATATTTATGATTTGATTAAGAAAATGCTTAATTTAATTAATTACATGTAATGAATACGGATTAATTTGTACTTTTGATTCAAAATCTGATGGAAAGAGTGGGAAATAAAAAAAAAAAAAAATTCAATTCGTTGTTTAAAAAAAAGTTAGGACCAGACACATTATCTTTTAAAGCTTAAAATTGAAAAGTATAAGGTGTCCATTATATATGTCATGTGAGTCTATACTAATAGACTTGTGTGTTGGAAAAATATAAACTAGCTAGAATTATTTTGATATCATTGGGCGGTTACGTTGTCCGCGCGAGCTAAGTGACATACAGGCATGTTAAATTAAAGACAAGGAAAAATGCATAAATTATTAAGAAGACAAACAATTACTACTATATGTTGCCTACCAGACCAGAAGTAATGCCGGCCGGCCGGCTTGCTTTCATCGTGCAACTGCAGCATCAATTCCAGGCCTGTTTGTTAAAGTAAAAGAAAATTTGTATTTTCTAACTATATACTGAATCATATATATATATATATGCAAATTTATAATAATAATAATAAGTAATGTTGTTCCCTACGTGACAACGATGAATTGACAACATTTCGAGTATTTAGTAGGAGTAATTTAAATAATTTTAATGACTTTGGTTTTTCAAAACTTTAATTGAAATGCACTTAAAGGAGGGTCGTGAAGTGATGATATCTCAAAATGGATCGGATCCCCAAAATAATGGCAAAAAGCACAAAAACTTCTTGACTATGGAAGTAAATTCATCATTGCGTGCTCACATGATGCAATTCTGCAATCCGCCACAGAATCCTAGGGACGACTGTACAAATTTTATCTTCTAGTAATTCAGAAAATATTTAACTTTAATTTATTTCAATAACATACAGTATATATACTCCTCCTCCTCCTAGCTAATACATTATAAATATATATATATATATATAAAAAAAAGAATTGCATATTTGAACCCAATTTATTTAAAAATAACCAAAGTTTAAACCTACTTTAAAATTTTTAATAATAAAATCAAATTTTACTTTACACTCATGTTGCGTTGCGTCAAGTTCAACTACGTACAAAACTTTTCAAAAATAAAGTATAGATAGATGTTCATGGACCTCAGGCCAGTTTGACCTCTAATTCTGCCTGGCATAATAATTACTAGTCATAAAATAAAAGGCTATTGAACATAAAACCAGAGCAATTTTTGTTTTATTTGACAATA
This sequence comes from Penstemon barbatus, assembly GCA_003313485.2. Taxonomy (NCBI): domain Eukaryota; kingdom Viridiplantae; phylum Streptophyta; class Magnoliopsida; order Lamiales; family Plantaginaceae; genus Penstemon; species Penstemon barbatus. The sequence goes on from CM064877.1 coordinate 460,140, forward strand.
TTGCATTGTCCACCCTTCTCTTTCAGTTGTACGTACCTAAGCAGCATCAGAACATATTTATTGGAAAACAAGAACAATTTCGTCCAAAACTTTATATGTTGTACTTAATAATTGTTTTCACCATGTGAAACATTTAGGCAAGGATTTGGGCTTTCAACTTTAAGAAATTGAAAGCATTGATGAAGAAGAATCATGATTAATAGTTCACATATATATATATATATATATGACGGGAAGTTCCTATATATGGTATATAGCAACAAAAAATTTATGGACCTAGATCTCTGGATCGATGCCGAAAGAACACTACCACATGGACAAGACACAAATAATCATAATAAAAACAAGTTTATTTTTCTCAAAAATTCTCCTTTATTCTCTGGTTATTAATTTTCTTCTTCTCTTGTTTTTAATCCCATATATCCTACTCCATCTCTTACCATCGATCAAAATTCCTATTTGAGCTGGTATTAAAAATAAGGGTACATATGTCAATTACAACTAGATCTGGTTTTATGGATATTAATTAATTGCTCTGGTTATATAATAAAAATCTCAAGACTCATGAAACCAAAAAGATAATATCAATCTTATCTTTCTTCATATTAAGTGGGAGTAATTAAAAAGAAAGGCAGTGCACTTATCAAAATGATCGAACGGCCAGGAGCGTCGCCGTGACAGGTGAGTAGGCCGACGTCAGGCGGAGGCTGCCGCTAAGGCAAGTGTCTCGCGTGCTTAATTAATAATTATTAAAACCATTGTCACAAAAAATTAAATGACTTTTGCGGGCTTGAGCTGAGCCATTAATATTTAAACAACGACTTTTAATCCTTTTCGATTTAATTAATTAAATCAGTCGTCAGCATCGACACAGGGTTTGTCATTATTTTGTACCACTCATCACTTTTTAATACTAATTAATTGTTGCATTAATTAATTACTAGTATATACTATATTATATGTGGGTCGGAGGATTAAAATATGATTGTTGGTCACATGGAAGGAAGGATATTGCTTCTGATTCTGTCTTGTAAATTACTTACTAGTAATTACTGTACTAATTAAGAGGCCTGACAAAATTCTGTGTCTGACTCTGAGAGAATCCCAGTGTTAATTTGTTTTCTTCTGAGATTTTGATTGATAGTATTAATTTCATGCATGAACGTGGGTGGGGTATTTAATTCTTTTCTCTATTAAAATAAACCCAAATTGTATTCCAAAACTAAAATGTTAATTTTGGGGATGGGCCACCACATATATATGGTGAAATTAATTCTTATACTAAAACTTTTATTTTTAATGCCCTCCTCTTTCTATTCAATTTTGAACTAAATATGAAAATTAACCATAAAAAAAATTAGGATCGGAGGTAAAAATAATAATATTAGTATGTTTTAATTTAATTAAGTCCATGACGACGGACATGCTTTAAATTCGCAACTTCATGTGCTGAATTTAATTTGATTGGGAACTCCCTATCATAACCTCCACATGCTTGACTATACCAATGGTTAATAATGATGAAACATAAATTGCTACGCGCATTTTTAAATAAAATGATAAAAAAAAAAAATCAACCAGTTTTTTTTAGAGCCACGATAATTGTATAATTACATCAATATTGCTAATTAATCAGAAATTCTATTCAATTACAATTAAGAGACTATCAAAAATTTGATTCAAATAAATTCAATACTAAGATGCATACAAAATGGGCTGGTTTAATATAATGAATACAAACATCCGAATTATAGTCAAATACTTCATTTTATCTATAATTAATTAGCACTTTCTTAATAATTTCCCAACTTTACTAGCTAGTATAATATGGTCCCATCATATACGAAAAGGTCGGTGGTACATTATATATAACGGCCATTGACCTTTTCATTTACAAATATACGGCTCACTCTGTGTTTTTTATTTGTCGCTTTGCATGATAAAAAAAATTTGTTTAATTTTATTTGTCATTTTAAGATTTTAATATAAAATTAATTATTTCTATCAATATTACTCTTGTTGTTAATGATTGTAATAAATGTTAATTTTAATAATGTTAAAATTTGATTAAAATGATGTTTTGGGGGGTTTTTTTTAAGGTGACTATTTATTGTATTTCTTAATCCGTGTGCAACCCTCCAAAACGATAAATAAAAAAACCCAAGGAAGTACGTTTTTCTTTTCTTTTTGAAATTAAATTTCACTAAACTCAAGTTTAACAAAGTTTATAATCGGGTAGCCCCCAACACAAAAGAAATTAAGCTGAAGAGAGAAAATAGAAATACATGCAACAAAAAACCAAAGCAACAGATTGTGAGTCGCGAAGTTTGAACCACGTGTACAAAATCTGAATTTCTACTTTGCCGAACAGTTCTAGATTTTTCGATCTTTTTTTTTTTTATTCACCACATTTAAGAAGAATTTACACCCAAAATTAATTGTTTTTATTTTTTTTATTTTTTTATTTCATAAAACAGAAAAAAAAAATTATATTTGACGTGCGTCTAAATACTGACACGGTTCATGCACCACACCAATAAGACGTCTAAGAAAGTTTCAAGCAAATGGAAGGATTTTTTGCACTTTGCACCCTCAAAATATGAGAAATAAACACTTTACATCCTTGAAACATAATCGTATTTTGAAATTTATGGAAAAAAGAAATAAATTACCTATTTTTATTTAGTCTCTAGGGTTTTTGCCCCCAGTGGTCAACTTTACTAAAAAAAAATTAAGGAAGTGCTAATTGTTGAGTTTTTCTTTATTTGAGGGTGTTGAGTGCTAATATTGTGTTTAGGGGGTTCAAAGTGTCCATTACTCGTGTTTTGGGGGTGGAAGTTGATGAGTTGTTTTTAGGGTGCTAAGTGCTAATTCTATTTCAGAATGCAAAATGCTCATTTATCATGTTTAGGGGGTGCAAAGTGCCAAAGTTCCAATAATGAATTACCTATTTTGTCCTTAGATTCTTTGAGGAAAATAAAAAGGGTACAAAATGTTGAATTATTCATATTTCATGGGTGTAAAGTGTCAAATTTATATTTTGAGGGTGCAAAATGCTTATTTTCCATGTTTCGAAATGCAAAGTAGACATGAATAAATAGAAACATTGCTTGCAATAATAGAAGGATAATACTCTAAAGTGGCATTTAGAATGTCATCATAAATTTGGGCTATAGTATTGACATTTGACACCATTAATGGCAAAATTAAAATCACAAGTCAACCATCGTCAATCTCTTAAAAATTCTTGGTCTCAGAAGAAAACATTCCTCGACCGGTTATTCAAAAGCTAGAATGACACAATATAACATAGAAAAATTCTTGTCCAAGCTTGGCTTGGCCAAACCCATTCAATCACCAAGTAAGTGTATTGCACTTGCTTTGTGATTAGCCACCTTCCTGAAAGTTACATCCAATCCCAAAGCAAGTGTACTGCACTTGCCATGTAGTTACTTTGGATTTGGCCGAACCCGATCTGGATAAGAATTTCCCTAAAACATAAAGGCTAAAGTTACATATCTTTATTAATGGAAAATTAAAATGCCAAATCTATAATTATTAATAAAATTAATACAGTATATACTATGCGTATGATATATGCGATCCAACCTTATATCTGTGGGGAAATAAGAGTAAATCAATATGTGCACTCTGCTAACTTAATGAAGAAGAACTTATAAGATAAAATAAATAAAAATCTTCATTTTACCTTTCTACTACGAAATTACGAATGGTCCCAGGACTGAACGGTTTGAAGCGTTTTCCGAGAATTGCGGCTACTTGCCGCCTCTTTACATTTCCATCACTTGTTTATGAAAATAGACTTTTCCACTCGCTAACTTATATATTTGACTTTTTCACAAGAAAAAAAGAAAAAAGATTTAAATCTATTTAACTAAAGTTTATTTAATGAAATAATAATTGCGTATATTATATATATGGCATGCTGTATTATGGCGAGGTGTAGCTAAGATAATTACTTTATATCTAGATTGTACGGATACGGATATGTCGATACAGTATAATACGATATGGATCGATTTTCAAAATTTATAGTATTCGATACGATAAAAATACGTGTATGTATAGTTAAAAATATATTAAAAAAATTATGTAGGGGGAATAGTGTGTGTGATCAAACACAATTTGAATAATATTTCTTCACATTTAAGCTTGACTTCAAAAAATGTATCCATTTTATTGAAGGTTAGTATGATGCACACATTTTATTGAAGTTTAATCACCATTACTCTATTATCTGAAATACTTAGAAAAATTCACATATTATGGAATGTTAATCTAGCTAGATAATGACAAATATATTATAATTATCTTGTATTTATAGTAAACGTACTAAGAATCAACCAAAAATATAGGACGGAGAAGAATAAATGAACATTATTAATTAATTAACTGCCTACTACTACTACTATAATTCACAGCTGCCAATTAATTAAGTCTTAATTAATTAATTCCTTGTTTGGTTGCGTGTAAGGGGAAGCTGTAGCTATTTTAGTAAAAGTATAAATTATTTATAAGCAAAAAGTCAGCATTATAATTCTCCCTCTCGATCTTCTTCTTGATCAATAGTATATGTCTCTCTAAAAGACTTAATTAATTAGCTTCTTCTCCGGCCATTAATATCATTCAAGCTCGAAATCGCAAGATCCTAAAAAGGTTTGCATTGCATCGATATATATCAAAATTAAATACTTGTAGTGGCTGCAGGCCTGTTAATTTATATATTATATATATATATATATATTTATGATGGAAAAGTACTATGATGGAGATTTAACGGATATAGTAGGGGGAAGTGGCTGCAGGGTGGAAGAAGCGATGGGGCAGCTGGCGGACGAGTGGCAGCAGTTGAACAACAACAACAACAACAATTTATCTGAAGATTTTGGTGTTCCGGCGGCGGAGTTTACCCATTTAGGAGATGATATTCATGATCTCCTGCATCACCATGATGACATGGAGATCAGTAGTACCCCTGCAGCACTACTTTCTGGATTAGTAGTCTTCCAAAGCAACAACAATAATAATAATAATAATAATAAGAGAAGTCTCTCCAAAAATATATTTTCAAGGATGCTGCATATCTCTCCTAATCCAAAGTTTCCTGTTCCGACGCCCCCACTACCTAATAATAATAATAATAATAGCTGCTTCAAAGGTTGCTTAGTGCAGAGTCCCGCGGCTCTGCAGATCTCCTCTCCGCCAAATACGGCCATTAAAAGAAGGTACGTATATACTACTACTATACTAGTATTTAATTATTTATTGATCGATCCATGATTATATAATTAATTTTCTGAAATCAAGGTCTATAAATTTTAGTAATATTTTCATGTGCATCTGCATGCAGATCGAATACTAAAATTTATAGACCTTGATTTCAGAAAATTAATTAGCATTGGAAAGATCGATCGAGAGTAATTATAAATTAACTCCACCTAGCTAGCTAGCTTTGAGGATCTCAATAGCTTAGGATCATATATGTCAGTGTTATATATATCGATCTGTATGATCCCACATGCGCGCATCGATCGATCTCTGCTTGTTAATATATAACTAAGTGTTTGGGAATTCATTAATTATTAATTCTCCTCTCCATGAATTTTGGCTTTTGCTCAAAGAAATTAAAAAAGGTTCGTTCTTTCGTTCTTAATTAATTAATGCATTGAATTTTGTAGGAAGAGCCAATCGCAATCGAAGAAGGTAGTATGCATACCGGCTCCAGCACCGGCTAACATGATGAGCAGCAGTAGGCCTTGTGGGGAAGTAGTACCATCAGATCTTTGGGCATGGAGAAAGTACGGCCAAAAGCCCATTAAAGGCTCTCCTTATCCAAGGTATATTATATTATATTATATTCATTTAACCTACCTACCTAGTTTTATTATTAATTTCAACTATTTATATATAACAATTAATTAAATTGGATTCAAAATAAATTAATAAGTACAAATACTACTAGCTAGGCTAGCTAAAAATGAATGCACGCATGTAAGCAGGGGTTACTATAGATGCAGTAGTTCAAAGGGTTGTTTGGCAAGGAAACAAGTGGAGCGGAGCCGAACCGACCCGAACATGTTGGTGATCACCTACACCTCCGAGCATAACCATCCATGGCCAACCCAGAGAAATGCTCTCGCCGGCTCCACAAGATCTCATCATCATCATCTTCATCTTCATAATCACCCCCGCCCACCCACTAAAACTACTAGTACAAATCCTATTAATATTGATCAAAAGGAATTATTCGAAAAAGTGGATGAAGCGAATTCATCATCGGCTGTGAAAGAGGAAGGAATACTGGACCAGCTGCAAGAATTTGAAGAATTGGTTGATCCAATGACGATGACGAGTTACAAGCCAACATTGCCTAATTTAGATCATGACAGCGAAGACAGCTTCTTTGCGGATTTGGGAGAAATTGAAGGTGGTGGTGGTGGTGGTGGTGACCCTAATTTAGATCTGTTGTTTGCGCAAGAATTTATTAATTCCACCGGTGGTGGTGGTGGAGATAGATCATCAATACACAATAACAAGGGGGCCGGCGCGTCGTCGGGAACTTGTAATTTGATTCAACCTTTCAGCTTCGACGTCTATGATTGGGCTGTAAACAACAACAATAGCAGCAGCAGCAGCACATCCAATTATAATGTGCCGGGGAATAAAAAAGCTAATATCTAGCTAGGATAGAATTCATCATGAGCTTGGTGCAATTTCATGCAGTCCATATATGCATGTGATCAGTGAGTTTTACGTACGTGGATGGATATATGGGACAGAAATTAAAGCTGATCGATCGATCGATCAAGGAACAGAAGCTGGTTAATTTTGGAACACTAGCTAGCTAGTTCAAAAAAGTATGTATATATATATATAGATCAAGACATGACAGACCGGATCGAGGAAATTAATTAAGCTAGCTAGCTAGCTCACACAAGTTTAAACCATGCATGCAGGTTGCATTGATCATCATCAGTAATATATATGTTGAGTGATCAGTTGTATACTTGAACATAAATTAATATAAATAAATGTATTGTTTGGCATTTATTTATTACTAATTATCAGTACTAAACAAGTCATGAGTTGCATGTATTTTAATGTATATGTATGTATGTTGTAGCAAGTCATCCATACTACACAAGCTTTCCGGCCGTTAATTCCTCTGCTTTCTGTTTTTTTTCTAATTTACTACGTACTCCATGCATTTAGGAGTATTATTTACTTTTACATACCTACCTTTAATTTGTTGTTGTACTTGTTCACCTATTCAATTCAATGTTCTTTTTCTTTTTCCATGTTGTTTAATATAATGTACGTACGTACGTACGTATATATAATCAATCAAGGTCCAAGTCCAAGGAGGGGTTAGGGCCAGGGGGATCGGACGGCAATATATATATATATATATATATACGTACGTACATTTATTTATAACCGTTGTTTACGCCAACAATCACCCTAGTACTAGTACTTATTTGGGAATCTATCTTCAGTGAACCCTAAAATTGCCTAATCTTCCACCAGTACTCTAGTTCAGGTGATCTATCATGTGGTACAAAAAAAACAAATATATATCCCCATATGGAACTATTTCTTTTATTTTTTGGTTCTGATGGGACTAATTAAATTTTCTTGTTCAACAATTAATGTATGTATCTAACTACCCATTTATATTTGAATTTAAACTTTCCAAAAAGAAAAACTAATGGGTTTTGAGTTGAGAGCGTAGCAACTTTCAATATAAAGCATGATGTTCAGACGAGTTTTTGCATGTTTGGTTACATTTTTGAGATCGATCGTTTGAACATCATACACGTTAGATACATAATAATTCACTATATATTCTGGATGGTGATCTAAGTAATTAATTTATAAAGTTGTAAGACTAAATTAAAGAATGAAAAACAAATTCTTAACCACGTAGTTGGCCGGCCGGCCGGCAAGATTAGTCGGAAGCATCATCAAATACGTACATGATCATATTATTCACGGTTCAATCTAGCTAGGGTCTGCCACGTTAGAATTATTTTGAAAAAGGTTGGTTGTTTACTAGTGTATAGACTTAATTAATTAATTATATCAGACCCAAACTTAATCTTAATTCATTTTGATTAAACTCAGTAGAAATAATATATAATTTTATTTTGATAAAAAAAAATATGGGTTCCCATTAATTTAGGCCATGCTACGTGGTAATCTAACTACACTAGCTACTTGTGGAGAATTACCATCACCTTTCCTATATTATTATTATTTGTTTAGCAAAACAGTGACATCAAGATTCGTCAAATCCATCAACTTTAATTTGATCGAAGAGTTTATGTCCCTCTTCCAACTGCACTTTCATGTTTGGTGGTTTCTTTATCGCGCATTTGGAGTTTTATTGGAGATATTGTTTGTTTGTTTGTAGTAATGATTAAAAGCTCCTCCTATTATCCATTTTTTTTCACAAGTTGTGGCAAATAATTACATTTAGAGACCACTCAAATGATTTAACTTTTGCATATGTATGTGTGTATAGTTACATTTTTACATCCCCATGTCCTTCAACTCGTGCTTATAAAAAATCATTTCAATCTTTTCAAGTTATTAATTTTATTAGTCAAAGTCAATAAAAAGCGTGCCGATATATAACCAAGTAAATGATCTACTAGTTAATTTACTAGCTGTTTGTTTGGTTCTAAGATATATGGGGTCTGTTTGGAAGAATTTTAGTTTGATATGCAGGTTTTAATTTCTAAAATTATTTGGATATTTATTGATGAAATTTCAAAAACCCTGTTAGAATTTGTTAAGAGAGAATTTGTAATCTGGAATTGAAATCAAGTAAATAAAGTGCTTGTTTATTAATTGTGAAAACTGTACATAAAATGTATACAAGCAGCCCTTTAAATAGGAAAATAAACAAGGGGTAAAAAAGTAAAATACAAATAACAGAATAACTAACATCTAACTGGATAAATAATCGGGTAAAACTAATCCATATCCGACCCAATTAAGTTAGGAATAACCGAAATTAATTATCCCAATCTGAAACCTAATTTCTTCGTTTTTCCTTTTCTCCTTCTTCACTTAAACTCAATTGTTCCTTTGATTGTTCCTATAATATCCCCCCGCAAGATGGCGCGTAAAGATTCCTTACGCCCATCTTGAATAGAATTTCTGAAAACAAAGGTCTGGGGAGAGGTTTTGTCAAGGCGTCCGCCAATTGAGCTGCGGAGGAAATAGGGAGTAGCTTGATGTGTTTTCTGGCCAAGTGTTCACGAACAAAGTGTAGATCAATCTCCAAGTGCTTTGTACGCTCATGGAAGATTGGATTTTGCGCCAAATGGATTGCAGAGGCATTATCACAATAAATTGTCGGAGGTAAGTCTGTCTCTATCCTTAAATCCTTTAATAATTGAGTGAGCCACAATATTTCACTAGTAATGTAGGATAAAGCACGATATTCTGCCTCTGCGGAGGATTTGGACACTGTTGGTTGCCTTTTAGCTTTCCATGAGATTAGAGAATTTCCTAAAAAAATGCAAAATCCTGTAGTAGAACGCCTAGAGTCCAGGCAAGACCCCCAATCTGAATCACAGAAACCAGAGAGTGTAAGTTTAGATAATTTAGGATAAAATAAACCTTGACCTGGGGTAGACTTGAGATATCTAAGTAGGTGATGAACTGCAGCTAGGTGAGCATTAGTTGGTTTGGCAATAAATTGGCTTAACTTGTGAACACTAAATGAAATGTCAGGTCTAGTGATTGTGAGGTAGATTAATCTACCTATCAATCTTCTATATGGGGATGGATCAATTAATAAATCAGTGTCATCAGATTTTAGGTTGTTCTTAGGGTCCATTGGTAGATGCACTGGTTTACTTGCCAAATAGCCTGTATCTTGCAATATTTGAAGAGCATACTGTCTTTGTGAAATTATTAAACCAGTTTTAGAATAAGAGAGTTCAATGCCTAGAAAATATCTCAATCTACCTAAGTCTCTAAGTTTAAAAACAGTAGCTAGTTTAGTTTTAATATCAGAGATTAAGAGAGAATTATGTCCAGTAATTAAAATATCATCAACATAAACTAAAATTGCTATAAAATTGAAATCTGAACCAGAAGTATAGAGGAGTAATCAGACCTGGATTGAGTGAAATTCAAAGTTTGTAGTACCTCAGTGAGTTTATGATTCCACTGCCTACTGGCTTGCTTCAAGCCATATATTGATTTATGTAATTTACAAACTAAATTAGTGGTCATACCTGAAGAAACCATGTTAGGAGGCAGAGTGAAACCCTTAGGGATGTGCATGTAAATTTCCTCATCCAAGTCACCATTTAAGAAAGCATTTGTTATATCAAGCTGTTGTAAGTCCCAATTTTTGATCATAGCCAAAGCAAGTAAAATTCTAACAGAAACCAATTTAGCAACAGGAGAGAATGTTGCATTAAAATCAACTCCTTCCTGTTGAGTAAACCCCTGTGCAACAAGTCTTGCTTTATATCTTTCAATAGTGCCATCAGGGTTAGTTTTTATTTTGAACACCCATTTGCAGCCAATTGGAACTTTATGTGGGGGTAAAGGCTGGATTGACCAAGTGTTATTGTTAGTCATTGCATTTAACTCTTCTTTGATTGCCTTAATCCATTCTGGATTTTTGATGGCCTGTTTGTATGTGTGTGGTTCTGAGATTGTGGAAATATTGGCCAAAAAATTGTAATGGGATGTTGATATGTTAGAGTAGTTTAAAACTTTAGATAGGGGATATCTAGAAGAAGAATGTGTATGAGTGTTGCAGTGAAAATCCTTCAAATAGGAAGGTGTTTTAGAGATTCTAGAAGATTTCCTTAAGGGAGGGGAAGGTGGTGAAGGAGATGGTAAGGGATGTTGTGGAATATTATCTTGGGAGGATGGAACCAATACTGGACTTGATGGGGTAGGATCTAGAAAGTATATATTATCAGAGGGTTGAGTAATGGAAGAAGAAGTGTTTTGACTAGTAGTGAAGGATTTAAAAAATGCAGTGTCTTTAAAAGGAAAAACTTGTTCATGAAAAACAACATTTCTGGAATGTATGATGTCATGAGTAGATAACTCAAGTAGCTTATAGCCTTTAATACCAGGGGAGTATCCCAAAAAAACACACTTAGATGCTCTAGGGTCAAATTTTGACCTATACTGTTTTATAGTGGATGCAAATGATAAACAACCAAAACTCCTAAAATAGGAATAATCAACAGATTTATGATAAAGCCTATAATAGGGAGTTTCATTAGCTAATATAGGTGTAGGTAACCTATTTATGAGAAATACAGAAGTAAGAATACTCTCATTCCAGTACTCAATAGGTATATTAGATTGAAACATAAGTGATCTAGCAACACTGAGAATATGTTGGTGTTTCCTTTCTACCTTAGCATTCTGTTGAGGTGTTTCTATGCAAGAAAACTGATGTATTATACCCAAGTCAGAAAATAATTGAGAAAAGAATAATTCCTTTGCATTGTCACTTCTAAACTTTTTGATAGTTGAGTTAAATTGATTGTTAACCATTTTAATGAATTTAGGTAAGACATGATGAACATCAGATTTTGATTGAAGCATAAAAACCCATGTGAATCTTGTACAATCATCAACTAATGTTAAAAAAAATCTAAATCCATTGTGTGAAGTGATTTTGAATGGCCCCCATATATCACAATGGAGAAGGTCAAAAGGGTTAGAAGATATAGTATTACTAGAAGGGTAGGGGAGACATTTTTGTTTAGCCAAAGGACAAATTTCACACAAATGTTTATTAAAAGAATGAGTAGGCAACTCAAGAACAGAATGTAGTAACTGTAATCTATCCAAAGCAGGATGTCCTAGCCTATTATGCCATGTATCAATAGTGATTTTATTACAAGAAAGAGTAGTAGGTAGAGTTTGCTGATCTAAAATGTATAATCCATCCACTAGGTCACCCCTGCCAATCCTCTTCAAAGATGTCATGTCCTGGATTGTAAAATTATGTGTGTGAAAAGTGATGCTAAAGTTTGAAAAGGACAATAGAGCACTAACAGAAAATAGATTGAACTTAAATTGAGGAACAAATAAAACATTGATGAGCTTCAAATTGTTGTTTAAAATAACTGTACTTTTAAAATGTGAATGTATAATGCAATTATTTGGCAAAGTGATGGTGGTGTTGGAAATAGGAAAAAAATTAACAAAATAGTTTATATTATTGCAGATATGGCTGGAAGCCCCTGAATCAAGGATCCAGGAGTCCTTATATTTAGAAGATGCAAGCAAAGAGGAAGAGAGGCATGTACCTGATTCTGTGTGCACAGTACAGGTATGTGAATCCAAATTTGGAGGTGTGTCATTGGATGTAGATGTGTTGTTGTTAGCATGTGAATTGAATAGTTGTGATAACTGAGTGATCTGATCTGGAGTCATGGACTGAATGATTTGTTGAACAGTGTCCTGTTGTGTAGATAAATCCGTTTCTATATTGTTTATACTGTTGTTTGGTTGTGTGTGAGATCTGGGATTAGGTGGTCTATACCCTGGAGGGTATCCATGTAGTTTAAAACAGGTGTTAATGGTATGTCCTACCATTTGACAGTGGGTACAATAGGGCCTATTGGATCTGGGGTAAGAAGGGTTGAATGGTGGTCTTGAATTAGGTCTGTAAGGGGTAGTAGAGGTTGGAAAAGGAGGGCGAGGTGAGTTGGAGTATGATTGATTTGGAAATTGGGAAGCTGATCTTGTGGAGTATGATGAAGGAGCAGATTTGGTGGAGAATGCCAAAGAATTGAGGGAGTCAGTGGATGAAAATGATTGAATTGATCTTTGTGTTTCCTCTTGGGAAACAAGATGGTAAGCTTTAGTGACATCAGGGAGGGGATCCATAAGTAGTAATTGTGATATAGTGTGAGCAAGAGAATCTTGAAGTCCCATCAGAAAAATAATAAGATAAAAATTTTCAAAATATTGATCAAGTAAACCACATTGACATTTGGGCCTAAAATTGCATATTTCATCCCAAATGACTTTCAATTTAGAGAAGTAGTTGTTTACAGAGAGGGACTGTTGTTGAAGGAGAAAAAGATCTCTGTGTAATTGAAACAGTCTTGGACCATTAGCTTGCTGAAACCTGTTTCTTAGTTCTTTCCATAGGGTAGAGGCAATGGTGTGGTTTTGAGCAGTATGATTAATTTCTTTGGTTAGAGAGTTTAGAATCCAAGCCACTACCACAGTATTGCTTCTATCCCAATAGTTTTGGAGAATTGGATCATCAAGGGGGCGGGGTAGTGAATCATCAATAAAGGGAAGTTTATTTTTAACTGTTAGGGCTCTTATCATAGCTTTGGACCAGGTTTGGTAATTTTTGTCATCTAGTTTTTCAGAAACTAAGATGACCCCTGGTCCATCAACAGGGTGTAAATAATAATGACTGGATGGATCTTCAATATCTGGGCGGTTTCTTGATGTAGATTGTGTGACAGATGATGTTTGGTTTGAATCAGAAGATGACATTGTGGTGATAGAATAAGAAAAAAGAGAAGTAAAATGTAAAGGGGAATTTTCTTGAAGGGAAATGGTGAGATGAGAGGAATCTGTGAATATATGAACTGTATATATGATATATATATATAAAAACAACAAACAAACCTTGATATTTGATGAATTTGTGTAGAATCTGAACTATGTAATCTGAGGATCAACTGATGAACTGATGAATTGATGTAAGTATGACTGAATGATCTGATGGATGGAATGATGAATTCTTTTGCAGAAAGGATCTGCTGAAGATCGAGCAGGAGAGTGTGGCGGATGAATTTCTGGGCTGGATTTCTTGATGAAGACTTGAACGGAGATGGGTTTCTTGATGAAGACTTGAATGGAGAATGGATTTCTTGATGAAGGTTTGAACTTTTGAATAAACTGATTGATTAATGCAGCGGATTTCTTTTAATTTCCAGCTGATACCATGTTAAGAGAGAATTTGTAATCTGGAATTGAAATCAAGTAAATAAAGTGCTTGTTTATTAATTGTGAAAACTGTACATAAAATGTATACAAGCAGCCCTTTAAATAGGAAAATAAACAAGGGGTAAAAAAGTAAAATACAAATAACAGAATAACTAACATCTAACTGGATAAATAATCGGGTAAAACTAATCCATATCCGACCCAATTAAGTTAGGAATAACCGAAATTAATTATCCCAATCTGAAACCTAATTTCTTCGTTTTTCCTTTTCTCCTTCTTCACTTAAACTCAATTGTTCCTTTGATTGTTCCTGTAATAGAATTTAGAGTTTTGTGATTTTGAAAAGGTTGAAGAACTTGAGTTTGGATGTTGGGGTTTGAGAAAAAAAAAATGGTAATTGTCAAATCAATTTTTTTAACAGAGTTTAATTCGAAATAAAAAATAAATGGTAAGTCAAATCAATGTTTTATAAGATTTCAAGAGATTGTTGAGTATAAGTTTATGAATAAGTTCGGGTTGAATTTCATAAATTTGCAGAACTCCATTTAGAGGAATTATGACTTGCTTTCGCAGTACCCACAAAATCGGGTAGGACTCTTCCAAATAGACAATATTTTCAGGATTTTGACAAGTTAACTCTATGTGATATGTCTAATGGACAATTTAACCACATGCATGTGATATGAAAATAGATAATTTACCTCCCTGTAAAATGAAATAATGAGCAATTTACCTCCATGTGATATGAAATATTGAACAATTTACCACCTTAAGAGTGGAGGTGTTGACATACACCCTATAATAATAGTGAGACTTTATTTTCATGTAAAAAATTAGCAACTTTTAACCTAACCTTTGATAACATATTCACGTGATTATGATGGCGGTGAGCTCTTCTGATTTGTTGTACTCATGGGCTATTTGTCATGGTTTTGCATTCTCCCCTTAATTCAGTGATTGCTTTTTCCGAACATGTGCTTCCTTTTTTTGGTACGGATGGGTTTGCTTTGGAGTTGGCCACATATTCTTGTAATGGAATTCTCATTTTCTTGCTTCGGAGGGTAATTGGGTAGGTTCGATCATGTTTGTAGAGGATAACTTTGTCTAGGTTTTGGATAGATTTTGCTGGATAGCTTCCTTATCCAGTTTATACGTACACTTCTATAAGGGTTACATTTGGATTTCTCATTAACTCTGTATTTCTTTCACGCAGGCATCTCTCTAAATATTTTTTCCCCTTGTGTTCTATTATTATCCCCCATCCCCCTCTCCTTTTTCTAACTTAGTTCATTTGCTTTGTATGCCTACAGTTTGGTTGTTCAACCTGTTTTCAGTTAGTACTCCATATATTTCAAGGGATAAGGTATGTGCAGAGGCCAACTTAACTTATGTTACGATCTTCATATTTAAATACTATGTTGGCATATATTAAGTGTAGGGATGTTGGAGTTTCCTTATTTAAATTTTTTTTAGGGGAAGAATTATATAGGATAGCTTTTGATTGTGTTCTATTAGTACATCCGTCCTGGATTCTGCTTCTAGGTAATTACTTTCATTTTGGCTATGAGGATATATATAAGTAAAGTTGACCTACATTAGAAATTTTAAATTTACTTATTGTTTGTACCCAAAAAATCACCCTCGACTAATCGAGGAACGACGGCTCGATATAACAAGCCAAAAATGGCATATGGGCCGAATCAAGTCACTCCAAAACGGATCAGACCAAATCGGATCCAATTTGGACCAAAAATGGGTCCAATCGAGCCAATGGGTTGGCTACGAGCCCAATTTCGAAACTCGACCCAATTTCGCAATTAATTAACATTTGGGCCAAAAATATATTAATTAATTGATAAAATTAATTAATAGGCCAAAGTTAATTAATTATTAATTAAAGCCAAATAATGATTAATTACAAATGGGCTCGACCCACTTAATGGCTTTGGTTAATAAAGATTATGGACTAATTAATTAAGGTTAATTGGGCCAAGTCTAATTAATTGGCCTATTTTTAATAAAGGCCATTAAGGGTTTAAAGGGGTAATTAATTAGATAAATTATTAGACAAACGGGCTCGACCCAGGACCAACCATGGCCCAAGCAGCCCAAATCGGCCATGACCCACCCCAGATCGGCCATTCTCCTATTTTGGGGCCCACTTGTTGTTTTGTTATTTAATTAATGATTAATTAATTAAGAGATAAGGATTGGGCTAAGTTGTTAGATTAAAACACTAAGTCCTTAAAAATCTCTTAATTAGTTATTATTAATTCAATTTCAAACATAACGTATCTTCTTCTCTAAACCACCACTAACTCTAATTTTCAGCACAAAAGAACTGCCATCAAAGTAGTGCAAGTAGTGGAGGGTTTTGCAAGTAGTGGAGAAAGTGGAATAGTGGCTGTCAAGGCATCAGCTTTTGGCCATCAGCTCTCCAGATCCAGCAGCTATAAATACCTTGATACTGTCAGTCGCGCAGGACAGACAACTCAATCAACAACTCTTCAGTCTACACTGATCGGCTCAACGCCTCACCGGAAGTCCAGCACCTTGCTGCTTCTTTTTCAGCAAACAATTGTCAATCCCTTGATATCAACTGTCACTCCTCAGCCACCAGCCACCCTCGACAGCCTGAAGTCTTGCCGCCGCCGCCGCCCAAGGTCCGCCGCCGCCGCCACTAAAAATAGTCTGCCGCCGCCGCCGACATTAAGCCGCCGCCGCCGCTGCTTCCGCTGTCCAGACGCTGTCTCGAGCGAAACCTTGATAGCAAGCAGATCACAATCTGTTTTCTGTCGAGTTATCAGCCCGCCAACTCCTCGATATCAGTCTGTCCCTCCTCAGCCACCAGTGATCCCTGACAGCCTGAAGGTCTGCCGCCGCCGCCGCCGCCGCTCACAGTAAGCCGCCGCCGCCGCCGCCGCCATCTTCCGCCGTCAGCTGACACTGCCTCGAGCGAAACCACTCATATCAGCAAGTAGCTCGCTGTTAACTGTCATGTAAGTGCCCACGTATTTATATGACAAACTCATTGAGTAGCCATCTGCTTGATGAGCTCGTCGTCAAGTAGCCATCTGCTTGACGGCTATCGGCTAAGTAGCCATCTGCTTCGTCGATGCCTTGGTTAGTGGCCACCCGCTGATCAGGAGCCCGATTGATGGTTATCCATCAAGGTTGGGCGAACCATTGACGGTGGTTCTCCGTCGTCAATGTTACTTTCTGTCAATATTAAGCACTGTCATGTTTTATCAACTCATCGGCGGGTTCCCTGCCGATCAAGGAGTTAGTTTTCAGAACCTAATAGACTTATCAGCTCGTTTGGCAGACCTTGCCAAGAAAGGAGAACTTTACCGTTTTGCATATTTTTGTAATGTTTGTACATCGGGAAACGTACTAATTTTCTTTTATTATTAATGGAAGTGATTTAGTTCGCATATTTCTTTTCATTTACTTAAATATGCTTTACGTCGACTGATTTCCATTGATACGCCGTTTCTGTCAAGCCTTTGTTTTCTGTCAAGGTGATTGTGTAAAACTGATTGATTGTCGACCTGTTTGCTGATTTATAAATCCACTGATATGATAAACAGGCCATCGATTGGCTATAAAAACATGGCATTTCAAGAGAGATTTTCATAAATTGTTTAAGTCCTGCGGCCATGCAGGCATAGAAAAGAACTAGGGGTAGTGTTTGCCTACTCTGTCGCAATCGTTTAGAAGTCAGCCTTATCAAGACAACCCATTATGATATCAACATGTCTTCGTCAGGACATTCACATTATTAATTTACAGATATCAACATGTCTAATTTTGAATCGTTATGTTTGCACGCACAAACATTGGCACGCCCGCACTTTTCCCATATCATATCGAGGCATTTCTCGTCGAGTTGTTGGCTCGTCGAGGGGTTTACTGACAGGTCTGCAAGAGACAGTATTTTGGCACACCTTGATGCCAATCGCACCTCGATGTCAATCCCTCGATGCCAAGTACCCTTTGATGTCTGTTTTATCACAAACAATGTTTTGGCACCTCTTGATGCCAAGGGTTACTCGATGTCGTCGAGGCATTCCTCGATGCTCAATTCATATGCAAACAGTTCCTTGATGCCATGTATTGTCCGATGGCACGATCGATGCCAAAAGTACCTCGATGACGTCAAGGCATAACAGGGCCAAATTTATACGCAAACAATATTTTGGCACGCCCAGTGGGACTTGAAAGTCTCTTTGTTGAAAAACCCGCCAGCCAAACAGTTTATGGCTCGGGGGGCATAAACATGATCTTTGTGTTTTTATTAAGTTGCCATAAAACGATTATCAGCCAATTCTGGCTAGCTGACAGCTTGATTATCTCTTTGCCAAACGGTCAATCAGTTGATGCTAAGTGGTTGCTTTTTTGTTATCAACAGATGACATCACAGGTACCACGCAGGACTCGATCAGCCTTGACAAGAACACAGTCTGACTTAACGCATACTTTGGAAAATTTATCAACGGTTCCACTGACTATGGAAGGAACCGACAGAATCGAAGAGCTGACAACAGAGGTCCGCAACTTTACCAGGGACCTTGAGACCAAGCAAGGAGAATGGTCTGACATTGTCAGCAAGTTTGAACATATGCTGGGCTCGGCCACTGCTGCTAGTCAGGCCAGTACAGAAGCCAGCCACACTGTAAATAATGCCTTGATACACTTGGAGGCAAAGTTAACGTCGCTCACTGAAAGCATCAACATGCTCGCCAACGGCATCCAAACGCAGGCCTGGACTGGGCCGCAGAGGACTGCTGTTGACAAGGGCAAGGGCCCCGCAATCCATATTGGGGGAAGTTCGTCAAGAGACGAGACGCCTTGCAGACAGGGCAACGGACAATCTAATGTCCAGGAAAGAAACAAAGGAAGCACTTCCAAAGCAAGGAACACCCGTCAAGACTCGGGGGGCAGGTCCGAAGAGGACCGATTAGAGGCCACCGGGTATGGCCAGGAGGGATATCAAGCCAACTCAATGGCTTATGACAGGACTGCTCATCGAGCAGTAGAGGGTCCAGAAGACCTCTTGACAGTGAACCAAGCTGAAGAAATGTTCGTCAGGAGGCAGGGAAACAGGGCAGCGAGGTATAATAAGCCTCACCCAGAATATATCGATCAGATCCCGTTCCCGTTAAACTACAGACCGCCGAATTTCACACTGTTTTCAGGCGAGGGATCACAATCTGCCACGGAGCATCTTGCTCGATTTTCACTGGAATGTGGCAACATGACTAATGATCTGAAATTGAAACTGTTCCCTAACTCCTTGACGGGAATGGCGTTCCACTGGTACGCCAACTTGAAGCCTGGATCGGTCCCCGACTGGCCATCCATGGAAAAAATATTCGTGATGAACCACTATCAGGCCCCACTTGAGGTCTCCGTCATCGAGCTATCGAATATGAGACAGCTGACGGGACAGACCGTCGAGGAATACATGAAGAAGTTTATCAGGGCCAGAGGATTCTGCGCCATCCCGCTGCCAGAAAAGGAATGCATCAAAATTGCCATCCATGGCATGCATTTCGAGTTAAGAAAGATTATGATGGCACAATACCACGAAGACTTGTTCGAACTGACCGATCACGCGGTCCGTTATGAGCGAGTATTGAGAGATGAGAACGGCCGACAGCCCAGAGGAAGTTACTATCAAGTGGGGATGGCCGACTCTAGCGAGGAACAGATCAATCAGGTCAGCAGACCGATTGAGCGACAGGGTATCGAGATAGGGCTGGCAGAAGTGGTCTGCCCTAAGAACACCGTCTGTACGGCTCTCGCCAAGCCGAAGGAACCTCAACCTACTATCAAGGTGCCAAATAATTTGGTGCGTCGAGACGCTGAATATAAGACTGACAGAGAGAGACGCTACTCGTTCGACGTCTCGAAAACAGAGGCCATATTCGATCAGTTGCTGGCCGACAAGATTCTCCGCCTCAAAGGAGACCACGTGATTCCACCATCAGTGAAAATATCAGGTAAAACATATTGCAAGTATCATGATGTTTGGACTCACGCAACGAACGAGTGTCTAGTGTTCAGGTGGATGGTGCAGGATCACCTTGACAAGGGCATCTTGAGGTTTGCCCCGGATTGGAAGATCACGAAACCGATGACGGTTGACACCAACCCATTCCAACAAAATGAAGTGGGGATAAATGTCATAACAATCACGGAATTACCGACAGGCGAGAAACTGTATTCAGATGATGATCCGGAGTATGACATGAGAAACAAACAAATGGGCCTGTGTGCGAGGTGCCAAAACGAATTGGCGACAGTCCCGCTGTTCATCAACCCGGCGATATATGGCCCATACATGCCTTGGCCAAATGTAATGCCGTCAGGGTATCCTTATCAGGTGATGCCGCAACCGCAGGCAAACCCCCAAACAGCGCCGCAGCCGCAGGCGATGCCACCACCGCCACCATCTCGACCCATGGGGCCGTATCCGGTCCCAACTCCGATGGAAAATACTGAACGCGCAACATCATCGGCGGAACAACGCCGGGAACAGTCTAAAACCATGATGCCTCGACGGCATCAGGAAGGTACCAACCGAAACAGCAGAATCAGGGAGAGATCCCCTGACAAGACACCAGTCAGGCAGGTCAGATCGACCGCCAGTCGTAGAGACAGAACACATGGGCCGTCACCCAAGATTACTCCGCCAGGCTCATCGAGGCCGCGGACTGTTCATACTCCCGCCGACACACCGGTGGATCGATGGGTTCCTGTCAGGCACCCGAAGTTCCCTGGCGACCGAAAGGTTGACCAAATGACCCGGACTCAATATAGGCGTTTCTTACGTCAACGGAAAGGACTGGAAATTGCTAAGGGGAAAGCCCCGATGAAGGAGGAGTCAACAAAGAAACCCTCGTCAGCGGAACAGAAACAGGTACAAGAAAAGAGAGAGGCCAAAATTGGCCAGGTGCTTGACAGTAAGGCCAAGACCTCGATACAGATCGACACTTCCAAGTGGACTACGGGGAAAGCCCAATTTGGTACAATCGATATGGAAAAGATAATGGCGGAAGACGATTTGTTGTCTGATGGCGATGAGGGAAATGATCTCAAGGCAAAGCTTGCCGAGATCTTCGATGATGAGGGCAATAAGGAGAACGAGGCCAAGTCCGGCCAAGCTGTCAAGGCCAAATCTGGCCAGGAAGTCGAGAAACAGGAAACTGAAAAACGAGAGGCCGAGAAACAGGCCGTCGAAACAGAAACAAAATCAGTGGAAAATGCCGCCATCAGTCAGCCGACAGACGGCTCGACGATGATGGAATGCAATGCTATCGATTCAGAACTTGTTGAATTCGTCAACGAGGAGTTAGAATACTCCGCTGATGGCTTTTGGGATGAGGGTATGCCAGTGGTACAAATGGCAGAGGACTTAGAGCTGTTATCGGTCGACGACGAGAAAGAGACCGATTGGAATCAGAAAATCGAGACAATATTCCAAAAGCCACCATCTTTTATGGCCAGGCATATCAGGCCATTGTATGTATCAGGGCATATCGACGGAAAACCCATTGACAGAATGTTGGTCGATAATGGGGCAGCCGTCAATGTAATGCCTTCATCGACGATGTACAAGCTGGGCAAAGTCAGCGAGGACCTGCTGGAGACAAAAGTAATTGTCAGCAACTTTACAGGGGGAAAGGCTGATACACTAGGAATTTTGCCTGTCGAGGTGAAGATCGGAAAGACCAGCTTGAAAATCGCATTCTTCGTGGTAGATGCTGCCACCTCTTACAATGCGTTGTTGGGAAGGGACTGGATTCACTCAGCCCTTTGTGTACCGTCCTCTCTTCATCAATGTTTGTTAATCTGGGGAGACTCCCCCGAACCTGAGATTATTATGGCCGACAACAGGCCATTCACCGCCAAGGTCAACGCTGTCGAGGCAGCGTATTATCGAGATGATGTAGGTCCTTATCGATTTATCGGGCAGGACAAATACGGACGACCGAAGGAAGTCACTTCAAGCAAGAAGTTGACGCAGTTGGAAATGGCTTGTTTAGCCAAGGAACTAAGTCGGCCCTGCAACGTCAAGGAGTCAGGGCCGCAAGGAGAGCACTGTCAGGATTAATGAATTGTCCTGATGACGAAAGATCATCGGCCTGTAAGGCCGACAGACTGGAAATTGATGAGATCGTAATTATCGGGCCGCAACAGGAAGCATGTGCCGATTTGATCAGGAGGTTTCGGGCCTATGTGGCCGAATGCTATACAGGTGATCTCATCTTCGAGGAGGAAGCGCCACCGTCGGTCGGCGATGAAATTCAGTTAGAAGAGTTAGCAACGGCGCCAGCCAAGCTTGACGACATCAAGATCCAAGTACAGGATCCTGTTATCGAGATTGAGTTAGGCAGCGAGGAAGATCATAGGCCAACTTACATCAGCGCATTGCTTGATGATGGCCAGAAGGATCGATTGATCAAAGTATTGACGGAATACAAGGACTGTTTTGCCTGGAACTACGACGAGATGCCTGGGTTAAGCAGAGAGTTAGTAGAACATCGTATTCCGATACTTGAAGGGTACCTACCCCGTAAACAGCCCCTGCGAAGGATGTCTGTCGAGGTCTGCAGACTGATCAGGGAAGAGATCGAGAAGCTGTTAAAGGCCAGTTTTATCGAGGTGGCCCGATATCCAGAGTGGGTAGCAAATGTAGTCCCCGTAATGAAAAAGAACGGGAAAATAAGGATATGCATTGATTTCAGGGACCTAAATCTTGCATCTCCCAAAGACGAGTATCCGATGCCAATGGCGGACATGCTAATCGATGCTGCCGCTGGCAATATGTTCCTGACAGCCGTCGACGGAAGTGCAGGGTACAATCAGATTTTTGTGGCTGTTGACGATGTGCCAAAACTGGCCTTTCAATGTCCCGGCGGAATAGGCACCTTCCAATGGAAAGTGATGCCATTCGGACTCAAAAACGCCGGAGCAACCTATCAACGAGCCATGAACTGCATTTTCAGTGAGTACATCGATGACTTTGTAAAAATTTACATCGATGACATTATCATTAAATCGGCTAGTTATGATGAACACTTGATACATTTGGCGAAGTCATTTGCCAAAATGAGACAGCATAAATTAAAACTCAACCCCTTAAAATGTGTTTTTGCAGTGGCGTCAGCCAATTTTCTTGGCTTTCTAGTACACCGAAAGGGGATTGAGATCGATAAAAACAAGGCCAAGGCTATCCTGACAGCCAGACCTCCGTCGACGAAAAAGGAATTACAGCAGTTCCTTGGCAAGGTCAACTTTTTACGGAGGTTCGTCTCTAACTTGGCTGGAAAAACGAGGGTCTTCTCGCCTTTGTTAAAGCTGAAAGACAAAGAAGAGTTCTGCTGGCAAACGGAGCATGAGCAGGCGTTTCAGGATATCAAAGATAAGCTGACAACGCCGCCTGTAATGATGCCGCCTGTCAAGGGAAAGCCCTTGAAATTATACATATCTGCCACGGAAGACACCGTCGGCGGATTTCTGGCACAGGACGATGAAAACGGGTTCGAACGAGCTGTCTATTATTTGAGCAGACACCTGACAGAAACGGAGCAGAGGTACTCACCGATTGAAAAGGTATGCCTTGCACTGTTTTTCTCTTGTAAGAAATTGCGTCATTATATGCTGCCTGTAAAAGTATTGGTTATTTCTGGTATTGACGTGATAAAGTACATGATAGCTAAGCCTGTAATGAGGGGAAGGATTGGTCGATGGGCCATCCAACTGATGGAGTATCAATTACAGTACGTACCGCAAAAAGCAGTCAAAGGCCAAGTATTGGCTGATTTTCTGGTTGACCATCCATGTCTCGATATCGATCAAGCCGTTCTCAAGGAACTGGACTCGATGACAGTAGAGATCAGGCCATGGACACTGGCCTTCGATGGGTCTAGAACCGACAGGCTGTCTGGAGCAGGTATAGTCTTGATCTCTCCGTCAAATGTAAAGACTAAGTTATCAATTCAATTTGATTTTGAATGTACTAACAATCAGGCCGAATACGAAGCCTTGATAATTGGTCTGGAAATGCTTAGAGAGCTCGACAGCAAGTCTGTCATCATCGTCGGGGACTCGCAGTTGGTTATCAGGCAAATACAAGGTACTTACAAATGCCGAAACCCAACACTTGACAAGTATTATTTAACTGCGATGTCTTTGTTGTCGGAGTTTGTTGACGTTACATGTTACCATGTGACGAGGGGAAACAACAGCGAGGCCAACAGTTTGGCCCAACTAGCGACTGGTGTTGATCTCCCTGATGACATCGAGGAATCCCTCTACGTCGTCAGGAGACGACACTGTCCGTCATTTATGTATCGAGACAACGTCCTGACTGTTTTGAGTGTGTTTCAGGACCCTGATGACTGGAGAGAGCCGATCAGAAAATATCTGGCTGATCCGTCGGACCGAGCATCTCGACAGACGAGGCTCAGGGCAGTCAATTATGTCTTGATAGGCGATCAACTGTTCAGAAAAAGCCATGACGATGTGCTCCTGTTATGCGTCGATCAGCAAGAGGCCATGAGGATTATGATGGAGGCTCATGAAGGAATTTGTGGGGCCCATCAAAATGGTCACAAGTTAGCATGGCTGCTGCGCCGATATGGTTATTACTGGCCAAAGATGGTGGGAGACTGTATTCAATTGGCAAGGGGTTGTGAGAAGTGCCAACGCTTCGGGACAGTCCAAAGGATGCCCGTCGAGGAAATGAACATGATAATCAAGCCATGGCCTTTCAGATGCTGGGCCATCGATATCATCGGGGAGATCCATCCCTCGTCTTCCAAACACCATCGATACATTATTGTGGCCACGGATTATTTTACCAAGTGGGTAGAGGCCAAACCGCTCAAACAGGCCAATCAGGCCGAGGTGATGAAGTTCATCAAGGACCTAATCATTCACAGGTTTGGTCTCCCACAGACCATTGTCACTGACAGGGGACTGATGTTCGTCGGTCAAGAAATCAAGGAATTTGCCAGATCAATGGGTTTCGAATTGGTCCATTCAACACCGTACTATGCACAAGGGAATGGCCAAGCAGAAGCTTCGAATCGAGTCCTCAAGGACATTATCTCGAAAATGATCGAAGAGAACCCAAGAGCTTGGCACTTGATGCTGTCAGAGGCATTATGGGCTTATCGGACAAGCAAACGGACAAGTACAGGCACCACTCCGTATAAGCTGACTTACGGACAGGAAGCCGTTCTACCGATGGAGATCAACGTCCGATCTCTGCGGGTGATGCAGCAAAACGAGCTAACGCCCGAAGAGTATAATGAAAATATGTTCCAGCAGCTTAATGAGCTCGACGAGATCAGGGTTGCCGCGTTAGACAAGATCGAGGCACAAAAAAGGCTAGTTGCCCGATGCTACGATAAAAAGATACGCAGGAAACACTTTGACGTCGGGGACATGGTCTGGAGAGTTGTGTTGCCACTTCATCAGCGCGAGAAAAAGTATGGCAAATGGAGCGCAACTTGGCAAGGACCATATGAAGTTTACTCGATAACCCGAGGAGGGGGCTACATCTTGAAAAAGCCAGATGGGAATCTCTGTCGAGACCCCATTAATGGAAGATACTTGAAAAAGTTTAGGCCTACTCTTTGGGAATCGATGTGTCTGGAACATCAGCAAGCCTTGGAAATGGAAATCGAACGGCGTCAAGAGTTTTTCAGCGCGCCGATACCTCTGTAAATATAAGCAGGATTTACTTTAAGCTTTCGTTTTTACTTCGTTTTTGTTTATCTAGACTAAAAACCTTTGAATTAGTATTGTTAGGTGTATTTACTTTCAATTTTAGTTCAAACACTTCCATTTTGTTTTAAATATTTGTTTTCCCGAGTTACAAATCTTTTACATCAAGGCATTGCGTTTAAGTTTAAAAAGTTGGCTCGATTTTATTGGCAATTAAGTTATGTTTCACTTGCGAGAAATGGTCCATCAAGGGATCGAATCGACCGGAGGGTAAGTACTTAGTTTATTTGACTTCGATATAAAGGCAACACGATATAAAAAGCCAAAAGAAAAGTCTACTAGAGAAAATTAGTTTATGGCTGTCAAGCCAATACATCGACAGGAAAATGAATAAGTCTGTGGCCGTCAGGCCAATGCATAAACAGATAAATAAACTAAGTCTGAGAGATCAAAGTACTGAGGCACATGTGCCATATCAAATGGCTCGCAGGCCGAAACAGTCAGTGTAAAAAATCTTGAGTAAACTTGGTGAGAAATCCTTTGAGAGCCGTCTCGATTCTGGCCTGATCAGCTGCTGCCGCGTTTGCTTTGGCTATCATTTCATTTTCGGCAGCTTTCGCCTCGCCGAGCAGATCGGCGGTGTTGGACAACTCCACCGTAACGGAATCGGCCTCACCAACAACCTCCTTCATCTTGCCGCGGACCGAGTCTAGATCTGTCTGCAGCTTGGCAATAGCCACAACCAAGTCGGCTTCTGTATCTCGGAGATGAGTGAGCGAGTCATTGAGGCCGGAACCCTGGACATAGAGCTCATTAAATCGAGATTGGAGGGCCTCGACAGGGGATGCAGAAGTCGTCCTCGCCTTGATAGCTTTGTCATTTTCCTTGAAATCACCCCTCATCTTCGCAAACTGCCTCGCGAAGTTAGAGTAAAAAGGCGCTTTGTCGTCAGGGAGTTTGGCGGAGGACAGCCGGCTCATTAAGTCATCAAGGGACGGTCCCATATTAATCATTAGGACCTCCAACGACTGGCTCTGATGGCTCGACAGCAGCCCCTCGAATCGAGCAAGCTCTTCGGGAGTAAAAGGGGTTTGATTAGATTGATCCGATGCTGTCGACAGGGTTTGAGAGGAAGAGCTCATCGACGGAGCGTGAGTACCAGCAAATCGAGCCAGCATCTGGGAGAGTCGTTGAGAGGTATCTTTGGCTTGACTAGACAAAGGGATCTGCGAAAACAAAAGAGAAACGTAATTAGCCAAGTACAAAATAAGCAAAGGGTTCCGAATGACTCAGTGATAAAAATTACCTCTCGACGAGGCAGAGGAACTGAAACGGGAGCCTCCTTGACAGGGATAGACTTGTGGATAGCAGGTTCAACCTCTCGATGGGCTGCGGCCGCATCACCTAATGCATCGTCGACAACAGTGTCGACGAGGGGTTCCTCGACATGTACTGAAGGTGGCGGATGGAATGGAATCTCCACTCGTTGAAAACGCGACCCATCGTCCTCACTGTCAGACGAGCTGTCAGCCATCGACCTAACTCGTTTTCGAAGGGGGAGGTCATCCTTGGCAGCTTGACGCCTTCCTTTAGAACTTGCTTCCTGACAGAAAGCGAGACATCAATGTTAGTTGAAAAATGTGATAAATAAGTCAGACAAGGACTACCTCTTCGTCGGAACTGCTCACGATTATGGCACTCGTGCCACCTCGCTGGTAGAAGAGCCGACGAGAGCGTCGGACATATACGACAGGGGGGTCCGTTACCTTGTCGACAGAAGATTGAGCTTCAGATGTCTGCAAGGACTGAGAAGCGGCGGGCGAGGGTCCTGACGGACTGATGACCTGCAGCGGAATGGCCATGGGGATAATCGGTTCCTTGACAACCTTCCTTTTCTTGTCAGCAGGAGGGGCTGCCGATTTTTTCCCTGCCAAAAACAAGCAAAAGTGTCAGTACATTAGAGACGATCAAACAAAGAAAACAATGGAAAGCTACCTGGGTCGTCAAGGGTAATGGTGCCCCCATCCTTGTAGTCACATAAAAGATAAATCGTCGACATGTCTCGCAAGTCATCAGCTTGATACCCCGTAAAAGTAACTTGGGAGGTACCTTGATGACTACGAGGCTGTGATTTAATACTTGTGCTAGACTCAACGGAGGGAACTACATACCCCGACGACTCGATGAAATCAGGGAGTAACGGAAGCGAAAGGCCAAAAGGTTTGTAAAAAGTATGCCAAGGAGGAACCTCGCCGGGACCTCCCCGTTTTTTGGCTAATTTAGCATGAGCTAACATGGCTTTTCCTATCCTAATATTTTTCAACGACTCGAAATTGACAATGGCTTGTTCATACACCCTATCTCTACAGTCAGGGTCCCAAATCACATTGTAAAACTTTTCAAAACGAGAAACAACATACAATGTACCTTTTTGAGAGGCCTTGACGGTGGCAGCTGCTGACTGGTCAAGGAAAGGGCCGTCGGTAGAGATGACCTCCGGATGATTAGGGACCTCGTACTGTGCGATGACAGCATGAAAAGGTTCCCGACGGGTCGATGTAATATAATCCCCCCACCAACTAACAAACTCCGGAGAAGCTACGGGCGTGGGAGTGAAGGGCCGAAATATAAAAGCGTCACGAGCGGCCCGCCAGCATCGCCGTAGCTCATCATAACCATCCATATCCTCCATCTCCATCAACTTATCATTCCTTTCAGACAAGGAATCGCCATATCGAGGTATCATCTGCACTAGCCCAAACTGACGAGCCACGTAATGCGCGGGGTAAAAGCGGACTGAACACTTGTAAGGTTTGCGCTTGGTCGGAGTTCTAGCCCCAGTAACTTTGAACCCTGACGGAAGGTCCCTAGGCGTCAAATAACTGGCCCACAGCCGTTGATACTCCTTAAAAGCTTCCGCCGACATAGAGGGGTCATAAGTCGATAACACCGACGGATAGAACACTGAAAAGTCCGGTGCAAGACCTTTCTCAAGGCTATAAAACCTGCTGAAAAAGTAATAAAAATTGCAAGGTGGCGCTTTCTGCCTAGCCACAAATGAGGCATAAATCTCACCATCAGCAGGATAACCATCAAACACACGAAAATCCGGAAAATAAGCAAGCAACCAAATTTGCAACAACCAAATAGGCCCCTGCAGCGAGGTACAACTCGAGGCCAAAAACCCCTCCATGCCAGTACAAAAAGTAGAGAAAACAACAGGACCAAGTGCCACTCGATTACCCCCGGCAAGGGAGATTGCGAGGGCATTATACTCTTTTGTAACTGATAAAGCTGGATGGCAAAAAAGGTACCTCGATAACCATAGAGTCAGAAAATGTACGTGCTCTGTGTGCGTCACCTCGACAGCATCGGACAAACCCTTATATCGACCAATCACAGGGCCGTATGACACGGCCTTATCACCCCCACCTGCGGCTGCTGGGAAACGAAAAGCATCGTCGTTTGCGGACGGTGTTGGATCGACATAACGCCCCGTTGGACCCAGGCCAGTAATGGCCATGATATCTAAGAGGGTGGGTGTCATCGGACCATGGGCGAAGTGAAAAGTATTGTCTTCCTTACACCAGAATTGAACAGCCGCGCGAATCAATGGAAGATTAAGGGAAACCCCTGTTTTGCAAAATTGGATAATGTCATAAATACCGCTGCTCCGCCAAACCGAAGCATAAATTCTTTCAACCCGGGTACACCAAACAAGCCAATCGGAGTGGGTAACGGAACCGGCCCACGGCCACCCACGAGTGGTGGACGAAAGTTCCTTCGCTCCCGTGACAAATGGGAGTGACTCTCTCGAACGTATAAGTGGATGCTGCTCCGGCGAAGGCAAATCAGTTTGGGTATGGTAGGGGCCGATTGTAACCCCGAAAGAAGTGTCTTCGAGTGCTTGAGTAATAATCCGAACATCCTTCCGTTTAATCCCAGCCATAATAACACTGCAAAAGAAACAAAAATTTCGTAGTAAGTGGCTAAAAAACCGAAGCTTTTCGGTTAAGGAAAATTTCTTGTAATGGGTATTTCGGATTTGGTGACTTGGGGAGCTTTGAGTTCGGTTTTTACGTACCTTGGACGAAGGAGAAGCAATGGGTAGCGTAGAAAACGAAATGGGCAGCCCGATTCCGAAAGCTTCGAAGCTTTTTGGCTATGGTGGAATTTGAATGGGTTTTTCGGATTTTGGGGTTTTTGGGGGAGATGGTGGTAGCTTTAGATTCCTTGGGTGATGGAGAATCCAATTTTAGCAATGGTGGGGGAGGAAAATTGAAGCAATAGGCTCAATTTTGAGGAAGAAATTTCGGCTATGGGGGTAGAGGAGAAGTCGGCCGTGAAGAAGAAGAGAGAAGGAGAAGGTGAGTATGAAAAGTGAGTGTGGGGCCCAGGAAAGTAGAAGAGTTTTATTTGAAAAGGAATAAAGTAGATATGTTGGGAAGTGTGTGTAGAATAGACTTCTAATTAATTTAGAAGCTATAAAAATGTCAGGCTGCATTTGAATTTACCCGGGAGTTGGGAGTGAGTTAGGGAGTTGACACCTGGCAGAGGAATTACCAAATTGGGAAAAGTTCCAAAATCCCAAAAATGCTGACATAATTTAATTGGCTAAAAATGGCCAATTTTAATTATCAAAGCATAATAAAATTAAATGCCAATCGAGGAGTAAGAAAAAGGGGAATTTTCTAAAAACTAAGTCTATCCGATAAAATTTTATTTCCGGATAAAATTTATCAGATACGACTTACGGGGGGCATTGTTTGTACCCAAAAAATCACCCTCGACTAATCGAGGAACGACGGCTCGATATAACAAGCCAAAAATGGCATATGGGCCGAATCAAGTCACTCCAAAACGGATCAGACCAAATCGGATCCAATTTGGACCAAAAATGGGTCCAATCGAGCCAATGGGTTGGCTACGAGCCCAATTTCGAAACTCGACCCAATTTCGCAATTAATTAACATTTGGGCCAAAAATATATTAATTAATTGATAAAATTAATTAATAGGCCAAAGTTAATTAATTATTAATTAAAGCCAAATAATGATTAATTACAAATGGGCTCGACCCACTTAATGGCTTTGGTTAATAAAGATTATGGACTAATTAATTAAGGTTAATTGGGCCAAGTCTAATTAATTGGCCTATTTTTAATAAAGGCCATTAAGGGTTTAAAGGGGTAATTAATTAGATAAATTATTAGACAAACGGGCTCGACCCAGGACCAACCATGGCCCAAGCAGCCCAAATCGGCCATGACCCACCCCAGATCGGCCATTCTCCTATTTTGGGGCCCACTTGTTGTTTTGTTATTTAATTAATGATTAATTAATTAAGAGATAAGGATTGGGCTAAGTTGTTAGATTAAAACACTAAGTCCTTAAAAATCTCTTAATTAGTTATTATTAATTCAATTTCAAACATAACGTATCTTCTTCTCTAAACCACCACTAACTCTAATTTTCAGCACAAAAGAACTGCCATCAAAGTAGTGCAAGTAGTGGAGGGTTTTGCAAGTAGTGGAGAAAGTGGAATAGTGGCTGTCAAGGCATCAGCTTTTGGCCATCAGCTCTCCAGATCCAGCAGCTATAAATACCTTGATACTGTCAGTCGCGCAGGACAGACAACTCAATCAACAACTCTTCAGTCTACACTGATCGGCTCAACGCCTCACCGGAAGTCCAGCACCTTGCTGCTTCTTTTTCAGCAAACAATTGTCAATCCCTTGATATCAACTGTCACTCCTCAGCCACCAGCCACCCTCGACAGCCTGAAGTCTTGCCGCCGCCGCCGCCCAAGGTCCGCCGCCGCCGCCACTAAAAATAGTCTGCCGCCGCCGCCGACATTAAGCCGCCGCCGCCGCTGCTTCCGCTGTCCAGACGCTGTCTCGAGCGAAACCTTGATAGCAAGCAGATCACAATCTGTTTTCTGTCGAGTTATCAGCCCGCCAACTCCTCGATATCAGTCTGTCCCTCCTCAGCCACCAGTGATCCCTGACAGCCTGAAGGTCTGCCGCCGCCGCCGCCGCCGCTCACAGTAAGCCGCCGCCGCCGCCGCCGCCATCTTCCGCCGTCAGCTGACACTGCCTCGAGCGAAACCACTCATATCAGCAAGTAGCTCGCTGTTAACTGTCATGTAAGTGCCCACGTATTTATATGACAAACTCATTGAGTAGCCATCTGCTTGATGAGCTCGTCGTCAAGTAGCCATCTGCTTGACGGCTATCGGCTAAGTAGCCATCTGCTTCGTCGATGCCTTGGTTAGTGGCCACCCGCTGATCAGGAGCCCGATTGATGGTTATCCATCAAGGTTGGGCGAACCATTGACGGTGGTTCTCCGTCGTCAATGTTACTTTCTGTCAATATTAAGCACTGTCATGTTTTATCAACTCATCGGCGGGTTCCCTGCCGATCAAGGAGTTAGTTTTCAGAACCTAATAGACTTATCAGCTCGTTTGGCAGACCTTGCCAAGAAAGGAGAACTTTACCGTTTTGCATATTTTTGTAATGTTTGTACATCGGGAAACGTACTAATTTTCTTTTATTATTAATGGAAGTGATTTAGTTCGCATATTTCTTTTCATTTACTTAAATATGCTTTACGTCGACTGATTTCCATTGATACGCCGTTTCTGTCAAGCCTTTGTTTTCTGTCAAGGTGATTGTGTAAAACTGATTGATTGTCGACCTGTTTGCTGATTTATAAATCCACTGATATGATAAACAGGCCATCGATTGGCTATAAAAACATGGCATTTCAAGAGAGATTTTCATAAATTGTTTAAGTCCTGCGGCCATGCAGGCATAGAAAAGAACTAGGGGTAGTGTTTGCCTACTCTGTCGCAATCGTTTAGAAGTCAGCCTTATCAAGACAACCCATTATGATATCAACATGTCTTCGTCAGGACATTCACATTATTAATTTACAGATATCAACATGTCTAATTTTGAATCGTTATGTTTGCACGCACAAACATTGGCACGCCCGCACTTTTCCCATATCATATCGAGGCATTTCTCGTCGAGTTGTTGGCTCGTCGAGGGGTTTACTGACAGGTCTGCAAGAGACAGTATTTTGGCACACCTTGATGCCAATCGCACCTCGATGTCAATCCCTCGATGCCAAGTACCCTTTGATGTCTGTTTTATCACAAACAATGTTTTGGCACCTCTTGATGCCAAGGGTTACTCGATGTCGTCGAGGCATTCCTCGATGCTCAATTCATATGCAAACAGTTCCTTGATGCCATGTATTGTCCGATGGCACGATCGATGCCAAAAGTACCTCGATGACGTCAAGGCATAACAGGGCCAAATTTATACGCAAACACTTACTGATTAAAATAACATAGCTCTCATCCTTCAAGTCTTGCAATGAACAATGCAATATTTTTTCTACATACAGATGAAACAGGACATAATTTAAATTTTTTGGTAATGAAATTCGAAGAAACTCTTTTCAAATATGTCATTTTCCATCCAAACCTTGCTTTGAATTAAAAACATTAAATATATATTCCTCATACAGAGACTTGAAATCATGTATTCATATATACATAACACTTTAAAATGTCATTTCATATGAAACCGAATCTCATATATACATGTAAAGTGGCACCCGAATAAAATAGCAATATCTTTTAAATTATTTATAAAAAATATAATAAATGATAAGTGTCAATTTTCAAAGTTAACAGGAAGATTATTGTCAATTTTTAAATGGTTTTTTTTATCTTTTAGTGAGGGTATAATTGTCATTTTAGCTTGAGAGGGTTTTTTTGTTAATAAAATTAACACTTGGGGGGTTTTTTATATTAAAAATAACAGTTGGTTTTTTCGCTAATTAGGTAAATGACAGGGGGCATTTTCACATTTCACTCTATTGCTTATACTCTACTCTGGAATTGTATGCAAAATTAAGTTCTATATTTAGTTATTTGGTAACTTTAGATGTAGTGCGAACAATAGCATAATTCAACTTGTATTGGTTTCTGTGTTTTTATTTACGTAAATATTTAAATAGCCTAATAATATACTTTATAAGTTCTCATGTATGTTGCCCAAATAGCAGGCACCCCTCCAATTAACACGCCATCTAAGCTGCATACAGATTCTGATGGAATAAAACCGAGTGTTAGAGAATGCCTCGATTTTGCTAATGAAGAGAGTACCTTTAAGGATATTTCTCCGACAACACCAGGTGGTAGTAAATCCCCTTTTGATCGCATTTACATTTGTGACAGTGACGAACCCCTTTGCAATTACCAAATCTTGATAGTAATGTAAGGAAAAATGTCCATAGTTCGAGTAATGTCGGATTACGAATTACTCAGGATCGAGAGTTATGAAGCCATTTCTTGCTACAATTGGAAGAGGAAAATGCCTAAGAAAAGAAGAGTTTCAAACATTGTTACCACTGAAAGTAAAAGTAAATTCAATAACAATGGTTCGACTTCAAAGGACAACAACCTTAAGAATTTCGTACTTGTAGGCAGCGATTGATTAGCAAAGGGAGTGATGACGACAAGGGTATTTCAGGAAAATCACCTTATGAAAACACTACAACCAAAACAAGATTTGAAATGAAGAAGGTGAAATAGAATAGGATGACTCCGATTGTGAAAGCTTGAACAAATTTATTGTGAGAAGCTCAGATGAATCAAATGAAATATATATCTGAACATGATAACACTTCCAATTCTGATGAAATGACGTATGAAGAGATCATGCGTGGTCTAAGAAGGGAGAGAAAAGACAATATGTGCTATATATCGCTAGCAAACTTCCGAGGAGAAATCTTGTAAAACTATATTTATTAAATCCCTAATATATAAAATTTTATATTTATCTTCATAAATTATTTCATCAGCATAAATGTCTTATCTTTATTTTTCTCAAAATAAAATAAACGAAATATCACTTCTCAATGCGTTTACTCAAGAAGAGATATTAGACTTACACTCTTTGAAACAAGCACAATATATACATATATACATACCTCAAAATCTATCTATATATCTATCTATTCTATTCTATCTATCTACTATTATAAAAGCATGAATATTTCTTCACTTTTTTGTGCGGACTAAAATGCTCTTATTTAAATTGTAAAGTGATATTAATTCAATGGTAAATACGTAAAAGTAATTAAAGAGGTATAATTAGACATGGAGTCTTCTTATATTTAATTTATCTCCTATATAAACTCTTAAAATTTATAAATTCTCTCTTACATCAATTTTTGTAATTTTAATCTTCTTCACTTATAGAGAAAAACGAACCATTAAAAATACTATTATTTTAAATAACCCCCCAAAAATATATATAAAATTATTATATCTTAGCATCAGTAATTAAAATAATTTTGCCATTTTTCTTATCACATGGAGTTAAATTGACTATTTAGGATATCACAAGGAGTTACTTTGCCATTTTATTTATCACAGACAGTTAAATTACCTATTTAGAATAACACAAAAATTAATTTGCTATTCACTCATTTTTTATGTTCACTTCTTCGAAGATAATGAACGTGGACCGATTTTAGAAATTTTGGTTAATTAACAATCTTCACCGTTGAAATATTCCTGAATTCTAAATTTGATTTCATAAACGATACTTTTCTTAATCTTTTGCAAAGTTTTGAGGGAGGAATTTGGTGCATCGTTGGTTCCCCTAAGAATTTATAAATCTAGAAAATATAATATAATATTTACGTTGGGCCTTTCAGTTTATAGCCCAAAGAAGTCTGACAGGAAGACCACTGGTTATGTTAGGCCCTGTTCGTTTGGCCTGATGACAATCAGGCCAATATCTAGTTTGGTCTGATAAAATAATTTGGGTCAACTATTTAATGACCCGTTTGGCAGATTAATTTATTTTTGTCGGACCTTGGCCTCATTATTTAATATTGTATTTGGTTTATCCAATTTGATTGAGATTACCATTTTGCCCTTATGTTAATTTAAATCTGCCCTTCATTTGTTATCTCATTCTTGACCATTGGACCATTGGATTTTATTAAGTATTTGCTTCCACATTATGGATTTGCGGTTTTTTTTTTCAATTGAGTTTTAACAATTTCTAGCAGAGCTCATTGTTTCCAAATTTGAAATACCATAAAAGTCTGGTGCATCTGTTAGTGCTTATGATGCAAATAGATCTTGCATTTTGATGTAGCTTTCAGTTGCTTTTTAGTTGCACATCTGCACAAAAAGATTTCTCTATTGCCAAATGTTACACTAGGTCATCTATGCTTTTACAGAGATGCATAGCATTTTACATATATATCAATTGCTGTAGCTTAGTAAAAAATGCCGTTACAGAAATACAGGCTTAGTAAAAACCTCCATGGACAAGCCAATAGTGGGAGCAAGCGTCTGTATTTGATATGCCAAGAACTTTAATTTAGATATATCAAAATTATCACAAAACATATCGAAAAAAAAAACACCAAATATGTCCAAACAAACTTGAAAGGAAACAAAAAAAACACAAGCATTTATGTCCAAACAAACTAGAAAGGAAACAAAAAAAAAAAAAAAGAAACACGAGCATTTATTCAATAAAATATGTAATACATCATACACCATTCCCTAGTACCAAAATACAACGTAAAAATAGTTCATGAAAAAAAAAAAAAAATTACGGCGGCAGCATAGAAAAAAAATTAGGGAAAAACTTACCTTCCAATCAACATAAATGAAATACACAGTATAATACTACAACTTATGGGTAATGAGTTCTTACCCTAGTTCTTGTCCTTCTTCAACTTGCTTGAGCTATTTTATAAAAAAAAAAGTGAACAAATTAATATTGCATTCAAAGTTTGGGTACTCAAGAATTAATTCTTAATTCTTGTTAACAAAAAAGTAAACAATAATAGAGACAAAAAATAAAAAATCAAAGATAATATATTTTTATATTTATTTCTCACCTTGCACTAGAATGGAGATGGAGGGAAAATGAAAATGGAAGTGAGAAATGAAAATGAAGAAGACGACCTATTTTCTAATCAGGCAGATTACTCTAATGGCAATTTTGTGTAATTCAAGAGAAATCTAAGGGCATTTTTGTCTCAAATAATTGATATATGGCCCAACTAAACAATTTCTGCTCCAACCCAGAGATTGTAATCGAGCCAATTAAGTGGGGTGGCCCACCAATTGACCCGATAACTACGGGTTGCCCAGAATTTTATCGGCCCATCCGAACAGAAAATTACTCCTTTTTGTCTAGGTCGATTACATCAATTGGGGCCTAATCAGGCCAAACGAACAGGGCTTATAATATTATATTATTATATTAATACTAGCGCCCGTGGCACGCGGTACTCGCGTGCAACTCGAGAAAATATATTAAACTTAGATTTAGAATATGAAAAACTGGTTATTAAAAGTTTTTAAATGAAACTTACGATAAAAATTTCATAATTAGAATATATAAAGATAAATTGGAAAATATACAAAGTAAAATCAATATGGTGAGTGTTCACACGGTTACATGATGGAGTAGTTTTTAGTGGATAACAATATCATTTTATTACATTTTTAAAATTCAAAAAATTAGGGTTAATTTTGAAAAGACATAATTTTTTGGTGTAGCATGGTGTCATAACCGCTACTTGAGTAAAATCAGGCTTCCCTTTTTTAATAGTATGGATATAGATAAGTAGACTTTGTTGATCAGACAAAGTCGTTGTTGCATAGAAGTGCGACATTGTCTTTGTCTTTTCATTGTTCAAAATTCTTGTCGAAGACGAGTGAGTGTATGGATAGATAATCCAGTCCATAAACACTTGAAATGTCTCTTCCCAACAAATTATTATTATTATCATTCCCCTCTTTAAACCATCCCAATAGATTCGTGGCCTATACTACAAAACCCATTTCAAGAAATTATTTTTATAACAAATTGAAATGGTTTATTGCCAAGGCAACAGGTATCTATCTATCGCTTTACTCACTCTAATAATCTCCAATTTGTTCAATTTCTTACGCCCTTTTGTTTTTGTTGATAATATTCAAAAGCTGACATCGACGAGGCAAAGGGAGAGAGGGCTGAACTATCGACGAAGCTGAAGCGAAAAATTGAGGCCCTGGGAATAAATGTTGATTCTTGTACACCTGGATTGTATGACCTTCTATATTGTCCAATGGTATTAGTATAATATAATCCTTTCCTTTGCATATTTTTCTTTCTCGTTTCTAATGACATTGGCATTACATATTATTAGTTAGTATTGAAAACTTCAGTTTTACTGAATGTTTTTGCCTTATTGGAAAATTAGGGACGATTTTTTTTTCTTCTTTTGGTGCAATTGTGTATATCTTTACTTAATTTTGAGTTAGTGTAGTTGAACTTAAACATGTTATTTATATCTTTGTCTTGAAGTATACCATGTACTGATGGAATTGCTTATTTCTATGTTTAAGGTTAAACTATACGATGATCCAAATTGATGTGCAAATAATTTGGTTTTTAGTTGTTCATTCACTTTCACTACTTTGTTTATGTATCTTTTAGATGTTAACTTTTGTTTTCTTTCTTGGGGTTATTGCGTGGCACACATTTCGGTGTACTGGGGATAGGCTTCTTAAATCAGCTGTATATCTAATCCGGAAAAAAGATCATGAATATTTTCTTTAAATATGTGCTCATTGACTTTCGTTTCTAAGTTCAACTATACAAAGATCCAAATTGATGTGCAATTAATTTAGTATTTTTTTTTTCTCATTGCACTACTCTGTTATGCTTGTATTTTGCGTATCTGCCTTTGATTGTTTCTTCTTTTTGATTTAGTGCAAAGGCGGGCAATCAATTCAAAGGACTCTCTCATTTCATATAAATCGAAACTGGTATACTACATTGCAAACTTAATTTTTAGATTCTTTTATTCCTCAGGGTCCTTCAGTCAATTCATTTTCCTCAAAATATCAGGAATTATGGTATATGGAGGTGTAATCATGTACAATGTAGCTGGGCAGGCAAGGTGGCGTGACATTGGTTTAGAATTCTTTTCCCTCTTCTCTACCCTTATGAAGTCATTTTCCATTTTCACATTTGGTAATTTTTATTGAAGGTCTTTGCAGACACTAAAAAGGTTTATAATGGTATCAACCTACATAGCGAAATCGATTCATCTCAGCCATTAACCGAGGAAAATCTAAGGCTAGAAATGCTTGGTGATGAGGTAAAACAATAATTTCTTTTTCTTGTTAGTATGAAGTTCTTATCTTGCAATTATCACAAATCACAAGATTTGGAAGCTAAAAATTGAAATGTTTATGTTTTGTGTTTCTTGATTGAGGGTTTGTTTTTGTTCTTCCTGTGGATGTCTTATTCAGTTGCTTACGTACTTTGCTGAGAGAATGATATCGAAGGAAACACTGGAGAGAAATAATGTAATGCAAGTTGCTGGTGATCGGGTAAGAAATTAATTCAACTTTAATCACTAAAAGTATACTCGTTCACTGATCAATTTTAAATTGATAAC
Source organism: Penstemon barbatus (assembly GCA_003313485.2). Taxonomy (NCBI): domain Eukaryota; kingdom Viridiplantae; phylum Streptophyta; class Magnoliopsida; order Lamiales; family Plantaginaceae; genus Penstemon; species Penstemon barbatus. The sequence continues at coordinate 499,377 of CM064877.1, forward strand.
TGATATAATTATAGTGATGTGTTAGGAGTTTGCATGATGTCATCATCTTTTATGATACATGTTTAATAATCTTTGTTTATGTGTAAAAATAGTTGACTTGTAAATGTGGTGTACTTGCATAATGCATAACCAAATATACTTTTGCATTTCTCAACTGCAGAAAATCATTGCCTTTACTTACAGACAAAATGGAGTGCTTGTAGGATGTAAATACCGGACAACTGAAAAAAAGTATTGGCAGGTATTTTTCTATATGTATTCTAAAATCTTTAGTTTTAGTCTTTAGAACAGTGTGATGTTTGTCTTAATGTTTTTTCTTTATTTAGGAAAGGAATACAGAGAAAATGTTATATGGAATTGATGACATTGCCAAAGCAGATGAGATCATAATCGTAATCACTTAAACACTTGCTTTTGCGTAAAAAATAATACATCCATTCCATTACCTTGTGCTTGACGATCACTGTTGGACGTTTTGTGATTATAGGTCGAAGGTGAATTAGATAAGCTGTCGGTTGAAGAGGCTGGTTATTATAATTGTGTTAGTGTTCCTAGTGGTGCACCTCAAACAGTTTCTCTCAAAGAGCTACCATCTCCAGAGAAGGTATTTATAAATAATAGACAGTGTGAGTGTAGTGTGTTTATTTGTTTGTAATTTTCTCTGTGGCCCTTTTCTGTAAATATGTTTCACTTCTTTATGTCAGGACGTTGGCTTTCAATACATATGGAACTGCAAAGATTATCTAGACAAGGTTAGGAATCTTAATATCTGAATGGCATTCCTCAAAATTTTTGGCTACCAAACGAGTTCTTACTACATTTGTTTTTGTATTCCTCATTAGGCATCTCGGATTATCCTAGCAACTGATAGTGATATACCCGGTCAAGCTTTAGCTGAAGAGCTTTCTCGTCGCCTTGGGAGAGAAAGGTTGTAGCATAAAAATAAGCTTGCATCTCTTTTCAGCAGTAATATATCCCTTTCGCTTTTGAATACTATATTAAACTTAAATTCTTCTTGTTTGGATGATTGTTAGATGTTGGGTAGTGCATTGGCCGAAGAAAGACGAGTTCAGCTCTTTCAAAGATGCAAACGAGGTTCTCAAGAATCTGGGTGCAGATGCACTAAGAGATGCCATCCACAAAGCTGAATTGTATCAGGTTCAGAAGTTGAATTGATTTATTCGAGAATAAAGACAATTGGCTATACTTTTTTTTTTATGTTTTTGGAATGGAATATATTTGTAGATTCAAAGAACTCATAACATAGATATACATTGGTAGGTAATGAAGTGAAACCATATTCAGAGGTACTCATAACACTGCAAAAAAGAATAGTTATGCCTAAAAAGAATATCAACTCGGAACAAAGAATCAACTAAAAACAAAAGTGATTATTAAACATCAGAAACAAGCCTTTTTGACCTTGTACCGATAAAACACCCTCTTCTTCTTCCCAGAACAATTCTCAACTGTAAGAACAATTTTCCCTGGTTCATTGTTCTTGAATGTCTTACGAATTGGTGCTTCATCCAAACTCATTTTCCTTCCTTTCTGAATAATCATAGTATAAGAACTCTCATCTGTTGGCACAAATTCCTCGGTGTAGTTCACTTCCCAACCTACAACTATGATGTCCCATATGAATGTTGTTCCAGCCTGTAACAATAATAAAACACAAACCAACTTTGTATAAATAAATCACTTCTGAATATGAAATTATTCAATTAATCATCAACTCTAATAATAATAATCAGCTTTTGTACCTCTGGTGTGGGGATTTCAATGGTTTCAGTCGTTCCAGCCTTGATCACTACTTCTACAGCTTCACCATCAGTACCCGAGAACTCAAAATCGTTTTCCATCTTGATTCCACCATACTGGATTGGAATTTCTTGAATCGGAACATACCTATTTAACGATCAAAGTTTAACTCGAGATATGCCAACTATACGAAAATTTGAGTCAATATCACATGGATGGAGATTGACTTACTTGAGCAAGGTCTCTGTAACCTTGGAAGAACGAGCATACACTAATTTGCTTTTTGTTCTCTGAGTCAAGAAAGGAGATAATAAAGATTGCAATGCAAGATACCAGAATGGAACATTGATGAATATCTACAATTAACCACAAAATTTTCCAAGAATTAGTAACTCAAATTAAATATAAATATATATAACTAAAATGAAAGTTCAATTGATAAAACATAACTCACATTTTTTGCCACAAATTCAGGGTAGTTATCCTGGAGAACTGAAACAGCTTTGTCTACTGCATCTCGAACCTCTTTCTTCGACAAACCTGGAGAGTTCTTTAGATCATTAATTTGAACTAATGAGTTAACACCACAGGCCTTGAAATCGAGTTTCTGGATGCCTTTCTCCATAAGTTGAACCCTCCACCTCAAAAACTGCTCGAGTTTCTCCTCTGTTCCAAGTGTCTTTTCATAGATTTCTTCATTGTCTAAAACTCCAAAAATATTGTAGCAAATTGGGTGGCCTTTGCGACCAACGCCACTCATATATGCAACGGAGTCAAAATGGGCTCCAAATTCTTCATCCAAGATTGAGTCAATCTTGAACTCTTTCCTCCATTCAAGAGTCTTTTTAAGCATTTCAAGAGCATCATTGACCTTAAATTCCCTAGCCCTTAGGAATTTTAAGAGGATGACATCAGTGCTTTCGTTTCCTTTGCTAGGCAAAAGGGTTACTCCCCAAATTGAGATATCTTTATCAATTTCAGTATTTGTTGCCTCTTTTCCCTTAGTTTCTTCTTCACATTCATTTATCTCTTCTTTGCATTCTTCTTTCTTGTCTGCTGCTCTTTCACACTCTTCTTCTATGGCTTCCCCCTCGGGTTTCTTTGCGTTTTCATTTGATGGCTTCTCTACGCATTCTTTCTTCTCGTCTTTCTTGAAAATGGTGTTTTCAAGAATGGCTGCTTCGAGTTTCGTTTTCAGCTCTGTTAAAGCTTTCTTTTCATGTTCGTTGAGATCAGAGAGAAAATTGCTCTCTTCTCTGTAAGAAGAGCTTTTCTCCACCACGTTAGGCTTGTTTTCACACTCTGCTTCTTCTTTCACCGGCCCTCCAGCCACTTGCATTGCCTCAGCTTTAACATCGACGGTCATGATGCTTGTGTCTTGAAAATCTAAGATTTTATTTTATTATATTCTTAGTATAAACTAAAGAAATCAATTTTGACAACATAAAGCAAACTAAAGGAATTCAACTTACCTTGTGATTGCTTTTTCTTCTGCCTTTCAAAGGTTTCTTTAGGATTTTCTGTGTTGTGTGAATGAAGAAAGGGAAGGGTTTATATATAAAATAATATTCTCTTGAAGAAATGCCAAAAAGAGGTCCCACAACGGTCAAGTTTTTGTTGTATGTGTTGGAGCCGTTAAGAATCTTTTGGACTCGCTAACAAAAGGCTAGGCAGCCTGGAGTGTAGCAAAATTGGTTTGGCAGAATCTATTCGGGCCCATTGCAATTGTTTTTGGGCTGTGAATGTGATTAATGAATGAATATTTCTTCTAATCTGTCTTTATTTATTGAAACCCAATCTGTCACTAGGGTTGGTAGGGTGGCGTGTTTTCTTCGTCCCAATTATCTTTATTCATTGGTACAGTTGATCAGTCAATTTAACTAAATTTATAAAAATTATAATAAATAATTTTATTAATATATTTTACTAGTACGTTGATAATATCATATGAAACCATATATATTAATACACTACAAATGTGAATAATTTAATATGATAAGTCACTTAAAAAATTGAAAAATTTGATCGAATACTGTTGCAAATGGAGCAAAAAAATGGGACAAAGGGAGTATTACTATAATTTAACAATAATGGGTTTTCCTCTATGAACCAGTCAACATTAGCCCTGACAGTTTCTTTGTCCATTGTTTTCTATAATACTCATAATTTGATGAAACCAGGTTTGATCTATAATACTCATAATTTGATGAAACCAGGTTTGATTTTCTGCCTGAAAATGACAACGGACACTTACATCGAGGTTTGGATTATTTAAATAATTTAATGTAACAAAACAAGTTGGCAAACGAATAATAACCTGTCAACTAATTGGTTCTTTCTAAAACGAGTAGTTCGCCGCTACCCAAAATCTACTTGAGGCCTACGGGACTTGGGCTTCCAATACATTCAAATCATGCGGCCCATGGATTTGGGTCGCACCCTAAATTTTTACAAGCCCAAGACCTTTTATATATTAACGGAAACCCAGATCGGATTTAGCACCAAAAACCCCCAATAAATACCATTGCATAACAAAATTTCATACAAAAATTAATAGCACGTTTGACTTTTGAAATTTATCTAATTTCTTGAAATAGACGAACGTAATTATTTTAATTATGGCCTCTTAGTTTAGTTTTTTATTTTAATATTATTGATTGAAGTAGACTTTTCTTTTCGTATTTTAATTATCTTTTAAGTAGGGGTATATTAGTCTTAAAATAAATTTAATATAAATATAAATATATATTAAGACATTAAGACTACAGTTGATCCAATGAATTTCTTTAGGATTTAGACTGAGTTTGAAATAATGTTCGACTTTATTTAAGTTTTGAATAAATTAAACTCAAACGTGATTTCATAAAATCGAGAAGAACTCAGTAAAAAATTGGGATTTTGCCATAAAAACAAAAGAAGATTTTTGAGTCTCTAAAACTTGGTGTACCTATATATGTTTCCTGGCAATTTTCGCTCTATTAGTACTTCTGTCATATTCATTGTATGTAGAAAAATAAAGAATAACGTAAAAATCAAATTATACCCCTTCACGAGCTTGAATAATTTCATCCCTAGAATTATACGTAATGTGTATATATGGGTTTCAAATTTTTGGGGAAGTCAATAAAATTAAGAATCTATTATAAGCTTAATCCTCAATACACACTACTTAATTAATAATTAATAGTATAACCAAGAAATGGATTAAAATTATTTTTCCTTTTTTCTTTTAGCAAGCCTTTTAATCTCAACAACAACTGCATGTATCAGTTGATAACATATAATAATATCACTTATTTTCTTGAATGCATTACATCCCAATTTCATTTCTCAAACTCAATAAATAATGTGATCTATATATACCCAAAGAAATGCATCATCATTTTCTTCAATTTTGTTATCTTCAGCTAGAAATCTACGTACGCCCTGTATCAACTTCAGGCCAGAGACCTCTAGCCATTCATTTTGCTCCAAGAAACAACAAGAAACACGTACGGTACCCAGATTAAAGCTACGAAGCGGCCGACACGATTATGAGGCCCCTTAAATTTTTTGTGATTGTAGACATGATCAGAAACCTTCAATCAATATCCATAGCTACTGAAGAAAATACTGCATGAATTCAAACATGTATCATGTATTATATTGGGGGAATTAATTTAGATTTATAAATTGTAGTGTTGCAGCTACACCTACGAATATCTTGAATGAATATATATGAGATTAAATTAAATAAACTCATCTGAATTATTCCCCCGAGAGTACCCTCGACTTCTGGCACTACTATGGGACCCACAATACGTGCTAAATGAAGAATATTCAATGAGATGGAAAGTGAAAAATATTGTAAAAATTAACTGGGACCAAAATATTTATAAATTTTGGACCGATATTCAATGGGAGAGGATCTCTTTTGGGCTGTAAGAGGAAAAGGAGGAGGTAGTAGTTTCGGAGGAGTTGTTGCATTTAAAGAGAAGATAATTAACGTGCCTATAATTGTGACCATTTTCAATGTTTCAAGAACATTAGAACAAAATGCGACCCAACTAGTACACAAATGGCAATACATTGCTGATAAACTTGATGAAAATCTTTCACTGAAGAGTTTTCTTGAAAAGTGTTAAATCTCCAATTAGTTATGGAAAAAATTGAACAATACAAGCTTCTTTCACTTCATTGTTCCTCGGATGAATCGAAGATCTATTAACAATAATGCAAGATAAATTTTCAGAGTTAGGTTTAGCGGAACGAGACTGTACTGAAATGAGTTGGATCGAATACGTACTCTTCCAAACGGGTCCCCACTCGATGTTTTATTGAATAGAACTCAACAGATCAACGTTTATCAGAAAGGTAAATCTGCTTATGTAAGAGAGCCAATTCCGGATCATGGTCTGGTCTTGAAGGCATATGGAAATTTCTTAACAAAGAAGATGAAAATCTTGGTGAATTGCAGTTTAGTCCCTATGGTGGGATATTGAGTACAATTTCGGAATCCTGAAACACCTTAACAATGTCTGTCATAATGACTGTATGGCCCAATTCTTTTTCTTTTTATGCAAGGAGTTAAATTAGGCCCAAAGCCCAAATTCTGGTTCGTACTTGGTTGTATTATTATATATATTTATTAATAATAAATGTAGTGCCAGCGGTATTACATGTATCCAACAAATGTTAAAAAACCACCAAAATCCACAGTACTATTTCATTCACATGGGACTGTCAGTAACCGAACCAACCAATTACATTATAGGGTTAATTACGAATACACATGCGATAAGGTTTAACAAAGAAAATCTTACGTATTGGGTATTACAAAATCTCCCTTGAAGTTTGTCACTATCTTACTATTAATTCACTACCACTGATAAGTTCCAAGTAAAATTAATATTTTTCTTAAACTTATGGGCAATTTTATCATACAATCTGTACTTATTATAAAGGAGAGAATTGCATTTTTGGTATTGAACTTTAGGTCAATTTTTATTTTTGGTACATAGATTTATGTGTTCAACATATTTGGTACACCGCTTTAACAAATTTTGACACATTTGGTACAGCCGTTAAAAATTGGCGTTAAGTGGTGATGTGGCAGTTAAGTCTAATTGTAAAGTTGATGACATTACTTATATTGACTGATAATTTTACCCCAAAACATTTCAGACTTTCAAAAAAGCCCCCACTTCTCCAAATTTATTATTTTAATATTTTGGTAAAATAATAATAATTAATAAAAATAAATTAAATATCAGTCATAAATATATACTGATATTTCATGACATAAAAATGATTAATTTTACTCTAATTTGCAAAAATGAAGTTAATAATAAAAAATTAATAGTAATAGTAGAGCAGCATTTGTTTGAGGCCTTACAATCAACCACACACTCGATTGTCATCTATCTAGAAATTAAATCTACAAGCATGCTTCTTCTATCTTGTACTATATAATTATAAACCAAACTCAAAAGCATCTCCATGTAATAAATAAAAAATGAAAGGTTCTCTGTTTCATTTGGGGTTCTTCATGACATTGACAACTTTCCAGTTCCTTGCTTCAGTCTCAGTATCTTCCTCCAATTCCAATTCCAATTCCAGTTCCAATTCTTTCATAGAATGCCTTGAAAAGTACCTGTCCTCCAATAATCCCTCAAACCCAATCTCTTCATCAGTAATCTACACTCAAAACCATTCCTCCTATTCCTCTCTTCTTCGAACATACATAAGAAACCTACGCTTCAACACTTCCACAACTCCCAAACCACGACTCATCCTCACTCCAAAACACGTTTCTCACATCCAAGCAGCCGTCCTCTGCGCCAAGTCCCATTCCCTCCAAATGAAAATCCGAAGCGGAGGCCACGACTACGAAGGACTCTCCTACGCCTCCTTCGACACACCGCACCACCACTTCTTCATCCTAGACATGTTCAACTTTCGGTCCGTCCACGTCAGCATCCAGCACGAATCCGCATGGGTCCAGGCCGGGGCTATTCTCGGCGAAGTCTACTACAAAATTGCCAACAAAAGCAGAACTCACGCCTTCCCCGCCGGTGTCTGCCCCACAGTTGGCGTCGGGGGCCACTTTGGGGGCGGAGGCTACGGTAACCTGATGCGAAAATACGGTCTTTCTATAGACAACATTGTAGACGCTAAATTAGTCGATGTTAATGGGAAGCTTCTAGATAGAAAATCCATGGGAGAAGATCTCTTTTGGGCTATTACCGGCGGCGGAGGTTCTAGCTACGGCGTCGTATTATCCTACAAAATTAAACTAGTCCGCGTCCCGGAAAAAGTAACCGTATTCAGAATCTCGAGAAGGTATAGTGAAAACTTCGCGGATTTAATTTATAGTTACCAAAGAATTGTAGCAGAGTTACCAAAAGAATTGTTCATTAGGCTCACTCTAGATGTCGTAAATAACACTAATCGTGCAACGTTCTATGCATTGTTTCTCGGAAATTCAAATGAACTTGTATCGACAATGAAACTGAATTTCCCCGAACTTGGGTTGACCCGGATCCATTGTTTTGAGATGAGTTGGATTGAGTCCGTTCTTTTTTGGACCAATTTCCCAATTGGGACGCCAGTTGAAGTTCTTTTGAGCAGAGTTCCTCAGGTACTTACACATTTGAAGAGAAAATCTGATTTTGTGAGGGACCCGATTCCGAAAGAGGGGCTAGAGTTCATATTCGAGAAAATGGTGGAGTTGAGAACTCCGATGCTGAGTTTTAACCCTTATGGAGGTAGAATGGGTGAGATTCCGATGTGGGAGAAGCCGTTCCCGCATAGGCAAGGGAACATTGCTAAGCTCCAGTATGCAACCAATTGGGATGAAGATGGAGAAGAAGCTGAGAATTATTACTTGAATTTGACGAGGTTGTTGTATTATTACATGACTCCGTTCGTGTCCAAGGATCCAAGGGGAGCGTTCCTTTGTTACAGAGATCTTGACATTGGGAATTATCAAGACATGATGAAGAGTGCTAATTACTTTAATTTGACGATGATCAATGTTGATGTCGGGGCAGTCAATTATGGTGTCAAGTACTTTAAGGATAATTTCTACAGGCTGGTAAAAATTAAGACAAGGGTTGATCCTGACAACTTTTTTAGGAACGAACAAAGCATTCCAGTACTCTTCCCGACAATGAGAAAGTGAAATTTTCATTTTTAGCAAGGTCTGATTAATTCCTTGCATATTTACTAGTGAATACTTGCATAAATGTGTGAGGTTCAAATTTTTTTTTTTTTTTTTAAAACTCTTGCGACAATTCCTCCAAATTAGAAATATTATTTGGTGCATTTGTGGCACATGGATAACGTATTTGTGGCATACAATGCAAAAAGGAGATTGTATTTGGAAAAAAAAAAAAAAAAGTTTACTCCTCAATTCCCTATTCGTCATGTAATCGTACAAACACTAAACTGAATAAACTTCATTTCTTTGTTTGTTGTACCAAATTATCTATAAATCAGATACACATATAATTCCCTCATATAGTAAATGTCCCAAAGATTCCTTTCCAAAACAATATATAATTATATATATAAGCCCAAACAGTTAATTAGTTAAAGAAACATAATTTATTAGCCACACGGTGGTCCATGGGTTTTTTGCACGTTTCTTTATTTTGAATTGATAAGTGAAGAAGAAGGGTGAAAATGATTTGATAATGGTAGGAAGCGATCGACCATACAAAATGGGGGGTGGTCCTGCCCGTGGGGTAGAACGATATTCTTGGGGGACATGTTTGTTTGGTGTTTGAGAAAGTAATTTGGGAGAGTAGTGGAGATTTGTGAAATAATTTCAATTTGCGTAATGTTGTTTGTTTGAATTTTGAGAGAGTAGTTTAAAAAATAAAGTAGGTGTATTTTTTTCCGGTAGAGTTATGATGTAGGTGTAAGATCCATAAGACTTTATGTAAAATTATGTTTGTTTTGTGAGATAAATTATGTAAAAGATAAATTACCTTATGTCAAATCTGAGTAGAGTTTGTATATGTTTTGTTTAGAGATAAGAAAATTGTTGTTTGTTTGACTTTTGTCTTTTAAGGGAGTAGTTTGAGAAAATTGAGAGGTAAAAAATTTATTTTAAAAAATAAAAAATATGTTTATTTGACATTTCCCAAACATAAAAAAAAAATTTGAGAAACACCAAACAAACATGCTCTAAAACCTTTCTGTCTCCTTTTATAATTATATTAAATATAATTGTTTAGTCACTGTTAATACAATAGTATCAATTAGTTATCAGGTTAAGGTGATCCGCTTATCTATCAATTTTCATGTGGTTCTACTTTACTCCTTACAGTTTCGCTTTTTGTTTCCTTGATCTAGTCGGTGGCTGGCGTACGTGTATGTCATTATCGAGAGCTGTCAAAAAAGTGGTTCCTCGTATATTTTTTTCTCATGTTAGTCCCCACTATAAATTATATATTTTACTTTGGTCATTTATAAAAGGTCTTTTACATATAATATTACATTTTAGTCTCCTATAAAATTATCATATATCAACTTAATTCCTCATAATTTTTTTTTTTATCAATTTAGTCCCTTATAATTTTTTTTATACTTTATAAATAAAATAAGCAACTTAAAAAATTAAAAAATATGACTCCCACTCTCTAGTTAATGGAGCAAATCTTATGGATATAAATAGTTCTATAAAATCTTATACACTGTTTATTAGCAATATTTATTCAATTAGCTGCTCCACATCCCGGTTATTGCCAATAATGATTTAATTAGGTGCTAATAATTATTCAACTATCAAATTTCAAATCAAGTTTTTTTAGTTTGGTAACTAACTCAAATTAATGATGAGTCGGTTTAGAAAACCCTTCGGGCATGTTTGTTTGGTGTTTGGGAAAGTCATTTGGATGAGCATTAAGAGCCTGTTTGTTTGGCGTTTCCCTAAATTTTTTCGTGTTTAGGAAATGCCAAACAAACATGTTTTTTATTTTCTGAAATAAATTTTTCATTTCTCAATTTTCTCAAACTACTCTCTCAAAACCCAAACAAACAATAATTTTCTTATCTCTAAGCAAAACCTATATAAACTCTACTCTGATTTGACATAAAGTAACTTATCTCTTACATAATTTATCTCACAACAAACATGATTTGAATGTGTGGGTGAAACAAGCCCAACACGTGACATATTAAAGCACAACCATGCAGATTGCGACATGTGGGCCCCAACACACGAATAATGACCCTCCAGAACTTCATTAACTGGATGAAGAATGACAACCCAGGCCTTTGTTATCTGCGCGAAATGTGTGGGTGAAGAATAATCACATCAACATCATGCGAACAATCTCAGATATTGGAACTACTGATAATGGTAAAAACAGCTACAATCAAGGAAAGGTTTATGGGGAGAAATATTTTAAGCCTAATTTCGACAGGTTGGTTAAAATCAAGACTGAAGTTGATCCACACATTGTGTTTGGGAATGAACAAAGCATCCCTACTCGGTCCTTATGCGGAAGAGAGAAATATTCATCTGTATTTATTAAATCATAAGTTTTAACACAACTTTGTGTTATTTTTATTAACAAATATTCATCTGTATAAATTAAATTATACCAATAATACCATCGATTAAAAAGAATATCACCGTGGCGTATTATGTTTCAATGATTTAATTATGATAAACTTTTCAATTGACCCTAGACTATAGTAGCCAAGTTTTCGTATTTTAAGTGGAAAATAAGGTAATTTAATCCACAAGAATTAAGGATCCTCTAGTCACTAACAGCCTTATACATACATTAATCTCGATTGAAGTTTCATCTATCCTTGTAGATAATCCTAACAACAAATATAATCTTAACATTGAAAAATGTCATTAATTATTATAATAGTGACATTTCTAAGTGATATTGTTATAAAGAAATGTCACGTATAACAATGTTGCTAAATGTCATTGACAATTATAAGAGAGTCACTAGTTTATTATTCAATGAAAAAAAAGACACCGCAAAATGCCACATGTTCTATTATTTTGACTCTAAATAAAGTCAGAATTTTATTTATCTAATTATTTACTCTCAACTAAATTTGGTGAAATATTGAAGTTAAATAATATGTTTAACATATATAGATGAATAATGGCGTATTTCATTTAATTTGAATATGTGGTAGGATGTATGTTGCTACATCTTTACGAACACAAACACGTATACGTGAATAAAAGTAACACTTGGATGTATTGCTATATCCTTGAATTTTGGCTTACAAAATCAAATTAGTCTCTGTTCCACCTATCGTGACGGTTTTTAGTGTACAAAAAACATTGGAAGAAATGGCAATACATTGCAGATAAAATAGACAACGATTTATTCATTAGGGTGGTTTTGTATCCAATTTCTGGTACAAAGAGGACGGCTGGTGCATCATTTAAAGCATTGTTCCTTGGTGATTCAAATAAATTGATTTCACTTATGAAAATGAATTTCCCTGTATTGGGATTGAGAAAAAAGGACTGTAAAGATACGAGCTGGATAAAATCGGTTTTAGTATGGGAAGGTTTTCCTGACGGGACTCAAGAAACTGCCTTGTTAGCTAGAAATACCCATTCAAAATTAAGTCTGATTACATGAAAACTCCGATTTCCAAAGATCGGATTGAAAGGATACTTCAAAAGACTAAAGTTTCAGCCAATATAAGTATGATGTTTAATCCGTAAGATGAGTGAAATTCCAGAATCAGAAATTGCATTTCCTCATAGAGCTGGAAATATTTACAAGATTCAGTATTTATTATACTGGGATGAAATGGGGTCAGTTTCGGACAATAGCAACTTGGATTCCATGAGAGAATTTTACGACACCTTTTGTTTCGAAAAATCCTAGAGAAGCGTTTTTGATATTGGTAGCACGTACGGATAATGGTGTAAATGCTTATAAGGACGGTAAGGTTTATGGAGTGAAGTATTTTAAGAACAATTTTGATCGGTTGGTGAAAGTGAAAACTGAGTTTGATCCTGAGAATTTTTTCAGGAATGAACAGATAAATAAGACTTATGGGAATTAACTGATATAATCTTGAAAATCTTGGCTATATTGAAACAATAAAGTTGCAAACAATTATTATTATTTTTATTATTATTATTATTATTATTATTATTATTATTATTATTGTATTATAAATATTTAGAGAATCTGCTGATAATTGATTGCCTTCTAAACTATTACTATTTTGAAATTGTGAGACAATAATCAATCATTCAATATCATTAGATATTTAACTCCATAAGACTACGGAATTTTATTAATATTTTGAAATTGTGAGACAATAAAATATCAATCAAACACTATGGAATTTTATTATTTTATGGAAATCTTTCATATCTCGTCTCTATTCAATGCACTTAATACCATAATCTGTTATCCATTAAAGTTGTGATCTTGGCGTTACATAAATCTTTTAGGACAATTAATTGGCACCAAATATTCTTATAATCAAAAAGGGAAGTCAACCATAATTATTTCAGTACTATATATATTAATCAACAAAATCTATCCAAAAAATATTCCGGTTTTGTTTTGTCTATATAAATCAAAGCATGAAAAGAAGAAGTTGAACAATCTTTTGATTCTGTCATGTCTTCACGAACGACGTTTCTTCTTCCTTTACTTTTATTCACCCTCAATTCCTACTCTTATGTAGCCTCATCTCCACTTTATGAAACATTTGTCCAATGTTTATCCGAAAACACTAAAAACAACCAAATCTCCAATATAGTCTACAGTCCCCAAAACCCCTCATTCACACCAGTTTTACAAGACTACATTAGAAACGCCAGGTTCAATACTTCCACTACAAGAAAACCGTCACTAATAGTCACGCCTTTAAATGTATCCCACATCCAAGCAACCATAATTTGTACCAAACAATTTGGATTACAACTCAAAATCCGAAGTGGTGGTCACGATTATGAAGGTATATCCTATGTGTCTGAAGTTCCATTCATCATTCTTGACACCTTCAATTTTAGATCTATCGATATAAACATTAAAGACGAAACTGCTTGGGTCCAAGCGGGGGCCACGCTAGGCGAACTTTATTACAAAATTTGGCAAACTAGCAAAGTCCATGCTTATCCGGCAGGCGTTTGCGCGACTATAGGTGTTGGTGGGCACATAAGCGGAGGTGGTTATGGAAACTTGTTGCGTAAATATGGTCTTACGGTAGATAATGTTATTGACGCACAAATTATTGACGCGAAAGGTCGATTATTGGATAGGAAATCAATGGGGGAGGATCTCTTTTGGGCAATTAGAGGTGGAGGGGGTGCTAGTTTTGGAGTTGTTTTGGCTTACAAAATTAACCTAGTTCGCGTGCCACCTATAGTGACGGTTTTTAGTATCGACAGGACTTTAGATCAAAATGCAACAGATCTCGTTTACCGCTGGCAATTTGTTGCTAATAAAGTCGATGAAAATCTCTTCATAAGGTTTCTTGTAGTACCAGCTACGATACAAAACAGAACCACAGTTAAGGTGACATTTAATGCACTCTTTCTTGGCGATTCTAATACATTATTGTCCGTCATTAAATCCCAATTCCCTGATTTGGGATTGAGAAAACAAGATGTTAAAGAAACGAGTTGGATCCAGTCAGTTCTATACTGGTACACCTTGCCGATTGGTACACCAGAAACTGTACTGTTGGATAGAAAATATCCAGGTAGCTTTTTCAAGAGAAAATCAGATTTTATTCAAACTCCAATCCCAAAACAAGGGTTGGAAGGGTTATGGAAGAAAGTTACGTTAGGAGAAGCTGGACTGGCTTTCAACGCTTTAGGTGGAAAAATGAGCGAAATTGGGGAGACTGAAACTCCGTACCCACATCGAAATGGAAATATATTTAAGGTTCAGTATTTTGTTAACTGGAAGGAAGAAGGGATTGAAGCTGAAAAGAAATATTTAAAGCAAACAGGGTCCCTTTACGATTATATGACTCCTTTTGTGTCGAAGAATCCACGAGAAGCGTTCTTGAATTACAGGGATCTTGATATTGGAACTACCGACAATGGGAACAACACTTACAATGAGGCAAAGGTTTATGGGTTGAAGTATTTTAAGGGGAATTTTGATAGATTGGTGAAGGTGAAGACTGCAGTGGATCCAGAAAATTTCTTTAGGAATGAACAGAGTATTCCACCTTTGGTGTATTAGCAAGATGTATCCCTTTTGATTAAAATATATATGGAACTAATTTTATTAATAACCAAGAAACGTGATTAACTAATTTTCCAGATGAATCATATAATCATTTTTCAATATACTATCTTAATAACATATCATATAATCCAAACTTGAAAATAAAAAATGAACTATAACTGTTAAGTATTTTTAATCTGAAACTATATGTCTACATAACTATTATTCTAAAACAACCATTTGAACGAATGAACAATATCAATTATTTTCTTCATAGGCCTTGATATTTCCATCTCAACCATTTTTCACAGGTTTAACCCATTTTTTTTTATCGATTTAACCAGTTTTGTCTGTTATACATATCTTTACTAAATTCATCCATTTTCAATTACATTCTAATTAATTTTTAACGAATCTAACCCATTTTTACCAACTCTCCCCGATAATGTAGTGTAAACTTGCTTTTACACTAAGTTTACCCTATTTTTTGTATTTTAACATGTTCTTTCATCGATTTCCTCCAGTTTTACTTTGAGTTTACCATTTGTTTTTGTGTTATGTTAATCCGTTCTTTCATTGATTTCACCATTTTTTGTGATTTATCCCATTCTTTAATCGATTCACTCATTCTATCCGGTTTAATCAAATTTTCCCTATTCTTTTGTTGATGTACACTATTTTCTCGACTATTTCACATTTTTTTTTTTCAATTTAACTCCTTTTTTGTTCTTGTTCTTTATCGATTTGACCCATTTTTTGTTATCATGTGTTTAGTCGATATCATTCATTTTTTACCAATTTATCCGTATTTTGTCGATTTACCTCATTATTTTATCAATCGTACCATTTTTTGTTGCTTTAACTCATTTTTATACGATCTAACCCATTTTCCCATTGTTTTAACCACTTATATATTTTGACTTTTTTTTAACCTAAGCCAATTATAAGTTTTTCGGTTAACTAAATATGATTACTTTAGTTTATTCATATCAAAGAAATGTGATTTCTTTTTAGGTTTTTTAATAATTGTCCAAAGAAACACCGATTGCGCCTGTTTTTACACTGAGTTTACCATTTTTTTTTTGTTATTTTAACCCGTTCTTCGACCGATTCCACCCATTTTTGTGTTTTATCAAATTTGTTAATCAATTCACTCATTTTTTTTCGATTTAACCCAATTTTAGTCGAATTTACCTATCCTGCTTACCATATTGTTTTATCAATGGCAGCATTTTTTTTTATTTAAGTCGTTTTTCTTCTATCTAACCCATTTTTTCTCTGATTTACCAATTTTTTTTATCATATATATATCTTTAGTAGATTCTTACCCATTTTTACCAATTTTAACCATTCTATGTTTTGACTTATTTTGGCTTAAGCCAATTATAAGTTTTTCAGTTAACTAAATAGTACTTTTTTTTTTATTCATATAGCCCGAATGTAACCTTTTGTTTTTAGATTCTTTAATAAGTGATAAATTCTTAAGAATTTGAGAAAGAAATATTGATTATACCTATTTTACACTGAGTTTATCATTTCCTTTTTATTATTTTAGCCCGTTCTTTCACCGATTTCATCTATTTTTTTTGTGGTCTATCTCATTTCTTAATCAATTCATAATTATCTCAAGTGTAACCCAATTTCAGTTGATTTTCACATTTATTAATCAATTCACTAAGTTTCTCCACTTGAACCCAATTTAGTCTGATTTTACTTATTATTTTGCTTATTTAACCTATTTTCTCACATATTTCACCTTTTTTTCCCCTCATTTATTTGTTTTTGTTATTTTATCGGTTTAATTTGATTTTTTAATTCCGTGTTTAGCCGATTTCATTCATTTTTTTAGCCGGTTTTTCCTATTTTTTTGTTTGTTAACCTTGTTGTTTATCAATGGCACGATTTTTTTTTTGTTTTAACCCGCTTTTCTTTCTATCTAACCAATTTTCTCATTGATTATACCATTTTTATCATATATGATTAATCAAGATTTTACATTTTTTGCCGGTTTTAACAATTTTTATGTTTTGAAGTTTTTTTGCTTAAGCCAATTATACATTTTTAGTTCTTTCTAGTGTAACCAAATTTCAGTCGATTTTCACATTTGTTAATCAATTCACTAATTTTCTCTGGTTGAACCTAATTTAGTCTGATTTTACTTATTAAACCTATTTTCTCAGATATTTCACCTTTTTTTTTTGCCAATTAACTCATTTATTTGTTCTTGTTCTTTTATCGATTTGATCTGATTTTTTGTTATCCCGTGTTTAGCCAATTTCATTAATTTTTTTTTACCGATTTTACCTATTTCTTTGCTTGTTAACCTTGTTGTTTTATCAATGGCACTTTTTTTTTTGGTTTTAACCCGCTTTTCTTTCTATCTAACCAATTTTCTCATTGATTTTACCATTTTTATCATATATTATTAATCAAAATTTTACATTTTTTGCCGGTTTTAACAATATCTATGTTATGAAGTTTTTTTGCTTAAGCCAATTATACATTTTTTAGTTAACTAAATAGTACCTTTTTTAATCACGTAGAACGAATGCGACATAATTTTTTTTTGAGGTTTTTTAATGTTTTTTAGGTTCTTCAAATAAGTGATAACTTAAGAACTCTTCAAAGAAATTTTTGAAGAAATATAGAGTTATAATTTTTTTTTTACCATTAATATTTTAATGAGTTGCAAAACTTTAAAAGATAATTAAGAGGGGATTCTAGGGTGCCGCTAATAATGTGTATTACATTGTATGGTATAAAGAAGTATAATTTATACCATAGAATGTGACACACATTGCGTGGTAATACCACCTAATTTGGAATAAATACTACATGATGTGGGGGTCATACTAAATATATGGGGTTAATACTATGTAATGTGATCATGTACCATAGAATGTGATACACGTTGTGTGGTAATACCACGTACTGTAATATTAGCGGCACCTAACGTAGCGGCACCCTAGAATTTTCCATAAGATTGTTATATAAGGGACTTCTTGTCTAATTATACTTCTGTAATTCTTTTCTTTTAGGATTCTTTTATTTTACATTTTTGCCATAAATTTAAGTATCACAATAGAATTTAAATAGGGGTATATTAGTCTTCACAAAAAAGGAAAGAAATTTCCTTAGGCCAACTCGTACTTTTATATGTAAAAAAAATATAGAATAAATATAGATATAAATAGAAGATAGGATCTTGCTAAGTTGGGCATCAAGTTTACCAAAATAGATAATGTCAGCAATTTAATATTCTTGAATATAATTATCAAAATAAAATAGATAATTGTTTACCAAATTAGAGAGTTCTTAAAAGGGGAAATTATACCAATATTCTTAAATTGCACTATGAATCAATCATCAAATCAATAGAAAAAATCATCCTGTTTTTATCAATATAAATCTCATTGCAATGAAAGAGCTTGATCACATCACATCTCCAAATCTTGTAGCTTTTACATGTCTTCACCAATGTTGATTCCTCTGTTACTAATAATCGCCCTCAATTCCTACTCTTCTGAAGCCTCATCCCCACTCTATGACACATTCGTTCGATGTTTATCAACCAACACGAAAAACAATCAAATCTCTAATATAGTTTACAGTCCTCAAAACTCCTCATTCACAACGGTCTTAAAAGACTACATTAGAAATCCCAGATTCAATACCCCCACAACAAGAAAACCGTCACTAATAGTTACACCTTTAAAGGTATCTCACATCCGAGCAACCATAATTTGTACGAAAAGAACAGGATTACAACTCAAAATCCGAAGTGGTGGTCACGATTACGAAGGTATATCTTATGTGTCTGAAGTTCCATTCATTATTCTCGACTTGTTCAATCTTAGATCTATCAATATAAACATTAAAGATGAAACTGCATGGGTCCAAACGGGGGCAACTCTAGGCGAACTTTACTACAAAATTTGGGAAAATAGCAAAGTCCATGCTTTTCCGGCGGGGGTGGGGCCCACTGTAGGTGTTGGTGGGCACATAAGTGGAGGTGGCTATGGCAATCTGTTACGTAAATATGGACTCAGTGTTGATAATGTTATTGACGCACAAATTATTGATACAAAAGGTCGATTATTGAATAGAAAATCAATGGGAGAGGATCTTTTTTGGGCAATTAGAGGGGGAGGAGGTGCTAGTTTTGGAGTAGTTTTGGCTTATAAATTGAAGTTAGTCCCTGTTCCACCTATAGTGACGGTTTTTAGAATTGCAAAGACTTTAGAAGAGAATGCGACAGATCTCGTTTATCGTTGGCAATTCGTTGCTAATAAAATCGACGAAAATCTCTTCATACGGCTTCTTGTACAACCAGCTACCATAAAAAGCAACACTTCATCAAAAAAGGCAGCAAGAAAGACAGTAAAGGTGACATTTATTGCACTCTTTCTTGGCGATTCAAATACTTTATTGTCCGTACTGAAATCCCAGTTCCCTGATTTGGGATTGAAAAAACAAGATTTAAATGAAATGAGTTGGATTCAGTCAGTTTTATACTGGGCAAACTTTCAAAATGGTACATCAGAAAATGTACTATTAAACAGAAAAGTCAACTCAGAGAGCTTCTATAAAAGAAAATCAGATTATTTAAAAACTCCAATTCCAGAAAAAGGGTTAGAAGGATTATGGAAGAACATTATAGAGTTGGGAAAAGCTGGAATGGTCTTCAATGCTTATGGTGGAAAAATGAGCCAAATTGCTGAAACTGAAACTCCATTCCCACATCGAAATGGAAATATATTCAAGATCCAGTATTTCGCGAACTGGAAAGAAGAAGGGATTGAAGCTGAAAAGAAATATATTGAACAAACAAGGACACTTTACGATTATATGACTCCTTTTGTCTCGAAAAATCCAAGAGAAGCGTTCTTGAATTACAGGGATCTTGATATCGGAACTACTGATAACGGTAAGAATACTTATAATGACGGTAAAGTTTATGGGACAAAGTATTTTAAGGGAAACTTTGATAGATTGGTGAAGGTGAAGACTGCAGTGGATCCTGGGAATTTCTTTAGGAATGAACAGAGTATTCCAACATTGATATAACAGAAATCTTGTTTGTGTTTTCCTTTAAATGTTGTTCCAACATAGAGTGTATCTCAATGTTTTATTATAAATAAAAAAAAAATGTAAATCACTTTTCCCTCCCAACTTTCATCTATGATACACAGATTCTCCGAAAAAAGATAAAGTATTGTATCGGATAAACGGGGGATATCGATACTCGTAAGATATGCGTGGGATACGTATTCGATACGCCACACGGCGTATTGGTAATAAAAATAAATAAAAATTAAAATAGATACGTATCGGATACATTAGTTGGGCATATGATACATCAATAGGTATTTTATGTAATATCTCGAGTCATATTTAAATTATTAAAAATGATAAAGTCTCTAGGGTTAAACATAAACGACTAGTATCACTACTCCATCTCTTTATTCAAGTCTATTTCCTAAGTCGTGAAATCTCAAAAATGAATTACTTCCATTGATGCACTATGTTAAGAATGAATTATATTTACTTTTGGAGTTATATAACTTTTTGTTGATATTTTTGCTTTTAGGACTTAAATTGAATGATCTAGTTGCTTATAAACAAATTTAAATTATATTTTTACATATGTATCCATGTCGTATCGTATCCAATAAATTTCAAAAATGCGTATCACCGTATCCGTATCCTCGTATATGTATCCGTGCAACATAGACTTTCATACATGTCAATTAACATAAATCCTAACTCATATTTGATTTGGTCAAACTCATCCTCAACTATAGTCATTTGTTTTCAAGGTTATCTATTTATTTAGTCATTTATTGTATTTTTCTTCCATTGATGTCATGAATCTACTAAAACTATGTAGTACAAAATTAATTGTGTTGCAAAATCTTTAAAACCGGTAATACATCTCTCTGCACTAAACGCTACAATATTTAGAATGCATCAATCTAGCACCAATATATAGCTCAAGACACTATTATTGTGGAAGGCAAAAATGAAATCAAGAGATTTTCATTTGACCAACGAAAAACTTCTTCAGTTTGATATTAAGGAGTCGACCAATTTATCATCCATTATCGATAGATTTCAATATACTAATCATACAAATGGGATGATATAGTAAAATAGAGTGCATTTGAACCATTCCACTGAACAAATTAAGCAAAATTAAGTATAATCTTGGAAGGATTAACTAACTTGGTGTTCCCGCCACTTAAGGGCATACTTTAAGCAATAATTTGGTCATCACATCACAAAGCAAGGAAATGTGCAATAATCAAGTGGGAGAAAGAAAAGAACAAGGAAATAAACTCAGAAGTACGTTGTAGTCAAAATGGGACCAAAAACTTCCTTAAAGGTAACTTTTGGATTTTCCAATCTTAAGCGTCAAGTCCGCATTAAGTCATCTATAAATAGGACTCTTACTCTCATCCTAACACAACACACAAAATCATCTTAAACACACAAGAATCATGAAAGCGCCAACCTCTTTCATTCTTACTCTAAACATAATATTTGTTGCATTTTCTTCATATGCTTCTTCACAATCAATCCAACAAAAATTCTACCAATGCATTATTCTCAACTCCGAGCTCTCAATCCCTTTCTCCACAGCCTTTTCCGCCCCTGAAAATGCTTCATTCACCACCATTCTCCAATCTTCCGCGCAAAATCTTCGGTGCTTAGTCCCATCCGTACCCAAACCTCTACTAATCTTCACACCATTAGTCGAAAACCACGTTCAAGCTGCAGTAACTTGCGCAAAAGAACAAAACATTAACCTCCGGGTACGAAGTGGGGGCCATGATTACGAAGGCCTCTCATACATATCTGAAACAAATGAGCCCTTCATTATAGTCGACCTTTCAAAACTACGGTCAATCACCGTAGATATACAAGACAATAGCGCATGGGCTCAAGCTGGAGCAACAAATGGTGAACTTTTCTATAGAATTTCACAAAAGAGCAAAACTCATGGCTTTCCAGCTGGCCTATGCCCGAGTTTAGGCCTCGGTGGGCACATAACCGGAGGTGCATATGGACCAATGATGAGGAAATATGGCTTAGGAGCTGATAATGTAATCGATGCACGTATAGTTGATGCCGAGGGTAGAATTCTTGATAGAGAATCTATGGGGGAAGATCTTTTCTGGGCAATTAGAGGTGGTGGTGGGGCTAGTTTCGGAATTATTCTGTCGTGGAAAGTAAGATTAGTCCCCGTTCCACAGACAGTGACGGTTTTCACTGTCCCTAAAACTCTAGAACAGAATGGAACAAATATTCTATACAAATGGCAACATATTGCTGACAAAATTGATGAAGATTTGTTCATCAGAGTCATCATACAAGTTGTAAATGCTGCTCAAAAGGGTGAGAAAACTATTCAAACTAATTACAATGCTCTGTTTCTTGGAAAAACAGAGAGATTGATTCAGATTATTGAAGAAAGCTTTCCTGAATTGGGATTAACAAAAAAGGATTGTACTGAAATGAGTTGGATTGAATCTGTTATTTACATTGCCGGTTTCCCAGCAAAAACACCACCAGAAGTTTTACTACAGGGGAAATCTTTATTCAAGAACTACTTCAAAGCGAAATCGGATTTTGTGAAGGTGCCTATTCCAGAATCTGGGCTTGAAGGTTTATGGAAAAGACTTATTGAAGAAGATTCACCGTTGATGATATTTAATCCTTATGGTGGAATGATGAGTAAAATATCAGAATCTGAAACTCCATTCCCACATCGGAAAGGAATTATTTACAAAATTCAGTATTTAACCCTTTGGAACGATGATAAACCGGAAACTGAAGCGAAGCATGTGGATTGGATTAGGAGGCTGTATAGTTATATGGGTTCTTATGTTTCGATGTTTCCGAGGGAAGCTTATGTGAACTACAGGGATCTTGATTTGGGGATGAACAAAAATGGTTCCAGTTTTATACAAGCTAGTTATTGGGGTACTAAATATTTTAAGGATAATTTTAATAGATTGGTTAGGGTGAAGACAAAGGTTGATCCTGATAATTTCTTCAGACATGAACAGAGCATTCCAGTTCTTCCATTGATGGACGAGAAAACAGGGGAGAATCTGATACTTTGATATACAGTTTGTATGCTTGAAGATCTATATAAGTTTGTCTTATTATATTTTTACTCTTAAAAGTGATTGATATTTTACTAGCAATGTTTTACCTTATCTTAAAAAAAATAAAAAAAAGTGTTTTACATTTTGATTATTTGCATGTTTATTCCGTAAATTTTGTTACTGTTATACTTTTGAAAATCGTATATTCAAAATTTTGGTGTTCTGTATCTGGTAGTGAAATAGTAGCTTGTAAATTCTCAAAAATGGTTACAAATGCATATCTAGTTTTGACCAAAAAAAATGTTATTTGAATTCAACCCATTTCTTTATTTGAAATTTAGACTTGACGCAATTGGCTATTCATATCTTTTCCAACTAAATTTGTTTAGTCACCATTTCTTGAGGAATGAGTTTCGCCATCAGACTAAGTCTCCTCGGTCAAATTTCCATTAGTTAAAAATTCTTTTTTTATGAAACTAAGGCCATCTCCAATGACTTCTCAGGCTAAGTCCAGCTTCCCCTCAACTTTGTCATCTAATTAGATCTCCTCGGTCGGATTATAGTAAGTTAAAAATTCCCTAAGTAAATGAATCTTCTATACAAACAAATTCTTAAAGAAAATTAAAAGTGAAAACTAAAATACTTAAACCTCAAAGGAAAAATGTATTGAAGATAAGAAATAAACGAATGATTTTCTTAAAGTTAGACTAAATATAAGACAAACTACCATTTTTATCACATAGTGGGGACTGAATCAACAATTTTGCATACACTTTTTTTTTAGATGGTAAATATATTGTTACGTCTAATGCTATATTGAATCGAAACTATTACAATGATATCAAAGCGAACTAATTACTAGTATTAAACTAGAGAAATGCTAGTATAAAACTAAAAAAATACTCACATTCATGGGAGTTGAACCAATAACCTACTGATCATGGAGTCTCATCCTAAACAGACCTCATCGGCGTTTTGCATACACATTATCAATTAGTGCCGTGGTATACAATAACAAAGTATTCCTATTCATCACGCAATTGTTATATGAGGAAACACTGCCGATTACAATGCATAAAGACACACAAGAGCCTTGAGGATTTTGGAATCATCGTTTTTAATGGTAAATAAAATCAACATGTCACTGTCTTAGAAAATGACACAAACAGTACACAAGATTACATTCATGAATTTTCATAAATAAATACACCCCTTAATTAAATCCATCCATTTAATCTGTAAGAAATTTGTTGCAACAATGCTTTCTCCTACATTAAACAGCCTGATACTTTTCATTACAGTTTCAACTTCATTTTCCAATGCAATTCAAGAAAAATTTCTCCAATGCATGTCCCTCCACTCTTCGACAGAATATGCTAAAATCTTTAAATTTATACACTCACCAACCTCCCCATCATATCCATATCTCTTACAATCCGCCCAACAAAATCCCAGATGGTTAAACTTGAACTCGACATCCTTCAAAGAACCTCGATTCATTATTACCCCATACACCCCATCCGAAATCCAAGCCACGATCATCTGCAGCAGGGAGCACGGTTTACAAATCAGAATCAAAAGCGGGGGCCACGACTACGAAGGCCTGTCATACCTCTGCAAGAGCCCGTTTATCATCCTCGATCTCATAAACATACGATCAATCGCCGTTGATTTGGAAGAAGAAAATGCTTGGGTCCAGTCAGGTGCCACGCTGGGGGAGCTGTACTATAGCATAGCCCAAGAGAGTAAAGTTCTTGGTTTTCCGGCTGGTCTATGCCCGAGTGTAGGCGTTGGGGGGCACTTCAGTGGAGGAGGAATAGGGACCATGGTAAGAAAGTATGGACTTGCTGCAGATAATGTAATCGATGCTTATATAATAGATGTAAAAGGAACGATTCTTGATCGAAAATCGATGGGAGAAAATCTTTTCTGGGCTATTAGAGGAGGAGGGGGAGCTAGCTTCGGAGTGATAATTGCATGGAAGGTCAAGCTCGTTCGAGTTCCATCACTTGTGACTGTATTTACTCTACACACAAATCTCGACAAGAAAACCTCAAAACTTGTCCAAAAATGGCAAAGTATAGCAAGCAAGCAGCCTGAGGAGCTATTCATCAGAAGCATAATTCAGAAAGTAAATAATGAAACAGTTGTGGTATTGTTTAATTCACTGTTTCTAGGGCCCGTAAACAAGCTTATTCCATTGATGAGTAAAAGCTTTCCCGAATTAGGCTTACGGGCACAAGACTGTATATCAATGAGCTGGATAGAATCTGTACTCTACTTTGCAGGATTTAAAAAGGAAGATCCATTGGAAGTTTTACTAGATAGAACAGTTCAATACAAGAGCTATTTCAAAGCAAAATCAGATTTTGTAAGGAAACCAATACCCGAGAGTGCGCTTGAAGAGATTCAGAAAAGGTTGCTTGAAGAAGAAGAACTGGCGATGTTGATTATGGATCCTTTTGGGGGGAAAATGGATCTTATTCAAGAAACAAAGCTGCCTTTCCCACATCGAAAAGGGTACTTGTTTAATATACAGTACTTGGTGAAATGGAGCGGTGAAGGAGAAGCTGAAGCTAAAAAACATCTGAAATGGATAAATGGAGTATATAAGTACATGAAACCGTATGTATCCAGTTCTCCAAGGGCTGCTTATATAAACTATAGGGATCTTGATTTGGGTATTAATCAGGAGCAGAATACGAGCTACTCACAAGCTATTGTTTGGGGTAGAAATTATTTTAAAGGGAATTTTAAGAGATTGGCACGAGTTAAGACTCGGGTTGATCCCGGAAATTTCTTCAGAAGTGAACAGAGTATTCCTCTGTTTCTTCACTGATCATCAATAGAGCAGCATAACCTGAAACAAAGTCAACAAGAAAGTCATTCTTCTACAGAAGATTGATCTTTTCTTCTTTTCCATTTTACTTGGGGGTTCTAATTCTATATTTTGGATTAAAAGCAGATGTTTAGCTTATGTAAATGAATTTCCTGTGCAACTGAAGATGCAGGTGTGGTCATATTAATTGGTAGTAGTGAACATCAGGTACTTAGATCAATATGGTGAAGTACTAACAGGTTTACCTCCTGACGTTTCAATATTACAGTTAATGGCAATTTAACCCCCTTGTAATTTGCATACTGTTCAATTTACCCTGTGATTTAAAAAACTGCACTTTACCCCCATATAATTTTACAAAAGTTTTATATCGTCTCTCTGACATTTTTAAACTTATAGAAAAAAAGAAAAAGGTAAATTACAAATGCCCCCATGAGGTAAGGCCTAAATTACGAAAATACCCCTCACGTAGTGGTATTACGTAAATCCCCTTGAGGCTTATTACCATCTTATAATTAACCCCATACCACTGAAAAGTTCAAACTTTGTTCCTAGGGGTTATTTATAATATTTGTAATATCGTAAAAAATACTAAAGCTTGGGTGGTAATTGTAAAATCTCATAAATTATATATGTACCACCAAAAAATTGAAAAAATTGTTTAATTGCACATAAGTTTCCAAAAATACTAAAAAAAATCTAATTTTTACATATTTATTAACACTTTAATAATAATACATTTTATTAAATTATTATTATAAACATAAAAAAAATTATTCAATTTAATGTGTACATAAATATCTTATATTTATTAAATATAATTAATAAAATTTTGTTTATTTTTTATTATAGCAATTAAATTGTTGATAAATATATAAAAAAAAAAACAAAATTAGTATTTTTGAAACTTATGGGCAATTATACAATTTTATCAACTTTTTGGTGGTAAGTATATAATTATCAATTTAAAATTTATGAGATATTACAATTAGCACTCAATCTTTTTTTTAAAGATATTACAAACATTATAAATAACCCCCTAAGGGCAAAGTTGAAACTTTTTAGGATAATGGTGATAAACCACATGAAAATTTTCATAATTATGACTTATCTCACCAGAGGGTATTCGTAATTTACCAAAAAAAAAAAAAAAAAGAAATACTTGGCAAAATACTCTAAAGCTATGGAAGAGACAGTCACTAGTGAAGATTAAATATCAATAAATTATCTCAAAAAAAAACAAAAACACTGTTTCAGTTCTGCACAAAACTCTTTAACGTCCAAAATAAATTACCAACCAAATATACATCCAAACCGTATTTCAAATGATTCAAACAGATACAAGGAGAATCTTGTATACACCCAATCAGAAACTGAAAACCAACAAAAATTAATTCGGTGGTCGGCGGAACTTCTTGTAGGAGTTAGATAAAAAGATTGCATTGTTGTAGTAATTTAACATAGCAGATGAAGATAATAAATAGTATGAGTCGACGAGCCACTACTAAAACATGCTATAGCATCCACAATAGACATGATCTTTCAAGGTAATCAAACTCACCCATACAAGAACTGATAATTAACAGAGTAAAGAAGTTGATGAAGGAAGTACATAAATATTATTGAATACAAGAAACATACATTATCTACCACAAGCTAATCGAAAGGTGACTGCGTTAATCAATCCTCTCACAAGGAGATATTGGCCATGGAGGAATCAGAAGCGAATATACCTTACCCCGAGCTCCGCCCTTGGTATAATAAAACTCCTCCTCAACTTCCAATGTTCTGGTCTTGATGTTGTATGAATACAACACCCCAAAAGATCTCAAATACACAATATCTGAATCATATGGATGGAACGATATTGGTTTGAAACATAAGTATCGTCTTGAAATAATGTCAGAAGGTTGAATATCAGCATGGCTAACTCTATGTTGCAAACACCAAACTCCTGAGCTATAGTTATTCATTACCCAAATACTGATACTCAAAAGTGTAAAGTGATCTACAAAGTCGTTAGATATTCTAATATATCTCAGTTGCCCTTGATACGCAGAACAAAAATGTTTTCCGTGAAAAACAGCTTCGGGCAAAGCGATAATGCGCGCTTGATCAGGCATTTTGCGGGGATCATATGCAAACAATACATGTTCACGAAGGAATAATTCCATTAAGAACAGTAGACGGGCCTTTCAAATACATTTTAGCAGGTTCGTCAATATGCACATTATACATCTTCCATTCGCCAGTTTCAGAAAAAAATACTTCACAGCTTGTCAACTTAGTTGGGATACCTTAACTTTCCAATAGCACCACCGTAAAACTCAAAAGAACTCAATCTTCGACATTTGCAACAAAACCCCGACCTGCCACATAATCGACATCGGTGATGTGGGGGGGAAGGGCAATCCACTGCCTAGTTAAAGGATTGCATATCCTAAAATTGTTAGTATCGTACCTGTCACCTTCAATAAATTTATATAGAACTAACCCATTACTCACTCCACAAATCTTATACCTTTTGTCATGGGGCAGCTCTTTATCACAAGGGAAAGAAAGCGGGTACAAACTTGGTCGTGTGATGCTAGAATATATATCCTCGAACATATCATAATCAAGAAAATGGGGTCTTTCAGAGTCTTTCCAGTACATACGTGAGCGCAAAAGAGTCCAACGCTGGTCCCGCGGGAACAACGAGGCTCGAGAACAGTAGAGACAGACAAAATAAGTATCTAAAATGACAGAGAGCCATTCTTTGGAAACAAGTTTACACCTAAATACTGACTTTGGGGGCAGCCTAATGAGCACCTCCACTAACAACCAATGAGGGATGTCACCATCCTTAATCCTATCCGTAATCAAAGAATTAATATTCTTAAGTATCACCTTGTTCCCTTCGCATCTCCTATAACCTACATCATCAATATCCATGTTCTTTCGAAAACTCAAAAATTTGAACACACGCAATATTTTAACAAGTATTGTATAAACCCTTTGGGTAAAATGAACAAACAGTTGGCGGGTTCAATTTTGGACGGAAGTTGAAATCTTCGTTTTACTTGCAAAAATAAGTATTTCTAAAGATTAAAGAATTTAAAATTCACCTCAGGCTAACTTCAATGACGGTAAAAATATTGAAAATTTATGGAAATTTTTGCAAGCCTCTTCAGAGAATTTTCCTCTGTTCCTATGTGAGGATTTCTTTATTTTTAATGTTGTCAGAAACTCAGAATTATATAGAATTTGTTTATAAGAATTTTTTTTTTTCAATTGTTCTTGTGTAATGATGTTAATTTGTTATCTAATCACCGATTAAAGAAATTTATTACATAATCCAAATGATTGGCATGCGTAAACTAAGTAATTAAATTAACTAAGATATCCATGTTTTCCCATTTACATATAATATTATGCGTAAAATTTATTATATTAAGGGTGTCTTTTGACCACAAGTGCCTAAATTTAACTAAATTTTAAATTATGGTGATTTGATTTTTCTTATCCCAAGGAATTTTATTATTGGTTGACATTTTCCCGAAAATACTTTATGTTTATGTTAATAAGATGAAGATTGTCCACGTTAAATTCTGTTAATTTTGTATCCAATCACCGACTAAAGAAATTTATATTATAATGGCAAAATTACTGAAAACGTCTCAAACTAATCAGTAATTTTGAGTGTTCGTCCTAAATTATATCACTCACCGAACGTAATTTAATATTTTTTTAATATCGTCCCATCGTTAATTAAGAAACGTAAATTGCGCATGTTTACTTTAAATTGTCACATGGCTGCTTATGTGTCATGACGTGATAAATTTTAACATGAATAGTTATACAATATGGCAGAATTCGTCACAAACTAATTACAAGAAGAACCATCATTTCCATTAAATTAGAAACTTAGTATTGGGACTAAATTTAATGCAAAATGGTTAATTACGAGACGAAATTCGACGAGATAATATAATTTGGGACGAAAAACCAAAATTATGTAATTAATTTAGGACAATTTTTCAATAAGATATTAAATTACTGGACGAAATTCGGTGAAGTAGTATAATTCGAGACGAAAATTCAAAATTACTAATTAATTTGACGACTTTTTTGCAATTTTGCCTAATTTATATATTTGAAAGGTTTCTTTAGACCTCAATCATTTGGATTTGACTCATTTCTAAATTATGGTAATTTCATGTTTTAACTTAAATCTTGAGTCCAAATATAGTTTATATTAATAAGATGGAGATTGTCCATGTGGGATTATGTTTAATTTTGTTATCTAAGCACCTAATAGAGAAAATTTATTGATTAAAATTAATGGCAATTATATATATATATATATAGAGAGAGAGAGAAATATTATTTAAAATATATGTTTATAAATTGTTATGTTAAAATAGATGAGTTGATTTGAGTTTCACCAAACTCGAACTCAAATATTATTTAGATTGGTGTTCATGGAACTGTTACCACCA
The DNA here is from genome assembly GCA_003313485.2 of Penstemon barbatus. Classification (NCBI taxonomy): domain Eukaryota; kingdom Viridiplantae; phylum Streptophyta; class Magnoliopsida; order Lamiales; family Plantaginaceae; genus Penstemon; species Penstemon barbatus. The sequence goes on from CM064877.1 coordinate 529,747, forward strand.
ATCCATAAATGATGATATGGGTAAATATAATTGAAAATAGTCGCTTATAAGTGAGAGATTATTTAGTGGAACGACTGCATCACGTAGTCAAGTACATGTGATGCAACCTATCACTGAATCTGATAGGCTCGTAAACTGGATTAAGAATCTCTGTTAAGGTATATGAAGCCACTTGTTTCAAGCTCTCCAAGAACTATGACGTAAAAGACAACAAATAATGACATCAGATTCAGAACCAATATGTATTAACATGGGAAATTGGGAACAGAATCTAACACCAAGTAAACTTATGCCATTACAGAAAATTTGATTAGGTAAAAGGACAACATAACTCGTACATTTGATGATTTGATCCCAGCTAATCAAAAAAATTAGAACATAGACATTGTTTACATTGTGACAGATGCCAAACAAAGCTCAAGAACATGGATCTCCTTAAACACTGTCATTTACTCTTCTCAGACACTTTCAACGGAGGTAGAGTTCCAAAAACGTTATCCCAGAGTGAAGACGTGATGCCAAAACCTTTGTTCTGGACTCGGAAATGATGTTTTAAATGATATTTCTGCATTACACAAAAAAAGTTATATCCTTGTCACACTTTAGATAAGGACCGATCGATTGAAAATACGACTCCTCTAAACTTGTGAGTATGTCAATTTTTTTTACCTTGATGCTCTTTGGTATTTCACTGGTTGGCTGGCCATGGTGCAAGTAATAATGAGTTACATCATACATCACATAACCTAGAAGAACTCCTCCAAGTAAACCAGGAGCGGTGGTGGGAGAAGATATGAGTTTTACAAGATTCCAAATCTGTAAATTGGCAACAAGTTAAAAACAAGTGAAATGGTAAAATAAAAAGAATCATTATTTATTTAAAACCACAAAAAAATCATAATTTATAAAGGTTCTAGACATCAATTTAATGATGCCTTTAAGTCGTGAGAAAAAGTTTGTAACTGGTATAAACTTGCTTAAGCAGCTAATTGTGCTGTTCCAAATGAAATCCTATTTTCAAACTCATAATTCATAAACATGAGAGCAGACCAACTACGTTATCATCAAATACAGATCTACAGATGAAAAAAATAAAAAATAAAAAAAGGCCAAAAAAACATGGAATGAAAACTTACAGGAAATAAGATGATAGCTGTTCCAGCAGGAGGGAAAACAAGACGCAAACCATCCATTGGGTGTTTATGATGACAACCATGAAAAATATAATGAATTGTGTTACCCCTGCAAGTTTCTGAACTTATTTAATAGAGACGATAAAACATAGCAAAGTCTGGAGTAAAAATAAGGCCCATGTTTGGTTTTGAATTTCAGTGGGTAGAACAGAAAAAAAAAAATCTTGCATCAATTGACAGAATAATGAGCTTTATTTGTTCTTCATTTTCATTGTACTCACTAAAATCCAGTTTCCAAACATAGTGTAAGCCTTATAAGTTATAAGCCAACACACATAGAAACGGAGACTAACCAATAACTTTTTGTCTGAATGTGGAAAAGGAAGCGATGCAGAGTATATTCTAGCAATGTCCAGAAAAAGATGCCAAGTGCTGTCAATAATATAACCTGAGGAGTTGTATGACCCAAACTGATGGAGCTTGAGATTAACCAGGCAACAACGGGTAGCCAAATAAGGGGAACGACCCACCATCGAGTGCGTGTCAATAACTGTTCAATGAACTATCAAAAACTGAGACAAAATGTGACATCAATCAAACCAAATCAATAAAAACAGGTTGTAATTTTTTTTTCCCTTTTTTATGGTGGCGAAAAGGCATTTTGGGTCTCAAACTAATAGCACTTTTGGTTCAAAATTTTGAATCATTATTTTTTGCATATTTCATCTTAAAGACAGACCTATGGGACCACAAAGAGTGTCCACGGGAACGAAAATGCTAAAGTTGAATGGAAGCGAGGGGGGGGGGGTGTGGGGGGCAGCACAAATAAAATTGTTGAGTGTCCAATCCCATGGGGTTAACGATGCATTTAATTTTAATCTAACATATTATTAGTTGTTTGTGTCTTTGACAAGAAGAAGTAGAGGAGTAGTACCTCGGCAAAATCACTTCCAAAAAACCGAGGGCCTTCCTTGCTAATTATTGGCTGGTGAACCCAGTCCTGATAAGCCTCACCAAGATGGCCAACCTTTGAAAGGTTCAAAAAAGTTGAGCAACAATGTGGAAAGTGAGACAACCAGAATACAACATAATTCGCAAGAAGTCCATCAAAAAAGGATGTCACTAACTAGAATATTGTAATAAAGTCAACAACATCTAGCCACAGCAGAAATGTCATTGACTTTCAAATCACAGTCATTAAAATGTTCACTTAATGGATTGAATAAAAATAATTGGGCTTAGATTCAATAATCAAACATGAGTTAAATCAAGAAGCAATGCCGTTGATGCTCAAGAGCATAAAATGAACCCAACTTTTAGAACAATATATATAAATATATATATATAGCATTTATCTAAATGAGCATTGGTGTTACCTGGAAAACTAGAGGTTTATTTAAGTCCACTGTAAATTCTTGTGCGACCATCTTGGTACCTCAAAATATGACTGTTAGCAAAGTAATGAACAATACGTAAGAACTGATGAATTATGGTAAAGAAATAAAATTGTCTATCGCCATTACAAATCTAATTCAAGAAAAGGCACCAAAAAAAACTCACGGGTCAAGATTCGCATAATTTCATCATATCTATACATCTAAAAAACACGATCCAATCCAAATCACACAATGCACTCGACAACAAATCAGTATAAAACCACAGATTCGACTCTTATCAAGGAAAATAAACTTTATTAGAAAAATACACTGACCCAATTCAATGCCGGTAAAATCTTTAGTTCAAAGAGGCGATTTTTCTCATCCACCGCCTGCAAGATTGCTTTTCTAATTGATTTCTTCGGGAGGATTCAAATAAGTAACAGTGAAAAGCCGGGAGTATATTTACTACTACTTCTTAAACATGCGTGACCGCAGATTTGAAGAGGGAATCGGACGGCCGCTGTTCCCAATTGATTCTGCCAGGCTGGCTGCCCGCGCTCACGTGATGTGGTGTGTAAGATATTTATTTATGAATTTTTGTTTGGAGGAGGCCTTTTAGGGTTTGGGCCTACCATAGGTATTTCGAATTTGATCCAATGTAAAATAACTAATAGTGATTAAAGGGCGACTAAAAGTCAAAATTAAGAAAAATTGAACAAATGTGGAGTTGAGATTTGATTCGGTAATAAGAAAATTACATTTAAAAAACAATTTTTTTAAAAAATCAAATTATCAATGTACATTATTGTTTTTCAATGAGATTTAATAAACACACATAGGTTTGCTTTAATTTAAAAAAGGCTAGAGAGCTCAATGCCAATGAAGTGAGTTTGAATTCGTAAGAGTGAATTGTATAGTTTTGTAACATTCGGAAACCCATGATATATGAAATTAGTGGTTGACATTTTAGCATATTTAACTTTTTTTAACAAAAACCAGACTTAAATTTAATAATTTCAAATATTCAATAATTTAAAAATCAATTATTTGAATCCACCGCCTGTTTGTCTCGCTTTTCCGAAAAAAAATTCGGTTTTCGGAAAGGTCAAACAAACAATCCAACCACTTTCCCAATTAATTAGCTACAGTAATTTTTTTCTCAAACCACTCTCCGAAAAGCCAAACAAACAGACCACTTTTCTACTCTATTTCTATTTCTCTATATATTAGAAAAGTCAAAAATTGCGGCTACTTTCCCAAACAACTCTCCCAAAACCCAAACAAACAACATTACGCAAATCGAGATTATTTCTCAAACTTCTACCACTTTCCCAAACCACTCTCCGAAAGGCGGGACAAACAGACCCAATGTATTTGAACTAGAATCAAGTCCAATTAAAAATAATTGAATTTATCAAACCAAATCAAAATCTTCAATGTCAAAGAAAAAATCATAAATACAACTCTCATTAACTACCGTAGAAAAGAACAAGTATTAGAATGTTGTTAGACTAATGCAAATACTACTGTACAATATTATGACTGTTGCAACAGGATTGTCCTAAATGAATTACCTAACACAATCTATAGACGTGGGGAAAAAAAAGAAAAAGAAAAAGAAAATGAAAAGACATATAATATAATCCTATCAGCCTTTAACCAAAAATAAACGCAGGACTGTTATTTTTGTTCTTATTCAAGGTAGAATATTGGTGCGTCGACATTGCATTTCCTTAAAAAGTCAAACAACAAGAAAATAGATCGAGTCGACATTGCATTTCCTTTAAAAGTTAAATAAAAGAAAATAGAATGTCCTGTATCATGCTTAGAATTTGAATTAAGATGTGAACATAATCTAAAATGTGGATGAGACGATGCAAAATTTTGCCAGTCCGACCAATTCAATATCCTTAATCAACTACTACTTTTCTTGCTAGATTTTGGTGGAATTGTAGCAAATATCCTGTCCCAAAAATCCGAAGTGATTCCAAATCCCTTGTCCTGGATTCTGTAGTGATGGTTCATGTGAAATCTCTACAATAATTTACCCACAATTAATAAACATGAATAATTAAGTCTAGATTCATTTGACATTTGGCCGCCGCCCGTTACGTACCTTGAGATTATTGGATACACCTTTGGATGGCTTTCCATGGTGCAGGTAGTAATGAGTGCAGTCGTACATGACATAACCCAACAAGACACCGCCGGCAAGAGCAGGGGAATAGGGTGCAGGGGCTACAAGTTTAATCAGATTATAGAGCTGATCGATATAACACAAATTAAAGGTTAGTGAAAATGAAAAAAGAATAAGAATGTGCAGGAATCATTATCATTATCATCATCATCATCATCATCATCATATATATACATTGAAGGAACTATATACGTACTAGAAAGAGTACAATTGCGGTTGCAGCTGGAGGAAAAACAAGTCGGAGGCTATCCATCGGGTGCTTGTGATGGCAGCCATGCATGAGGTAGTGAATTGTGTTTCCCCTGCACATATATAATTTACATGTTTATCGACCGCCATCATTCTTATTTCTTACTACAATCGAGCTAAGTTAAATGCAATAGATATATAATGACGTACGAACCAATAGCCTCTTGGTTTGATGTGGAAAAGAAACCGATGCAAGAAGTACTCTAACAATGTCCATAGGAAGATACCGGCTACAAGTGTTGCTGCTATATTGTGCGAGGGAAGGCCAAACTTCATGGATAATGAGGCAAACCAACACACAACGGGTAGCCAGATTAGAGGAATCGCCCACCAAACGGTTCGTGTAAAGAACTGTACGTTCCCATATTGTAATTAGATATTGAACCATGCATTCTATTCTAGCTAGCAATTTTTTTTGGTTTTTTTCCATCAAACGTTATAAATTTACATTGCCAAAATAAAATACTAATGAATTCTTACCTCAAGAAAGTTGTTACCAAAAAACCTTGGAGATTCTTTGCTGATAATAGGTTGGTGAACCCATTCCTCATATGCTTCTCCAAGACGGCCAACCTATATTTATTAAATCATTTATTATTAATTTCATAGATATTGAACTAATATGCATAAATTTTGATAGTAATAAAACATAAAGAAATATTGACCTGAAAAACAAGTGGTTTGTTAAAATCCACTGGGAAGGCCTGGTTGACCATCTTGGAACCTATATATATAAAAAAAAAAAAAAAAAAATCATTAGAAAACTGATTAACCAAGCACAAGCAATATATGAAAAAATAATAATAAAAATAAAAATTATGAATTAAAGAAATCGTACCTTAGGACAATGCCAGAGGAAAATATATGCTCAATCACAATAGTTCTGTAATTTGTTTCTTTGGAAGTAGCAGCGGACGAAGAGTTGCAACGTTAGGTCAGGATGTAAGGAATAAATGAACTCCCAGAATTGTGTCGGAAAAATAATAGTTATCTGTTAAATCGGCAATCACCGCAAAATTTCGGGGCAGCCTCACAAATTAGAAGTCAACCGCTTCTTCCTCTTGGTCAAATTTCTGTCAAAATTAATTACCTCTTCTAGAAATAGTATATCAATTCAATTCCACCAAAATATATATATTATATATGTTATGTTTTTCTTTCTTGCACCTTTCTCTTTGTTTGTTGCAACCTATATCGATCAATACTAACCAATCTAATATGATGAGTTTGATTTAGGAATTGATAGAAGCTTACTAGCCCATACTGGACTCGGACACACTTTTATCCTCTGTTTGGTTACAAGCACACGCTTCTTGATTCGGCATAAGCAAGTTATCTCACTGTAAAAAAAATAGTTCAAATAACTAACTTATTTTTTTTTAAAAAAAAAAAATCCCTTAATCTTTGAAATACTTCAATCTCTTTGTCTATATATTTAAATAAAAATATTAATTTAACATCACTCTCTCTAACCATTTTATTTTTATTTCATGAGGAGATCAGATAATCTGCATAGATTTTTTTTTTTTTTTTTTTACGGGGAGATAAATTGATTATCATTCATATTCATATAGAAGAGAAGTAATTTGTTAGAAATATTATAAGATATGGTAGGAGTCAAAATTGTCTTTTCAAATAAAAACGTTCACGCTAAAAATTGGAGTAAAAGTGCTAACTTTTTCAATTTTAGCTTTATATATAGAGAAAGCTTGTACTGAAACAAAAAATGCAGTTGCGTGGACTCAAAGCTACACATTTCACCTACAAATACAATGGCCTTCATTTGATTTACCCAGCAACGCATCAAATCCACTCGGATCAACCTAAAAACAACAGTAGGCCAATTACCCGGACTCTAGGCATCGCACTTGCACTTATAGACTATGAGCCATGGGGTGTAATCCCATTTCGGATACGGGAAGTGGTATAAATTTTTTGGTTGCGAATTCAGTTTTTGGGTTGAACCCTGAGATTGGAGATCACGTTCTTGCCAAGGCTTTTCAGGTTGATAAGACTGTAATTGATCAACTTCAAGACGACTCAACCGGTTGAAAACAAATACTCCTAATAGGAACTGCAGTTTGATTTTGTTGTAGGAGAAGTTCAATTTCGTTTATGTTTCCATGTCCAAGAAAAATTTACATATAAATATCCACTCATTTTCAATATCTAAGGATCTTCTTTCCTATTAGCATATATATATAATTTGTTTTCCCTATCTATAAACTGAAAAAAGAAAAGCAGGGGAATAGTTTGGAATATGAATGACTTGGTATCCTAACTTGCATTAATTTACAACAAGATCAGAAACAAAGGAGTATTAGATTTAAGACTTAATTTATTTGTTAGTGTAGGATTAAAAGGGCAAATTTGTTTGTAGAAATTCTTCACAAATCTTCCCCCTGATCCATACATAATCATATATATATTAGCCAAGAATTCATATTCCTTTTACAGTGCACAGATAACTTCAGTTAAAACACAAATTTATATCTTAGTTACTGTTTCACTTACAGAAAAGCAGTTTCATCAAGAATCTCATGTGAGTTGTAAAAAACATTTAATATTAAATTGAAACAAAGACAAATATAGGTAAGAGGAGTCACACGGATCAGGTGGCATGTAAAAAGCAAGATCCCCCACAACAACAAACTTATTATCTATTCTATACAAGACAATGAGGAACTGGTAAGATGAAAAGGAAAGAAAACAACTTTACAACCAATAATTTCATTGAGAACCAAAAAGAAGTAGTTCCTCATTCATAGTAATAGTATGCGCACTTATTTATTAGTATAAACAAATTCCTTCCAAAACTTCCAAGTACATGTTATCCAAACCTTTTGAGATAAGTTTCAGAAAATTATATTAGATTCAAATGAACTGTCGCCATCCCAGCTCAAAAAAACCTTTAACACAAGAAAATTAGCTCATAACTATAAATTGTAACATGACGAGAAAGGACCAAACTTAATTATGATCTTAATCTATAAATTTACAAGTCAAGGTACAACACCCCAATTCAGAAGCCAACAAAAGGTTGAACATCAAGCCAAAAAACCAAGTTAAAACCAAAGATTCCTATAAGCAAAATTTCTAGCCAGATTTATCATAAAAAGACCTGATTTAAGACGCAACTATATACCTAGGAAGTTTTTCACTTAGTTTTAAAAACTTAGTTTTAAAAGTGAGTACCATAATAAAATAAGTAGAAGTGCAAATGCTCGACCTCCGATAAGCCCAATTAGAACGATAAAAATGAGTACCAAGGATTTCCAAACTAATCCCGATTCTTTTTCCTCGTCTTCTTCATTAACTTTTGATGATATATCAAAAGAACATATGACATCTTCCTCTTTGTATCTTTCACTCGAAACCGATGATAAACTGCTACTGTTCTCAGATTCCCTTTCATCCTGACATTGAACTAATTCTTGTTCTTCACAAACAATTTGAACCCTTATGGGATGATGATGTGCTTCTTTTATAGAACTTCGTAATTTCTTTTGAACAAATTTGTTCATCTTCAATTTTATCTTAGCCCTCCGCGATTCTTTCCTCTTCTTTAATTCTACCAATCTACAAAAAGACTCGTCTTTCTCCATCACCATCTCAGATTCAATTTCTTGACATTCCAATTTCCCTTCAAAACAAGAACCATCCATTATCTCTTTTTCTTCGGATGTAATTTCCTTAACTACTCGATTCCCAGTCCCATTTTCTTGAATTGGGAATCTTGATTCAGAGATCAAAGAACCATCTTTTTCAATACAGCCATTCTTATGATCTAACTTATCCTCCTTAAATCTTAACAAACTCCCATTAAACAATCCAGAAGCAAGTTTCCCCACAGACTCTAGGAAAAACAAGAAGAACGCCGACAAAGTAAACCCTACGGTTAATCTCTTCGTCCCTAAAGCCAATACCACCATTAAAAACATCTTGAAAACGGCCAAGAAAAACCCATTCGAATCCACGCCCTTTTCAACATCATTTTCCTCTAAAACAAGTAATTTATTCATACAAGGTAAAGGGGGTGATTCAGTTACAGAGGAAGGTGATGGAACAGGGGAGGGGTAAGGTGTAGGTGAACCTGCAATTACCTGATTACTATAATTCTTGTTAACATCAATAGGGGTTATGTTTAGCGGCTTTTTCTTGGATGGTTTTTTCAAGTTGTCACGATTCTTGATGAAAAGATCAACGAGAGAGGTAGGGAAACCTGTTTCAACTACGAAAGAAGAGCCGTCGCGCCGCTTCTGTGAGTTGTGTAGATGATCATTCACAAATTTCGAAATTTTTGTGCTCTTTGGTTTCTTCCATGGGAAAGCCATCTTTCCTTTCCTTCCGAAAGAAAAAGAAAAGGGTTTGAAGGTTGCGTTACACTGACATCCTTTTGTTTTGGGTTAGAAAGAAATCAACATCTCTGTTTCGATTTTATTCTTCTGTTCTGGTCTGGAAAGGAAAAGAGAGCGTTTTGTTTTGTGTGAGAATGAAGAATAGAAACAAGTAGTCTATAAATCTTGGCTTGGGTACTCTAATTCTTCAGTAATTACAAAAGTACCCCATAATTTAAGTAATGGATTTGTCAAAAAAAGAAAAAATCTATTTTTATTAGTATTAAAAAAAATAGGTAATAATTCCACCTACCAACAATATTACAATGTTTCTTTCATTTTTTTCAAAAAAAGTATAGTAATCAACCAACCATTGTTGATTTATGGAAGGTATTTTCGTCTAGTTGTTACTTCATAATATTTAGATGGGATAATAAACTAATAAAAAAGTTGACATATTTTTGTCAAATAAGCGAAATATTGGAGTGTTTTTTGCATTTTACTCTAAATTGTTTTCAATATTTGCTTTTCTACGTTTAAATGGATATTTATTAGGAAGATAAAGGGAGTTAATGGGGGCTGGCTGGGGCATGCGTGAAAACTGTTCCAACTTTAATCATCAAATCGATCATGAGATCAGAGAGATAAATTATATGTAAATATGTTTTTTTTTTTCTTTTAATAGTTGTCGGTTTGCTTGGTCTACTGTATTTGGGGGAGTAATCAATTAAAAGCCATTCCTTTAAAAACACCATACAGTAAATATTCTATCAAGATTTGTGCAAAGTATTCTCTATATTCAATTAAGCAATTCATTTTCTGGTTGTACCCACAAAATAATTAATATTTTCAAAGTAAAAAACACCTTAAATCAGATATTCTAAACCGTTTCACGTGCAGATTCAGATTTTCATTTTGGATTTGTGATCAGATTTTAACCTCAAATTAAATGATAAAATTTGAGGCTCAAGACCTAAAAAGATCACATAACTTATCATTAAAAAATATCAGTTCTCACACGATTCATATATAGATTGTGTGATACATACTGTATGATAATACCACCTAATGTGGTATTAGTGGCACCTAACATAGCGACACCCTAAAATTCTCCATAGATTGAACACAAAGTTAAACTCTTAAATCAAGTTAAAATTTTTACATGAATAGCATGTAACTGCTAAAACATATCTTATTCTCATAGTCAATTTGAAGTTTCGTCATATGGAAAAAAAGGGACAAAGATTTTAATTTTTTTAATCATCAACTATATTAATGATAGATTGAAACTAAAAATAGATTCGAAAAACCTAATAAAAAAAGTCTTGAGTATATCAAAATTAATCTAAGATTAAACCAACCACATAATAGAATATTTCCTAAACCAAATTCAGTCTAAAGTCATAGGTAAAAAAAGGACATGGTGAAAGTACCCTTGAGCGGTCTCCCAAGCGAGAAATTATTTAGTACAACCGTTGCACCACGTCATCAAGTACATGTGGTGCAGTCCACCAATACACTTGAGACATGTGAATTGATAATCTACATCACCCATGTTCTGGCAATGTGAACACAATTTTCTGAATCCCTATTTTTTTGGAACATGGCTAGAATATGGGGTGATGTGGATTATCAATCCACATGTCTCAAGTGTATTGGTGGGCTGCACCACGTGTACTTGATGACGTGGTGCAGACAAGCAATTTGAGGGGCATCTCCAGTGATGCCCTCAGCCTAAGTCCAGCTTTCCCTCAGCTCAGTTCAGTTTCCCCTCAAATTTTAAGTCCAGCTTCCCATTTTTTTTTCATAATCATCTCCAAATGACTCAATCTATCAAGTTCATTTAATTTCAATCCTTATTTTTTTTCCACTATCACTTAATAATAAAAAATTGTATTTAAGTTTCTTACAATGTTATTAAATTTACAAATAAATAATGTTAAATTTCATAAATCAAAGTTACGTTCTTTTAATGTTAATTTTTTAAAATTAAATTTTCTTTAAGTTTCCTAATTTAAAGTTTATATTTTTTAAATTAAAATTAATCATAAATTAAAGAAATTTTTTATTTAAAAAAAAAAAGAAAGAATTTTATTAACTAAGAATAAATAAAAACAAAAAACAAAAAATCATTGTCTTTGAGCAATGGGTGGTTGGATTTAAGGGGACCTCCCCTTGAATCATGGAGATGGCCATCACCATCCCTTCAAGGGGGAAGCTACTTCCCCCTTGATCATTGGAGATGGCCTGAGATGGGTCGATCTATTCGACATGGACCTCCGCAAATTAGGTTGAGGGCTACACGTACCGCAACTTATCGGGAGCGACAAATTAGTATATATATATCAGTACGTACTAGTACTGCCCTTCAGCTGGATACAATTATGTACAAACGTACAAACATAATAGAATGATACAAATTTGTTACAAGTCTCTATAATTAATTAGTAAGAGCAACCCCAATGGTAGTATGCAAAATTGAGTATGGATAAAGCATTTTGCATACCTAAATAGTGTTTTGCATATCCGGTAAAAGTATTTCACTCCAATGCATGAGTACCCAAAATGAATATCCATTTTTTTAAAAATAATTTATTAGTTTTATAAATTCATTTATTCATTTTTTCCTACTCAATTTTAAAATTTATTAATAAAAAGAAAATGAAATTTGAAGTTGAAAAATTCAAATTTTGAAAAATAAAAATCAAGCGAGATATTCGAATTTTAAAAACTATTAATAATCATAATTATAACTTTGTTTTAGTATATGTAAATTTTTATGTTTTAATTAATGTGTGCTTTAATGTAATACGTAAGTTTTTATTTTTAATTAATGTGTGCTTTAATGTAATATATTTAAGCTTTGTTTGTTTTATTATTTAATTTGAAGTGTCTTTTAATATAATATTTATATAGTTTAATTGTCTGCTTTATTAAGATATTTTCTTTAATCTTAATTAAAAATAAAATAAAATAGTAAAACATTTAAAGCCCAAAATTAAGTCTAATTTATGATTGATTAATAAAAAAACTATTAAAGTCCAAACTTAAGCCCAAAATTAACCTATATTAAACAAAAAATAAAACTTATCACTGAGATTCAAGCCGTCTTCTTCAGCAGGAGGTCGTCTTCTTCAACAGAGCAAACCGCCCCAATCTCTCTATTCCTCTCTAATTCTTCAAGTCCCTCTATCAATTTTCGATTTTGTTACATAAAAATCAGAAGATTTCTGGAATTTTGACTTGAAGAAGAAGAAGTGGTATTTAATGGCAAAAAATTGAACCAAAGGCTATCTCTCCTCCAATGGATCTCCAACGGTAACTTGTCCTTTCCCTCCCATTTTCCATTCTCGCTTTCTCTCTCCTCCGGAGAATCCAAATATGTAGCCCCAAATCCGAAAATGCAAAATGCATTCTCCTTTCCATACCTCCCTTGAAAAGTGAAAAAATATAAAAACTGGATGCAAATTGACGGTTAGGTGTTTGCATACCCATTTTGCATTCACCATTGGGGATGCCCTAAGTACAACGCACCCTAGTTCAGTTGCACATAAACATTGGCCTACCTATCCTATTTCCACCATTCATGTACGACATAAATATTTGCTTCGCTGTTGATAACTTGATTTCACTTTTCCCCCCATTTTAATTTTCAAACCTTTGAAATCCTAATTAAATTGAAACTAAGCTTGCATGAAAATTGAAATATTGTTATAACTAATTCAATATCTAACTACCATAGACCTAAAATCCTTAATTAGTAGACATAAGAAGATCGATCGAACGTGTTTTGACGTTTAGATTTGCGACAACTTAAATTGATTTAGTGATGATGATGATGGGGTCTTGGTATTGCAAGTGAATTGTAACAAATTCTAGGTTGTAAATAACTAATTTTTAATTGACTTTTAATTAGGACTTGAGTTGATGATGATGAAGCATTCCCACAATTGAAGAGGATGGTCTTAATAATTAAGGTTGTCAAACTTTTTTCAAAAGAGCCCAGTTGGGTCCTAATTAATTAACTCGTGATTATAAAAGTACCGAAAGAAAATAAACTTTTCTTAGAACAGTAATAATAATAAAATGAAAACATCTTTGGAAGATTTAATTTGGAGAGGTCACATTATTTCAATAACTAATTTATTTTTTTAAGAGCTCGGACACGGCAGCGTGTGATACGGACGTTATATTACTATTAATTAATCGTGAATTATTAATTGTCCAGTTGTACAAAAATAGATCGAGTAAAAACTAAAAAGGACGCTATTGAATCGGTCCTCGTGATCTAGCCAAATGATGCAACTGCAGTACGAATGTCTCACGTTTTATTTTTCTTGGTCAAAAATTTAAGAGAAGAAACAATGATTCATCAGATAATTATATTTTTCTTTAAATAGAAAATATTTATAATGTTGGGCAACTGAGCATCGTAATTGTAAGTACTAGTAGGATGGAGTAAGATCACCTAAATCTTCATTTGGGCTATAGAGCTATTTAATTAGGTGAAATTGCATATTACTATCCTGTGATATCAGTAATCTGCAAAGAATTATCCTGTGAAATTTTTTTTGTACAAGACTTTCTTGTGTTTTCAAAAACCCTGCAAATTACACACATTCTCCGTTAATCATTGACACCGTTAATTTTTAATTGAATTGCCTAAATTACCCCTTATTTATTAATAAAAAATTATATTTTTATTAATGGGAAAAATGCATATTACTACCCTGTGATATCGAAAACCTGCAAAAAACTATCATGTGAATTTTTCTTTTCACCAGACTTCCTTGTGTTTCCGAAAACCTTGCAAAACCCATTCTCCGTTAATCATTGACACCGTTAATTTTTAATTTAATTGTCTAAATTACCCCTTATATATTAATAAAAAATTATATCTTTACAATTACAAAAACTCTCACTAATTTTTCTCTCTCGCTTCTCATATGGAACAAACAAAGAAGAGAAGAGATATTATGTGCGAAGTTTAAAAGATACAAAATTATGGGTATAGTATAAAAGTATAAGAGAGTTTGAACAATCGTTTAAAAGTACAAGAATTTTTTGCGCAAACATTAAAAAATATGAGTTACTTTTCTACAAACATTAAGAAAAACATAGAAGTTTTTTGCAAACATTTCACGGCATAAGGAAGTTTGACGCAAAGTACTTCCAAAAGTACAAGGAAGTTTTTTGCAAACGGCGAAAAATACAAGGAACTTTTACGTAAACTTTAAAAAATACACGGAAGTTTTCTGCAAACTTTAAAAAACACAATGAGGTTTTATGCAAACTTTAAAAAACACAAGGAAGTTTTTTGCAATGATTCAAAGGTACAAGGGTATTCTTGTCATTTTGAATAAAAAATTACGTCAGAAACAAAAAAAAATCGCATTTTTAGCGCGTAGAATACACGTACGTCAAAAAATTGGCGGAGGGAGACGGAATGGGTGTAATTTGCAGGGTTTTTGAAAACACAAGGAAGTCTGATGCAAAAAAAATTTACTGGGAAGTTTTTTACAGGTTTTCGATATCACAGGGTAGTAATATGCATTTTCCCCATTTAATTAAGGAGAAAAACAAAAGATATCTTAATAAAAATCAATGTTTCAAGAACCGGACCGGATAGTGAACCGGTGAGCCGACTGGTTAGTGGTTTTACTGGTCGAACCGGTCGGACCGCTGGTCGGACCGGATGACGTCATAATAATGTAATAAATTTATTTAATTTTAAAGTATATGTAATATGCATAAAATTTAAACATTATCCTACAACTGATTAAAAATATACAAAATCTTATAATATATTTAAATTAAATCATATAATATTTATCTAACTTATATCATAAATGTAATATGATACTAATTTGTATGCTCATATAAATATAATGTGATTACATTTCTTTATAAAAATTTAAAAGTGTAAGTTAAAAATACAACAAACTAAGAAATTCATAAATTTTAAAATATTGTTATGTATAAAAGTCTAATATTCAAAGTCAAACTTGCATAATATATCGAGTTGACTCTTTATCCTAAAAATAATATTGAAAATAAATATTTTATAGAACAAATTTTAAATACAAATTATTACTTGAGTATTAATTTTCATTCATAATGTATAAAATGTTAATTTGGCTACAATTTCTATATTTATAAATTTTAATTTGTATTAAAAGTTTAACAAAAATGATGTAGCTCAAGTGGTAAGGAAGTTATGTTTCTCCTTAGAAGTTGGGTGTTCAAATCTCACATTTTACAAGAATTTTTAGTTTAATTTTAACATTTAAAAAATTAAAAAAAATAAAAATAAAAAAAAGAAAATTCGGAACCGGGTTGAACCGGTCCATACCGGTTCACCGGTTTTGGACCGGTTCGACCCGGTTCAGACTGGTTTTTAAGTAAGGTGGTCCATACCCGGTTCGCGGTTGAACCGGCCGGTCCGGTCCGGTTTTAACAACATTGATAAAAATTTGCTCTAAATTTGTTCTTAGCAAAAAGGCTCGATGACTACATTATCATTCTCTTAATTACTCTATTCTATCAACGTTGTTGTCATCAAAAGACACTTTAATTATGCTCCTTGGACATATAAGGACGGCACAATGTGAAACTATATATGTAATTAATACTATTATTATCTAAATCTTTAATGGCCTATAAAAGCTTCCTGAATGAATATCATTGATTTGCACCATAAAATCATTTATTTTCAATGAAATACATATATATGATGTAAAATGAATATATATATATATAATTATGTGTGTGTGTGATGGTAAGGTTTTCTTTCTTTAGTACTAAAACCCGTTGTTCTTCCTCGTAACCGCATGACTTCTGCTTCTTGGAAACATAACAGGAACATCTTCTTCAAATTCGCACGGCTCCTCTTCATCAATGGTCCCTAACGCCACACTGTAACTCCTATCAACGGCTCTACATTCTCCCCCCCTCTGCTTCAGCTTAACCTTACTCCAGTTGTACTTCTTGCAGAATGATTTGAACAGTTCTTCTTCCGTATTTTCACTATTGTCTAGTTTTAGAGGACCACCGAAATTCATTGGCAGGTGGTGGGATGCATGGGCTACTGGGCAAGCCACAACGTTGGCATTGGCGACTTTACAATCGAAATTAAGCATGCTGTCTATGTAGAAATCTCTGGCCTTGCGTAGAAATCTTTTGGTTGTGTAAATGCAGTAGTGCCTCAATTTGCTCTGTTTCTTCTCTGTCATCCTCATTGCTTTGCTATATATATATATATATATATATATATATATATATATATATATATATATATATATATATATATATATATATCTTAAGACTAGTTTTAGTGCTTCTTTTCTTTTTCTTGTTTTATGATTGCTATATATATAGAGAGAGGAGCTTACTAGCTTTTGAGTGTTATATATAATAGTGTTGGATTAGGGAATTGGGTTGAAGTTTTAGTTTTAGTTTAAGTAAGAGATCGAGTATTATATATTTTTGCAAGGCAAACAAATAGGGGGATAAATTGCAGTTGGACGCTTGGGTTGTCTGTTTCCACATATATTTCACTTGTACATGAAGATTGTTTGCAGTCAAATAAATATTAATAAAATTAGAAATATGTGAAAGCCAAGGGATCACATATTGCATTAATATATGGTCTTTTTCTTCTTTCTTTTTTTAATCAATAACTTTGACGTTGGTCATATGTAATATGTACTTCCTTTGTGTTCTTGCTCATATTTTTATAATTTGTTCAACTAAAGTTAAAGTTTAGTCTTTGCTGCTTTTGAAAAATTGGTCAAGATCCTTTGAAGATTTGGTCTTTCCATTTAGAATTCTTTTCATTAGTTTTAGGCTTTTAGCATAAAGAATGCACCACTAGTCTACATAAGAAAAAAAAAGACTAATTACAAAAGGTTTCGCCTTTATCTTAAACAATGCTTATAAAACAAAGAAAGATCAAATTACAAGGGAGATGGATCAAATAAAACAAAACAATGATTTACATGGTTTCAGTTTTTCTGATTTTTGGGTTCTGTTCACTCCCAAATGCTTATTCCACACAAGAACAAGAATCCAAGTGTGACTCATGTAACCAAACATTAATAATCAGCCGTGGAGACTTTTCGGAAGAGTTTATCTTCGGTGCCGCTTCATCCTCTTATCAGGTTTCAGTTTTTGAAAATTAAACCCATCTTCTTTAATTTTTTATTTGCAAAAATATAACCCAATTGATGATCAGTATGAAGGTGCATTTAATGAAACCGGGAAAGGCCAGGGCATGTGGGATCATTTTACGCATTCTTATCCAGGTAACAAGCTGCTTTTATATATCCCATTCTTCGATCTTCCCCTGTTTGTGCAATTTCTCTGTCTCTTCCTCTTCAGATAAATAAATTGCAATTCTATTCTCTCAGGTAAAATATCGGATCATAGTACTGGAGACGTAGCAATCGATTCCTATCATCGTTATAAGGTAAAAGTTAAATGTACATCTCGCTTTCAATTAAAGGGTTAGCTTATAGTACTTATTATATATGCATGATGATTAATGGATTACAAGCACGTTTAATTTGGTAGATATGCATACAAGTTTATCCAATTCTAAGTTGTTAGCTTCATTTTAACAACTTAATCAAAACTATACTTGCAAGTAGGAAGATGTGAAGATTGCAAGGGATTTAAAGCTCGACGCCTACAGGATTTCAATATCATGGCCCAGGATACTACCGGGTATAAACTCAGCCATAAAATCGAAATTTTGATCCACGAGTTCATTGTATATATATTCTTATAAATTATATATGTACATATCCTCAATCAATGCAGGTGGAGCGTTTAACACAGGCGTTAATCAACACGGAATTGACTATTACAACAATCTCATCGATGAGCTCCTAGCTAATGGTTATGTCCTATATAATCCTAATCTTCAACCCATAAAACGTTTACTCTGTCAGTTGTCAATGGTTGGGTTTACTTAACATATAAGAACAAGACTCTAGCCCGCTCAAAATCCGCTTAAACGCATTTGTTTAAGATATAATCTAATGTTCGTTCAATTGATAAGGTCAATAATTTTCAAAGTATAATAACCAGAACGAAAGTATAAATACATTAAAAAACTTATGGATTATTTGTTTCCTCTAGGTTAAAAAGCAAACTTAGAAAAATATCATAAAACGAGTTTTGTAAGTGATGGAAGTATGAAGAATGCCAAAAATAGAGAATTCCCCATTTTCCCATTTCAATGGATATCTTTTGCAGGCATTGAGCCTTTCGTGACAATTCTTCACTTTGATGTTCCTCAAGCTCTAGAAGATTCATATGGAGGATTTCTAAGTTCTCGAATCGTGTAAGTCAATGTGAAATTGATCCAATTTTTATATAGTCTTAAACTACTATTGATTCTTTTTAATTAATATTCTACCATCAGGGATGATTTTGTAGACTTTGCAAAACTTCTTTTTCACCAATTCGGTGACAGGGTTAAGTATTGGATCACCATAAACGAGCCATGGACTTCCAGCATATACGGTTATGAATTCGGTTGGTTTGCACCGGGCCGGTGTTCAAATTCACATGACTGTACAGGTGGCAATTCGGCCACAGAGTCATATATCGTGATGCACAATCAACTTCTTGCTCATGCTGCAGTTGTAAATTTGTACAGAAATAAATATCAGGTATGTTAGAATTATTTTTAAATTCAAATCGTAGAACATATTTTAGTTTCAGTCAAAATCGAAAAAACCTGTGCATTCAGGCATTGCAAGAAGGGAGAATTGGAATATCTCTTGCTTCGTATTGGTTTGAGCCTTACGATGAAACAAATGAGAATCGACAGGCAAAAGATCGAGCCATTGATTTTATGATAGGGTGGTGAGTACGTATTAAGTCCTCGTGTTAAGATTGTCTTCAACAAGTTTGGTTCTCCATTATAAAAATTGCACCTTTTTATCCTAGTCTTTTTTATTTTTTTGTTATTGCACTTAATTTCCAGGATTATGGAACCATTAACCATAGGTAAATATCCAGAGAGTATGAGAGTTCTTGTTGGAAATCGATTACCTCAATTCACAGAAGAGCAGATGAACAAGATGAAAGGGTCCTTTGATTTTATAGGATTCAACTATTATGGTGCCATTTATGCGTTTAATAAAGTTAATTTCTCAAGCTTTAGCTTCCCCATGGATTCTAAAGTTGATGTTACAGGTAATTACTAAGTCCAACTCTATATGTATTCTTGCAAAATCTTAATTTGGAAATTATGTGTTGTAAATGGCACATGCAGAAGTTCTAGTTCAAACTCGATTTCATTAAGAGTTGGTCAATTCTAGCTTTAGCTAATTTAGATATTTTCTTCAAATTTGAGGATGTTTTAATTCTTTTATTTTAAAAATTGAACATTATTTATTTGTCTATATCATATTTATCTACTCAGTCGTGGATTAATATTTATAGCATAGTAATATCCCTACAATATTTTTTATATTATAGCTATTGATTAATCATATTATATTTAATTTATCCCATGCATTGTTTTATTGTAGGAGAGCGGAATGGTAAGCCAATTGGTAAACAAGGAAGAAATTCAAGCCGGATTTATATATATCCAAAAGGGCTTCGGGAAATACTGAAATACCTTAAACGAAAATACAATGATCCTTTGATTTACATCACTGAAAATGGTAAAGCCCCAAGTTCAAGCTTTACAAACCCTTTTTTTTTTTTTTGAAACTTCAAAACTAACTATTTAATTAATTTGAGGGCTTGATGAGGACACAAACGCTACTTTAGAAATTGCTGATGGAATAAAAGATGAGATGAGGAAAGACTACATCCGTGACCATCTATGTTGTCTGCGTGAATCGATCAAGTGAGTTGTCTTGTTATACTAGATAGATTCTATCATTTAGAACGAGGGAAGCATTTTATTTAGAACTCGTTTGTTGGGTTGAATTATCCATGATTGAATTTCATGGATAATATTATATTAGGCTTGGCAAATGGGCGGGTTCGGGTCGGGTCGAAACTGTCATTAATGGGTATGTGGTAGCTGGTCGTAAATGGGTCGGGTTTTTAACGGTTCTGGGTCGGGTCTGGGTCGGCCCTTTAATCATTATCTTTGTTTTTTCCTTCAAAAATCCACAAAAAATTGTTGTAACATGGGTTAAAAAATGGGAGTAATTGATGCCATGATTTGAAAGAATAAAGTTAATATGCAAATTATGAAATATTAATTATGTGATTTGAAAATATAATTTTTATTACTCTCTTATATCTAAGAAATATAAAGGAATAGAAATATAAGAAATATATTGCGTAAAAATAAATAAAAACACCATTTTGAAAGTCGATACTAATATTTTATTAGTCAAAAGTGGCCATGAAATTGGTATAGAAAAGACCAACGATTTTAAGATATTTAATTTTTTTTCTTCGAAATAATGGGTTAGTAATTACAAAATAATAAAAGTTGGGTCTAGATCTTCAATTTTATGATAGCAAACAAGATATAATATGATTTTCTTTTTGAAATTAAAGATAGTAGCAAAGTTGCTTTTAAATTGAGTCAAATACTTTATTTTTTTTTGTTTTTACAAGACCCATTAACAGACCCACTAGGAGACCCATTAATAATAAAGCTGACACAAGACCAACCCAACCCAATAAACATAAAAATTAATGAGTTGGGTCTGGACGGGTCACGGGTCCAAACCCATCTTGCCATGACTATATTATATTATATATGTTGGGTAGGAATCTTTCCGCTTGGGGCAATGATGCAACTAGTGAGGTTCTAACCGAGCCGCTTCTATTGCTAGTTGTAAACTATTTCCAAAGGAATAGTAGGCGGGCCCAAATATGATCGGGCTCGAGTTGAAAACTATTTCCAAAGGAATGTTAGGTGGGCCCAAATATATTCGGGTTCGATATAGACACTTCATTACAGCTTCCTCTCCATCCAGTTAAAAATTGATATTTTAAAGATAGTCATTAGGTTCTTAATATGACAGCTACAGTATTGTCTAGTGAATTCTCCAGATTAACCAGTCATAATATTTATTATGCTACCAAATACCCCCCTTACTAGATTTGATTGGATTTGGCATATGAGAGTTGGATAAATTTGACATTAGGTCTGAAGTAGGTCAAGTCGGGATAGTCTCATGTTTTTATGGAGTGAGATTCAAAATACTTTGAATGCTTTGTCTAATTAGCAAAATCTTTCACCGTGTTATTTTTATTACCAAAAATCCTTTATGTGCTAATTTTTATTACCGAAAAAATCAACCACAAGTCAAAATGACAATTATACCCACACCTAAAGATGTGAAACATCCCTACCAATTCACTTTAAAAAATTGAAAATAATTTTTTTATTAACTTTGAAAATTGACAATAAATCCCTTTTTAGATAATTAACAATAATCTCTTTATAATTTAAGAAGGACTTTGTGCTAATAAAAAAAGAATATAGGGGATATTTACTAATAAAAATAATATTGGGGGAGTTTTGCTAATTAAGCAAATTACAGGAGGTATTTGCAATTTTATGCTTTGTTTATATGATCTTGCGCGATAAAAAATGGTCAAGCTAGAAAAGTAACGAGTTAATATATAATAGCTCAAATATAATCAACCCGACTTGACCCTAATCCTATATGGTCAACCAATATCTTTGTTTCATGACCATTCGGGCCCGTTTCAATTTTAATGAGTTAATAATTATAGAATGAATAATATATTTGGAAAATAGGCTACTTTATCACAACTCAATTGAAAAAAGAAAAATTGTTGAGTCACCATGATTTACCTCCTCTCACAATCCCGTCGGACAGGGAGGTGAGGGGCGTCCGGGGTGAGCAATTTCACCTTTTTTGGAACAAGAAAAATTGTTGGATCATGGTCGGCCGTGGGCGATATCCTATTTTGGCACCACTAATTATAATTAATTGGGTTAATTACTAATACTAGTGTGAAATCAATATGATCGATGTATTTACATTTTGTTTTAATGATTAGTTAATAATTAATGAATTAATTAATTAATTATAATGTGGGTGCAGGAAAGATGGCGTGAATGTGAAGGGATATTTCGTGTGGTCATTGATGGACAATTTTGAGTGGGCTTCTGGGTTTTCAGTTCGCTTTGGGCTTAATTATGTGGACTTCAAAGATAACCTTTTGAAGCGATACCCTAAAGAATCTGCTCTCTGGTTCAAAACATTTCTTCAGAAGAGAAATCCAAAGCATCGGTCAGGTCACGTGCTGTATCAATGAGAATATGAATATAATATAATATATTTTCTGATCTCATCAGGTCTACTTCCCTTTCATACATTTATTATTATTATTATTACGCGTCATGTACTATAGCATGTGCTACTCCCCATTCTCCTCACAACTATATGTACTATCCATTAATTATACTCAACCATATTTCCTTAGGACCATAAATTAAATAATTTACATCCATATACAAATTCAATTCACAATGTGCTTGTAACATGCATGAATTCCTTTCAGATCCAACATATCTCTGTCGCTATTAAGTAGGTTTAATTTGATTTTCAGTTGGGTCATCAACAGTGGTTGGATTATCTCTAGTGTTACCGACTAGAGTTGTCCATGGTTCGGATTTGGGTCAGATCATGTCCGACTCGGATTGGGATCAAAATAATTTACATCTATATACAAATTCAATTCACAATGCGTAAACGTGCATGTAACATGCATGAATTCCTTTCATATGTACAATTTTATCAATAAATACAATGGTGTGTGCGTTGTGACATGACTTAATCTTAATGTTCTAAATATTTCTGATTTGGAAGAATAATATGTTATCAATTTTATATATGAGTCTCTATTTTTTTTTTAAACCTTGTATTTTGTTTATTTATCTTAAAACTCAAAATTAAGATAGGTTTTGATTTCGAGAAAAATAGATGAAATGAAATTATTAAACAATAAGTCTGACATGCCGTGGAGGATGTAAGGCCGACCCAACTGAAGGTCTATTTGGTAATTGTACAACACTAATAATTACTTTTTGGAAGAAAGTTAGAATTACTTCTCTTATGTTCCATGAAATCGCTATCGCTCCAATCGATTAACTCAACCCAAATAGATCGTAATTTATGGATTGAAGGTTTGATAGGTTCATTTCGGAGTTATTGATAAAAAGACAACAAATTGCAAATGGGTGTGTAACTTTTTTTGGAAACACTTGACCGTCATTATATATATAAATGAGAGAAAAATGCATCACACTCATCTGTGTTTTGGGATACCTGGACATAACCCTCCTATATTATTTTTTTGCAAGAAATTCTTTTGTATTACACACTGTTCTTTTTGCCGTTAAATAGTTAACACTGTTAATTTTTTAAGTTAAATATTATTTTACCCTTCATACTTTATTTACATATTTATTGAACTAATTAAATTTTATATATGGTATTAATAAAATAAATAATATCTTCATATAAAATCTAAAAAACAAAATGCTCGTATATTTCTTAAATTATCTAGTATCTATGTATTTTTAATCCTATTTTATAAAAAAAATTATATTCTCGTATACATTTACCAAATAAATTAAATTAATTAAAAAGGCGGAAATGTTCCTTAATCCCCTACCCCAACCAGTGCCCAGGCCGCCGGCCTGGGTTCGCCGGTCTCAGGCCACCACGGCAACCTAAAAAGTACGATGTATAGGAGTTGAATTTAGTGAATTAGAGATTGTAATGCTTTTCTTTTTCTGGTTTCGAAGATGACTAGGATTCCAAGAGCATATATAATTTTCGTTTCCTTGGATTTGTTGAAAAAGAAGGTAGGTCTTTTGTTATTTCTTAGATTAATCTAGTGAATTACTCTCTTAGTTTTTTTTATTTGTCGTTTTGGAGGATTGTACACGGATTAAGAAATGCAATAAATAGTCACTTTTTTTAAACAAAAATCACAAAATACCCTTTTAATTAAATAATAACATCATTAATTAGCATTTATTATAACATTAACAAGAAGGGTAATAATGGTTGAAAATAATTAATTTTACGATGAAATCATAAAACGACAAATAAAAGTAAACAAAATTTTTTGTTCAAAGCGACAAATAAAAAAAATGGAGAGAGTAATTGGAGGCCTATTTGTTTCAACTGATTCTTTGTCGGTGGGTGGTGGGGGTTGGGGTTAGGAGAAAAAGGTAGGGCCTGTTTGTTTGGTATTTGGGAAAGTAGTTTGAGAAAGTAGTGGATGTTTGTGAAATAATCTTGATTTGCGTAATATTGTTTGTTTGAGTTTTGAGAGAGTGGTTTGAGAAATAAAGTAGGTGTATGTTATTTTTGGAAGAGTTGGATTGTAGGTGTAAGATGTGTAAGACTTTATGTCTAATCATGTTTGTTATGTGAGATAAATTGTGTAAGAGATATGTTACTTTATGCCAAATCAGAGTAGAGTTCGTATATTTTTTGTTTAGAGATAAGAAAATTATTTTTTGTTTGGCTTTTGAGGGAGTAATTTGAGAAAATTAATATATAAAAAATTAATTTCTGAAAGTAGAAATCATGTTTATTTGACATTTCTCAAACACGAAAGTGAGAAACGCCAAACAACAAACAAACAGGCCCTTTGTTTTCCAATTATTCAATTTAAATTGATTGAAACTGAATTTTAGTTTTACAAAACGCGAGTGGGAGAATTTAAATTCATATCAAATTCTATTAATTATATATCAAGCAAATAGAGAAAAAAAAATGCACATAAAAGAGTACCACGTACTAGCAAACTCAATAATAGACATCAACCAAAAGTAGTATGATAGTATCCTATGTTGCAACTTGCAAGGATACCAATACGATGATACGAACGGATATGATACGAATGAGGGCCGGTCCTAGATATTTGAGGGTCATATGTCAATTTCAAATTTGGGGCCATTTGTTGTAAAAAATGATATAATCAATTTTTTTCAAATGCAAAAATACATATTAAAAATTTATTATTTTTTAAATAGATAACTAAATAACAAATCCACTTTTAAAAGATTCAATCGTGATTTTTTTTTTATAATTTATAATTTTAAAAATATTATTTTAGCCACAACAAATTTTACAAGTATATGTACATCCTTAACTCTATTTCACTCTTTTTCAAATATCATAATTGATTGCTTGACTTTACTTCATTATGTTACATTCTGAACTCTATTTATTATATATTATCATGTATAAAAAAAGTACATATCATATATAAAACCTAGAAAAAGATACACATACATATATAAATATGAATGGAGCTAGACCAATTTTATTGGGTGTGAAATTCTTTTTTGCAATTTACTTAGTAAAAAACTAATAAGCAGAAAATCATATTATAAAGAAAAAAATGTAATCATTTTATAATTATTAAGAAAGAATTCTTCTAAAAGTAATTATTAAGAAAAAAAATTGACAAGAAATCATTAAGAAAGGAAAATGATTGAAAGAATAATTACTACGAAAGGAAAAAAAAAAAAAGATGAACAATTATTAAAATTATTAAAAAAGAAAATAAAGTTAAAGAACATAGAAGAATCAAAATATAGAAAAAACAAGTCACTATTGGGAGTTGAACTTTATACCTTCCACTCATGAAAAGAAAGTCTAACCAAATGAGACAAGATACATGTTGTGTGTACAAAATTAAAAATATTTAATTTTTAAATTTTCTACGAGCCTAGATATAAATTTTGGGGCCCCTCCGAACTGGGGGCCCTAGGCGCCGGCCCAAGTTGCCTAGGCACTTGGGCCGGTCCTGATACGAATACAACGATACGAATTTTTAAAATTTATAGAATACGATACGGTTAAAATACGTGTATGTATATTTAAAAATATATTATAATAAGAAACCATTGTTTTAATAACGTATAATAAAAATTATGTAATATCTATTTAGTTTACTTTTTATTTTATTTTAAAATGAAAAATGTTATCTCCTACTTTTATAAGTGTTAAAGTAAAATCATAGTATTAATATTATATGCAAAATATTTAGTCCTTTACAGAATTTCGAGTGTTTTATGTAGATCACTTTGATAATGTACATAATCTAGAAATTATTTGTAGAAATACACACTCATAACTATTCTGGGTGTTTTCGATAATTTATGTATATCCGATATTGTATTATTTTTATTTTTTATTATCTTATTATTGAGCACACCAAGGTAGAGTTTTTCACAAGTATCATACGAGTATCCGAGTATCCAATACGCATACGATACTGCACGGTGTACAATTTTGAAGTATCCGTGCAACCTTACCATTATAAAACAATAGGTTATAGCAGGGGTGGATCTCTAGAGGGACTAAGGGAGGGGCCCAGAAAAAGTTAGATTAAATATATTTATATGTACACCAAATTGTAAACTAGGTGTTGGTCCAGTGGTATTTCCTTTCTTATCATAAACCGTGGATAAAGTCCCGGGTTCGAACCTGGAAGAGAAATTGTAATGCTTTTGTCATTTTTCATCCTGTCATGTGAATTTTCTATTTATCAATATATTTAAGAGCATTTAGCTTAATGGTATGATTTTTTTTCTTGATAGTTATGAAATCGTTATTTCTAGAGGTACAAGAGGAGTTGAGTTCAAGTACTAAAATATGTCATAGTTTTCTTTTTTTTATCATTTTTATGGTTCTTAATTTCTTTGAGATATTATTATATCGACAAAAAAATGTAATAAACTCGTATAATCATTAACATGGTATTAATTATCTAATAATGAATTTTGATATGCATTATTTCTAAATATTAGCATAATTTTGGTTCTATGCACAACTTTTTCAAAACTTTTTTAAACATTTTGAAAAATAAAAATTAATCATACCACATTTTCGTTTATACAAGCTTTAAGAATGAATTTACCTTTATATTTTAAGGGTGCATTCAACATTTTCATATTTTGTTTAAGCAATATTTATTTGTTTTTTTGTGTCAAACTGGATTGTATTATTGAATATTTAAGAATTCATTTAAAAAGAAAACTATAGTGTTAGTTTATCTCAATTCAATCTTTCTTCTATCCTTTTGACAAAATATTGAAAAACATCAAGTTTGGTCCAAAAAAAAAAATCGGCCCACCCACCCTACCTACATAAATGGTCTAGGTCCGCCCCTGGGTTATTGGTAGGTACGTACCTGCAGTGAGAATTTGATAATAAGGCTGGGTGTATTTAAGAATTTTCCGTCCAGGCACCATACCATTAAATTACACAGGACCACAATAATTTGAACCATTCTCGAGTAGACAAAAAAAATCACAAATGGCCCCAAACTAGATACCAAATTCACATTCCCAAACAAGAAATTACTAATAGCAACACAAGTAATGGTAAGCTTGAAATATATTAGAACTATTTTAATTAAATAACTAACCTAAACAAGAATAACGGTTGTTTGGACATTGATAACCTATAGGAATTTGATTTTGGTTATCGTCATATTCTTGTCTCCAAATTCCAATCCATTTCTTCGAGAAAAAAAAAACATAAATTTTTTAAGGAGCCCCTACTAAATGAGATTTAGTTACGAAGAAAATGGGCAGGTGTTTAAGGGATAGTGAAAAGATTATGGCTTCAACTAATTTTCGTCTTTTTTCTCTAGTTGTGTAGTTTTTCAAGTCAGCCCCTAAATTAAGTTATCTATTTTGCCACTAAGTTTTTGGACTCTGGTTGTCAATTCTGTCAGAAAAAAACGTGGGGTGCCAAGTGCTGAATTATTGTTTATGTTAAAAGGGTGCAAAGTGCCAATTATGTGTTTCGGGGGTACACAATGTCAAAATCCCAAATTTCTAGCCTATTTGTAATGAAAACTTGTTAACCTTGTGTTCGGCATTGTTATTAGATTTCATTAAATTTTTTCTTTGAATATCCTATGTTGTTAGTGATATTTTGCATTATCTCCAATATATTTCTATAGAACTTTATGAAATTATTGATAAAAATAAAAAAGTGGTAATTAATTAGTGGATTTTCATTTAGCTTATTGACAGAAATACATTAACGTTGAGAATGTTGAGACTGCAAAAGCCGCCCCAACTCGAATGGCCCGCAAAGTGCAATCTCAAGACTTATTGGACAGGGTTTGGACTAGAGTATTAAAAAAAAACCAAACATTATGTTGAATTTGGGCGAGTACAAAATCGCAGTAGACCGCACCAGGTATAAAGTATTTCACACTTATACTCCTCTTGTCAATTAATTTATTATTTAAGTCTCTCTTATATAAAATGTGGTACCTCAGTCAATTTCCTGACACTTTTTCAATGAGAATACAATAACGTTTAACATATTTTTAAATTTTAGGTTAGTTTAAATACATTAACAAATACATCATGCATATTAATTAAGATTCACCACTCCATGGATGATCATATCCAACTACAAAGCTAAAACCCAAAAAATATCTTAATAAAAGTCACGTAAATACGTTTTCGTCGGAGAAGTTGCATAAAATTGATTAGTGTAACACAATTTGTATAAGAGCTAGGAACTTAAATATAAATTATTTGATAAAAAATATATGTGTAAAATATTTTATACTTGAGGGACCTTAAATGTAATTTAGCCTTTCAGTTCTGAATTGAATGGTCCAAGAAGCTAAAAAAAGTGATAATAATGATAAGAATAACTATGTCCCGGCCCCTTGCTGTTGGCCTAGTATTAATATATGTAGTTCTTTATCCATTTGCAGCTTTAAATGCGACTTTCTTTAAAATAATTTTGGTAGATTTGATAGTTGGTTGTGACAAACTGTTGCGAGTTGAAAGATTGTTGAATTCTCGCTATATTCCATATCTTTCACCAAAACCAATGGACCAAGATACTAACAATTTTTCTTGTAACTCAACCAAGAACCATTCTTTTAGTGTTAGGATCATATGATGAGTAAATAAACATAATCCTAGACCTTATATACACTACCAAATATATAATACATTAAAAATAAATAATAATGAAAAAACATTAATAAAAACTAGTAAATTTTTTTTAAAAAAATCGTTTTTTAATCAAGCTAGATTTAAATGTATAATCCTGAGTAATTTTGGAAATCTCAAAGAATATATATGTATATACCTTATTAAAATCAAACAGAAGTTTGATTGTAGTGAGAGACCATTGATACAATATTTGTGTTAGAATCATATTAAACAATAACGCATAGCATGAACCCTATATAAAACGAATATCCTACACATTAAAATGATAATAATCGAAAAATGTAAATAGAAATTCTGATAATTTAAATAATGATTCAGATTATGTTCCAGCACAAACGATGACTTTGAATGATAATATTTTCTGATTCACAATGGATTATAAGGTGAGTGATAATATGGTTAGAAAGCTATGGAAGTCTAGTTTTCATAATAATAAGCGGTTTACAAAACGGATGTCTTTGGAGAAAGTTATGTTCATTTTACTAGAGACTGCCATTCAGGAAACAACATTATATATGTCTTTTGGTATTTCTAAGTGTTTTATTTGGTTTATTAATCTATTTTCGAAATATTATTATGTGTTATCAGATGTTAAGGTCATGTTCTATGATTTTTATGAGTCAGAATCAAGATTATCTATTTTCAAGAATATTAAAATGAAGAGTCATTCAACTTGTAATTTCCTATGTTTTGGAGGGATGTTTCAAAACACTTATATAAACCTCTTTCAATGAATAAAGCAAATAGAGGATCAGTTAAAAAAATATTTGTTTGCAAGTGTTCTTGCATTAAGAGTGAGTGATTCCTCTTTTACAAGTGAGTGACTTGGTCGCGTTGAGTGATTCCGTGATTAGTAGCGTCGAGTGAGTCCGCTATTGCCGGTTGAGTGATTCACGATCTTTAACCTTTCATTTTCTTTACGCTTTCATTTTCTTTACGCTGTGGGTTTCAGCCTGCATCAAATATAATATTTATTTGTAAGTGAAGTTAATTTTAGCTGCAATTATAAGTAGTTTTCATAATATATTTTCTTATAGTGTTAACATATAATTTATAGTGGAAAACATGAGTTATGTCGAAAACATCAAAAATAATTAATTTTTATTTTTTGTACCAAAAGTTTCTGTTTTTTAATAAGTGAAATTGAAAATAAAGTGTACTTCTGGACCTTTTTGTTTGCCTTGAGATTATCTAGCTTATTATTCTTTAATGTAGTAATCCCTACACAATTTTTTATAGTATTTAATATTTATGAAAAATTGTCGAATTCTTTTTAGTATTTATCTGACCAAAACATACAATGAAAAAAAATTAATATAAAAGAAGAAAATTATTGATTTATAAAAAAATGTGTAATTCTTTTTAAAAAATTAATTTTGAGTAAAACATTAGAATAAGTTAATGTAAAGTAAAAAACTGAAACATGATCTTTCATCTATTTTAAACTTTATACCAATGATACAGTGGTTATTTACATTATTCACGAGTTGTACATAAAAAGTGTGAATGTAGATTCTGCATTTTGTAATGAAAGGAAAGTTTGGCAATATAAATTTACAGTAGTAATTAATCGAAATGGAGCCGACATTGTGCTATAAATAAAACCTGTCGAGAAAGGAAAGTTTGGCAGTACGTAGATACAGTAGTAATTAATCGAAAATGGCAACCCAAATAAATTTGTTGGTGGTAATAATAATGGTATTATTATTATTATTGTTTGTACATGATGCTGCTCGAGGTGCACTTCTCCTCAACCAAGAAGATTCAAAGTGTCGTTGTGATGAAGAAGTAATCAACCGGAAAGGCTTCCCCAAAGGATTCGTATTTGGCTCTGCATCAGCTGCTTACCAGGTCACCTCACCTCACCTGTCTCTAATCTTCTACACTATATATAAAATTATAATACGTACTAGTAATAAAATGTTCCTAGCTTTTTCCTTTTTTCACATTTTCTTTTTCTAGCTTTTTGTTTTCAGATTGAAGGTGCATATAAGGCAAAAGGGAAAGGACCATCGATGTGGGATAACTTCACACACACTTACCCAGGTAATTAATTAATTAAGCTTCTTCGCTCGCAACTGAATATATATATATATATATATATAGTCCATATATTTTAGCATAGACTAAAATTCTCTTTTGGAAACTAGCTAGTATTAATATTTTTATACCTAAAAAAATTGCAGACAAAATAAAGGACCATTCTAATGGAGATGTTGCAATTGATTCATATCATCTCTACAAGGTACGTATTTGTCACAGAACATTAATATTTGTAATTGTATTATTAAGTTAACTAGCTAGTTTGCTTAACACTATTGTACGTACGTTGTTTATTAATTAATTTAAACAGGAAGACGTGAAGCTCTTAAAAAATATGGGGGCCGATGCCTATAAATTTTCAATCTCCTGGTCCAGGATATTGCCAGGTAAAATTAAGAAAAAGGTTCACCTCATTCTTCAATTAATTGTCAAAGAAATTAAAAAGGTCAATCGAATATATATATATAAAATAGATTTGTAGAACATATGAATGTATTTTTAATTAATGTTGATAAAATATATATGTAGATTCGATTTTGAAAATAGAATATACGTACATACATATCATATCATATTGTGTGTTGTACGTTGTTGCAGGTGGAACATTAAGTGAAGGCGTGAGTCAAGAAGGAATCAGTTATTACAACAGCTTGATTAACGAGCTTCTAGCCAACGGTAAAGTAAAATTATATATCGTCTAAACCAATTAAATATTAATGATATATATACTTACTAGGTATATATATTACTAGCAAAGTAGTAGTATTATTTTAATTTATGAAAGATCTGATTCTAATTACTATATATATATGCATAAATAAATAAATAAATAAATAAATTAGGTAGACTATTGAATCTGCAGGTATAGAACCTTGGGTAACCATGTTACATTTGGACCTTCCTCAACCTTTACAAGATGCATATGGCGGCTTTCTAAGTCCTAAGATTGTGTAAGTAATTAAAGTAACACATGTAATTGTACACTATTGTATTTGTATTTGTATTTGTATTACTTCTTCTAAAAATGACAAAATAAAAAAAAAAAAACAGGAGCCATTTTCAAGATTTTGCGGATGTCTTGTTCCGCGAATTTGGTGACAGGGTGAAGTATTGGATCACAATAAACGAGCCATGGGGGCTAAGCTTCCTTGGTTACACAAGGGGCATCTTTGCTCCAGGGAGATGCTCTGAATGGATAGGAAACAATTGCACCGCGGGTGATTCAGCCACCGAACCATATAATGTTACACATTATCAACTTCTTGCTCATGCAGCCACTGTCAAATTGTACAGAGATAAATATCAGGTCAGCTGGTTTTTAATTAATTAATTAATTATATTCATATATGTAAATGGATGGATGAAAACAATATATATATAATCGATCAACTTATTGTCGTCATATATAAATGCGATATCCGAGCAGGAACTGCAAAAGGGACAGATCGGGATAACGGTTAACTCATTCTGGGTTGTGCCTTACGAAGAAACAGAAGTACATATCAAGGCTAAATATCGTGTGCTTGATTTCATGTTAGGATGGTGAGTGAGTGAGTGAGTTTTTATGTTAATTAATTATATAGCAAATCAAGATTTAACAATAATATATATATATATATAATTGTATAAAGTATGTAAATGTTTTTTGAGCGAGCTAGGGTTATGGAACCAATAACGTTGGGTAGATATCCCGAGAGTATGACAACACGTGTGGGAAGGCGATTGCCGAAATTCACAAAAGAGGAAGAAAAATCACTGAAAGGATCATTTGACTTCCTTGGAGTTAACTATTACAGTGCAAATTATGCAATTAATTATGAACCAAATACAACTAGTCCTGATGTACATGTGAGCTATCTTACAGATTCAGGGGCTATTTTCACAGGTAATAATTAGCTAGTAAGCAAAATGCAATCAAATAAAAGAATTTTAATTAATATAAAACTATGTATTAATACGTATACATTTTAATTTCAGGAGAAAAGGATGGCGTACCTATTGGACCACAAGGAAGCAGTAAGAGTTGGTACTATGCTTATCCAAAGGGACTCCGAGAACTATTGCGCTACATAAAAGAGAAATATAATGATCCCTTAATTTACATCACAGAAAATGGTAATTAAATATGATTATTATTATTATTATATATTTTCTGTCTGGAAAACTAGCTAGCTAATCGCTAATGATCACTTACAGGGTTAGATGAGGACAATCAAGACAATTTACCAATGTCTGAAGCAATGAATGATTACAAGAGAAAGGACTACTTCTTTGACCACCTATGCTGTCTGCGCGAAGCAATACAGTAATTACTATTAACCATATTGATCCATGTTGATTCATGTCTTTGGTAATTAATTTATTAATCAATCCATTAATTACTGCTTGCTTGCAGGCAAGATGGTGCTAATGTCAAGGGATTTTTCGCATGGTCATTAACAGACAATTTTGAATGGATTTCGGGCTATTTGGTTCGTTTTGGAATTCATTATGTCGATTTCAGAGACAAATCTTTCAAAAGATACCCAAAATATTCCGCTACATGGTTCAGAAACATACTTGGAGCTGGAGGAAGGGTTAATATTCAACAACCTAAATCAACAATAACTTTTGATCACTAAGATCTTTTGTATTTTCATTCGTTAATTGGTTATGGTATTTATATATTTATATATGGTGGCTCCTTGCAATAATTAAACTATCCATCTTATTAATTTGTAATTTTAGTAGGTTAATTTCGATAAGCTTGCTTCAGATGCTTTAAAACTAGTATATGTAATCCCATGTGTTTCTTTTTTTTTTTCATCTCGAATCCATTACCTTATTACTCATCGACATTAAAGTGAAAAAAACATGTTTTCTTACAAATGCAAAATATATTTTTTCATTTTTTTTAATTTTTTTAACCAAAAAATACACATTTCTTCTTATTTAATTTAAGTAATTACTTTTAAAATTATAATTATTTTATTACAATTATGAAGTATATTTTTTAAGATTGTAATTGAAAAGAATTTTTTATTTAATGATGTTGAGGTAATTATTATTTCACTTAAAAATTTAAATACACCTTGTAAAGAAAGATTTTTCTGCCCAATCTGAAGTTTGACTTGAACAATTTTTTAGTGGTTCCAGTTTACCAACTCTACACAACCCACCCATTTATGCAGGTTTAAGGTAAGGATTTTACTATTATCCTTTTGTCAAAGTACAAAGAAATACAAATTATAGACTACTATCAAACATTAGAGAATTAAACTAGATGAAAACCCACATGAATAAAAGTTTAACCCAAGAATCTCAGCTTTGTTAGCGATTATCACTAGGTTACGACATTATTGACCTTTGAAAATATTAGTTTAATGGAAAAAATTGATAGTTTGTATATTGAATCTTAGTGACCCGAACCATTTTTACCGAGTGTTGCCTGCATGGCCCAAGCGCCGCCCTATTAATGCCTTAAAAAGATAATCGAGGGACAACGGAGAGACATTTTGTCCCTAAGCAATAAATCAAGCAGCGTCAAGTCCGTGTAGCCAAGGGCGCAAGGCGCTCGCCTGGACATGCCCAGGAACGGCCCATGAAATTGCCTAGGCAGTCCCCGAGTCGGTTGGGACGCTGTCTAGGACATGGACCGAGCAATGCCCTACTAACTGTCCAACTCTACATAGCTCATCCATTTAGGCAAGTTTAAGGTAAGGATTTTACAATTATCCCTTGCAAATATTAGTTAAACGATGGTTTCCATTTTGCAACTTTAAAGGATATGGTTTTAGTGAATATGCAGCACTAACAAACGTTTTTTTTTTCTTTTGATGCAGTAATAATAACATTGTAGAAAAAAATACTAGTGAGAAACTTTTGATAGTTATGATCTCATTGGATGCAGAAAGAATTAAAAAAACAACTAAATTCGAGCAAGATACAATAAGCGAAACCCGCAATCCCATATAAATAATTTGAAAATCTGAAACCATCCAGATAACAACTCAGCATAGCTTATGGTTCTAACACTTTCCTAGTTCCGAAAATGTTATAAGCAAAAAAACCACAATAATAGAATTCGCTGCATCAAATGTGCAACATTCAACAAAAAATCGCTGATCTTTGTTCTCATCTGTGCAACTACTATGATAAGCAGATTTCCACTACTACTTTTACATAAATCATAAGGTAAATAAATTTCTCCAAGCACAATATATTTTACATCTTAACGATAGAATAACATATCAAGATGCCAAAACTTGTACAACCTTCTTAGATAAAATCCCAAACAAATTATAAGTTACAATAACTCAGCATTCAATCTTTCAACTAAATAAAGTTGGTATTGAAAGTACGAAGAGATGGAAAACCTCACTTCTTTCCACCGCCAGAAACGTTGAATTTGAAGAAAATGATGTCTCCATCTTGGACAACATATGTCTTTCCCTCCTGTCGGTACTTACCAGCCGCCTTTGCAATGGACACAAAATATTATTCATGCAAAGTAATACAAATGTCAACATTTAATAGAACGGAAATATCATACCATATCTTAGAGAATTAGCAGAATGAAACCAAACATACCTTTACAGCTGACTCACTACCGAGTTCCTTTAAATCTTCAAACTTCATAACCTGATACACAGCAATATCAAGCATCAAGTGACAGTTCAATTAAGACACATTATTTTCTTTGGCTAAATCTTTGATAAGTGGTACAGACACTTCCATAAAACAACCACTGGAGTAAAAACATGGACATGGATCACAAGACTTAGTTTTAAATTTTAATTATTAATTTTCTATAAATACATGCTGTTGATGACAAACTTTTGAAGCAAATATCAAAATTAAAAAAAAAAAAATATATATATATATATATATATATATATATATAGTGTACTATAAACTTTGGTATGTGAAAAAAATTAGTCAACAATATGTTGGCTCTTAAATGCAGAAGAGAATGGCGCACAAAAATTTCCTTTAGCTGATAATCTTCAAGAAATTAAAAAAAGAGAAGTGAAAAGAAACATTAATTAACTGATGGAATGGCACAACAAATTGAAATTCACTACATATATAGTGATTCTTCAACCTTTATGGTGAAATTTATTGGGGCAAAATATACCTGCATTTCAAAATAAGGGAAAAATGCTGTAATTACCTCGGCACAGATGAAACCTCTTTCAAAATCTGTGTGAATTGCTCCTGCAGCTTGAGGAGCTTTCGTTAGTCGGCGAATTTGCCAGCATTTTACCTGCATGAAAGCAAATTCATTCTAATATAAGGCCATGGAGAAAAAAAACAGTTATCCACGGGTGCATCATATATAGAATTACAGAGAAAAAGATGAAACACAAAACATAGTTAGGACCGCATTGTAAATAAAAATAATGAACATTTACACAATGACCAAAATCATAAGAAAATAGCATGACATAAAATTGATTAGTACGGTAAGGGTAACTTTTAACAAATAAAATTCCATTGAGAGTTTTTGCTTTTAGAATTTATAAATCACTTCAGTATTGGCTCTATGTTGACAAATTCCTATAGACAAAACAATCATCGTACAGATGACGACAAAATGTCATATGATTGTGTTTGTAAGTGGAATACTTTTGTCTTTCAAGTTACATTGTGTATTGTGAAATATTTACTTGACACTAGTTTATGTCTATATCATTTGGCACACAATTTTATTTACCTTTTTTGTAGAATAACAGCCTTCACTATAATACAAAAAAATTGTAATACAATTTTAATGACGCAAGAGAAATAAACAAAATCTAGCAAATAAAGACATGTATCAATGTAACAAATTTATGAAAATACCTCATCTGGACCTGCTGTGAAAAAGTATATGAGATTAATGGCTGAGAATCCAGTTTTGATAATCTTTGGAAGAGCACTGAAATATAAAAGTAGTCATGTCAGATTTATCAACAATTTCTCCACCAATGCAGTCCAATTGCAGCTACCAAAGTAGAGCCCAGAAGTTCAGTTTCAAGCTTTATGTTTTCATGGTTGATCTCAAGTATCGGTATGTATGAGATTTACCCGAGCATTGCATTTTAAATTTTCAGAAGATATTGAAAATTGTTACTTTAACCTTAAGTGCAAACAACTATAGTCAGCACTTATACAAGTGACAATTTCCAATTTGAACAGTCTCCAATTTTCCAAATCAATTGTTAACCTCATGCTCAGCAGAAATAATCTAGTTAAGGGAATTTGAGATAGAAAATTTGTTTTGAACGAACCTTTGTACCTTGTTCTCTTCGCAATACTTTGCAGCTTCTTCTGGGGATAAATCAGCAAGATTCCTCTCCAAAGCACAGCTGAAAGGTATCATAATCTCACCGCCATGCTCCTGCACCCTGCAAAATATCATAATTAATAATCTCAAAAAGCTGTGCCATAGATAAGAATAAAGGAACTCATATAACAATACACATGAATTAATTGAGTCACATTGTAGGCCAGAGATGAATAGATGAAGTGCCATATAATTGATCAATTGTCATCATTTTCATTTTAAACCAGACTTCGCACTTTCAGAAATGCTGCCTCTAAAAATCAGATTAAATGAGAAAATTTATGTTCCAGTTTTGGCCAGCAAAGTTATATAGGAACAGTCTCAAGCATGCAAGCAGCAGATAAATATACTGTTCAAAAGGAAGCATTTGACATTTAACATCTATATTATATGGATGAAAATACCAGGCATGGATCTTCGCAAGAAACTTGTTCTTTTTTCTTTGATAATCTTTCTCATTCATGTTGACCTGTATAGATTACAGCAAAGTCATCGACAGAGCAACATCGTAATAGGAATAAGAAAGTCCATATAATAAGAGAAAATATTACGCAAAACAAGTAGCTAAACTTATTACATCATATAAAGGGAAGCACAGCTACTCGTTACTACTGGAGGACGAACGCAAGAAAAGTTAGATATATCTATCCTATCTCATTCCATCTTATCTACCACGTGAACAAATATAACCATAAAGGACACATTTAAAGAAGATGAATTAAACATCCTTCACAAGACTTCGTTATAGATAGTCCATCAAATTTCCAGACTCCACAGAGAAATAAAACTTTGAACCCAGTTTGAGTTGAGTATAACTATTATTTACTGGTACAGCTTTTTGAGTGCTTAAGAAACTTCAGAAATATGAAGACACTTCAGGATGAAGAGATCTTCTCACATAAGGAGGATCCCTTTCAAAAACATGAAAATTTTACTCTTTAAGGCAGATAGACCTGTGAGTGGTTGAATTACCTTTCTCAGTTATTATTTTCACTAACCATATGACAAGAAGCCCACATTTCTTTAGAAAACCAATTCAATTTGAATTGCTGATTCTTGAATCAGAAATTATTACTTGAACACAAATTAACTCATGCCAGAAACAGTTTGCGGGATAAAGAGACAAATAATTAAAACCATACTCACCATAAATAACCAAATATTGCACAATATTGCTGACTTGGAATGAATATAGCCATAATGAACTAAATAGTCTAAATAAAAACGAAAAATATAAATGTTGAAGCTTATTGCACATTTTACACGTCTTGACTCACCAAGTAAACAACTGGTTTAGCAGTGAGCAATTGAAAAGTATTCAAAATCTCAATATCAGCAGCTTTCCACTCCACTAGTCGAACATCTTTTCCCTCCTCCAGACACGCTTTGACCTACCAAACCGATAAATTATAATGAAAACCTTTATGATGGTAACAATGTCTATTTACGAGCCCATACATATTGCTGGGACTTGGCATAAACGCATAAGCACATTAACTGTTTCACATTATAGCCAATCTCATGGTATCATAGAGTGTCAAAATAGCTATTATAGTCTTATGGGAGTTTAACTATAATATATAACTAACAAGCCTTCTAAAAAATTGGTTTGTTTATTTATATGACTCCTCCCATGTGGTAAGCACCTTTAAAATATCAAGCATCATGAAGAAATCATTGTCATGGACAACTGTATAAAGGCAATACCAACATTGTCAATATCAGTTCTCATATTCCTCCTATCAAGAAAGCCCACTCAGAAATATCTTTAGAAAAAGAATTGCATAATTTTTTCTTGTATATTCAATAAAAAGAGTGTGTATTTGTGTAATATCCATCCATTATGTGTAAGAGAGTCTGATAGATAAGTAAAAACAACTGCGGAACATTAGACAATCGCTAAAGGACTGATCTACATTCTACAAGAAACCAGATAGTCTTAGCTGCAATTATTCAACAACCATGTTGATAATTTTAGAAAAATAAAGATACACAAGATAGATGTAGGATAAAACAATGTAAAGGAAGAAACCTATAACTACAAAAGGAACCTGACATGCAATGGGCCATTCAGTATTACTGGTTTAGAGATGCACTGTGAAGATGTGTAAATTGAAGCATACAATTCAAAGCCAATCCACGACAAAGAGCATTGATGAAGTAATGGCAATTAATATTAATGAAAGAACTTTACAAACCCGTAGACACAACTCATGCTCTATTTTCAGTTGCTTGTCATTACTCCGCTTCATGCTCTTTTCAACATCATCAATTCTCCTCTCCATGAACTCAATATCCTAGCATCACATAGAAATAGTTTTAAGTGCTAAGAGAAACCAGACATCTCAAACATCTGATGACATTTACATGATAAATGAATAGGTAAGCAAATCACATTCTATATTTGATTCAACCATACCTTGAGGCGCAATTCTCCAGATATGACCTCCAAGTCCCTCACGGGGTCCACAGAGTCATCGACGTGGATGATATCGGGATCTTCAAATGCACCTACAAGGTATAACATAATTAAGACGACAAGAATGTCATTTTTAAGGTACAGTCCACACAAAATAACTAGGGAATTTTAACACTTACCAAATATTTGCAGGCATATGGAACTCTTCAAACAAATTAAATAAAAAAATAACTCAACTCATCCTAAAAAATCAAGATATAAAACTAAGGGTAGTTGTTGGAAAATATAATAAAGAATACAAGGGACCAAATTAAATCTCAAGGCAGGGGCAGGACAACTGAACACATTCAGTAGAGAAAAGGTTTCTTTTAATTCATATACAACAAAAACAAAAATACTAGACTTCAGTTTTCATCATATGAAAAAACTTGTAATTTCATGAAATAACAAGCAGCAATCAACCTATAGCCTCTACAAAATAAATCAAGCAAACAAACACTAAGAGATAAGCAGCTTACGTAAAACATGGAAAATGCCATCAACTGCACGAATATGAGACAAGAAATTGTTCCCCAATCCTTGTCCTTCATGAGCACCACGAACAAGTCCAGCAATATCATGAATTTCTAAAAATGCTGACACCTGGCCATTACGACGAGTATACTTGATTATCAAATCAAGTAGAAAAAAGGACTCCAGACAACTACAAAAAGAGAATAGTACTTATAGCTTTAACACGTAACAGTTGGTGATAATCCGTTATATAATGTCCATTAAAGATTACATTAGCATAAATCATGAAATTGAATTGAGAACCTCGCTCTTTGGCTTGAAGAGTTGACAAAGCCAATCAAATCTCTCATCAGGAATATTAACTCGAGCTTCATTGGGCTCAATAGTGCAGAAGGGAAAATTTTCAGCAGGTATCGCTAACTTGGTAAGGGTATTGAAAAGTGTTGATTTCCCAACATTCGGCAACCCAACCTGAAAACCCATTGTACATAATTATTAAATTCAAATAAATATATTATTACTTCAGTCTACATACTACTTCGCACATCAGGAAGAATAAATATGCCAAGGAATGGGGTCTTCATTATAAATCAATTAACAATCTCGACAATTAGATGCTTACATCAAAAAATTGAACCCCGTTACACAACATTTTTAATAAATAATACATTAATTAAACATTATAATACCCCTACAGCATCCAAAAGATAAAAGAATCAGAGTACTAAAATCTTGAAACAAGATTCAACATAAGTGAAATTTTAAAAATAATAATAAGCATAACCAATTTCACAAAATACATGCATTAATTCTGCCCATTCAGCTTGCACAAGAAAATGGAAATAACAGAATGCTAAACTCTTGAGTCAAGAATCAACATAATTGAATAAAAAACAATAAGCATACAGTATCCAAAAACAAGGAACAGCAGAATGATAAGATCTTGAATCAAGATTGAAAAGAAAAAAGAAACTGTTATTCAAGGACACGTGCATTTAACATTCATGTAGAGCATCACAAACAACAGAACACTAATATTTAATCAAGAATCAACATAACTGAATGAAAAAACAATAATTATAGCCCATTAAAAGTAACATTCTTAATTAAAAATACATACTAAAAGGTAAAAAGGAATAACACAATACAGAACATGTAAACAGAGAACCATGCAATTAAACATTATCATTCGAGTATAGCATCCAATGAAAAAGAAACAAAAAAAAAGCTAAAATCTAGAATAAACATTATTGAACATAAAGAAAATTATAAGCATAACCATGATATTATTGCATGAATTAGACATTGTCATTCCAGTACAGCATCCAGAAAACAAGAAACAACAAAAAGCTAACATCTAGAATAAAGATCATAATAATTGAATAAAAAATACAATAAACATAGCCCATTATTACACATACATTTTCATGAAATAAAGATTATTATTCCCGTACAGAACACAAAAAAAAGAAACAACCTAATACCTAAATCTTTAATCAAGTCACTTCATCAACATAACAGAATTAACATAACCAATTACATATTACACTTTATTTCAACAGCATCCAAAGAAGCATGAAACAACTAAATACCAAATCATTGGATCGTGAATCAACATGATTGAATTAAATACAGCAAGCAAGCTACATAATAAAAAAAATAGAAAAAAAGAGTCTTACGATTCCAATTTTGAGGTGAGAAGAAAATCGTCCGAGGATAGGCCTCTCCGCTGGAGCTTCCTTCGATTTCGCAGCTTTGGGAGGCATTTCCTAATTACTTTGTACTGATTTCTTCTTTGTTTGTAGTTTCTGTAGAGTATGAGAGTGATTACTAGGGTTTTCCAGGCAACGAACAAACGGTTATACTGAAAGCCCAGGCGCTTAAAATATAGCCCATAGTCTATGACGCAAACCCAATTCACGGCAATTTACTTATGGGCTACATTTTCTTTCAGATAATTTATTATATATGGGCTATATTTAAATACAAGCATGAGTATTACCG
The DNA here is from genome assembly GCA_003313485.2 of Penstemon barbatus. NCBI lineage: Eukaryota > Viridiplantae > Streptophyta > Magnoliopsida > Lamiales > Plantaginaceae > Penstemon > Penstemon barbatus. The sequence continues at coordinate 572,312 of CM064877.1, forward strand.
TTGGCGTTAACCATACACGACAATTTAATACGGCCCATCTAGTTATTGGGATACATTTTCTTTTTCTTTTTTGTTTTTTTAATTTTGGGAACACTGTTCTGTTCAAGGCCTAAAATTAGAAATCATGTTGGCCTGTATACAAGAAATACTGAAAAGATAATTCAAATTGAACCCGCAGTATGTAACAAGTTATTCTATCACTAATGGCATGTCCACAAAGTAGATCTAAAAATTATAACCCAAATAAAATAGAGCTAAAACCGACGAGAAAAAAAAAAAAAGGAATAACATATTCAAGTCGACAAAAGTATCTTGGTAAAAGAAAAATGAATATTTCATAGCAAAATAAACTAATAATAGAAAGTGAGCCCTTTTAGAAATTATAAGAAAAATTAAGTACATGTTACGGATAGGTTCATACAATAATGCCATACCTTTAATTTAATTTTGGCGCGTTTCAAAGTCAACTGTCAATCAATACAATAGACAAATTGGGCGCTTAGGCCTGATTTGACATGAATATTTTGCAGACAGCCCCATAGAATAATTAATGAAAAAAAAAAATTTTTGGCTCTTGGGATATATAGTGCCTCGGATTCCATTATCAATCAATACACAAATTGGGTGACAAGGGGCCTGAATTTGTTATCACATTAATTACTAACTTTCGACTTTTTATAACCAGCAACCATGCTCATTCATTTAATTTGGCAAGAAACATATATCTCTTAAAAGTTAAAACAGACTAAATTTTTTAAACAGATGCAAATCAACATTTACCTAACTTAAGGTCACAATCAACGGATCTATATTAGTTGAGAAGTATCGAACAATTTGTTCTCAAACTTGTTTTGTTTTTTATATTGAGCTTGAAATTGTTCAAACTAAGTTAGATGATTTGATGAACCAGCTTTCATAGAGACGAACACGAGTTGAGTTTGAGTAAATTGATCATAATTTATTATTTTTTAATTTATCGAATCGAGCTTAAAATAATACCAAAGAAAAAAATATAATAATCATGTGCTTCTTCACAAACATTTCAACAAAAATTCTATCGATGCATAAATCTCAAAATGCTTCATTCAACTCCATTCTCCAATCCATCGCACAAAATCTTCGGTGCTCAGTCTCTTCCATACCCAAACATCTACTAAATTTCACACCATAATTAGTCGAAAATCATCTTGTCAAATGTAAGAATGAAAGAACTAAACAATACTGAAAAATGTACCAAAATCATCTTGTCGAATGTAACAATGGAAGAGATTGAAGATTTCATGGTTCTTGATCTTTGCGATGATTTTGGTTTTTGTTGTGCTTTTGTAGCAAGAGTCTTATTTATGCATATAATTGCACTTACCTACCCTGTTTCTAGAACACTTAATAAACAAAAGGTATATTTCTTTCTAGTTCAATAATTCAAACTTTTATTTTTACTTTTGAATCTGTACGACATACTTTTTTTTTTTTTTAATTAAATAGTTCAGTAAAGACTTATATATAAATTAAATAAATGTGCTGTTTTAGAGTTATTCTTTCTGAAATATTTTAGCGAAATGACAGTAACTTTAAGGTTTTATTTATTTATTTTGAATTTACAAATATACACTTCTAAACTCTAAAGGTTCAATATTAACTACAAGCACAGATCACAAATTTTGTGTTCAAATTTCATCAAGAGTATAATAGGGTCGAAGGGCCATGGGCTGGGGTGCCGGCCCATGACTTCTTTACTAAGTTTCAGTTTCATTAACCATCCAACATTAGTTTTTAACAGGTCTTCTAACCTGGCCCAATATTTTTGTTTGAGAGAAAAAGTCCTAGCCCAACATTAGTTTTTAATTATCCTGCTATCACTTAGACGAAGCTCTGTAACTAATACACCTACCAATTTTCTAAAATCGGTCGAGTGTAAAATGAGGTAAAACACAAAAATGCTTATAGATATTGATTTTACTTTTAAAAATATAAAATCCTCAGTTGCATTATAATTTTATCTCAAGAACAGGGTTACATTGATTTCATTCTCAATGAGGGCCAAGGGCCAACTGAATTCAACGAAAGCTTTACCCAAATCAACAAGTACGTGATATATTATTTTCTCTCTATCTCTCTCTTTTAAGTAGTATAATAGGATATTTTCATGTTTCTCTTCTATTTTTCAATTTTCAAGTTGAATAATTTTTCTATATAAAATGCAAAGTATAATAAATAGTTTAAAAATCACTTCATTTGTGTATTCAACTTAAGTAGTTTAAAAAAAAAAAAAAAATTGAAGTTGAATCATGATTTCGATCGCAAAAATCGATCCTAAAAAAGAGGGTCGGAATTGGTTCCGATCGCCCAAATTTTCGGTCGGAATTCAATTTTATTTTTTATTTTTTGAATTTTTTATTTATTTGTTAAACTCCTATTTGAAACGGCATTATATTCCAGAAAATAAAAAATAACGGAATTCTTACATATCGATAACACAATATTTAAAAATCAAATAATTGTAGTACACAATATTGAAATTCTAAAATACAATCACACTACACAAAATAGGGAAAAAGTTTTAAGTATAACAACTGCACATCTGGGGCGTGTTTGTTTGGTGTTTCCCAAAAAAATTTCGTGTTTGGGAAATGTCAAACAAACATGTTTTCTATTTTCTGAAATAAATTTTTCATCTCTTAATATTCTCAAACTATTCTCTCAAAATCCAAATAAACAACTATTTTCTTAACTCTAAACAAAACTTATACAAACTACTCTGATTTGACATAAAGTAATTTATCTCACAACAAACATGATTTGGCATAAAGTCTTACATATCTTACACCTACAATCTAACTCTTCCAAAAAAATCTACACCTACTTTATTTCTCAAACCACTCTCTCAAAACACAAACAAACAACATTAAGCAAATCGATATTATTTCACAAACCTCCACTACTCTCCCAAACACCAAACAGACAGGCCCATGGTGTTTCGAAAACATTGTCCAAGTTGGGCATCTTAGACTGGCTCCGCAGGGGCGATTACTGGTCTAGAGTAGTGGGATTCAAAAACTTGGGTAAAGTGTTTGGTTGAAAAATATTAGGAAAATGTTAATAAATTATACCAGGCTGCGTAGAATGGGGCACAAACCCCTGCGAAGGTTGAGATGAGCCTGCTTTATCACAAAATCATACTAATAGAAAAAATTGCATTGGGACTTGGAAGAGAGGGATGCGGTTGAGGCTGAGGGACTTACGACGGCAGGTTGATAGCGCGGTTGGCAACGGGTTCTTGTGAGTGGCTAGGTCTGGAGACTTGCGACGAGATTCAATGAATAAATAAGGTATTTTGAATGTTTGTGATATACACATTATAATCACTTAGAGTATTAGGTTTTTTATAAAAGTAAAAATAAAAAAAATTGGCTCAACCGGTTTGGTTCAGTAGACTGTTTGGTAATACCAAGAATCTAATACTCCCAAGGGTCGGTAATGGATACATATCATATACTAAATCAAAATCGGCTTGATATTCAGTATGTACCTAAGCTTCGATTTCTGTATAAACTGGTTAGTTTATCGGATCATACACAATCCTATGTCTTAGCAGTGGCTAGATTATTAATATTAGGATTTTATATTTCTCAATATTACTACAAGAAATGGAAAGACATGCAAAGTTGATTGGAGGTGTCCCTCTCTCTCTTATTCCCCATGATATACTTTTGGGATTTGATCCCCTAATCCCCATCATTATATCTGGATTTGGTCAATGGGTAGCACTGAAGAAGTATAATACTGAGTTCTGAATATTCAGGCTTCATTACCAAATTTGCAATCTCTGCATATCAATATCAGAAAAAGTCGAATTCTTTGGGGTCGTCAATTTCAAACAAGAAAAGAGATCATTTTTACAGAGTAGAACCACTGACAGAGCACTTTGAAGATAGGTCGCCCCCCAAGAAAATTCTGGAGTGCATGTTGTATTAATTCTCCAATATTTTGAATCATTTAATTAATGAACTCTTAAAAAAATTGTTAGTTTATTTTTTTTATTGGATAAAAATAGTGCTAGTACTTTTTTCTTAAAATCTTTTGTCACCTTTTAAAGTTAAAGTTAGTTTTGTCGTTTTATCAAAATATCAAAAAACCAACAAATTTGCTATCAAAAATTATTTCTCTCCTTCCCCCGTACAAAAAACTGTCTAGCTCCGCCACTGAGTAGAACAACTTTATATATAGTCATGTATGACGATGAAGGTGTAGATGTCCATTATTTAAACATCTCTCAGCCCAAATTAGCAATAATAATTAATAGAATTGGTCCTATGACGAAGAAAGTATGCTCAAAGAGTCTAACAAACATCAACTCGACAGATAGGACCAAAAAAATTATATATGTAATACACATAATGAAAAGTTGGTTTTTATCTTACAAACATAAATATATTCAAACTCTAGAAAATACCAAAAAATCCTGAAATTTAATTGTCCTCTGATAAAAGTGAAAACTACCAAAATCACAAAAATAGAATCATAAACAACCTCTAATAAAAGAAGTAGAAAAATCAATTTATGGCAAATTATTGGGGTTTAAATCAGTCTCAATTACTCAACTCCAACACTAGAAAATAGTAAAAATATAAAACTATGCACACTTGAATTTTTTAACCTTATATAACTGAATGATCCAATCAAATCATCCATTACAGACTTACAGAATGAGCCAAAATATCCCGCGGCGGAATCTAACATCAGTACAGTACAATAGCTTGAAGCATAGAGTACAACTATCTCAACAAACAAACAAACAACAGCTCTGACAATCATTCTACATAACCTTTTGTTTTTGCTCTCCGACAAGAACTCACGCGTTAGCTGTTCTGTTATCTTCCCCCATCCCAAATTCTTACATAATAACGAATATAGTATTAAGCAGACCCACATTTCTCATCACTTCAAAGCTTAGATCCATACAATATGACCCTATCCGTCGTCGTTGCGTTTTTTTCTCTAGCGGCGGTCGTTATCAATCTAACCGTCGGCCGGGAACTCCGTCCGTCGGACCACGGCCTAGCCTATCAAGAAAACTCTCTCCCCCCCGTTCAAAACGACGACGCACGAGAAATGCGCTCGTTCTTCGGTACGACGCCGTCCGTACCGCTGCCTGAGGCTAAGAACATCAGCGACGTCACGTGGTGGAATCACGGGGGTTCACGTGACGTAAGGAGAATTCACGTGAGGGTGGGTTTGCTGGTGGCCAGCGCGGTGTGCGCTCTAACCGGCGTCGTTTTGCTGGCTGTCGCGGGAATAGCTTTCCTCTTTCGGCTCCACAAGCAGAAGCTAATTACTTCCTCCACGTCAGCAGCAGCAGTAGTCACTGATAAGCTTTAATAAACTACTACTGATTGATTAATTAATGTTTTTAATTGAAAATTTATTTGAAGTACAATTGCTAATTACATAATCCCTTTCTTTTTTTACAGTAATAATTAATGTAGTATGACAGCTGTAAAATTCATTCTCATGATAATTTTTGCAATGCATATGATCTATTTTCCCCTTCAAATCTGCTGTTTCATAATTTCAAGATATTTTTCTTGTTCTTGAACTAATGAATTTTTTAAATAAATTACGTTGGCTTCTTGATTTATTTCAATGTGGTACGGATGGGATTATATTGGATTATTGAGCTTTGCCTGTATTAAGTTGGATTACTTTCATGTTTGTCTCATTTTATATATTGTAAAGCAAAACTATGAGGATTTGTAAGTGGATAATTCGAGTATTTCTTTTAGAGTGTGAATATATCAATCATAATATTTTTAATAACTATCAAATTACAAAGATAAAATTACTTAGAAAGACCAATATCAAATTAGAGAAATACCCATACAAGTAGAATTTCGTGTCATATTATGATGTAACATATCTAGGCCTATTTTAATTGAAAATGATAATTTGAATTTGTTTTGGGAATATTTGGGTTATTTCTTGAAGAAAATCTTGCTTTTGAACAACTCTTTCTTAAAGTCTTGAACCCAACTTTTCAAAAGTCTTTTATCTAGTTGATTGTGTTATCCACACTCTTTAATTGAAAAGGAAATAAAGCAAAAGAAAAAAAAAAGCCTAGTTTGGCTAAGAGAAAGCAATCCCATAAAAAAGTGAACACTTGATGAATAAGATGAAATACTAAATGTGAAATGAATGAGATAGGTTTTTTTTTTTTTTTTCTTTTTTTTTTTTTAAATTAATGAGATAAGTTTTTAGATATGATGAATAAGTGAGCAATTCAGTCCAAAGAGTATTAAATTTGACTCGTGCTGGGTCGACAGCCAAACATCATAGGCCCTTTAATGTCATTTAATTCAAGCCAACACCTCATATGAACTGGATTTGAATCAAGTAATTAAATGCTTTTGACCACAAGTAATTACAAGGTCCGTTTTGTAGCACCACAATGCTTTTTGTAAATTATTTGCTATATACATGTAATATATACATGTAAGTTGTTTTGTAGAATTGAAATCCGACATGGGTTGTTTTGAAGTATTAAATTTGAGCTATAGAACTTTGTAATTATTGGAGATAATTACTAGGGATTAAATTATAATTAATATACAAGCTAACATTGGAAAATTAGAAAATGATTAGAAAAGTGAAAAAAAGAGAATCAAATTCAAATTTCCAACTTATTTTGTTAAGGAAAGATAAATTTTTATTTTGCCTTGTTCAGCTACCTTGCTTTAATGCACATACTGCTCCTAACCTTCGATTGTCACTCTCACTCGAATAGTCCTTTTGCATCAATGTTTTCTCTATATGCATGGTTGATCTTATTTTTAAAAGGGGGATCAAAAGTGTCAAATTTAGATGAAAATTGGTCATAGGACCAAAAGTTCAAAAAATAGCATAACAAAAATTTCAATAAAAAATGCAATTTTGTATAGTCATGACCAAATTATTGAAGGTCCAACTAAAAGTTCAATTTTCTCCTAAAATAAGTGATTATATAAGTCTTCAACTTTATAAGGCTACAAATGCTCTTATATAATTTGGCCAAAATACATTCTTCGCAGCTTCCGAACTTCTTTTACTACGAAGTCAAAAATGTTTCTTAATCTAAAATATGATAAAACTGAGATTTTTACCATGTAAATTACAAAATTTTCACTAATATAAAAAATCAAAAGTTTTGTTTTTATCTCCAAGTAACAATGAGAAGTCAAAAAAGAAAAAAAAGTATTTACACCTGTCATTGTTCATCGATAGGAATCCACTCTAGTTCAAGCTCTAATTCACCGGATTCTACATTCTGAAGTTTGATAAATATTGCTTGCTTCACTTTCCCATCAACAATGTTCACAGTGCTATCTTCTATCAAAGCATTGTCATTTGATTTCAGCCATTTTCCAATCTGCATATTTCCAAACATACCAGCGTCTCCAAATGCTGTTGCTGAAGTTATCATAGGCTGTATATCTATTTCGGCTTCACCCATTATATCGTCAGCAGAAAATGTATCGTAATCGTAAACTTGCTGCAGGTCAAAAGAAAATCGATTTATCACAAGAACAAGAAATCCTGAAGTTATCAAACCGATTACTAGCCCATCAGAAAACTTGTATTCATTAGCGAACCAAAATTTCGGTTCTCTGATTTTGCTGCTTCTTTTTTCATTTCCACTTTCTTCGACATTTTACTCAGTGAAATTCATGAACCAAAGATAGCAGATGAATGGAGAGCGAAAAATGAGTATTACCAGTTTTATTGGACCATAATCTTCTGGAACAGAAAGAGTGAGTTCCTCATTCCAGACAGGATTCAAATTGCTCTTCACAATAGTTGTTTGCGCTTTCTAGGAACAAAAACAAACACAGCATTATGTTTAAACATCTTAAAACATAAACATAGAAGTACGTAATAAATTAGTTAATTAAAATAAAGGCAAATCAAGAATGTAAATGCTATGATTTATATGTAATATACTATTAAGTGAATTTCAAAAGACAATAATTTCGTATTAAGATGAATTAGCAACTCAAGTGTGTAACTTCCAATTCTATTTTTTTTTTGTAAAGAATAGTGGTACTAACCTGCGGCCCAAGAGTCAAAACAACATATGGATCACTTGATAACATATCTCTAATGGCTAAGTTTGTGCCCTTAACTATTTTGATCTTCAACATTCCAATAAACTCCACCAAGCCTTCCTGCGAACACATTTAAATTTAGCTCTAAATATGGTACATAAATAACAATCATAGAAGCACCAAGAACCCAATGAAACTTAAGCCATGTTTGGTTGTGAAATTGGATTTCAGAATGAACAAGAAATTGAAGTTTAATGATATGATGTTACAAGGAAAACATATTCCTTTCTAGGAGAGACATACAAACTTAATAATTCCACATGTTCCCTCATGTAGGCAGTATTCTTTTATCCGGTACAACTGCAACTCTTTTTATATATGGGTGTTCTCTCTTGATACCATATCATAATCATATTGAATGACCAACTTGTCTACAGAACAAAATATTAAAGATGAGAGATATTTAAGATTCATTATTTACATAACGCCCCTTCATGTTTAGGCGGTGTTCTTTTTTGTCCAGCATAACATGAGGAACTCGTTTTTTTTTAATAGGTGGCAGCAAGATTCAACACAAAATCTTTTATTTTCATGGCTCTGATACAATGTTATATGTATATGTATATGTACCACCTCACTCAAAACTTACCAAATCCAAACATAGACAAAAGACACATAATACGCAAAGTTGCATGGAGTGGAGCAAACAAGTGAAGAAACATACTAGTTTTACTGATGAACTCGAACTTCGAAAACTATCCATAATCTTCCTCGATAAACTTGCTTGCAAAGAATGCTTTTTGGGAGCAGACAGAATTCGCAGGCTTGGTTTCAGGAATTCTTGAAGCTCATACTTGGACCTACAAAATACAAATGAAGACAAATAAAAACCTTTATATGTACGCTATCAACCATGGGATGATTTAGTTGTGCATGCCAATTTAATTAATTAGCAAGTCTGGTTAGAATTATTAAAGAATGAACCGGTTAAATGGCTAATGAGGACTGGTTACACCATTGTGTAGCACCAAATACAAACAAGTAATGAAGAATAATAGTACTTTATGTTTGACCTCACCTGATAAATTTCGAACGCTCTTCATGGCCAGCATCTGGTCCAGGCTTTTTCACCCCTTCAGGAATATAAGCCTCGTAAATAGAATTTGCAGATGCATTTCCACCAACTTCAATCATCGAATCAATTTCATCATCAGACCATTCATCTAAAGTCACAGACAAAACCTGCATGATGTATAGAAGATCATGTAAAATAACAAATGAAATAAATAACTTCCAAAAGGGAGCAAGGGGAGGGGAGGGGGTGGTTGGGGGGAGGAGGAATTCTAATAAGGAGGGTGTGTAGCTGAGGCAGTAGCTCTGAACTAATCACCTTTGAGAGATGCGTACCAAGGCTTCTGTGGACACCACAACACTTTAAGCATATAAATACACCAATAGTCGCGGACCTGAAAAATAAATAAATTACATATACACCATAAACGGGTGAAAAATTCATCTCTTTTAAGGCCTTAAAGAAATTCAAATAATTCTAATTGTCAGTGCCTATATTTGGATCCATAGAAGTTCTTAGCAAGGATAAATACTCATCTCATGAATATAAAAGGTCAAAATTATATTCCAAAACCTCAATTCATGGTAACTAATAATAGTTGTTCCCTAGGCTTAAATAGAAGTACACCAATGATAATGTACACAAAAGAAGGGAGACTTGGCACCAAAAGAAAAGAAAAGAAACGAAATAAAAAAGAAACTAAAGGAACCAGAAAGAGGTGGAACTTACGCCCATTTTGGGTCTGGAGCACCACAATCTGCACATACACGATTATCACGTTGAACCAAAAGATCTTTCAATCTCCTTTTGCCTGTTGGAGTCGAGATGCTAACAGTTAATGATAAGCAAAATTGATGAGATAATAAAGTTATAATGTGTCCGTGTATAAATAACTTGTTTCCAACGTTAAAATTAAGTCCATTCAGTCCGAAACAAGTGAATTTGTAAGGAAAAATAAAATGAGAACCACAGGCAACCTGTGATGGCATATAATTGAACTATCCATGAGACAATTTGATTAAAACAGATGCATCACTAGAAAATCATCCCCAAAAATAAAGTAGAAAATTTTAAAACTCTTGGACTTGAACCAAAAGACATATAAAATCATACCTGAAGGTGGTCTACCTAGTGAAGTTTGACGATAGCTCATTGCTTTCTTTACACAAATGCTACCATTCAACTAAACTGTTCTCTAATAGAAAACCTGCACAAAGTTAGCCCCACAAATATTGAGAATACAACAAGTAATGCTAAATTACAACATCTATTTTTTTAAATTAAAAACCATTAATCATTCTTTCTATTGTGTATAATAATTAAGCAAATCAACATATCAAAGCAGATAAATGTGCAATGATTCTTGACATAACACCAGAATTCCCAGAAATTAGAGACAGATTTACAAAATTCCCATTTCCAGAAACCGAAAATTCGAGCCATAAGGTATAATAAGGGTATTTTGATCAAATATTTACATATACCATGATTAAATAGGATTTTTCACAATTTCCATCTGAAAATGATGGGAATATCTGAAAGGAAAAAGTGATAGAATCATTACCCTTTGAATGTTGTGGATAATGGCCGCGACTAACTTTTAGGGACAAATAATCATAATGGAGAAGGAGATAACTGGATAATACGATTTTTTTTTTGGAGAACAACGATTTATTGCTTTGTTGTTGTAAATATGATAAGAAGTGGGGGCCCGTTTCATTTCATATGATTTGAAATCAACGATATAACTCTCTAAGAAAAACCAAAAGAAAAATTCAACGATATATATAACAACTGTTTGTTTCTTGGATGTCATCATTTATTACTTGCTGCACGTTGCTTCGTATTATATATGGTATAAAATAAATAAATTCGGCCCCCTTAGAATTTTAAAGGATAATTGATGATTGGTTTGGTAAAATATTTATGCACAATTTTATGGTAAGATTATAAAGTGTATATCCAGGGGTTGAGTACGTATTTTTTACTTTCAATATTCCTAAAAATCATTTTTTTTTCCTTTGTAATCTTTTAATTTAATATTTTTCACTTTATCCTTTTTTTAAAAGATATCTCAGGTCATTATGATAAGTGAAATACGAATATAAGCGTGATATTGATCAAATGCTAATTATCTTTTGTTTTATTTTAAGAAATATTGTGCTAACTCGAGATAGATATATATATATATATATTGTGCAATTCAAACCTTTCCATATATGTTTTTTTATGATGAATCCCTTTTTAGACAAATTTTTGCATTTCTTGTAAATAATATATTGACTAATATTTTTAGAGAATGATTTTATGGTATATTCGTGATTAAATTACTTAATCATACATTACAGTAGTTAACTTGTAAGAAGAATTTTTTGCAGTTCTAGAAACAAAATAAAGTTCAAATTCTATTGAAATCATCACAAAAGAAAAATTTATACAAAATACTATTTTCCATCGAAGATATAAATACACATTTTAATAAATCAAAAAATGATTTTTTGAGCACTGATAACACAATGAAGTGATATTAGTATTTTATAATTGTAGTGAAATTAGTTAATAAGTAGGATTTATTAATATAAAGGGATAATTACCTAGATCTCCCTTCAAATTCCTCTATAGATGCAATAACATATCAAGCTAAGGGAAAAAGATGTTCATGTTATGTTCGGTCAGTTGGGCCTATGAGACTTTATAAAATTCTGCGTTAACATTGCACCAAAATAAATCTAAATGTAAACAGAGTTCTCTAATAATCATAATCAAAATTTTGATAACAGTTCAAAGCAAAGCACTTACAACAGAAAACACGAAATTATTCAGAAAATTAAGGGTTCATATAAAGTTCAACTTTATTTTGATAAATGCACCCCCCCCCCCCCCCCCAACCCCAAAAAAAAAAAAAAAAAAAGAAAATCAATAAACTTCAACATGCCATTGTTTGTTCTTTTTCAATTGCGAAAGCTTAGTTTCCCAGCTTTCTCCTCTCCCCTCAGCGACTTTCTTCAGTGTATCTTGAATCCCAGGCATCATTCCTTTAAGCCCACAAAAGTAAATATGTGCACCTTCATCCAAAAGTTTGAATATTTCATCACTATACTCCTCGATTTTATCTTGGACGTACATTTTGCCTCCATTTCTATTCTTTTGTTCTCTACTAAGAGCACGATCAAATCTGAAATTATCTGGGTGGTCTTGAAGATACTTTGAGAATTCTTCATCGTAAAGAAGACTATCACTATTAGCCACTCCAAGGAAAAGCCAAGCAAGGCCATTAAACTTGAACATGGGAACGTTTTCCATGAACATACGTCGAAGATAGCCTCTAAATGGAGCAACCCCTGTGCCAGTGGCTATCATAATGTGGGTCGCGTTTGGATTTTCTTCAGGTAAAAGCATTATCTTGCCGGAAGGACCTACAGAGAATTGAGCAAGAACACATGTAAGGACCTCGTAAAAGATGTTGGTAGACAAGAACCCACTCAAATATGATGAAATATGACCGAGGACAAAATTGCATAGTGTGGTCGATCAAATTTTGGTTCTCGGAAAAAAATGGTCATTTATCATTTGGATTCGACCGATTTGGTCCGTTCTTTTCATGCTTAGCCGTTTATCTTCTAGGCTCAACAAATTTAGTCACTAATCTTTTTTGTTAAACACAGTTGGTCCTCGTTATCTTTTCATACAATTAAAAAAATTAGTTTTTCGTGATTTTATGGCTTGAAAGTGACTTTTTAATTTATATGCAAGTATTCATTTTATAAATTAAAAGACGAATGATTAAAAGTGTTGGCTAGAATAAATCTCTTAAAGTAAGGATCAAATGAGTTAATTTGAAGACAAAAGACTGTTTTTATCACTGCTCAAAAGATAGCCGACTAAATATGTAATTTTGGCATTACTAAATGTAGAAGAACAAAAACAGGAAGTACTCAAAATATCGTCTTGACACACCCATTGAAACCTTACCTGCGATTTGAACCTTATCGCCAGGCTTAGAATCACATAAAAAATTGCTGCAGACTCCATTTTTTGAAAGGTCTTCTTTTCCAGTCTCAGGATCATAATACACAGCACGTCTAACACACAAACTTGCTGTCTTGCCATCAAATGAGTCACCGTATCTAGTAGATGCTATTGAGTATAGCCGAACATTGTGGGGATTACCAGGCTTTTTCGGGTTTTCACCCTAAACAACACAAAAAAAAAAATCAGAAAATTTGGAACTGAAAGGGGGTATGAGAATCAACCAGACCTAGTGGTATAATGTGAAATTCGTACTAGAAATTGGTGGTCAATTAATAAGATCGGTAAATGGAAGAAGGCCATATAGAATAACTAGACAACATTATTTTATTTCATTTTTAATGAAAATGGAGGTATAGTTCTTGATACAGTTTATCAGCCATGACTTTTCGCAGTAGAGAAAAATTGTTACTTGTTAAGAAAACTAGTAGTTAGCAAAAATTGTAGCATCAAAACCTCCACCAGCACATACTTATCAAACAAAAATAATGGGAAACTGCATTTTTAGTTCAACAGGATTCCACCCTCATGTTCCCATTCCCACGTTTTACAAAATTACACTTCTTGGTCCAATTTTAAAGTATTTTGCGCATTTTGTCTTTATCGCCCCATCTCCATCCAATATGAGACCAAACGTGTGGAATTGAGACAATCCAATGGGATCAAAAGTGCAAAAAAATCAGATAGAAAAGGGAGCAATAGGACTCAAAGTGCAATGCAGTTTAATAAATAGGGACCAAGAGTGGAATTTTTGTAAAGCACGCACCCAAAAGTGTTGTGGATCCAGTCCTATAGAACCAAAAAATGCAATTTTGCCAAGAATAAAGCTATAATTGGAACTTGAATGACAAAGAGTACAATGAAATTAAATAAAGAGATAAAACCCTATTTTCAATCATTTAATGAAAGAAAAGCGTTTCCATAGGTGCTTTATTTATAAAATTCCAAAAAGCAAACATAACCTAATATCTATCAAGGTTCAAAATCTTGCACATTTTCAAAAACCAATAATTGCTAATAGTAATAAATGAAAAAAAAAATCATTTTGTGAGGCAAAAAAGGGATATAGGAAACGTACAGGAGGAATAACTCCGTAACTTTGTCCTTCCCAATACGGGACATTGCCACCATGATCGATCACAATGTGACATGTCTCTCCCGGAGCTTTTGGACCAACGAGCCTTTCGACAGAGACAATGGTTGCTGTATATGGTTCCTTGTTCTTGTACAAGTGTAGTGGTGGCTCCTTTGCATCTTCTAGACTTAAAGGTGAAACTGCAATGTTAGGTTTGCTGGCTTGTTGCACTGACATGCAAACTACAGATTGTTTGCTAATCCGTGAGTTTGCGATTTTACATTCTAAAGGCGAGCTAGATGTCCATAACTTATTGTGAAAAGACACATTACTCCCCTGCAGCATAATGAGATGTGATTATTGTAAGTACTGTGATGCCTTGATCATGATAGTTGTTGAAATTGTAAATGTGCATTGCATTTAAAAATACAAGTATTGAAAATTTTGAACACTAATAAAAATTAAGCCCGAAAAATAGCTTATTAGTGAATTAGATGTGGGATTCTAGGCACAATATGTCCATTCAACCGACTATGAATTATACCGAGAAGCAAAACCAAGATCTCTTTTGAAGAGTGAAATGCAAAAATACCCTATGGTTTGCCTATTTAGCAAAAACCCTCATGCTTTATTTTTATTAGCAAACCCCCCCCCCCCCTCCCTCCTGAGTTATTTTTTAATGGCGAAAAATTCCCTCCAATGCCGGAACATATATTTTGCCAAAAAAATTACAATTATAACCCTACTAAAAATGCGAAACACCCCTCTTAACCTAAAAGAATATCAATAATCACCCAGTAAACTTTGAAAATCGGCAATAACCCCCCATTTTCACTTACAAATTTGACTATAACCTCCCTATTGACTTATGAAGGAATTTCATCTGGGGTATTTTGCTAGTGTAAGCTAATTAAAATAACAGAAGGGGGCTTTTGCCAATAAGACAAAGCACATGGGGGTTTAGCTCTCTTTTTTACTATTATAGAAGATACTCATGGAATGTTAAATTTCACGAAGAAATCCTAGTAGAAATCACAAACATAACTAAGTGGCAAAAATTGATAGCTTCACAACCACAATTCTTATAATAATCATATCTCACTATGCTGGCATGGGAAGTTAAAAAAGGGTTGCACAAGGTACAACACATAATTGCTGTAGATTGTACTTCAATCCACAAGAACTAAACTAACATAGCATAGAGAACAAAAAAATCGAAGGATCTTCCAATTTAAGTTTTACTGTTAATCATAAATCATATGCCCAAAATCTTGAATAAAATTAAATGGTGAATAGAGACAAAAATTCTCATTAATAGAACGCGATGGAACCTTAAAAAGAGATCTTTTGAGGCAAGAATCGGAATTGATAGGGACCGCAACTGGGACCTGCAAGAACATCCGAGATTTTCCAAAACTTCAACCAAAATCACTCCAAAAAAAAAAAAAAAAAAACCAGAAAACAAGGAAAAATATTTCAAATTTACCTGAGAGAAAGCGGAATGAGCCATAACTGAATCAATAAAAAAGGAAGGTAAGCTTGAGATATTTTTCAGAAGAATGGGAAATGAGTTCAATTTAAATATAAATGTGAATGATTAGGTTGGGGTGTATAGTTGAAATTAATTAATTAATGGTTTGTTTGGGATGGTGAATTGGTGATCCTTTGGACATCGGCAAAGGACAGATTTATTGGCTCTTCAGTGACAAAACACACCCTGCGGTTCTGGGTTTTTTCTTTTTTCTTTTTATACATTACCAGTGTAGATGTTGGGGGTTTTCTTATTTAATAATGAATATTTTCTACTTTCTACTACTGAAGACATACTATTGTGTATAAATATTGATATTATTATTATTATTATAACTCTTCAATATATATACATATATAAATATTATTCAGTTTTCCCAAAAAGGAAAAAAAAATCAGTACTTTTTTTTTTTTTTTAAGGATGTATCACTATTACTCTATTGAAGATTTTAACTAGTGATAAATAGCATTATATTAAGTTAAAAAATACTAACTAATAAGATTTGGAAGGGGCTTGGCTTTTAAAGTTGGGATTTGGGTTATGGAAAAGTCCTAATCAGCCCCAAGAGACGTTCAACTTTACGCTTCTGCACATGGAAGATTTGGCCCACTTCCTTTTAATAAAAAAAATACTATAATTCAGAAATTAGTTGTATATATGAATTAAGTTTAGTTAAAAATATTAAGTTTCATGGAATTTAGTGTTTGAGCATAAAATTGTGTTAAGGCTTTGTTTGTTTCTTAAATATCTATTATATGTATTTCTTTATTGGGTTGAACTTGAACTTGAACTATTATTTTATTTTAGTGAATAGTTGAAGCCGATTTTTTATATTGAGAAACATGCAAGCTATCATTCATTCATTGCAATAGTTCAGTATTTACCACATGGTGGGTCGGGTTTGATTTGGTCGAAAATGGGTCGGGCCAAAACCAAGTCATTTTAAAAGGGCTACATATGGGTCGAGTTTTAGATTTGGATCACCTTTTTTTTTAGTGTTATGTGTTTTTTTATAAGCCAGAGCCGAAAACCTATGCAATATACCTACTCATGTAACTTAAACGAGTCTTAAGAAATACTAAATATTTTTAATAGTACATGAGAACGAGAACATGTTGATGAATTCTCAAAATTAATCTCTATAATTGGGTCCATTAATTTAGCCCCATCGACAGCCACTCTAATTGGGACGGATTGGCTATGTGAGTGTGGTTCATTAAGCCTTGGTCCCAATAATTTAAGGAACCAACAGCCTAGCCCATTGGATCGTTTGGATGAGCCCATTTTAAATTTCAGAGATCGAGGATTCTTTTGGAACGACATGGGCCCAACTCATGCAAAATTTCTTTTCCCTTTCCATTACACTTTTCTAGTTTTTCTAATTTTCTTCATTGAGCCAAGTTAGCCTAATAATTTGAAATTTTAAGTAGTTAGCCTCCAATGAAAGAAACAATCTTATAGTATAATTTAAGGCTAGCGATATTTTCTGAACAATAATTATTGTCGTCGAAGTAGTACTTTTAAGCTTTCTAAAATGCCCTTGAAAGTCAACTGTTTAGAAGAAGTGTTTAATCTTCTACTCCCTCCGTTTTTATTATGCGTCGCTTTTGCAAAAATTTATTGTTTACTTTTATTTGTCTTTTTAGGATTTCAATGTAAAATTAATGTTCTTTTACCAATTTTACTAATTACTAATACTTATCATTAATACTAATTAATGCTAAGATTATTTAATTAAAAGGGTATTTTTGAATTTTTTGCTTAAAAAAAGTGACTATTTATGACATTTCTTAATTCATGTGCAATCCTCCGAAGCGACAAATAAAAAAACGGAGGGAGTATTTTAATTCATCTATAGAATGATATATACAATCATTAATATAATTTTAATTTGTTGGGGGATATTTTGATTTTGGTTGTGATAGTTTCTGGGGCAAGACGATCCCACAAGATTATTCAAACTATTGTTATCATCAATTAACTATGTGAAAACCAATTTAAAGCCTTGTGAAGTTAATTCTTGTGTTAAATTCGGGGAAAATGGAGTTAGGTAAAAATACTAGATATTCTGTATTTTTCCTTATGCTTATGCCGAGATGTTCATGAAAATTAGAGTATAAAAATTAAAGAGTTGTTGGTGAGGAAAGAAAGTTGTATATAAATTAAAGAGTATAAGGACTTATTGATTAGTCAATTTTAACAATAAAGGGCAGAGTTGAAATTATAAAAAATTTGCTCTGGCTAGCCATAATTTTAGGGGATAATTGTTTCTCTGTTTAAGCAACATTTTTTTATACAGTTATCTAATATTTCATTTATATGTTGACAACTAATTTTACAAAATTATTAGAGTTTAGTTCATTAAGTTTATTTATCCGATTTTTATTTATATAAAAAAGAGAGAGTCCATTTGTTGTTCCAACCATTTTTTTACTTCTCTTTTCACTCACTTGGTGAACAAACTAAACCGGGTATACTTGCATAATTCTCTATTTATTTATTTAATTAAATACTACTACTGCTAGTATATTTATTTATTCAATTTTCTAGAGAAACTGGGACCATGTTCACAACAGGGGACCCACATGAGTTATTGGCTGAGATTAACTCTGCTTCTCAGATCTGTCTGTCCGAAACAGAAACACCACTGGGACCACCCTCTTCTCAGCCACATATTTCACTTTTGACTTTTCCCCGTCGTTAAATAAATATTCGTCATCGTATCAGGGTTCACTCTGCTACACTTTCGTCCACCTACGCCGTCAACATATGCCTTGTTTGGCCAATAAAACCAGCTGTGGTGCTTTCCCCGGTTGATTCTAATTGGATACTTTCATTTAGGTTGGAGTTCCATAATTGGATAATTTAATGGTTTCAAATTACTGTTTAGAATTAAAAACAAAACTCCTCTCTAACACGTCTTTTATTAATCAAGGCATCCAATGACTCATTCCGCTTAAATATTAAAAAAAGCTTATCAATTTATCACAATTATATGTGTATCAAACAAATTAATGTACATATTGCATCTATTTTTTCCCTTTAATTTAGTTTCATCCATAGAATTCTAAATAAAACATAATTTGGAATAGTAGGAAACATTGTTGTACATATTTATAAAATTTTCTAATATTGTAATTTCAAGTTATTGATCTTTACAACTATTTTGTTATGGATTATGATATTTAAACAAAAAAAAAATTCACGTAAACAAAGTTATTCGTTCTTAAAATTTATCCTCTTTTGTTTATATTTTTTCTTGTTTCTTTTCATTATATTTATAAATATATCAACCGAACTCAAGGCATCTCAATGTGACAAGTTAAATTTAGGCTTGGTTCATCAATTACTGATTTGAATAGTTAATTTAACATTTAAATCGAACTCAAACATAAATTGAAGGCACATGTGTATCAAACAAAAATAAATACAAGAACAATTACCTTGGTTCACATGTGAATTATAAGAGTGTAGCTTGGAAGACTGCAAATTATTGAGAACTAGCAAAAGAAATTATTGAGAACTAGCAAAAGAACTTTAAATTGTTTTAAGAATTAATTTAGGAGACTACTTAAAGTTGACTGTTATAGCTTTGACGTTTCAAAATTCTAATTTGAGAAAGAGAATAGTTTAGTGTGACATTTAGTTGTAATAATTAACTACTAACCAACTTTGTAAAGATGGAAATTATGAGAGTTAAAAAGTTCCGTATTTATCATCCTTGATTAAAATGAGCAAATTGAAGAGTTATTAAAGTTTGCTTTGATAACAACATTCTTTTTTGAACATTCTTTTTTCAGCCTTTTAACAAATGTGATTCTACAAATTATTTATCGAATAGATAATCTATATAACGGTAGACAGTGGGATCATTATAGTCTAAAAAAGAATGCAAAAGATAAAAATGAAATCAACTCTAATTTATAAAATATGTATCGTTTGAATCCATTTTAACCCATGCATTTCAAATATTAATTAGGTTAATATTATTTGGAACAATTGGCCCAATAAAACAAGAAGTCAAGTGTTACAATTTAAGATGGTAATCTTCAATTACCTCAATCATCATATGTTATAAAATCGGTTAATTTAAATCATGAAGGTATTATTTGACATACATAATTTGCATCTTTCTTCAAAAAATTTCAACATTTTAAAAATATTTATCATACCCGAATGTACTTATTCAAACTCAACTCACAATTTAATCAATATTATTTTAATCAAATAACATTGCGGTCATATTTCAATTTGTTTCGAGAAAAAAACCTCAAGAGACCCTGCTAAAATTTTCCACTCAATAAAATGAAATCTGGCCAATCCAAACAAGGCTTATGTTTTCCTTTTATAATCGAAATTACCTCAGATAAAAATGGTAAGAAAAGAGAGAATTACAGACGTGGCAGTCAGAGAATGGTGGTAAAAAAAGGAAAATTCCACATTTCCGTTACCATTCAGAGTCGGTCTTTTCTCTATTTCCCACACAGACAACACAACAGTTTTCACTTTGCATTCAGCCACACAGAATAAAGCCTCCAGCAACGCTATAGCTCTAGAGAGAGAAAGTAAGGGAGACGAAGAATATAGAATAATTGCCGCTCGGCTAATCTTCCTTAAATTGAATCTTTCTCGCCCAGCCCAGGTAAATTTTCCTAGTCCCAAACCCTAATTATTACCTTTTTGTTTTTTAATTTGATTCGAAATAAAATGATTTTTTCATTTGATGTGCCGTTTGAGTCGGATGTGAAATTCCTGCGCTTAATTGAATTTCAGTTGTATTTGCACTCCTGTTTCCTGTATTTTGGGTATATATACGTGCTTATGCAGCCGATTCAATGTAATTGAAATCTCCTCTGACGGAACTGAATATTTATTGAAAATCTCGAATTCAGTTATCATGTTATTTACTTGTTGTTTTATGAGTGCAAATTTAATGCCAAAATATTTGTTAATAACATTCAAGTTTGTGAATTGCCAGGTCTGCGTGCGTGCAACGAGCAGCATTATGACCTCGTCCATTCACAGCCTCTCTGGTAATTCCAGTGAATGCTTTACTGTTCTATGCATGTCTAGACCCTAGAATGTTTCTTTTCTTTTTTTTATTTTTCATTGCTTTTGGAAAACATTAATGTGTTGAATGAATACAGACAATCAGAAATACTATTTAATTACTAATAACTGTTTGTAGCTCTATGTCTGTTTATAAGAATATATAAATTATAGTGGTTGACTGAGTAGATAAATGATGATGCTGTTCAGTTTTCATCATAAAAACTGTGCCGAATTACGCTTAACATGAGAATTAGGCTCTCCCTGTTTGGGCATATAGGCTGTCAAGGAAAAGTTGTTATTCATAATTATTGAGTTGAGTTGAAAGATATTTTTATGACATCGGAATACATTAACTTGGCAACTGCAGTTTAATGGTGAAATTTAACTTTGTTTATAAACACAGAGCTCTGTAGACGGGGAGGAAACAATGATTTTTTGGTATTTGTATATTCAAGGGTCAATGCTAAAAGAGTACGGTTGTGTAGTCTATAGTTTCAACATGGTTCTGGTGTTTGTATCAATTTTTAATAACTTGACCTGAAACAATTAAAGATCCTACATATATATTTATTATATGAACATATAGTTTTGGTATAATACTATTGGAAGACTTGATTTGTATTGTTTATCCCTTGAGCTTGTATATCTAATTGCCTACTCAAAGTAGTCTCCATAGCTTCTCGTTAGCTTCTTACATTATTTTTGGTTATTTACCGAGTGAATTATCTTTCAGATAATAGTGAGGCTGATGAGCAACAAAAGCACACAGAACCTCAGATCCAGTCCTCGTCTCCAGCTAATGGGATGCCTCATCATGGTATTGCATCACCTACGATGCACTATGCAGCACCTGCGCAGCTTGGGGTTGGAAATGCAATGGTATTAATTGGATTGCTAGTTGTCTTATAACTTATTAGCTATGACCACATACATGTCATGCTGAACTTAAAAGTATTGGGTTCTTAATTTGACTTGGAGAATCTTCTGTTATCCTGTTACTTCTCTTGAATATATATAAGTATTTATGTTGCATCAAAATCCTTTCAGCTATTTGAAATGTATAATAATTTTCTTTCATAAAAATGTTGTTGTGTAGCTGAATTATTTTACATCTTTGACCCATTTATGAATTCGCATGTTTCACAACTTAATCTGATGCACTTTAACTGCAGGCACAAACAGCTTACCCATATCCAGATCCTTACTACAGAAGTATATTTGCTCCCTATGACACCCAGCCTTACCCAGCACAGCCTTATCCTGCGCAACCTATGGTACTTCTTATGCTAGTATATTCATCTTGAATGGAATTTTCAGAGGCCTGAATGTTTTATTTCAAATCTTACGTAATTCAGGTGCATCTTCAGTTGATGGGTATTCAACAAGCCGGTGTTCCATTGCCGTCCGATGCAGTCGAGGAACCTGTCTTTGTCAATGCAAAACAATATCATGGCATCATGCGCCGTCGACAATCTCGTGCAAAGGCCGAGTTAGAGAATAAACTTGCGAAATCTCGGAAGGTATTAAATAGGCATTTCATGTTATTTTCATCTTGACTATAGTTCTCGGTTTATTTGCTATGACTTATTCATGTTGTAGTTCACTGAGTAAGTATCACACATTTGCTACATGGTAACATCCAGTGGTGAGTCACATCCCGGCTTTTAGTTAGGCTCATTAATGGACCTTTGTCAGAAGGAATCACCATGCGTTAGAGATCACATGACATGAAATTTAACCATTTTTTTAACATTTTATGCCTGGAAAATGGTCTAAGTTTTGGATTACTAAGTTGTTTAGTTTCTTTTTTCTTGTTAATTTAATATTATAACCAATAAAAGGTGGGACCAAAAGTGCTTTTTTAAAGCTCGAGACTAAAAATGCTGAGTTTCCATGAGGATTAAAAATGCATTATGCCTATTATATTCTGACTTTACATGTGTAGACTTCTTTCTAATAGTACATTTTGTATGAAAATCAGAACACAAATAGACTTCCATTTGTACTATGTTTGCAGCCATACTTGCATGAATCTCGGCATCTGCATGCACTCAAAAGAGCTAGAGGAAATGGAGGTCGTTTCCAAAAGAAGAATGATAACCAGCAGAAAGAGGTCGAATCAAGTAATAAATCTCAGGCCAATATTAACCTAAACCGTGAAAAGGATGATCCTAATTCTTCAGAAAGTGCTTCCTAAAGATACAGCTCAAATGTCAGTCTTCCTAAAAGGTGATTGTCAGATCAGTTATAGTGGTTTATAGGTAAGTGGTGTTCTTTAGTTTTAGCTTTTTATGTGTACATTAAGTTATAGGTTTTTGTAGGGAGATGCAAGATTTTTACGGATTATGCGTTTGAGATTGCGTTTCTAGTTATTACTTTCTCAAGTGATGGTGTATCTTAGCTCTCAATGATGGTTGATTTGCTCATATAGACTTACCCTTTGCAATTCAACTTTAGCGAGTTTTAGAAATATATCACAAAATCACGAGGCTATAATAGTTGTATGATGTGCACTTAGGCCCGTCGATGGGCGGGTTTTTACCCAGCCCATGCCCAATCAATACCCAATGGGCTTGGGCCCGCTGCTAGATTCCAAGCCTGGGCCCAAAACTTATCAAACATTCGGTACCCATTTTGGTGTCAAATTGAAAAACTAGACCGTAGATTTGCTTTGTTATTCGATATTCAAATTGTGTGTTATTTACCACACCTGTGATTATTAACCATTGGAGGTGTTAATTAGTGATGAATCTTATAGATTTGTATCCAACAACATTCGTCTGGGTGTAGTGATTTGATTTCTTAATGTCCCAGCTTGAACCAATTAAAATTAACATGAACTCATGTAGAATTTAGTGTAGGTTAATATTGAAACACATGTAACTTTTTTCCTTCTATAATTTTAAAATCTAGCTCGAACTATATTATAAGAAACTAGTAAATGTGGTAAATCATGAAAAGGCTGCAAACTAGACACATGGATGTACATAAAAATCTAGCAAGTAAATGTTATGTTTTCCCTCAAAAAAAGAAAAAGGGAAAATAGAGTAAATCTTATGTTTATTCTGGATTGGTCGCGTTGCGTTTGTAATACAAACATGTTACCCAAAGTGTTTAACATTTAAAGTATAATTTATTATATATTTTATCTCTTAAACTATTTTTCAATACTAATTCCCGGGGTTGAGTACCAATTTATGATGAAATTATGACAAAAGTGAGGGCCTCTTTTTCTCAGTAAATCTCATGACCATTGTTAATTGGCTATCTTATGCAAATACAGTATATATACCATTTATTTTGCTCACCTTGTACAATAAAGTACCTATATGCCATTGAATTTAGATTTAAATTGGTGTAATATCTTAATTACCTTAATTATTGATTTTTTCACTCTCTCATCTTAATTATCCTGTTTTTTCTCACTCTGAAACTCATCATCAATACATCAGGATTCTTCACATTTCTGGTTTGTTAGATGTTAGGGTGCAATGCACTAGTCTGCACCCATTTAATGATTGACAAATGTCATTTGTATTATTTATATAGTATTTCTTTTATCTTATATTTCTCAACTTCATGGCCATGGGACAACTCCAATGCACCCTAGGGTCCAATAAACCCACATGTCTTCAACTAATATGCTGTAATTTTTTTAGATATCTTCAACTAATATTCTTCTTCCTCCTTTCTATTTGGTTTAATACTCCATCTAATTATATTTTCTCTAACTCTTCCAAGTGAGCAGTGTAGCAATTTGTAGTTACATATAAGTGAATGAACCCCTGAATTCGACTCAATTGTTTCCAATAACTAATTTTTAAAATTTTTGGATCTAGATTTATTTTTTATTCTCGTTTGATTTGGGGTGTTTTTCTAAATTCATTAACACTGAACTCCAAACGTTTAACCAATCACCAACCGGATCGAGGAATTTAATTAAGGGAGAGGTCTCTCGAGCCTGCTATAAACTATTTCTTTCTCTTCATTTCTTTCACATTTTCTCCGAGGAGGACCCGAAAATCTTAATTTTTGCTTTGGGGAAACTCTTCGTGATGTAAAGATTGAAAGAAAAAAAAAAGAAAAAGAGTTTTTTTTATTATTTTGGTTTCCAGCTCGGTGAATGGAGTACTGATGATGGTGGAAGCTAGGTTTACACTGTTGAAGTTGTGGAGAAAGAAGAAGAAGGTCAGGGATCCGTGTTAAAAGAATTAATTATAAACCAACGTACTATTAATTATTGTACTTATTTAGAATAATTAGAAAATGGATTATAAACGGAGCATTTAATATCAAGGGTACTTTTGAGAATATCTATTTTTTCTCTGGCAGCAACTATTGCTGATCTGATAATATCGCTAGTCATATATTAATATTTAAAATATTTAATACATCATAAATATAAATAATTTAATATGATAAATCACTTAAAAAATAAAAAAATTATAACGGAAGCAAAATAAATAAAACGGAGGCTATATTATATTAAAAAGATATACGGAGTATATTATCTTACTACTAAGTTGGTCACGAGTGGGCCAGTGGATCGTTGACCAAATATCGATACCAAGTGCTATGTCTTATTTGCACAAATATGAATTGCCAATTATCTCTCGGTATACTGGAGAAGTTACATCTAATTGTCTAAAAACGATCCCTTTATTTTTTTTTTTTTTACATTTATTTGTCTAACAACATCATTTAAGTAAAGGAAATTACCACAAAAAATGACTTTAAATTGTCGCTCTAATTCAAGCTAGAATTATCTCTGATGGTTAGTTTTACTAACTTAAGACTTAATTATAAATATCATCCTCACGTATTGGATATTACAAAAATTCTATTCAGATTTGTCACATTCTTACAATTAACTCTTTGCCCCTAAAATATTCCAATTTTAACTTTGAGCGTTATTTGTATTGTTTGTAATGTCTTATAAGTGTTCAAAATTAGGTGCTAATTATTATATCTTATAAATTAAAAAAGAGATAATTATATATTTACTACCAATAATTATAAATTAATTTAATAAAATTATATTGTATTATAAATAAGATATTCTAATTTATTAAAGTTTATATTGTATCATAAATTGAAATATTTATTGAAATTTTGTGTAATAATATCAATTACTTTGGTGATAAATATATAATAATTATTTTTATAATTTACAAGATATAACAATTAGCACCCATATTTTAAAATTTATAACATATTATAAACATTACAAATAATTTTCAAGGGCAAAATTGAAACATTTTAGGGACAAGAGGTTAATTATAAGAAGATGATAAACCTGAGTGGAATTTTTGTAATATTCAATACGTAAGAGGAATTTTTATAATTATGCCATATTTGAAGGGTATTCGTAATTTATCCTTAATAATATTGTCTTCCTTTTTGCTCCTTCTAGACGAATAAGATTCATATTCTTTGGTATCACTCATAATCATAGCAAACTATAATACCATGATTCTGTGCTATATATAATTATTGCCAAAAAGATATATATTATAACTAATAAGGAGCGACCCTAATTTCATACAGTAGCCGTATTCATAGTTTTGAATTAATTCTGGCTTACTTAATGCCAAAACGGGCCCGTTTTCCCTATTTTTCCTCACTTTTGCACATGGGCCAAATTTCTTTCTCTTTTAATTTTAGCTGCTCTATTTATGGTCAAACAATTTGTGTGGCCCCAAACCGTATTTAGCTTTTCTTTTTGGGCCGTATTTATTTCATGGGAATGAAATTTTTTCCGTATTCAGCGACTCCATCCACATGTAAACGACGTCGTTTTGCCCCCACTTTAATTTTTTTTCCATTTATTTTTTGCGGCTACTTTTTTTTCTTAGTTGGGCGGAGGGATTCTTCCTTTCCTCTCTGTTTCTCACCACCGCCTTACTCTCTGACAAAACCCAAAATGATGGGTTAGCTGTTCACTCTTCCCCAACACAAAAGACTTTTCCCCATTATCTCACTTGCCGCCTCTCTCTAATCTCCCATCTCCGAATATGCTTGTGAATGAAACACTCTCTAAATAATTGGTTTCTTATATTTTCTTATTCTTTTCAATTTCCCATCTGATTTTAGAAATTCTAAAACCTTTTTTGTTTGAAATTGCAGGTCGTATAAAGAACCGGTGAATAAAATTATAAGATTCAATTGGTCCATTGATAAACTTTTGCTGCCATTGGCAAGGAAGGAAAGGTTTTCCATAGCCGGGTTTCGGAGGTTCGGGAGGTTCCTCGTAACCGCAGAAGAGGTGAGAGACAGTCTGAAACACACACTTAGTGTGTGCGAAACTAATAAGGAGCGACCCTAATTTCATACAGTAGCCGTATTCATAGTTTTGAATTAATTCTGGCTTACTTAATGCCAAAACGGGCCCGTTTTCCCTATTTTTCCTCACTTTTGCACATGGGCCAAATTTCTTTCTCTTTTAATTTTAGCTGCTCTATTTATGGTCAAACAATTTGTGTGGCCCCAAACCGTATTTAGCTTTTCTTTTTGGGCCGTATTTATTTCATGGGAATGAAATTTTTTCCGTATTCAGCGACTCCATCCACATGTAAACGACGTCGTTTTGCCCCCACTTTAATTTTTTTTCCATTTATTTTTTGCGGCTACTTTTTTTTCTTAGTTGGGCGGAGGGATTCTTCCTTTCCTCTCTGTTTCTCACCACCGCCTTACTCTCTGACAAAACCCAAAATGATGGGTTAGCTGTTCACTCTTCCCCAACACAAAAGACTTTTCCCCATTATCTCACTTGCCGCCTCTCTCTAATCTCCCATCTCCGAATATGCTTGTGAATGAAACACTCTCTAAATAATTGGTTTCTTATATTTTCTTATTCTTTTCAATTTCCCATCTGATTTTAGAAATTCTAAAACCTTTTTTGTTTGAAATTGCAGGTCGTATAAAGAACCGGTGAATAAAATTATAAGATTCAATTGGTCCATTGATAAACTTTTGCTGCCATTGGCAAGGAAGGAAAGGTTTTCCATAGCCGGGTTTCGGAGGTTCGGGAGGTTCCTCGTAACCGCAGAAGAGGTGAGAGACAGTCTGAAACACACACTTAGTGTGTGCGAAAATACACGCCGGCGGATTTACTCACACCTAGCGGAGGTGCGGCCAGAGAGAGTGAGACAAAGGCTTTCGCCGTCGTGGTGGCGTGCCGGACCAACGCAGTGATACCGCGGCGACGGTGTACACCCATTTCTCCTTTTTTTCAGAATAATTCATTCTTATGCTTTTTCTATCATTTTGCAGGCTTCAAATTAAATTGTTTATTATGCTTTTTCAATCAGTATAGGATTTTTACTGGCTTCAAATTGTTGGTGGGTTTTCAATTTTTATTTTAGTTTTGAGTCAAAAAGGGATTTTCTTCTTCTTCTCGTCATTTGTCTACAAGTTCTGAAGCAATTATAGTATGTATTGTTTTAAATTAATGATTCTGCTATGCTTGGGTCAGCTATTTAGTTACTGACATATTATTCCTCCAGTGGAAAAATTTGGAATCGATTTCTTCAAGAGACCGTAGGTGGATTGCACGTGGATTCTTCAGAACAATCTCATCCCATCAAGGTAATAAATCTTAAAAAGCACTACATAGCATATATGTTGGTTTTTTTAATCAAATAATCAATCTATTATTCTGCAGGTAGAAATACCACAACCTCGACCAGGTTTTGAATATTTCAATGCAATCAGCTATAGAAAGGGGTCCTCGGTTACCCGGATGTTACAAAGTTATTTTGGTGATGCCGTGATGAAGTATTCCAGGTATGAGATTCCTACCACCAAGTTTCTTGTGACTTTTTACTTAATCCTTAAGTATTACATAGCTAAACTCCGTAATGAAATTCATGGTTTGGATAAGTATCAATTCGATCTGTTGAAATGCGTTTTTCTTTCAGCTTTCTGTTCTGCTTTAAATGATTCCCGTGAGTGAGTTTCTAGGAATGATTTCGTTGGTATTAAATTTTAGGTTTTCTACCTTGGCGAGGATGGAGTTAATGTCCCTATAACTGGAGCTGCATCTATCTGTTCTCCTTAGGATCCTTTGGTTAGTTTTCTCGTGTGTGCTATTCTTAGTCCAAAAGAAGAGAGAAGGCGGAATGCTTTTGGTTATTATTTTTAAATACTTTTCCCAAGTTCTCCAAACAGAATGGCATATTTTTATGTTATATTGGTAGGTTAGTGCTGCATAAACTAGGAAGAAATATGAAATAACTCCAACTTTTTCCCAATTTTCTTTTTAATGACGGAGCGGGAGGTTGGATTGAGCTGCAACTTATACTAGTGCAGCTGCCATAGAGATCTTCTCTCCAGTGAGTCATACACTCTTCAATCCTGCAGATATTATACAAAAGGTGATTACTTGTTTAATGTGAAGGATAAATGATTTTTCTTGTCATTTTACTGATACCTCAATTATTTTTGGTGCTATAGAATGGTGGAAGACCACATTTAAGTTATCAATCTTTTGTCAAACTTGCTGGAGAGCCCTCATGGGCCTCGTCTCCGGTTTCAAATGCACCTACATGGCTTCCTAAGCATAGGGAATTATCCAAACTCAGAAGTCCCATCGATCGAGGAACTTGGATATGAGGAGGTACAACAGAGTCACTAATACAGTAAGAAAAGGTCCTTTTAGTTTGTTTTACATCTGATGAAAGTTATTGGTTAGGATGAGAGGTCTCCTTATAAAGGCGGTGAATCAGAAGCATTAAAAAGGTTGAGAGAATCAATTTCAAACAAGGTAGTAATTGTGCTGCAGCACCATGCTTAAATTTTCTTTTTTCTTCAAGTGCTCTTGAATTGGTTTATAGATTTAGTATCTTACGATTGAAATATATATGGAGCAACAATCAGCTTATCCCCTGCATTATATGATCTTAATAATTTGATTTTTATCTTGGTTTCCTTTTAGCTTGGGTACAATGAAATCAATCCTTAACTTATGTTACATGAACGGGTGTCTAACTTTGAGAAACCAAAGGGAGATCCGTCAGCATTTTTAAAACCGGCAACTACTGTTTTATCACCATACTTGAAGGTCTGTAGGTTAATTAGACATATTAATATTAATGCTCCATATATTCTGCTCTTCTAATTAATCTTTTCACTTTCTTCAAAGTTTGGGTGTTCTCTTCGAGGTACTTCTACCAATGTCTTCAAGAGGTTCAGAGAAGTGTTAAGAAGCACACATCTCCCCCAGTTTCACTTCTTGGACAGGTGGTGATTTTATATACTACTACTAATATATGTATATAACAGACAGTCAATAATCTATCTATCATGGACCAACTGATATTACTAATTTTCTTACTGCAGTTATTATGGCGTGATTTCTTCTACACTGTTGCTTTTGGCACTCCTAATTTTGATCGGATGAAGGAAAATAGAAATATATATTCACTACAGTTCCACTTTTTACATGTAATTAATTTACTATTGATTGATAAAACAAACAACTTAAAAAGTGGGGTTGGATCCATCATCTTGCTTGCCACTGTGTTGCATGTTTTCTAACTCGTGGAGATCTGGTTGGTAAATAAATGTAATTCTTCAAGAGTACGTACGTACGTGTTTGCCTTGCCATATTAATTAGAAAAATCTTTCCTTTAATAGATGTTTTTTCTTAATGGCAAACAAACAGCTTGTGCATTGGGAAAAAGGACGCGATGTTTTTGAGAGACTTCTTATTGATTCAGATTGGGCAATCAATAATGCTAACTGGTTGTGGCTTTCATGCTCATCCTTCTTTTACCAGTATAATCGCATCTATTCTCCCATCTCATTTGGGAAGAAATATGACCCTAATGGAAACTATATTAGGCATTTTCTTCCAATTTTAAAAGACATGCCTAAGGAGTATATTTATGAGCCATGGACAGCTCCTCCAAGCGTGCAAGTTAAAGCAAAACGCATTCTCGGAAAATATTATCCAAAACCAGGTTAATTTCCTTAATTAGTTAATTATCTGTTTTGCCTATTTCCCACCTTATAATTGTGATTTTAATGTTGTTTTTCTGTATTTGTATATTGCCACTGAGATCTATTTTCGAAGTAAGTTGCCTTATAAATGTTTTTGCAAGCATACTGAAATTTATTCATATGGAGTCTGGTTTTTTGTTGTATGTGAATTTATGTGTTGTTTAATTATTGTTCTATGTGGATCTTACTTGTTCATCTAGGCCTTGCTTCCATCTCTGTTTACTGCTTTTGGTTTATTTTGAATTAAGCTTACTTATTTTATTTGTTTCTTACTGTTTCGTCTGCCACTGTTTCTTGCATTGCCTTGTATTTTTAAATTTTTTGAAATATCTGTAAAATTGTATGGTGTTTACTGTTATGCTTCAAATTTAAGTGCTTCTCATGTAACTTTTCCTCGCTTTGGAATAGACTATTGATGGATTGAGGTTGATATTAAAATTTGTCTGATTTTAATGCTTTCTTAAGCAACTTAGTTCTTGTTTCATTCTTACCATTTGGTCTTAACTTATTCTACAGTTGGATATTCTTGTTATTATCTCAATATATCGACATAAAAGGATGTTCTTACGTAACTTTTTCATTGTGTTTTCT
The DNA here is from genome assembly GCA_003313485.2 of Penstemon barbatus. NCBI lineage: Eukaryota > Viridiplantae > Streptophyta > Magnoliopsida > Lamiales > Plantaginaceae > Penstemon > Penstemon barbatus. The sequence continues at coordinate 603,742 of CM064877.1, forward strand.
TCTATTTAGGATTCTTCGTGTCTGAAATGGGAAGAAGTTGTTCTCTCGACGGACAATCGAAGCTACTAAAATATTAGTAAGTTCTTATTATATTTTCCAAATTCGTGGTAAATTGAACTGACAAATTCTTTTACTTGAATAGTGCAGCTCTGGGATGTCAGTTGTTCGAATGAAGGTTGGTTTTCTTGCTCATGTTCTTTTAACTTCACTTCGTTTAATAGTTGTGCTTTTGTTTGCATTATATTTTTCCTTATATGTTTATTTTATGTTCTAATCTAATCTTACTATTTTTGTTCTTTTGTTGCAAGTGCATGGGGGTTTTTTTGACTGAGGTAAGGGATCTTCTCTTATAATTTTATATATGGTAGTTCTTCTTTAGTTCTCTTACTTGCAAATAACTTTTTTACCTGGTTTTAGTTTAAACATTTGCATATAATCTATGTATATGTAATTTAGAAAGAACAAATTTTCTTTTGCTGAAGAAGTATTAGTCACACTTTAGTTTTGTCTCATAGAGACTATGCAAATAATCCATGCTTTAAAAAATTCGAAGGAATTAACATGTAAATTGCAGAACGGGCATTCGAGTTGTTTTTTTTTTTTATGGTACTTGAGTAGATTGTTTTATACATAATAGAGAATAAGGTAGGTGGAATGTTTCTTATAGGACAGTGTATGATTAATTGTACACGGATCTGTGTTAATATGTTCATCATTCTCATAGCATATGATTTTCTTTCTGGAACCGACTTCGCATGTGATATCTGACTTTTATTGGCGTTTATTCTTCTACTCTATTGTTCATGTTCAGTCTTGGTTGCTGCCATTGAAGATCAGGACAAACCTGCCCTAATTACATATCTTGATTTAGAAGCTTTAAATCGTAAGAAAATTTTCGTTTCATTGTCACTTTATGAACTTATGTTTTTTAGCACATCAGCCCTGTTGGGCATGAGGAGCAGTTTTATTATTTTACTACTAATATTATTATTTATTAATGAATTGCATTCGCTCCTTGCCACTGAAAGTTTTAGGTTAGATTTTACTTATCTATAATTACTATTAAGAGTTCTTGCAGTTGCGTGCTGCTATAGCTGGCCCTCATAACCTCTTGTAATGTGTTGATGCTTTGGCTGATAAGATTGCTGAAGTCTTGGAAAATTTTAGGTAATTATAGTTATAATATTCTATCTCTGTGTTTGTTTACTGATTATTGATGTGGTGTTCTGCCAGAGGACTACAACTACAGCTTACAGTCTAACTCTGTTTGCTGCATTCTGCCTTCTCCTCATATTGCTCTCTGTCTATTTCTTCTGTCGGTTCGCCTATCCCAGATCTTCTCGATTAATATGTAAATGCAAAAATTCTTTGTTATAAAATCTTATAGTGAGGATAATATACCTCCAACGTAAATATCATCGTTCATCGTTTCAACATATTCGCGATATTTTCTTTTACCAATATTGTCTCATTTGAATTTCGTGCAAATCTCTTACTAATATTAGGGCCGGCAGAAAGCTCTACAAGAACGGAAGTCCAACGAACATATTAACTTGTTTGGACATTGGGATGGTTGAACAAACTCGAAAAACAAATGATGAGTTTTCCTCAGGTTGTAATTGAAAGAATGTGGCAAGGATGAGCAATATGTTACCTTCTCAGGTTTCTTCTAATTTTTTGTGGTCTTGGTTCAATCTATATTCTTCCTGTTATTTGTGTTATTAAGTTTGTTTTAGTTCTTCTTGTTCTTGATTTATTCACAATCTTATAATTTTTTCTTTACTATTAAACTCAACAGGTTAAGAGAGTCCTCGATCCTTGTGAAGATGAAAACAATGATAATCAAGATGACGAGGTGAGTTTGGGTGCTGATTCTCTTGAAAAAATATGAAGACAGTGAATCAGTCAGTGAGGTAATGAGTTAGTTGCATTTGCTTATTTAGTAAATTACAATTTTATTTATGCTCATTTATTCAGATTAGTAATTCAGATGATGATCAGTATACTGTACCACCCATAGGTAACCTCTAATCTCTTAAATAACCATTTTTCATTTCCTTTTCTGGAATTCGTTTTTACTACAAAAACTCAGTGCAGAGAATGAAGAAAAGCATGCTGCGGTGAACAATGGAGAACAGTCAAGCAACAATGCGACAACAGATAACTTTGGATTTGAAGGTGTCGAGGACTCGTATTGGACTGACAGAATCATTCAAAGACACACTCAAGATCATGTATCCAAAAAGGCGGCTTCTGGATTAGAAACAAGTGTAAACAAAGATGGCAATGCTCCTATTATGGATTTAGATACAGAAAATCCATTAGTTCGTGGGAATGAAAAATCAAAGGATTATAGTCCAACAGCTATGATCCTTAAATTCACAAATTCGGTATTCCATCAGTCTCTAATCTGAACGAGATATTCACTCGTTATGGACAATTGAATTAGTCAGATACTAAAGTAGCAAGCAAGAGCAAGCGTGCAAGGGTGGTCTTCAAGAGGCGACATGTTGTTGATACTGCTTTTAGCAGTCCTGGGAAGTTCGGTATTTTTGGACCATCCCTTCCTAGGTACCACCTAGATTATGCGAGCTTTACGAAATTATATTGAGTGGTGTATTTGTTCTAGGTAATATTTGAGTTCCCTTAGTTTGGGTGCAATCTATTATCATATTTTTATGTGTACATTAAAGATTATTTACTTTTGTCGACTTAGCTTATCCAATTCTTTGTTTAAGAGAGAGTGGAAAAAGGAGGATAACTTTCTAATGGCCAAAAAAAGAGAAGAAGAAGCATTTAAGAGAAAGGACCACTTGAATGCAATTTTCGCAATAATGAGGTAATAATACAATGTTTTCTGATTCGGACTTTCATTTTGCTTTTTTCGAGTCAAAGCATGTATACCAATATGAAGACAATCGTCTAAGTAGAATTTTGAATTTTGTTTTCTTATGTTCTTTTTCGATTTTGCTTAACAGCCACTTTTTATTAATGTTTATGTTGGCACGAATGATGGCGATCATGCTTTAATAGATGTTGAAGATTTCCCTGATTGGCCAAAGGCACATTACAGAGGAGTAGCTTGAATGCTCCTCAAAGTAAGAACACAAAATAAATTTCGATATCTTAATCTTGAACTTATAAAGTTCTTGTCTGATAAATGTCGATATTTTTATATGTATACTCTATGGCTTCTGAAGCATTCTCACTGGCAAAGAGGTTTTAGATCAAGAAAGCAAGGAAATTCATAAATCCATCATGTAAGACCTTTTTGTTGATAAATTGATTTGTTTCATTTCAAAATAAAACTCACGATTGTTTTCTTGTAATTTGTTTACTTGTCATAGGGAGACTCGTGGAAAGAGCCGTAATCTAAGAAGCAAGCAAGGTGAAGTGTCAATTTTCAAACTATTCAGAAAATATTATGGCTTGGGTACTTCTAAATATCTAGACTATTGTAATACAGACGGTCGGGGATTGGGGCGCAAACTCCACGGGGCCATCAGGTTTATTATCGATATAAATATTGAGGTTCTTGTATGGCATAACTGTAGTGGTATTAATGAGTGGACGAGTTAATTCAATACGAGATTGTTTAACTTTTGTTTAAATTTCGTACTAAATTTGAATATATGTGTTTGTTAAATAGCTCATAAATGGGGTTGAACTTTGGTTAAAGGGTTTGTAATAGCTGAATTTTGTTTCATAAAATTGATCTGTGAAATTTTTATAAATCGAACTCTCAAGTCAAGTATTTTAGTTTGATTTGATTTGATTTATGGCTTAATTATTAGCTCCAAGAGATTGCAATATGATGGGATTCTCTGGATTGAGCAACCGGGTCGAATTTTTACTTATCAATTTTTCTCATCATACAAATGCTGTTACCTAAAGCAACTTTTTTTGGCAAATGAACGTAAAGATCCCTGATTTTCTAGTGCAGCTGCAAAGGGAACCCTTCTAAATCTTATTCATGTCTAGATGATTACTTTCCTTTTGCGTGTGGATATTGTGGATTTATGTTATTTATGGAGTAATTTGAACTCACTGATTAAATGAAACTTCATTGAAACCTGAAAAGGAAAGCGGAAAAATATACTCTGAAAGGAAACTAATGTACGTAATCCATAATATCTTTGTCAAAGATATGGAGGTAATTAGACAACAATGGTTGAAATTTACAAGTTCAACTTTATTGAGGGTTTTCTTTTCTTGTTCCAAATTTCACCTCTGAAACCAGTTGTGCTGTCCATGCGGGCTAGGGTTTTCTTTTCTAGCCTTATCTATGGTTGGTGCATTTTTATGACAACAAGTTTACTCTTCCCAACTCGTGTATGTTTCTTTAAACATCCTAGATTTTGACATTTTAATTGAGCTATTCACAAAAACACCCCCTATGTTTTTTCTAACTCCCAAAAGATCATCTGTGTTATTTAAATTCCTAGAATTCTCCTGTTTTTGGTTTTAATTACCACACTCAATCCAATTTGACTTTTGACTTTTGACAAAATAACAAGATTACCCCTATGAATTACTTCTTTTTGAAGTTTATTTATTCCTTTTAAAAATTCAAGTATATACTATGGTCAAGTGTGCTAATTAAAATCGAACACAGGGGCGGTTTGGAATTTAAAATAACACAGGATTCTTTTTAGTAGTTAGACAAATCGTAGATGATGTTTATCTTAGTTCGTACAACTGGTCTCAGGGGTAAAATTGTCATATCAAAAGAAAATACTTGTAATTTCGCGTTTGAATCACACTATTTTATGTGGGAGAGGGGGGAGGGGAGGGTATTTATAGCTGACTTGAGATCACATGAGGATTTTTGAGAGTTAGACAAAGCATAATGGCATGTTTGTTTGGCGTTTTTTAAAAAAAATTCGTGTTTGGGAAAACATATTTTCTATTTTCTGAAATAAATTTTCCATTTCTCAATTTTCTCAAACTACTTTCTCAAAACCCAAACAAACAACAATTTTCTTATCTCTAAACAAAATCTATACAAACTCTACTTTGACATAAAGTAACATATCTCTTATACACTTATCTCATAATAAATATGATTTGATATAAAGTCTTACACATCTTACACCTACAACCTAATTCTTAAAAAAAAAACCTACATCTACTTTATTTTTCAAACCATTATCGCAAGACTCAAACAAACAACATTACGCAAATTGTAATTATTTCACAAACCCCCACTACTCTCCCAAACTACTTTCCCAAACACCAAACAAACAGGCCCCAAGAGCTTTTTTGTTTTTCACTCCATTTTAATTATCAGTTTCCTAAATCTATTTTTCTTGTTTGGGATTTCATGCCAGAAATTTGAAAAACTTACTGTTTTTAAATATCTATATGTTTATCATGTCATTGTGAATTTTATGTAGTGCCCGTTTGTGATTCAAATATGCTGAATTTATATGTAGATTTGCCTTCATATAAAGGATTTCATGACACAAATCTGAAATATTTCTTTTTATGTTACAATTATCTTTTGTGTAATTAAACAATATCTGTAATCTGAAGAAAAAAAATTCTATATGTGTGGCCTATGTTTGGGGCTGATTATAGATTTGCCTCCATATAAAGGATTTCATTTTTAGCTAAAACACACATCTGAAATATTTCTTTTTATGTTACAATTATCTTTTGTGTTATTAAAACAATATCTGTAATCTGAAAAAAAAAATCAACCACGAAAGTTATTTATACAAACATTGTATAAAATTTAATTCTTAACTTAAAATTTATATTATATACATGTAATACCCACATATGAGATAAAAGTTAAACCAAAAAAACACATACTATCTATTCCTTGAATATACAAGAATTAAAATTTCAATTATAAAAATATCACGAAATTAACCATTACACCGGGCATCAAATACCGCGCCTTGCGCGGTATTGACCCACCTAGTATATATATATATATGAATTTGAATTTGTCTACCTTTAAAAATCTCTTATCGTTGACCCCTCCAAATCAAATATCCGATCCGATCCTTCAATGAAGTATACTGTGTAAATACAGTAGACTGCGTGGTGTGTCATTTATGTGTGTGTGAGAGAGAGAGAAAGAGATGTAAAATGGAAGCAAAGGCACAAAGGTTTTTCTTTTACAAGAATGAATGAGAAAGAAAAGGAAACGTGCATGGTGCTTTAGGGTCTGTTTGTTTGGTTTTTGGAAAACTAATTTCGGAGAGTAGTTTAATTTGTGAAATAATCTTGATTTGAGTAATGTTGTTTGTTTTGATTTTGAGAGAGTGGTTTGAAAAATAAAGTAGGTGTAGGTTTTTTTGGAAGAGTTATGTTGTAGGTGTAAGATGTATAAGACTTTATGTTAAATCATGTTTGTTAAGTTAGATAAATTGTGCAAGAGATATGATACTTTATGTGAAATCATAATAGAGTTTTGTATATGTTTTATATAGAGAAAATAAAATTGTTGTTTGTATGATTTTTTAGAGAATAGTTTAAAAAAATTGAGAGATAAAAAATTTATTTTAAAAATTAGAAACATATTTATTTGACATTTTTCAAACATGAAATTTTTTTTAAAAATGCCAAACAAACATGCCCTTGACTTTTGGTGCATGTCAAAATGGACGAGGGCCTTTTAGCCTGGTGGGGCTGGAAGGAAAGGAACTTCCACTTTTGTGTTTAATTTTTTCAAAATCACGCAATGGAATGTGGGAGCATATCCGAATGGGCCTGCCCCATTGGTGGGCCCATTTTCTGGCCCACCAATTCTTTCAATAATGGTAGCTAGGCTCTAGGGAGGCAAGTAGCTCTATTGACTCTTCTTTTTCTCTTGTCCCCATCATATATTATTATTATTATTATTATTATTATTATTATACTATATAGACCATTATTAATGATAGTATAAGTTAACCACTGTCAATTGCACTCACTATATGCATGCTTTGGATGCTTTCAAAATTCCCAAAAATGTCAACCTAGTGAAAATCTAAAAAAGTCAATTGCCTTTCTTCTATATTTGATACTTCTCATTGAAGGTATAGATATATTGTGGTCCCATGGTTTTGCATGATCTAACAATTAAATTCTTTTGATTTTTTGAATTTCTCTTAATAATAAAGATTTTTGTGTGAGATTTACTACGATGAAAAATATTTCATTTTTTTATTACTTATTCTAAAAGATAAATTTAAACTTAAACATCGAAAATATTAAATATAAAACATATGTATAGTACTATACTGAAATATTAACAAGACATATGTATATTTGGACTGGTGACTAAAGTCCCAGTGTAAAGGGGCCCCCAATATACACACTTTGAAAAATTTTAAAATTAAATTTTTATTAGTTATTTTTGCGTAATAGGTCTTTTACCTTACTTGGTTAGACTAATCGTAAATATGATATGAGATATAAGTTTCAAATCTTAGTAGTCACACCTCAATTATTTACTAATTTGTTATATGTTTTTTTTTAACTTCTTTCTTTCTTAATAATAATTGTTCCTCGTTTTTCTTCTATTGTTTTTGTAATAATAATTTTTTAATCTCATGATTGTTATTTTGATACTGAGAAAAAAAATGGAAGGTCATGATTATAATTTTTTCTTTGGAGGAAATAGTGACCAATTAAGTGCCTAGAATCACAATAATAATAATAACGCCACATGATGCTTACAAAGCTTATTAAAACATTTGCTATTCTTTTGGATTAATTAGTTTGCTACTTATTCACGTACGGTTATAGTGCAATATACATAAGCTATTTAAAATAATACATCATGATATATATCGTCACGATTCAGACGAGACAGAGTCTCATTTTTTCATATCTCCATTGTAATGCTTTTCTGCTATACTAATTAATAGGAGTAATATATATACTTGGCAGTTGGTCCAATGTAAAAGATTCAAATTTAATTGAAACTCATATTAACCAACTAAAAAAGACCAACATTAATTGGACCACTCTCCTATATATATACACAAGTTCATAATTAATATTTTGAATCGAAAATGAACTAGGCCAGAAAAGAAAAAACAATTTACAGATAAATATATAATAGTAGTTCGTTTATGCATGCCTAACGTGTTTCCTTAAATAAAAACGTTCAAATCAAACTGATCGATCGCGCGTATTTCGTGACCAATTCATTCTTTTCAAACGTACAATTGACATCTTGTGAAATTAGCTAGGTGGTTTTGTAAATTAAAAGTAAACATTTGATTGAAATTAGCGCACAATACCTAATTAATAATGATGTCATGTTAATTAATGGAAGCATGGCAAGCTGTGACTGACATCAATAATTAATTAGTACTAGTAGTATTCTCTTCTCTTGTAATTTGTGTAAATTACTTTCCTTAACTGGACGGACGGATGGTGCATGAATTATTGTTATTTTTTTTATATATATAAAACATAATCGTGTTTGTTTCAGTTGCCAACTTCATCTACATGTTTTCACAATTAGTAAATGCTATCTATATCTTTGTGTTTATAAGATATACAAAAATAAAACTTATATCTATACTATTTTTATTAAAAAGAAATCATGTCATGGTGTAGCAATTTTTTTATATTCTTATTTTGTTCTTAATATTTTAATTATTTAACTTATTTATTTATCTCATTTAAATATAATTTACTTTTACCTTTTCCCATAATAAAATCCTAGTTTTGAGGATATACTAATGTGCATTAAATTAAAGACGTGTAAGTGTCAAATCAGTATAGAGTTTGTGTATGTTTTGTTTAGAGATAAAAATTTGTTGTTTGTTTGAGTTTTGAGAGAGTAGTTTGAGAAAATTGACATATGAAAAATTTATTTTAAAAAGTATAAAATATGTTTGTTTGGCATTTTTCAAACACGAAATTTTTTTGGAAAACGCCAAACAAACAAGCCATTATATTTCAATGTCAATAAATAATAATGTCTTTAAATATATTCACATGAATTAATTTTGATGGAATTATTTTGTCAAAGATTGTTATATCGGAGTAGAAGTGGTGGCACGAGATGAGTGTGGAGCCTGCTCAGCTTGTCGTTCATTGAGGATTTTGCAGAGACTTGGAACAATACTTTTTTAGGGTTTAGCTGAAAAATATGTGATGGAAACTAGTTAGTTAGAAGCAATGGATTAGAGGAAGGAGATTGTCAATTTGTGATAAATAAAATCAACTATAATGATGTTGTTATATTGTCTATTGTCTACTGAGCCCTTAATTGTGAATTTATATTGATTTTATAGAGTATCATGAACATTATTTCGAGTTTAATTTGTAGCACATCGTCGAAATTAAAACCAGTGTCCTTAAATTGCTACACCAACAAACAAATTAGACGGTTTTATCCCTCTCATTGCCACATTATATTAATCCACTACACCTTGTCAAATTAGACTAAATTATAATTAATTATTTTCCTCCATTCTTTTCATAGCTACTAATTAGTAGGGCAATAATGTTTTAACGTCTCAATTTATTTACTTATGTGGCAATTTATAAACAATAATTTTAATTTTGATGAATTTAGAATTAAAATCACGAATAAAAGAAATTAAAGTACGATGGCTTAAAATAAAAAGATTTAAATTGTTTGGCGGAATAACAATTATCCTATTTTCGTATATATGCTAAAGTGAAATGACTATTTTGCTTATATATACACATGCAAAACAAAAAGAAGATTAATATATTTAAAAAAAAAAAAAAAAGAAACATGCTTTTGTATCATTTTGCTGTGACAGAGGGGAAAGAGAAAAATTGAAAATTGTACTGTTGATTAATTGCCTTAAAATGGGCCTGCGGGTCTGCTTCAAATAAAGGTCATTTACTCTCTTCAATATTTTCACTGTTTTGTTTCATCTATATTATTTGTGTCGTTTAGAATTTCAGTTTAAAATCAACTTTTTTCTATAATTTTACCAATTTTTTTTATTAGTGCTTGTATTTAATGTTAATTAATGCTACAATTATTTGATTAAAAGGATGTCGTGAAATTTTTGCTTTTAAAAATAATTATTTATTATATTTATTAATTTGTGTGTAATTTTAATTTTGAAAAGTGTACGTCAAACTACCTCATTTCCAATCCAATGTGGAAAAAAAACTGATTTTATTGTACTATTTAATATGCAAAATGTACATTCTATAAAATTGATGGTTCCTCTAAATATGAGTTTATGATATTTTATGTTAAGATAATTTTTGCCTTTTTTTGTTTGATGGAAATTTTTAATTTATTAGTTGAGTTGAGTTTTTACAATGGGATGACGAGGCATATAATTTTTAAGAATAAGAACAAACAAAGGAGCAGTACTCTATGTTTTTTTTTTTAACATTTTAACTAGGATAAACGACGAGGAAGTAGTATTATTCATTTTCCCATGTTCCTCGACCCTCTCTCTCTCATTATCGATTTTCTTCTGTGGGGTCAGTTTCATAAATCTCACTCTCCATTTCATTTTCTCTGACATTCTTGAACCCCAATATCTTTTCCTTAAAAATGAAGAAGATAGTAAATTTCTTTCAACTTTGAGTGAAGAAAATAACCCCGGTTCTCTTTTTCAGTTCAGAAAGATTCAATCTTTATGCACCCACCATTTTTTATCAGTGAAAATGGAACTGTGTATGCACAGAGAAAGTTACAGCAGTGGAAGTGACAGCAAAATGCAACAGCAAATGGATGCAAGTAAATATGTGAGATATACACCTGAACAAGTCGAGGCTCTTGAAAGGGTTTATTCTGAGTGTCCTAAACCTAGTTCTTTGAGGAGGCAACAGCTCATTAGGGAATGCCCAATTCTATCCAACATTGAACCTAAACAAATCAAAGTCTGGTTTCAAAACCGCAGGTATTTAATACTCTTCTAGTTATATGTGCATTCAAATATTAGTCTTTTGTTTGGTTCTTTTGCTCATCTTTTGTTTATTGTGTGTGTTTGTGTTTCAAGAGGAAACACAATTTTCTTAACTTTTAACATCTTTGAGTTGATATAATGAAGCGAATTTATCACTCTCTATTTTTTTTTTTAATAGAAGATCTTGATTTGAAATAGTTACTTACCATGAATGTAAACCAGATCAGTTCCCTGTTTTAATGAAATTCAGGAATATATACATTAGTGTGTCTGATTCTTTTTTCATCTAATTAATGATTTTATGAATTTTTAAGCTTACCCGATTGCCCCCTTTTCTCCTTTTGGAATTCCTAGAGTATGCAACGAGAGCCCTCGAATATTTTCCTTTCCAATTTCAGAATATGGAGTAGATGTTTGTCAAAGTTCGGGCCATCTAGATGATTGCAGTTTTTGAATTTTGGGAGTGATTTCTTATTCATGTAGCTACTTTGATGGTTATTATGGAATTTATGAAACTTTTGAAAAAATCTTATTATTTTTTGGTTATGTAATTTATCCATTCAAGTTAATTTTTAGTCAAGAATCCTTTTCTTCTTCTTCTTGAACATTTTTTCTTTAAGTAGGTAAATACCTCGAGTTCTGGAGCGATGCCTTTAACTCTCTTGTTGCAGATGCCGTGAAAAACAGAGGAAGGAAGCATCTCGACTCCAAACTGTTAACAAAAAGCTGAGTGCCATGAACAAGCTACTTATGGAAGAGAATGACCGTTTACAAAAGCAAGTCTCACACTTGGTTTACGAAAATGGTTACATGCGAACGCAACTCCACTCTGTAAGTCCGTGTTCCTTTTTTGCATCATTTCATGTTCTAAACTTCACTTATTCGTGTCTCAATTTTATTTTGTTTGTATATAACAGGTTAGCACAACTGCTGATACTAGCTGTGAGTCTGTGGTTGTGAATGGTCAGCAACAACAGCAAAACGCAACTCCTCAGCATCCACAAAGGGATGCTAATAGCCCAGCTGGGTAAATTACCTCTTTCGCCTTAGCCTTTGTTTGGTTCATTGTTTTTTAGTAATTAAAACACTTAAAACGCATTTTTCTAGCAGGAAAAAGTATAATAATTCAGTTTCATTTTTTTCCCATAATTTTATCATTTTACCCTCTAGAATCCAAGAGGCAAAATAGCCTTAATATTTATGACTGTTTAGTATCTCTACCAAGGTTGCTTGTATGAAGCCAAGACAATAATTAGTTCTTTCCCTTTTTTTTAGTCTTCTTGCTATTGCTGAGGAGACCCTGGCAGAGTTCCTCGAAAAGGCTACTGGAACTGCTGTCGACTGGGTTCAGTTGATTGGGATGAAGGTATTTCCTGGCACATTTTCTAAAATAAATTTGAAATCTCCCTTTTTTAGCTAAATTACATTTATGGTCCCCCCAAGTATGAAATACTTTACACTTATGTCCCGTTTGCCAAAAAAATTACACAAAAAAGTCCCTCTTACATTAAAAGGGTGACACCTATTGATCGGTGTTAACCTTTTTACATAGGAGGGACTTAAGTGTAAATTTTGGCAAGAGGGACATAAGTGTAATTTAGTCCCCTTTCTTATTGGCTTTAACGCATCCTCATTTCATGTGTTTAGCCTGGTCCGGATTCTATTGGCATCGTAGCCGTTTCCCGCAACTGTATAGGGGTAGCAGCACGAGCCTGCGGCCTAGTGAGTCTCGAACCCATGCAGGTGATTCTTTTAAAATGTATATGTACGTATGTATGTATGTATGTATAGTCAAAATTCTTCTTTGACAAAATTTCTTTTGCAGGTTGCTGAACTTCTCAAAGATCGTCTTTCTTGGTTTAGGGACTGCCGTTGCCTTAATGTAGCGAGTGGAATCCCCACCGGAAATGGAGGCACCATAGAACTTGTATATATGCAGGTTTGTTGTCTAGTTTGATATATTCTTGGCCTTTGGTATTTTAAATCCTCACAATCTCCCAAATCTCTCGGAATTAGACATATGCACCGACAACATTGGCATCTCCTCGCGATTTTTGGACATTGAGGTATACTACAAGATTGGATGATGGCAGTCTTGTGGTAAGTGAATCCTAAGTACTTTCCTTCGTTCTTTTAGGCTATGGTTGGTTCTTGAATTTGAAGGAGTAATATGATGAGGAAAATGGAAATGAATAGAAATGAAACTCAATGTTATATCATTTGTTTCAGGAAAAAAACATTTTTATTCGCTAAAATCCAAGAACCAAATATAGCGTTAAAAAAGTATTGTTAGATTTTTTTGGTTTTACATTTTATTTAGCGGGACTATTTCTGCAGATTTGTGAGAAGTCGTTGACATCTTTAACCGGTGGCCCGACTGGCCCACCTACTACTTGCTTTACGAGAGCCGAAATGCTGCCAAGTGGTTATCTTATTCGTCCTTGTGAGGGTGGTGGCTCGATTATCAATATTGTTGATCACATTGACTTCGACGTAAGGAGTTGTTCAACTTGGTTTTTGGAGTTTCAGTTTTCTGCTTTTGCCCTTATATCTTGACTTTTACATGCCACAGGCTTTGAGTGTTCCTGAAGTTTTAAGGCCACTTTATGAATCTTCCAAAATTCTTGCACAGAAAATGACCATAGCTGTGAGTAGCTTCTCCTTTGGTTAGTTGAATGTTTGCATGTGATTGATTTCTGTTTCGTTATCGACTCAGTGATTTATGTATGTTCCATCTAGGCATTGCGTCACATAAGACAAATTGCTCAAGAAATGAATGGAGAAATCCAGTGTATTGGTGGTCGCCAACCTGCTGTCCTTAGGGCATTAAGTCAAAAATTGTGCAGGTGAGAGAACTTAGCTTTTGAAGTAGAGTCCACCCATAATCAAATTTCTTGCTCCAATGTATACAACAAATATTCTAAATAGGCTAAGCCAGCAACCAAATGTATGATATTTTTATTTCATTTCTCAATTTATCTCATGTTTATTATATTTCTCATACTCTCATATTTTCTACCAAACATCTTCTAATATATTTATCTCTTTTTAGGGGATTTAATGATGCTATCAATGGCTTTATTGACGATGGTTGGTCAATAATTGACAGTGATGGGGTGGAAGATGTAACTATCGCCATTAACATATCTCCTAGCAAATTCCTTTGTTCCCAATATAACACTTTGTCTATGCTCCCTACGTTTGGGGGCGTCATGTGTGCACGAGCATCAATGCTTCTCCAGGTTAGATTTGATTAGTTATTTACGTTCCTATGAAAACTATTAAGCTGGCCAGCAGAAGCTAAAACAACTCTTACCTTGCTTCAAACTTTGGCTATTCTTAGCTTATTTTCTCCTTCAGCAGAAACTGAAGCAGCAACCTAAATATTGATAAATAGTTTCAGAAGCCAAAAGCTAAAATTCACTTTCTATAAACTCGTGTTTGCCCTGAATCCAAACATTTTTTGTTTTCTTTTGGACCATATCTGGATTGTTTTGTGAGCTAAATGCAAATATGCCCCCTGTGCTTTGCCTAATTGACGAAAAGTCCCCTATGTTATTTTTATTAGCTTGTACTTTTTTTATTTGCAAAAAACCCATTTAAAATTCCTTCGTAAGTCAATATGGAAGTTATTGTCATTTTTTCCAGTGAACAAGAGGCTTATTGCCAATTTTCAAAGTTAAAAGGGGGATTAATCTTAATTTTTTATCCATATGGATGTTTTTGCATTTTTTGGTGGGGGTATAATTGTCATTTTCCTGCTAAATATGTAATCCGGCATATGATGGGGTTTAAATATAGCATAGGGTGGTTTTTGCTAACTGAAATTACACAGATATTTTTTATTAAATTGGGAAAACCTAGGTGATTTGTTGCATTTCATTCTTATTTTGTTAACGTTGGTTATTTGTATCTTCATTGTGCAGAATGTGCCCCCAGCTTTACTTGTTCGTTTCCTTAGGGAGCATCGATCTGAATGGGCCGATTACGGGGTCGATGTTTATTCTGCGGCTTCTCTTAAGGGTAGTCCTTATGCAGTACCTTGTGCAAAGCCATGTGGATTTCCTAGTACTCAAGTCATTTTACCTCTTGCACAAACGGTTGAACATGAGGAGGTAAACTACTTTACTAGTACTCTTTTGTCCCTGTCTAATAACATGGTTTATTTCTCTATAGTCTATAATTACTCGGGTCATGTTTTGTTTTTTATTGTAGTTCCTTGAGGTGGTTCGTTTGGAGGGTCATTCATTTTCTCCGGAGGACATAGCTTTATCAAGAGATATGTACCTGTTGCAGGTTTGATCATTAAAAAATTCAATTTTTGGTTACCGAGTTCTTTGTATTTTGAGTTTGACAGATTTGGTCCTAATTTTCTCTGATTTCATCCTTTATCAACACTTTTGGTCATGCATCTTTCGTGTCAAAGACATTTAATCCTCACGTCGATGGTTTTGGTCCTCTATCCTTTAGGCATAGAAAACCACAACTTAACTTAACAAATTTTTGGCTATATGAATCAATTTTTATATTCAAGTCTTTTTTTTTTTTTGATATAAAATCAAAAGATGAGTGACTAAATTTGATGACCAGAAGACTAAATGTATGAGTTCAAAAGAAGACCATATGTGTTATCCCAAAAGATAAAATCCATTGTGTTAACCAAAATGTAAAGGACTAAATCTGTTAAACTTAAGATCAAATGTGTCGGTTGGAACGAATTAGATGGCCATTTCAAGAACTGAAAACTAGCAAAATAAATATGAAATTTACCATTAAAAATAGGTCATAGAATATACAATATTTAATTTTATTAATTTTTGATATTTATTTCTTCAATGTGACACGCAGCTATGCAGTGGGATAGATGAATCAACTTCGGGTGCATGTGCTCAGCTAGTTTTTGCTCCGATTGATGAATCATTCGGTGATGATGCTCCTTTGCTTCCGTCTGGCTTCCGTGTTATACCATTGGATCCTAAACCAGATGGGGGCCCCACATCAACTCGAACATTGGACTTGGCTTCTGCTCTTGAGGTGGGACCTGGTGGAGCTCGTTCCACTGAATGCAATCAAAACCTTAGATCTGTTTTAACCATAGCTTTTCAGTTCACTTTTGAAGTTCACTATAGAGACACTGTAGCTACTATGGCCCGTCAATATGTGCGTAGTATAGTCAGTTCTGTACAAAGAGTTGCCATGGCAATAGCCCCATCTCCACTTAGGTCACATCTGGTACCTAAGCCACTTCCTGGCTCACCCGAGGCCTTGACTTTGGCACGTTGGATTTGCAGGAGCTATAGGTATGAACTTTACTAATCTCTAAAGAACGCAGTTGGTAGTTTTGATACAGTGAAATACACATGTTTATCTCACATATCTTATCTTATCTTATGTTTGGTGTATGAGAATAAGTACATGGGCAGTGTAAGATTTATAGGAAGCCTGACACTATGCACCCAAATGTGAGATTATTGTCTTATTTCCACCCCTGTGATAAAAATTATAGCTGCTGCCTATATTGTCAAAAGCAATATTGTATAGAAAGATTGAAAATTTGATCAATTTGGCCTTAGTCTTGGCATATTTATATGCAATAAAAGAATAATTCCGATATGGTTTTTATTTTTGGGGTGGTTCTAATTGAGAAAAAGACCACATCATTCTTGCTACCAGATAAGTTACACAATTACCCCCGTTGGCCTTGCATTTCAGTATCCCAATTCCCCTCGACAACACCTACTCAAAGCTTTACTATAAATAACCTAAGCTCTAGTAAATTACTCAACTTATCTCATTTTTAATTATTCTTATAATCTCATTTCTTCTGCTACACGTCTTCTTAGTCTAAATTACTAGTTTCTTCCATTAAAAAAGGATATAATTGGTTTTTAATTATGCCTCCGTAATGAGCCATATAAATAGTTCGATAGTCATTTTATTCTCTCGTGCCAGGGTGCACACTGGGGGAGAGCTCCTACAGGCCGATTCACAAGCAGGAGATGCCATTTTGAAACAACTTTGGCACCACACTGATGCCATCATGTGTTGCTCTCTTAAAATGAATGTTAGTAATCTATTAAATTTACCTTTTTATCCTCACTTGTTATCTCCGTGACTATTGAGGTCTCCTTGGGGGCACAACTGACATTTCATCTAACATCAATTTCAGGCATCGGCAGTTTTTACGTTTGCAAACCAGGCCGGCCTTGACATGCTGGAGACGAGCCTGGTGGCTCTGCAGGATATAATGCTCGAGAAGATTCTAGATGAATCTGGTCGAAAAATTCTTCTTTCAGAATTCTCTAAAATCATGCAACAGGTAAAGTTGATATTGGGAAAATTTTGGTTTTGAGGGGGAAATGCACGAGATACTCCCTTGTGTAATGGGAAACATGCACAAAATTCCCCTGTGATATTTTTATTGCACCAAATCCCCTTGTACTTTTAGAAACTCTTCCGTTAATGTTTTCATAGGGTTGTGCACAAAATCCCCCTGTACTTTTTAACTTTGCACAAAATTCCCTTGTACTTTTTACTTTTTGCACAAAATCCCCTTGGTACTTTTTTTTTAACACAAAATCCTCTTGTAACATATCAGATGTTTTAACATGTATGGGTAATTTAGGTATATAAACTAAAATTTAACAATGTTAGACAACTAACGAAGTGAGGGGAGAGTGTTGAGTTTTTGAAAGTACAACTGAATTTGGCGAAATAAAAATATCATGTGGGATTTTTGTGCAGGTTTTCCATAATACAGGCGTATCATGCAATTTCCCTGTTTTTATAAGCAGTCAGTTTTTTTATTGTCATTTTTACCCTTTGGTCGTTTGTATTGCAGGGCTTTGCCTATTTGCCTGGAGGTGTGTGTGTTTCTAGCATGGGGAGACTCGTTTCTTACGATCGAGCGATTGCGTGGAAGGTTCTTAGTGATGATGATTCAAATCATTGTCTAGCTTTCATGTTTATGAACTGGTCTTTTGTGTAAAGGAATGAATTACTTTAGTGAATCTTTGTGCTAGCTGCAACTTAAGTTATTTGTACCTTTCATTTTGGATAAGTTATGTGACTTATTATTTGGGGAAATTGCTTTTTTGGTACTATAGGATAGGTTGACTTGCACTTTTGGTACCATTGGATATGAAAATGCAAATTTGGTACCATAGGATAGGTTTTCATTGCAATTTTGGTACCAAACCCAAATTTTTCTACAAAGTTAATGGCAATTTACCCCCTACTAAATGCATAATGTTCAATTAAACCCCTCGTGGTTTAAAAAAGAGCATTTTACCCCTTGAAATTTTGTAAAAATTTCACATCGCCTCTCTGATATTTTTATAGGCGGCACTTAATCCGCTTTTATTATGATAATGTGATTTTTTACCCATTGTATTATGATAAATGTGACAATTTATCATCTTGTGTTAAATAAAATAGTTTGCATGCATACTCTCAATTTCAACAAGTGAGTTATAATCTCCGGCTGAAGGAGATAAATTGCTTCATTAAAATTTTAAAGGGGGTAAATTGATTTTTTTCAAATTACAGAGGGATAAATTGAACATTATGTATTTCATAGGGGGTAAATTGCCATTAACTTTGTAGAAAAATTAGGTTTGGTACCAAAATTGCAATGAAAATATATCCTATGGTACCAAATTTGCATTTTCGTATCCAATGGTACCAAAAGTGTAAGTCAGCCTATCCTACGGTACCAAAAAAACAATTTCCCCCTTATTATTTATTAACAAAGGTTTTGTGAATGTTTGTAAAGAGTGAATAGTATTTTTGATCCTCCTTATGGGTCAAATTTTTCATTTTCGTCCTTCTTAAATTTTTTGTAGTAAATTGGTCCCTCTTATCAATATAATGTATTACATTCGTCCCTCTTATAACACATTTTTCCCTCTTAATTTTTTTGTAGCAAGTTCATCCCTCTTATCAATGTAGCGTAACACATTAGTCTCTACTAAATACAAAATACGTCAACTTTAGAATATATTTTGAATTTAAGTGATGTATTTTGTATTTAAGAGGGACGAATTTGATACAAAAAATTTAAGAGGGATGAATATGATATATTACATTGATAAAAGGGACCAATCTGCTATAAAAAATTTAAGAGGGACGAAAGTGCAAAAGTTAATCTATAAGGAGGACCAAAAGCGCGATTTACTCGTTTGTAAATTCACGACAAGAAAGTTCTTGTTCAGTTAGGGCTGAAAATTAAACCAAGCTATTTGATACTCGGCTCGAGCTCGTTTGATAAAAGCTTGTTTGAGCTCGGTTCGTAAACAATTTTGAACAAGATTTTTCGTTTGATAATTTTCGAAGCTCGGCTCGAGTTCGACTCGATAAGCTAAATTGAAAAAATACATGTAAAATACCAAGATATTCGATACTCGACTCGAACTCGTTTGAACTCGGTTGGTTAATAAATCAAACCAAACTCAAACACAATATTTCAAGCTCAATAAAATTCAAACCAAGCTCAAATAATGTATCGTTCAATACTATTCAGCTCATTTCCTTCCCTATTAGTGATGTGCTTAATAAGTGCTAAAAAGTATTTTGGACTTTTTTTTTTTTTTAATATTAACACTAATGATAATTTAATAAGATAATATACATTAACGTCCTTTCATTTATGCTACGTTCGAATTACCTATCAAATAAATACGACCTTCACTTGCTTTAAAAAAAATAAAAAATACGACCTTCACTTATACACAATGTTAGTTTTCCGTTTGCATTTTAGCAACTCCACTTAATCTCCTTGAAAACCCTCTATTAAATTTAAAATACATAAAACACAATTACATGTTCACATTTAACTAAAATTGCCAAAATGAATATATTTTGGATTTAATTAGGTGAATGGACGAATTTGTACTCCAAGTAATGCATGTGAGGTCGTCTCCGTCGTGCAATAGGTGAAAATTTTAAAAGGGACAGATGTGTAATGTGTTACACTATATTGATAAGAGAGACGCATCTACTACAAAAAAATTTAAGAAAGACGAATATACAAAAATTGATCTTTAGGGAGGACGAAAAGTACGACTCACTCATTTTATTTTATTATGTGTGTTAAATGAATGTATAGATCATCATCTGAAAAGGCTATTGCTGGCACTGGAATTCAATTGTCGCCCGACAGCAAACTTAGAATTCTTTTCAAGAAAAAGTTCGCTAAATATTGTCAATTAACACAATTTAACAATAAATAAGACAAAACAGAAAGAAAAAAAAATAAAAGAAAAGGAAAAGTACTTCACTGACAAAAGAGAAACGTTAGGGACCACATTGTAAATAAGTAAAATGTCGAAAAAAAATTAAGCTTGGAAGAAAAGGCAGCTTGTATTACAGAAATAAATACTACAGCATCTACAACTACAAGAGACCTCATTGTTTTGCATCGACGTTCTTGCTTCTCCATCCGAGCCTAAAATAATTCCATCAGATCTTTTCGTCAGGTTCTTTATTTATTACTCTCTCTGTTTGTTTGATTTTTTGTTTGTTTGTGTCTGTTCATTATCTCTGTCAAATTTTTCGCTAATATTTGCTTATTAGATTCCCAAAAGGAGGAGAGTATTATAGTAGTAGAAATCTATACTGTTTATTGTTTTCTTGTTTGGGTAGGTTTCTTGCAGGAAAATATACAATTTTGTATTTAGGGCACATGAAGAGGGAATAGTATAAGATTTAGTAATGTAAAATTTCCAGTTATATCTATCTGTTTTTGCAATTCTTTTTAGAACAATGTAAAATTGGGTTTACTTCTCTTATAAGTTGTAAAATTGGCTCTGGTACTAATTGGAAAGACTGAAACCTTAAGTACTGTGTGGTTCTGCTATCTCGTGCTTTGTGGTTCTTATTGTTCAAAAGAATTCTTAACTCTTGCCTCATTTCCGGTTTTTTGGTACTAGAACCAAATGTTTTGGTTTGGCACAAGTTACGTAATCTGAATTTTAAATACCGAAAACCGATTCCATTTGGTTCGGATTTACCGAAAGCTCAGCCCTACTTGTTTGTAATCATTGAAAAATGTCTCTCACTTCAAACTCTATTTCTCCTCTTCTGTCAAAGCCCTAGCCTCCCGTTCTCTGATTTATGTCACTTCACTTAAGTTCGCACAAAGCATGTCGTCCATCCACCTCTTTCCGTTCCATCGGCCATTAATCTGTTGGCAAGGATTCCTCATCTCTTATTCTCTTTCTTTTTCCTTCCTGCTTTGTTTGTTTCGAATAACAGTCACATTCTATTTATATTCTCTGTTGTCTCTGTTATCTATGCCAATTCATGTAAGTTTTTCTACTTCATTGCTTAACATTTTGGTAAAACTTCTTATGATCGGTTCGGTTCGGTTTTATGTGCTTTCAAGTTACCATCATCTTAGGTTAAGTTTTGCACCCTAATTTGCTTCAGCTTGATTATTATTATTCAACAATTTCTTGCAGAACACGATATGTCTCGAAGGTATGACAGTCGAACAACAATCTTCTCCCCAGAAGGTCGACTCTACCAGGTTGAGTATGCAATGGAGGCTATTGGCAATGCAGGGAGTGCTATAGGCATATTATCTAAAGACGGTGTTGTATTAGTTGGCGAGAAGAAAGTAACTTCCAAGCTTCTTCAGACATCTGGATCCACTGAAAAAATGTACAAAATCGATGACCATGTTGCCTGTGCTGTGGCTGGTATTATGTCTGACGCCAACATCCTTATCAACACAGCAAGAGTCCAAGCTCAACGCTATACTTTAGCTTACCAAGAACCAATGCCAGTAGAACAACTAGTTCAGTCTTTATGTGACACCAAGCAAGGCTACACTCAGTATGGTGGGCTCCGCCCATTTGGTGTTTCTTTTCTCTTTGCAGGTTGGGATAAAAATTACGGGTTCCAACTTTACATGAGTGACCCTAGTGGAAACTATAGTGGATGGAAGGCTGCAGCTATTGGAGCAAACAATCAAGCTGCACAGTCAATGCTTAAGCAGGATTATAAAGATGATATTACGAGAGAAGAGGCTATACAGCTTGTTTTGAAGGTGCTTAGTAAGACTATGGATAGCACGAGTCTTACTTCGGAGAAGCTTGAGTTGGCTGAGGTGTTTGTTTCTAATGGAAAAGTTAAGTACCAGGTGTGCTCACCCGAAGCCTTGAGTAAGCTCTTACTCAAGTCTGGAGTTACTCAACCTGCTGCTGCTGAGGCTTCGTAGTTTTATGTGTGTGTGTTTAAGTTAAAATATGCTCATTGAATGTTGAACTCTATTTGGAGGGGAAGTCGGAGTTTGTTTCTTTTCCCTTTCGTTACTGTGCCTGGTGTAATGCAGTGTACGCTCTTATTTTACCTAGTAAAGGTTAGACTATAAATCCTAGTAAAGTTTAGACTATAAATCTGGATTTGGTTTACTTTTGATTCATGGCAGGATTTACTATATATCTATGTTGACCAACAATATTTGCTTTTGAAGCACAGGTTAATATTGGCAAATTGAGAATGTTCATCTATCATTATGGATTTTCTCCTGTTTAAGCTGAGCAATATGAGAATGACATGATTCATTAGTTAAATTAACCATCAAATGCAAAAGTAACATGACCACCAGTTCAAATAGAAAGATAAATGTTATTTATAGTATTATGTTACTGGAAACAAAATCACTAGCTATGTTTTTGCTCGGAAGAAAGCCAATCTTGTAGGTATGGCCACCAAGTTGGGTAAGACAATGGCACCTGCATATTCCCCCCAACTTTGAATTCGTAATCTTTAAATTGAACAATTTCAAACAATTTTAGATTCTTAGAAAAGTAAAAATAAACTTGCACAATCCCGATGCAGGATCTTGAAGATTTACATATGATTTTTTTTTCAGCATAAAACTATCTACTACAAATCACTTTTTTTAACTGATGGAGGCCAAGACAATCTCCTCTGGTTCGAGCCATCAACATAACTCAAGCCCCCAACTTCACTTTTACCATCATCTCCTTCTGCAGAGCTCAATTCACTTCTCCAAGGTGGTGGAGTTACACAATCGGTTTCTCTCATTACTCTTTGAGAAGAGGAAGGACCAACTCTTAATGTTTGAAGTTTGGCAAATGACTCTCTCATTGCAGTCACAGCTTCAAAGAATCGAGTGCAAGATGCCAAAGCAACAGGAATTGGACGTAGCATTTCCTAATTTACGGAAAAACAGAAGGCAAAGAATGAATATAATTGAAGGTAGTAAATGATAAGGAAACCGAGAATGAACAAAATAATGAAGCTCAATATCCTACCGTTTGATGCAAGAAATATATTTTGCTTAGTGTCTTACTAAAATCAAGAAACAAACATAGCCCAAAACAACATGGAAACCACAGAAAACAGAAGGGAAAATAAGAAATAACCAATTTTAGGAGGTAGTTCTTGCAAGCAACAGAAAGACAAAAATTACATTACACGTATGTATCTGCTCTGGAAGATCGGTTAGGAGTTTAAACTAACCCCCCATATTGTAGGTGGTTCTTTGAAGTTTTGACTCCATTGAAGATCAGCAGTAGAAGCCGTTAAGGAACCATAATCACTAGCAGCTTTCATCAGCAATTCTGAAAATTGTTTCTGTAAGAAGAAAGCAAGCATTATAGACCTCTCAATCACTATCAGCTCCAAAATAATCCTAAAGTAAAACATCATTTCCGAGAGATGATTATAAAGATAAAATGAAGAAAACAAGCGTTCTGGAGTCATGACACGTTATCTAGGGGGCTTCAGGAAAGGAGCATGGTGATCGCTGGTGCCAAAAGTGAGGCACCAAACTGGCCATATTCCTAGAAGACATTGCAAAACACAACAAAGAACCTTTCTTTTCCAATCTTAAGCGAAGAATAATGTGTGGGGTGGGAGTGGGAGTGGGGGTGGGGGATTACAGTTTTAAGGATAATAATGAAAATCTTGAATATGTTATAACAAATAAGATATACTAGGAATATAATTTTTTGACTTGTTTGGCAACAGGGTCTCTCAGGGCATAGATTAGTGGCAAAGAGTAAATGAGTTCAAATTGGACCATAAAGATTATATATTAATCTCATAACTTCCAAAGGAGTTCATAGTGAACACCTGATTTTCGTTACATGCATATCTTGTTTTACACTTGCAAGGATCATACCTAATAACTAATTAAAGGTCAGAGTCATAGGTAGGCAGGTTACATAAGAGTGAGTATGGATCCGATGGACTATGGAGATCCAAGCATCCAAGGCACCAAGCTGGGATTTTAAGCTGAGAGCACCAAGAGAAACTCAATGATTACACCTATTTTACATGGTGATCCACTGTTTTAGCAATCAAACTAGATAGCTTCCTTCTAAGGTTCAACCCACGAGAACCCCTAACAGCTTCAAGATGAATCCTATTAATAAATAAAATCGAAAACTTATAATCTTATGCAAGTTTAACTAAAGGTGCAACCTCGACAAAGACAAATTACAGCATCTATCTATTAACACAAATATCAAGGTGACTGAAAGTGGATACAGTACCAGTGTCATCGGAAAAACACACCTGATACTCAGCTTCCACTGGAATGCAATCTAAGGAATAAGGTTGCTGGAGACGAGCTATAATCCGATCCTAAAAAGAAACTTCACAGGCTCAGAGCATATACAAAAAATGAGTAAATTATGCATAACATTGACAGTTCATATCTAGACTATGTCAACTCTTGAACACAAAAATTGGCAGCAATTGCACTTAAAAATTTACCTTATTCTGAATAACGTCTTTCAGTATAGCAGTAATGCGAGCTAATGTTTCCATCTTCTTTTCCATTTCACTTACATGAGTTAAATGTGCCACATTTTTGTCCTCCTAAAATCAGAAATAATTCAAATTTCAAAACAAGTTCACACATCAATCATCAACACAGATAATTACCTTTCTGCCTTGAAGTTCAACTTGCAGATCCGCTATTTTCCTCTGCACACCAGTTAGTTCTCTCAAGATCCTTATCAAGTCATCACCCTTTTCTCCAGTACCGTTTGATAAGTTTTGAATATCTTCCTAAATAACGATAAATTAAGTTAAAATTACGGCAATTTTTTTTTTTTAGTTTGTGTGCACGTGTGTGAGACAGACATGAATAGGACCTGGGAAGGAGGAGGGGCGACGGAGAAACCGAGATCGGCGGCGATGGAAAGGGCATCGGACATGCCTCCAACTCTTCTCAGTGGTTTTTTCCCCACCCATGTTGTGTCGCCGCCCATCGACATATTTGTGTATGGAGTAATTAAACGAAATTCAGTCGGAGGAACGCCGCTGTTGCGGAGGTTTGTGGTTTGGGAAAGTGGACCAACCGGCTCAGCAAAACGGGTTATGTTTTGACCCGATCTACCAACACCAGAAATTAAATTTGAATTTTGTTGAAGTCTCCCCATGCGGGACCCAGTAATTGAAATTAAATTTTGTTATGCGAAAATAAAGTTTTAAAGAAAACCACTCCTCAAATATTCTCATATGATATATAATCTTTTTCAATACGCACTTGATATTTACATATTTGATTATTATAACACTTGATATTTTTGAAAGGGCCACCTACTTTCCATATGATATTTAATAATTATGATTTTACTTGAACACTTGTATATGAGGGAGATAACGTTGTTCATATTAAAATGAAATAAAAAGTGAACTAAGTATATACTATATAATTTTTGTTGTACATTTTCAAAACAATGGTTTCTTATTATAATGTATTTAAAAAACTTATACATACATATTTTATCCGTATCGTATTTTATAAATCTTTAAAATGCATATCATCATATATGTATCGTATTTATTCGTATTGCCGTATACGTATAGCACATAGATTTAGGGTGAGTTAGGTGTAATTATTGAGGCTGTCAAAAAAACACTTTTGTATCACTATCGTGGTATTAAGAGCGTTTAACCCTTCAATGACAATCACTTTTTAGTTAATTGTAATTTTGTGTGTGTTTGACCACCATTATCATAATCACATTTGATAATTTTAATCACACAAAATCATGAAAGTAAAAAAAGTGTAGCTTCTGCAAATGTGATTAATGTTATGCAAAATAAGAAAAAGACATTTTAATAATATTAATTGAATCATGTATGAAAGTAAAAAAATGGGGCGATTTCCTACGGAGTAAGATTTTCATTGTAAAACATGAATACATGATCCAATTAATATTATTAAAATGTCTTTTTCTTATTTTTCATACTTTTGAAAACATAATTTTATTCTAAAGAATAAGATATACTCCTGCAAAGAAAAGAAAATAAAAAGAAACAAATTTATATCTTTTCTTTAAAAAAATAAAAAAAAATCGAAACCCTAATTGAACCCCAAACCCATGAACCTCATCCGCAGCCGCGCACACACTCCTCTAAAGTCTCAACCGATCCTTTATATATATGACTCAAAACATTGTTCATCTCTTCTTCGTATCTCATCTCTCCCTTTTTCTCTGCGCTGCAAACTTTTGTTCAAATTTTCGAAATCAATACTATAGTTGTTATTTTCTGTTTGAAATTCTTTCATGGATGGTTCGATGCCACGTCGCCGGTAGCGTTATACTAGCAGTGACCGGCGGTGTCATGATTGGACCAAAATCGATTTCAGTTTCGCGTTTTGATAGGAACCTGTGGACTGATTTTAATCCGTTCGTCCATGGAGCCGTTTTGTGCGATTACATTTTTTTTTTGTTGTTTTACTTTTTTTGAGAAATTTTGGTATTGTTTTAATATAAATTGGTGATATTTGAGGCCAGTGATGAATATATTAAATATTTGGAATTACCGTCTGAACTCAATGATGTGTGATCGACTATCTGAGGCTTCATTTGAAATCACTCCATGCTTTTATTGTTTTTGTTCTCAAATTGCTTTCCTGAAAAATTGCTTGACAATTACTTCTCCTCAAGTCTTGATCTCTCTTTTTATTTGATGTCTGGAAATTGGAGGCTCTTTTTGGACGAGATTTCATTCAATTGAATTTCCACTTGGGCAATAGTAATTAAAATGATAATGGATTAGAATTGACGATTGTGGCGTTGATATCAATTAATTACACTGAATGAAATGAGTTTTGAATTTTTGATAAGCAAATAGTTAATTATTAAGAGGAGATAAAGTGTTTGTTACATCAAAAGTTTCAACAACTAAAATCACCGGATTAATAAGCCTTATTCTGTATTTTGCATCTATTTTTTTTACTAATTTACTAAATTGTATATATACGTTTACATTTCAGATCGAATAGTGCAATGGATATAGGTCCTTCCAATATTGCGTGTCTAGTTAGATTCATACTTGAGTTTTATCTCCAAGAATCGCAAACCACTACAATTTGGGCCAACCAATGTAGTTATATTTTCCATCTATTTCTTTCAAATAGAAATGTGCAGTACATACATTGGTTGAAGGAGCTAATGAATTGCAAATTACAATGGAACAAAATCCGGTTCCTTCTCCACCATAAGCACACTATCTAGTTTAACGAGGAGGAATTATTTTGCAGAAATGCTAAATATAATCGCAAAATTCTTTAGTTCAGAAAACAAAAATGCAACCAGAAGATTATATATCACCTTTTCAAATCGTATTATTTTCTTTTGAAGATTACTTTATACTGTAAAGTTTTCAACCAAAATACATTTAAATCAAGTTTCATCTATTTCACACAATTTGTTTTTTTTTTTTAAAACAAAACATCACTTGTATTAATAAAAGAATAAGGATAATTACGTATATCCCCCTGATGATAAGACTTAATTAATTACAAAAAAATTTCCTTAGATTTGTCAACTTCTAACAATTAATCTCTTACCCCTAAAATATTTTAATTTTGCTCCCAGATGTTATTTAAAATGTTTAATATCTTATAATTATTAAAATTTGGGTGATAATTGTTATATCTTATAAAAAATTATAAAAGCGATAATTATATATTTACTATCAACAATTTCTGGTAAGTTTCAATAAATATTGAAAAAAAAATTGATTACTTATTTATTAACAATTTAACTTTTATAAAAATAAATTAAATATAATTTTAATGATAATATTTTAAATATTTAAGCAAATTGTTTACTTATTTAATTAAATGAATCTATTTTCTATATAAGTAGGGGTTGTCTACGGTTTCTTGAGGTCATTCTTTGAGAAATCGTTTCATCCAATAAAATTTTAACACATGATCGCATATACAACACCCAAATTTAGAATACTTAATTTAAATAAACATTTTTACACTTTTTGATAATTTCAGTTTAACAAATTAAATATTAATTCTTTCAGCTATTCAAAATTATTTCCAAAAATATAATTAAATATTAGTTACATCAACATGAAGACTTATAGTTCAATTAACATATCATCGATATCCGATTATCCGTGAAACAAAAAAAAAAAAAAAAAAAAAAAAAAAAATTGGGTGCTGAATGTAACTCGTATCACCGAGCTTTAATTTGGTTCTAATAGTTTATAGGCTTCACAAAATACACCATTATTTAGTTCATTTAGATTAGATGCTTACTAATGGAGCTCCGAACGAGTCATTCATATCAACAAATCAATAAAAAAAAATGCGTCTAACACTGCGCACGAAAGAAACCCTAGAATTTGAATAGAGGGGATCGAAGAAGGATGTAAATCTTTCACATTGAAGGTACCAGAGACGGTGTCGTTGGCTGATCTGACGGCGGATTCGATGTCAAACACACTGGCAAGTGGGTTGTTGCCACTGCTACTCTTTTCGGAAGATCTAGTGGCGGCGTATGAATTCCAATCTGACAACAGAGACGAAGATGACAGCATTGTTTGCTGGAGAGAATTTTCATTGTCATTTTCACCAAAACTCGCTGAAAACCACTTATGCATTGTATAGGAATTGGGAGTTGCAATTGAATGGATATGAGTGAAAGCAAACCAAAGACAAGTTAAGCAAGACAATTTGATAACCGGACCTTATTTTGATTGTCGGATATGCACTTCTCGATTCAAACATTGGCGGAGGAGGCCAGCCTGACTGAATATTATCTGGAGAGAAGGAAAACATCGGGAGAGATGGATATGAAATAATAAGGATTTAATAGTAATTTGATATTTTTGAATTAATTCATTATTCATGTAGGGATGTATTGATAATTTGATAGTGTACAATGTCTATTAGAGAAAATATTATATCAACCCTAATGTTATGCAATATAATTTTTAATAATTGACTATTATACACTCTTGTACATCATTAAATGATTTGGACTGAAGATTTTACATTTTTAATGGTTTTGATTTTACATGAAACGATTCCTCAAGTACACCCTCGAGAAATCGTAGACAACCCCATATTACTAAATATAATAAAATTTATATCTATACTATATCTAAAAACAAAGCCTTCTCATACTCACAAATAAAAGTTATTTTTAACCAATTTACAATAATTCTCCTCAAATTTCAAAACTCAACAGACAAGTTATCTTAAAAGGAGGGGCAACTTTGGAGAAAAAAAAAAATATATTCCTTTTAAAAGTTTCAACAAAATAGGTCTTATAGTATTTTTACTTCTTAACTACCCGTGTAATTTTGTTCAACTCATTATATCTCTCTCTCTCTCTTTCTTTAATTGAAGGAGTTAGCCATGACGGTTAGAGACGGTGATCATGGGAGTGCAAATTCACCCCAGTGGAGATTGACACCCCTGAGCTTTGAAAAGCCCAGCAGATTGGAGATACTCTTAGATCATATAATTAATCATGCAAACTTCTTTTCGACAGAAAAATTATCCTATTCTAGTTCATTTTAATATTCTGTTCAACAGAGCAATTTTATAAATTCTTATCTTATTCTTATTCAAATTTTCATAATCTAAATCTAAATACCAAACACGGGCCTGTGATTGTGATTCTTGATTTAACTTCATCTACTTTTTGTTCATTCAATTTGCCTTATATTGAATAACACACCGATTCATTTGGGTTAAAAAGTTTGTAATGTTGGTGTTACGTAGATTGTCTATAAAGACAACAAATGAATTTAGACGGTTCAAAAAGAGCCAAGGACAAAAACACAATATTTTGTCTAACTTTAAAAAATCTCTCTATGTTATTTTAACTATAAAAAAATCCTGGGGTTTTGGCACTTTGCACCCTAACTTAAAAGTTTTGGCACTTTGCACCCTGAAAATACAAATTAGTTGGCACTTTGCACCCTAGTGTGTTTTGAAGAAAAAAATTATTGAAGAGTATAATAGTTATTTTCAAATATTTTTGGCACTTTAAACCATAAAGGTATAGATTTTGACACTTTGCACTCTGAAATATAGAATATTGACACTTTACACCCACAAAATATAATTTCTGACATTTTCAACCCCGACTTAATATGATAATCTAAATTATGTAACTAACATGCAATATAATAATATGTTAGATATGTAAACTTGTATTTTAGATATAAAGTAAATAATCTTGAGGATACTTGAAAATAAAATGAAGACAACGTCTTTTTTAAATCTAAATTTTACAGAGAGAAAATGTTAAAATAAGTTATTATAAAGTTAAATAAATTTAGAATAACAATTTTATGATTTTTGTGCATAGAAATGACCATTTTATCTCTACATCGCCGACATTCATGAGTCTATTTTTTTTTTAAAATATATTATGGTGCAAAATGTCCTACAAATTATATTTTTAGGGGGCAGAGTGCCAAAAAATTTAACTCGGGGTGAAAGATGCTAATATTTTATAATTTTAGGGTGCAAAATACCAACATTCTATATTTTAAGGGTGCAAAATCTATATTGCCAATGTGCAAAGTGAAAAAAAAAAATTGAAAATAACTATTCTACCTTCTATTAATGAATTTTCTCACTAAAACACACACTAGGGTGCAAAGTGCCAAATAAATTATATTTCCAGGGTGCAAAGTGCCAAAACTTTTAAGTCAGGGTGCAAAGTGCCAAAACCCTATAATTCCAGGGTGCAAAATGCCAAAAACCCAAAAATCCTCTGTGCTTAGTTTTAAATACCACACTCGACTCAAGTAGTATATATTTATAATTTCATTTTTAACTTTTGGTGGAATGAGAAGATTACTCTTATGTGTTTGTCTTTTTTTTTTTTAAATTTATTTATTCTTTTAAAAAAAATAAGTATATACTACTTGGATCGAGTGTGGTATATAAAATCAAACACAAGGGGGTTATGGGGATTTCAAATGACATGTAGGGGTTTTTTTGGGAGTTAAACAAAGCATAAGGGTGTTTTTATCTTTCGATGTCAGGGGTAAAATTATCATATCTAAAGCAAAATTTAAACAAATAATTACAATTTTGAAGTTTGAAACACTCTTTTTTTGGGGGTATATTTGGCACTTATTTAAAATCATAGAAAATTTTTTAAATGTTAAAATAACACACGAAAACTTTTGGGAGTTAGTCAAAGCATAGGAAGTATTTTTATCTTTCGCTTTTCAAAAACGAAATTGAAGATCTAGACAATGAAGCGGAGACAGCTTGAGGATCTTGCAGACGAGCAAAAGAAAGAAGAGAAGCAATGAGTACGGCTGTCTATTTTAAATTTCAGAAATTTTGTCTAACGCTCTATTTCCGATTTCTTATTCATTTATTGATAAAATGATAGTATATATTTTTTCAAAATATTGCATTAGAGTAATTATGTCATTTCATACAATGACACAAGCATATTAATGAGTTTCAATTTTAGATAAAATTAGATAGTGTTCGCAAGAACACGCGTTACATTTAAACATATTTGTGCGCGCGAGTACTGCGTGCGGCAATTGCTAATTGTATTATAAATCAAACATTTCAATTTTATAAATTTTATATTGTATTATAAATTCAATATTTATTTATACAATAAAATATTATTGATATAGTTAGTGTAAATATAATTTTATATTTATAAACTGTATTATTAAATATTATTTAATTTGTTATTATCGAAATTAAATTTTTAATAAATATGTAAAAGAAATTGAAATATTTATTGAATATTATGGACAATTATAAATATATCAATTATTTTGATGGTAAATATATGATTATCATTTATATAATTTATAAGATATAAAAATTAACATCAAAATATAAAATTTATAAGATATTATAAATATTAGAAATAACCCCAAGGACAAAATTTAAACATTTTAAGAACAAGAAGTTAATTGTAAGGAGGTAACAAATGAGGGAATCTTTGTAGTACCCAATACATGGCGTGATATAGTTAGATCTTACCTAAGGGGGTAACCGTAATTTACCCAAATAATAATACAATGGGGAATGCAGAGATTGCACGATTAGTATAAAGCAGCAAAGAAGAAGAGAAACTAAACAAGGCTTAAGCAACTTAATCAACAAGGCCATTCAATCAGTGAGAAGCAAGAAATCCCTTTAAAATCTTTATAGATTAACAACCACATAGCAGTCCAATATCTGATTTTATCACATAACTCCTCAGCATAATGCTCCTTCGTCTATTTCACGTAAATAACTAGTAGAAAACCAAATTATCACCCAAAAAAAAAAAAAAACTAATAGAGAACCCGAAATCAAAGCAAAATATATTCAAACTAGCCCATGTATCTTTCTTGTTTCATGAGAAAGAGAAACAACACACCATAGTGAAGATTGTATTTGCTTTTGCTTGTCCTACAAAAATTTGAAAACATAATTGAAGACTCCTAAGTTTACCTTCATTTGCAGCCTTAAATGTACCTATCCAGTACTTCCATGTCAATAAGTAGAAGCTAGACAGAGGAAATAAAAAGACACATCCAATTTCAATATAGTATCAGTTTCAATATCCAGCCACAACTTTTACTATAATGACATTGAAAAAACCATTGGAATTAGTAATGTTTAGAAGAAGCCAGGAATTTCTCCTGGCATTGGAGCCAACTCATTGTTGTTGAACCTTTCCTCATCATAAAAACAAGCATGAACTACCCTACCTCCAAAGAAGCGACCTTCGAGTTCTATAATGGCTTTAGTTGCTTGTTCCGCTCTCTCAAACTGAATAAATATTCTTACAGCTTCTTCGTGTGGGAAGTTTGGTTCTGTAATCTCAAATATGAGGACACGAGTAACTGTACCAAATTTAGTACACTCCTCCGCCACCTCACCTTCCAAATCATCATCTACCTCACCTGGGCCAACCTTCAGAGACAAGCCACAAAAAGTCGATTACAAATTTTACCATGCACATACATTACAGCTAAAAGCAAGGATAAATAGCAAAGAAAACATTTTGTTTATTTAAGGTACCGTTGGCTTCCACAAAAACTTTGTAACTCCTAAAGAATCTTAATGTTTGTTAATATGATTTATTTGTACTAGATGATGCCTTCTAATTAGATTCATCCATGCTCAATCTGTTTCCATAATTATTTTCTTCACTATTTTACCATTTTATGCTTGGGTGCTTCATCTATGCATCACATGAGAAGCAAAAACTTGCATACTTACTACTCCATGGATATAATGAGTACACTCCGAAGCACTTGAAAGAGAAAAGAGATGAATCTATTTTGTGAAAGAAGCATTATTATGCGATCAAAACGAAATTAGTGACCTTAAGTCATCCTTATCCCCAAAGAAAACAAAAGGTACACATTATCTTACTCTTTTAAGAGCTATATATGGAAAATATGAATTAGGGGAATGTAATAACGAGGATTGGACAGTGGACACAATAATGTACAGAAATTTAAACTTAACAGTATTCAGTCTCAAAATTTGGTACATGCAATCTTTGGGACATGATTTCACTGCATACTGCCCCTCGAGGATTATTTCCAGGAAAAGAAAAAAAAAAGGTAGATAGTTTTGTTGAACATAAAACACACTGAAAAATGAAGCCAGTGATATGGATAATGTTCACTAACACATTAGCTAAAATGATGTAGATGGCTAATTTTTTCTAAGCTTTGACTGCTAGGCACTAAACTATGGTAACGCTCAAGTAAATCATTATTAGACACCTTACATTCTTAAATTATTTCAACCAATGGGTAGTTTAATGGCACTAAAATCCTCGTAGAGATATATGTATTAAAACATACAATGGCCATGTAATTGGAATTGAAAAAAAATGTACTCAAATACGAATAATAAAGTATTTTTAGGTCCACTTAAACTTCAATTTCTTGGTCAAACACTATCGTAATTTCAAATTATGCTTCAACAAGTAGCTGTTTCCCATTCCATTCTCTAATAAAAGTTGTAAATGTCCACACTGGAGTTCATAGACTTGTTATAGGCCAAAAGATGGGTGGAGCTGCTAAACCTATTCAAAACTTCATCGTATAGGAAAAAGAATAACACTAGTTACTTATTTATTTCCCAGTAAACTCATTGCTTAAAAAGCAACTCATTTATTATGATCTAGGTCATCTGTTGGTTACCTAACAGCTAAGAGAAATGTAACCTTTTCCAAGTATGCTTACGTTACTAAAATCATTCTAAGCCACTGTCAGCAGACAATTTCAACATGAGGAACGACGCCTAGAAGTTAGACTAACATGAGATGTAACAATCTGAAAGCCCTAACCTCCAAGGTCACAATGAATACCATGAAATTAATCAAAGCACATAGTTGAACTTGTATAAATTTGATACCATGTTTCGAAGAAGCACAACCCTGGTGGGAGTCCCATTGAAATTAACACTCTTAACCTTCTTACTAGACTCGCTGGCGTTGACAATAACTCCAGCTCTCTTATCAGTCTTCTTGGCCACCAATGGTGTCGTAATCCCCTGCTCCTGCTTCCCCAAACCCTGTCCTTGCTTCCACCCCATCTTCGCCATCATCCTCTGAGCCGCAGTCATCTTCCCTTCCGCTCCTAATCCTAATCCCCCGCTCTCCGACTTCCCAATGCTAAATCCTTCACCTCCTCCATTCCCCTGCGGAGGAGGGGGGGATGGCGATTTTGGGACACCACTTCCGCCGCTCAAAGCCGCCCTCCTTCGCCACGCCTCCTCTCCAGAAATACTCAATTCCTTCTCCCTGTCCCTGTCCCTATCCCTATCCCTATCCCTATCCCTGTCCCTGTCCCTGTCCCTCTTCTCTCTTTCTTCCCTCTCCCTCTCTCTCCTCTCTCTCTCCTCCAATTCTCTCCTCACCTCCGCCTCAGCTTGCTTCCGCTTTCGCTCTCGGAGGTAGTCATCGTAGTCGTTGGGCCGGGCCGGGTCGTACTCATCCACGACGGAACTGGTGACTCCGACGAGAGCGGGCTGAAACGACAACGTGCTAGGGTTTGGGTTTATGTTCTCGGACTGAATTGTAGTACTACTAGTTTGTTTGCTGATGATTGCTGGCTTAGGTTTTGGGGGTTGAGATCGGATGATTGTTTGGGGAGGGGGGAAGGGTTTGCGGAGGGTTGATGGTGCCATCTTGGCGCTGCTGGACCAAACATTGGTGGTGGATGTGGTGGTGGTGGAACTGTCGTCCGTGGCGGACGTTGGTGGGGGTAGGTCGCCGTACAATCCACCCAGCATTTCGTAATATTTAGAGCGTCTGGGTGTGGAGATTTTACGAGTAGTGCGAAATTAACCTTTAAACTAAAAGTTATTTTGGCCCTCAAACTGGAAATTCAACTGGACATTTAAACTGAATGATAATTGGGCTTTAAAAATCAAAGTTAGTTGGGCCATTAAACCAAAAGGACCAACTGGAACTGGCAAACCAAACCCGGCAAGAACCAATTCTTTTTGAGGTGGGTTGGACACATTAAGTGGAATTCGAATTCGAGTCCGTTTTATTTTGTAGTGACTAGTTCCTTCCGCTAGACCAATCACTTTTTGATCAGGGGAGAGATTTTGAGGTGGAAGGAACACACATATTTTTAAATTCAAATTAATGTGAAAAAAGAAAAATAATAAAACACAACAACAATACGTATGTATCCGGTAATTATGTATAAGAATAATTATCATACATGAACCTTTAATTGCAGTCCATAAATATCAATTTAATTATACTCCATGTTTTGTAATAAATCAATATTTAATGCCCTTTTATCGTACAATTTGATTTACCAAATGATAATGTAAGTTGTAATTACAACAATCATTTATTTTAACTTAGATATTCATTTAACTAAAGTACGTTATTTCATTGTTAATTTGTTAGTTTGTCATAAAACATAAAAGTTACGACTTAATATGCCATCACTATAATATCCACATAATTGGTAAGAAATCCAGTCGTGGCTAATTCGGGAATTATTGTACTTTAACTTTAAGGATATGAATAAATAAAGAATTGCTAAAAGTGGACTTTCGTAAAGTCATTTAGGAAAATTCATATGGCATGTATTGAATTTAGGGATATAAATAAATTCAATTCAGAATTTCCTTAATTTGACTTTTATTATAGAATCGCTATAGTATTAGTGGCACAATAACAACAACGTTACCTGTTTTTAACTAATTATTATTATGAGTAGGTATTTTATTTTATTTCCTTTTGTGTACAGAAAGTCACAAACGTGTTTCGATGAGAAAATGAAAAGGAAAAACATTCGCATAGCATATAAATAAATACGTAGGAATTTTTTTTTCATGGATTTTAATAGGTTACTGTATACACTCACCCTCCCGCGATTGCAGGTAAGTATACGTTCCTCTCTCTTTCTCTCTCCCCTCTTATATGAGTGAAAGAAATTACTGATGAAATCCAATTCAATTAGATAAGTTAGGGTTTTCTTTTCTTGAAATTCAAAGATTTCTCTATTACTCGTTCTGTTTTATTTTAGGGGTTTTCTTGACTCAAGATTGTTGCGCGGAGTTCTTGCTACAGGCTTGGGCTGTATACGATAGGGTTTTGGAGTTGACGGATCTGGGTTGGAGTTTACAATTGGATCATTAAAGTTCAATATTCATCATGTTTTGGCGTATGACTGGCCTCCCCACTGCATCTCCAGTCAGTGTCCTCGTTTCTCTCTTTTACTAGATCCTTATGTTATTATTTATTGATCCATTATATTTCCACGTTGTTTCTTGATAGTTGGATTTGATTATGCTAAGTGATTTGTGTTTCTTGGAGTATTGTGAGATCTTGTTAGTGGTGGAAGTAATGGGGAATACGGTTCTTGGTTGTCTAGAAGGATACAGAATTCGAGCGATGGTGTATCTTGTTGGTCAATGTTCTGTTGTGTTGTTATTTTGTTTGTTTTCTGATTAGCGGCATTTGTGACTGTTTTTGTCAAATTTATTGTTGCCTGTGAAGTTTTGGGAGCAATGTAACAGTAGACCAAGTTAAGCAATGTTACTGTCATGTATGGTATGAAGGCTGGTAGAGCACTTCTGCTTGTTGTATAGTGCTAAACACCTCTGGCTGTATTTATAGATGGGACTATTTTAGCCAAACATGTTTATAAAATGAATGCGTAAACATATGAATTAAAACATAGATAATTGAAAGCTGTTCAGATTTTTGGAAAAAATAGTACGTTTGTAACCTGGAGAGCTATTTCAATGTTCAGGTTGTTTGCTTATAACGCTAACTGGATAACAGAGTAGTCCAACATGCCACACTGGACTGGTTGGGGATGTCATGTAGGTCTTTTAAGCATTCAGCTCATGCACAATTCACTTTATGGCGGAATTATGATCTAGTTTTTTTGTCAAATCTTATTTCTAGTTGCCAATATGTGTAGTTGTCTACATATGGAAGTCTTGTCTTCATGACTATGAGATTGTTACATTTTCTTTCTTTTTTGCAATTTAAAACTAGCGAGTTTTTCAGAAAGATCTTAAATCTCTTATATCTGCTGAGAATACCTAATATTTTTGTGGAAAAATATGTTTAAAAAGTTTTATACTCTTGATCTTCAGCAGTGCATCAACTTATATCTAGGCTCCAAAAGATATCTGGTTTTGTTATAACATGTTTCTTAGGCTTCAGCGTTTTTCTTGTGTCTCTGTGTGTTTTCGTAATTATGTTATCTTGTGCTCCATATTGAGAATTGGGAACACATATGATCAACAGTCTTGTTTTGATTCATGAATTGAGTCCTTTGCGTGTTCTAACCTATGTGTTCACTTGAGCTTTTCTTTTTCTTTTATCATTACGTTATGTCAGGTGGAAACGATTTTAGATAAAGAAAACTATACACTGGAGGAGCTATTGGATGAGGATGAAATAATTCAAGAATGCAAAGCTCTTAATGGCCGTCTTATTAATTTGTGAGCTTCTATTTCCATGAACGTACAAACTTGTAGTGTTATTTTGTTTTTTATCTTATATTTTACTTGTACTTGTTATGCAGTTCATGTTGAAAGTGGTTCTGAGAATAATTTATTTTTCATAGTTGTACTAACTGTTTCTTATGCTTCGAAGAATTTAATTGGTTATCTTATTTGCGTAAGGATGCC
This sequence comes from Penstemon barbatus, assembly GCA_003313485.2. Lineage (NCBI taxonomy): Eukaryota > Viridiplantae > Streptophyta > Magnoliopsida > Lamiales > Plantaginaceae > Penstemon > Penstemon barbatus. Next base: position 642,022 of record CM064877.1, read on the forward strand.
TTGACATGCAGACTGAATTTGCGCTTAGAGCGCGCATCAGAATCCTTCTTATAATTCGAAAATTCGTGAATCCTTACCGCTATGCTCCATATTTTACGAACGCCCACTAATTTTATGACATGTGGCTTCCACTATCTATTATACTACTTTTCACCTGACATCTTTTATCAAATTAAAGACTTTTTAATTGTAAAGGTTGGTCCTTTTATCTTTGGGAAGATAGATATACTTGCACACACTTCTTATATATTTATTATTGTATTAATTATGATGAAGTGGATAGAAACTTGATTCCTTTCCCACATAACATGCATATTATGTGTGTTGGTATTTCTTTAATTTTAGGACAAAATAGTTTTTTTAAGTTATTAAAATATAAAGAGTGCTCTTAGATACATAAGATTTAGAACATATATCTGATGGGCTAAAATGACTTAACCAACAATTTTATTGGTGAATCATTGTTTTACAGATCTTGATGGTTGTTATAGGGTTCTTATGAGGCTACCTTCTAAAGTTCTCTTATGAGGCTACCTTCTAAAGTTCACTGTGTTATATGTCTCAACTTAAATTGGATATGGAATATTGTTCTTATGAGTCTACCTTCTAGGGTTCTTTTCATGTATATTTGGTTTTTTTGTACAAATTGGAAGTAGATAATACTCCTCAGGAATGAGGACAGTGTACCATCATACTGTTGATTTCAAGATGTACTTGATTCCATGGTGCATAATTAGAAAGGGGACTAGACTTCAATCTTAATTCAGGATTTGCAAGATCAAATACTTATTTTAAAGAAATGGCCGCTTGGGGGAAGTAGTTCGCTGGAAGTATATTTGCTCTCAAGTCTCAACTAAAGCGAATCTAGTAACTATGTTCTTCAGAGAATCTTGATTATTTACTATATGTTAAATGTTTTCATTTTTTGGCGATCCTAATCAAACATGTTCTTGTTTAAAGTGGTCTAGTTAATTTTCTCTATCCTTTAAGGACAGAAGAACACAATTTCCTTTATGCAAGTTACTTTTGTTTGTCAGAATATACAGGATATGCTTACTTGCATTTACACAATTGATCCAAAAAATCCATGCAGTTTGAGGGAAAGAGCTCAAGTCAAACAACTCATTCAATACATAATGGAAGAAGCTCCAGAGGATGCAGATAGACAACGAACATTCAAGTAAGCATGTGCAGGTTTTAGGTGTCTAGACATGCCAGGTCACTGCGTACCAAATCTATTTTAATGCGATTGTGATAATGTATTTCAGAGAAAGTAATGATGAAGAACTTTGTTTCGTTCTTCTTGTAGGTTTCCTTTCATTGCTTGTGAAATTTTCACGTGTGAGGTTGACATAATACTCAAAGCTTTGGTTGAGGATGAAGAGGTGCGAAGTCTTGAGAATTTTCTATAATTAGCTGGATCGTTTTAATCTTGAACCTATTTTTTATGTTTTAGAATTTTTTTGAACTTTATCAGTTATTACTGCTTTTGGTTCACAGTTGATGGACCTGTTATTCTCTTTTCTGAATCCTGAGCGCTCCCATAGTAGTCTCTTGGCTGGTTATTTCAGTAAGGTATGATCTTTGATGCTTTGATGATCTTAGTTTTAAGTGTGGTTCACCATTATGCCCAACTTAGTCCAGAAGATCTGTTAGAGGATGAATTTAAAGGGGGGAACGATCGATGTAGGGATATATATGACCCCACTATTAGAGTTGAACTGCCAATCTATTTTATCAAAATATCATGTTGACATGGTAAAAATAATATTTTTCTAGGCTTAACATTATTATAGTGGATGTTAAAAGTTAATATTCTCTCAGGCTTAACATTATTGTATTGGCACCTCTGCACTTTTGGTTTCCCGATTTCCTTTGTTTTTTGAACTATCAAGTTCTTTTGTTTAAAAAAGGCATCACATGATTGAAGTCCATGTTTTCAGTCAGGCTGAACATTATTAATGCTTCTTTGCAATTTTGGCTTCCCCTTGTGATTTCATTGTTTAATAGGTCATTTTGTAACGGATGACCACTATCACTCATGCAGTGATAATTGTTCACCATTATCTTACATTAATCAGGATCATGCTCTGTCTCTGTGTGTGTGTGTGTGTGTGTGTGCCTGTGGTTTCTCACAATGGCTTGGACTTTTGGAAGTTCATATGAGTATCAGATATGAGCCTGTTTATCAATCATGGAATTCTATTTATCTACAATTTCTCCTTCTGTTTAGTTGCTCTTCATAATTAAACATTTGCTTTGTGAATATGCAGAATATGTTCATATATGTGCAAAAAATTAAAGTATAGCTGTTATTTGTTTTTTTGCATGTTTATGTTTGTGGCTTTATTGTTTGAGTGATAATAGCTATATTTCTAAAGTTTTAAATGTCTAGTTATTTCGCCCTGTTGAAATATTCTTTCTATGTTTGAGCTCTTTTTTAATAGGCGTAAAATGTAGGTGTAAAGATATTTTATATGTCTACTACATTTTGGAGACAAACATATATTGTTATTATCATTTTTTCCAACAGGGGTAAAAACCTGTAAAGATATTTCTATGTTATTGTCTATTACATTGTTGCTCCCCTGTTGTATGAGTTGGTTTCGGAGTAAAATATCTTTACATTTGCAAATGGTACCAAGGTCTGAAAATTGAAGAGTGATTTAGGTTTAGAAAGACTCGAGAGAGTGAAAGGCATAGGAAACTTGGATGGTATGCAATTTAATGTTGGTTCATTAATTATATCTGTGAAGTCTACTGTTGAACGTGCTTAGATATCATTGTAGGTTTATAGTTATACTCTGATGGCTGTTCTTTGCTGCATGAAGATACTTTCAATATTTTTTGGTATATGCTTGACACTCTGATTTTTGTGTTGCTAGGTTGTCGTATGCCTTTTGCTGCGGAAGACAACTCCTCTAATGAATTACATTCGGGTGAGTCCAATTGTTTCTTGTAATCCATTTTCTTATTTTCTCAAAATTTTAGCCTGATAAATTTCAGGCTCCAACTATATTACCATATCGTAGTTCTAAAATAGTTTATTTTTCACAAGCCATGATATCAGTCATGACTCTTGACACTAGTGTTCTGTTGATATTGTTCTATTGCTGTTTGAAGGACACTTGTTGCCCTTTCTATGATAATAAGGTAAAATAATAGTTCAGAGCCTGTTTGGTTAGCCCACTTTCCAGAATGTTTTTTTGTTTTTCAATCACTTGTGTGACATGTGGGCCATTTGTCTCTCTATTCAGAAATGTGTTTGCTGTTTTTGTGTTCTGCCAAACATTCTGAATAAGAAATTGGCATTTTACACAATAGAAATACTGTTTAGAAAAATTCGAAACCAGAGCCACTCAATCTTCTACAAGACCACGCACCAAGAACCAAAAGGTTCCAACCCACCCCAAAAAATAAAGTTATCATCTCATCCGTTTTCATTCAACAACTGGGGTGAGCTCCGACGTCATCTGGCGTCCAACATGGACCTTATATTCATCAAACCCTAACTGAATATTGTCTTGAAGTTAACTTTTGCATAAGATAACCATCTGGTGCCTAAGTGTTTTGAGTATGACAGCAATACACGTAGGCTGCATAAGAAGGAACTTGAACTTCTCTTACACTTTATTGGGTCACATAGAATGTTGAAGTTGTTAGGGAGTTAATATTTCGTGTTCTTTTTATGAAATTACAATTTTTTAATCTAAGATCTTAATTTGGTATTGTTCAGTGATATGTATTATTTAGTTGCGACGTGTTGACTACTTCAAACAGCCCTAGTTATTTGTAGAAGATTTTCACTAAATTTTATTATTCCAACTACCTATATCTATAAGCTATTTTTTTGGTTTTAATTCTCCTTTGCAGATTTTACGTTCCTGTTAAGGCTTATACATATGTTTAAAAGTTGAATATTTAATTCCTATCAGATATGGCATTTTAAATTTCCAAGTGCTTAAATGCTCATCTTGTTTATGCAGGCTCATCAGGATATCATTAAAAAACTTGTTGACCTAATTGGAATTACTTCTATGATGGAGGTTTGTTCAACCCCCCGATTCCTCCCAATGTACCTCTGTAGAAGATATCTTTGTTTGAAATCATAATATATTTCTTTTGGGCAGGTTCTAATTCGTTTGATTGGTGCTGATGAACATATATATTCGAGCCATGCGGACTGTATGCAGTGGTTGGAAGATTTGAACGTGTTAGAGATGATTGTGGATAAATTCAGTTCATCTGTAAGTTGCATTAAGCATGTTTAATATTGTATAGCTACATTTTTCCATTCTTCAATCCTTAGGCGCTTCTTGAAGTCCATCGTCATGAGTGGTACTGCTGGGGTCTAATGTTGTTTTTGATACTTGGGGGATTGAAGTTTGTTGCAGCTTTTGAGTTTGTTTTCAATTGATCGGTTGATCCTATGAGAGGCTAACCATTCATTTGTTTTTGGCTCTTCATTTGGTGCCTATGATTTTACTGAGCTGCATCTTCTGTCTTTCTTTTTATTTCTATTGAATCAGCTCAAGCTTTAGTTTTCTGGGACATTATGTGCAAAACTAAGTTTCCAAGGCACCAAATGAAACTTACTTCTCAAGGCTATTTGAGAAGTAAAACTAAGTTTCTAGGACATTATGTGCAAAACTAAGTTTCCAAGGCACCATATGAAACTTACTTCTCAAGGCTATTTGAGAATTAAAACTAAGTTTCTAGGACATTATGTGCAAAATAAGTTTCTGGGGACATTATGCCACTGCTATTTGAACATGAAATTTACTTCTCAAGGCTTTAAAGTCTGTAGAACATGCATTTTCAAACTTGCTTTGTTTCTTAAAAAAAATATCATATTAGTTGTGTATATATGCAGGACTGCCCTGAAGTGCATGCCAATGCTGCAGAAACTCTTTGCGCAATTACGCGATATGCTCCGCCAGGGTTGGCTTCAAAAATCTCCAGCCCGAGGTTGCATTCCTTTTACTCCTTTTGTTTCCAGACCCATCTTTTTCTTGTACTGACTGACACTGGGCTGTCATAGTTTCATAGGAAGATTGTTTCATCATGCTCTGGAGGACTCAAGACCAAAATCTGTTTTGGTTAACTTGTTATCAGTCTGTATATCCTTGTTAGACCCTAAGAGGTTAACATCAGGGATGTATTACATGTATAACCGCCAAATGACTCATGGATCAGGAATTGCTGCTAATCCTGAGACTGTTGAAGGCATGCTGGAGAGCCTAGGTAGGATACTTTGTATTCATACCAGTGATTATTAACTTGACTCCAATATGCATGGGAAAGCACCGTCAATAGGAATAGGGAGTGATTTATTATTTAGGTAAACTTTTGAAAGAATATTTGAGTCCTAAAAAATCATTTGCATGATTATGTGTTAAGTACTAGAAGACCCACATATCTATTGATGCAATGTTTGACTTAAGTTCTCTGACTTATCACGAATAAAGCAAGGCTCACTGTGACAAAAAAAAGGTGATAGTTACCCTGAAGTTATGAAATAAGCATCTATTAGCTGTAGGTCGTATTTGACAGTTATACTTGAGATATCATCGGCTAGTATAATTTTTGGACAGTTAATACTTGAGAAATCAAGATGGCTCTCAATTTAGTCATTGGTAAATATGATTGCCATTTTCGTGATAATCCTGATATTGCGAATATGCTTGCTTAGTTGGAGAGAGAAGCAGGAGGAAAAAACTGATAAATATTTTCGCACCTCAATGAAACAGAGAAAAATCAAATTCTAATGATAAAGTTTAGTGTAACCATTGCCTTCTCAGGATAAGTTAGTTACTCTAGATGTGCCATTATTGGATTCGTATTTGTTAGTTAAAGTCTGAAAAATTCTGTGTAGAAATGTTTATGATAGTTGTATTCAAGATCTCTAATATCGGAATGTTAAGAAGAGAATAAACTGGTTTATTGGGCAGGTGATTTGCTCAAGCTTTTGGACCTTTCGTCTGAGGACTATGTCTTGCTCACTACATATGGAAAACTACAGCCTCCTCTTGGAAAGCGCCGTTTAAAGGTATCTTTTGTAAATTGAGTAACGCTAGAATTTTTTTGTTGCGAATTGTTATCGACTCTTCTACTTCTTCAGTGAAATACTTGTTTTAGAAATTCTCTTGTGTTTCTAACAAATAACAAATTGCTTTTATGCTTTTGCATTTCTGTGCCACCCATACTTTTCCGTAGTTTCTCTTATATACCAAATTATCTTGTGTAAGAGAATTGATCAATGTTGTGGATGCAAGTCTGATTTTGAATATATGGTGGATCTCAGATTATAGAGTTCATCTCAGTCCTAGTAGCTGTTAGTAGTGAAGTTGCAGAAAAGGAATTTATGCGCTTGGGTGCTGTGAAACGTATTTTAGAATTATTTTTTCAGTAAGTTCTTTCCCTTCAGCTTCTGATTCTAGTCAATTAGATTTAATTGAAAAATATTCATACTCTAATCATAATTGATTGTAGGTATCCGTACAATAATTTCTTACATCACTATGTGGAACACATTGTAACATCTTGCTTGGAGAGCAAAAATTCTCAGTTTGTTGAGCATCTTCTTCGTGATTGTAATCTAATTGGGAAGATTATTGAAGCAGAGACGAACTCCAATTTGGTTGCTGGCACCAGCAAGGTAAGTGTCTAGCATGTAAATCTACTGTTGAAAGTTTTAGATATTATCGGTTTCTTTGTTTAAGTGTTGAATCAATTTGTATTTGTGTCTTGCAGCCTACTGTACCAGTGGAGGGAAGATCGCCACCCAGGATAGGGAATATTGGTCACCTGACCCGTATTGCTAATAAAATTGTGCAGTTGGGGAATAGCAACAAGGAGATACAGACATTTCTGCAGGTTTTACCAATCCTTTTTTTGTTTCCAAAAAAATTAAATTAAAATGAAATAAAATTGATTTATACTCAATTTTCACTGTGTATTGCACTACCCTCCAAAGAACATGTTTTATGACGATGTTAGACTTAGTATGTTGTTGTTGGTTGGGTTTGAGCTATCTCCATCTTTGTAGTTATAAGCTTGTACTTCAATGTGATTTTTCTTTTTCCTCCTTTTGGTATTGATGGCTTTGTGATTGCTGGGGTCTTGTTTTCTATGTCCGTACTCAGCATCAGGCATAGTGAAGTTTGAGTGCATGCATTTGTATATTAGCTATCTTTTGTCAATCTTGCGATGTCATGAGAAGCACTTCAAAACATATGTACTGTTCATTATTTGATATACCTTCTAAGAAATTGTATCTTGTACTGTTTTATTGGCAGGAAAATAGTGATTGGGTTGCTTGGGAGACAAATGTGCTGCTTAAGCGCAATGCGTTGGAAAATGTCTTCCAGTGGGCTTGTGGGTGAGTTTGTTATACATTGTCTCAACATGCTTCACGTGTCCACAAACTCTGATGAGTATTTGTCCCTCGTTTACTAAACATAATGTTCTTTTGCTTATTTTAGTAGTCCACATTCAGTTGATTCGGGCATTATGCCATGCATGTTGCTATAATATAACTAAGTTTGAATATGCATTTCATGTCATGTTACCTGGGTGAGCAACTTGAGTTCTTGATTGGAAAATAAGGGACGATGAACATTCCTAAGACATCGGTTTGCCTGTATGGTAAATGAACATAATACGAGAAATCTGTAATTAAGCTAAATATCAATGAAAGCAAGAAGTCTGACTAAAGTCACTAAACATCTAGTTTTTGGAGCAAGAGTTAACATTCTGACTTTTTATTTGTATCGTGCAGAGTGTAATGATAGGTAGCTAGATTGCTAAGTTGTTGATAATAATGGTAGAGACTAGAGTAGTGTGAAGAATTGAAGATTATTTGGTTGTAGGTCTGTGATATGTGTAAATTTTCTAGGCTTAAGTACATTGTGATTCTGTTTCATTTGAGGTAATAATGTTGCAGACGGTAATTCTCAATTGCATGGTACATTGTCCTATCGGTTTTGCAGGAGGCCCACTTCACTGCAGGATCGGACAAGAGACAGCGATGAGGATGATTACCAAGACAGGGATTACGATGTTGCAGCTCTGGCAAATAACTTGAGCCAGGCCTTTCGATATGGAATCTACAGCAATGACGGCATTGATGAGGTTTATTTTGTGATATAGTTAGTCATATTTTGCGTCTCCTGAAAATTTAATGTTCTGAAAGGACTAAAGATGTAGCCTTAAATTGTGTTAGCTTATGTAGTTTTCTTTTATGAACAAGTTTATCTATTTATTTTGTGCAGGCTCACGGTTCTCTAGAACGGGATGATGAGGTATGCACTTGATAACCAAGATTCATGACTTCGTTGTTCCTTGTGTTCCCTTGATATTTGGCCAATTGATTATCAGTTGGAAAGACTAGTTAGCGGCGTTTTTGTGTATCAAGTGGAGTTTAATTTGTGGTCTACTAAGACACTGATTTCTGCTTCCCATTAAAGTGTGTAAATCAACAAATCCTATACCAAGGCTTCTACAACCTGTTATTGCACGTTTTATGATGTACATTTCAACATTTTTCAGTAACTGTAACAGGGTTGAGTGGGTGGGTGCAGGGATAGATATGTGGTAGTAGCGGACCCCATTCGTAAAAGCAGAATGTTTAAGGAGGTTTGTTGGAAAAGTAATGCAACACTGCAGCCAATGTGCTTACAATGTAGGGTTTACTGTTATTATTGAGAGTGACATAAATATATTATGAGGTGAACTGTGCCCTTAAGGAGTGGTGCAATATGGATGAAGAAATCTCTTTCCTTGCAGTATTGCTAAGTAATTTTTTGACTTTTTATATGCGCCCGAGTTGGTTATCTTAATGGGAATCCCTTGTCATCCTACAATAATACAATATCAAGATATTTGAGTTTTCATCTATTCTGAGTTCCTGCACCATAATTCTATACATGTTCTTTCCGTTTTTTCTCTTCAAACTTGTGTATGTAGCTTTTAACAGTCTCAAACGACATTGCATTTGAATTAATTCATTCTTATTATAACTTCCGCAGGATGTGTACTTTGACGATGAATCTGCTGAAGTTGTCATTTCTTCCCTGCGCATGGGAGATGACCAGGAAAGGCAAGTATATGGTTTTTCAGTTATGAACTTTTGCTAAATATCAGTTCCAGAGCTTGCGTAGTAATATGTCACTTGATCTTTATTCTTATTTGCCTGCTTGTGCTGACTATTGCCCATTTTTACAGCGGATCTCTTTTCACAAATTCCAATTGGTTTGCATTTGAGGATGACAGAATGGTTACTGAGCTTTCAACTGATTCAAATTCTTCCTCATCCCCCAACCTTGAAGGGCAAGAAGTCGTCGATGGAGGAGGTGATGATGAGGTCATTGTTGAGGAAGATGAGACTTTGGGGGACACTGCTACATCCCTACCTACTGAATCGAAACCCACTTCAGATGATAATACGACTGACAAATTGTCTGACTTGAGAGAATCCGAAACTGTTGGGCCCGACAAACAACCTGAGTGGGTCGAGTGGAGAGAAAGTTCTACTTCGGTTGATTTGCCCCCAACCTCAAATTCTGCCGATGAACCTGATTCAACTCAACCTCCATCTTTGCCAAATGGTGAGGTCCAAGTGGTATCAGAAGTTAAACCAGATAAAACGAATACTTCACCATCTTCAGCTGATGAGCCTGAACACAAGTGCAAGACCAATAGTGGAGGTTTGCTTGATCCACAAGAGATCGACTGTGGTACCAATCCTTCACAATCTGCAGAAGTGGGTCAAGAGAAATCAAAGGACATTAGAAAAGTTGATTCTCCTTCTGGAACAGAAGACGACTCTTCTCAACCTGATAAACGTGAAGAATATAATTGATATATGCAAATAAGTGTAAATTCTTCTGCCAAGTTTGTTACAAGATGAAGTGGGATGGCTAACTGGAAATGGTGCTGCTCATGAAAGTTCAAATTCTTTTTCCCATAGCCTATATGCAGCAACGTTCTACTGGGAAGCATAATCGTTGCTGTGTTCTCGCTCAACTCCCACCCCACCCTTTTAGTATTTTTACTGCTAGGAGAAAACCAGAACTGGTGTTGAAATGATAATGTATGATGAAAAGATCTTGTTTATATCTTGTACTTATTTTTTCTCACAACATTTTAATTGATGCTTTTTTTTGTTTCAAATGTTCGTAATTTGTTAACCCTGTACACAATTAAACAATATGAACTCATCTTTGGATGAACCGCTCTGTCATTTTTTGCTGGCTTGGACCAACGTTTTAGTTCATCAAGTTCCTTCATTACAGCAATTTGTGATATGTTATTATGTTGCCCATGTATGTTATTCATTGTCCGATCAGGAGGATGCAAGCCTCTACGAGACTTTGATCAAATGAATCATCAATTATACTATTGGGAGATGGGCGAAAGTAATAGAGTGAATTTGACGGAAATTGACTAAAATATCCTCCCAGAGGTGAGTCAAATGGTCATGAATAATCAATTATACTATTGAGAGGTGAGTCAAATGGTCATGAATAATCAATTATACTATTGAGAGATGGGCGAAAGTAATATGAGTGAATTTGACGGAAATTGATTAAAATATTCTCCCAACGGCGAGTCAGATGGTCACGATTAGGGTATAAAGTGAAGCGAAATTATGATTTTATTATTATTTATTTTGATGGTACAAAGAAAAAATAGCATGTTTTCATGGAGTAAAGTGGAATCAAGCCATCAAATTACTATAAACTATTACCAATATATTGTCAATAGATAAATAAACATAGTTAAGAATGTGTACAATAATAATTTCATATTAAAACCACTAAATAATTTATGGTATGGACGTGTGGTCTTGTTATATTTTTCTTTCTTTATCTTAGACAACGCGTAATTTATACAAATGGAAAAGGATGTTTTCTTTCTTTGTTTATAATTTCACTTATGGTCCGTCCTTCTGTGATTTATACAATCTGAAAGGAGCAATTCTAATTGTCTGTGTTCAGGAGTTAGGACTCGGTACTATACTACATAAGTGCCAACCAAATAACGTGCAAGTCAGCTCCCAATCTCAAGGTCATTTTCGTCATTTGATTGGGAGCTGATTTGCCCGTGATGTGCTCTGGCTGGATTTGTGCTTGGAAAACAGACCTAAGGGGGAAAGTGCAATAATAACTTCATGTCAGGGTGGTAGGGCTGAAAATCAAATCAAGCTACTCGATACTCGGCTCGAGTTCGTTCGATAAAAGCTCGTTTGAGCTCGGTTCGTCAAATAAATCAAACAAGCTTGAACAAGATTTCTCGTTCGATAACTTTTAAAGCTCGGCTCGAGCTCGACTTGATAAGCTAAAAATTGAAAAAACACATGTAAAATATCAAGCTACTTGATACTCGGCTCGGGCTCGTTCGATAAAAGCTCGTTTGAGCTCGGTTCGTTAAGAAATCAAACCAAGCTCAAACACAAAATTTCAAGCTCGATAAAATTCAAACCAAGCTTGAACAACGTGTCGTTCGATACCACTCGGCTCGTTTACACCCCTACAGGGTGGACAATGTAAGTTGTATGTTCATGGAAGAAAGTGTAATTTTTTTTTTTTTTTTTAAAATATCAGTTAGTTTAGTTAAACGAAACTTACGCACATAACATAGATAAAGAGAATTTAAATAGAATGTGTAGTGCGAGTTATAAAATAAAAATAAAGAATGTGTAGTGCTATTCGAGACAAACAAAGCAAGGAGGAAAAAGAAAGGAAAAAAGAAAAGAGATAGAGGAATGTAATTCTTGCGAACGGAAGGAGAATCGGACAAAGATATTAATAAATGAATGGCCGAAGGAAAGAGAACTGGAAGAGGCGGACGTACGACATAGACTTTGTGAATTAATACTTCAGTGTATTGTATGTGAGAGAAATAAATACCTTGTGTATCCAAAAGTTGTATTTGTATCCCTCGATTAAAATGAGGAAATAAATATATCAATAGTGTACACAAGAATATAAATCACCATGGCACAATTACAATACATTGTTTATCCAAAAGTTGCTTGTATACCTCGATTAAAATATGAGGAAATAAATATATCAATAATGTGTACACAAAACAAAACAGATATATTTAACTAATTCTAAAATTCGAGTAATGCACTGATGCTCCTCCTATAGTCCTATATATTACACTTCATCTAAACTCCCAAGTAATGCAGTAATTCAAGTTCCTAATTACATTTGCTCATCAGATATAGCATTAGAATCTGCATCCAAGCTACGCCTCTTCTTCTTTCCTTCCCCATGTCTAGACCTTCTTGGAGCTTCATCTTCGCTTTCACTTTCATCATTTCTGTAGCTATTTCCACCACTATAATGTTCATCATTTTGCGTTTTCCCCCTCGACTGATACCTCCCTTGATCTGAATTATCATTCCTATCACTAGTTGGTGCCTTTTGATCTCTTATAGCTCTATTAGAATTTTGAGAAGGTTGTGATGGATAATAAGGAGGCATTCCCACTGGCCGGCCAGGTCTTGCCGTGGCGGGACCACCTGGACCCATGAAAGGAGCTCTTCCAGGGCCCATCATCATCCCAAACCCACCCGAAGGCCGACCAGGGAACATCATTGGGCCAGGACCTGCAAAATCACCAGGAAATCGTGGGCCATATGGCCCAAAGCCACGTGGAGCCATATTGAATAGATCAGGCCCATAAGAAAATCCATCACCACCCATCATGTTTGGTGGAAAACCTCGTATACCAGGGAAAGGCCGGGCCCCACGTGCAAGAGGCATGTGAGGTGGCCACATCATTCCTCGACCTCTTCCCCTGCCTTGAGCTCCAAACATTTGTCCGGGGCTTTCTTCCTCTTCTTCACTTTCTTCTTCTTCCTCTTCTTCGTTATCTTCAAAAGGTACTATATCTGGATTTTCACTCCCATTGTCAATGTTTACACCCTTTGCTTTCTCTTCTTCTCGCTTTGATTCTGCTGCAAGCGAGACAGCCTAGGAAAAGACAAAAAAGTTCGCAATTATGATCATATAATACTCGTTATACAATACACTACTTTCATGAAATTACTTGAAATCCTCAAAGCATGCTCGTATATGATTTGGGCTAATTTTGAAATTACTGAAAGTTCAAGATACTAGTATAAAATATCCATAGCATGTCCACATGATTTATACTAAATATTGACTGAGCAGGTAACAATACTATGTGAAATTATTTTTCTCAACACATCATCTTGCAACTTAAAAATTATGCGATTGGAATGCTCATATTTTTTATGTTGAGCATTCACATTGCATTCTTATACAATTCATGCAGTTTAGATCTCGATGCTTCATCATTAGACTTATTGCTAAATACTAATATTGCACAACCAAAAAACAGATTGAACCTATTTACATTAATCATAGAACTATAAGATAGTCAAGCAAGTTATTTCAACATCACAGATATTGGGCGCATCTAACTTCAAGAGATATTAACAAGTTCAGGGTTGAAATAAATCTTTAATCTATAAAAAACCCACTCAATTTTTAAAAATTGCAAAAGAGGAAAATAACCGGCTGTACAAATTTCTGTCATGTAAAGGCTGTCAGCCTAGTTATGTCCTTCCCTAGAAAATATTGTCGTATAGTTAAGTTCATTCAAGAACAGTAGCAACATGCAGCTAATGGACTGAAGATATATAGACATAACAAGTCATCTTTTGACCTACAACATTCCTAGAGAGAATCCACTAAAATATGACGAACTCGGTGTTGAGAATACAATTACCATAAGATCACTGTCTGGCTCGAGGTAGAGCAAGGATGCCAACTGCTCACCGATAGAAGGCTCAAGTTCTTGGCAATCTCTACTTATCTGTCACAAAATGAACAGAGTAAGATCCAAAATAGTCCGCAAGTTTAGAAATGTTTCGCTCATGACAGGAAAGAGCAACAAGACAAGATGAAGACCTCAAAATAACGATGGGAAATAAAATACAATTACACTCTTCAAATCATCTAAAATAACACTGAAAATATACGTATTGTTGAGAATTCTGTCAAGAGAGCCGAGTAAAACCACTAAAAACATCAACTGAACTTCAATTTCATATCTTTACAAATATTAATGCTAAGAATTACTCTCTCTGTGCTAGTGCCTGTTACATGGAAATCAATTTTTAATTCCAAGAAAAATATATGTATAAATTGCTTGCCTTAAAAGTTTTCAGAATCATGAGTGAAGATAATAGTAATACTTCATAAGTTACAATAAATATTTTACATGTTTTTTAAACGACTTTCAAATAAGTACCTTCACTGGTAAGTTCTCGTTGTATGGGTTTCTTAAATGCCGAGTTTTGTTGAAGGACAGTTCACAGAGCTGCAGGCATGTATCATAGTCAGTTAATGCTCCAGTCCTTACGCATTATAAATGTACTATATAATTTACCACCTATAGGGACACACAATCCACAATATACTAAACTTCAATAGATATTCTAGATTGTGAGGACCTTTAACCATTTGAGAGCAAAATTTCTTCCATAATGAGCAGTTCCATGAGCATGCTTCCAGTTTCCTCCACCAACAAAGCCACCTATTCTGGAAGTCATCTTTGCACAACCCTAGTAAACCACAAGTAGACCTTTACTATGAATTTAAATGGCAGTCATTGTTTACTAGTGTAACAGTCCTTATTATATCGTTTTATCTGATATTTAAATATTACCACTCAAATATAATTTGTGTCTTCTGTCAACAACACGAAAACCCACCTGAAAATGTCTAGTCTTGTTAACAGAAAAGATCAAAATGACATTCTCAACAGATTCAAAAGCTTCATTAAGTTTAGCCTCATTGCTTCGCTGAGTGGCCCAAACTCCTTGTTGAACAGACAGTTCCAGATTCTCAATGTTGCAACTTTTGACCACAAAATACCTACAATGACCATATAGACATGGGATATGTGATTAAGTAACAATACCTCAAATCTTAAAGAGGGGGGGGGGGGTCCTGGAGACTTAGAACAAGAGATGACAAGTGTACTAACTACTTCAAAATTTTAGAATAGTAAATTGCAACGACATGCTGATAATAATAACTTATAAACCAAATGATGAACTTTAGCAACTTCATCGCATGTCTCCATTTCTATATTCCACATCACATGGAGGAAAAACATAAGTAATAGCCTCAAAGGCCTTCCCATTTCAGAATTCATCATATTTCATTGCAAGGAGACTGATGGCTGGGAGACAGACCCCAGAGGAACAAATAGATGAACCAATCGAATCTTAGAGAGCATAGCTTGGGACAGAGAGATCACACAATACAGGAATCTCATGTCCATTTATATCAAGGTATAATCATTTGTTGTACTTCTACTCATAAGCAACTTGGTCTCCCCTAAGCATGTGCCAAGTGGAAACATAAATACTTCATTCATACCTCAACTTTTGAAACACTAGTTTTAAGAGATCGCCAGTAGATGAACTAAATATAACGGCTAATGCTCGTGAAACTAAAGAAATGCCCAGTTTGCAATACCTATGGCAGTTTAAAATATTCAATCAGCATGCAGGAAGCATAAAGTTTCCATCAAGAACTCACATAGGTCCAGAAAATTAAACTACTTTAACCAGCAGTAAGAAACTATGTAAGATTGAAAAGAACAAGATTATCCCAAAAAATCATGGGTAAAGCCATGATCCTCATTTCCTCATCCTCACCCATTGCCCATATACAATCCTTAATAATAATCCAGGGTAAGAGAGTACGTGCAATCAGGTGTAATTCCCTGATTCGCCATCGAAATACACACTGGAGATGAGAAGTTCTCAAGACTAAAAGAGCACTCTGTCTGATCAACTTTCAAGAACTAAACTAGCAGCCCGATTCCATTTATTTTTATGAACAATGTACATACTTAGAAATATATTATCATTTTCCTTCACAAAAATTAAGCTTCGGACCAGAAAATCCATGCTATATTAACTCAGGATTTCTTAGTTTTCTGAAAAATGAGATAAAGCGTTAGTGAACAAGTTCTCCCCATAAACGTAGATTTGGTTTTCTATACCTCTGACCAGGTTAAAAAATAGGATGCCTTGTTTAAGACTATTTGTTTCTACTTGCTTCCCAATAACTTGAGGAGCTATAATTCAATTCAGCCAATAATTTGCAGCAAAAAGGAACAGCATGGCCATGTTCACTACTCAAAAGTGTTACAATGACTAAAGAACATGTATATCACCCACATCAGTACGTCCTACATGTAATAAGGTCAGACATCAGCCAAAGAACAGAAAAATATAAGCAAAGCTACTAAATACATTATCCAGAGAGCAAAAGCAAGAAATAAAAAAAAAAACGTGACAGCAGTTAATTACAGCTGATGTGGGATAGATCTCTTAAAATAACATCCACTTATAAATACATTATATTTTTTTCAACCTAATTAAAGACCTTGTTCTGAACAGACCTAGATGATCCTTGGGGCAGGGGTGTAGCATTCCGACTAGCTTGATTTTGCTGGCCATTGGGGATGTTCTGTATTTGGCCCTGGCTGCCCTGCTGCTGAGACTGCTGTCCTTGTTGTGGTAGTTGACCAGATTCTGTGACGCTGGTTTTTCCTACAAGAATTGTATCATTGGGTCCTTGTGATAAGTTAGGCTTTTCTGTCTGCTGACCATTATTAGTATTGCGGTTCTGAAAAAATCTGTTAGAGTTTCCAAAGCTGTATGAAGTCAATTGTTGAATCTTCTGAAGAACTTCTTCCACCGGAGGCGGAGGTCCAGGCAGCTTTGCATGCCTATACCTACAATCAGGACCATTTGGACAAAATCCCAACTTGTACCTGCAACATACGACCACCAATCAGAAAACAAAACATAAAGATCTAACAATCACAAACCATGAAAATACAGACATAAAAAAATAGCCACTTTCTTCTTCCCCTAAATATGAGTGAGTCTTATGTCAAGAAACAAGAAACAGACAAAGACTATACATGAGACGCTGTTTGGGAAAACACTAGGTTATGAAAGTATAGACATACTCCATGACTGGATACACTTTGACCTAATACAATGAAAACAAACTCTCACCCACACACACAAATCACAATCGAACTTTAACTTGTCAAAATAACAAACACAAACAAAAATAATCACAAATCATCATGACCAACCACTATTCCAAATTCCCAATTATCTAAAATCACCACACCTAAGACATATTCATTAATCTATATACATATTACTAAGAAAAACATCCACATTGCAAGAGAAATAAAAATTGTTACTTTATATATCTGATTTTTTTTTAACAACTGAAAGGCAACACATAACCGCATACATACATGTTGCATTCCTTGATATCCTCATTAGTATGCTTGTACACACAATCCTGCTCTCGACACTCTCCGTACAGCCGAAAGAATCGACAAACCGGCATCCGCGCCTTGTCGTACTGGTGAAGAAACCCACAGGCATCTCCTTTCATACACAGAGATCGCAGCCAGTGCCGACACACTGTCTGCCGGAAGCTCCGCCTTCCTCCTCCTCCTCCTCCTCCGCCGCCTCCCATCCCTTCGGCCGCCGCGGGGACTGCGGAAAAGTTATTAGCATTCGCAGCGGCTGTGGACCCCGAGCTAACGTACGCCGAGGGTTGAATAACGGGCACGGATGCAGTCGGATGTGTGGGGACCGTATCTAAACCTCCCTCAAAATCAAAGCTTAACCCTCCTTCTCCATCATCCATTTTTCCTAATTAATAATTAACTAACAATGTTTTTTGACTTGAGAAATTTTAATAGTGTGTATTGTGTGTGTGTGCAGTAAATTTGGGGTTGGAGTTACAGATGAGAGATTGAAGAGGGGGGTTTTGTATTTTAGTATTATATTATCATTGCTGTTGCCAGATTATGGTACAGTTTATTGGATGTAACCTTGTGTATTGATTGTTGTACCTTGAGCTGGTGGTGAGAGAATGGAAGACTGGAAGGAGTGGAAGAAGTAATAATATCGCACGGACATCACATTTTACCAGTGCCAAAAAACTTGAAAAACTAGTATTACTAAATTGTACAGATGAATAATATGCAATATAGCACATCAATCAATATCAATTTATGCGTTTCAATTGGGATTTTATTGGTTAATTAATATATGGCCATTTTGTTGCTTTTTAGAAAAAATCAAGTGTAGTTAAGTAGGTCATATAAATAAAAGTGTGACAGTAATTTTGGTCATTAAAATTTTATTATATATACAATGTCAAAGGCATTCATAACCATTATTTTATTCATTTAGGGATAGTTACCTACATAATTCCAATTTCAGGTTCCAAGTCTGCTGCTGCTGCTGCTGCTGATTGTCCTTAACCTTAGTAAAATAAAAATATGCATTAACACCATCACACAACTCAAGTGATGGAAATAAAAATTAAATATTATTGCACTGGCTACATTATTCCATCAGATAATTTACAATACTTTCTCATTGAAATTAATGTGATAGATAATCTAGGCTAAGATGATATTCCTATATCCTCAAGAAACAAACAAATTATATGAAAATCATTCTAATTAATTACTAGGTGCTGTAGTAGGAGCATTTAAGCCATCGAACCCAGGCCTCGTACCCGACGACACTTCTCCTTCCTCAATCTTTCTTGTTGTACCCTCTTGTATTACCTTTACTTCATAGGCCTTGGCAGTATCAAATGCCGCGTGCAACCCAAAGAACAAATAGTAAACCAGTAGTAGCAAAGTCCAAATCGCGAATCTAATGAATGAGTCCTTGTCTATTGAACCAAGAAGGAAAATGTTAATAGCAATGGATGCTGATGGCAACCAAGGTACCAATGGAGCTCCCCAAAGCTTAGGACTACGAGCTAGAGGAACAAAATACCGCAGTCCTGCAGTGGATAAAATCCAAATAGGCACTGTAATGCAGTAACCTATCCAACCTTTTTCGCTCGCATTCCAATAAATAGCAGTGACTGATGATGATCCAAGAATTAAGGCAAGGAAACCAATTAATCTGTTGCGGTTTTGATTGGAGGTCTCACCACTAACATAGTATCTTCGAACAAGAAGAGCCAATGCTACAAGCATGAATATAAGGAGTGTTGAGATTGATAGTAAATTAGATAAGATGTTGAGTTCTGTGAAGAAAGCAAGTACTGCTATGGCAGCAAGCATGACAACTGTGGCATTTATGGGCGTTCCGGTTTTGGGATCAACTTTCGCAAACCATGGAGGCATCATGTGTGTACGAGCAATGTGTGTAAGATATCGGGCCTGTCCCACGGCACTGACCAGCAGAACGGAAGTCATGCCTTTTAATGCTCCAAAAGCAACTACATACTGAGCCCAACTCCAACCTACCGCTTCAAATGCCCTTGAAAAAGGAGCATCAACATCAATATTTCCATATGGTTGCATGAGGCAGAGAGTTACAGCCATCAAGCAATATATGATAGTAGTGATCACCATTGAGCCCACAAGACCAATGGGGATATCCCTGCCAGGATTCTTGGTTTCCTCAGCCATGGTTGAAACTGCATCGAATCCAATATACGCGAAGAAGAGAACTGCAGAAGCTTTGAAGATCCCACGGGGGCCATATGGTGCAAAGTCGGTGTAGTTCTTGGGGTCTGATTTAATGAGCCCACATATAATGATGAAGGCAATTAAAACAATGTGAACTATAGAAGCAATGTAATTGATCCGCGAGGTGCCTCGTGTACTGACAACACATATAATACAAACAATTATGCAGATACCAACAGCTATGGGATCAAGTTGGTTGAAGCCATCACCTAGACCACGTGCCAGGATACGGAATTGATGTGGCTCGTAGTTGCAGAGTGTGGCGAAGTAGGATGTCCAGGAACGGGCCACTGCAGCACCACCAACTATATACTCAAGAAGGATATTTCCGGCAGCAACGAAGGCCATGAAATCACCTAGCTCCACTCTCAAGTAGGCAAATGAACCACCTGCAACATTGACAATGAGTTGGGACAAATACAAGAAAAATCAAATTAATTAGTAGTATATAATTTGGGCCAATACAGAATTCATCAAGCCCATAAACATCGTACTCAGAAAGGAATTGGCTCGAGTATATTTAACTGTTAACATCTCAATATGGACCGGTAAAAATTTGAAATACAGCGAGTTTGTGCAACTTTCTATGTCTTTCATAATCAAAATACCCTACAGTTCTCCAAATATTAAATCATCCATTCATTTGATCTCTAAAAATTTAACAAAACATTTCCACTTAATGCGCAAAAATAAAAAACACCTCAAATAATTCGAAAATTACTATAAAAATTCAAACTAGCTAGAACCTGCAACGGGGATTTCCACAGCGAACTCGGTGTAGCAAAAGACAGAAAGCAATGCAGAGATGCCAGAAACAACGTAGGATAAAACGACGGCAGGACCGGCATCATTGCGTGCCTCGAGTCCGGTGAGAACAAATATTCCGGCGCCAATGCAAGCACCCATGCCGAACCAGATCAGGTCCCACCACGTTAGAGTTCTCTTCATCTCGTGGTTGCTTCGAGCCTTCACCTCCAACTCCTCCTCCACACAAGACCGGGTCAAGATCCGATCCACCAGCCGAGCTGGAGTCTGCTTCAGGGCATTGGCGTAGTTGCCCCAACTCTGAAATGATTCTTCAGGGAGAAAATCGTCTTTCATGCACATCCAACCTCTCCGCTTCTTCGGAAACCCCTCTCCATTATTAATCTCAGTCCCTGCCCCCATATTTCTTCCTCTCTGTATCTAACGTGACTCTACACACCTGCAAATATTCATAAAATCAGATATATGCGTATGGATTCACAAATGATGCTTTAATTCGGCAACTAGAGTCCAAGCCAAATCATGTGAGAGATGCGCATACAGGGCACATTATGATCTTGATGAATGATTCGAAAATTCATGCGCCCGACAATGTGAGCATAGTTTTTTTTTTTCCCTTAATCACATAAGAAATTTATGCGAGAGAGACAAGTAATCAATTATTCAGGTAACCTGAATGCAGAGATCACTGGAGGAGGCGGCCGAGATGAATTTTCCGGCGATTGGAGAAATCTAGCGGGAAGTGTATAAGCAGTTTGTTTGTTAGTGATTAAGGACCGGTAGTGTGAGCAACTAAATAAAGAAATGATTAGTTCCAAGAGAAAATGACGGATTTTGAATCATTCTCGTTGTTTGCTCCACAAAACACTATTTGATTCAGAGAAAACACACTCTTCCCCCTAACTTACAATCTAGTTGCACTTTTTCCCCTCAATTTTTTTTGTACTGTACACCCTAAACTTACATTAATGTTGCACTTTCCTACTCTCACCAGAGCACTTTTTCGACCAAATAGTTAAGGGGGTTAATTTCAACACAAAAGATTAAGATGAAAACTGCAACGCGACAATAAATTCAAGGGAAAAAGTGCAATTTTATGATAGAAAGTATTATTTTCCTTCCATAATTAATAAATAGGTGTACCTCTCTACTCTTCAAATAGATAATCATGAACTAGAAAATCAACGATTTCATATTGTCAAACATTTTTTTTTCTTTATATAAATTTTAACAACTAGAAACTTCATTTGAAAAATGTAATGCAAAACTTGCAAGAATAATCTAAACCTGAAATTATAGTGTATGCTCGAGTTATATTCATATCCCGCTCTTTAATTTCTAAATAATATATTCGTATCGATTTTAAATTTGTTAATTTTGTACTAATTTTTTTTATGTAGTATATATCTTATGACATTTATACATAATTTTTATAATACCATATTTTTTGCACTTTTAATTATGGTTGGTTGCTATTAAATGGAGTTTTGTCCCTTAAACTTACATTAAATTTGCACTTTATTCTCAAAACTTAGACCTTGTTGCATTTTTTTTTTTTTTATAACCCAGGTTTACAAGCTTACACTAGACTAATCCTGGACCCTCAGAACCCTTGCCCTAGAATTCTGAAGGATGTAAATCGCAGGATGTGCCTCCACCAAGCTCCGGGTTCCCACCATACTGCTGTACACTCTGCGCACAAAGGGGTCTTCACCACAAATGACCCTTAGATAGACCCATAGAAATGCTTACATCCAAGTTCCAGATGGGATTCGAAACCCCACCCTTGCCGCTGAAACCTTGTTGCATTTTTCCACCTATACTTGTTGCACTTTCCCCTAAACTCTTTGGCCAGAAAAGTGGTCAAAAAGAGTTCAAGGGGAAAAGTGCACCATTAATGTAATTTTAGGGCGAACAGTGCAAAAACTTGAAGATCCCGAGAAAAATACAACTTGACTCTAAATTTAGGGAAGAAAAGGTTCTAATTTAGCTCAATCTTGTCAAAAATTTCGTTGGTTTTAGAATACTTGGAGAACTTCCAAACAGATCCAATTTGACTGCATTCATATAATTTACAATATAAATGCACTAGACCTGTTTGTTTGGTGTTCGAGAAAGGAGTTTGGCAGAGTAATGGATGTTTGCGAAATAATCTCGATTTGCGTGATTTTTTTTTTTAAGTTTTGAGAGAATGATTTGAGAAATAAATAGATTTATGTCAAGTCATGTTTATTATGAGAGATAAATTGTGTAAGAGATATATTGCATTATGTCAAATCATAGTAGAGTTTGTATATGTTCTATTTTGAGATAAGAAAATTTTGAGAGAGTAGTTTGAGAAAATTGAGAAATGAAAAATTCATTTCAGAAAGTAGAAACCATGTTTGTTTGGCATTTCTCAAACACGAAAAAAATTTGGGAAACGCCAAACAAACAGGCCCAATATATTTTGTTTTATTACTAATTATGTTTAATATTAATTACGAGATGGCATGTATAAATATATTTATTTTGTGATTGAAAATGTGTGATAAAGTGAAATATAATGTTAATAATATATACTAATAATAAGCATGACCTTTTAAGTATCATGTATCGCATACTTTGTATAGGTGTATAAGAGCTTGTATTAAATACTAGATGATATTACGTCTTTTCTTAATTTTATTTTTTGTTTTGGGAGGACGGATAAATAAAATTAGTTGATCCATTAACAAATAATAATTCACCACTTTTAGAAACTAACACAAATAAGATTAACCTTATGATACTTCTCCTTCCTCAACCTTAGATATTTCACCCTCTTGTATTGCCTTCAATTCATAGGACTTTGCAGTGTCAAATGCCGCATGCAAGCCAAAGAACAAATAGTAAACGAATAGTAGCAAACTCCAAATTGCGAACCTAATGAACGAATCCTTGTCTATTGATCCAAGAAGGAAAATGTTAATAGCCATGGATGCTGATGACAACCAAGGCACCAATGGAGCTCCCCATAGCTTAGGACTACGGGCTTGAGGGACGAAAAACCACAGTCCTGCGGTGGATAAAACCCAAACAGGCACAGTTATGCAGTAACCTATCCAACTTTCTCGGCTCATAGTCGCAGCCCAATAAGCAGCGGTGGCTGTTGAGGATCCAAGAATTAAGACAAGGAAACCAATTAATCTGTTGCGATTTTCATTGGAGGTCTCACCACTAACATAGTATCTTCGAACTAGAAGGGCGAGTGCTACAAGCATGAACATAAGGAGTGTTGAGATTGATAGTAAATTGGATAAGATGTCGAGTTCTGTGAATAGGGCAATGACTGCTGTGGCAGCAAGCAATACAACAGTGGCATTGATGGGCGTTCCGGTTTTGGGATCAACTTTGGCAAACCATGGAGGCATCATATGTGTACGAGCAATGTGGGTAAGATATCGAGCCTGTCCTACTGAATTGACCAGCATAACTGAAGTCATGCCCTTTAATGCTCCAAAAGCAACTAGATACTGAGCCCAACTCCACCCTACCGCTTGAAATGCCGTTGAAAAAGGAGCATCCGGATCAATATCTAAGTATGGTTGCATGAGGCAGAGAGTCACAGCCATTAAGCAATATATAATGGTGGTGATCACAATCGAGCCCACAAGACCGATGGGGATATCCCTGCCAGGATTCTTGGTTTCCTCAGCCATGGTTGAAAGTGCATCAAATCCAGTATAGGCAAAGAAAAGAACTGCTGAAGCTTTGAAGACCCCGCGGGGGCCATACGGTATGAAGGGGGTGTAGTTCTTGAGGTCTGATTTAACGAGTCCACATATAATGATGAAGGCAATTACAAGAACGTGAACTATTGAGGTGATGTAGTTGATCCGTGAGGCGCCTTGTGTACTAAGAACACATATAACACAAGTGATTATACATACACCAACGGCTATGGGGTCAAGTTGGTTGTAGCCGTCAGCTAAACCATGTGCCAGTATACGGAATTGATTCGGCTTGTGGTTGCAGATTGTGGCGAAATAGGATGTCCATGCCCGAGCCACTGCTGCGCCACTAACTATGTACTCGAGAAGGATATTTCCGGCAGCAATGAAAGCCATGAAATCACCTAACTCCACTCTCAAGTAGGCAAATGAACCACCTGCAGAATTTGAAGAAAAATTGATAGTGAGTTGGGACAAATACAAAAGATGAATCCATTTAATCAGTAGTACTTACTTAATTTGGACCATTACAAAAATATCAAGCTATAACATCATACTCAATAAAAATATTGGCCCGATACAATCAACATCTTAATATAGCCCGCCCGACAAAGATGGATTACGTAGAAATTAGCTGATTTTTATTTTCTTTAAGTTTAAACTTCTTGAATAGGCCTCTTTCAATTTTTATTAACACAGTATAACTATAAACATATTTTAGTCTTATGTCCTGTTTATGTCTAAAAGCAATATTTTAAGCTTTTTATTTTTATTTTTAATGGGTTTCAAAATAACCTTTTTTATATCAAGATGCAGTATATGCAGTATATTGTAACTTTTAGTTTAAAGTTAGCGAAGAAATATTTGTTTACCCTACTTATATCAAATTTGGCATGAAGTATCTCTTACACTATTTTATCTTATTTTTCAATCTATGGAAAAATGCCATAAGTTTTATACATTCATTTATCTTTAAAAGCAGACCTAATGAATGTTCATCCCATTAATATGCATAATATTTAATTAACCTCCATGTAATTTGAAAAGAAGTACTTTACTCCGTAAAATAAAAAAGTGCCACATATAATTAAGGAATGTAGTTTAGTTAAATCTTATTTTTTCTAAGTTAAAGGAATAAATTAAACATTTTGCATAAATCATAGGCTGTGTTTTTGTCTCAAAATACTCTAAAAATATCAAACTAGGAATAGAGTTAACCTGCAACGGGGATTTCCACAGCAAACTCGGTATAGCAAAAGACAGAAAGCAACGCGGAAACGCCAGAAACAGCGTACGACAGCACAACGGCAGGACCTGCATCGTTACGCGCCTCGAGGCCTGTGAGAACGAATATTCCGGCGCCGATGCAAGCACCCATGCCGAACCACATCAGGTCCCACCAAGACAGAGTTCTCTTCATCTCGTGGTTGCTTCGAGCCTTCACCTCCAACTCCTCTTCCCCACTAGACCGGGTCAGGATCCGATCCAACAACCGAATCGGAGTCTGCTTCAGCGCACTTACGTAATTGCCCCAGCTTTCAAAAGATTTCTCGGGGAGAAAATCGTCTTTTGTGCACATCCAACCTCTCCGCTTCGTCAACCCCTCTCCATTATTAATCTCAGTCCCCGCCCCCATATTTCTTCCTCTCTGTATTTACTTACTACTATTCAACGTGACACATGAAAATTTCATAAAAAGAAATAAGGCGAAATTGAGCCTGGATTAATTAAGCTTGCTTTAATTTGCTGATAATTCCGATTCACAAATTAAAGACGTTATAAAGTACTATAATTCAGCAACTAGAGTCCAAATAAAACTCAATCCACCAACAAATCATGGACTCTTGATGCTTAGTTATCAATTATAGGATTCTTCATACCTATAATATACGAACACTAATAATTAATTAATTAGTTAGTTTTTCACAAGTATAAATAGAGAGAAAATGACGGATTTTAAATTTTAACTACTTATAGTGCGTGAATCATTCTTCTTTATTTGTTCCACAAAACATTATCTGATTTTTATCTTTTCTCTTTTCCTAGCAAAAAGTAATTATTGGCTTTCTCACTATATGCACCTAGAATATTCATTTACGTCATTATATATTTATTGCATGTGTTGCCTTATTTTTAAGTCACTATGATCAGGAAATTTAGATGGTATACGACAATGCAATGCACGGGTGCACTAATAACTTATATCATTGCTGTGAACTAGCATTAACAAGGTAGATCTTCGAAAAAGAAAAAAAAATTAACACATGTCATTAGGAGAATGCACATGTGCATTACACGGCGTGTGACATCTAAGTTCTCCTATGATCGGTGTTTTAAAATTTACTGAATTTATCAGAACTAAATATGGAGTTGAAAAGATCTTCGTTTAGTTTGATCTTATCACAGTTTTCCTTGCTTTTAGAAGAATATTAATTTGGAGAAATTCTAAACGGATCCGATTTTACTTCATTCATATTATTTACAATATGCAATATTTTTGTTCAGATCATGCAATGTACGTACTTTTGTAATATATAAATATTAATCATGAAACAACGATTAGAAAGTATTTATTTTGTGATTGAAAATATCCAATTAGTCCAATATAACGTGAAACTTTTCCTAAAAATAAGCATGACTTTTTAAGCTTCACATATATCTTATACTCTCTCTATATATATATATAAAATAAACATTCATAAGAGCTCGCCAAAATTAGGTGAAAAATTAGGCCATCTCCAGCCGAAGGGAGAGGCAAGCAACAACCCCCCGTCGGCTGGAGAAGAGCTCCCCCTGGACGGGCGCAGGCTTGCCTGCCTGCCAGCAGCTGGACGCGCTCCCTTTTTTTTTTTTAATTTTTTTTTTTGTTTTTTGTTGTTTTGCCTACTGCCGTGACTTTCCTTCTTTCTTCTTCTTCCTTTTTTTTAAAAAAAAAAGGTTAAGTAATTTAAATGTATACAAAAGATATAAGTTAATTCACTATAGGTCTCGTTTGACAAATTTAATTCACTATTATTAATTTCTTTTAAGTTGAACGTATATAGTGGTATTCAACGTTATCAAATTCTTACTCCATTAGATTATATTAAGATTTTATTTTAATTCTTTAAAAGTTATATAATTAAGTTTACTTTAACAAAAGTGAATACTTTTTATTATTATTATTATTATTATTATTATTGTTGTGGTTGCTATTATGACAGATGAATTTTAGCTAAGGGATAATACGTGTGATATATAAGTTCAAAAGAGTAATTGCGAAACATAGGGGTATTTATTTAAGATGGTAAAGTGTAGTAATATTCAAATTCAAGAAGGTAAATTGAATTTTATCTGATTATCTCATAGTCTTAAGTATAATAACAATTAAAAAACTTGAAAATAAAATTATAGTGTAACAATTAAAATAATTTTTTAGGAAAAGGCCCAATAAGTAGCCTTGCTGCCTGGGTCTTCTAGCGTCAGCCCACGCATTCGGGCTTAACACACCCTCTTAAGGATACATGTTCCATTAATTACCATCAGATCAGAATTTTGAAAATGGCTTGTATATAAAACCTTGAAGAAAATTAAGTTAATTAAAAACTACAACATATTTGTTGAGCTAAATATGAACCAATTGTATCCATAATCTATTCACATAGTTTGATGTATACAATGCAGTGTGGTCTCTACAGTAACCACAAGCAAAGGGGCTGTCTCTGTTAACATGGTAAATTCCCATAACAATGAACCCAAAACGACTGAATTAGTCAAAATCTTCTATAACAATTCTGCATAGAAGATTAAAAAACTGCTCCAATACAAAAATTAAAAAAAGATGAATCAAAATAAGAAACATTCAGTATGTAAGATAACGTAAAACAAAATACTATTAACAAATGAGTGAATAATCCTTTTAGTCATTAAAAGTAAAAACAAGACTACACTAAAAACTACGTAAACAAAGTGACCACATCTCTACGATACCCTCGAACCATCAAAAGCCTCGGCACATTTTCAACCAACAAATCCATATACTCCATATAAAAATACCCTGGATGGTTCAAAGGTGGAGGGGGAAGACTCACAAGCACAACAGCAGCCATTCTCGAGTACTTCAATATAGTCGTGTTCAACTTCAAAGTCGTATACAAAAATTTCTCAACTTGCTGCTCGTTTACTACAACCGGTTTTCCATCAGCCAATAAAGGTGTCCCCTCTTTCTGAGCCTTCTCCTTCATTGCACCCAAATAACTAGCAATTCTCTCCTGTGCACCCGTAAATGCCTCGACTGATTCATCTTGTTTTTCCGCTTGTGCATCCCAAGACTTCATTGAAATTACGATTACCTCAGCTTGCATACGGAGATCGTAGAGAAACTTTTTAACATCGGCTTTAAGCTCCTCGGCATCGGAATCTTCTTCGGCTATGCAAAAGACTTGAATTTTGCAGCTTTCAAAGCTCTCTTTAGTTAAAAGGAGTTGAGAGAGAAGAAGCATAAGACCACCGTCTCTTACAATCCAATACAAATCTATAGTACCATATTGTCTTTGATACTCGTTAGGCCATTCATCTAAACCTTTGACTATAACAACTGCTTTGTTTGCTACAATACAGTCGTTTATTATCCCAACAAATGTGGCTGGTATTTCAGTTAGATTTTCTCTACGCCATATTTCAGGGTACCGCATTACAACAATATTGGGTTTTAGATTTCCAAGGCCCATTGTTTGAATGATACCACGAAAGCCATCAGACATTGTAGGGGCGACAACAATTTCGGCGACGCCTTCACATTTTTTGTAGTCAATATATGTGCTAAGTGCCCTGCATGCAGCCTTGGCATCCTCGGCACATTCATGATAGTCTCCATCTAGGATAGAGACAAATATGGACATTCCCCTGCCTTTTTTTTTCATGCAATTCGCAAAGTCTGCAAGTTTAGGGTGGCAAGGTACGTTTTCGGGCAACTTGCCCCATGGGCGGCAGAATATGAGTGGGATTGGATACCAGTTCTTTGGATGGACCTGGCTTGCTGCACACAAACAAACATGCGTTATAAAAAAAATGGTAACGATAAAGTGGAAGACAAATGTAAAAATGCCCGGGCTAAATTTAGTAGAACAAATGAGAATTATAAGGATACAGGTCTTGGGTATATTATAGTTACTCTCAATAGTTGAGGATTAATAAGATCCAGATCATTACTTAGAAAGGGAGTGCTTTTGTAAATAATGAAATAGAAATCTAAGAATACAGTAGTATCCTAAAGGGAAAATAAGAGCATTCAATTGTGCATAGTAACAGTATAAGTAACTAGCCAACAAATGGAATCAGTGATCAAGATAGGCACACAAACCTCCTAAAGATCGCAGGCTACGAAGAGCAAGTTGAAAGTATGCACTCTTGAAACCATCGCCCCAGTCCCCTGCTTTTCCTTTGATGCTCACATAATAATATATGAGGGTAGCCAAGGCTAGAGACACCACAGTGAATGCCCAAGAAATCAAAAACATGATCACTGCAAAAGAAAATACTCGTGTCACACAGAATACATAGAATAGTATAGAAACTTAAGCATATATAACATTGCACAAGACTGCAGAAGTTACAGCCTACACATCCCATACTGCTTTCCCCCATTTGCATGTAGACGTGGCCTGTGTGTGTGTAACATTGGATTGGAGGGTCACATGGAATATGTAGAAAATAAATCATATTGAATTGGATGCATTAGTACAGGCCAAGGGATGAAGGAAATTTCAATAGAAGAAGATTCGTGCATCTTCAGACCACTTCAAAATTTTATTCATCCGTTCTCTTTATCTGAAAAATCTTAAAATAGAAGGCGAAAAATTCAATTCTGAAGTGCATCTTCAAACGATTCCCTCGAAGTAAAGATCTGTGCTTGGTGTTTTTTTTATACAAACTACTATTATGTATCATGCATTGATTCTTTGTGGTAACTATGGCCAAACTTACTTGGTATGAAATGGAAACTAACCTATACAAAGTAATGCTCCAAGAAGGGAGAGACTCCAGTGGTGAAATTTCCATCGAGGTCGCCAGCTGGGCGCATCTAAAAGATCCAAAAGAAAGCAGGACAAGTTGACACCAGCATAGCATAGAAGGTAAAACATTGTTACAGTAGGTGTAATAAGATCCAGATTTCCAATAACAACACATCCAATACAGAGGAAGGCTGTGAAGAGAGTAGCGATGTGAGGCTCACTCCCATCTGCGACTCTAAAATAATTAAGAACAGGCAGAATATCATCATTGGCTATGGCTGCAAGAAGACGAGGGGCACCAGTCAGACTCTGTAGAGCTGCGCCTAAGGTTGAGAGAATGATGCCAATATAAATGATGGCAGGGAAAGGCCAAGCAACAGTAGCTGTGAGTAACCTGCACAAGCAGCTCAGTTAAGCCCGATAGGCAAAAACACAATTTAATATACTTCAACACACTTTCAAAACAATCATTTAATTAGCTACATGTTCAACACTTGATATTTTCAAGTAGAAAAAGTGACAGATGTTTCGAAAACTTGAAGCACTATTACGCCTTTGAATACTATCACATTTCTTCGAGAAGTTTATGTCATCATAAAATAACCAATAATAATGTAAGATCTTTCCCACGGGTTCATGAACATATTTCCTTTCCTGGTCTTATGTAGAATGTCTTAACTTAATTTACAGGAAATCAAAATGACAAAAAAAAAAGGAATAAATTAAGGCCTCTATGACAAACAGCAGAGATTTGCACCAAATGTGGCGCCCAGCAACAGTTTAGTGGAATTTGCATATTGTACCTGTCAGTCAATAGTTTCTCTCTGGTTGCAAGAGCTCCAAAAAACAGCACAGAAACAAGATACAGAGCTGAAGTAGTCAAAGTTGCAGCTAAAGTCCCTACAGGAATGGAACGCTGAGTGTCCTTGAGTGACGCAGAGCGGTTTGAACCTGCCATAATCCCCGTTACAGCAGGGAAAAAGAGACCTACCAATGCACTGAGAATAATAGAACGAAAGCAGTTAGAATACACATGAACAGTTCCATTGGTCATATCCTTGACACATTAAGTTGACTTCACAAGGGGCAACTCCCACTCACACCATCAAATCAGTCAAGAAATTGCATATCACTCAGTTTACACAGTTCACCCTCTCATCTTCGTTGGGAAAATGCAAACTACACTTAGTAATTGAGATAAACACCAGTTTGTCAAGTCCATAATCCCAGCTAAAATAACTTAGAAACAACCTAGTTTTCAGATTCTCTAATTGTTAATCAGCATGAAATGTCTAGTCTGCAAAAGCTAAATTTGGAGATTACATGCCACAAGAGAATGTGTAAATTAATCCAAATTAAAATCCTGAGGAGCAGAGCTTCAATAACTTAAATTGAGGGGAACTTGGAACTTTATTTTGTCGAGGATAGAACAAGGCTAATTAAGGAAAAAAAAATTTATATATATATATATATAAATGTCAGGATGGCTCACTTGAAATTCCAGTATATTCTCCCAGCAGGATCAGGGACTCCAGCATTATTGGTAGTTTGATATTCTGAACTCCAATTATCTTTGAAAGATTCCAAACTCAAGCCAGTAATTCCCGCTATACCATGTGCAGAAAGGTATAAGTCCATCAAGATTCAAAAGAACTTTACAGGACAATGATTCAACAACAAAACCAAAGGATCAAACCATCAACCTTAAAAAGATCCAGAAGAATTAGAAAAATACTGCTGCATACGATAATCTACTAGAGAAACAACCATTCCATGGTTTAAATGATGCAACTATACATACATAAAAAGATAATCAAGTTCAGATATCACTGGCGTTTTGGTTCAAGAGTTTCAAATAAAATATTTCTGATGCTCCATGATATTTGTGCTAAAAAAGAATAATCCTTCTTTCATACTTACCAGGCGTTGATATCGAGGAACTTTTTGGCTTTCATTAGTACAAAACTAATTAGCGAATGATAGATATACATGTATATATGGTACCAAGGATGCTACCAAGACCTATCAAATGTCTTGCTGTTTGACTTATGGACATATCAGCATAAAAAGCCATGATTTGAAGTGCTATAATCAGATTTTCATTTAATGATCAAGGCTATTTTAATATTAATTACTCCATAGATCAGCAATCTTAATAACATTTAATAATAACCTATCATTAAAAGAATGATCTATTTTCTTCATTATAAAAAAAATTATATATATTCAACAGAATTATGGGTAAATTATTTTTTTCAATTTACGGAGAAAGCATGGTCAATAATGATGTTAATTTAAGTGCAAGAAATAAACAAGAATATCTGTGATTCACTTCATCAGTTTCTGAATCTAAACCAGCTTCCCACATTTTGTGATAGTCTCAATGCAAGAATAAAAATATCTTAGACCAACAACTAGAGGCGTTAAACTTCATTCAATCTCAAAAACATAATAAAAAAGTAGAAGTAGCACTGGCAAAGAAACTCACATACTGGATGGTTCTCCCTTGCCAAAAATATGCCGATAAATATGGAGACCAAAGAGAATAGAACAGGTATAAGAAAGGCTGGTGCAACTCGATTGATCATTTTTACTCCACCAAAGACTATGAAACATAGGATGATAGTCACTATAATCCCATAGACCTGCAAGTCATGTAGACTTGGGCTGGAAACAGGTGCTATGTCTGTGCCATTTACCCTCACCAAAGTCTGCGTATCTACAGGAATACGATCAATTTGGAGCGTTAAGTCATAGTGCTGTAATATTGAATCTAAAACATAAAACTAAAAAATAAATATAGCTCACTCAAACAATTCAGTTGATAACACTAACTATAGACTCCACCTTTACGAACCAGAAAAATTTAATCATTCTTTTAATTCAGTCTACATTCTCTCTAGTTTTAAAGGGACATATTAAAAAGGTGTGATTGTTTAATTCCTTCCATACTTCACATTGGCCAAACCAAATATATGAACTTATACAAGAATTTGATAAACCTAAAAAGAGACTGGGTGGAATCCCCAGTCCACACCCTAACCTTAATATCATAGTTGTTTGAGGCGTAAGGCGACGCGAGGCGATGAGGGCTCGCCTTGCCTCAAGGCGAGGCGATGCAAAAAGCGAGGGCTTTTTGGGGATAAGGCGCTTGTGCATAAAAATTATTAGTAATAAACTAATAATATGTAGATAATGTATATATTAGGTTTAAGTGCATATTTTAATGTATATGAATATATTTAAGTAAATGTTGTTAAATAAAAAGTTAGCATTGATTATGTATTTAAGTAAATACTAATATTTAGTTGAATAAATTGACTATATTTATGTATTTAAATATAATTAAACAAAATTACTTAACTATTTATGTAAATAAATAACTGTATTCATAAATTATTAAATGCACATACAAATAAGAAAGTGACAAAAAAAATGAACAAAGAAACTTAAAATGTGTTAATGTGTAGACAAAGACAAGTGGTGGACCCATGTTCCCACTTTGTATAGTAAAAAAATGAGTTTTATATATAAGAAAAAGAAAAGTAACCGTAATTAATTACATAGAAAGAGACGGGGTTCTTCTTCTAGACTTAATTCAGTCTGCAACAACCATGGCCAGTGACGGCGCGGCGGCTGGCGAGTGTGAGAAGAGCGAGATAGGGTGTCTAGAAAGAGAGGCAAAACTGGTAATTTACTTTTAACTTTAAAAGTAAAAATAAAAAGAAAAAAACAAGGACCCCCCAAAAGGCGCCGCCTTGCACCGCCTTAAGGCGGTGCCAAAGGCGAGCAAGACGACGCCTTGCGGGGCTTTTCGGGGATGACCGTGGCGAGGCGAGGCGATGAGGGCTCGCCTCGCCTCGCCTTGGGCAAAGGCGAGCGAAGCGCTCGCCTTTAACAACTATGCTTAATATATTCACTATTTTAAACACCAAAAACCACTCCCTAATCATGGAGCTGATCCTCGTCGAATAAGAGGAATTTACTTGATTCTTCCCCTCCTAGTAGTTAAGAGCATAACGCAATGTTCAAGGTTCATAATATAATATGATTTTGGGTTCACTAGAACAATATTAAATATAACTAAATATTTGCAAGTCAACTGTCAAATGATAATCATGTTCCTCAGCAATTACCTCTGAACAGCCCTGCATGTGGTACGGCATTTAGGAAGGTCTCCACAGCTCCCAAAACATAACTATATAAAGCATAAGGGATTAGCAAGAGTGCTCACATTAGACAATGAAATAAAAAAACAAACACCCCCATCTACACAAATCATCAATTATTTACTCACAGAGCTCCAGCAACTGCATTTCCAAGGAAAAAGCATAGTCCAATGCTAACCCCAACCTCCGGACCCAAGGCACGACCAATGAGATAATAAGGCCCCCCTCCCTGGATTACAACAGATGTTCAAGATGTATCTGACTGAACTCAACATTTGGATCAAATTTTACATAAATACATCTAAACAAGCACATATAGCAATGAAGAAGATATGGGGTTATACCTTCATGGCGCCATTTGTGGCAATTGCACTCAAGGATATAGTCGTAAGGAAAGTACAAGCACCGCAGAAAGCCACCAGCAACAATGATTCACCAATACCAGCCATACCCACAATCCTACATGAATAAAGTGAAAAGAAGAATATGATTTATACAAATATAAAGTGCTGAATAAACAATAAATGGAGGCAAAAATAATCTTATAGTACAAATCAGAAGAAAACACGAGCAGGGGTTAAATTTTTATCCAGTGTAGCCTATTCTCTACAGATTGAAAGTAATCTTTTACAATTTCAAGATTTTTAGACATACAATTTCTTTTGGCATTTCTTACACTAATCCAGGAAATACAACACATTTTTATAACAAAAATGCAACTCCTCTCGTACTTAAGAAACAGGTAAACCACCTACCTACAGAAGCAAATACAAATTAGAACCTATCTATAGAGACCTGCAAACTGAATAGCATGCATCTAAGCGAAGGAAATTATCATAATAACAAAATCCTACATAAATTGGCAGGAGGGCACATACATGTGGATCATTTATTTTTTTATTTTTTTATTTGGAAACACATACATGTAGATTATTATGCAGAGATTTAGAGACTATCAAATGTACACATCAAACTAGGCTGGGATGAGAATTCATAAAGTTATGCCAAGCTCAAGAATAACACGATCATGCTTAAATTGTTGATAATCAAGCTGAACATACACATTCAACATTTCAGAATTCTGACAGATTAAAGCCTGCAGATAATAGAGTTTTCTTTTATGGAAGATTTCCAAAATCATTATTTCAAAAGAAATGTCAACGGAGAGATTAGGGAGTGGAGAGGTATCTTCAATAATAATTAATAAAAGATACAAGTGGAAATAGCGTTAATGACCAAAAATGCATGTTCTTGTTCAAAGTTAAATTCTTTTTACAGCAATAGCACATCCAAAATTCAGTATCCTGAGTTGAAGTTACTTCGCTACAAGGGTCCATGTGTCCTCTTCTGAATATACATCACCCTTTTTTCATGTAGAATCATTATCATCATGAGAGAGAGAATAATTTAATTGTAAGATATTCAACGACAAGGAACTCACCATGAAAATCTGATGTAGTAAATAATCCCCAATATGTTTTGCAAACAAGGCACAAACACCCCCATCATTGTCCCCAATTTGATACTAGCACTCTGCGTGAAATATAACTTTTACTAATACCACGTTGATAAAAGGGTTAATAGACACCGAATGCATTTTAATTCACCAAAGACAAATATCATTAATACTGGCCCAGCTGAAAAGCTTTACTGCAGAGCAACACAGGAGGCGAGGCTAGATTAACATCATATAACAAAAACAAACAACTGAATAAGCTGAGAACACAGAAAGGGATATTAGAATAATTGTGCAAGACAAGTGCCATACTGTCACACTCAAATGGCCTGATGTGCTCCTAACATGGATTATAACTTTAAGAAGAATACAAAGAAGAAGAAGATGATAAAGAAAAGACACATTATACGCATGCCCGCACAAAGCAAAAGACAGTATACACCAATGTGTTCTTTCGATGTTCAATATATTTTATACATAGAGAGCATAATTTATCTCCACGGGAATTTTGTTTACGTCACTTTATCTTAATTGGCTACAACATTGCCTAATCTGATGGTGCAGGGAATTCCTGGGTTGTAACCAAATCAAAGACCCCAGAACTGAGAAAGAACAACAAAGACTAGATACTTTTTTACTCCATGACAATATCCAATTTGTCTGAAATTGATCTAGCTGTCTAGGGGTACCATAATGGCATAATCTAAAATTTTCAATGTAAAGTTGGTCTAGCAAACATAAAAGCACCACGTTCAGGAAGAAAAAAGGTAAATTGGCCTAGGGGTACCATAATCTAAAATCATCAATCCTCGGGTTCCCTACATCCACCTTAGACATTCTTATCGTACAGCACTGAAGCTAGCAAGGGCTAACTTTAAGCCGCTCCCACATCTTAGAAAGTTTTAAGGTTTTCGGCAGAAGGATATAATACAAACATTACAAGTTACAAGCATGTGAAAATAAACACATCATGGCCAATCCACACCGAATATTAACACAAAACGAAAAACAGGATATTTCTAATTGAAGATACCAAAATACATATAATTAATTTTACCTTTGGACGCTCAATATTAATTGTGACATCATCCCCATCTCTGGGACTAGATGGTGCTGGAATCGGATCACCTGCCATACTGGCACGTGAACATTCATCAGAACACTTGACAGTCCAGATCACAAGCACCAACAAAAAATCTTAATGCAAAATGCTCATAGAAGAAACAACCTTGATATCTCAAGACATGTGATTGTTAAAGGAAAAAAGAACATTAATACTGAGGGATGCCTCAAACTTTCAATGGAGAAATGATGTATATATATGCAATAAAATAGTTGGTAATCCCCTACCTTTTAAGGCCCAAGATATTCACGAGTGAATCAAAACCAAATAGTTCTAACTTGGATTCAATGTGAGAACCATTGACGCCTCCATTAGGTAGCGACCCATCTCTTCCTTCAGAAGACATAGTGGACTGCATTCCCACTTTAATTTTTCTACAATAGCACAAAAGTCAGTACAATTGTACAATATCTTTCTTATATATACATAAAAAAAAATTGACAGATTCATAACCCATGTGCAAAATATTAGAGAACTAATATGCATAGACAATTTACCAAGGCTTAACAATATAAATACCAAAACCAGGAGCATCAGGCATTGGCATTACTAATTAGTCTACCGACATATATTACAATATAATGACCAAAATCGCAGGAAATTGGAAGTCTCTTATGGTTACAGGTTTGGCTCCGGGTACAAGGCATATGACTTTTCAATAGGACCTACAAAAATAGAATCTTGACCAAAATTAAAGATTTGCGGTTCCATTTTAAAATATCAGTGGGCCATTGACGAGTCGAGAGATATTGGTGTAAAATCAAGAATTAGAGAAAACTAAAAATTCTAAATTTGAAAGAAGGAATCCACATGATAACTTAGGGAAGGTGGAATGGAACATGAGAAACTTCTTTTACATGATTTGTAAATTACAGTTACAGCTTAAAGAGATGCATTTACGTATCAATAGACTCGTGTCCCTTTCAAAGCTTTGGATGCTTATCAAAGTGCAGTTATCTAGTGAAAACAGAAGAGTCCGAATAACAAAGAGAATAGGTGGAGGGATTCAGTAGAACATATCGGAGTAGAGGATCAGGATCAGAAGTTTGTTTAGCACCACTACAAAAAATCAGAAATATTGCTTTGGCTTTCATCTTCAATGATTAAATGTACTAAGACCTCCATTTCCTCATAGAACTTCTGCAGTTTACTATCTAACATTGTTTCCCCTAAAAAACTGAGTATAATATCATTATCCTCTAACATCACTTTCATATAGTAAAACTCCCATTTCATATTAACGTGTAGTGCTTAACTTAACATATCAATATGATAGCTAACCGGAATATCTACAAGGTTCAGTTTACCTAATTCTTCAACTAAAAAGTAAGCCTATCAAATCTTCAACAAAAGAGAGTAATGCATAATCAGTTTGAACTAATCATGAACAAAGTTGCAGAAGCATAATCAATTCCAATTTTACTCCCAAAAAATGTAAAAATTCTAACCATAAAATCTTGCTATAATAACTCAGGCCAAAACAATAACCATGACAAATTTATCATCGATTAATGCATACAACTTGTTTGAGAAAATGTCCACGAGGCATAAACAGAACTGACAAGCAAATCCGAACATCGATCAATGAAATCGTAGGTTACTTGATATCGTTGCGATTCGAAGATGAAGAAGAAGCTGCGGGATCAATTGAAGACATCTCAAGAACGGCTCGATCGTGGTCGTGCGCAAATACTGGCGTGTACTTGCGCCCGCCCAAACCTCTCCCTGAAGAAATCTCATTATCGTCTGATGTTTCTATTTCCACTCCATTGTTACCAGTAGACATTGCATTGATTTCAATTTGTTCACTGGATCTATTGCCTTTTAGTTCTCTATATATGTATGTATGAAATGCGTAAATGTGGTGCAAGGGGTTAAGAAGAGGATTT
Organism: Penstemon barbatus; assembly: GCA_003313485.2. Lineage (NCBI taxonomy): Eukaryota > Viridiplantae > Streptophyta > Magnoliopsida > Lamiales > Plantaginaceae > Penstemon > Penstemon barbatus. The sequence goes on from CM064877.1 coordinate 680,705, forward strand.
AGATCCAAGAAAATGTCGAAAGGGAGAAAGATCTATGACTCTGACCTTTCGTTCACGGAGAATGAAAATGAAATGAAATCTTGGATTTCTTTAATCAAATCAAAGAGAAACAAACGGGTTTGAAGGGTTGTTGTCTTTGAAAGGAAAGGGAAGAGGAAAATATAAAATAAAATGGTGGAATTTTGGTTCTCTATTTTTTTCTTCTCAAATTTTAACCGAAAGTGGGCGCGTGAGTGAACTGGTATGATTTAAACGCGTCATAACTAGCACGACTTTATGCGGAATTCAATGAATCGTAGGAAGCCTATATTTATATGGACTAACACGGTACAGGCTGGAGACCGAAATTTGTGGGATCTTTGGGCCAATTAAATTTACTTGGACCTTGTTCCCTGATAAGTTGGGCTTCAGTGTAGGATTAAGTTTATATATCTGAATTCCCACCGATTTTGCGGAAAATCGATTGGAAAAAGACGGGTTGGAATCGAATTCCGACCGAAATTTTGACCGGCAAAATTTCAACCGAAATTTCCACCGATTAGTTGGCAAAATTGAATTGTGGGAATATATATATAAATTCCCACCAAAATTATTTCGGTGGAATTTATAGATTTTTTATTAATTCCCGAATTAATTTTTTTATTTAATTAATTTTTAATCAGTATGAATTCCCGACAATGAATTACATAAAGTTCAATTTACTTACATATATTATAAATATTCAATTCTTACATATATTATAAATATTCAACATTTAATACTTACTTTGATAACATAATATTCTAATTAAAAAAAACAACTGTGGTACGATAGTAATACTTGTCTAAAATAAATCATAAGACTATATATTTGGTGTTTCAGAGACATCGTCCAAGTTTGGCATTTGAGAATGTCTCGGCGAGGGCGGTTAATGAGATAGAGCACCAGGATTAAAAAACATAGGGAAAGTGTTTGGTTAAATAATATGGGGAAAGTGTCGATAAATACCTGGCTGCGTAAGATTAGACATGTTTACATAATGTGCAGGTTGAGACGGGCCAACCTGATGGTGGAAGGGTTCATTGACCGTGAAATTTTGACTGGATTGTGAAGGTTGACCGGTCCGATTTTGCAAAGCAAGGTTCAACATCATCATATACTACTCCAACTCGGCTTGGTGTCTTGACCGCATTGTTTCCATGTTCTCACACATTGTTGTCAATTGAGTTTCGACTTGGGCTAGTCTTTCAACGGCCTGTGGATGATGTTGGGGATCACCGTAATTGTTATGCGTTCATGTAATTCGCAAAAGGACGTACACTATTAGCCAGACAATAGTCCCCTTTTTTGACAAACCTTGTGTTTGTGCCCACAGTCCAACCATGTTCTTGCAGTTTACCTCACTAATGTACAACATCAGCAATTTTGACTAAGTGCATATATAATATATATATATATATATATATATATATATATATATATATATATATATATATATATATATATATATATATATATGGAAAATTTTAAAGTGCCGCTAATTAAAACCAATAAAAATAAGACATGTTATTAATTAGTTATGTGTTAAATAAGTTATCAACTATAATGTTACCAAAATAAGTGGTATTATACCACAATAAGTGATACTTTACAATATATTTAGCCACATCACATAGTAAATTATTTCCTAATAAATTACTATGAGAAAAAAAATGAATGTAACAATAATATTTTATAATAAATAGTATATAATATTTATGTTGAAAATTTAATATTAAATTTTGAAAAATTGCATAATATCATCTAATGTTGAATAAATACTACATGATGTGATGTCATCTAAGTATATGAGAATAATATTAACTAGTGAGAGCATGTACTGCCACACGTGAGTTATAGTATTATACCATAGAATATGATACACATTGCGTGGTCATATCACATAATGTGGAATAAATACATGATATGATGTCACATTAATACAATGTGAATGTGGGCCCGAACTATCACATGTGATTTATATTATAGAATGTGATACACATTGTGTGGTAATACTGCCTATTGTGGAATAAACACTACATAATATAGGGGTCATATTTAATACTATGTAATGTGAGTCATTACTGTCACGTGTGAGTTATATCATAGAATGTGATACATACACATTGCGTAGTAATACCACTTAATGTGGGGTCATACTAAATATATGAGGTTAATACTATGTAATGTGAGTCAGTACTGTCACATGTGAATTATACCATAGAATGTGATACACATTGTGTGCTAATATCACCTAATATGGAATAAATATTACATGATGTGGAGTCACATTAATACTATCTAATGTGAGTCATTAATGTCATGTGTGAGTTATATCATAGAATGTGATAGTGTGATACATACACATTGCGTAGTAATACAACATAATGTGGAATAAATATTACATGATGTGGGTCATACTAAACATATGCAGCACCTAAGACAACGGCACCCTAGAATCCCCCATATATATATATAGAGTGAATCGCAAATTAACTCCCTGTGTTATTTTAAATAGACAATTTAACTCCCTGTAATAAATAAAAGGGCAAAAATACCTTCATGTGATATCCTAAATAGGCAATTTAACTCCATGTGATCATAAAAATGGCAAAATACCTCTTTGTGTTCTTAAGAAAGAAACACATTGCCTCCCTCTAAGTTGCTAATTAATTCATATCAAAGGGAGTTAAATTGATCATTATTTCATTTCACAGGGAGGTAAATTACCTATTTTTATATCACAATGTGGTAAATTGCTCATTATTTCATTTCACATGGAGATAAATTGCTTATTTTTATTTTATAGGGAGATAAATTGTCCATTAAACATATCACAGGGAGTTAGAAAAAATCCTATATATATAGGTGCTCGTATCATCTTCTCGCTGCCACAACTAGAGATCCTTGCAATATGCAGTTTCGAGTTAGAAAAACTGATTAAGTGCAAAAAGAAGGACATAGGGACAATTATACTTTTGTCAATAATATATCTAAACTTGCCTCTGTTTGTTTCATTTTTGGATTGAGTGGATAATGTTAGTGGTGATTTGCTTGTAAAATTCACAAGCCCCTGAACAAAGATTTCGTACAAGTATTCCAACAACAAAAATGAGTAGCGGGGAGAAAAAACACAAAACTAAAAAGGGTGGAGAAATTCAACATTTTTTTAATGGAAAACTATGATATTTCATTTTATTAATGTGTTTTATGAGACTAATCTATAACACATTTTAATATAATTCCGGGTTTAAGTTAGTATGAATTGTTTTAGAACTACGAGCTTTTTCAAAATTTGTGTACACAAAAAATGAAGACACTACAATTGAAACGTTATGACTTGTTTGGAGATTTTAAATTTCTTTATTTTTCCAAGTTTTAATTTTGTGTTTTGAAGATTCTAGCTTTAAATACGTGTACGAATAAGTAAAACATGAATTATAAGACTGGTTTTAATATTATGTATAAAAGGTTTATATTCTAATTTGAATGAATTTTGAGACTGGTTTTGATTTTATGCGTGAAAGTGAAAAGTTGTGTTATAATTTGAATTTTCATAAATGTACAATTTATATTGGGAAAAAGGTTAGGACTTCTATTAACTTATAAGGTTCTCTTCAATCTACCAGTTATGTTTACGAAAGGATGATATCGTTTAAATATTAGGGTCAAAGTCGTTTAAATATTTTGAATAATTAAGCTGACCAAATACTAACTATAAAAAGCTGACCAAATAATAAAGCTAAACTAATTCAAACTTTTATCGGATAATGATTTACACAAAAGGCTTATTATCATATATTCATATAGCTATATATAAAAAAGGTCTTGAAAAATATAGTTTTAGAGTTAAATATTTTGAAATTTTGACTAGTATTATGGAAAAAAATTTAGAGGTATACTAGATACTTTACTCATTTTTTGAATTTATGTCTATTTAAGTTAGACAAAATTATAGATTTTCCTCTAATTTTTTCTGAATTCAATATCTCATTGAAAAACCAACATATGTGCTTTCTTCGTCAAAAGACGAGGTACAATTCAACATTCATTTTCACCTTAAATTATTCTTAGAACACATAAAAATGGGGAATATGTATTTTTATGGAAAAATCATAAAAAAACATAGTCTCAAACCTCATCTCAAATTTGCAAAAATTAAATCTTATAAATAATTTTCTAAAAATCATTAAAAGTTAAAACTGAGAGGACAGGAGTACATTCCCTATTTAGAATTCTTCCATATTAACTCATGTCGTTCAGTCTAAAAACTTTTACAACAAACTCAAATATCGGAACTAAATGATAAAAATAAAAACTCTCAAGTTGTTCCTGAAAAATGTCGCAATGACACAATCCCATAACTCCATCGTTGTTTATTTCATACTTAGGGTGAGTTTGGCCTACCGATTCGAAAAATAATTATAGGATAATTAATTTTACTAAAATTAATTTTGGTAATAATTGATTATGATAATAATTAATTATAGAATAATTGCTTTTGTATAATAGCTTTTGTAAAAGTAACACTTTAGTTGCTTCTAAAATAAGTTGATTTTTTACTTCTGAGGATCCCAAAAGTGATTATGATCTTGGGGGCCAAACAACATGAAAATTACGATTGAACAGAAGTAATTTTTATAATCGGGGTCAAACACTTCAAAAATGACAATAGAGATATAAAAGTGATTTTAAGAGCTCCAATCGCTGGGCCAAACTCACCCTTAATATCCACCATCTCACTTTTGGCATAAGGTAAACCATGTAATTCTTTATCGATTAATTGATTAATGAAGATTACAACAAAAGTTTAAATAAGACCCTAACCTTAACTAATTGAAACGGATACCTTAACTATAATAAGGTTTTTTTTTTCCCACTTTTTTACCCCCGAAATATGAAAAAATTGACACTTTACACCCTTAAAATATAAATTTAACACTTTGCACCTCCAAAAATTATGAATAATTCAGGACTTTGCACCATATTTTATTTTCCTCAAAAACCTAGGGACAAGATAGATAATTCATCTTTGAATCTTTGACACTTTCCACACCAAAAAAATGAGAAATGGACATTTAGCATTTCACCCTCGAATTAAGAACAATCCATCAACTTGCACCCCTGAAACACGAGAAATGAATATTTTGAACCCCCTAAACATAAAATTAGCATTTAACACCTTAAATTAAGAAAAACTCAACAACTAACACCCCTAATTTTTTCCTGCAAATTTGATCATCGGGGCAGAAAATCTAAGGACAAAGAAAGTAATTCATTTTTATTTTTCCTAAAATTTGAGAATACAATTATGAATACTAGAATACTCATTTTTCTATCCATCTTAAATTTATTTTTGTTTTAATCAATTTTATGTATTAACTTTCTAGAAACTTTTCAAATTATTTTGGATATTTTGAGGTCATTTGAAAAATTGATAATTAAAAGAATATGTTAAAATAGGATTTGCAAAATTCTCCACCCTTGAAATTGAACTTTATCCACAATGCCAAAGAACTATTGAGGTCGAATTTTTCTTAGTTGAATTGCATATAATCTTCGTCTCCCAACTGTATAAACCCAAATTCCATCTACATATCAACATATTCTCAATTAATCATTCTATCTTCAAAGTCATCTGCCTCGTGAAGCTTGCCCCGATCAAGTCTACTCATGACCGCGCAGGACCTGGAAAACAAAAGCATACACATCAAAAGTATTCGACTCCATTAAAGCTCGTTCAAATTCAGCCCATTTAAATATTAAAATAAAAAAGTTCCAAGACAACATCAAACTCAATAACAACACTAAATCAAATTTAAACAATATGTTCACCTGAGCTCATTTTGCACCTCCAGAACAGCTTTCCATGTTAATAACATAATGCACTAAAAAGCAAGTCTTACTTACCTTCAATCACTTTTATATAGAGATGACCACCATCTATCTACAGAAATAAGCACTTGTCAAGGTTCTCTCCAATCTCTTTGTTATGTTTCCCCTCCAACACTCCCAGGAGTAATTAAAGCATCCTTTGTTTTCGTAAGGATGCTATCCTCGTCATCGATTTCTAATTGAACAAGATCATTTTGTGATGAAGTGAGACTAATGGAAAGTGCAGATGGTGCAGCTGCAGCCCAGCTAGAAGTGGCAAATCCTCGCGTTTTCCCATCCAGCTGCTGCCCTCTAAGCACTAAACTGCGTAGATACTCCACATTTGCTGCCCCAGTACACTGCACCATCTTAAAAAATGAACTCTCTTCATTTAGCAGTAATGTTTTTGGAGTGTCACATTCCACAACCTGAAAACAAGGATATAAGCCCATTGGATGAGTTACTTACAATATACCCCCTAGTGTTCATTAGCGATTACTCCCTCATATTATTTTAATTAGAATCTACGAAATATATTAATCCGTCTAGATAGTATTCTCCACGCACTAATACTGCAAATGGTTATACAAAATGTGTTATGACTAGTTGCCAGAAACTCAAATCAAGCATTGTGCATCTTTAGCTGACAGACACATTACAAACTAAATTCAACTACAAATTGAAAAATTATGAATTGCTCAATAAATAACAAACAAATGGCTCATACCTGACCAGCATCAAGCAGAAGAATCCTGTCACAGTCAATGATGGTATTTAAGCGATGAGCAATAACTAACATTGTGCATGATTTACATTCTTCACGAATAGTCTTTTGGATGAAAGCATCAGTTCTAACATCAACAGCAGCTGTTGCTTCATCAAGAACAAGGATTTTTGATCTACGAAGTAATGCTCGAGAGAGACTTAGTAATTGCCGCTGTCCCACACTGAAATTCTCCCCTCCTTCTGAGACCTTGACAAATAATGAGCTACATTCAACTTCTTCCAAAAAGTTATCAAAACACAACAATGTATACTAATACATCAAAATTTAACAATATATATTCCATTACTGGAATTATGGAATAACATTATCTACCTCTGCATCCAGACCCAAAGAGTTCCTCCTAATGACATCTTTTAAATGTGCCCTTTCTAAAGCCTCCCACAGGTCAACATCATTGTGTTCATTGAATGGATCCAGGTTAAATCTAACAGTTCCTGGCCAAAATACGAAACAGAAAGTACACAAAGAAGTTGAGAACATTCATACCAATTTTGAAAAACTACTCATTATGTTCCCTGTTGAACTCTTTGTAAAAGTATGGCTACAAAGAATGTAAAGTACATGCAGCATTACCTTACACATTTTTACATTGTTTTCCCAGGAATACCCAATGAAGTGTTACACTAAAAAAAATGAAGATTGTACCAAATTACTTCAATCTTTCAACTTCATTATATATTGGACATCCTAAAAAACTGTTTCTTAAATTTTAATAAAATGAGATTTGAGCAAACCTGAGAAAAGAACAGGTGATTGTGGTATGATGCCAAGAACCTTTCGGATGTCCATTAATCCAAACTTTGAAATGTCACAATCATCAATCAAGATTTTTCCGCTTTGCAGCTCAACAATTCGAAACAAGGCATTAAGCATACTCGATTTTCCAGCCCCTGTCCTTCCAACAATTCCAACCTTGTCACTAGGAGAAATTGTAAAGGATATTCCATGCAGAACAGGAGAAAGGTCTGGTCTGTATCGTAAAACAACACCTTCAAATCGAACAGATCCCTCTGAAGGCCACCCAGGCGGTGGACGATTATCTTCAATGATGAGTGGACCTTCAGAAGGTAACTCTATATATGTACCCGCCCTCTCAACGGCATTAAAACTATTTTCGGCCAAACTAGCCATTCTTAGTACACCAGTCAATAGGCTTGTAATGTTCAACGCATAACTGAGAAGCAAGCCCATAGTAGAGGCAAATGCTTCTTGGTTATCTGCCCTTGCATTCTGCATGACAGCAAAAGTTGCAGTAAACCAAATCATAAGGCCTCCTAATGTCTCTAAACGAATAGCAAGCCAGCGATTTCCACTCATGTTAACAAGAGTGAATCTGATATTACTATCCATTGACTGGCCATTGATGTTGGCCATTCGAGTGTATGCTTTATATGCACGTATAGTTGACAGACCATTTAGTGCTTCTACAAACTGCGCATATACAGGAGACCTAGTAATGGAATCTAATCGTTTCACTTCACGAGCTGTGCTCTGTAAGCAACAAAGTATAAGTTAAAAAGTATTGAATTAAAACCAGTAAATGAGCATGAAGCATTCATAAGAAACTTTTTGATATGTTTGACTTCATATATATCACTATTTGATGGTCAAAAGATACAAAATACTAAATTTTTTTGATGAGGTGGTCATTCGTAATAGTTTCAGAGCCAGACCAAGAAGAGGCAACATAGGCTTAAGTACAAAGAATATTGCCTACACATGTGGGTAGTTGAAGTAACTAAATATTAAATGTCTTCCCTCACTATAAGCATAGGTGATCTTTAATAAATTGGACACAACAACACTTAATAGTTTCTCAAGTTGCTGGATTCTATATTTGGAAGGAAATTAGACATATTAAACATCCAAATCCATAATTTACTTCAATATAAAGGCTTAAAATGTAAGACATGGAATTTGAAATATCTGAGCTCCCATTTTCAACATTAATCCAAGATATGATGCCAAAGATTAGGCAAGTAGGAAACAAATCAAATAACATATTAAAACTAATATCAGAACAACCTCTAGTTTGATTTGAACGGCAGAGATGGACAGAAAGAAAACATGGAATTTGCATACCTGGTAATAAATATAGGCTCCATAAAATAAGACTAGAAGGGGCATAATGGCCCATAAGGACATCGTGCTAACTATTCCAATTAAGACAAATGTTGAAATAAGCTGTGACACTTGATTGAAACACATGTTTGTGGATGCAGCAACATTTCTATCGATGTCACCTAGATCCTTGGCAAATCTATTGATGATTCGACCAAGTGGATTTGTGTGAAAAAAGACCATCGGAGCCCTAAGGACAGAATTGAGCATGGCACTATGCAATCTTCTGGCAGCATAGAGGCTCGAAGAGATCAACCAAAATGAATTTGTTAATGTCACCAAAACCTGAATTTTGAGAGATTAAGGTGAGCAGCAAAATGTTACTTCTGGTAGCTACGATTGAAGAAAAATACAATTAAAGAAAAATCAAATGGCATGCATTAAATCTATTATACTTCAGTATGTCGTGCATCAAACTTACTTGACCAAATGAAAGGAGCAAATAGACCAAATTATAGAATATCGTCCCATGCTTATGTGAACTACTACTTTGGTCGGTCCAATAACTTAGCCATGTGCTACTCAAAACTCGTAGGACTTCCGTAAGAACATAGCACATAAACAGAATCATAACAACCCATGCACCTCCCATAGCATTTTTGTATCTGCAGCAGTTACGATAAAAATTAAAATAATATAATTGCAATATGAATTTATTAGGTACTGTCCAAACCAATTGTTTTAACATTTCAAAATATAACATATGACATTACGAGATTGAGTATAATAAAACTTTTACCTCATCAAAACATTCCAGCTGACAACACCTGTTTCTCGTTCTTCCTGCTTGATCATAACATACTTGCCTTCTTTATTTTCATTGTTTTTATTTGCCTCTTTGCACATCTCATTGTTCAAACCATTAGCAATAGGTTTATTAAAAAATAATTTATCAATTTTTCCGACATCTACTTCATTTACTTCCACATATTCTTTGATTTTGCCGGCATTTTCCATCAGTTTTTGGAATAGAATGCCATTTTGTGAGAGCTCTTCAAATGTTCCTTCCTCTCTAATCATACCATCATGCACCAGGAGAATTCTGTCTACTTGTGATAGAAAATGTAGCTGGTTTGTGACTAGAACTCTTGTTTTTCCTCTTAATTCTCCTTTGATGCATTTTTCAAAAACCTAAGAATGGACAAAATTGATAAATGAGGGAACATGAAGGAAGACAAAACCAACATTACTCGAATCGATCTCTAACGAAACAATTTTCCATGGCTTCATTATTGTAGGCACATAGAAACTCTCCATATATATTTTCTTGACAATTACAAAAATTGGAAATAGTAGCCAAAAGTATTTAGGTAAGCTACCAAAACATTGGCAAAACAACTACTGTTAAGTTTTGAAGCACTTACTTGCTGTCCCACACGAGGATCTAAAGCACTTAAAGGATCATCAAATATGTAAACATCTGAATTAGAATATACGGCTCGAGCAATGGAAATTCGCTGCTTTTGCCCTCCACTAATGTTGACCCCACGTTCGCCAATTTCTGTAAGATCACCATCCTAGCATGGAAATTTTTCGAGGCCAAAATAGTTCAGACAACAGACAGCTATAAATCCAGAATAACTGTCAATGTTACCAGCATTATGATATTTCTCAGCATTCTTACGGGCAGTAATTCAAGGTCATGTTGCAGGGAAGTCACATATATTGTCTTCTCATATTGTGCAGGTTCAAATGGGGAACCAAAAAGTACGTTGTCACGGACCTAAAAAAATATATTCATCTAAAATTATATAACAGAATATATTTGGCAAAGAAAAGCATTATTAAACCCACCGTTGAATTAAAGATCCATGAAACTTGTGGTACATACGCAACCTTTCCTCTGATAATAACAGTTGTATCTGCAAGTGGAGGAAGCTCTCCCAGCATTGCTGATACAAGAGATGTCTTTTTTTCCCCAGTACTGCCAACAATTGCTACTAGGCTACCAGTGGGTATATCAAAGTTAATGTTGGATAATGTTGGTCTTTCTGCCTGTAAAAGCTAACAAATATCAAATCTCAAAAGTTCCCCCAGATATAGCAAAAGTTAAACAGTATCAACTACACCAAGGGAAAGGGAATCTAAACATTCCGAAAGGAGAACAGATTTCAAATTGACTCAATAGATCAATTAGAGAAAAAGAGCTCATCTATTTTATTTTCTGTTTGTTGGGATCACGGAATAAAATTAACTAAATATCACACCAAGGAGGTAAAACTTATTAGCACAAACACCACCCTAAATAAATAAATAAAATCACAGAGAATTTATATCAGGATGACTTGATTTCATCTTTGCATGAGATACTAGATCCCATTAAGTGGTGCAAAACCATTGATAAATTTTAAAAGAAGAGATGAAGGTGGCCTAATACTTGAGCCCTCAGCGAATATCAGAAATGTTTCCCAAAAGAATGGAAACTGCATCATCCAGAGTACTTGATGAACATAAACAGAAAATATGTTTTCTGTGATCTTTTCAGGACTAAAATAATCAATAGAGACAAGGATCACTATTAAGTAGTAAATAAAAATTTGAAAGCAGTAAAAATATATTGGCCTTGAATAAAGTGCACAGATACACATTGTGCTGGAGGCAGGGGTCAATGATTAGGGTATTTAAATGCTATTTCATTGTGTAAGAATAAAAACTAACAAACCTGTGGCTCCCAAGAAAAAGATCCATTCTTGATTGAGATAGCTGGTAATCCTGGTATTATCGGTGGGTTAGGCAAAAGAATTTTCTCTTCAGCTAGAAGAAGTTCCTCCAGGCGTTTTAATGAAACATTTGCATCGACAACCTGTAATTTATGAAACAAAAGGCATATGAAAATCAAGAGTAACAATATTCTTCTCTATGGAAAAAGGTAACACAGAGAAAAGAAAAGAAAATGGAATGTGACTAGTCAACCAATGTGCATTCTGTTTTAAGCAATATGCTACCGGAATATATCTCCATCAGTGAAGTATGTAAATCATGATGGATCTCTAAACCCTATAAGAATATACACCTGTAGTCAATTAGAACCTCAAACTTTGATATACACAGTGGCAAACAATGTCCAATGTTTATGACCCCAAACCATTGCATAAATCAAATGTAAAATGTGATTTCAGCACGATTACAGCAGACATCAAAAACTTTAAAAGCCATTAGAACACTTCCAAAAAAATCATATGAGAAATAATATACCAGGAAAAGAGAGCAACAATTATTGCTCCATGTACAGACTGAATCTATGGCTAATTAAGAAATGTAAAATCTATATGGATGCCTAATAGATGTTATGAGTGATTTTGGAAAGAATATACCTGTGTTATAATATTGGGAAGCATGAACAAAGGGAACCGTAGGACCGCGAATAGTGAAAGAGACGTAAATGCCCTTGCAGGTGTCAGATTTCCTCCAAGCAGAGTGAATACCCCAAATGAAATTACAGTCACCACCACAGGTATACTGTTAAGTATGAAACTGTTCAGCTGCAATCTCACCAAGAGAGGATCATATAGTGGCAATTTGAGACCAGGAGAATGTGAAATAAAAAAAAATAAAAAATAAAAAAAAAGAGAAGAAAATAAGATTAGAGAAAGGAATACAAAAATATGCAACCAAATTATGCTTTGATTAACAAAGAAAAATCAATAATTCCTTATATTACTACTAATTCCACAAAATCAGTGGCCTGAACTTTGTCCCTAATCATGTTATGTGTTAACACAGTTCCCATCAGATGGATGGCAGATTAACTTTAGTGGGCATGACTTCATAGAAAATATTCATTTAATCTACAAAGAATATAAACGTTTCCAATTCATTAGCATATTGCAATAACCTTCAAAAAAGAGAAAGGGTTGGGCTAAATGCACGTGCAATTAAATGGATTCATCATGACAAATAGTAGATGAAGAGAGCTTTTCAGAGAAAGACCATACAGCTCCCACAAGCTGAGCTCTGCGATTCCAAGACAGCTCCTCATTCCGGATGCCCTGAACCTTTGTCTGGAAACTATTTTCCCATGCGTAATATCTAAATACATTCATAAACAGTAGATTAAAAAATTATTTATTCAAGGTGAGGACATTATTTTTCTTTCTTTAAAAAACTCTAATATTACTCTTCTTCGTAGAAATAATGTCTTAGAGAGTGAATCTTACTTAACAGTGTCCATAGCAGTTAAAATTTCATTCATGAGTCCTATTCTCTTGTCTGTGCATTGTAATCCTTCTTTTGTCAGTTTTTGCATCTTGCTTATAAGAAATGTCTGTTTGGAAAGTCAGTTAGAATTTAAAACAATTCCTACAACATGCAAGAAATTGAAGTTGATATCGTATGAAGCAATTTTTCCAAGGAACCCAAAACCAGGAATATGGTTATATAATGAAAACTGAAAAAAGGCCGTCAACCTCTGCTGGTCAAATTTTGCTGAATAAGACAAACAGAAGTGCAAACAAAGGAGACAGAAATATAAGGTATAACTTGCTGTTTTTTCCATTAAGATTGGAGAGGGTACATAAGCATTCAGTTTGTCAGAGAGTGAAAAAACTCATGCTGCTCGTAGATTGCAAGTAAAATATTTTTGAAAGGATCATCTAGAAAAGCACCAAGGCAGGATGATTATATTTACTATATAAGTTACGTTACAAAATATCGAATGCAAATACTGGGGAGACAGGATTTGCAGGAAGAATTAAAAATAAACAAAAGTGGAGTTAATAAAATAAGTAGTTCTTACTAGTATGGGGAACAGAAGAACAAGCGTTAGTGCACCGAGAATTGAAGCAACCCCCAGCTGTTGGTAAAGAAGGATCAGGGCAACAATGATACGGAAAGGAGCTGACCACAGGATATGGAGGTATTGACATATTAGCTGTAAAAATAGATGAAATATATAGTTAGCTCAAGCAATGAAAATGCTTAATGCAGGCTTTTCCAATTATCCTACTTATTTAAATATTAATAACCACTTAAATGAACAAAGTTTAGGCTTGTGAGGGACTGGTAGTGGCAATAATTATGTCAGTGGAAGGAAAAAGAATGATCAGTGTATACAGAATAATTTTTGGAAGTAAAGGACAAAGCATCTTCTTGTACAATATATAACTCAACTCAACACCCTATCCCATTCAAAAGCCATACCTGAAGAAGTGTCCTTATTAACAAAGCTGTAATATTAAGGAATCAAACTTTTCAATTACCTGTATTGCAACTCCTGCTTAGTAAACAAAAAGTATCCTTATTTAAAAGAATAGAGCAAGGGAAAATCTTGAATCTTTCAGATACTAAGGGAAATGACTATTGAATTGTTTTTATTTTCAAGTAAAGTTGCATGGGTTTGTTTCAATATACAGAGTAAAAACCAAGAACTCAGACTACCCAAGGCGGCTAGCACTTACTGCAGATTCTTTCTTTATATACTACCTCCACATTACATTGAAATCAATGAATTTCTACTGGAGGTGTACTGAAATTTCAGAATCACTAAATCTCAAGTTCTTTTTAGCCATATCAATACTATCTCATCTTCTTTAATCTCTCATGTCCTAAATGTAAAAAACTAGTGACTTCTCCTAGTGATATCAAAGGACAATAAAAAACAAGCATAGGTACTTTCACAATATATAAAATAATGTATTCTAGCAAAAGAAAATCACATACCTGAAGAGCTTCAGCATCAGTAGTCATTAAATTTGTAATTTTACCAGATGCAAATCTTTTTCGGCTTTCAGGAGTCAGACTTAAAGATTTGCGGAAAATGGCAGCAACCTACAAAATGTAGTAGAGCTTTGCAGTGCATTAAGGAGCTCAAAACTTTGAAAGAGTATCAAACTTTTTATGGAAATATACATCTCTATAGAACGGTACCTTGCCACATCAATAAATCCAATATACTTCCTCTACCACAACCCACAAATCTTCATAAAGAACATTTATTGGAGAAAATGCTTCAATTTAAGTTGGACAATCTAGCATGTCTATATTAGAGCACTAAAAATTTAAGGAACCTATTTATTCTCAAGCATTAGTTACACAATATTCAATTAAGTTTGAGGAAGTAAAGCTCGTGAATAGTTTCAAAAACCACAATAAATTGAAGAGAATAAACCTGGACCATTATTAATCTCAACGTCAATGAACACTATAATTAACATACTCTTCAACACTGCCCAAAGAGCAACGAAGTTCTTACAAAAAAAGGTATCAGCTGATGAGGGAAAATTGCTTACCATAGTTGATCTAAGACGATATCCAACACGTGAGACATTTTGAAAATACTGAGCTTCGCATAAAGCACCAAATACCTGAAGGAAAGGGCCAATGTGGGAGATATAGGCCATTACTATCACCTTGATAACAAGAGTGGCAGAGGATAGAAAAATTTGTTCCAAGTTAAGATATAAAAAGAGGATAACAACTTTAAAAGCACGACTACCAAATACAAATGGCTATGACATCACCGAAATAAATGCAATGATGAAAAAAGAATCCTTACATACCACTCCAACAAAAATTAAGAATGCATAGATGTAACCAATCCAAGTTGGATCCCCTTGTTGCATAGACTGCAGATACCACCAATAACGTATATTATTTTGGACACAAGAGGGAGTGCGCTCTCAGAGTAGAGAGCTGAAAGTACATAAAAACGAAAGTGACAGCATGGAAAGGTAACATAAATGATAATACTCAATGTGGCATCTAAAAGAACGTAGCTGACCTGTAAAAGCCGGTTCAATATGAAGGGTCCAATAAACTGTGAAACATCATTTCCTATCTACAAGTTGAACAAGAATTAGAGCTGTGTTTATGTAAATAAGTTTCATACAAATAAGCCAAATTTAGAAACGCTAGAAGAAAGCATAAGTCAAAATTGCAGGAAATTGTTATTTTAGATATTTCACCAACATGAAATGATGATAGATTCTACATCCTTTCAACCTTCAGCCGATGAGCACTAAACTTAAAGTTTTCTATCAATGAGAATAAATTTTGTTAAACTTTCGAGAAAAAGAGAGTAGACTTTCGTAAACTTTGGAGAATGGCTCAAAAGGTCAATAAATTTGGGCTTATAGTGGCTTCTTGTCACAAACCTATGGTGATTGCATTGACATATATGTGCCTTTGTATGTCTAATGGCGACTTCTAATATTATATGGCTAGCTGAGTCCAAGATCCTCTTTCGTGATCTAGAGCAAGTTATAGGTAAACAACTGTAACAAATTTCAGTAAATTTTAGAATCTGACTAGGTACAAACATTTCTATAAAATCAGTGTGATTATGGTGTCTTACTAAATGATACACATGGTCAAAATTAGCAGCAAAATCTGTTCACTACCTTCCAGAAGCCTCCCCACCAAAATCTGAGAAATATATTGAAAATAAAAGGTGAGATTTAAGGTCTCTTAATAATCAAAGCTAAAACTACTTATACAGAAGAGCAATAACAAAAACAATTTGAAAAGATTAAATGATATAAGCCATAAATTTCAAAGCAACTGTTTCCAAGATTACCTTCCCCCAAGGCTCCGATTCAAAGCTCTCAGGAGCCAAGGATTGGGCCTTCCGATCTCATCACCCCAAGATATCTGGAACCTACAAAGTTTCTTTTTTTTTAAACTATTCTCTTTTACCCCCACATTTTTTCTAAAACTGAACATGACATAAAATTGGGTGACCTACGAATATAGACCACGCACTAGGAAAATAAAAATAATTTAGTTGTATTTATGCACATACGAGTCATTGAGTGTTTCTGTTTTGTCCCAAGTATCAAGTTTCCAGACATCCTTCTCTGTGAGAGGCCTTAAATAGCCCATCTGCATGATTGAATTCATCCATGTGAACGTGATTTCTGAAAAAAGAGCAATAAACAATTAATTAATTGAAGGATGGCAATAAGTGAACAGAAAACTAGAACACTTAATGGGAGGAAAAGGTTTAAACATAAGAAGTACAATGATATTGGCAGATTCTAGATGTCCAAACACCGCCAAAAAGAAGATACCAGCCAAAACAAAGCTCTAGAGTATAGATGAAAATGACATCACAGCACCTAAAAAACACCATCAACACCATACGTACTAGATAATATGTTGGCTTGTCTCTCAGGACATACTTGCTCTCCTCCAGGAAGCTCTTCATAAGCAGTACAGTCCACAGATTCCGCACCCAAGGAGGAATATCCCGAATAAGAATCCAAATTGGGGGTATACACAAGCAAGAGCGCACCAAACAAAACCTGCATGGACACAAAAGAATAAATTTAAGTTCTAAAGACGCGCAGATCAAGAGGTGCCATCCACCAGTTTAGGCCTTGATTTGTAACTTAGCACATTAGTGGCCACTTAAGTTAAGTCACTAGGATGTAAATTTATCCTTTCTCTTGATTTCTGGTTCAGAGATAAATCCTAGTTTGGAATGTCACATGCTATAGAATCACTCATGCCAGCCAGAGACTAAACTGACAGCCAACACCTCTCTCTGACTAAAGGAATTGCCTTGTTGAGCTTTCAGCTTAATTAACAACTAATACTATTCATCACATATTCCAATTGAGAATATGAAAAAGAGGAAGCCAAAAAAATGAACCTGGACAACAACTTCACTGATATACAGATACAAAACAGACCTGCAAAAATAAGATACAAAAATGAAATTATACTGCCTAAACAGAACTGTAAAATATTTATTCCATACAGTCTATGCTTCTTTCTGTATACAATTGCAAATGTTAAACAAATAGTCCCAGAGGCAAGAATTATCCTAACTTAAAAATATTGATAAAGACCAAGCGTAAATTAAATTTCTAAATCAAAGAAACACTCAAAAGGACAGTTGAAGATGGATACTAGAGTATACATGCTCTTTCAGACAAGCTTCTTTTAAATTGAAAAAATCCAACTTCAACCGAAAAAATGAATGAAACAAGACTAACAGTTAACATGTAATCAATTATGAATACGACTACAACACTCCAAATATGTTCATCTATTTCTATTTAGTTGTTCAAGTACAATAAGAGAACTTTACCGATTGTAAAATCCTTTGACAGAGAGGGCGAGATTCAGCATCACAGCATCCCCGACCAAAGCATAAATAACCCCAAATCTAACAGACCAGCGCGATTCACAGACATAAACCTTTGTTTCCAGTAGAATCATCACAAGCATCGAGCACCACGCCAGAGCCTCAATAATTAGCGAAACCATCTGCAGATGCAAATATAAAATAAACTCTGTGGACTTCAAATTGCCTGACCTCAATAAATTACACCAAGGCCTTAATCGGTGTTATCTGATTACAAAACACAGTGGCTGTTGTTCCCCATTGATGAATATTCAATAAAAATGAAGTTAAGTAAAACATATTAAAAGTAAGCCCCATAATATTTGAAAAAGAAATGGCTTAAGTTATGAATATCACAATGCTAAAATGAAGTAAATAAAACAGATAATGATATCATGAAAAAAAAAAAGCTGATTGAATCCATGCACTCTAGTCAAAATAGTAATTTTGACTTAATGTGAACATCTCGTGAGTGGCAACAGGAAAATAATATATAGACCGAGACATGAGAAATTCAATTCTGGTACCCCTTTATAGTTATCATAACAGCTCAAGTAGTTGTGCAGCCCTTGCTTTATTATGCTATTTGAAAGGCAAAACAAAGAGCAGCGTAGATTACGTTAGGAGTCTAAAGAGGCATCAGACAACCACTCACGTTTCGACCAAACTTTTGGTAAACTAGAACCTTCTATATCTAGGTGTTCAAGGTACAACTCCTATAATCCAGTGGAACGCAGAAACTATGAACTCAAAGAAAAGGAACTCTTGATTTATTGAACCCTAACTACATGGAGTAATGGAAATATCTTGAACTAACCTACAAGTGAACCTTCAAGATTCTTGGAATAAGGCCACAAAAACAAAGATTCATTAGAACTGCTTTAAAATAATGTGCGTATTTATTAGCAAAGCATTCTTAGTTAAAAGAATCTACAAAGTTGAGATAGGAAGTACATACTTTGTTATCTGAATGTCTTCTGCTGATTCAGATAATAAATGAAAATTATCATTAAGCTAGTTAAGTTCTGCCATCGCTAGTTCAAACAGCATGTACCATTCCAGAATACATTCAATGAAATCTTAATGAAACTAAGGAGTCAAATTGAAAGTCTTACTCGGTAACTGCATGCCTAACTCAACTCAGATTACTTCTTAATAGATAATGTTTGGATCGTTTGGCTACTAAAAGACCATCGTTACCTTTAATTTCAAACTCGCATTGAACTTTATTAAATTAATCATATCATCAATTGAACCTAATATTTTAAAAAGAATTTATAACAAGTAAACTAAGGAATACACTGCAAATTCTACATTTGAGAAATGGCACTACCTCATATGGCGCAAGACCCTGCTGACCGTCCACATTAAATACTGAAATTCTCATGGTCAATCTGAGTAAAAGTTCTGCAGTGCAATAAAGAGCCAACAAGCCCAACACATAATTGTAGTAATTTGACATTAAGTGGAATCTCTGAACTGAGAAATCTTTCTTTATACGCCATAACCGGTTTAAGCACAACGCCATAAGAACCAGATGTGAAATGCAGAGCACCATTGAGTCAGTAGCACACGGGGTGTATGCTCCAAATGCATTTTCCACTTTTGACCAAACCCCATCCTTTACTGGCTTGCAATACCATTCAAGTGGCTTGAAAGCCATTACAAATCACACTTATAACCAGTATAACCTCAACCTACAAATCTCGTGGCTTCTGATCTCCTCTTACATATAAGTTGGGATTCAGATATAGAAATCCTGGAAATTGTAAAGATTGAAATCAAGAAAACTGCAAAGATATCATTGAAGATGATCATAGTATTCGTATGAATCATATTTACTACACACAAAGAGATGAAATAATTACAGATTCTACTGCATAAGCATAAAAAATATTACTTAATTTAAAGGGTGTTGCATGCACAAAATAAAGAGACGGGGGGATTTTTGCTAAGAGGCTTTTTTGCTAATTTTGGCTGAAGGGAAAACGTTCTCAGCATATTATGTTTTATTAACTAAACTACAACACATTGATGACGTGGGAGAGCTGGGGTCTGATTGGAGGATTTAATCTAGTTGGCGCCAAGTAGATAAAGTGCAGAGCTGACTTGGAAAAGACTTGCTTTAAATAGCAAGACTCACGCATTACACACTTAACACCCTGCACAAGTAAGCTTTCCTCTTCTCCTTCCTGCTGAATTCATATGAATCTCGCGCCATCTCTGATCCAAGCTTTTCCATCTTCATTTCAGGTTATATGAAGATCTTTAGCTGGATTAATTACATTCGATTGTAGCTTAGCAATCCTGTGTACTTGTTGTGTTGTGATCATTTACGTACACTGTTGCATTAATATTTTGTGGATTGATTGGGAGTTATTCAGTCTACTGTGCATTCATTTGATTGTTTAATTGAGATTATTGTTGGTGAAATTGATTGGGTTGTTTGGATTGTGGATTGATTACTTAATTTGTTGATTGTTTGAGCTGGAAATAGATTCAATATCTATCAAAGGGAAAGGGATTTAAAAGTAGATTACAGATGACAAAAATTATACCTAAATACTAGAGACCCTAAGTCTTTGATTTTTGAAGTGACAGATCACATTAAAGGTTGAAGATGCCAATCAAATACTCCATATACATCAAACCAATATGGATAAGAGATGAAACAAGTTTCACGCTCATCAACTAATTGAATTTTTCATCTTTACTAGGTATCTATCTCACAGAAAAACTATATCACTAGAACATATACACGTTGGATTCTAAGCAATATTTCAAGATAACGATCAAGAAACACAAAAGAGTCGCACACTCACAAGAAGAATCATTGTTTTAAGACAACAATCAATAAACATAACAGAGTATCACACCCACAAGAAGAATCAACATTACAAAGTAACACAAAAACTCACTCACACTCGCAGTAGTATCTCTATTTCAATATAACAAACAAGAAACATACAGAAACTCACAGCCCACAAGAATAATTAATGCTTGAAAATAACAACTTCTTTTCTTTTTTCTTGAGAATCTTGAAAATAACAATCAAGAATACAAAACAACTATTACATTCGCAGTAGGAAGAGTCTAGCTCTAGTGACAGCAATCGAAGCCGAAGCCCCACAAGAAGAATAAAACAACTTACTTGAAAAGAGATACCCGAGCAGAACGTAACCTTGGCAGTACTTATATATATACAGAAAAAATGAGAATTTCTCTTTCTTGATTTTCCCAAATTTTTAGGGGAATTACGGATAACGTCGTCTTGTGTACGGAAACTTCTTACTGGGGAAATGGTGACAGAGTAGTACTACTGGAGTAATTACAAGTAAAGCAAAACTCCATCCATTTCATATTAATTGGTAAATTCTTAATTTTCACAAATATTAAAAACCTCATAATTAGTATTAATTGACACATTATTACTTTTCACACATATTAAAAAACATCGGGTATATTTGTTTGGCGTTTCCCAAAAAAATTTCGTGTTTGGAAAATATCAAACAAACATGTTTTTTATTTTCTAAAATAAATTTTTCATCTCTCAATTTTCTCAAACTACTCTCTCAAAACCAGTGTTTTTAAAATCGGACCCTACTGGTTGCTGATTACTGGTTCGATCGGTTAGTTCGGATCGACCACTGGTTCGATCGGTATAACCGATGTGCCTTTATTATTATGTAATATTTATATATATTTTTTTAAATTATCTAAAATACAATTATAATTCAAAAATTTATTTTTCTTTGTCAATATAAATTTTTATTGTTTCATGCAAATAATCAAAATGTCTTAAAAATTAATATCAATGTCAAAAATATAAGTCTCAAGTATCCCTAAAAGATTCAAACATTCAAAACAAGACAAGAAAACTAAAAGTTCAACTCATTTTTAAAGTTTTAGTTTGTTCATTTGGGTTCTATTGTTGTAATTTGATGTTTATATGGTAACTGATTTGCATAATTTCATACACAAAATAATATTATTCACAATGATGAGAAAATGGTTATGTATTGCATTGATTGTTCTCATTGATTGTTAAAACACTAAAATAATGAATGTTCTTTCAATTAAATTATATAAATGTAATTCTATTAAATGTTAAACAATAGTCCAAATAAATAATAATAACAACAAATCTCTAAATTAAAAAAAAAAATTTAAGTGAACCATTGGTTCACTGGTTTTACCGGTTTTAAAGCCAGTTTTACCGGTTCGAACTGGTTAATTATGAGACTGGTTTTTAGGGGTAAATCGGATCGGATTGGAGACCGGTTAGCAATTAAACCGGGTCAACCGACAGGTCTGGTCCGGTTTTCTAAACACTGCTCAAAACCCAAACAAACAACAATTTTTTTATCTCTAAACAAACCTATACAAACTCTACTCTAATTTGATAGAAAGTAGCATATTTCTTACACAATTTATTTCACAACAAACATGATTTGACATAAAGTCTTACACATCTTATACCTACAACCTAACTCTTCAAAAAAAAAAAAACTACTATCAACTTTATTTCTCATACAACTCTATTAAAACTCAAACAAACAACATTACTCTCCAAAACTACTTTTACAAACACCAAACAAACAGGTCCATCATGTTTAATCACTTTTACATAATAAAATATCAAATATACCCTTTTTCATTTTTTATAAGAACTTCCCAACCTAGATGTAACAGAAGGGTAAAATTGAAAAAAAATTACATTGAAAACTCAAATGTGCATAAAAAAATTACATTGAAAACTCAAATGTGCCTATTAATATGAACCGGAGGAAGTACATACTTTTTTATGGTAACATGTTTCAAATACTCTTTATAATAATGACTAGTTTTTAAATTTTTATTATTAAGTGGTGACCATTGAATTTCCCAACTCCAATAAGAATTAGGGGCAAAATTGAAAAAATTATGCTTGAAAAATCCAAACATGCCAATTAATTTAAACAATAAATTTTGACAAATGTGCCAATTAACATGAATAGGAGGAACAAATATAGCATAAAAATATTATCTTACTTAATTACGTCGTTTTGTATTTTGAGAATTCTTCTGATTTCAATTTTGATATATGAATACAAAGGAGGCTTGGATTTAATTCTCGAATTTCTCATTAGCTAGTGTGGATTTTTTTCTCTTTAATTTTACTCCATATTAGTATTATTGTTAATTTTTTTTTGTAATTGGATTGATTAATACTTATGTATTGTTAAATAAAATTATGATATAATAATGATATATTGACCATATAAATATGTATTTACTTTAAATTAAATTACTGATTGGTCACATCGTTAAAAATCTTCTGAAGAAGAAAAACACTTCTTTCATCCATTAATATATTTTTTTCATTTACTTTTGTTACTGAATTTTACATAAGAGTTAATAAAATAGATTTAAAAAATATCATTTATTTACTTAAAAATAGTAGCCAAACTATTATTAACTCAAGATAATAGTCTGGAGAAATAAAATGTCTATTTTAAAAATGAGATCTTGTACTTAGACATCTCAAAAGGAAATATGTAAGCAAGAGGTCTTGAGTTCAATTCTCACTAACGTGAGTATTTGATTCCACAAATCACTAATGTGGGTGTTTATTCTAATTTATTATTAATAATTGGTAATTGTCGATTATTTGCAATTTTTTATACTTGAAATTATTGAAATGAATTATAATGTTAAATGTATACTATTGAAAATTTAAATAGCATGAGTCAAACGTATAAGATAATATACATTTTTTTTCTTTTATCTTTAATTAAAGATCCCATTTTTGAACTATATCTAATTCCAAAAATTGATCATGTACCATTGTATATTTTCAGTGAGATGAACCGATAAATTACATCCAACTCCCGTACTTTGAACTAATTGTATCCCTTAATTTGACACTAATAAAATTTACACACGTCAAGAGAGATGATTATATAGCTCAAATTTCAGGAAAGATCGATGAAATCCTATTTCCGGTATTATTGGATCCAATTCCTTGAGAATTTTATTATCGCAAATTCGAATCTAACTAATCTTTATATATACAACAAGATGGTTTTGACCAATTCCTTGACAAAAATTCTAAATTAATATCATAATTTTGTTTCTTTTACGATGTGAAGAAATTTTGTTGGTTGACTTGTCTAAAATGTTAGATTACATTAAATTGACCAACCATTTACACATTTAGTTTGGCCGTTAATTTTTTGACAGAAAATATCACATGTCCGTTAAGTAAAAAAAAGGGGGGGGGGGGGGGATGTAATTATCTAAAAACTAGACAGGTATATTGCAATTATCCTGCATTCTTTCTACCTAAAATTCTAAACTTAAATCTTCAAACTCTAATTACTTCTTCATTTCGCAACCAATTTGCTTAATTATTGAACCAACAACATTTTTCATGGAGTAATTGCAGCGGCCATCTACGAAGGAGCTCCGCCCAAGGGGAGGCTCATTTTTTCACTGAATAAGTAATTAGTGATTGAAGTTTTGGGTTTTTTCAACTACGAATTTTTTTTCTTCAACTGAGAAAATTGAAAGATTTACAACTCGATATTTAAAATTGTTGTACATATACACTCACAACGATGAGACGAGCAAAAACCCTCAATAACTTCGACTAACAGACACCGAAAGCTAGCAGTCGTACAGGATGAAAAAGGCGACGATAATTGCAAATACACATACCCAATTTTTAGATAATTATATCCCCCCCCTTTTTTTGCTTAACGGGTATGTGCGCACGTGACATTTTGCATCCAAAAAGTAACGGTCAAACCAAATGTAAAATATATTGGTCAATTTTTGTATCAAATATGTCATTTTGAAAGGTACAATATAAAATGCATAAAGGTACCCAAAGTTTGGTATGAAAAATGCAATTCTTTCTTTCTGGGGTGCATATGATTTTCGAGATCGTACCGTACCGTGCTGAACTGTGTCAAACCACACCACACCACACCGTACCGAAGTTTAGGTTTATTTTCTCAAAATCGTAGGTTTCGGTACATATAAAAAATGTACCGAATTTTTTGATGTGGTATAGGTCTTAAAAATTGAATACCGGAAAAAACAATGTCGTAACGTAAAATAGAAATAAATTAATTATTTAATAGTTTATTCAATAAAAAATTAAGATTTACTATCTTACAACCTATCACTATGACCCCTAGTCCAATATTAATAATTATAACTAAAAAAATGTCTCAACTTTAACACATTTAACACATTATTAAAAGTCCAAAAATAGAATTTGAAACATAAAAAAGTTAACTAGTAAATAATTATATCATTAAAGAAATAACAAATGGCAAATAAAATGCCATCATTTTTTAATGACCTACTATATTTAAGAATAAGTCATTTAAATGATATTAAAAGTAGCGAATTCATGTTTGAATATCTATTGAGAGATGTTCTCACTTAATGTGTACGACGCATCTCAAAAATAATTAAAATCATTGAAAAAACAAAAAAAAATTGGAATTTAAAAAGTATTATTCAAAGAGGAAAAACTCATCAATTTTCGACTATAAGAGGGAAATAGTATGACGCAAAATATTTCTAGAACCGCAAAACAATACCGTATCATACCAAAATTGAAATGTACCCGGTGCATTGATATGGTATTCAAAAGTGAAATTTGGTTTTGAATATTAGAACACCGCAACAATTGGCACGGTACAAATTTAGCTAATAAAATCGCAATAGCATACCATGTGCACCCCTACATTTAATTATCATTAAGTAATATTGTTAAGCCTAAATAATTAACAGGGATTATTGCATTTTTTGTATTACAATTATAGGCGTTTCTACCCCGTATATTTTCGGTTGACACATTTGATGTTACAACTTCAACATGTATGGCAATTTTGGTGCCAAAATTTCGCATGAAAATTGAGGATTTTGATAATTCAAGACGTTTATTTGGAAGAAAAAAAACATAATTTTCAAAAAAAGAAAAATTCAAATTCCAAAAATTAAAACTAAACAATAGAAACCTTATCCCATAGATGATAAAAGCCCTAATTAATTTGGCCACGGGCCTCCACTTCACCAAGAAGGGTTTTTTCATCTACACAAACAACCATCACATAAAAATGCAGAATTTCAAACCCACTATTTTGATGCTATTCTTCTAAAGGTGCTTGCATTTACAGACAAAATATTCAGCCCAAATCCAGTTAGGTCCCTTCCCTTTTACAACAAACTTGCAGAAATTTTTGGATTTTATTATTTGGGAAGAAGTAGAAGTAGAAGTAGAAGTAGAAGGAGGGCATCAGTTTATTATTTGGGGAAGAAGGAGAAAATTTTGAAGTTTGTGACATTATTGCAGCTAATTCACGAACTAATGTTTGGATGTTTTTATTAGGGGAAGAAATTTATATTAATCTATTAAATCAATTTACTATTCTTTTAACTTTCAATAGAAAAAGTGTATCCTATACTTTATAATTTTTAAGATAATTAACACTCCGTTCAAAATCAAAATAACCTTTTAATGCCACTACAACGATCAATCAATTCTATCAGTATATTTATAAATAGTAAATATATTCGGAGTATAACTTTAGAAAGGAATATTCTATGTATGAAATTATAGAAAGTACAGAGCTTGTAATACTGATACATATCATAATTTAAATACTCAATCTGTTATTCTAGTATCCTTTACTTTTGTCTGTAAGTCTAAAATATGAGTTTAAAAAAAATTATAAAATCATCTATGTGCTTAAAAATAATGATGTCAAACTATTATTTGATATATGGGAAAGAAAATTTCTATTTTAAAGTGTTATCTTAAACTGGGACATCCCAAAAAAAAAAAAAAAACCGTTACCATAATTCATATTTTGTGGTACAATATTGTTTTAGCTATCAAAATTTAAATGATAAGAGTCAAAATTAGAAGATAATTTATAATTTTTTCTATTATCTTTAATGAAATATCCATTTTTTTTTTTTTTTGCCAAGGTGGGGTCTTTACATCCATCCTCACAATTTTAAAACTAATTGCATCCATCTCTTTTAACCTCAATAAAATTTACAAATTCCACGAGAGGTGATTATATATAACCCAAAGTTCAAAAGAGATTCATCTTATTACCTCGTTTGTGATGATATCCTAATACATAATTTGGTATTATTTGATCCGATTCCTTTAGAATTCCATTATCTCTACATAAAAAAGAACATGAAAAATAATTCGAATTGTTTTTTCTTATCATAGTTCTAGACTAATATGTTTCAATGTTATATATATAGTACAATAAGACAGTATCTGATTGAATTTCTACAATTTTGACTAAAATTCTAAATAGTAAATTCTCATAATTTTGAGTCTTTTACTATAAGAAGAAAATTAATTGGTTAACTTGCTTAAAAATTTAGATTACAATTAACTCTTATTAAGTAGTATATTTATAAATAGGTCACAATTTCTTTTCCACCTAAGAATTTGACTTGAGTACAACATGAATCCGTTAATTACAATCACCCAATGATTTCCACATATAAAAACTCAATTAATTATGAAATTTGAGTCAAAATAACGAAAATTTGATCGAAGATATCATTGTATAATATAAAATAAAGACATCCTGTTATAATACACTCGTATATAATAAAGATTTAAGTCACTCTTTTACACACCAATTCTTCAAAGAACAAGTTTGGTTGCTTTCAAGGATAATATAATAGTTCTACCAAGGCATGAAGTAAGTCATAAACATACGGTGACACAATCCAAATCATCCATCTTATGAACATTTCTATGATTAAACATGTAGTTCACAACAAAAACAACAAAAGAAAGAAAAAGAGAAAGAGCTTGCACTCACATTACACATACACCAGCCACCAAAAGATGCAGCAATTCATGAATAAACTCAATGCAATCTAGTCAATTCTTCTACCCTTTTCATCAACTCCTCCACAGGGACACTCATCGCCTTTGAAATCTCGTCCATCCGTTTCCTACTAAGGTCAAGAAACGATTCAATCAAATCTCCATCCACAAAGTTTCTAGCATCAGCTGTCTTCTTCTCATTGTAGAAGGATCTCCATTGCTCGTGGCTAAGAGCCCCGACCCCTTTAATCACTTTCCTCAGATTCATTTGCAGTTTCTCCAAGAAGACATACTGCTCATGAGGGAGAGATGCAATCACCCCAATGACTCCATTTACAGTTCCAAAAATTACAGTCGGGATTTGGCCAACATCAGAATCCGGCAATCGCATTACAAGCGAACCGTGTCGGAATCGATTAACAAATTCACCGAGGTGGTATTCACCTACAACCTCTAGGCGTCCCCTCTCCTCATCAGTGGCTCCTTCACTATTTTTACGGACAGTAAATAAGTTGAAATTGTTTTCGGCTCCAAGGTAAACGTCGTCATCCAGAATTTCAACAGCTGACATCCAATTTGCATTGTAGTCACGAGCTCGCTCTTCAATAGCACCCTCCTCGTGCTGTAAATAATTTGAAACAAAGATTTTAGAGAATTGTTGCCAAAATCACGAAAGAACTTTTATTTGGTAGCAAGTGAGATTACATCTTTTATCAACATTTATCTTGTGTCTGCTTGGTAGCATTGATAAATAAAGTTGGTTGACACAAAAACAAGCAATAACCTACCACTTTAGGCACTGTAGAAGTAAAACTATTACAAGATCAACCTTGTGATTAGTATAATCTTCATGGCCCGAGAACAAACCTACATTTTTAAGTGGTGAATTTTACCACTAATCTATATTTTAGGCATTGCTACCAAACAAGTAAAAGAAGTTATTCTCCCTCCGTCCTTTATTTTTTTCTCCCTTTAGTTTGACCTGAAGTTTTAAGAGTTTAGAGAGTAAAACTTCTAAAAGTCTTTACATTTATGCCCTTAAAAGTAGTGCAAGAAAATTAGTGAAGTCAAATAATTATTTCATATGAGAGTATACTTTCAATAAAACAATTCCATTTTAGGCAATGGAATATTGTTTTGGGACATCCCAAAAATAGGAATAAGAATTAAGTACAGAGGGATTTATCATTTCATTTGCAATGACACAATTAACATTTTCACCATTATTCTCTAGTTGTTACCAAAAACGAGTTCTAACTAAATTCCTGAATTTGCACAAGGGCGCCTCGAGTGATGAAGAGGTCAAAAGCAAACAGGTGAAGAAATAAATATAATATATACACTTCGGGGGGGGGATATGTTTACCTTGTAAATAAGCAAGGATATTGATTTCATCAGGTCACCCACAACAATGAAATCTCCTCTAGTTTGAACATAAAGGGCGAGTATGTGCCCATGATGGCCACATTCAGATTGCAACTCGCGAGAGCCATCATCGCGTAGCATCCACTTATACAATTGAATCTTCTGATTAATGGCAGCAAGCAGTTTCCCATTGAAGGCATTAAGAGAATAAACAGCCCCTTTAGTTTCTTTTTCAGCAATTAGTTGAAGTTTTCCATCTTCTACGGCAAAAACTAATATCCGACCCTGAAATTAAATGGGAAACGAAAAGCAAAAGTTCATAACGATAAAAGCTAAAGTGCAGCTGAATTTGGAGGCAGAAGAGGATAAATTGTATGAAAAGAAACTTAAAAACGAAGGAGTGACTCCAAGGAATACGGATAAAGAAAGGAATAATATACGATAAAAATGACAAAAAGAAACAGGCAGCACACACACCATAACACATTAAAGGCAGAGAGAATATTTTACTGACCTTGGTAGGTTCATTCTCTTCTGGCATCACATATGCAGTCCCAACGCAGTAGTACACAATATTGTCATCAGAGAACGAACAGCTAAGAATGGAACAACCACACTCAAACTGATCCAGTGGATACGTTGATTTGAAATCAAAAGTCTGGTCATCTAATAGACGAATAAAGTGCATTTCAGTTTCTTCGGCACTCGACTGGTTATATTTTAAACTACATATAGCAAAGGTCTGGGTTTGTTCTTGATGACATATACGCCGTGCATGCTCGCCAAGTGGAATAGAGCGTATGTGTAGCTTTTGAATTTCATCAATTGTGCCAATTGTCAGTTCGCCTTCTTTAGCAATAGCAAGGCTGTCAAGAATAATTCCAAAAAAAGCCTCAAAAAACACAGAAGATTGAGAGAAAGACATGCTCAGAATCTTTCCTATCCTGAACTCAGTTAAAGTGGCGGAAACTTGTCATCTAATAGAAAGGATCTGTTTTAGATAGCAATACTCAAGACTCCGGCTGGAAAACTTGAAAGATAAAAGGTGGCTGTTTAGTCCACAAGCAACAAGTCAACTACTAAATGAATTCAAAATTCTTCTAATCAGTTGATATAGGGTATAAGGGTCATGTAGACAACCATACTTACTAACCTAGTGCAACTTTAATAGGAGGACAATATACAATTAATATAAACATTATAAAGAGGTCATATACAAATTTTTTTAGAAGAAAATCGAGTACAAAAGGACTGACTCATTTATTCGATTCCTCGTACAAAAAGAATCGTTGAACCATCTCTTGCTCCCCAACCCACTCCTTAGTCACT
Source organism: Penstemon barbatus (assembly GCA_003313485.2). Classification (NCBI taxonomy): domain Eukaryota; kingdom Viridiplantae; phylum Streptophyta; class Magnoliopsida; order Lamiales; family Plantaginaceae; genus Penstemon; species Penstemon barbatus. The sequence goes on from CM064877.1 coordinate 711,128, forward strand.
CCAGCAAATAAAGAATAGCTAGAGCGGGATTCCCTAAGGGGCTAACATTTAAATTGATTCAAATTCTATGAAAAATATAAACAAGTAGTATTTTCTTCCCTCAACCCAACCTGGATGAAACACTGCATAAATATTTGTCAGATACGAGGATTCTTATCAAAACTTCAAAACCAGTAATCTAACCTGGTAACCCACATTAAGCACAAGCAGATGTTGAAAATTATAACCTAGCACCTGATAATGATGCAGACTTAACCAAGAATTATCCAATTACACTACAAGAGCAGGATGATATTTTACCTGTCAGGGAAAGCAGCAGAATTAAAGGGGCACATGTGGCTGACTTCTTTTAGATTAACATTGCTATATAACAATTTCTTGTTACTGCTGTAAATGACAGTCGGTCTATCAGAAGCAGCAAATACGTGTGTGGTATTCTTCGAAGAGAAAGTGCGAAGTGTGATAGGTTGGGTCCCCAAAGAAACTTTTTTCCTGTCGGCTAGCTCACCATTACTTGTATTCAACACAAAATTCAAAAGATGCCCATCCCCGAGAGCACATAACAAGTAAGATATCTGAAATGAGAGAGAGAGAGAGAGAGAAGTGTCATGCCATCAGGATTGCTAAAAAGTGTAAAAGAAAAAACCAAAGGCTTCTTCCTTCCTTTTTGGTTATCAAGGAAAAAGAGCCCATAATTCCTCCATGGAAGAAATTCACCAGACACACAAGTAATAGTAATAATGCTCAAACATTAAAAGTTAACATAATTAAAAATTTAAATTACCCCTTCAAAAGAACACAGAAGTACGGAACGAGAGATTATTTCGCCTCCCAAAAGCTCCTTCGTAATAAGATTAAGGTCTGGAAGTGAAAATATCCTAACACTGATATCTGTCCACATTCCCACTGCTGCGAGTTGACTATAATTTGGATTATCACCAATTGGGTTAATGTCCAGGCATGAGATATCATACTCCAACTGTGCATGTTTTGCTTCTGTCAACACTCCATCACCAATTTCTAGATACACCAAATGGCCACCACCAGTAGCCAATAAAATCTGTCAAAGCAAATGTACAGCAATCTGAGGGAACTGAACAATGAATCAAACAAACTAATACGGTGTTACAGTTGAACACACTGCAGGAAGCACACACAAAATTCAAGTTTTCAGACTATTATAGGAATTAAAGCGTGGTAAAATGAAGGATGCGGATTTGATAGTTCACTTTTATGGTAAGAGGGAAAATTAAAAATGTGTACAGTTAACTGAAATCCACAGAGAAACATTCACCTCTCGACACTATTTCATCACAAACTTAACAACCTATTAAAAGAAAAATTAGATGGTTGAATCTTAATCCGGTCTATAAGAACTTTGGCTACTAGTCAGATGAACTCATCATTAAGTTGTGCCAAGGGGAGCTCCAATATACATGCAAAACTTTCGGAACAAAGTATAACCGCATCCAAGAGTTCAATTTCTCCAACAACCAAAAAAAAAAAAGAGCCCAGCAGAGTGTAGTATCTTCAGTTTGTACACAATCAATGATGAGGTGGGTGTTTCAATTAAGTATTAGCAAAACTATATTTATGCAGAACCATAACTCAGAAAGTTCTCATTTCCGTAATTGCGCAGTCCATATGAATAGGTTGAAACTCATGCAGACATAATATCCACCTTGAGCCAGGTGACGAGAATAATTGTACAGTAAATCTTTCTAGAAAACTGCAGTTAGAACTATTTGGATGCATTTAGTCCTTTTTTGTTTTCTACCAAAAAAATCCATGTAAAACTGATTCTATAGCTAAATAGTTGGATATATACCTGAGTGGAATTGGCTGTTGCAACATTGATTGAATACCCAGCCGGAGAAAACCATTCGTTGCGGAGCTCCCTGGAGGTTGAACTGACCAATCTGACTGAGTTTGAAGTAACCTGCATGATTAATTTCTATTTGAGAATCGGCTATAGATACACGTAGATGAAGGCCCTTAATATCATTTTCCTGGGAAAGTACTCCCAGAATAATTGGCAGAATAATGCCAAATCCACATTGCCAGGAAAAGAACAGGAAAAAACAATATAAAAAGGAACCCAGAGTAACCAAAGTCTTGTAAACTATTGAATAATTACTCTCTTTAAAGAATAGAGAAGCATAAGTCCCCAGCTGCACTTCATTGTTATGACTTTACTCAGATATTATTTCCATCATACATGTACCAAGAACCATAATTTAAAGTGGCAATTTTGTCAAAGTCAGGGATATTTTCACTTGTAAACTTGCAATTGTGACTAGTGATGATATTAAGTGTCTCAATATCACCTAGACCAAAGGAAGATTAGAAAGGAAAGATAAGGCACAGCAAACATCTTGAGGATTATTTGGAAGAATCAAAATTTGATAAGTTCATTAAGAAAAATCTTAATATAGAAGAATAAGAATCTTATTATAAAGAAATTGTTAGTTATTCTAATAATACTCTTAATGATTGTAGATCTGAAACAAACTTTCTGTACGTATATTGGCAGTAGACATAGTTTAGCTTGTGTAGAAGCTGGCACCAATCACGCACACATACATAAAGTTTTTCTATACCTTTCACTTACAACAATAACATACACTCATGCTCCCAAGAGACGGTAAAACATATTCTTGCAACATATTACACTCTAAAAGAAATGCAATTCTATCGGAAAAAAGTAGTTCTTATTTGCAGGAGATCCTTGTTTATATGCATTACAAGTTCATCAAACAAAGGTTATCTATATTTATTTTAGAAGCCCAAAAAAAGATTTGTCATGCTGTACCAACCATACCTGCACAAGTTGATCGTAGATAGCATCATGACAAAATAATGTCTGGGCATCTGAACAAAATCCTTCAATCTCAGTTTCCTCCAATTCATCCTCGAGGTTCATTGCCAATATACGTGTCTCACTGATAAAGCTTACAACCAAGAAAGTATCGTGTGGATCATCAGTAGCTGATCGTAGTGACCACATCCCTTTGATTCCTTGAAGTTCTACAGATGCCTGTGAATGACATGGAACTTGGATTATAGCCAGAAAATAACATGTACTAGCAATTTTCAGCAAGGTGACACTAATTGATACCAGACCTGCTCATTTATCCCAATTCCATTCCGAACTATGCGAAGAGAACCGTCTTTGTAGGCTCCTGAGCAAGTTACAACCTGACCTTGACCTTGCCTCTCTAAGTCAACCACACAGAAGTCAACAATTGGCCCCAAATTGACATACCTTTCAATAACTTCTACATAAGAACCTTTAGCATCTGCTTGAAGATTCAGCTTTATGAGCTGGATCATGAGATATAAACAAGTAAATCCACTTGAGAAAAACTTATAAATCACACATAGTACAGGTTGAGCAAATCTACAACAAATTTTGATAAAAAAGAGTGACTTATTTCAACAAGTATTCGAAGTTGACAAAATCCATACAGTGAAGATAGCACAAAAACAGTTTCCTAAAGATAGGAAATATCTTAAGAAAATAGCTAAAAGGAAAGAGGCTATATCACACAACACAACAAGAAGCTATATTTCAAAAGAACATTAAACAAGCAATTGGAATCCTCTAGTTTCCACACAAACAGTAGGTCCAAAGGAAATTGGAAGGCTGGACATCATTCTCTTGAACTAAAGACTTGATATTTATCAGCAAGAAAATTTATTTAGGAGAACAGAATATGTAAGTATATCATATAGAACAAATGAAAAGAAGGAATTGGAGGAAAAAATATTCCACAATGCCGTATGTCACTATGTCTATCAATGTATTTCATCGGAAAGAATGAAATGAGTTGATTCATAAAGAAGGCTAAAAGAGCACATTCTTCATATTGGTGAAACACAATGAACAGATAAGGGGGAATTGTGATTCAACTTTATATAAGATGCTACTATATATTATAGAAGGATGCTTCTGAATACAATAGAACTAGGGAGGTCATAGGTTACTACAGAAACAAATCCCGAGTACTTTTAACAACAGGTCTAAAATCCTGCATCAGCATTGAATTTTCAATATCATGGTAGAATAGCAAAGATGGCTAGTTCTTAGAAAAAATAGATGGATTGAGAAGAGCAAAAGAAGACATATTCTACAAACCTGTGAATCTCCATAACTTGAGCCGACAAAAACAACAGCATTATCAAGATATGAAATTGACGATGCAACAGATGTTTCCCCCAATAGCTCAATTTTGAGTCCTGTTACTCTAGAAATTACAACAGATAAACCAAGGGTTCATGTCAAACATTTCGCATATAAACGTGCATCCCAAAATAATGTTACAGAACACAGCAAACTCACTTTTCCTTTTCATGAGTTATAACAAGAAGATGCAAAAGTCCATTATGATCGCCCAGCAAATAGCGAGAACCATCGGCATCAACCCTCCCATAAGCTCTTGTAATAGACTTCATAGACCAATAAACGAGGTAAGGATCATGACTAAATATCCTAACATAGAGTTACAAGCAGATTATGTAACCCACCGGTCTAATCGGGATTGCTTTGAAAGCAGATGCACTGCAATACACGATTGTTTCTTCACCAATAATTAAGACGCCACAAAGAGGTGGTGGCACTGGGATTAACAATTCTGCCCCATTATCAAGATTGTTCTGAGACCATGGACCCTCAATAAAATCTTTATCCTTCATAGAAACCTCATACGTTTTGACATGACGAGCATCTTTGTTATCCTGCCAATCAAGGTGATAATAAATTTCTAAGTCAGAAGATGCTAGGAAAAGTTCAAAAAGACGATGAATGACCAACAGTAACAGTATGGATTCAGTTGTGTTCCTATACACAACAAACGGATTCCCAAATGTAAGCAATCTTGTCAGAGACGTCATACTTGGACAAAAGTAAGTTATGCTATCAAAAGCATAGAATGAGAATCTTTGATAGGCCCACTATGAACATAAAAAATATCGACTAAGGCATACATGCACCAGAAACCGGGATTTGATTTCCTCAAAAATAAAAAAATATTATAGGCCCAACGCAACATGTGTAATTAATTGATTCTACAGTATATAGCAAGAAGGCAACTAATATAATTAAAATTTATAGGTAAAAGGTGTAAAAAATAATCAAACCTGGTAAAGTACAACAATTGTTGGCTTGGGGCAACCGTACAAAAATTTGATATCCAAAACCTGAAGCTCCTCAAGCCTGACGTAGCAGGAATTGCATAAAGTGAAAATTCATCAACACCAACTATAAGACAATAAACATTACTACATATTCTTATTGTCCGCAGAAAAAACTTAATTAAAAGGAATATTTGCTCATACAACTGCAGTCCAGAATTTTGTATAACTAGAAACCGACAATTGATTATGCTACTAGAGGAAATTTTGATTTCGAGTAAAAGCTCAAAGGACAACATGTAACAAGCTCCAACATGCAGTTTACTTCATGCAAGAGTAAGGCAAACTAATAGCAGATATAGCAATCGAGCAACTGACCAACATGATTTATCTTATAAGAGCATAAATGCACGGATTAAATCAACTTTCAATAACTGTAACATAAAGACACAAATTTTGTCATTAGCAGCTGAGCATCCACTGAAAGGCAGGACTTAAAGTTGCGTAGGAGAAAATTTTGGTATACTCAAAAAGGAGAAAATATTGGTATAACTCTTAAGGAAAAATGAATTATAAAGCACAACATCACACATTTTTCAGGAATAAGAAGGCCCTAGTTTACTTCCAGCATAGTACATAACTGGCGTCATTTAAGGGAAAAAACTACCTAATATTGAATGCTTCCTTTAGCTGCCCTTTGTTGTCGAATGGAATAACCTAAACATAAACAGAAATTCTCATAATCCACTGGAAAGTTAAAAAACTGTGGAAACAAAGTTCCACTCGGAAAGAAACAACAAAAATATTAATAAGACTGAAGCATTATCAGGACCAATACCTTGAACAATCCATCATATAGATGAAGGCCAATCAATCTGCAATCTGGATCAACTATTCCAATCTAAAGCAGAAAGTAACATACAGTCATAACTAGCAAAACTATCTATATTCAAACAAAATTCTAGATCAAAATCACAGAGTCATTAATTACCTGTCCATTGTCTGTTGGACGACCTATTCGATCTGAAACATCTCCCATTGACCTATTTCAATGGTGGAAGCCGCCCCAACAAAAAGCAGGTTTTAGTTATTATGGAAAATAGATAGCTATAACAACACCAATTCAATAACAGCGAAAATGATATAACCAGAAATAAAATAAGTCCTAAGCTTCATTAGGATTGCCTAATAAATAGACATCTCAGGCCAACTCATTTTTTGAGTGGGAAAAGACTCTTTGTTGCCATAAAACTATTCAAATGTTCAAAAGTATCCACAAGCCTAGACTCGTGTCATTGAGACACACGTGTGTTTGGAAATTATTTGGAAATGCCGCTGATAGTAGAATCGTAGTTCATAACAGATAATTGACAAAGTTAAATATATTAGGTTTGATACCTTGTAATAACTTCAACATTCTCAGGATCCCATTGCAAAACACAGAACTTATATCTTTCTGTAGCGATGAAAAGGAGATCTTGAGTTTCCCCCTGCCCAGTCAAAGAGAGAGAGAGAGAATGAGAGATGTGATTATCTTCCTTCTATTTATTTTTTCCATTTTCTAACCAAGGGGATACAAGGAAATAGAAAATAGTAACTGTAGTACACAAGCTTTAAATCAATAGGCTGTCAACAAACCATTGTTTCTCAATTCAAATCTTACATGTGGGCGGATAAGCTCCAGCGTGGCAATTCTCCCGTAAATAGGTACATCCAACATAGGCTGCAAAAAATAAATAATAAATTCATTATTTAGGATTTTGTAGGAATCCTATGACAAACTATTACAGGTGAAATTGAGCTATTCTGATAAGCTGGAATGTCCAATGCCCCTTTTTATGACTTGCAGAGCTTAAACCCAACAGAAACCTATAATGAGAAAATACATTCCAGCATGCGAGAACTTTGTTCTCACCATTATCTGAAATATATTAAAGCTACGACTCTCTACCAATTCCAAATGTCACTACCGAACACCAATAACCACAGTAGAAAGGTTGTTCGGTATATGGAATGGTATCACCGGTTTTCTCTTTTAACTGATTTATATATTCAAATTTTAACCTTTTATACATCTGCATACCAATATATAATTAACAGGCAGACCATATTTTAGGAGGAATCTCACTTTAACAACTACACATGAATGCCATTCTCGTTCCAAGCCATATTTTGCATGAAATGCAACATGCCAAGCAAACTACTCCCATAATAAGGTGGTGTTTGGTGGACCATATGCTTTTGCTTATGCTCATATTAAAGTAAAAGTGAAAATAAGTTATTTTTGGCATCAGCTTATTCTTCTCATTTTATGCAGTAAACGTAAGTATACAAATCAGACACTAAAAATATGTTTTTTTAAGCTGCTTATTGCCTAATCGTTTACCTGTAACCCTTGAGTTGTAAGTAAATGGATCTCTATCCGTGTGCATTTCCTGTAAAACAGCAATTACTGACTTGTAAAACGCATTTCAAGCTCGGTCACTAAATTGAATTGAAGAAAAAGGCTAAAATTGGTAAATTCAACTGGAACAATATAATCACAGTGAAATAAACCAGAATAATAAACCTAAACACGATTATGCGTAGATAACCTCTGTATTGTGTGTAAGTGTTACAGATATTGTCGAATAATACTTACGCAACGATGAGATTGACCTCCTGAGGACCGGTAAAATTTCCAACGCACGAATGAGTTACGTTTGTCGGCTTGTGAGCCGTGACAACATAATTCCATATACTCATCTTTCTTATCAATTACACTGAATGAGAAAACCCTAGTCTACACTGTGAGAGAGAGAGAGAGAGAGAGAGAGAAATTGCTGGGAGTAGGATTAGAGAGAAGAAGTGCAACTGGCTCTATTTATGCACTGAAAGGAGTGAAGGGTATACGACGTCGTGGCGTTCATTGGGAGAGCGGGGGAGACACATAAGAAGGGGAAAGTAAGAGTTGCCCGGGGAAAGATGTACGGCCCGAACGACGTCGTATACAGTATGCATAGGTAAGCCCGTGGGGGGTATTGCGTAGACTGGGACTCGGCCCAAACCTATAAATTGGGCTTCATCATAGTTGGGCCATAGTAGTTAAGAAATTGGACTTTTTTTTTTTTTTTTTAAACAAGAAATTGGGCTAATACTTAATCTCAACGTAAAAAGAAGAAAATAAAATTTGACATGCAAATAAAATTTTCGATCATGAAATGTCAATGGGGTAGATTTTAATCCCAATTCGATTTTAGTCAGTCTGATTTATCAGAATTGTGATCCGATCTAATTCAATTAATAAGACTTATAATTTAATATGTAGGGAGAAATTTAGGAATATTAAATCCATTAAAGATCCAATCCAAACATCAATTTAGTATTTATCTAGAAATGGGTTAACATTTTACTATGACCTCATTTTCATGTAACAACATGAACATGAACTGATTGTGATAAATAATATCAATTTTATTGTTTTCAATCATACTCCGCTAAATCATTTGAATCAAGAGGTTAGATGTGTCAATATTAATATTTTTTACGTTGGAGTTTTGAGGATTATAAGAAAATTCGAACACTATTAGCTAAGTCGGAAGAAAATGTAACACTAACGATATTTTTGTATTGATAATATTGGTCAAAACTTTGAAAGTGCATATTTTATTTGATCCGGATATATCAATAACCTAGTCAAATCTTAATAAAATTTAATGGGCTCGAAAATGTCCATTAGGGTAGAACCCAGATCACCCAAAACTGACTCGATAGAATAGAGTTGGATCCATGTCAAATTTGATCTTATTTGAATTTAACCCGTGGATGGCCATAGGCAAATATAAAAAGATTTTCCTATATGTGTTTTATATAATTCTCAGTGAAATATTAGATCAATATATCTTTTGTTCTGAATACCAATTGTTTGTTGTAACTTACTAATATGATGTAAGTTTATCTTAAAAAACCTTCTCTACTAAACTGTTTTTTTTTTAGGATACTAGTGAACTGTAAAGGTATTAATTTTTTGATGTTTAAAACAACTTTACTTAAGTTTGTCATCATATAAAACATTTATTTTTATATGACATATAGTTAAAATGTATATTGTCCATTACCTTAGACCGGAGGAGGAGTAATATGTACCTTTTTTTGTCATGGTAAGGACTAAGGAGTTAAGTTACCCGATACATCTTTAACGTGGAGCAGCCGAATAAACCCGACCAAGATCTAGGAAATATAGTTAAAAAGAACAAAGACACATTGCATTGCCATGGATTCTTAAACCATCTAAACAGCAAAGCATACTTAAGCCAAAAACTTACAAAAGATATGTCCCTAATCAGCTTTACAAAAGCAGTATCATTTTTAATTGCAAAAAGAAAAAAAAGAATTATATATTTATATATAATATATTTATCATCTTCTTCCTAGATATAAAATCAGAAGAATCACTTCAATCTTCCACCAAATAATAACTTTTTTTGCACTGTCTTTAGATGAAGATGCTCCTGAAGCTCTGTAAGAACTGCTAAGAAATCAAAGATCAAATGACATTTACAAATATGCACTAATACTTATTAAAAATCTAAATAGAAACTCACCCCGAAGAGGCAAAAGCACATCTTTCATAACCTATACATTGAAAATAAACAACTTAGCAAGAAAAGAACACAAGTTCTATATTTAATCAAAATAAATTTATTTGAATGATGAAATGCAAAATTAACACCCTTCTTAACTTAAACAATTATCAATAATTCCCCCTGTTAACATTGAAATTGACAATAACTCCCATCCCATGTTCACTTAAAAAAAAATTGACAATAACATTTCTATTAACAGCTTATGGATGATGTTAATTAATGATGTGGGCTAATAAAAAAAGAATAAATGGGGAGGGCTACTAATTAATTAAAATAACATATGGAGGTAACAGATGGAGATTTAATTTTGTCAATTAGGCATAGGGGGGTATTCTTGCATTTAGGTAGACCGTACTAGGATTATTTTGAGTGAGAGTTGCAGTGCCTCCAAAGTGACAAGCAATATCGGAATTCCCATTTTGTTGGTAGTAACTATTGAAAGCAAATGATGCATGAGAAAGTAATGTGTTTGGCTCATAGCACGGGCCACCGGCTTGTATTGGATGACAATCTGCTTTACCAAACCCACAAGCCCAATCTAACGCAATTTGCAAGTCGATTGGTGAGACTCCGGGTCGAGCTACACACCATGTTGTGCCATCAAGAAAAGTTGTGTTGCCTTCTGGAGGTGATAGGCTTGTAATTGGGATAAAGCCTGCTTCTGCTTTCTCTTCTACCATAGCATTTGTCATCATCATAAAAGCTGTATGTATATATACATACTAAGATTAATATTCCAAGTACATTAACAAACAAATCAAATTAAATCACCAAACACATATATATATATAGTTCATGGAGCAAATCCAAAATTAATGAAGACTGTTCAGTACATGTAATGTAAGTATAAAAATAGCTTATAGTTTAACACTAGTAATTACACACAAGCCAAATTTTTGAAATACAAGACTAACGGAGAAATGAAGAGACATACCCAGAAAAAATTGCAGAGCAACGAGGTTGAGATAAAGGCAAAGAGTAATTCTCATTGTACAAATAAAGAAAGTGAATAGTAATTAATCTTCAACTGCTACTGAAAGATTCAATCAATAGATTAATTAAAACAGATTAATTAATTAATTAGGCATTAAACTGATTGTGTGAAGGTAGAGTGACAGGACAGACAGGGACGTGTTGTAATGTTATGAGAGTATTTAAAGCATTCCACAAGTACATGAAGAAAGAAGAATCAACCATTTCTTCAACTAAAATTTACTTAATTTCTTTTTCTATTTATTTATATACTCTATTATTCTCTCTGTTTAGTTTACCCTTTTCCCTCCCTTTCTCTAACAGTGTCGAATATTTTTAGACCGCGGACCGTTTGTCGATCTGAAATTTTCGGTTCGCTAAAAAATTGAACGGTCCGGTTCGGTCCAAAAAACCTAAAGTTCAATTTTTTTTAAATAAAAAATTCAATTTATTGCATAACATACAAAAAAAAATCTTACAACATACAAACCATAAAAAAAAAAAAAAAAAACCTTTCTATTTATTGCACAACATTCAATATATCACTAAAGTTCATACAAATCATTCAAACATAAAATAATCTTAATCAAATACAAAGAGGTAAATTGTTTTTGAAAGATAATCTTAAGTTTATATAAACCATTCAAACATAAAAGTTATAAATCTACGAAGTTCTTAATTGGAAAATACTAATCTATATTAAAAAAAAAAAATCAGTCCAAACAGTTCGATTTGGTAAAATGACCGGTATTAACGAGAACTGACCGTTCCCAAGGATCGGTTCTCGGGCGAGAACCGTTTACCGAACCGAAATTTCAATTTGTTAAATGGTCCGAAACGAAATTTATGTTCTGATTCGGTTCGATCGATTTATCGAACCATGCTCAGCCCTAGTTATGAGGGGAGAAAATCACAAATAATGATAGTAATAATTAGTAAGAAAAACAATTATAAGTAGAAAACTATAATCTGCAACTTTAAATTTATTTACATAAATTTTCCTTATATTATATATATTTTTTCATACACAAAATACCATTACTATCAGATCTTAAGGATCTACTTGGATGGGTTTTGACTCGGTTTCACGAGCCTCGGTTAAAAAAAAAATGGTTTTGGTGGTTTCGATGAAACCATTTGAGACCGTTTTGGATGAGTTTTGGTTGTTGGGTTTTGTGGTTTAAATAAGTTGAAACCCCACTTGGATTGAATTTGGATGTTGGGGTTTATGGGAAAAAGTAGTTGGTAGGTGTCAAATCATGTCTTTTTTAGTGAGAATTGGGAAAAAAAGTAGATGGTATTTGTCAAATCAATATTTTATAGGTTTGAAGAGTTTGCGTGTGGGTTTTTTATGATTATATGGATTTGACGAAAATTCATTTGAAATGGTATTGGGAAACCGTCGAGACCGGGCCAAAACTCATTCACATATAACCTAACTGCGCACGTATCACACGCTAAGGAGTTGGGTTTGTTGGGTAGGGGTTGGGGTGTTTAATTTTTTTTTCTTTTACTTTTTATTTACTATGTTTTTTTTTTTTTTTTTTTTAAATATTACTCCTATGTAATACCTTCATGACGTCAAGACTTTGTTATCATGTATTTCGGTATATAAGTACTTGTTCAATATGCATATGGTATTTGGTAAGTACTAGTATAATTTAAGTTAAGACTAATTTTTTGGTTATTAGTGTTCATACATTTTTTAACTGTAACTAATGTGGACTAATCAATTATCCAAAATCAATTTTGTTTTTTCGATTATACTACCAATATTAGTATTAATTAATAAACTAGAGAAATTTTCAAATTAGTGGGAATTGTAACCAAAATGTTTTACTCTATTGATCTTAAAAGATGAGACGCCTAAATAATTTATTTGCCGCGAATAGTTTGGGCTCATGGTAGACCCAATAACATTCTGAATTTGTTGGTAGTATTTTGGGCCAAATAAACTTCTTTATCTTCGCCCAACAATTGTTATAGGCCAACCAAGCAGCTCATATGGTCCAATTGTACTAAGAATTGATAACGAGACTTTATCTCGCAATCTTAAGGCTGTCAACGTCAGATTCAGATCCTGATCATGTTTAGATCTAAATTTGTTGAGTCCATCAAATTTTATCCGGATTTGGATGGACATTGGATTCATTCAAATTTTCTTCATAGTTGACTGAACTTTAGCATATAAAATATTTAATCAATCATTTCAGATTATTTAATAGATGAACCTAAACGACGGACCCCAACTCTTTCTAAGAATAATTATATAAATATATCCAGCCAGTTCGTCATTTGTGTAAGAATATTTTGAAGGGACAGAAACATAGTTAATTAATGTGCAGTTGACCTACTCATGTCAGTTTGCCTTGACAAATCAATACATGGAAAAACTTATAAGAAAAAAAAGGCACAGACATATACACACAGAGGAAACATATGCTGAAATCAACAAATGTGTTGTAAAAAATCTAATAATATTATACTATACTATAATTAATTAATTAAGTAATAAGCAGACATGGAAACAAAGCACGCAGTTCTTTTTTTTTTTTTTTTTTGTGCTGTAACCAAGTAACTAAAAAGTTGGATTTGAATCCTTTTGTTCTTTTTCTAAGTTTGGGTTTTTCTTGGTTTGGTGATTATGTTGATATTGCAATTAATTAACCAAAAAAACTCATAACTGCATTTAATGTTCTGAATTATGACTAGGTTATGTGGATGTGACAACATATATATTATTTGTCTCTGTATCTCCCTATCAAAACACCGAGAATATTGGCACAGTGTTTTCTCTTCCATGATGTTTAAATAGTTGGAGTATTTAAATAATCTAACTTATTTTTAATTAATTATTTGCCCCCTGTGGTTTTGGTTTTTCTTCATATGTTGGTAACTTCCATGTATGGAAGTCTGATTAATCAATTAGGAAGATCGCTTAGTTCACAAGTATTTGAAATGGAATTTTATTCTTCTCCAAGTTCACACTCACTTCTAGAAGCTAGCTAGGTATATTTTAATATAAATTACACTCCACCACCATGTATACAAAGTTGAGTCAAATTTTATTTAATCTTTTTTACATATAATAATTTGAAATTGTATTCGAATCCAGAATCTATATAAATTAAACCTGACTAATTTTAATCAGATCTAACTCAAGTAGCTAGCTAGCTCCATACTTTAATCACGTTAAATGCTGTTTAAATTTGATCAAATTAAGGGGTTTTAATTTATAGATCAGATTTGATTAATCAAAATTTGCTTTTCATTTGTAATTAATTAATTAGAGCCAACTCCCTCAAATCTTAATTAACCATGTGCATGACCTAGTCAAGAATAAGGCTGGAGCTAGATTAGATCTATAATTGAAGTTTATCACATCTAATTAATTAAACTGACTTTACGAGAGACAATAGAAGTTGCCAAATCTGGAAAAGAAGCGACGGATCCCGCAAATTCTCCCTTCTATAGGATTACCAAAAACCAACCTTAGTCTAATGAGATTTATTACTAGCTAATATAGAAATTGATTAATCATGATATTGTATTGTAAATTAATTCTTCAGATGTTAGCAAAGATTCTATTGTCGTCTACCCCACATTGCAAAGATTTCATATCATAAGAAGTTCTACATGTATCATTTTCAATATTAATTGTAGCCTTAGTTCATGTGAGAAAATAATAAAAATTCAGCACATCGGGTTTTCATTATATTCTTTTTAATCAATAAACAAGTGATCAAAAGTGACTATTTATGACATTCCTTAATTCATGTTCAATCCTTCAAAACAACAAATAAAAAAAAAAAACGAAAGTAGCAACAAACAAGCATCATAAATATGGGTTTTGATCTGCCCTTTACATAAAGGACTTTTTATCCCTCATTTTTTTTTCATTTCATCATAAATAGTTCAAAATTAATCTACTTTTTGGCTGCTTTTCCTAGGTCATTACATCATGGGCCCTATGTGCAATTCAGTATTATCATTCTCTAAAATGCCATAAATTTCTGGCCTAATGACTCCATAAGACATTGATAAAATGGGAAAAGATTGACATGATAATAATGTTACTTGAAATGGACCCTAGTCTTGTTTCATTATGAGATGGACCCTTTTCAAGTCCAACTAATACAACACACTTTTGTTTCCAATCTTGATGGCACGTCACACAAAATTTTGGCCAAGTGGTTTCTTAATGTTAACAGCATGTTAGTAGGGCTGAGAATCTTTCAATCATTCAAATTTTGTTATTTTTCGTTGCCTTATTTTATAGGAATCGGATTTTCTATTACACATTGGTGTCACACTAATATATTATTGACACTTGTCTCTTTATCAAAATTAATAATATACCATAGTACATACACCAAATTTTAAACTTTTAAAATGTAAAATGGAATGTAACTGGATGAGAAAGATTTGTAAATTAAACAAGTAATTAAGGAGATAACAAAAAAAAAACGGAAACAATATCTCTATTATTTATGGTGGAGACCGGAGAACATGGCTACTTCTTCTCAACCAAAATTCTATTCAAATTGTCGATTGATTCCTAATTTCCTTTATCCTTTTTTTTTTTTTAAATAATTTCCTTCATCCTTTTTCTTTAAAATACTACATTTGCATTTTATTGGAGATTCTTCAAACGCTTTCTATGAATTTCAAAAGGGATCCATGAAAGTGGAATCGAAGAATAAAAACCATTTCGCCATTTAGATTGATATTTTATTACTTATTTTCACATTAATTTAACTTATTCAAGTAACCTCGAATCGAGCAACAAGAACTATCAAAAGATAATTATTAAAATTCAATTTGATATATAACAAGTCAAACTTAGAATGAATTTTTTATTTGAACTTGATCTATGATTAATACTAAAATCAAAAGTGATAGGAAATCCGTTCCCTATTTTATATGATCAAATATATTTCTGTCACTTAATATATCTTGAACTTGTTGGATTTTCAAGTGTCACAATATCTACTTAAAAATGCTATTAAGTTTTCCTAGCAACTAGTGTACTCAACTTGATAAATGTTTGTTCAAGCTTAATTAATTGTTTTAGAAATAGATCACATTTAAACTCTAATATATAAATATCAAGTTGAATAACTAATAAAATGATCAAGTTTTAACGATCGAAGTACTGTTCTGATCAACTCGACAAGTTTATACTTTCTTTAGTAGAATTGACAGATTCATATTAAGTATATCCATGGATCAAAATTTATATTTTTTCCGTTGAAAACATTGAAATTTTTTCGTTTATGAATCCACGAAAATGACAAAAAGGTGTAATTCTGAAATTATATTTTTGCATTAAACACTACATGACATTTCACTACATAACATTTTCTTCTATTTTTGCATTTCACTGCATCAAATGACAAGAAGGTGTAATATATTATGAAATTATATTTTTGCATTAAACACTACATAACATTTTCTTCTATTTTTATAGACATCTTCGTAATTTAATAGTATATATTATGCTATGTACTGTTAGTCTATTGCTTACAAATGAAGTTGACAATAATTGAGTAAATATAAATATAACAAATAAATTGTTTTACTTACGATAAATTTGGTCCCAGTGGGACGCACACTATAGTACGGAAGAAAAATTATATATTGACGTTTGTGTTATATGGAAGGACACATCACCAAATAATTTCACTACCAGAAGCTCTAAGATAGAGATATATAGCTTCAGACGACTAGCTTTGTATTATATATAGTAATTTAAAGTTGAAAAAAATGTCTGAATTTAGTTATGGAACCAGCCACGAGGTAAGGAAAACTAAAGATCATGTATTTTGCGTACAATATTAACATTACCACTTGTAACATCATTGCCAACGCCCACACACAAAATGTACAATCTCTTGGAAAATCTAATAACGTTATATATGCATGAACCACATTGGGGCATAATTGTCCGCATTACTTGATTTGAAAGGATAGAAAATTTTGGTTCAGATCGACGTAATAATAAATTATATATGATTTGATAGCATATTATATTGTTCATGAATTATTCGTGAATATATTTGATGTATGATTGAGTGATGTCGGTAGAGTCGATCGTGCTTGATAAAAAATTATTCAATTGGCGAATTAAGAACTTAACTTATCGGAAAAAAAAAAAAAAGATATTAAGAACTTAAAATTTATCAAAAAAGTTGTTTTATCAAAAAATAAAACAACTTAAATATTAACACTTGCAAACAATAAGAATTCGTTTTGAGCTATATTAATTGAGTATTTAACTATATATTTTACTACATATTCATTGTTTGGTTGTATTTTTGCACCTCGATCATCCTTCTATGAATTCACGACTTGAAAAGAGTAATGTGTTGTTTTTGATACAAACACATTACACGAATAGCGTGATAATATTAATTAATATTATGATTATGAAATTTTTGGGCTTGTTGGCCAATTTTTCTTTTTAATTTCGTGTGGCACAAATATTGCATCTTGCTTCTTGGTAGAGAATTACTACGTCTGACTTAACTAAGTTCATCAAAATTACTAGATATAAGCATTTTTCACTTAATTTGTGATTATATTTTACTGGTTAGACAAATAAAACTACTCCTATATATTTGTCATATGAATAATTTAGTTCAATTTGAAATACAAGAAAGAAATAAGGAAAACGTACATCTGCAATTCTGGCCCAACTTTGTGAATTTGAGTTATTTCGCCTCTTAATTTTCGAAATTACAAAATTGTACGACTTCCCTGATTCCATCCACAAATTCACTTCAAGGGCAGTTTCAACCTTTCACCTTTGCAATCACATGCATAAGGAATGGGTGAACCATGCTCATTGTACAAGTTCACATGGAGTAATTTTTTTTTACAATCAATGAATTCCACTAAATAAAATTTAGGGTAAAATACACTGAACCCCTCGGCTACAGGGTGGTACTCGTACTATTTTATGCTACAATGCACCATCTCAAACTATTCATTAAAACAAAATATCCCTAAACTTTTTTATTAATATTTTAATTGTATTTATGAAATAATATTATTATTTCATGTGTGAGAGCATGATCATTATTAATTTATTATGTTTAGTTATTTGTAAAATTCCGTTCATATATAGTACTATGATGTATATTCTAATTATGAGTATTTTAAGATATCCACGATATTCAGTAAGTTGAAAATGGTGGAAATGTGACACTACACTAACATTAGTTAGATCAAATAGTCTTATGAATTTTCTCACGGTTTGAAAGATGTATACTATCCAAAATGTGACATATCAGAGAAGATAGTTTGAGGGGCGAAAGTGTTGTTACCTTATAATTAAGGGGGTAAAAAGTGTACTATCATATTAAATATAGACCATACGTCAGCACAAAAGTAAAAACGAAGGCTAGCGATATTGCCAGAGCAACAATTGTTGTTGCCAGAGCAAAATTAATACATTTCCAGAAATACCCTCGACATTAAATGCTTTGTTGTGTTTGTTGATCTTTATATATTAGTGCATTAATTAAGTAATTTTTATAATTAAATCTTTTAAGAACATCAATTGAATCTTGTCCTCAATCAATAAAAAGGAAAAATCGGTTTCTTTCATTTTATTATTTAGAAAAATTCAGATTGAAAGGAAAAAAAAAGTATGTTCGGGAATTCTACACGGTTGTCTAAATCTTTACCGTGACTTAGGAGATTTTTTTTTATTGACTTAGGAGAAAAAAATGGACCATTAAACATATAAAAAATGCACCATTAAACATATTTTTTTCTCTCCTAAAAACTTCTACACGTGAAGGAGAAGAAATTTTTTACTAGAATTCTTAGCTACCTCTTTCTGTTTTTCTTTTTTTCCCCTAAACTTAGCTAGCTCTTTCAATGGAGAAATTAAAACTAACTTGTTAATTCTTTAGCTAAATATTATTTAATTTTTGAGTATCTATAGTTCAGTTGTCTAAATTTTTATCGTGTAGAAGTTTTTCTTTCCCGAATACATTTTTTTCTTTCAATCT
Source organism: Penstemon barbatus (assembly GCA_003313485.2). NCBI lineage: Eukaryota > Viridiplantae > Streptophyta > Magnoliopsida > Lamiales > Plantaginaceae > Penstemon > Penstemon barbatus. The sequence goes on from CM064877.1 coordinate 729,879, forward strand.
GAATTTTTCTAAATAATAAACTGAAAGAAACAGATTTTTCCTTTTTATTGGTTGAGGAGAAGATTCAATTGATGTGTTTAAAAAGATTTAATTACAGAAATCACTTAATTAATGCACTAATATATAAAGCTCAACAAAGTACAAACACAACCATTAAAGAGCATTTAATGAGAGAGGGTATTTTTGAAAATGTATTAATTTTGCTCTGGCAACAACAATTGTTGCTCTGGCAATATCGCTACCCAAAAACGAAGGGGAAATTGTTTCAAGTTTCACACAGTATCCTCACGTGCCAAACACCAACGAAATTTCTCAGTAATTATGAAACTCCTCTTTATTTTAATTTTAACCCCAGTAAATTTATTTAATTTACTGATAGTAATTTTTAGTATTTTCTTCATAACTGCACTCCGTACCATCTTCTTTAAATAGCTCCCAACGACCAAATTTCCCAACCCCCTCAACCTCTCTCTCTCCCTCTCTTCTATGTACGGAAACCCTAGGCAGACATTAATATACACTGATAAAAGCTGCTTCTCTTCAATCTTTCTGAAAATTACTAGTAATTAATTTGCTCCATTTAATATTTCCCCATACATTATTTAAAGCCTTTTAATTTCTCAGTTGGCTAGAATTAATCCCATTTCATTTCTTCTCTTCTGAAAGATCAACTGTACATGATTACCTGCAAAAAGAAATGGTAGACGAGTTTGTTGGAAATTCAGATCCCGAACAATTATACTCCAGTACTAAAACTTCAATGAGCAGCGATACGACGTCGTTAAGCCACTGCACCAGTTTCAGCCGTCTCTCATTCGAGTTTCCGACGAGTTCGCCGGAGCAAACGGTGGCGCTAAAACCCCACCGTTCATCGGACTCTTCATTCCAAGTATTCCGTTGTTCAACAAATCTAAACTTCCGCGACTTCAGCTTGGTACGGCAGATCGGCAGCGGAGATATCGGGAGAGTTTACCTCTGCCGCCTACGTGGCGAGGAGGAGGAGGGGCGGCGGCTTTATGCCATGAAAGTGGTGGATAATGAGGTTTTGGCTATGAAGAAAAAGACACAGAGAGCGGAGACCGAGAGAAAGATAATGAGAATGTTGGATCATCCTTTTTTGCCTACTCTTTATGCAGAATTTGATGCTTCACATTTTTCTTGTGTTGTAATGGAGTATTGTTCCGGTGGGGATTTGCATTCCCTTAGACATAAACAGCCGCAGAAACGATTTTCTCTAAGCTCGGCTAGGTAATTAATTAAATTCAATTTAATTAAAAATCTCGATATTTTTATTTGATTCTTGTTTTCTTGACTATTAATTATAAATTTGGAAAAAAGATGGGATTTTCTTTTTAAGGGATAAATAAATTGAGTGAAGTTGTCATTGTAGAGTAACTTTCCCACTCGATATGATTCTCTCTGTTTGTTTGGTAATGTGCCCCAAAAAAGGACCTTTCCGAATAGTTCCTTTCTTAAACATGTCTTGTGCCTGTCTCATTTCTGCAACAAATGAAGGAACGAAAATGGATTTTCAAATTATACTCAATTTTCCTCCTATATAATCTCATCTTTTTTCTTTTTATGGGTATATTTTTGTTCTTGATTTATTCACCTTTTTTAAGTCCGAAAACGGAATCTTCTCACTTTAAATGTTTTTCTGATTTTATTTTTCAGGTTTTATGCAGCTGAGGTATTGGTAGCTTTAGAGTATCTCCACATGTTAGGGATAATTTACAGAGACTTGAAACCCGAAAACGTTTTGGTTAGATCCGACGGTCACATTATGCTAACGGACTTCGATCTCTCTCTTTGCTCCGACGCAATCCCAGCCGTCGAATCCCCGGACTTTTCACCCGACCCGGATTATTCACCCAGAGCATCTCGTTCACTCACTCCATTTTCTTGCATCTCAAACCGGCTTTTCCGGTCCAAGAAAATTCAAACCATGGCCTCAAACCGGCTCTTCGTGGCTGAGCCGGTCAGCGCACGGTCTTGCTCCTTCGTTGGGACCCATGAGTACGTGGCACCTGAGGTGGCCTCCGGTAGGTCCCACGGGAATGCAGTCGATTGGTGGGCCTTTGGTGTCTTTATCTACGAAATGATTTATGGAAGGACCCCATTTGCTGGAGTATCAAATGAAGCTACGCTGCGTAGCATTGCGAAAGGTCCCTTGTCTTTTCCTAATCAGGCTCCGTATGGAGCGAGTGAAGTACACGCGCGGGATTTAATTTCTGGTTTGTTGAACAAGGATCCGAATAGGAGACTCGGGTCGAAGCGGGGTGCGGCGGATGTGAAAACCCACCCGTTTTTCAAGGGGTTGAATTTTGCGTTGATTCGGTCGGTTACACCCCCTGGTGTGGCGGGAATTAAGAGGCAGAAAACGTCGCCGTCCCGTCAGCAAACGGCGCCGTTTGGTATTTTCTGATTGGATGGATTTTATGTCTTATATATGCTCTGGCAGACCGCGGGATGCCCGCCAGATGGCGATGGTCCCCTTCTGATTTTTGTTAGAACATGACGTAGTAAAGTAATACTTCTACTAATTAAATATGATAATTATTGTACGTACTATGTTTAGGTGGAAACACATGAAAAATGGAATTGTACCGTATTGTATAGATAGGTAACGTAAATTATGCGGCGATGTAAGTTTTCAATTATTATCTAATCATAGTTGTAGGGAATCTCTATAGCTAACTTGAGTTGATATGAGAATAAATTGACTTTCCAAGTCTGATAATTAATTATGTCTCTCGAGTTGTAATAATTAGAGAAGTTCAATACATTCTGATGATTCAATAGTTTTTTTTTTTTTTTTTTTGATCAATCATAAAGGGTCTATTTGGATGGGTTTTTGCTCGGTTTTGCGGGTCTCGGTTTAAAAAGATTGGTTTCGATGAGACCTGTGAGACTTCATTTGGATGGATTTTGGCTCTTGGGTTTTGTGGTTTGAATAAGTTGAAACCCCACTTGGATTGGGTTTGGATGTTGGGGTTTAGGGGAAAAAGTAGATGATAGATGTCAAATCAATGTCTTTTTTTATTGAGAATTGGAGAAAAAACTAGGTAGTAAGTGTCAAATCAATATTTTATAGGTTTGAAGAGTTTGAGTGTGGGTTTCTGAATAGGTTTTTTATGATTTTATGAATTTGGCGAAAACACATTTGAAAGGGTTTTGGCTCGGTCTCGCGAGTTTCGGGCCAAAACCCATCCAAACACAGCCAAAATCTTTTCAACAGTACTTGTTTATAATTGATTGAGTTTAGTAGTGGATTTTTATTTATAATCCAGATCTATATGTTAATGTGGATAATAAATGTCCAAGCATGTATAAAATGCTTACTGATCTATATGTTAAATATAATATTTGTTAATGTTTTTTTGGTGGCGCATTTCTGCTACTGAGAATTTTTGAATTTAGTCCAAAGAAAAAGAAAAAAATTGTTGCTACGAGCAATATTACTAAGAAAAAAATATTTTATTATTATTATTATGATAAATTAACATATCATAAATTTTTAACGAAAAATATAGCATAGGAAAATACACACGAGGCCTTTAAGACTAACAAGTACCAAACGATTTTTCACATTTAAAAAAACTAACACACAAGATGTCGAGAAAAAAATTGAATAACCTACTATACCAAACATGTCACTTTAAAAAGAGAAATGTGTTATTCATTAACCTATTAAATTTTGGAAAATCCTTTTTGTGAATTCAACGCTACTTTCACCAAATTAAATATCACTAGTTAAAAGTAAAACGTAGGCCGGTAAAAATGCAGCTAGACTGAGAATCATGTGTAAAGAAAATCTTGCCAAAATCAAGCAGCCTTTTGTCCAAATTAATGTTGCTGCTAATGTCATCCTCCTAGTCCTAGAGCTAGAGTATAGGTATAGCAAACAAAATAGGCTTCCGAATCCCAGTAGAAACGGATTTAGCCAATATTTTTTTTCATAAAACAAAAAGGTGTCCAGGAATCCTCCCAATATTAAGTTAGGTACGTAGATGCCATGGGCCATGGCTATTAAATTAGGGCATGTTTGGATTGTTAATTAAATGTTTCGTTCCAAAAGCTTCCAATATTGTCTAATCCAAATTGTTATCATTTACCAATCATAGCAATTAACACTTGAACATTTACTTTTACTTAATTCTAATTGTGGTGAAATTATTCAACCTTGACTTCACGCAACCCATTTTAATCTTCAAATTCACTTCATGTACTAACAAATGAATCATTGGTAATTCCAAATATCAATCATTTGAAAATTTAATTTGTTGGAACATAATACTATTAGGATTATGTTTGAAAATATTAGTAATTTATAATTATATTGTGGGTAGCATTTGATTATTGAGTTGGTATTTATTTATTATTTGAGTTGCAATTAATACAAAAGAATTTTTATAAGGAAAAAAGGAACAAAAAGGGTTATGAAACTTAGGATTTAATTTAGTCATTTATTTTATTTTATTTTATTTTGTATGGGCTGGTATGATACTTGACAACACATGGGGTGTCCATGTGACCACCTGCCAACCAGGCAGACCCACCCTCCCCCTTTAACCCACTGTCCCCTTCTTGTCCCGGGCCTTAGCCCACAAAAACCGAACACAACCCGGCCCACTGGCCCCCACTGTCGAAATCCAACATGGCACTGGGATCCTTCCGCTACGTCGCATGTGATTATTATAATAACTTTAAATAAAATACAAAATAAGGCTGGTATACAGATGCATTTTATATATACCAGAGCGGAACTGCAAAATGAATAGTTTATTGATTTTGTTCTTTAGAAGAATTATCTCGTGTTTGGTATGATCTCTCTCATTGTTCCACTATGCAAGGACTTTATATTATTTTCTTGAAAATCGACTGGTTATATGTTCAAATTATCCTTAGATAGCTTTGAATTATTTTATTTTAATACATAATAAAAAATAAAAAATATTCACTGTGACATGTCAGAGTACGTAGGAATATCTGATCCTACTCTCTTATTTTTTAATTTTGGATTTAGTTATTTATATTTGCAAAAGTGTCAATAGAAATATATAGTTAATTATTAAAGCTCTATTTAGACTTTAACTTTTGCTACATGAAAAGATAAACTAAATGCACCTAAACATTAATCATTAACACGGAACAATTTTGAATTATAATACCGTCAACATCTAATTTAATTTGTTTTAGAAAAATGGGTTCTGCAAGCAATAATATATAGCTAGGTCTTCTGAGCCCAAACTTTAAAATAATATTATTTCAATTAGATAAGAAATAAATACAATAAAGTAGCTGCTAGCTAGGACCAAAACTGAAAAGTAGCAGGAATTAGGTTACGTTGTTGTGTTCAATTCAATGAACTGAAGATAAAAAGTTACAAAAATGATGTCAAAAATAATAAAGGATGATGAAAAGACTTTACAATCACGGAGGTGTGTGAAAGATATGGCTCCATCAGCACCAAAATTTCCTTTCATAAATTAAAGATTAATAATAAAATCATTTACACAACAAGCTAGAAAGAATAGTAGTTGATAATAGATTCTCCATACGTTTTAAATTAATTGACACATTTGTTCTACATAGAATAAGAAACTTCATAACGAATTTTTTCTATGATAAAATATTAAAAATACCATCATTAATGATTCATATTACTTTTTTCATAAACTACTTCATTTTTTTATTGGTGACTTTGAGCTTCCCAATAAAGGTCAAAATTAAAAAAAAATTGCATTGAAAAATCAAATGTTCCAATTAATTTAAAATAATCTTTGCTCTACAATATTCTTAGCCATAATTTAACATGGACAACTAAGATTTTCATCAATTATTAAATATAGTTTGACTTTACCTAACAATGTGGTCTAAACAATACACTGTATTTCAAAACTTGTGGGAACTTGAAGTACCTGAAAATCGATAAATTGGTCGACTCACAAGAAACTGGAAGAGAATTAATTAAAAGGAGAAGATTTAATTTGCCAAATGAAAATGGTAGTGTCGTGAATATAGGACTGAAAATCAAATTAAATTATTTGATATTTGATTCGAACTAGTTCGATAAAAGCTTATTTGAGGTCGGTTCATCACACTAATCAAACAAACTTGAATATCATTTTCCATTAGATAATTTTCAAAATTCGGGTCGAACTCGACTTGATAAGCAAAAAATTAATAAAATACATGTAAAATATCAAGCTACTCGATACTCGGCTCGAGATCGGCTCACTTAACAATCAAATCAAGTTCAAACACCAAATTTCAAGCTCGATAAAATTCAAACAAAACTTGAAATTTATGTCGACACTACCCAACTCGATTATTCTCCTAGTCGTGAAGTGCAATTAATTATGACTAATACTATTTTTACTCTTACGATTGTAATCTTTCGTCTGAAGTTGTTTCTGACATTGTCATCTACAAGCAACATTCGTGATTTAATTAATGTATTTGATTACATGACTGAAATTGATAAATTTCTAATAACGTTTACTTCAAAATGGAGCCACAGTTGAACTAATTCTTTGTCTATAAACTGATTTATAGGATAAAATACAATCTCTCCGTCCCACATTTCTTGCTCCTATTTTTATTTAGGGACGTCCCAAATCATGACTCTCTTTCTCTCTTTAAAAATTGTCTAAAACTCCGTGTCAAACTTAAAGGGAGCAATATTATTGGACCGGGTGAGTATTTAATTTTGGTGGGGGCTAGATTATCCTATTAAACACAAGGCAAGGTACAAATTTACAATAAATCATGATCAGAGGCAGAGCAAGTAGTAGTACAGCATTTCACAGCAAATGCACAAATTAAACTAAACAGATCAGTGTCATGTCAAAAGCTGTTGTTCTCTGCCTCAACTCGAATTTATTACCACCATCTTCTCAACGCAACGAATTTATTAGCACGACGCCGTAGCGGCATTATTTAATTCTTTTTTTCCCTTTCAAATTAAAAATAAAAATAGCAGCTACTTGAGGTTATTTTTTTTAAGAGAAATTACTTGAGGTTAATTAACGTTTGAGCTTTAACTGATTAACTAGTATTTCAATGATTAGCCTAGTTTCTGGTGATATTTTAATTTTTAAATCGAAAGTATGCGAGAATTTTTTTTTTAAATTAAATTTTAAAAAAATATCCAATCATAAGTTTTTGTAAAGAATAACTAATTAAAAATTTAGAAAAACGTCAATTTGTCTAAGTTATAGAGATTAGTTTTCGAATTTTTCTCGATTTTCATGTATTTGTACAATAAGTTAATTTTTTATTTATTTATTTTAGATATTTGTGTGAAACTGACATAAATCAAAAGAAGTGATCATGTATTGAAGATAAATAAAAATGTTGTTTGTTTGCTCATTACACAAGTCACTATATTAAAAGATATATTCAAATTTATTTTATTAAAGTCAAATTATAATGATAAACTAATTATCAATAATAATTGTTTTTTACTATAAAATATATCTACTCAAGCCTCTGATTCTAGGATGGGTTTGATCTAGAGATAGGAAAAATAATTATAGGAGAATTAATTTTATTAAAATTGATTTTGATAATAATCAATTATGATAAAAAAGAATTATAGAATAATGGCTTTGTATACTAGTTTTTGCACCAACAAGTGATTAGTCTAGTGGAAGTGACTAGTCACTTCAAAGTAGCGGACTCATGTCCGAATTCCTGTCAGGGGAGTTCTCACTTTATGTGTTCGACGTGCCTCGAAAAGGATTAAACCCTTGGAAAACAAAAAAATAATGATAACTTTTGCAAAAGTAACACTTTATCTCTTGAAATAAGTTACTTATGGAAATTCTAAAAGTGATTATGACACTTGGGTCAAACATCATAAAAATTGTTAATGACCAAAAGTAATTTTTATAATAAGGTTTAAACATTTTAAAAGCACAACATAAATTTAAAAAAAAAATTAAGAGCTCTTATAAACTCGCCTTTATTTTAAAAAACAAAATAGCTACACAATTTTCAACAAAACATTTTCAAAAAATATGTTGACTATACTTATTTTACAATTTCTTCAACAAAATCTAAAAGGACTCATATTATACTTTTTTTTCCCCCCCAAAATATTGAGACTAAATGTCTCACGTTGGTTGAAAACAATAGTTAAGTTCACCTTATAAGTCATTGGACAATCTTCACCTTATAAGCTAACTTTTGAGGTTGAGTCAGGCCGAAGCCATGTAACTGAATTTAACCCAATCCATGTGATAAATTCTAATACAAATATTTATTCTTATTTTAGACAAGTTGAGCACATAAAGTAAACTTTCTCTATACCAATCAAATGTTTATTTATATAATATGGAGTACTATTATCCACTTTTAAGCAATAGAAAAATCGCCGTAATCACGTGAGGGGTACTCAATGCATAGTAACTTGTGCCTAGATAGTAGAAGCAGACTAGTCTTACGTGGTCTATCATCTACTCCTCCTACGCAAATGTAGTCTGACAAAAATCGAAAACACAATTACTGCTCTGATCACACTGTCATTTATCATTTGATGGAGTACGTATTTTCAGTACTTTCTACGTAGTCATATCACGTACGGACCCATTTAACAAATGAAGAGATGGAAATCTTTTTATTTATGCCTACACCTTTTTGTTTTTTATTTTTCTTATTGATAGTAAGTTTATGCCAACATCTGACATAATGCACTATATTTTTAATATTACGCTGGATATCGTGATCCCACAGCCACAATATATAGTCTAATCTAATGTATTCACAACCACAAAATCAAAGTAAATATCAAGTCTAAGCAAAAATGTCCAGGAGATTGTCAACAATCCACATTCTTCAGAAACTTTGCACATAGAAAAAGATTGGAAAAGAAAATCTTGATTGTTTTTCTTTCTTTATAGTCCACACTCCACATTCTTCGGCCTGGTTTCGATTTGTATTCCGCCACATGGGCCTAATCCCAAGGTACTTCCATTGGGCGCATTTGTGTTTTCGGCTGTGCCCCAAGTATTTCTTGCTTGAATTTTACTTCTAGTAAAGCAAAATATAAAAACAAAATAATACATCAGTGTAAACGAGACCATGAGATACAAACAAAAAATGCTCAAGTCTAATTTTACTGGACGAGCTTCAGATGCTATCTGAAACCAGCTCAACTCGATAAGATTAAGCATATGTTTATCCAGTCAAACTCGAATAATTTGATACTATTTCATATATCTAGTGTCAACAAAATTTATCGACTTCAAATAAAATTTCAAAAGTCATCAAACAATAAATTTGTTCGAACTTAATTTCATATTAAGTTCAAAATTCAAATAAACTTTTACTAATTTAACTCAAACCAAATGTCAATTATCTTTGGTTCAAGTCCTAATAGAGTACGAGACAATAGACATTTACCTCCAAATTAAATTCCGATACGCAGCCAAAAGACCACTACAATAATATTAGCACCATCATCCGGCCTACTCAAATCAACCATTACATAAGGTCAGATAATTAATACTCTGTATTGAAATTTAGGAAGACTAAGACCAGTAAATCGACTGCCTGCAACCACAACATAAAGCAACTAAAAGAAAAAGGGTAACTATGTATGAATTTCCACACTTTCAACCTGTTCCAAGCTCATATATAGTCAAGAAATACCGATAGAAGCAACGGATAACGATTTATTATCATCGCTGCTGTAAGGGTCAACATCAGAAAACTCGGACGAATAGTCAGCATCGATAAATGTTTCGCAGTTGCAAATTTCAGCATCCCACTCATAATCATGAACGGAGTCATATGGGAGTTTCAGATATTTTATCTGGTTAGAACATATTTTCCATTGATCAACATTAAAGCAACCCGTCATTTGTCATTCGGTTTCCAAAAAGTTGAAGGTGCATGGTGTAAACCAGGCATGCTTTCTGCCACTGCCGGTGCTATATCTTCTTCTACAAGCGGATACCTATAGGCACGCTCATTAGATGTAAATGACTTTAACATGGGGCAAGAACGGCCAATGGCTTCTATATCTTCTTGAAGAAGAGATGTAACTCTTCAAATTGAGGAAATTTCTTGACTGATTCACTCAAACCTTTGCCTGATATTTCATAGCAACATGCAAGTCTAAGACGTCTGAGGTTAGTCGATCTTTCAAAAGGTGCAACACTATATGAGATATTTGATCATGAGAAACTAGAATGTATTTGATGTCGAATTACGCAACATAAAAGGAACTTTGGAAAGGAAAAAGATTCCAGAAACAGAAAATGCACAGCGCCAATGCCACAGATGGCATTGTACGATAAAAACAGTTATCAGAACAAAAACTCTAAACACCATTACACTATCACATATAAAATTTGTAGAGAGCATGAAAGCATGCATCAAGAAAAGAAAAAAATTCATGTCCCTGAGAAACATGTGACATGATCATTCACATTCAGGTGCCCAAAACTAAGAAGATAAATTATCATCTTATGACTGTGCAATGTCAAAGCTTACACATTCAGGTCGATTCAACTTTCACCTTAAAAGGTGTTTCACATCTACTACTATATATGCAAGGAAAACTTGAAATTCAACTAGTGAGCTGACAACTGGTATCCCCATAAAATATTTCAGATAATGCATTCAATTTTTATTAGCAATTGACTAAGGGATTATATATATCTCTATTCAAATTTTAGGACATGACTGGGAAGAGGGACAATATCTCTGAGAACAGAAATTAAAACGTGAATTGGCATGAGAAGGAAAATCAACCAAAAAAAAAAAAAAAACTACTTCACCTAGATTATATTCTACTGGTTGGGGCTCTCATCTACACCTCCAATTCAAGTTGAAAAGGTGTCTGGAACAAATTTCAGGCTGTCCAACAAAAAAAAAATCTGAACTGCCCAGAATCTACAAACTGGTATACTTTTAGAAATCATAAACCAATTTAACAAACCATATAAGTTGGTAGGTTCTATTATCCAGAAGTCTTGCTAAATCCTTCCGAGACTTATCAAGTGTCTGTATGAACAAATACACATGCATCATTGAGAATGAATATCAAACCAAGCTTCTTTATGCTACTTGAGCATAGCTTGACTCGATAAGATTAAAATTGATAAAATACTTGTAAAATAGCAAGCTGGTCAATACTTGGCTCGAGCTACGTCAAGCTCTATTTAACAAGAACTGAAGTACCTCAAATAGAAGTAGTTTTATGCATATATCAATAAAATAAACCCAAAAATAATCAACGAATGCAAAAATCTTCCTCAGAGTAAAAACAATCATGCTTTGTGTACCTAGAAACACCAAATTCACAAACGAAAGGTATTGCAAAACATACCGTTCGGAAAATTAGTGAAGCAACTCATCGGTGCCGAAATACTCCATATTAAAGTCAATTAGTTGTCCTTGGCTGCAATCGACTGCGTGACGGCACATAGCCTGTGCAAGATATTCGCAGTCACATCTCCGGGGAGATCGATCGACGGCGGAACCGTTGTCGGAATTTCCATTGTGTTTCCGGCTTTTCCTTGGATTTATATATATATATATATATTTTTTTTTTTTATAACCCAAGTGTCCAATGTTACACTAGACTAATCATGTACCCTCAGAACCCTGTACACTCTGTGCACAAAGGGGTCACCACAAATGACCCTAAGACAAACTCATGAAAATGCTTCCATCCAAGTTTCAAATGGGATTCGAACCCCACCCTTGCCGCTGGAGCAAGCCTTATGAATTGTTGGTCAGCCAGTTGGAGATATGCCCTGGGAACAAGAATTTATATTTTCTTCCCATGGTTATTGTCTAGGGTTTAGTGGAGGATTGAATTGAGAATTTCATGAAGAAGTTGGAGAAAAATAAACTCAAATAATATCTAAGTTTGAATGGCATTTGATTATTTAGTAGATACAATTTTCTTTTTTTAAATACATCATTGTACTAATAATTTTTCTATAACAATACATCATCAATAAATCAAATTAAGCTATCAACCATACACATTAGCAAGAATTTTAGCGAGGACTAGAAATCAAGCAAATTACACTAGAATAAAAAATAATTACCAATAATACACATTAGTGAGAATTGAATCCCACTAAAAAATGCTATAAAAAAAAATGCTATGGTATTGATATTAATGGTATATCATTAATAAATAAATGTTGTCAAGTGAAAATACACAATTAAATTAAAATATTAATTCATGATTAGTAGTGTATGTTGGAGCAATGGAGTTGGGCACATACATAAATGGCCCCAATTATATATTGTCTACCAAAGTCGAACCAAACTGAAAAAAGTCAAACCAAACTAAACTACAGCCATCCAAATTCCTTTTATCATTCCCAATAATTGCGCAGATTAATAACTGCCATTAACCAAACAATTTTCAGCTCTCCTCTTCATTAACCTAGCTAAAACCAAAGAAATATTCAGTCTACAAATTCCATTTAGTAATTTAATACAACTTTATGTATAAACTAACTAAAAACAAGATTGATAGAGTACCCTAATAAATAAATAGGAGTAACAAATAGACACATAAGCACATTAAGAAAAGGGGGGGAGGGAGACAAGAAGATGAAAGGTCAACTTCTCTTCTTTGGATCTCTTTAGAAAATATATTTGATTCAGAAAACAAAAAATAATTACACTTTTCTTTACATTATTAGCAGCACCTGTTTATCTTGGTCCTTTTCCAATATTTGGCGGTCCATCTTTGAGGATAATATGAACAGGTTTCGTGCAAATTCATCTCCACAGTTAGTTCCTGCAACAACATCCGAACAGTATGATGATTCTGCATTAGAAGGTAACAAAAGTTGCTTTCATGTCGAAAAATTTAAAATTAAAAAAAAAAAAAGATATGGATGATGAGATTATTTTGATCAGAGGGGGCAGAAGTTGCCAATATTTTCAAGAAACTGATCCAAACATTGAACAAGTATCCAAATCTTATTGTTTGGATAAATATATATATATATATATATAGGCTTGTGTATTTTACAACAGTTTTAGAACGAGGACAAATATTATTGAAAGTTGAAACTTAGTTTGGAAATGCTGTATTTTGGGAAAGGAAAGACCAATTGATTATTTTCTGCGTTTAAGATGTATAAATATGGATATGTTGGAATATGTTTTAAATATTAGGTATGCAAGGAACACTGCATGGTTATATGTATTTCTAATAAAAATTTAGAATAACGGAAAACTAAAAAGTATGGAGCCAAAATACATTAATGCATTCGAGGAGATTCGATTGGGACCTTCCTTTCGATTAATAAAGTTTTTCTTTTTTGTGTTTCAGGGGTGGCAGCACACATAAAGTTGTTACTAAAACTAATCCAAGATCACAAAGATGCTTGTGATAAAGAGAAAAATGACAGCCGAAGGATGTTGAGGGTAGCCACAATGATGACAATTCTGGATAATGTCAGAGGCAGAATTCAGAAATGCCAATCATTTGGCAACAAGAAACCACCACAAGCTGAGTTGCGGAGATGCAACACCGAGCTGCGGCCTAGTCACGTCCCAAGGGACAGGAAGCACGCCGATGAGCCGGTGGCAGACGAGAAACAGAGGCTGAGGAAAGAACTGAACGCGAGCTTGGCAGCACGTAAAAGCCTTCAAATAATGTGCTCTAGCTTGGGGAAAGAGAAGGAGATTATGGCGGCAGAACTCTCAAGAAAAGCTCACGAATTCAATGAGATGGAAGAGCTTATTAATGACCTCAAGTCACAAAACGAGACATTGCTTGAAAAAGTACAAGAATGCGCTTTAGAGCATAAGGAGAAGAAATGTGGAGGAGAATCGCAAGGGAATGTAGCTCTTCAAGAGAAAAACAAGGCGCTGTCTGAACAGCTTTTGAGGTCACTCGACGGGTATAAATCAATGAAGAGGAAGCTTAAGGAAGCACAAGAAGATAATGCAATGATGCATAGTACAATGGATGAAATGGGGGAGAAAGTTGTGGCTAGCCTAGAGAGAGTTCGGAGCTTTAAGGAACGTGTGTCTTTGTCTGAAGGGAACAATTCTCCGGTTGATGTTCAAGAGGAGATTGTAGCATTGGAAAATACGTTTCAGAGTTTCCAAATGCTGGTTGAGAAACATGATGTGAAGCAAGGGGATTGTATGAAGCCAAAGGGTGAGATTAATGCATGTAAGCCTTCGGTTCTAGCATGAGAAAAACAGGTAATTTAGGACGAAAAGCACAGGATCTAGTACGATTTTGTTTCTTGATTTCTTCCATTTTCGTGAATTTAGTTTTTGTTGTTTTCTAGCATTATTAGGACATATATCAAGTTAAAGGTGGAGAGTTAGCAATGTCTGATTTGCAAACTCGTTAGACTTAATTGTATTCAAATAGTTGTATATAACTGTAATTTTTTTGAAAGCTTAAAAAATTTCAAATATTATCTGTGGTGCTACGGGATATTTATGCTACTATGAGAAATAAAGCATGCAAACCATGATTATGCATAAATATCGAAATTAATATATAGAGGCATTAATGAGACTTACATTATTGTTTGAGATCCTGCATCTTATAAGTTATAACCTGCAACAGAGTTCAGAATCCGTCATAAATTCCTTGCTAGTTGCTACTGATGATCCCGTGGGAATGGACTAAAGCCTCTGCATCACCACGTCTACGGTTGAAGACCGAATTTGTATTGGACGGCATGGCATGCATTTATCAGGAAGCTCAATACTGTAAATGATGAAGGTTCTTGCAGGGCATTTGGATGAAGCATTTGCCTTGTCCCCAGACACAGGCTTTCCCCCCCAGCAGCAGCAATCACAAGACTTGAAAATTTAACGCCTGAATGAGGAGGTCCTTTGGCCAATGTTATGTAACATTTGTCTTACTTCTCCCTTAAAGTTATCATCTTGTTGTTAAGATACGGATCCTACTGTCTATATACAGCCCGGAAAAGTTGTAGATTTCTATCCAAATCAGGTGTACGTGTGTGCCTATATTACAAAAACTTGAGATTGCATCTGCATGCCCCATTCTCATCTGTGCATGTGATTACATGGGTGACACTTGAGTCACGGTTCTTCACTATTGTTACACCAGACGAGTTTTTAAATTCACATATAATTCCCTGCGTTTGCACCCTAATTTTTTTTAAATTTTTATGGTTTTATTTTGATCACACCCTACCTAATTAAAGGGTATGTTTAACTACCTTGTCTTGTCTGTACTGGTAAGAGCTGAATAACAGAGAAGCAAGATCTTGAACCTTTTTCGCCATTTCCATTGTTAAATTGAACTACTTCTACATTCATCAGTATGTTTTACTTGATGTTTAAGAGATTTACTGTAAGAAAACCACTAATTAATCCTAAAGCGAAAGATGCAGGAAATAAAATATGTCCAGCTGCACAAACTAAAGTCCTTATACCCCAGACGCATCTTTTATTTTATGTAATATACTCAATCATGATTTTTATTTAGCACATGTGACACCTTGTCGAGGAAGGAGAAATAGAGCTCGATATTTATATCAATTTTTCTATTACAAGGAATTGAATTGCCCAATAAAATAATATAGTATATCAAATTCAAACTACTAACTAGTCCTAATATGAATTTTGATATTCCTACTAACAACGTCCATCATAATCATATGACTTGTTATTTGTCCAAAAAATTGAAATTTCCAGCATGGACAAGTCAAATTTTCAATTTCAATAAGTAATTACAGGCGAGTAAAAATGTCGAGAAAAGTTTGGTCAGTCGAAATGTTCCCATTGATTGGCAGTAGGGGATGGATCAAAGGTCTCCCATTTGGTGGTGACTACGGGTACTTTCACCTGTGCATTTGATACCTTAAGCACATCAAGTTTTTCCACGCAATTCTGCACTCTTTTGCCCTGCAATTGCATATTCTCGTTAGTTAGTTAGTAAAACGGTGAATGAATCATTATAATAACATGGTATTTGTTTGACCTTTGATTGATCTAAAATCCAAAAACATGCAGAAATAAATAATTTGAAGAGAACATGGGATGGGAGAATTTATTGATGATTACCTGCAAATCCTTGGTCTTTGCACATGCATCTCCATCTCCTGGAATACTATCCAATTTTACAGCTTGTCTCATTAACATCTCAATTAACGTTGTGATCTGTAACTCTGCTACTTTACTACCATTTGCAATCGATTTCTCAATTGCACATACCTAACAAGTACATCAAATAAACATCATTCAGAAGCAAAATGTATTTAGTTACGCATACATAATTAATTACATGTGCCTTTCAAATAATTTTATTATTTTTTAGACTAGCTCTTGTGTAACAAACTTGACATTGCCTTTACCATCAACGAGAACAATTGACAAGTTTTTCAAAGATAAAAAATATTTAAAAATAAAGGCAATGTCAAGATTAAGAGCAACAAAGTGTCATTAATTGGTGACTAAAAGCCATGTAACAGCTGTTAATTATAGTCATAATTCTATAACCAACAACAAAAACATGGTTGCCAGCTAATTATACTGGGGACGGGGACTCTAATTGCCCTATCATCCACCAATTTTTTTTATTTTTTTTTTCATTCATAACTAGTCAAATATAACACGAATAAATATTGTCCAGACTAGATGTTGGAAAATTTAAATAAATTGGGTTAAAAATTACGAGATAAAACAAAATATTTTATAAGCTACATTTAAAAATTAATTCTCTTTTCCATATAATATTGCATTTAGCTCTGATAAATTTCATGAGTATTATAATAATATATAAATAATTAGCGTGACATAGTTCCAAAAACTAATTAGGGTTTGTCTATTACGAGATAGTTAAAAAAACTATCTCTAGTAAGATAGTTAATCTTAACCATCAAATTTTCTCAAGATTTAATCAGGACCATACAATTTTGTCCAATGAGTAAATAACCAATTGGAACCTTTTTTTAATTGGACAAATCTGGAAATAGAAATTTACTTTTATACCCTCCTATATATTGGTTTAACAAACCCTAAAATATTCATAAAATTTATCATTTCTTCTTCTTTTCATTTTCCATGTCCATCTCCAAAGCCTATTATCACCGGCGGCCACCACCTCCGCCTCCTCCAAAAAATTGTCACATATTCCGGCCACCTGAAGGACAAAACATCTTCCATGTTCATCTCACTTCTCCTAGCTCCAAAAGCTTTTCACCACCGGACCACCACCTCTGCCTATTAAAAAAATTGGTGACAAATTCCGACCACCCGACAACGAGTTTGACCATCGGGTTGCCGGAACTAGCCTTCGCGTGGCTGGATCCGGTCGTGCGAAGGTCAGATCTGCGTGGCCGGAAGTGGAGGAGAAGAGAGATGAATATTGAAATGGCCTCCGCGTGGAATATGTCCGGCCGTGAGGTTGCCGGAAATGGCCTCCGCGTGGCCGATTCATATACCTACCGCGGCCCTATATTTTGTCTTTGTCGTCGGATGGAGGCTGGGGTGAGGGGTGTGTTTTAGGGTTTAGTTTGGCGGCGGCGGCGGCGGCGGCGGCAGTAGAAGGGTGGCGGCGGCTAGGGTTTGTGGAGGAAGAAGATGAAATTAGGGTTTAGAGATTTGGGCTTGAGAGGTTGGGCCTTAGGGTTGTTTTAAAAATTTTAATTACTATATTTTTAATCCTTAAATTTTAATGTTTAAATATTTTAGATGTAATTGAATTATTGAAGTAAATAATTGAATCCTTAATTTTCTGATTTGTGTCAATTTAAACCCTAATATTTTATATTTTTGTTGGTTAAAATATATCAAGCAAAATATATATTTAATTGATAATATTAAAAAATTGAATATTAAAATTTTTTATTTATTTTGAGATTGTGTATTTATGTTTTAATTCAATATTCATAAAATATTTATTATTATTAAAAATAATATTTATGACTATTATAAAGAATGATTTGTTGATATGTATGAATTGAAGAAATAATAGTTGTGTAGTAATAGAATTATAAAAGTAATTAAAGGGTAGAAATGTATTTAATTAATTAATTTATTTTATTATTAAATTTTGAGGACACTTGTCAATTTCTGAAGGGGTATCTCAATTACCCAATGTCCAACAAAATCTCTTAATAGAGTGCCCCAACTAATTAGCGAGTGATTCATAATAGAATAACGTATTATTTTGAGTGTCAAGTCAAACTGCATGAAATAAAGAAAAGAAAAAAATGATCACCTGCTCCGCCAGCCTATCAACTTCCATGGAGACGTCGTCAATCAAGCGATGAGCGGCCTGGATCTTCGCATTTCGACGCATCTCAAGAATCCTCCTTGCTTTGCTTTCTGGATCCTCGATTAAGAGGACTTTTGCACGGTCTTTGACCCCGCACATGTCTAAATAATCACCATTTTCTCTCACTTTTCCTCTGAAAACTAACCTCTGTTCATCCGGCTGCAACCCCGTCTCCGCGGTCAGAAGCTTCTTCAGTTCCCCTGCAAAATTGAATGTTATTCAATGATATGACATTGTGACATTTGTTTCAATTAGTTATTGGCAGTTAAAAAAAAGTAGTAATTTACCGAAAGTTGATTGTGAATTTGAAGAGATCAGGTACCGAACGGCGCCGTAGGCAACTCGAATCCGTAAATTAGGAACCGCAACAATTAGTTCCGAATTGTGACACCTTTTTTGCACCAGCATTCCACCAGGTCTCATCTCCCACTCTACTTCGTCTTCCTTGGAATCAGAGGAAGTCGTCGTCGTTTCCGCTCCCTCGCTCTTTCTCCCGTTAAAGTAATTCAATCGACGCTTCATCATCTCTGCATGCGAACATTAATTAATTAATTAATTCTGTATTTGCTGGTTTTTAAAGAGCTAGGCTTTTGCTTTGAACATAATAGCGTAACGGAAAATGAAATGAATTGACCAATTAGAAAGACCGATTTTCCTTATGAAGGGTCCCGTCAACTGCACCGACAGCTAATGCGAAAAAGGGTTGCCGACAGTCTAAGGAACTGAAAGACATAATTGAGTGTTCCTCCTTTTTTCTTGCTTTTGTGATGGACTAGCCTTTTGGATTGGGCCACTTGGATTGATCTTATTGGGAAACTTTGCAAATGTAGGCCCAACATTGAGTGTGGAGCTTTTTCTTTCATTATTGTTAGTAGTAGTACTAGTAGTATTAACTTAAATCTAAATTAATTGTTGGGCTGGGGGTAGGGAAGAGGGTGAGGGTGGGATGTGCGGGGAGGCGGAGGCCCTCCTCACGGCTCGGGCCGCGGACACCTGATTGGTTTTCATTTTTTTTTAATTCTCATAATTTTTTGTTCTTTATATTTAAAATATTTAATAAAATTAAAATTAATTTAATTTTTTAAATTACATCATTAATAATTAATTATGATTTTAATTTTAAATTCATATATTAGTTAGAATTGTAATTTAATATTTAATTAGAAATAGAGTTAATATTTAAAATTAGTAATTTCTTTTATTAATATTTTATTTAAATTTTTTTATTGTAATTAAAAATTAAATCATTCAATTGCAATATTTGTGGCTATATATTTATAAAAATATCAACTCTCTTTAATTTTAATATTTAAATATTATTATTAAAAAAATATTAATTTATATATATTATTAAAATAGTTATTATTATTATTATTATTATTATTAATAATATTAAAAATAAAAATTAAATTATTATTATAATTATGAGAGTAGGGAAGAAATTAAATTGGAAGCAATTGGGGTTCGAAGGCCAACCATTGGAGACGACCAAGCAGAGCTAGGGGCAGGGGCAAGGACAGCCCTAAGTGATTTGATTAACAGAAGATATTAGAATCCAGAATTGTGCCGATTCATGTTCGAATCTTCGTTGAAAGATATTAATTTATATTCAACAAGCCTGCAAAATGATTTAATCGTGCTTAATGCCCTAGGAAACAATAAAGAAAACCA
This sequence comes from Penstemon barbatus, assembly GCA_003313485.2. Lineage (NCBI taxonomy): Eukaryota > Viridiplantae > Streptophyta > Magnoliopsida > Lamiales > Plantaginaceae > Penstemon > Penstemon barbatus. Next base: position 749,815 of record CM064877.1, read on the forward strand.
TGGTGATGTTTGTTTGAGTTTTTCTTTTTTCTTTTTCTTATGTTTAAGTTTAAAGTAAAGGTGATAATAAAATGGTTATTGGTGTAAGCATGTTGTTTTTTTAATCAATGAAAAGAGGTTAAAATACAACCCCCTCCCCCCTCCCCCCCAAAAAAAGGCTAAAATATTATTGTATGACGTAAGCATATTCTGCTTTTAACCGTTTATTTTTTATGAACTTTAGCCCAACATATTGCTTAAAGCACATTTCAACAAACACTGCATAAGTTTAAATGTACGTTTCCAAATCTTTTAGTTCACACAAGAGCCTTTGACCCACTTTGGCATAAGCTCGTTGGGCTCACCGTCTGAACGATCCAATGACTTCCATCTGATCAACAATCTCTCTGTTTTAGCATTATGTACGAGGGTTTCTTTTAGCATAACTCAAAGCTATATATTAAATTGAACTTTTAGAAATTAGAATCAATAAATAGGGAAGCGTATATTTAATTGCGTAAATTCATTGTAAACCCAATGTGCATACATCTAATAAAGACCTTTGAAAAAAAAAAAAAAAAAAAAAAAAAAAAATAAAGACCTTTGAAGTTGACGATCTAGTATATAGTCATGAATTTATCTTCGAAAAGATATTCACAGTTGGGGAAATTGAAATACAATAAATAATTCCTCTTTATCTTTTCTTTGTTGGTTAAAAATTAATATATAACTCTTCTTTGAATTCCTCCGACTAACCAATAAGCCCATATAATTGGGTCTTTAATGGGCATTTAAGCTTCTTTCTAAAGTCCACGGATCAATGCTAGGTAAACAACTGAAATTGAACCCCTACCGGCTACCGATCCAACAACTTAACACCCATTATTAGAGATTTGGGTTTATACACGATAACTATATATGGCTCTCATCAGGTCAGATTTAAACGAGATCAGGTTTGATCAAAACTTGAAACATTAGATTAGATTCAAGTTGAATTCAAATCAGACTTGAATATGAGTTTTTTTAGTCCATGTTATATTGCTTGGATTAGATCGGATATGAATTCATGAAAATCTTCATTCTCAAAATTCATATTACTATTTTATATACAACATGTGTGATGTACTTACTTTAAATATCTAAATTTTCTTCATAATCCACTTAGCTCTAGCATAAAAATGATTAATTATCACTTTATTTAAATGAATTAACAAGTCACTGTATAAAATGATTGAATTGATTTTAATGTATCAAAATTAATTCATGCTTGTTAAATGAAAATAAGCATAAAAATGAGAAATTTTTTTTTTTTACAAAATGCTAAAATGTTGAGAATAGATTACTATTTACTAATGCTAATTATATTTAGTGGATATTTTATTTATTTTAATCGATTACGGATGTTCAACTAAATCTACACAGATCCATGGTCACTTGCACATCTTTTACGAAATTTTCGAATCATATCAGATTTAACAGGACGAACTCAGATCAAACAGGAATTAAATTAAGTCCACCCCCCATTGACAGTACTTAGCACTGAAATTGAAACGTACCCTCAGACTGACATATGATTTGAGCCCTTTTCTTGGACTTGGGCTGACCCAAATTTTTCTGCTCAGCCCATGGATCATAACAAAGAGCACATGTCGTCACATTACTCATTCAAGAGGATTTCACCGAGCTAGTTTAATTTTGCCTAATTTGAAACCCTAATTTCACCGCTCCTAGAAGATAATGAGACAGCGTCTTCTCTCTCACATCCGTCAAGATTTCTTGTAATTTCGATGTTTTATTGTGATGTTAGTGCTGTACTGGATAAACCTGTGAGTTCTTTTAAAGAAGATGAATGATTAATTATATATTATATATGGCTACTTGAAGATTTCATTGTTGTTTGTTGAGTTCACTCATCTCTTTATTAATTGTGGTGTTGTCTAGAAACTGTACTGCTTATTCAATTTATATATGTCTGTCTGTTTAATAAATTCAAATCGATGTACCCAGTTTCACAATAATTAAAGCAAGTTGGAATTTAAAATGATCAAAATTTATTTGAATTTGTGTTCAGTTTGTTTAGATTTTTGACTCTTCAGTTTGGCGCACAAAAAAAAAGATATCGGTTGAAAGAAATTAATGGATATGGAGAAGTTGGAAATTCTAGAACAAATTTGTGGTTGTGAAGCTAATTTATTTATTTATTTATAATCTTTATCAGAACAACCTTTTTCCCATCGATCATGTTCTGACCAATTGCAGTGCTATGATTTATACGCGCGACGCGAGGCTTTTGATAATGATTTTAATTGTTTGTTATTTTGAAGCAATAAAAAAGAGCCAAAGAACCGTTAAAGGGTTGCAATCAAATCATATAGTTTATGATGAACAAACTCTTTGGCCCAACCCAACATTTGTAAGTCCATACTTAATTATATATTGTGCAGTCCCAATCAACAAGCTAAGTATTGAGATTCATTGCACTACAAAGTGTTGTTTTATCACTTCACATTTCGTTCTTATGTTTAGTTTAATGACTAGTAAATTTACCCCAGGATCAAATGGTCATTAGTTCAACGATTAACTAATGTACGTAATTGTAATGTGAATTTTCCTCTAGTAATTTGATCAAAATGAGTTATGATGTGATAACTGAATTGATGATGTTTGTATTCTAAAAATTAAAAAGAAAAGAATAATAATAATAGTATAAGAGTTAAGTCATGTAATATTGTAATGTAATGAAAGAGTTGTACTTGTACAGCACTAATTAATTAATAAGTGAAATAGTACTAAATGATTATATCATCGTCGGACGTGATGGGTCGTCGTTTTGAAGTTGTTACACCTATAACCATTTCCAATGTGCACGTGCAAGATCCCCATCTAACATTCAACTTTTGAGTTTTGACCATTAGGTACGTGCAAGTGATCAGCTTTGTAAATTTACTCAATCAAGACCACGTACGTCCATATCCAAGAATCACTTAATCAACTCAATACCTCATAATTTCGTTAAGTGAACTGATTATTCAATCGATTTTATAGGTATTATACATCTTTGTCTTTTTTTTATTTTGAGTAAAAATGTGATTACATCACTATATCGATATTTATTTGATCACTCGTATTTCAAAAATATTCAATAATAACTACTCTTTCCGTTTCATATTAATTGACATAAAATGTTTTGTTTAAAATTAATCGGCATGTTTGGGTTTTCAAAGCATTTGTTTTTTTCGATTTTGCCCATTTCTTACATTTAAGTTGAGAAACTCAATGATTACCACCTACTAATAAAAAAATTAAAAAGTAGTCATCATTATAAAGAGTATTTGAGACATTTTATCATAAAAAAAAATATAATGATGAACGTTTTTAATCTGTGTGAAATCAAAGAATATGTCAATTAATATAAAACGGAGAGAGTAGATATGAAACTATAGAAAGTCGAGTCACCACACTTCAGATGATATTCAAACTCACGACCTCTAGATATATTTATTGAAGAAAATACTCTCAACTACCAGCCTAACACTACAAAAAATTTTAATTTTAGTGACAAAATAGTAAATGACAAAGTGACAAAAAAATTAATATTGTCACTAAAGTGATGTATATAGACACATTAGTGACAAAAAATGTGTAAAAGTTGTCACTATTGACATTTAGTGATACCCCAATAGTGACAACTAAAAAGTTATCACTAAATTATAGTGACAATATTTATTGTCACTAGGTTGTCACTGAAAGGGTGTCACTAATTGTCAATAGTGACAACTTAAGTTCCATAAACTTGTCACTAATAGCCATTAGTGATAACTTAAAAATATATTTTGTCACTTTTGCACTTGTCACTATTATTATTGTGACAAAACTAATATTCTTATCACTAAATGTATGCAAAAAGTGACAATTTCATCAATGTCACTTAATATTTTGTCACTAAAATCCATTTTTCTTGTAGTGTAACTCAAGTTAACATATTAATAAGTACAAACGCGTAACTATAACTAAAGCTAAAGTTATAATAAAAACGTAGTAAATATTGAAATGATAAGAATGATCATGAATTGAGTCATTTAACAAAAAGAAGCGCTAATTTAATTTTATTTTACTCTATTTTCAAATGTAAAACCTTCTAACCATATATATAGGGCTGTCAAATGGGTCGGATTCTGGTCGGATCAGGCTCGTCCAGATCCGGCTCCATTTATATCGGATCGAATACTATCGGATTCGGATCTTGCTCGGATAGTGCTCGGATCTAGATTTTTTGAATCCAACGAATCTTGGTCGAATTTTGCCGGATATCGGATATTTTTCGGATCCAATAAATTTGTATTTAAAAAGTTAAATTAATTTTTTTTCCTAAAACAAGTTTATTATCTTTTCAATTTTATTTAATTTTAGCTCGCATTTTCAAAGTTTCTTTACTATATTCATATTTGTATAATGAATATATTAGTTTAAATAAATTTATAAACGAATTATAAATTACTATCTTCTTAAATTGACGTTGAAATATTATTAATGATACTTATTTTTATAAATCATTTTGTATATATATCTTTCTTTTTATTTGTTGTCGGATACGGATCTTTAACGGATCGGATCGACCTAAATCCATATTCGCTCCATGAGTTTCGGATTTCGGATCTTTATAATCGGATCAGGTCCATCGAATCTCTAATCGGACAATTATCCTAATAAATCGGATCGAATTCGGACGGATCCGGATTGAAATCCGCCCATTGACAGCCCTACATATATATATACTCAATTTATATAGTTTGAACTCTATAGAAAATTAATAAATTTTAGCTTGAAAAATCTGACGATATATGCTGGTCATATTAGTGATGTGTCGGGCTAGAATCTTTACACCACACTTGTATATAATTTTATTTTAGATGTTTGTATGTCTACTTGTTGCGGTAGTATTTTATGATTACTTTTCATTTGTGGTGGTTATGGATTGGTGGAGCCATTAAAGATGAAGATTTTCTATGGATTTGTTTTATGTACCGAATAAATTAATATTTCACATATATAGACGAAGGACTCTTGTGTATTTTAATTTGTTATATATCAATCTTCAAATCACAATATTTGAGGAAATTATTATATTGTGGAGAGTCAGTTCGATATATATATATATAAAAAAAAAAGTTTTATGACTAATGTTTTTTAGTTTATCTTGTTTCTTTTTGCAGGAGTAAGTTTCATATGATTAGTCCTTCACATTAAAAAATAAATATATTGTTGGTTGGAGTAAGGATTTAGTATATCTAAACTTGAGGCAGAAGAAATCGAACAATTAACGTCTGAACTTGAAATATTATAGCTCTCTTATTCGAACTAATTAATTTTTGACCTAGCCAACACAGAATTTGAAGCTGGAAACTGACCAAACATTTTATTCTACTATATATCTTTAAATTAATAATTAATTAGTAGTCGATTGCTTGATGTATGAAAATAATTACTTTGACTGTTAGTACCTCTTCACAATTATTTTTTGCAATTCCTTCCACTCTTTTCGATTGGTTCAATATACACTATTTTTATTACCAATTAAAAACTTTCATATATATGCATATGCATGAAAAAAAAAGTATTAAGTAAAAGGCGTAAACTTTTCAGTTTAAACAAAATTTTACGTACTTGATTAATTAGCCTGTCTTAATATATATCATGAAGAAATAGTTTGTCATTAACTAAATGACACAAGGAGAATATTAGAATTCATCACATGAATTTGGCTAAGTCCACTTACTTGGCTTGGGCCTAACTCAACCTCAAAAGCTAGCTTGTAAGGTGAGGAATGTCAAATGCATTATAAGATGGACTTAACTGTTGTTTTCAACCAATGTGAGACATTTAGTCTCAATACTCCCCTTCAAGTGTGGGCGGACTGAATGTGTGGGTGAAACAAGTCCAACACGTGACATATTAAAGCCCAATATTTGCGAATTATTAACATGTGGGTAAGAGTCCAACACGCGAATTTGCCCAGACCGTGTGGATCCCAACATGCGGATTTCCCAGACCGTGTGGGTGAAGAATAAATCCCATCATGCACGCAAGGAAGAGCCCATCACGGAAGGAGGTGGCCCACTTCAACCTGGGGCTGTGATACCATATTAGAATTCACCACATGGAGTGGGCTAAGTCCACTTACTTGGCTTGGGCCTAACTCAACCTCAAAAGCTAACTTGTAAGGTAAAGATTGTTCAATGCCTTATAAGGTGGACTTAACTATTATTTTCAACCAATGTGAAATATTTAGTCTCAATAGAGAATTTTCGTAACTAAATTAGTACATAATTTTCTTCTCCCAAGTGCCGAAATTAAAACATGTCTTAACTTTTGTTTCCTCTTAATTTTCTAACTCTTTTTATTTAAGTCATGTTGCGTATACCTTTTAGGAAATCGATCAATAGAAGTGTGTATGCATATGTAAATTTTCTCTGGACCAACTTTCCTTATATAGAACGACGACTTGCCAAATTTTTGGTGAAATGAAGCTTGAGTTTCAAACTCAGGCGCCCACCACCAATATATATATATATATATATATATATATATATATATATATATATATATATATATATATATATATATATATATATATATATTGATTTGACTTAAAACTTAAAAATGTATTTACGAAAAATGTGAAATTGAGTACCTTCTCTAACATTCAATAATCATTAATTTCTTTTGTCCTAAGTTAAAAAGATACAAGCTATACTTTTGGGCAACCTTTTGGAATTTGGAGGATTATATCTTACTATTGTGAAGATTTATTTTGAAGTTTTATAGAGTATTAATTTTTTAGTTTAAACACTAATTTGAAACGTATGTATTTAAATGTCAAATATTTTTAAAATTATATGTTTATTGAACTGCCATATGTAGAATTATATATTGGTAAATATTTATAAGGCATTCATCTCAAATGAGGTGGCTCTCAATAATTTCATATCCAATTTATACCCATTAATAAAAAAAATTCTTTTTCTCATATTATTAAAGTTAAAAGACTAATGTTGAGTTTTTTTTCTTTCTTTTCAGTTTGTGAAAGTGCAATGATCACGATAAAATTCTAGAGTGATACTACGCCATGTCATCACAGAGGGAATTTTTTTTATTCAGATCGGGTTTGACTACATCTTCAAGTAATCTTCAAGTAATTACATGACAAGTACAATAATTGTTTTGAGATTGGATTAAACTATTAGGAGAGTAATCATAACAAAATAAATGTAACATAGTTATGTAATTGAATGAATTGGAGCAAACGATAAGAATTTTACTTATAAAGGATTGTGAGCCGACGTCTACGTTATTATTTTATCCATCAATTCAAGGTTGTTTGTCAGTTGAATTTGCATTGAAAAGTCAAAATCAATTAGTGTCGGTGGAAGATATTTTGAAATATAAATTATCGTTTAAAGTTACAGAGTCATTTAAAATTAAAATAAAAGCTTTTTATTTGTACGCAAATTATATTAATTAGTAAATAAATATATGGTTAACTTATTCGAAAAGTCAAATAAACAAGTTGTTTTGCTATTTGAAAAGTCAAATAAACAAGTCAATTATATCAATTAACCACCCCCATCTCACCACGGAGTACTATGAAGAAATCTGATTTTGAATTCGACTCTTTATCGATTTAATATTGGTATGCATTATTGATATATAAAGAGATCGATTTGATCAAATTATAATTCGCATATAAAATTTATTTCTCAAATGTATTGAAAATATATTTAGTTTCTTTTGTTGGAGTGCAGCATGCAGAAAATAAATATAATTTGAGCTTGTTCAAATATTATGTAGCATTGAGAAATTAATTTGCAGAAGATGAAAATAGTAGTAGATATTTTGAGGTTGACATACTAATAATTTCCAGCCATCAAACTATACGTACAGGATTATTGATGACAAAGCCCATCCACGTACTGTTGACTAATTCCTGGGAATTACTTATTATTGGAGTTTATTTTATCTTTCTTCCCTTCCCACAGAATTAAACATCATGGAATTTCTTGTGTATTTTTCAACATTTTTTAAATTAAATTTAGTACTGTTTACTTTTATAACTTCTACAAACAAAATAAAAATATCATTGGATTATTTTTTCGTTTGTGGATAAAAAAAGTTGAATACTGGCCATTAATGCAATTAATGATTCAATATATAGTGGATGGACCACCTATGAATTTGTCGCATAAAAAACTCTCTTCTTTGTTTCTTTTGCTGCAAATTCACAGTTAATACATAGTTTAATTGGCTTAAGTTTCACTTGGGAAATTACACAATAACTTTTATTCTAATATCTTTTTCATGGTGATGATGTTCGCAATAATTATTTTTTAAGCAAAAATTCCAAAATATCATTTTAATCAAATAATATTAGTATTAATTAACATTAATGATAAGTATTAGTAAGAAGCATAAAATTGGTAAAAAAAATATTAATTTTACATTAAAATTCTAAAACGACAAATAAAAGTAAATAAATTTTCTTTTTTGCCAAAGTGACAAATAAAAAAAACAAAAATAATAATGATTATATCGAAAGTAAACTACTTTCTAATTCGAATATTCCAATATATAACAATACTCAAATTATTTTAAGAAAACTAAAGTACTCATGTTAATTGTATAATAAGTTAGATTGACCACTCATGTGATTAGGTGGTCATCTAATTTTTTATATTTGAAAATTATGTAAAATATATATACCACAATCAACAAGTCACAAGTAAACGTACAAACAATATTTAAAAAAAAAAAAAAAAAAAAAAAAACGTACAAACAATATTTCTGTGGGCTTCTCCCGGTTGAGGGGTACGGTTTAGTCATATTTAGTAATACTATACTCTATATATAATTTGGACCCTCGACCTAATAAAGGAACCCAAACCATATAATATAGAAGCTTATTCCGGCACGAATTCTTCAAGTGGACTTCGATGTTGGTTGATGTCTCGCACCTAACTATTATAAATACGAAGGAATAATCATAAATATATGTATGTATATATGTGATCATTGATTTCATATATACTTACTTATATGTTAATAGCTAATGTTAATTTCCTCGTGTTTATTTGCATAAAGTTTAATTTATATTTCTTGTAATTTGAAAAATAGTATTTTATCTTGATGTATAAAATTTAAAGGAACAATTTACCTTTTTCAATCGGAGAGTGTAACTCACTCGTCAAAATTGACAGTGAACATAAAAAGTATTTTTATAACTTAGGAGGGTAAGATGTCATATTTATCATAGCATAAGAGATAAAGTGTTATACTTATACTTATCTTAATACAGGGGGTAGAGTGTCATATTTATCATAACATAAGACGGTAAAGTGCCACATATAAGAGGAATATTTATGATAATTCATATCATTTTAAGTTTAAAAGTATCAGGAAGATGGTGTGAATTTTTTATAAGATTATAAAGGATGAATTACTCATTTTCAAGTCAAATAAAAATAAATTAAATATTATACAAAGTGCAGGACGGTAAATTGTCATTAGCTCTATACGCCAATCATATGGTCACTTCCAAGAAATTACTAATATAGATAACTGTTCTTTTGATTTCACAAAATAGTCTCTGATTTTGCACCTTTTGTCAGTACGAAGGTGATACATAGAATCAGAATACTACTCCAAAAAATTGGGATCATAAATGCAATTCGTAAAGTTCAGACTGTTGATTAATAACTAAAACTAATGAATGTAATAATGGATTTCATATCTAAGTCAATAACAATTACAAATACTCCTACTAATAATTTGATTTGTCTTCGAAAACTACAACTACAACTAAAAAAATTGATAATAATGCCAAGTATTATTAGTATACCATTTAATTTTTCAATGAAAACGTCTAGATTTAGTCAATTACAGAAAGTCATTTATAAGAAATGAGTAATTTTTTTCCATTGCTTTCCATTGATCGAGAATGACGCGAAAAGGGGACCTATACACTAATAATACAATTAATTCAAACAACATTATTGAAAAATGAACATACTAAAAACATATAATGTAGTAGTGATTCCATCACCCAATTAACCAACCACTTCCTTGTTTCTTCTTCACCAATTTTCACCATTTTTCACCATTTGTGTTGTAGTAATAAATAAAGAGGCAAAAAATAAAAAACAATATCTTTTCAATTTTCCATACGTCAGGTAGCACATCACATGAGCAAAGCATTAGCATGTTCTTGAACAACCTTCCAAGCGAAATTCACATGCCTGTTCTCTGTAAGCGTCGCCCCAACTGCAAATCGCATGACATATACCCCTCCAATCACTGCATGTGTCATGTAAATCTTCCCGGACTCGTTAATTGACTCCAACAACTTTGCATTGAAATTGTTTGCCGCCTCTTCTTTAGTGACCACCTGCTGGTTACCGCCACCAATTTCGATTGGAGAAATACGGAAACAAACCGTTGCGAAATTCCTCGGCACCACAACTTCGAACCTCTTGTCCATCCCAATCTGCCCTTCGAAATTCTTCGCCATGTTTATATGGCTACGGAGAAATTTTCTCAAGTTAGCAACCCCATAGCTCCGCAGTACCAGCCATAATTTCAAAGATCTAAATCGACGGCTGAGGGTGATTTGCCAGTCCTTGTAGTCCACAACCTGTTTCGCATCGGATGCTCTGTTTCGTAAATACTCTGGATATGTAGACAGAGCTTTGACCAAAGCACTCGGATCCTTAACCCAAAGGCAACAGCAATCAAGAGTCGTTAAAAACCACTTATGCGCATTAAAACTGAACGAATTCGCCTTCTCCACGCCGTCAAGAAAATGACGGTACTCGGGGCAAATCAACGCGCTTCCGGCATACGCTGCATCGACGTGCACCCATATGCCGTACTCCTTCGCCACGTCACACAGTGGGCCCAATGGATCAACTGCGGTAGAGGACGTCGTCCCAATAGTTGCACACAGAAAAAGTGGTACAAGTCCGGATTCAATATCCGACTCGATTGTAGCCCGTAAAGCATCCGCGGTCAACCCGAATTCGTTGACCCTGGTTGTAGCAACAGCCCGGAAATTATTCGGGTTGATTCCGGCTATCTGGGCAGCCTTCTGGATAGCAGAATGGGTCTGATCCGACCCGTATACGACCAACTTGTTAATGTTTTCCCTTCCGATCTTCTTCAACATCTGATCCCTTGAAGCAACTAAGGTGCATAGTATGGCTTCACAGGTGGTTCCCTGGAGAACGCCGCCTCCGCCTCCGGAGAAGAGATATTCCGATGGGAGTTTGAGCATTTTTCCCAGCCAGTCCATGACGATGCTCTCTAACTCCGTGGCGGCGGGTGAGGACATCCAATTGAATCCGACAATGTTGAATCCGGTGCTGAGCATTTCTCCGAGGAACCCAGCTATGCTTCCACTAGAAGGAAAATAAGCAAAGTAATTCGGACTCTGCCAATGGGTTATACCCGGGACAATATCCTTTTGGACATCGCGGAGGATTTCCTCGATTGGCTCCGCTTCATGTGGAGCTGAATCGGGAATCCGTTCCTTGAGGTAACCCGGTTCGACTTGGCTACGAACCGGGTGTTTTTCGACGTTCTTGTAGTAATCCGCGAGGAAGTCTATGACCAAATGGCCTTGTCTACGGAACTCTTCTGGGTCTAGCGGTTTGATGGTGGCTCCGGTTGAAGCGTTTTCTGGTTTTTGGTTATGAAGGCTACCCATCGTAGTTGGATTTGGATATTATTATTATTATTATTATTAATATTTTTCTTTTCTTTATATATAATTTGGTACTAGTAGTGAAAAAGGAGTTTCACAGTAATGTAATAAATAATAATAGGTTAGGAGGAAATGAATGTGAATAGGAAAGAGTACTTCTTATTTTGAGAATGAGAAGAACTAGGGAACTAAATGATGGGACTAGTATATATATATATATATTTACAGAACCGAACGTAAGAGGGTAGATGGGCAAGTTTTAGTCTTTGAATAATAGGAGTGGGTTGGTGAGCATTAGGCACGTTCGTCTCTCTTTCTATCTATTAATTAATTCTTCTTTATTTTTTATTTTTTTTATTATAGTTTATTTCAAGTGGCTAGTATCTAAATTTTATTTGAATTAATTGGTCTTGGACACGGTTTTGAGATAGCAAAGCTAGAACGATAAATAAATTATAGTCTAGATTTAGTTAGGTCGGAATAAAATTGATGATAACATGCAAGAATTTAAACCCTCTTCTCTTCATATAGGTTCTATTTCTAAAAAGAACATTCATGGAATCATGTAGGCTTGTCAATAGTTGGATTTAGATCAAATTTGTCAATCTTCATAAATTTGATCGGATTGGATTCTTCCAAATTTCCATTTAATAAGGGTTCAGTTTAGTGGAATGGACTTAGGTTATATTCTCTAATGGTACAAGTGTTCATTAATGTGCTCGACTATCTTTAAAAAATATTAAATTAGGCCTAATGCACGTCTCGATATTTTTCAAAAAAAAAAAAAAAAAGAAATTTTTTCATCTACAACAAGCTTCTTAAATAAATAATATTAGTTCATGAGCTCAAATCTAAGCTCAGACAAATGAAACTTCTAATTGGATGAGATCAAATGAAACAAGCTTCTTAAATAAATAATATCTGAATAACTATTTCTCTTAATTGGATGAGATCAAATGAAACTTCTAATTGATTTAAGATACAAAGTAATAGAACTTAAATAATTAAAGTTTTGTTCAACAAAACATTTGCCAGCTTAAGTAAGGTGCGGACTGCGGAGTACAGAGTACTTAAAGTTGGAGAAGCATTTCCCGGAGTTTGGGCCAAAGGCCCAATGCCAGGTAAGTGAATCAGCGGGAATCTTGGGACGATAGATAGAAATATATGATCATATTCACGTTGATGTAAATTATATTAAGAAAAATGATACTCCCTCCATCCTTCAAATTTTACTTCTATTTCTTCTTTGGATTGTCTCAAACTAAGATTTAATTTTTTAAATAAATATATTTTTCTCAAAACTATCCTCTAATATAAATTAGTGATTTTTAAAACCAATAATTCTCAACCACATTTTTTACTGGTAAAAATGTAAAAATATCCAGAAATTTCACTTTTCTAATTATTACATAAAACTCCCTGATAATAATAAAACGAGCAAAAGAATGGAGGGAGTATTAATTAATTGAAATAGGGCGACTAAAAATGAAGATCTGGCCCATCCCTATTGGACAAATATAATTCTGTTGCGATTGTATATGAACATATTGATTATCATTCATAACGTCTTAGGCATTAGATTACATCATGTTCCTCGGAATTAATATACACTCAGGGTTAGTTGATCATTAAACTGACTATTTTCGCAAATGATAGTATTGATTTTTTTATTATTTCCTTTTGTCGAAAATGATGGCAATAATAATTATCGACATATCATGAGTATCGACTTAAAAAAGCTTTACAAATTAAAATGAAATGACAGTATTGATTTTTTTATTATTGTCATGATTTTCGCTAAAAGAAAGTATAGTAGTGTTTCGGAACGTCAAAATGCAATTTCCACCCAAATCAATACAATTTGTTGTAAGAATTTTTTTTCCAAATTAATAAAAAATCTTGATTTGAAAATTTGCACCTCTACTGCATGTAAAGCCACCAAAATTATTCTAGATAAGATTTTCTCTATTTTTTTTTAAATATTCTATGCATGAACCAAAATTCGCTACGTTTCCACCGGAAACATCGAAAAAATATGTTTTTAAGTCAGTCGAAACAAAAAGTAAAGTAATTTAGGTTGTGACATATTTTCTTTAATGTACAATTTTCCCAAATGTTCTCGAAAGCTTCCGAATTATTTTCGAGAAATTCTTGATAAGTTTTCAGTAATTAATTAATCGAAAGATAGCAAAAAAATACAACTTTAATTCATGAATGCTAGAACAAGCAAATAAAATTTTATGCGACTGTGTACATTAAAAATTTAACACTAGTTGACAACATATCAAAATAATGTACGTACTAGCATTTCATTTATTATGTTCCAACTTCCCCCTCTGAGACCGGTTGAGCTGTTCATGCGGACTTCATTTATTATGTTGTGCAATGAATAAGTGCACACCGCCTGAACACATAGGGCCTGTTTGTTTGGCGTTTCCCAAAAAAATTTCGTGTTTGGAAAATGTCAAACAAACATGCTTTCTATTTTCTGAAATAAATTTTTCATCTCTCAATTTTCTCAAACTACTTTCTCAAAATCCAAACAAACAACAATTTTCTTTTCTGAAACAAAACCTATACAAACTCTACTTTGATTTGACATAAAGTAATATATCTCTTACACAATTTATCTCACAACAAACATGATTTGACATAAAGTCTTATACATCTTACACCTACAACATAATTCTTCCACAAAAAACCTACATCTACTTTTTTTCCTCAAACCACTCTCTCAAAATCCAAACAAACATTATTACGCAAATCGAGATTATTTCACAAACTTCCATCACTCTCCAAACTATTTTCCCAAACACCAAACAAGCAGCAAGCATGAATCAATTAAGAATAACGGGTCTTTTTGTGTGGAGGCATTAACGTTTTTGCTCTTACTAGGCATCACATGCAGCGCACGTGCTCGAATTTTGCAGTGTATTATCGCCGAAAAATTATTTAGGGATTTATTTGATTCATTGCTTGATCTTTCAGGGAATTATGTGTTTAATTTATAATATGAGGTAAATATCTGCAAAATCTTGAACTTTATGGAGGTAAAATGCTCTTATCCTTAAATGTTTTGTTCGAATAATAGTATTAGATAATACATATATATACATGTAATGTATATTAAGCAGGATAAGGGCATCTCCAATGGTTACACGGGGCTCCGGCAGGGCGAACCCTGCCTAGTCGTCCAATGAGAGGGCTTCAAAATGGAATTAACTTCATTTGAAACAATGCCCACTCTCACCTATAATTGTAGTTTTTTTAATATTAATATTAATAATACTGATAATAATTTTATCAATATAATTAAATTAATAGTTATATTTAAATATTAAAATTAAAGAGAGTAAATAATCACAAAATTAAAATTCATATATAATAGGAAATTCAATAAATAAGAAAAGAAATACAACAAACAACATTGTACTGTTTGTCGGGAAAGTGAGGGAAAGAAAGTTACTTTTTCTCTCATTGTTGTTTGGATAGCATGACAGGAAGTTTTTATTTTCCTTCAACTTTCCGGCAGGAAAATTTTGTGAAGAAAAAATTTCCCCACCAATTTGATAGGAAAATCCTGGGAAAATCCGGGGAAATTTTTTTTAGTAAGTTGCAAAACTCCCCTTGTACTTTGTCTAACTATCGTAATTCTCCATTTGTGATTTTTTTTCTATCAAAAGCCCCTTTGCGCTTATTTATTATTAGCAAAAAATTACCCTCTTAACTCATTATAACAATTATACCCCCACAAAATGACGCAAAAACACCACTTTTACCTAAAATATTATCAGTAACCCCCTGTTAACTTTAAAAATTGACGATAACCCCTTGTTAATTTGAAAATTGATATAAATTCGGTGGCTAAAAAATGTACAATAGCGTCAAATTAATCTATATATTATAGTTAATATAATGAAAACATTATTATTCATACAATATTTTATTAACAAAGAAAACGTAAATCCTATCTTGAAATAAAAAAACACAACTAACAAATGACAATATCAACTAATTTTTACATAAATCTCAACCAAAGAAAAATTAAAATTTTTACTAATATATATATATATATATATATATATATATATATATATATATATATATATATATATATATATATATATATATATATATATATATATATAAACGTGTAATGTAGATATATTAAGATATATCATATATCTACATGGATAGATAAACTTTCCCGAGTAAAATATATTCAGTTATTCTAACTTTTTTTATTTGATTCAATTACTCGATTTGTACTTTTTATTTTCTAGGGATTAATTTGATAACTTTTCTTTTGCAATCACTTTTTAATATTTTATAATTTTCAAAGTATTCATAATCAAACAAAAATATCTATCAAAAATATTATATTTCAAAATTTTCTTGACAACCAAACATCTGCAAGAAAATAATTTTCCTGACAACCAAACATGTAGAGGAAAATGACTTTCTTTTCCTTTTCCTTTCCTTTCCTTTCATTTTCCTTTCCCTACAATTTTCTCTCACTTTCTTGACAACCAAACAAGCTACATAGGAAACAAGAAATGAATTATAATAAAATGTTAAGTTAAGTTTCTTAGATTGTAATATTCTAAGTTAAAACAAATTAATGTTAAGTTTTTAAAAAATAATAAATTTCACACAATAATGAATTAATGTTAAGTTTCGAAAATTAAAGTTAAGTTCATTTAAATTTACATTTTTATTAATTAAAACTTACATTTGTTCTTAAAAAAAATTAATGTTACATTTTGGAATAAACATAATGTTTCTCCTTAAAAAAAAATAATGTTTCTCCTCATGATTTATACTACTAGAAGCTCATTAAAAAA
Organism: Penstemon barbatus; assembly: GCA_003313485.2. Classification (NCBI taxonomy): domain Eukaryota; kingdom Viridiplantae; phylum Streptophyta; class Magnoliopsida; order Lamiales; family Plantaginaceae; genus Penstemon; species Penstemon barbatus. The sequence goes on from CM064877.1 coordinate 766,390, forward strand.
TGATCTTCAAACCAATGTGGGATAATAGCTTAAATCTACAAAGAAGGAATTGTCACACATTGGTTTGAAGAAAGTGTTGTAGTGTGCTTCTATAGTATAAAACATGAAGAGAAATACATGTATATGCATAACTTTTTACTTAAAAATAATTAGTTCTAATTTATTATAATCTCTTAAATTAACTAAAGAAAAAAAAAATTCATTGGGTCGCGTCTGGAACACGCGCCCCTATTTGGGGTGCTTTCCAGACGCGCACCCCGGGCTCTGGACAGGGCTCCCGCGAGCCCTACCCCAAGCTCCGAAAAATTATTTAGGGATTTATTTGATTCATTGCTTGATCTTTCAGGGAATTATGTGCTTAATTTATAATATGAGGTAAATATCTGCAAAATCTTGAACTTTATGGAGGTAAAATGCTCTTATCCTTAAATGCTTTGTTCGAATAATTGTATTAGATAATACATATATATACATGTAATGTATATTAAGCAGGATAAGGGCATCTCCAATGGTTACACGGGGCTCCGGCAGGGCGAACCCTGCCTAATCGTCCAATGAGAGGGCTTCAAAATGGAATTAACTTCATTTGAAACAATGCCCACTCTCACCTATAATTTTAGTTTTTTTAATATTAATATTAATAATACTAATAATTATTTTATCAATATAATTAAATTAATAGTTATATTTAAATATTAAAATTAAAGAGAGTAAATAATCACAAAATTAAAATTCATATATAATAGGAAATTCAATAAATAAGAAAAGAAATACAACAAACAAAATAGGAAACAAGAAAGGAATTATAATAAAATGTTAAGTTAAGTTTCTTAGATTGTAATATTCTAAGTTAAAACAAATTAATGTTAAGTTTTTAAAAAATAATAAATTTCACAAAATAATGAATTAATGTTAAGTTTCGAAAATTAAGGTTAAGTTCATTTAAATTTACATTTTTATTAATTAAAACTTACATTTGTTCTTAAAAAAAAAAATTAATGGCAAAAATTCATTTTTGGCACCATAGAAGTAGGCGTTTTTCAATTTGGGTACCATGGTATCAATTTTGGTACCAATTCTGACGGTCGTTATTATTCTAGTTACATCTAATGGTGGGTGAAGATCCTATGTACCACTTTTAATGTATCACATTTGTGTATCACTAATAATTAATTGTCACATGTACATGTGACAATTAATTAGAAGCGTGGTACATATGGCAATTAATTATTAGTGATACACAAGTGTGGTACACTAAAAGTGGTACAGAGAATCTTCATCCATAAGTATTAGAAGCGTCTCAAGCCTTAGTTACAAAATTCTATTAATTAGGTTTTTAAATTTATGATTGACGTATCTAAACTCTATCTAATTAATTCCTTGCAATAACTATTTTTCATCGAGCTTTTTTATTTTATATTTAAACTCTATCTAGTTCCAATTAATCCCCAGCTACTAATTAGAAAAATGTATTATTAAATGTAACTCGAAAACTAAACCATTGAAGATGTTATAAAAACTAATCAAGTCTCCACCATGTAGCATTTTTAAGAATTCAAACTAGATGTATAGAATCCTCAGCCGAAGCGGCGTGGCTTCGTAGTTTGAAGTATTTCGAGCATCTTCTATGTATAGAGGGGAGAATGGATTGAAGGGATATTTGGATTGAGGGGGTAAATTTATCATCTTTTTTGTATAAAGGGGAAAAAATGCATTTATCCCTTGCCTCAAGCCATGGACCGCTTGAAGCGGTGAGGCAAGCCAACTGTGGCTTGCCTCACCGCTCGCGATCGTCCAATCTCGCCCGCCCAGCCAACAGGTGGCCGACACTTGTCGGCCACCTGTTAATCCCTTTTTTTTTTTTGTTTTTTTTTGTTTTTATTTAATATATATAATAAAAACCCTTTTAATTTAAAAAAAATTAAAATACCTTATTTAATAAAATGTAACTTTTATTTAATCTTAGTTTTATTTAATTTGTGTACTATTTTTAAAAAGTAATTTTATTATAAAATGTAACTTTTATTTAATAAAATCAAATTTAATGTAAATCAAGTATTTAATTGTTGTATTATTGTGCACCAATTTGAAAATCCCTTTAAAAGTTAATTATTAGAAACTCAAATTTAATTTAATTAATAAAAATTATTGGTTGTCAACTATTTAATTATTGTATTGTTGTGTTTTTTTTTTTTTTAGAAAAATATTGGTTGTTATTGTTATTATTAATATCAAGTATTTAATTGAATTGTTGTATTATTGTGCACCAATTTGAAAATCCTTTTAAAAGTTAATTATTAGAAACTCAAATTTATTTATTTCACCTACGAGTTAATTATTATTATTATTATTATTATTATTATTATTATTATTAAGTGAGAGTGGGGAAAATTGAGAATTTTAATTAAATGGAATTGATAGATTGATACATTTTAGATGACTTATGAAAATGAAGGGGAAGCTGGACTTGGATTCTGAGGGGAAGCTGGACTGAGTGAGGGGAAGCTGGACTTGGACTGATCTATACATAGGAGATGCCCTTCTATTAATTCAGATATGTATTCATAAATTATTTGAGTGTTATACATTTAGGCGTAACTAATTAACAAAGTCAGATCTATATAAGAACTAAATAGAAGAATTTAATTCCAACAAAGATCTTAGTTGACTAGTAATTATAACAAGTAAATCAATGCACTTATAGTATGTAAAATAAATTTATGGAACAAGTAAAATAAATTTACAAACTCAGAAAATACATTATTTTTGTTTCAACAATTTCACAGACAAGATATTTGATTACTATCATATATAGATGACATGTAATCTTACTGTCCACATGTGAATATCCAAGTAACTGATTAATTATTATGTAATTTACTTCTATCAAATCATTCTCTTACAAAATATCCAAAAACAACTGTATTTAGTTGGCAACAATAATTAAGTAGGCAATCCTATTCTAGATGGAGGAAGCATATTTTAAAAATAAATAACTAAATAATGTTGCTGGTTAGTTTGATTCTTAAATTTATGTTTGAGATGTACGTCAAACGAATCAGTATGAATTTACAATTAGCAGTAGTATTTTTTAGTGAAATATTGAGAAAATTGGAAAATTATAATTGTCACATGTACATGTGGCAATTAATTATTAGTGATACACAAATATGATACACTAAAAGTGGTACAGAGGATCTTGAGTCAATACTTATTCCAGAATGAATTAATATTGGTCTTGTAATACACTCACAGTCTCACACTCACAATCGCACGTGACATCGAATTGTGACTTGACTCATAGCAGATCTTCTCGATCCACGAATCAATTGTTGTCAATACCATAACTAACCAATATTACCTGCACATACTTTTAATTTGATCACATGTCCCAAAACTATTCAAAATTCTATTGATAAAAACATAATTGGTTATACAAGGAGTAAATTATTTTAAACAAATAAAAAAAAATATAATAGTGACATTCATTAACGAGCTAAGTTATTGCATTGCGGGTCATATTTAATACTTCTATTTTAATAGTGACATTCATTAATGAGATTCATCTCTCTTCAGTACTGATTGATGTTGAGCAGCCCACGTTTGATTGATATCTATCTCTAATTAGTAGAGGATTAAAAGTAAGTCATGAATTTGTATGATCTGATTAGAAATTTGGCTGAAAACTTTATTACATGTCCTGACATGTTTATATATACTATTATTTATTAATTAAATTGACGGACAGTTAAATTATTGTTTTGCACATGATCAGTAGTGGGAAAAACGCCGGAAATAGACTATGAAGTGTCTTCTCAAAAAAAAAAAAAAGACTATGAAGTGGACTGGAAGGTGACCCTATGAACCACGTGTTTCAAATAAATTCATCCATTAAATTAATATTTGTTCATTTAAGTTCTATTTTACGTAATTAATGAAATGGGGTGGTGGCTTGCCTTGAATTTGCGGTAGGTGGGGTTAGTTAGTAACTCATCAATCCTAATAGTGATAGTTTGAATTTAAATAATTTTCAATAAATTCATTCAAGTAAACTTGGATGCACAACGGGAAAATTCAGTACAATTTTCACAAGGCTAGTTAATATTTTCATTGAAAAAAAAAGTACAAGTGATTCCAAGTTATAACTAAGAAGAGAAAATGTAAAAGTATATGACGACGTATTCTGGTAGATGTCTTATATATATATGTCCAAAGTTAATCAATCTTGTTTGATAGAGAGTACGTAGTAGTATTTTGTTCTTCTTAATTTTTTTCATAGAGATTGGAATGGAAACTGAAGATGCAGATCCAAATGTTTGGGCCGCAACTCATTGATAGCTGATAATTGACAATATGATCATATTGATTGTATTTAATAATCTGTATATATATTTGTATATATTTGATCTGAGAAATAATGAGAGAAATCTGAATAAACGAAAATCTATTTACTTGAATGATATGTTACAAAAAGTGAGTTTACAATTACAGTTCTACCTATATATAACAACAAGACAGGGGCAAAAGTGTAAAAGTGTCCTAACTAATATAACTACCTATATTCTGCCCAACTAAATATATATACGGGCTAAATATATGTATATATGGGCCAAAACAGTTTATAACTATAAGTCAGCCCAGTAAACTAATTATGATCCATATCCGATCCAGAACACAACTAATACCAAATTGGATAATCCCTAATTCATTTTATCGTTCTTAGAATCCCCAATCTGATTTTCACCTTCATCTTTGATTTCCTGTGATACCCCCCCGCAAGATGGCGCATATATGTTTCTGATGCCCATCTTGTACAGGATTTCCTTAAATGGTTGTCGAGGCAAGGGTTTTGTGAGAATGTCTGCTAACTGCGCAGAAGAGGAAATTGGGAGAAGCTTGAGGTGCTGTCGATTGATATGCTCACGGACGAAGTGCAGATCAATCTCAATGTGCTTCGTCCGTTCGTGAAAGATGGGGTTTTGAGCAAGGTGTATTGCAGAATTGTTGTCACAATAAACCACAGGAGGTAAGTTCATTTTAATTTGCAAATCTTGAAGTAGCTGTGTAATCCAAATTATTTCACTTGTAATTGCTGCCAGGCTTCTATACTCAGCTTCGGCTGATGATTTTGATATTATTGCTTGCCTTTTAGCTTTCCATGAAACCATTGAGTTGCCAATGAAAACACAATAACCTGTTGTTGACCTACGTGAGTCTAGGCACGAACCCCAGTCTGCATCACAAAACCCAGTTAAGTTTAAGTTAGAATGTTTAGGATAATATAGACCATGTCCAGGAGTGGACTTAAGATATCTTAATAGATGATGAGTAGCTATAAGATGATCCTGATTAGGTTTAGATATAAATTGGCTTAATTTGTGTACTGCAAAAGAGATATCAGGACGAGTTATAGTTAAATAAATTAGCCTTCCTATGAGTCTTCTATAGGGGGAAGGATCTGGAATAAGATTATGTTCAGTTGTTCTTAAAATACTCTTTGGATCCATAGGTATATGAACTGGTTTGCTTCCAATATATTCAGTGTCTTGTAACAACTGTAATGTATATTGTCTTTGTGAAATAATTAACCCAGTTTTGGAATAAACCAGTTCAATACCTAAAAAGTATTTTAATCTTCCCAAATCCCTTAGTTTGAAAAACTGACCAAGTTTAAGTTTAATATGAAAAATTAAATTAGAATTAGGACCAGCTATAAGTATATCATCCACATAGACTAATATTGCTAAAAAATTTGAGGCAGAACCATAAGTGAATAGAGAGTAGTCTGACCTTGATTGAATGAATCCCATAGAAGTTAAAACCTCTGTGAGCTTACTATTCCATTGTCTACTGGCTTGTTTCAAGCCATATATAGATTTGTTTAGTTTGCAAACTAAGTTTGAAGACATACCTGCTGTAGGAGGATTGTATCCTTTAGGTAATTGCATATAAATAACCTCTTCCAGATCTCCATTCAAAAAGGCATTAGTAATGTCCAACTGATGGAGATCCCAGTTGCTGGCCATAGCTAGAGCTAGGATAATTCTGACAGAAATTAATTTAGCAACAGGGGAGAAGGTTGATGAATAATCAATCCCTTCCTGTTGTGTAAATCCTTGAGCCACTAATCTGGCCTTATACCTTTCTATTGATCCATCTGAGTTTGTTTTGATTTTGAAAATCCACTTGCACCCTATAGGAATTTTGTCACTAGGTAAATCTGTTATAGTCCATGTATTATTGTTTTCCATTGCTTTAAGTTCTTCTTGAATGGCAGTGATCCATTTAGGATCTTTAATAGCTTGCTTGTATGTGTGGGGTTCTGATATGGATGAAATATTATTGATGAATGCTTGATGTGATTGAGAAGTTTTAGAATAATCTAATATATTTTGAATAAGATATTTAGATTTATGTGTAGTGAGGTTACATGTATAGTCTTTAAGATAGGCAGGAGGTTTTGGAATCCTTGTAGATTTTCTGAATGGTTCCACAGGATCTGGAGAAATATGGTTAGGAGATGGTGGGGAAGAGTTGGTTATAGATATGGGTGAATGAGGTGGGGAAGTAGAAGGGTAAGGGATAGGATCAAATAAGGAAGGATCAGGGATATTAATAGGAGGTGAAGGATCATCAGGACATGTAAATTCCTTAAAAATAGATGAATCAGCAAAAGGGAAAACACTTTCATGAAAAATTACATTTCTAGAATAGAAAACAGTATGTGTGGACAAATTAAGTAGTTTGTACCCTTTTATGCCAGGTGGATATCCTAGAAACACACATTTGTGTGCTCTGGAGTCAAATTTTGACCTATGTTCTTTTAATGTAGATGCAAAAGTGAGACATCCAAAAGTCCTAAGAAATGAATAATCAACTTGAGTATTAAACAATTTAAAATAAGGAGTACAATTATCTAAAACAGGAGTGGGTAACCTATTAATAAGAAAAACAGATGTTAGAATACATTCAGTCCAGTACTGCAAAGGCAAATGAGATTGGAATAAAAGTGATCTAGCAGTGGATAAAATGTGTTGATGCTTCCTTTCAACCCTAGCATTCTGCTGGGGTGTTTCTACACAGGAAAACTGGTGTAGAATCCCCAATTTAGAAAATAGGGAATGAAAAATAAGTTCTTTAGCATTGTCACTTCTAAAGATTTTAATCTTAGAGTCAAATTGAGTGTCAATAAATTTGATAAAATTAGGCAAAATAGTGTGAACATCAGATTTAGATTTCATTAGAAATACCCATGTGAATCTTGTGAAGTCATCAACCAAAGTAAGAAAATATTTGTAACCATTATAGGATGTGATCCTAAAAGGTCCCCAAGTATCACAATGGATAATATCAAAGGCATTGGTAGCATGAGAGGAACTGATAGGAAATGATAAAACTTTCTGTTTTGCCATAGGACAGATATCACAAATTTGTTTATTCAAACTGGAAATATTGGAAATGTTAAGTACAGATTTCAAAGCATATATCCTATCAATAGCAGGGTGTCCTAATCTGTTGTGCCAGGTTTCTACAGTAATTTTATTACAATGGGCAGGGTGTATGTCATTATGAAGCATGATATAGAGTCCATCCAATAAATCACCCTTGCCAATCCTCTTGGAAGAAGTCAGATCCTGAATATAGAAATGAGTAGACTTAAAAGTTATACTAAGTGTGGTAGATTCTAATAGGGCACTAACAGACAGTAAATTAAACTTAAAAAGAGGCACATATAGGACATTATGAAGAATAATAGCAGAATTTAATAAAACAGTTCCTTTGAAGTAAACTGGAATCACAGAATTGTTTGGAAGAGTAATAGTGATATTAGAAACTGGAGAAATAGAGGAAAAATAAGAAAGATTATTAGAAATGTGATTAGAGGCACCTGAGTCCAAAATCCAGTGATTCTTAAAATTTGAAGAAGTGATATTAACTGAAGTAGTAATATTACCTGTTTGAGTATGTGCAGTACAAGTGGTAGCTTCTGTGTCTTGTGTAGTATTGTCTGAAGTTGGTGCAGGGGAGGTTGTATGAGAGGAAAATAGTTGGGACAGTTGGCTAAATTGATCAGGGGTCATAGATTGAATGAGACTTTGAATAGGGTCAGGGGAAGGATTTGATTCTGTGGCAATATTATTGATTCTGTTAGGGGACTGATTTTGGAATCTAGGTGTAGGTGGTCTGTATCCAGGAGGATACCCATGCAATTTAAAGCAAGTATTGACTGTATGACCTACCATTTGGCAGTGAGTACAGTAGGGTCTGTTTCTTTGATAATTCTGATTGAAGGGTGGTCTGTAGGGAGGTCTGAAAGAGTTTGGTTGAAAGGGTGGTCTAATTGGAGGAGTGGGTGGTCTGGTGGAGGGGTAAGGAGTGACTGATTTTGTAGAAAATGCCATAGTGTTTAAGGAATCCTGTGAGGAGGATTCAGAGTTGATCTCCCTCTGTGTTTCTTCTTGTGTAACTAGGGAGTATGCCTTGGTTACATCTGGAAGTGGCTCCATAAGTAGTAGTTGACTGCGTGTGTGTGACAAGGAATCTTGTAGTCCCATAAGAAAGATTAGTAAGTAGAAATTCTCAAAATATTGATCAAGTTGTCCACATAAACATTTGGGTCTGAAATTACAAATTTCATCCCAAAGCACCTTTAGTCTGGAAAAATAATCAGTGACAGATAATGATTGTTGATGTAAACGTAGTAGATCCCTATGAAGTTGGTACATTCTTGGTCCACTTGCTTGTTGAAATCTGCCTTTTAATTCTTTCCAAAGTAAAATGGCTGAGGTATGATATTGAACTGTGTGGTTTATGTCTTTTGTTATGGAATTAAGTATCCAGGCTATAATGAGAGTGTTGTTTCTTTCCCAGTAATTGGAAAGAATAGGATCAGTGGTAGGTTTGGGTAGACTTTCATCTATGAAGCATATTTTGTTTTTAACTGTTAGTGCTCTCACCATGGCTTTAGACCATGTTTGGTAGTTCTTGGTGTCCAATTTTTCTGAAACAAGACTAACTCCTGGGCCATCCGCAGGATGAAGGTAATATGGGCTACTTGGATCTTCAATTTCTGGCCTAGGTCGTGAGGACAGGACTGGAGTAACAGTGGAAGTAGATGAAGATTCAGAAGACATGATGAATGAAGGCAGGAAACAATTTTAAGAATGATACAAAAAGGAGAAAAGAAACAGATCTGAAAGATAAATGCAGAAAAAGTGAGAAAAAGAACCAGTATGGGAATAAAGAAAATTCCCAGAAGATCAGAATCTTGATGAATAGGAGTGCTTTGGCTATGGAGATCTTGCCCAGAAACTTTGAATAATTGGTTGGTGATCTGTTTTCTCGAATGGATCTGAATTGGTGTACAGGAAAGTGGAATGACTGAAATTCTGTGAAGAACAGGATGGGATGAATATGAATCTTGATTTGAAACTGAGAAGATTGCAGCGGAGATGATGAACTAGAGTACTGCTGATACCATGATAATTGACAATATGATCATATTGATTGTATTTAATAATCTGTATATATATTTGTATATATTTGATCTGAGAAATAATGAGAGAAATCTGAATAAACGAAAATCTATTTACTTGAATGATATGTTACAAAAAGTGAGTTTACAATTACAGTTCTACCTATATATAACAACAAGACAGGGGCAAAAGTGTAAAAGTGTCCTAACTAATATAACTACCTATATTCTGCCCAACTAAATATATATACGGGCTAAATATATGTATATATGGGCCAAAACAGTTTATAACTATAAGTCAGCCCAGTAAACTAATTATGATCCATATCCGATCCAGAACACAACTAATACCAAATTGGATAATCCCTAATTCATTTTATCGTTCTTAGAATCCCCAATCTGATTTTCACCTTCATCTTTGATTTCCTGTGATAATAGCAAAGATTCATAAACAAACAAGTAATAACCCACTAATTAATTTAAGTGCCGAATACTGATAACATAAAATTATCGCTCACCCGAATCTATGGTAAAAATGAGAAATTATTTAGTGAATATGTTGCCCAAAGTAAAGACTGTGCAACCGACTACAGAGAAATTATTTACTGCATATATATGTTGCCCTAAGTACAGGCAGTGCAACCGACTAATGCAATCCTCATATGGAATGAAAGTTTGCATCATCCATGTTCTAGTCAATTTAAACCCATTTTTGAAATTCTATATTTTGGTGAACATGGATGATGGAATCTCACTTTCACATGTGAGAATTGCATTGATCGGCTATTTGATGATGTGGTGCAACATTTTTACTAGGTAGTTTATAGGTAAAATAATATTCACACAAATTTAGGCGATAGGTAAATTATCTAATTTTATAGGTACTATTTTAGCACATTACTAGAGTAGGAGAGGGGCTAACGACAATTTGTAATTTTGACCAAAACCACATGTGAGTACATTGCATTCTTTGTTCAATTTCCCAGTGCCTAACAGCCACAAGAGGGAAAAGATTTAAACAAATCTCACCAACTATTGTGTGATAATAAAGTACATCTCCAGATGCAAAATTAGACCTACTTAATATGCATAAAAACTATTCAAGATCAACAACCATGAGGAAGCCTTCCAACAGTGACAGTCCAACGCAACTTAAACGAGAGACCGTTTCTATTCTCCTATCTATATGGCTACATAGACACACAGGTACAAAGCCGTAATCATCCTGTACAACTTGCACCATCTCAGCCCAGTCGACCAATGAACCACAAAGCAGCATGCACTGATGGCCAAATTTGACAATCTTGGCAGAACTCATTTCATAGTAACAAGTGAATGACAATTATACCCATGCTGCGAATCTTACCTCAAAAATTACAGCAATGAGCCCGACCCTTCATCAAATTGTCCCATAGACAGACCATTTGTCTTGGGGATTGATAATGTGCAGTGTAATAATCCTCCATGCACCCATATTGACAGTATTTCCAGTTGTGAATATACTGAACGGTTCTTGTACCGTTGAACTGCTCAACCCACATTCCCATGCTTACGTCTTCCATTTTAAATAACTGCAAAGTTGAGGGTAAAACAGGGAGTGCCTCACTAAAGATTCAAATTCTCATTAAGAAAATAAAATTTGAAGTAATTACAAACCCGTAAGCTGTGATTTGCATGTAGAGAGACAATGTAATTGGCTATGTCGCTGGATATTATATATCCAGGACCATTGGCATAAGGAGGATAAATTTCCTCAGGCCACTCCTGCAGACAAACAATCCATCAGCTACAGCACAAGCTTAAACCAATTTTGTTCTTACAAAAGGGAATCTAGTACCTCGTAAGAGACAGCCCATTTCCCATTTCTAAGAGGTCTGTGCAAGAGGTTTAGATTGCCCAAGTACAAAGGGCTTTTAGGAGATGCACCTTCAATTTCTTTTATTTCTTTTAAAATTGTAGTGACCCTAATAAAAGTGTCATCATCACACTTCATAATGTATGCTGCTGTTACATTTTGAACCTGCAATGAAAATGTAAATGCATGTGAGGGAGTCGAATATGTCCAAAACTATATCATAAAAGAATTATTGGAGTTTTATAGAACAGTGAAATTTAAAGCAGAACATACCCCAAATTCACAAATCGCAATAGTTTTGAGAACTACAAGCTCATATCTATCCATGAAAGGCAATATCTCTATATCACCAAAGTAAGCAGCTTCCTTCTTCAGAATTGCATTTACCTCATTCCTTGGATTCTACAAGAAGTAAATCTCTTTAGATGAGTAAAATCCAGCTACTGAATTGAATGTGGTTCATATTAACTGCTTTTGAATAGACCACACACTAACCATTAATTTAAACATTTGAAACTGAGATAAACAATTAATAATCATATTGAAAATGCAATCATAAGAAATGATAGCTTACCAGTGCAACAAAGAAACGGACAGCTACTTTCTTGGATTTAATGGCTAAAGATTGCATCCATGTCTTCCTTACCGCCATGCGCTCAGCAAAGTGATTGGTGGCGGAAAGAACACCAATGAAAAGACGAATATGACCCTGGCGAATGGGCTGAGATTTCCACTTCTCAGAGAAATCTAATACCCTATGGGGTGAGAAACTTGGATGAGAGGTTGGCAGAGAGGTAGCATATATTGAATGCACATCTATATCCCCTTTGATTGCCAATCCAGTTGCATCTTCTAATGTGAAACCCTGGAAATACAATAAGGGCTGATTCAGGAAATAACTTTGTTGAAGCCGAAATACACAAAGATAATCTAACCACAAAATCCAACAACTTAGATAATAATAGATATCATATTGCTTCAAAGTGTTTAACAATTTCTCCATCAAGAATTGGAAACCCCTAAGAATAACAATGGGCAACACTTGAAATAATTCTAACAAGTGAAACTCGTTTTATGGGCATTCTTCCACAACAGACACAACACAGATTCTAACAGAGAACAGTTAACGTACCACTCGATATGGAAATGACGTCACATGACGACCCCCAACATTTATATGGAATCCATCAACTCCAGCACGAATTGTCAGAATAAACATACGACCCTCCCTAAAGGGAAATGGCCAGGTTACTTCTGGTTTCTTTGCACGCCCTATGAATCTCTCAAACCACGAAAATATTTTGGATTCTTTTGTATCAATAATGTCAGTACGCATCCATTTTTCACATCGCAAATATCCATCAACTGCCAAGGACAGCATATTAGACTTTCAAATCAACCATAACAAGAAAATTATCCGTTCAAAAGGACATAAGTATAGATTTGAATATAAATAACAGGAGCAAATAGATAGGCATCAAAGGAGACAGAATTCCAATAATAGCATTAAAAATATAAGCATCAGTTCAGAGCAAGAGAGGTATGGCACACCATAAGTTCAGGTTATTAGCTGAATTACACCACATCAGAGGAACAAAACAGAATACGAAATCAATACAACTCTTCATTCGGTATAAATTTTTTCTATGAACAAATTCTATCCAACTTAATGTCATTCTAGGATGTGATCCAACACTATACGAGGAACATTAGAAGATTAGAGGAACAATAGTGTTGAGTGAGACTAACTGCAAAAATACAGCCGTTGTATCAGACTATATACTACAATCTCAGGCATGTCCTTGAAACTATTATACAGGCATGTTAACAAATCAGTTCCAATGGAAATAAGCTGCGAAGTCAGCAAACGTGCATCTAGATATACATAGTACATTAGACATGTTATGTTTTAGATAGTCTATATCTCAAAATGTTTAACTAAGATCATTTTTCTTTCTATTTTTCAATCTCTTGCCGAGTGAAGAAGCTTCACATTTATATCTCGGTATTAACCATACATAAGAGGTAGAATTTCAAGGTTACAACTTCAGCTGACATAGAACATATATACCGTGAAATGCCTGAAATTCCACACAAGTTTGTTCATATTAGATTCATATTTTAAGTCATTATCATGATATCATATCCTTTTAGGAAATGTAGTATAATAGCATGACAAGGATGAGAACTAATCAAACCAAGAACATAAACAGGATCATACCCAGCACATCTTCTTCATCTATTGTCGGTAAGCCATCACACCTTTGAGCTGTTCCCCACTGCATTCTATAACATGTATTGTGCTCAATTACAGGTAGATGACTCCAGTCACCTCTTATACGAGGATTCAAATGCAAAATCTTTGGTGGATCCTCCCCATCCACTGCCTTCAGTCCTTGCAACTCAATCGTAAACTGTGAGACCATAACCAACGCATCCTCAGGCCTCATTTTGGCAAGCTGTGGTACATACTCTTGATGAGCAATGCGCGGAGTTCCAACAATCGTGATGGAAGAACCCGCGGCAAGACCACATGGAAGGAACATTATTAGGTCTCTCTTGGATAATTCTTCTCCATTCATCGAAACCCATGAAGGACATGTCTCAAGTTTCCCTTCAAGTATGGTGCTCATTTTAATTTCCTTTTCATCAAATTTATTCACTTCTTCCCAAGCCTTCAATCCTAACTCCCAGGCCTCATCTGCCATTCTTTCAAGCAAAGACATATTATTGGTCCTATCCATTTGCCTCAATGTCTCAGCTGTTATACGGCCATATTGTTGCTGCAATGGCTTTATAGACGGATGCCCAATTTTCTTCTCTTGTAAACCATCTTCTTGAGGCTTTACAGAAGCATATTCATTTTCATTATCTTGTAATATACGGTGAAACCCATCAGAATAAGCAGAACTAAACTCTGATTTACTTATTTCTGCATCCTCATCGTCCCTGACTCCATCAAGGCCAACATTGCTATCATCATTTAAAACTGCTGCACTATCCAAAAAATCAGGGAACTTGACTAAAATAAGAATTAAGTATAATGCAGCTGCACCCAACAAAACGTATGATAGTTTGAACCTTCTTCCACTTGGGGCCTCACCTTTCAACCTCTTCATCTTAATAAACAAAAAGAACACCCAAGCATATGCTAAATCTTACTTCAACCCATTCCTCACAAACAAAACTAAAATCCAAAAACAGATAAACCAGAAAATAGTACAGAATTCACAAACATATCTTACAAATTCCACCTTCCAAGCAATAACCCAACTATAACAATACAAATCAATTCAGCAACAATACCTCAAGCATAATGCTTAAAAGTACAAACAAATCATAAAGATGTCTGGTTTTAAAATATAAGTGAAGCATTAACAGAAACGGTTCTTCTCCGCCATTGAAAAAATTTCAACTGCATTTTCTACAAATATACTTGCCGATAATCCCGACACTCTATTTCCCAATCAAATGTATAAATTAAACGAACCAATAGAAAATTTTGCATAAAATGGTTAAGGAAAATCCAATTTTTTGCGGTAGATCGATGTTCAGGGTGATCTGGACGAATCGGAAAAAACCCTAACTTTTGCCGTAGAAAGGGGAAAGAGGTGTAATACATACATATACGTACAAGCATACAAAAATGTGCGTGATAATAGTGTCTGTGCGTGAGTGAGTGGAGTGCGTGCAGTTTCCTTTTTCGATTTTTTCTTTTTTCTAATTTTTCTTTTTCCGACAGAGAACAAACGCGAATGGTGGCAGAATATTAATAAAACAAAAATATAGCGCCAAACAATAAATAAAAGCATTATAAATACAAAAGCTGAAAACAAGAAGAATTTAGAGGTGGCTATTTAGCCAACAGATACCAGATAAGTTAGGTAAATTGCGTTCTACACCCTGAAATTGCAGCAGTTTAGCACTTTACAAGTCTGAAAAAATAAAAGACAATTTGCGTCCTCAAAGGTTAATATTCAATTGTCGTTATATACTCCTATTTTCATTTGAAACTCGTTGACCATATTTGTACAATTCATTGTCACAACGGTCGTGGTCGATCAATATAAATAAATTTTAGGGTGTAATTTGTAGTTGTCACATGACATGCATGTGAAAAGCAATAGTTTAAAAAATATATGGACTATGGTATAATATTTCTTCTCTAATTTCCATCCAGATACTCAATTTAAATTGAAAATTTATTAATTATATGAAATTGTATACAAATATATGGACTATGGTATAATATTACTAGTTATTAATTCGTAACTATTTGTATATTGCACGTTTACAAATAGATTTTCATTTATTCTGTAATTATGAATCAAGAGATAAACATTTAATATAACTTATAATATTATATTAGGAAAGAAGGTAAGAATAATAATTGAAACTCACATATCGTTGTTTCCTTTTCCTTTTTCTTTTCATTAATCACAACATTCAAAAATCACCAAAAACGAAAAGAGTTGGAAAGTTTGAACAATGGAACACCTTCATGAAAAAAGATGGAACAAGGGAGGTCCACAACAACAGAACTCTTACAACTTGACCCATTTGACTCATTTATGAACCACAAAATTAGAATTTAGGTTAATTAATATAAATTCTTATTTTGGTTTGGACATTTCCACAACATACACCTCTTAATTTCACGCATAAGAGTCAATATAGTCAGACTTAGCATGCAATTACTTTCAATAATAGTTTTGTTCATGCCAAATTTGTTATAAAAGGAACATCCTAAAAGTATCTAGGACAAAGGGTGTCGTATTTGATTATCAGTTTTCCACATATTATCAATGCAATAAAAGTATAGAATTAATAAATTTAACTAATCGCGACAAACGAGACGAAATCAGATATCGCCCAAAATCGTATTTGAATTAATATGCACAAATAGTTTGAAACATTACTGTTATTTTTTCGATAATTTATATTAATCTACCACTGAAAATATATGTTATCTAATCACAATCATTTATAAAAGATGAATAAAATAGAAGAATCTAATTATGGTCAAAATAATTTTTTTCAGATTATCCAACAAATACATTAAAAAGGGTGGATATCATATTTGAGAATGTCAATACATATCCTATTTCTATTTCAACGGATTCTTTTACAGATGATGATCAATGAGTGAAAAAGAAAAGGGATCCTTTTTTCAGGGGAAAAAAAGAAAAACTACAGCAATATATTCTTTATTTTTTACTGTATTAATTATTTAGTTATTTATATGTAATATCAGAGACAAAGAGACAGAGAAATTACCAAAAAAGGCAAAAAGTGAAACAAGAAACCATACCCCTACCCCAGGACAAATATACTGAAGAGTGAAGACAAAATAGTCACAACACAAGCACTGAGCGCAAATCATTTTCTTTAGAGAGCTATCATTTCTATATCTTTTGGGACATAACCGGAGAAGAAGAAACAACCAATTCGTTCGAAAATGGGTGCAAACAGTGACCCGAATCAAGACGGGTCGGACGAGCAGCAGCGCCGCTCCGAAATCTACACCTACGAAGCACCATGGCACATCTACGCCATGAACTGGAGCGTCCGCAAGGACAAAAAGTACCGACTCGCCATAGCCAGCCTCCTCGAACAATACCCTAACCGGGTCGAAATCGTCCAACTCGATGATTCCACCGGCGAGATCCGACCCGACCAGTCCCTCTCCTTCGACCACCCCTACCCCCCTACGAAACTCATCTTCGTCCCCGACAAGGAATGCCAACACCCCGATCTACTTGCATCCTCCTCCGATTTCCTCCGCCTCTGGCAAATCAACGATTCCGAGCGCGTGGAGCTCAAATCCTTGTTGAACAACAACCGCAACAGCGAGTTTTCCGGTCCGCTGACTTCGTTTGACTGGAACGAAGCCGAGCCGAGGAGGATTGGTACTTCAAGTATCGATACTACTTGTACGATTTGGGATATTGAGAAGGAAGTAGTGGATACACAGCTAATTGCGCACGACAAGGAGGTTTACGATATCGCGTGGGGTGGGGTTGGGGTTTTTGCTTCGGTTTCTGCTGATGGTTCAGTTAGGGTTTTTGATTTAAGAGATAAGGAGCATTCTACTATTATTTACGAGAGTTCTGAGCCGGATACTCCATTGGTGAGGCTCGGGTGGAACAAGCAGGACCCGAGATACATGGCTACTATTATAATGGATAGTAGTAAGGTTGTGGTGTTGGATATACGTTTTCCAACTTTGCCTGTGGTGGAGTTGCAGAGGCATCAGGCGAGTGTGAACGCAATTGCCTGGGCTCCACATAGTTCTTGCCACATTTGTACTGCGGGAGATGATTCACAAGCTCTGATTTGGGATCTTTCTTCCATGGGGCAGCCTGTGGAGGGTGGGTTGGATCCTATTCTGGCATACACTGCAGGTGCGGAGATTGAGCAGCTGCAGTGGTCTTCTTCACAGCCAGATTGGGTGGCTATTGCGTTTTCGAATAAGCTGCAGATTCTGAGGGTATGAGAAGGTGATTGTGTTTGGAAGGTAGTTCTGTTTTAGTGATCATCATCTCAGAATTAGATTAGCTGTTGAGTGAGATAGATTTGATCAAAAGTCAGGCATTGCATGGTTGGTTAAATGTTGAACTTTAGATGATGTTGGTTGCATCATTAATTGGAGAAAAAAGGAAATTGATTATTTTTGTTTCTGTTTCTCTTTCTCAGGCAATAGTGATGTGTCTATGTAGTATAATTTTCCATTGCTAGATAAGTTGCAGTTTAACTTTAGTCCCAGGTGTTTGTATCTTTGATAGTTTACTTGAGGTAAGGTAATTTTTTTTTTGTGTTGGGGTGTAGGGTTTCTGGTTGTTGTTTGTTTGATCAGAAAGAATGCAAGATGTAACTGCACTTCTCAAACTATGTTTTTACAATGTGGGGAGGTGGTAATTTTGATAGTCAATCTCAGACAATACAGAAGAGTATGCTAAACTTTGAGGTTTATTCTTTTTCTGTCAAATTCCTTATTATTGATATGTCGAAGATGGTAAAAACTATAAACATGACCAGACCCTTCAACAACAATATCCTCATATGAAGGCTAGTTTGGTTCTTGAAATTTGGTATGGTTCTTGAAATTTATTGAGTAAACACTAAGTATAATGTTATTCTTGCATTATCATGTATAATGCCTTATTTCTTGTTCTCTCTCTCTCTTTCTCTCTCAAATCTAGGAACCAAAAATAGCCCAAATGCCGAGCAATTTGTAGTTTGCTTCATTCTTGATTTTAGGATACCAGTTAAACCCTAAGATGTTAATTACTTAACTTGTATCCATGCCTTGCAAACACAAGTTGTTTGGTTGGATGGATGGTCAGGGGTTATGTTCTGCTGGATACACAGAAAAATACTGCTACTAAGTTCTTTGATTTCCAGAGATGACTACACAATAAAATCTCGGTTTAAATCAAAAAGCTGCAAGCTTATTGTGGTTAGCTTCAATTCTGACACTAGTCAGGTTCTATCTTAGGCTTGATCACAAGATAACATAATTGTTTCTCTCCATGACTCAACCTGATTATTGTCTGAGGTAGCCCTAGCATGCTTAAGAAGGTATGTTTGTTATCTGCATCCTTTATTGCTTCTTACTTGAAACTTGATTTGGCCTTGAAAAGTTCCCTTAAGTAGTAAATATATTGTATGGCTGTTCTAGTTGGTTTCAAGGTTATCATATTTATGATAAGGTAAAGTCAAAAACTTTATTCCTGCCCTTTATCAAGGAGAGAATTCTTTGACATATTAATTACCTTATCTTTGATATCGTTGAAAGAGTATAGGAACTAGTATCCATACCTGATTGATTGTTTGGCTTGAGAATAATTGGTCACATGAAAAAGTTAAGAGGTCAATGTTCTCATTATTTCGATGCTTGAAACAGGATGTGTTTACACTTTGCTAACTGCGGGGGACAATTTTTTTTTCCTTGTGAATTTATGGATCTGGTGTTTGTTTGCTAAAGGAGGACAATTCTTTGATTTCATTTCTATATTCTTGTTTATACTCCTTTGAGATTTATTCTTGATCCATATACATGATAATTAGGACAGAGACCGTACGAGTAAAGCTTTGCACCATAAAAACGTAGAAAGTGCACGTCTGAAAGGCACTGCATTCTGAATTGCAGTCATTAATGGTAGAATATAACACCTTCAAAGTGTGCACTTGAAATAGTTAAGTTTAGTAATAGCTGTTCTATTCAAACATTTTAATGGTGCAATTGCAAAGTTATGTTTGCTATGAGAATCATAATGACTTAACAGCATATGCAGGTGTTTGCCATATTTTGCTTCTGTTGGCGTCTCAAAATTATATTTATTCACATAACCTGATAATTCATAGGCCAAGACTTATAGATTTTTCTGTCACAGCTCGAAAGCATAGTATACCCATTTACCCTTCAGTCCTTTTGTTTTTAGTTTCTGAAAATGGATGACCTTTAAGCAAAATCCAGGTCTTTCGAGATGGAACATCTTCGTCTGTGATGTAACTCAAGATGCAAGTAATACTATCCGGTCGATATTCTATTGCTTGTTAGTCTAAAGGTACATGCTTGGATTTTGTCAAGAACTGAACGGATGTACTTTCAATCAAAATGGGATTTGGAGAAGTACATGAGTATCAAACCAAGCTTACTCAAAATTCAAATAATCGTGTAAACAACAATGCTTCTTACTTGTATGGAGTTTGAAAGCCAATGGGAATCATTCGAGTGACCTCTTAACTTCTTTATGTTCGTTAAATTAAGTCGTACCATGGCATTGTATGTGGGACGAATTTTATATGTGATTTGAATCTGCGTTTCGTTCACTCACATTTTTCATAATAAAAGCAAAATCAAACTTATTTTACATATTGAAATTTTAATATATTCAATAACGCTGTATGCCCACACACTCAAAACACTAAAGACAAATATAAATATGTGTTTGTAATTTTTAATCAATCGAAAAAGAAATAAAATTACCAATAAAATATCGTTCGGGTTCGATTTTTTTTCTTAAATTTGAGTATTTGTCTGAATTTAATTTACGTTTTTTTTTCTTTTTTCTTTTTTCTTTTTTCAATTCTATAGAACTAATGAAATATGCAAATGGGATCCGCATTAATATTACATTTTCAAAATTTTCTTAAATTACAAGACATCTTATCTTATCTTATCTTATCTTACTTACTATTATTTCAAGGGGTGTTTTGGTCAAAGAGTTTAATTTTGACTGAAATTCTTTTTTCTCCTTTTTTTGAATTTCTTTATTTATAAAAAAATTCAGTTGATGTGAAACAACTCCATCATATCCTTTCACACGTTCTTTTAATTTTCAAAAAATTTATAACTGTATTCCCTTTTTATCTCTTTCCAGAAACCATATCTCACACGAAATAGTGAGAGAAAATTAATTAAGAAGCAAGCACAAACATAAAAATAGTAATTATGTGGTAGACTTGTGAATGGTATTAGACCCAGATGAGTTCCCAAATTGGTGAGACGAAGCATCTCCTCCTCCTCCTCCAACTCCAAATTGATACTGGGGATCATCAAATTGCACCTTGCTGCTGCTGCTGATTGTGCCCAAATTGCTGCAGATCATGAGGATCATTATCAATTAAAGGTGGTTGTTGGTTGTTAAGGTAATAACAACAATTATTGTTAAGGTCATCTGCTGCAAGATTTGAACCACCGCCACCGAGAGGAGGAGTTGATGATCATCAAAACTACTTTAAAAAATTTAGTTGTTGATTGCTTTTCAAATAGGCAAAGCTTTTTTCTGTTATATATGGAACGGTTATTTTGACTTTAAATTATTTTTAAAAATTGTGATGTTCTTTTTAATATTTTTTACATGTCATATCCATGAGTACTGAGAGAATGTAAAGACAATATATTTTGGTGCACTTAACAAATATGAACTTATTTGTTATCTCTTTTTTTTTTTTTTTTTAAGATCATTTACGGAATGCACTGTTTCTAAAGGTTGGTGAATACATGACATGGTGGTGGTGATGGGATGATGTTGTGTAGTGGTTTGTTTTGACCAATGAAATACATAAAAGTTCAAAGATAAGATCAATGATGAAGTTAAAAGGACGATCATATAATGAACAATTTAATAATAATGGAGAAACATAGATTGAAAGAAGACTAATTCTTTTTTTTTTTGTCAAAAAAGAAGAAGACTAATTCTAGAATTATAAAAAGATAGAATTAGAGATGCAAACTTATTATCTGTTTAAAGATTTGACTTTTGCTAAACAACGATCAATTTAGAAGTTTTTTAGAAGCAAATGTAAGTGTTATTCAAACTATAGCTAGAGAAAGTGATATAGCATGAAAAAAAAAAATTCTTATATTCTTATCATAGCTTTGTTAGGAGTTTGTATACACCCTCTCATAAATATATTTGTTGTTAGTAAAAGATTCTCTTTTCCGCCCTTCAAATTGCAAAGTTTACAAAAATATGAGATTTCATGATGAATCATTTCTCTCTACCTTTGAAAATTTTGGTGCGCCGAGAAGTTTCAGTGAATCAAAATCTATAGCTTCTCTAATATGTTACAAAGTTTATATTTGCCATTGTTTATTCTTCCATTAGCTTTTGATTGTTATCTATTACAATGTTTTATTGCACAACAACACAATTCATTGGTGGTGTGTTTGTTGTCATATTTGAGACAAGATTAATACGTGGAGCTCTCAGATTTTATCAGGTAGCATGGAACAAGAAGCTTGGCTCAGCTGCAGTACATTTGCTTGATTCATCAATGTAGAAGACTCATTTGTAAATATTGTTTGGGTGTATAGACGGATGACATTGTTTGTTACTCCATAAAATAGAATTAATAGTTATTTAGAAAATATAATTTTTAATAATTACAAAACATAGACCGTGAGTAGAAGGTCAAAAATTGAGAGAATGATAACTCAAAATATTGTACAAACATAATTAATCTTTTACCTTAAAAGAAAAAATGGAACCCCCCAAAGAACCGCTAAGTAGTAAGTACATTATCTTCGTTTTTAATTCATGTTTATGTATAAAACAAAGAAATAATGTTTGAAATTAACTTTTATGATCTCATTCGTTAATAAGGGCTGTAGATAATCTTTTTTTTTCATTTTCATATGTCAAGTTACTAATTTCTCATATAATTAATTATACAAAATTATTTAATATAATTCCGTGCATAGCACGAGTTTAGGCTAGTAATAGTATATTTTTAACCAGTCATTACCGCGAATGTAATATTTATATTATACTCCGTATATTTAATCCGCAAGAGCTTCATCTACTTCACATTGGAAATATACTTTTTGTTTTTATTTTATCCAAAGTCCCAATGAATATATCCAAACGGGTCTCGGAATGTATAGCAGTTGAAAACTTAACCCGACCCGGTAAGACAATCTCACAGACATTATATCCTCTAAAATCTTTATCCTCCTTAAACCCCCAAAGGCAAATTCAGAATCAAGAAATGGCTTCTCTCTCACCTTCTTGGTGTTATAAAGGTAGAGCTTCGCATTCACTCTACTATTCCTATTCCTATTAAAGAATTTTCTTGACCTTTTTCTTTTCCCTGTTTCAGATGGAGGAGGATTAAGAAACAATGTTTCCGTAGATGGGGTTATTGCCAACAAGTTCCTTTCCAGTAATTTTAAGGTTAGTTTCTTGATTACGAATTGAACGAATTTGGTTGAATTGTTCAGTTTCTTGATTTAGGCATTTAGTTCTCGAGTTTTTTCCCAGTCTTTCTATGTTTGTGAAAAAGTGTTGCTTGGAATAAAATTTAGAATGTATAGACAAGTTTCTTGAAATTCACCATCCTAGCTTGTCAGCATCCATTTATATTTCCAATTCAGCATGGAAAAATAATACTATCACTTTGATTATTCAAAAGTTAAATTGGAACTCAAATCTGAACTCTTACTGGTGAGCAAGACTCTAGTTAACATCATACACCAAGAAAACAAAAGTTTTAATGAACTATTTTTCCTTGGGTCTGCCCAGATATCATTTGCAGGTCCTATCACTTCATCATCAATATGGAAGTTCAAAATCGGCATAAACACTCCACTGATAAAGCCTCCTTTACTCCCATCTATAAAGTGCGGGAAAACTGATAAAGAGGAAAGCTCTTTCAAGGAAGTAAAAGTCGAGCGTTACCCTTATCACAGCTACATGGACTCTACATCCGGGCAGCTCGAGCCCGCTTCTGGTGCCCGAGCAAGTATTCCAGGGGAGGAGTATTGGCCCGAAGGCACTTCCAGTCGAGTACGGGCTGCCAGAGCTCCTGAGCCAACTGGTGTCTCGACTGGGAAACCATCTTTCGGTAAAAATCCCGGAAGTAGGCGAAAAAAGTACAAGTCTTTAGCCACTGCTTCAGTTTCTTCTTCTGAAACGAATGTGGCTGTAAATAATGATACAGTGGAAGCTGAGGATTCTTTGGATGATGTTAAGGATGTCTTATCGGAATATGTTGTTTATCAGAATGGATCTGAGGAAGAAGAGTTGACTGGCTATGAACTGGACAAGAAGGTTGGAAGTCCTCACCCGTTTATTGACCCGAAGGTTAAGAAACCTTTGGATGAACCACTTACGAGCGAAGAACTTTGGTGGAACTGGAGAAAGCCTGAGAAGGAACAATGGTCTAGATGGCAAAGGAGACGACCTGATGTTGAAACCGTGAGTATTTGACGTACGAATTTATAGATTTGCATGCTGATTTGGGTATTTTGGAGACTTCCTGCCCTGGAATTTGATAATGTTGAATGAATTCTGTTTTTGGCAAAAAGCGCTAGCACTTTTAGCATTGTGATTGCAATAATAGCACTTTTGGTCACGAGTTTTTAATTCTTTTGCCACATTTCCCCCCTTTCCATTCGGTCTCATAACATTATCTGTTTTGCACTTTTGGTCCCGAGTTTTTAATATTTTTCCACATTTCTTCCTTTTCCCCATACCCATCCAATTTTTGCACTTTTAGTCCATAGTTCTGTCTTGCACTTGTGGTCCCAAATTGAATGGAAAGAGTGGTAGGAAAAAAAATGCAAAAAAAATTGGGACTAAAAGTGCAATTTATGAAAGCGAGGAGCTAAAAGGGCCGACTGTCCAGTCACGTAGGACTAAAAATACAATTTTCACACCTTAAACAATGCTTCTTTGCAGGTGTTTCTGAAAGCTATGGCAGAGACGGGGCAAATAAAGCTTTATGGTGACGAACCAACACTTACCGAGTGTTCACTCTATAGAGCTAGACGACATATTTATAAAGAAGAGAGGTACACTGTTATTTCTTTTCCACCTGAAGTATTCCTTTCTTTTTGGTAGTTATTATTAACTTAGAAAACTTGAATTGCAGGCTTCAGGCAGAACGAGAAAAGTTAGAAGAAATCGGTCCTATAGCATACTACTCTGAATGGGTTTCAGCTTGGAAAAGAGATACTTCAAGAGAGGCAGTGCAAAAGCATTTTGAAGAGACTGGTGAAGATGAGAATACCCAGTTACTTGAGATGTTCACTCATCAAACTGATCGGGAATACCGTATTATGATTGGAACTGATGTTCGTATACCTAGAGATCCATTAGCTATGAGAATGCCCGAGGATCAAATAAAGCAAAGTATGAACTTCTCTTCTGAGTAATTGGCATTTTGCACCCTGAAAATACACCAATTGATACTTTGCACCCTCGAATTGCATATTTTTGGCAATACAAAGGGCATTTTGCACCCATGAGGGTGCATTTCGCCAAAGATATGCATTTTGAGGGTGCAATGTACCAAAGTTTTAATTTCAGGGCTCAAAGTGCGAAAATGGTGTATTTCTAAGGTGCATAACGCCAATATCTCACTTTTCTTCTCACTACACAAAAAAATTGTCATTGAAGCAAGCTAAAGTTAGTGGTGTTTCTCCAAAACTGTTGCTATTTATAATGCTAATTCTAGTTCTAATAGTGACATTTAACAAGTAGCCACGCCACTAGAAGTGGTATCCTGGGAAAAAGTATCGTGGTGGCATTTTTATGTGTATAATAATGAAGTAATATTTTTTAACATGCCAAAGTGTGGCGCAGTGGCTAAATGTATGTATAAATTGCCACAATAGTAGAAACAATGTGATTAACATTTATAAATTGTGATATTTTTTTAAATTATTACTATATTATAGTTTTGGACACGTTTATGATACAATTTAGCTTGCTGCCACCAAGGATAGTTTTTATTGTAATGCATCTTTTCTCGGTTCCATGCACCAATGCCTAGTGTAGATAGTTATATACACATTTACCCATGTATTTCTTGTAATTTCTGTGCTAATATTTGCAGTATGGGGTGGAGATCCTGTTTACCCAACTATAAACTATATTCAGGATCCAAATGAAGTGATTGATTATAGAGGTGCAGATTTTCACGAACCAACTCCAGATATGCTCAATTATCTTAAAGAGGTTTGGCTGCATAGTTTACTTACTTTTTCACTTATTAAGTATTTATGCCTTTTAATGAGGAAAATCCCATTTTCTGAAAGTGTTATGATGTAAAATGGAATGGTAAGTTCAAATTTTGTTTAACAATGTGGCAAAATTCTAATCAGCATGGAAAAATAATATCAAGAGAGGATCTGGAGAAAATCCTGACTAAAGAGAAGACAGAAGAACTCGAGGTAAGAGGGCAATGATTTGTTTTAAATTTTTTTTTTGTAAATATGCTTCACTAATGAAATGATCAATGCATTTCAGATTATAGTTCTTGCTTTTTATCGGTGAAACCTCTATTCTTCAATTATATTTTCTTTTTCTTTGAGTAGGATACTAAATTAATTGTTTTACTTGTGCGACAGATGACAGATATGGATGAAGCTATGGCACAAGCTGTTGACATAGGAGAAACTGATGTGAGATTGTTGTGTTTTATTTTATTTACACCATAAATTTTATTTGGTGGTATGATCTTGAGAGTTAAGACTATTTCAAGTTGATTATTTATTTTCTTTCCGCAGGATGGAGAGGAAAGTGAGGTTGAAGGTGATGATGAAGAGGATGAAAAAGTTACACGTAATTGGAGTATTTTAAAAAGTACTAATAAAGAATTGCGCAAGACTAAGGTGATTTAACTCTTTACTATTTTGTAATAGTAAATACACATATTAATTTGATGTATATGTGAAAGTTATGTTATATTGAGATTTTCATTTGGTCAACAGGAGAAACCTAAAAAGACCAGCATGTCCCTGGACGAAGCCGTAGATGATTCAGAAAACATAACAGACTTTCTTTTAGACTTTGAAGAAGAAGATTAATGTGTGAACTGAAGTAAGATCAATGAATATACCTTTGGGAGTGATAGACAAGCAGGTTTATAGGGGCGAAAGTGTCATTTTCCAAGTGTTGGCTCTAGTCAAGGTAATACAAATGTCTGAGGTAAGAAGATTGACGAGTGTGCACATGCAGGGCAAAAGTGTATTTTCAAGTGTTAGCTCTAGTCGATGAAACCGCACTTTACACTTTAACTTTTCAATCGATTTGTGATTCGAGCTTAATGGATTGTGAATTTGTAAGGGTAAATTATCTACACTGGGAAGGAAGTCTCTGTATTGATGTTAATTTACTAGTATATATAGATGGTTTCAGTTGAAGTGAATACATATTATATCTTTCTTGAGGATTCTCTTTTGCATAAATGACAGGAACAAGTATCACAAATTTAATGATTGACAGTTCAAAATATAAAAAAAAATCATCATCTTTCTTCTTCGTATGCGCCACCAATTTAATCATATTTTCTCAAATGCAACCTTATAAAACTAATTGTTCATTTGCCAGCGATTCTTGTATTTTGAATTATTGGATCTTATTAGGCTATTTCTGACTTATATTAGGATTAAGTGGATCAATTTGTCAGGAAGCCCATATCGCATGTGTATGGGCCCATTAGATTCATAATGTTTTCTTTTATAATGAATACCTCTCATGTTTTAGGAGTTATATTCTGTTAATTGTTTTGGAAACTTGGTTTTAAATACCTTTTGGGCTATATATATGATAAAAAATATGAAGATTGTTATAAAATATACATTAATGTGGATGTCCAAAGGTCTTGCAACCATGCACTTAATTACACTTTGATGGAGCAATATGAAAGGACTTATAACTCATGTATTGAAGACAATAGTGAGGCCATTAGTGTGGGTCTTGAATCTCTTTATCCCTATAAATTGATCTATTGTAAAATGTATGGAATACAAGAATATGAATGAATACAAATTTCTCCTACTTTACTTTCTTCTCTACACTTGTATTTTTGTTATTGCTTGTTATCCTTTTAATTTCATAACACGTTATCAGCACGACTTCGCTCAAAGTTCTTGATTGATCTTGAATGTTAAAATTGCTACAATTAATCTGAAAGTTTTTTTTCCTTTGTTTGATCTCTTCCCGATAAGAGCTTTAAGAAAGATTGTAGTCTTTCTGGAAGTGTATCAATTAATTACTTCCTATATATGACTCTGTTTATATGATTTATAATAAATCCATTCAAGTTAATTATATGATTTATATTCAATCTTTGATTCATAATTATATTAAAGAAATTTTTATACACGAATTGCTATTGCTGATTTGATTAAATTGCATATTAAGTATGTACTGAATTGATAATGCATGATTGGGTCTGTGTATATGTTACATATAATGGTTCAACTTTCTTTGATGAATATGTTGATTAGATCACTGTACTAATTATTGTAGAGCATTTATCATGTTTTTGAAAAGTTTTTATGTATTATATATTTAGTTGATTTTAAACACATATCACTCAAAATACACAACATTTTCAGGTCATGATAAATGTGATTTGAGTTTGTAGAAAAATTGGAAATGCTTTGTTCCTCTAACATTTGACCTTATGTTTGCATAAGATATCTCTAAAGTGCTTTGGAGATTAATCAGGGGAATGCTTGCTGCAAAATAATGGAGGAATATATGAGCACGTACATGTGAGTTATTGGAAAGTCATAAGGTATGAAATTCTTCAATCTGGTAGAAAGTTCTTGTTGATTATCGCATGATATTTTTAATTATCTTATAGTAAAAATAAAGTAAAAGTAAAAGGAACCGTGACTAATTATGAATTATGTAGAACCATATTCCCAATCACTTGAAATATTATGCTCTAGTCTATGTTCATGTATTTGTTTTAGAATAAAAAGATTCTTGTAAATTATGAATGTGACTAACAAATATACGTTGACAATAAGAAATGAATAAATTGAAGAATAGAAGTATAAATTTTATTTAATTCTATTATTGAACTAAACTGGTCATATTGGATATATGATTTTCCTTTCTCAAAGAATTTTCAGTAATAGAATTAGTGTTATAGCCCTAAATAATATATTGAATCATGAGTATATTGAAATTTATTTTTGATTTAAAGGCGGGTCTTCTGCCAATTAGCTTTGCTAAATGAATTTTTATAAATGACTTTACTAGAGTGAAATTTTGGAATAGGGAAATAAAAGTGTTCTTTTGGCCGTGGTCATCAAAAGAAAAGTGCTTGACATATAAATTTGTAGAAATGCTTTGATCTGAAATAAATTATGATTAAGAGACGTTATTACTTTTCAATGCATTAACCAATGGCCTCTTTATAATATAGCTTGATTTTATTACTTCATTTTAATATAATTTGACCTTATTTGCTATCAATGCAAGAATATTTTTAGCTACAAAACTTAAAACATTGAATTCTTGCTAATCATATTGATTTCAAGATATGAGGTGTTTTCAAAGTTTATGAGAAATCGATTTAAAATTTTTGATATGTCACTTTCATGTCATGTTGAGAACAACTACACTTTGAAAAGATCGATACTAAATCTTATACTATAAAGTGTAATTTTAAGTTGGACCAAAAGAAAATTAGGTTCACAAATTGTGCTACAATGCAAACCATTTATGAAAAAAAAGGGTTCTCATCTACCAACAAATGATGTAAATGTTAATCAATTGAAAACTCCTAAAGAGTTACACAACATCATTATCCCAAACTTTGTAGCACTATTTTTAACTAGGTCCAGAAGAAGTTTATTAAGCTTCATAGATATCCACCTAAATGGATATTACAGTGAGACTGTAGACAAGAATAATAATGATTACATATCATGAAAGAAAAGTATTTTGGATTTCTTATCTTTTGGTTTGTACTATATAAATATTAGTACACTTGAATAACATGTTACAGTAAACTAGAAGTTTACTAATCCAAATATATTTATTATTTGGCATGATCGGTTAGACCATCCCGGAAAACTATGATGTGAAAAATCATTGCGAATTTACATGAATTTTGATTGAAGAACCAGAAGATTTCTTAATTCAAAAGTGTTGCTTGTTCTCAAGGTTATTTTTTTTTTTTTCATTTCTAATTAAAATTGGGTTTGAATCTCCAGCATTTGTAACACAAATTCACGGTTAAATATATATGGGCCCATACATCGATCCACTATGTGGACTATTTAGATATTCCATAATCTTGGTAGATAAATCTATTACAAGTGGTGATAATTTCGACCTGCAACCTGAAGCTTGCGGGATCATTTGCGCAAATGATTAAAATAAGAGTACAATTTCAAATTATACAATCTTTACAATGTACTTTGAAAATGTTGGTGATTTCAACTATGAGGCTTTCTGACTATTGAATAATAGTTGAAAGTCATGTTGCCCATAATCAAACACAAAATGGTTTAGCTGAATCATTTATTACACGCCTCCAATAAATTGCTAGGCCATAATTAATGAGAACAAGACTTCTTGTTTAAGCATGTATATATATTGTTTTGCATGCAGCAACACTTGTGTGCATCGTGCCAATAAGTTATCAAAATTTCTCCCATTGAAATTAACTTTTGGTCAGAGCCAAAGATTTCCCATCTTAGAAATCAAAGATGTGCGACATATGTTACAATTGCTCCACCACAAAGCACAAAGATGGGTTCTCAAAAGAATGTTGAGAATATATGTTTGTTATGAATCCCCTCCTAATGTTCTTGACATTAGGAGGAGAGTATAAATGATGAAATAATGTTCTCGATATTAAGGGGAGAGAATAAAGAGCTGGTAAACATAAATTATATGGAATGCAAAATCATTATCTTCTCTAGATCCTCGAAGAAAAAAAAAATCAGTGTACACTAGAAGTCCAGAAGATAATTATTTGCAAAATATTGTAATTCAACTGCCAGATGAATTTACTAATATAAAAGAGTTACTAAATCTCATATACCAGCTAGATATGCTCCAATTCAAATGAAATCAATTGGTTCCAATGATAAAAATCCTGTAAAATAAGGAGCTAACATTGAAGATGGTCATATTATGGAGGCAAGCACTCATGAAGAGTCACAAGACATAACTATTAGATAATACCCCAGAAGAGGTTCAGGTACCTGAAAATAAATAAAGAGATCTCTATAAGTTATGTCACTACGAGAAAAAGTTGGAACCAAATTAAAACAGTTGTCGACAACACTTTTGTATATAATTATAAAATAAAATGAGGATCTTAAAACTAAATTTGTTAAAGAATATAAACATAGAAATATTGACCAAAATGAAAAGACGCAAAGTTTTTGCAGTAGCAGTCCAAATACCTGAAGGAATAAATCATGTTGGGTATAAATGAGTATTCATGCGAAAAAGAAAATGAGAAAAATAAAGTCGAAAGATATAAAACATGACTAGTGGTACAAGAGTTTTCACAGAGACATGAAATTAATTATGAGAATACATATTCTCCAGTGGTGGATGCAATAATTTTTAGATATAAGTCTGGTAGTATGTGAAAAACTTGATATGCGTCTAATAGATATTGTTACAACCATGGCTCGCTTGATAGTAAATTTATATGAAAGTCCCTGAAGGATTTAAATTCATAATATACTAAAAAATTCCCGGAAATATTTTTCAATGCACATGTGTAGATATTTAATTGAATTAAACGAATTTGGGTACATATGGTATAACCGACTTACTGAATATTGTCAAAAGAAAGTTACAAACGTTATCCAATTTTCCCATGTATATACATACAAAATATATTCGGATCAGAGTTTATTATAATTGTTGTATGTTTATTTTTGTCTATATATTATTGGAACTCCTGAATAGTTTCAAATAATGATTGATTATTTAAATAAAGAAATTGAGATGAAAGATCATGGGAAAAATAAGGTTTTGTCTCGGCTTGCAGATCGAGCACTTATTAAACGAAATTCTTCTTCATCAATCAACTTATAAGGGAAAAGAAGATATTAAGATGATTTTATATGAAACAAGGCACATCCTCTAAGTACCGTAATGGTTTTAAGATTTTTATATTCGGAAAATTACCCTTTTTGCCCTCGTGAGAATGATGAAGAACCCATTGGTCCTGAAGTACCATATCTTAATGTTATAGGAGAATTGACGTATTTTGCTAATAATACATGCACTGATATGTCATTTGTTGTAAGTTTATTATAGCAAGGTTTAGTTCTTCCCCGACACGCTGACATTAGAATGAGGTTAAATATATATCTCGATATCTCCGAGGTTCAATTGATATGTGGCTATTTATACAAATGATTCAAAATCACATTGATTGGCTATGCGGATGCAGGGTACTTATCTGATCCACATGAAGCTCGATCTCAAACATGTTATGTATTTATAAACGGAGGAACTAGAATAATGGCATTCTACAAAATAAATTTTAGTTGCCACTTCACCGAATCATTCAGAAATAATCGACATGCATGAGGCAAGTTGAGAGTGAGTTTGGTTAAGATCAACGACTCATCATATCCAAGAGATGTGTGGTATATCTTTTGAGAAAAATAGCCCAATAATTTTATACGAGGACAATGTCGGCTATATCAGAGATAACATAACAAAATACATATCACCGAAGTTTTTCTTTCACTCATGATCTTTAGAAAAATGGTGATATATATGTGATCAAGTTTAAACTATAATTTAGCCGATTTAATTAATAAAGCATTGCAAACTACATCATTTAAGAAGATGGGTCCACCACATTGAAATGCGTCAACTTGTGGACTTTGCGTCAGCATCAGGAGGAGCGTGTCATCAATAATAATCTGCACATTGTACTCTTTTTCCTTCGTCCAAGTTTTGTCCCAATGGGTTTTCTTGGCAAGGTTTTAACGAGGCAGTGTTACACGCTTAACGACCCCAAATTGATATGTACTCTTTTTCCTTGTTCAGGTTTTTCCCACCAGATTTTTTTTCTGATAAGATTTTTAACAAGACATAGGCCATAAGCAATGAACATCCAAGGGGAAGTGTTATAAAATATACATTAATGTGGATGTCCAAAGGTCTTGCAACCATGCACTTAATTACACTTTGATGGAGCCATATGAAAGGACTTATAACCAGTGTTTTTAAACCCGGACCGGACCGGACGGTCGGACCGGTCCAACCGCTAACCGGAAGGTTCTCCGGTCCGATTCACCATTCAAAACCGGAAGTGCAGGAAACCAGTTCGGACCGGTGAAAACCGGTCAAAAACCGGGAAAACCGGCAAACCGCTGGACCGGAAAAACCGCGGTTCTCTCCTTTTTTTTCTTTTTTCTTTTTTTTTTTTTTCCGTTTGAAACAACCAACAACGATGCAATTGATTTATTTTCTTTGCTATTGATTCAAGTGCTAATAAGATGAGAAGATAAGGAAAATCGACGTGGTACAAAAAAAGTGAATGTGGAGAAGAATGAAATGGAAGGAGGATGAGTTGGGTTGGAGAGAAAAAGAATGAGAAAAGAAGAAGAGAAAGTGGTTGCTGCTGTTCTGAAAGGTTAAACAAAAAAAAAAAAAAAAAAGCAAAAAAAAAAACAAAAAAAGAAGAAGAAGAAGAAGTGGCTGCTGCATAAACAATAAACAACGGCAGTTGGGGGAGGTGAAATGGTTTGTGGTAGGGTTTGTTGTGCCAAATTGATTAAAAATCAAACAAATAGAGATGACCAAGGCCCATTAGATTAAAATTAAATAAATAGATAAGCCAAGGCCCATTACATATATTCTTGTTCAATTTGTTAGTTTAAATCAAAAAAATTATATAGATATTTAATATCATGAAATTATTTTAATATAGAATTTGATGTTTCAAAATTATTTTTATATATCAATGTTCCTCCTTGATTTATGATTTGTTAATTTATAACTATATATTACTTTAATATAATTATTAAATAATTATGATGTCATACCGGTTGAACCACTGGTTCGACCGGTCCGACCAGTAAAACCAGTAACCAGTTTCTTCGCCGGTTCTATTTCCGGTCCGGGTTTAAAAACATTGCTTATAACTCATGTATTGAAGACAATAGTGAGGCCATTAGTGTGGGTCTTGAATCTCTTTATCCCTATAAATTGATCTATTGTAAAATGTATGGAATACAAGAATATGAATGAATACAAATTTCTCCTACTTTACTTTCTTCTCTACACTTGTATTTTTGTTATTGCTTGTTATCCTTTTAATTTCATAACAAAGATATCTTTGATTTATTTTGAATTTGAATTAACTATAACATGTAGAAAGTGAAATTTAAAGATTTTGAAAACTGATTTGATTTGGATCTTTGAAAATAAAATAAAAAGATTCTATTTTATTTTTTGTTCTGGAAATTCATTACATAACAAAACTTTTGCGCATCAATTTGTGGAAAAAACTTCTGGGCGATCGAAACTATTTTCATTAACCACTCTATAGTATATAATAAATTCACATGCAAGCTGTTATTTAGTATATATATATGATTTTCCTCAAGTAAGCATAGGTCCTGAATCTTTGGCACCTGAAGATAATTAATTAGCATCATTAATTACTTTTAAAGCATGTTTGAGTATTTGTTTAGTAAACACTAAAATTGATCCCCTCTTTATTTCTTTTTAGCCCTTACCACCCACATGAATATATTATTCATTATCTTAGTACTTTTTTCCTGTGGCCAACTCAATCTATTTCACTATTTGATGCTTTTGACTAGTGATTTCGTGTAGCAAATATAAACCTTTTCTTTTTCATTTCATTCATTATTTTAGTTTGGTACAAATTTTGGTTAAAAATGCCCTCCAAGTAATATCATGTGAATAGTTGAAAAAATTTAAGAAGAAAAAATGTGTTATACTATATTTGATAAGAGGGACGCACCTGCTACGAAAAATTTAAGAAGGACAAATTTACAAAAGTTAATCCACAAGGAGGACAAAAATGCGATTCACTCAATAAATTTATATCCCACGAGCCAAGTGAAGTGCATGAAAAAACAATTGATCGAAAACACATGAACTTAATATCTTATTTTATGATATCTCAAATTAAAAATATAAAAAGGAAAAAAATAACAGCAGGGTATTACATTATTATGGGAGGCTCATTCCCTACCATATGCATCACATTTATGTGTGTTTTATAAGTGGTCCCTGTCATGCTTTCATTCAATAATTATGATGAATAATTCAAATTATATAGTATTTGGAGTCCAAGTGGTACTCTTTAATGAAAAATATCTTGTGGAACAATCTCACCCTGTACGAATGTATTTGATTTTAATTTGATCAAGCTTCAAGAATAGTTTATCACTTGTAATTCTTGTTTTGCTTTTAATTTATATTTTTACGTTTAATTTCTCTCTAATTTAAA
Source organism: Penstemon barbatus (assembly GCA_003313485.2). Lineage (NCBI taxonomy): Eukaryota > Viridiplantae > Streptophyta > Magnoliopsida > Lamiales > Plantaginaceae > Penstemon > Penstemon barbatus. Next base: position 801,450 of record CM064877.1, read on the forward strand.
ATCGTGAAAAATATGTACACTTTGGACCTTAATTGAATTCATTCTACTTTGGGTGTTTGGAGTTTCTCTTGGGCCGAAAATTTTTGTTTGAATGTTTTCTTCAAAATTTTCAAATACGGTACACCGATATAGTTTTAATACTATTTAATATTTCTCAAATCGTTTAACATCATTTAAATTCAATGACCAAATAACTCACTATATATTGTAATGCGCGACTCTAAATATTTGAAAGCATGAAATTAAAAGGTGTACTTTGTTTAATGAGCATTAATCCCACTTGTTTTCTAAAATGAAAACCACATCAAAAGCATTTTCATGCTTTAACCCTCAAAATTTTGGTCCAATGTTTTCCGAAAACAACATAATTAGTTCAAATAAATTTCTTATTTTCACATAGGAATCGAATTATCTTTGAGAATCTATGGAAATTTAAAATTATTCATACAGAATCATTAGCTAGCTTCAACTTTTTTCCTCCAAATCAATCAAAAATGAAAAAGAAAATAGAGAAAATCCCCTCTAGATCTAATTTCTAACCTCAAATGCAAATGCACTTGTCGACACCAGCATCATTTATAATTCGGTTTAACTAATTAATTTAAAGATGAAAAAACAGAGACAAATTTTATTGTGGATAATTAAAGAAATTAGGATCAAATCATGGAGAGATGATATAGAAATGATTAGGTAGGTCGGAATTGGAACAACATAAGTAAAATAAAACACCGTACGAAGTCTTTGTTTGAGGATACATATAAATATAAATATATGTTGGATGCTCTGTCACATGATCCAGAAAAGCAAATGGTTTTCTTGTTTCCTTGCCTCAATAAATACTCCTAATTACTACTATAATTCTCCTTAACTAATGACATGCTTAATCAACTCAAAATGGGACATTAATGACCGTTATTAATTATATTCCCATTCATCATTAGTCTCCCTTAAAAAGAGTAGTAGTATCATTTTCTTGATACACATGCACGAACATGATCTGCACCTGGGGCTCCACCAAATCAAGTCTCCACTAATCATACATAATTAACACAAACATTTAAGATCATGACATTAAACGGCATAAATGCTTTCAGATTTTTTTCTTACAATATCTAATAGTAGAATTCTTATCATTATTTATTTTTAGTGATGTATTTTATACATGAAAACAATAAAAATTGAATTCTTATTTTGTTTATTCAATCTGATATTTAGTCGAATTGTGAATAAATAAATTTATATTTCAACAACATAAATCTTTAATTGATATAGCTACTATTCATTTTAATCACCCATTAATATTTATAACTCACCCATTTGGCTTCCACTGGGGTAATTTTTATTTAACCTGAATTTTCATTTTGCAAATTTAATTTGATAATTTTGAACAATATAATTACCTCACGTGCAAGGGAAATAAAAGAAGTGGTAATTGTTATGTGGAAAATAATCAAATTAAATAAACAAAATTAAAATTCAACTTTAATTGTTTTCATGTTTAAAGATTTTTGGGAAAAGAAAAAGTAGTTAACGATGTTTTAATATGAGAGAGAATAGTGAATTCTCAATTATTAATAAGGGGTATTTTTGGAACTGAAAAGTATGACTTTTGACTAGAAGGGACAAATTAAAAAATTGATAAAAATTGTTCTGGCACCAATAATCTTTGTTATGGCTATATCGCTAATCATATAGTATGCACTCCCTTTGTTTTTTTTATTTGTCGTTTTGCAGGATTGCATAATGATTAAGAAAATATAATAAATGGTTACTTTTTTTAAGGAAAAATTCAAAAATACCCTTTTAACCTAATAATTATAGCATTAATTAAAATTAGTTACAACCATTAACAAAAAGAATATCATTTATAGAAAAGAATTAATTTAACTCATAAAATGACATATAAAAGTAAATAATTTTAAGTTGTAAGAAACAATGTACGCTTCCGCTTAATGTTGATAACATAAAGTTTATTTATCATTTGTTTCACATGTAAAAAATGATTTTCAGAATTTGAAAACCCAAAATAATGATAAAGTTACACGTACATTGTTCTGATCATTCTGCACGATAATTTTAGACCAAACTCAAGGGTGTCCAACTACCACGTTTTATAGTATAGCCCACCATGGTGGGTCCATATGAACGTCCAATTCATTAAGAATCCTTAAAGCATACATGGATTTTTTTAAATTCATTAAGAATCCATAAACCCATAACGAATTTAATCAGAAATTGAAAATTCTAATTGTGTAAAGTTTTTTGTTATTGATTTTTCTCTATATGGATAGACAAGAAGAAAGAAAGTGGAAGGAAAGTGGGAAAATACTTACATAGACCAGGTCTATAAGCTTAGTGGTAGACCTTGTGGTCTAGATTTTGCCACATCATTTATAATTACTTAAAATTCAATTATTAGATTTAACTAACCCAACTAGATTAAACTAGAGTTAAATAGAAATAAATAATTAAGTGTGAGCCACTATTCTAATTATCATAAAATTAATATTAATTAGAATTTAAAACACCCTTAGCTGTATAATTAACCAAGGAATTTTAATAGGGTTCAATTATAGAAACAAAACGTACTCTTGAAGAGTTTTGAAGTTCCTCCTAGAAACAAAACCTAACGAGTATATTGAAAATTTATTTATGTTAATAAAACCGTTTTTACATTTTTGTTAAATAAATAACTTTGATGTAAGGGGTAACTTTAAGGTATACTTTAAAATTTGTTCTTCCACTTCTAAAGTAAGGCTTTACCATAACTGTATATTTAAGTTTTGTGTGAAAAACCAAGGAATTTTAATATTAATTAATATTAATCAAACCAAGGAAAAACCAAGGAATTTTAAATTCTAATTAATATTAATTTTATGATAATTAAAAAAATGGCTCACACTTAATTATTTATTTCTATTTAACTCTAGTTTAATCTAGTTGGGTTAGTTAAATCTAATAATTGAATTTTAAGTAATTATAAATGATGTGGCAAAATCTAAACCACAAGGTCTACCACTAAGCTTATAGACTTGGTCTATGTAAGTATTTTCCAGGAAAGTGGGTGAATTAAATTCTTATAGGAGGGTATCTAAGAAATTTTAAAAAAATTACTCTGACAACAACAATTATTGTTCATCCCTAGCCTTAACTTAGTGTTAAGGACTTTAATGGTAAGAAGATAATTAACTTAAATAATCAAATTTTGATAATTGTGACTTTGTCTTTGAGAAATTAATGGAATGGAAGAAGTGCTGGACTGATCAATTCGAAATAGATGAAAATTCAAAATGGAAAAAATAAATAGTCCCGAGGAAGCAGGGGTGGGTGGGGGCGGCTGAGAAGTTTGACGGCAGCAAGCACTGATAGTCAAAGTCAAAAAGAGCGACCCATTAATGGGCAATGGGCCCCACCCGGGAGAGAGAGGAAATCAAGATTTTGCAGAATTTTATTGGGCCCCCTAAATCTATGAGCTGTTCAATTTCTGGATATCTCAACTTTCTACAACTCCCCGCTTCATTCCCTTACCCTATACTCCGTGTGGAAAATTATGCACTTGTTCGAAAAAAAAAAATTATACAATTTTAAAGTATTGGGGTGATAGTATCAGTTATTCCTTAAAATATTAATTATAATACTTATTTTCCTCTTTTATTGTTTTATAGTTTTCTTCCATCTCTTTCCTAAATAAAAATATCTTTATTAATTTATAAAGGACACTACTAGTATAACAGTCCTTTATCACAGTTCACTTGTACAGTCAGTAGAATATGAGAAAAATTATTTGAAGAAGTAACATGTTAAACAGGTAATAGGTAACACAACTAAGTTTGAAAGCATTAAATAAGGCTGTACAAAAGGCTGTGAAGAAATGGGCTGTTATATAATCATTTTCCATTTATAAAAATAAAACTGTCTCTTTATTAATTATGAATCCATTCAACCACCAAACAACATTATGTTTTAATTTCTTCATTTTTTTATCATACTTTTTTCAATCTCAAATTTCTTCTACATTTTCATCTCATTTTTTTATAACCAAAAGAAGCAAAATAAATGAAGAAATTGAAAATTTTAATATTGTTTGGTAAATGAATGTATTCATAATTAATAAAAAAAATTGATGAAGAAATGAAGAAATTAAAACATAATATTACTTGGTGTCAACCTTGAATTTTGCGAAAATAATTCGAAGGAGAATTACTCTTATTTTTAATAATAATTCGTACCGAAAAGAAATGAGATTATTATCACCAAATAAAAATATAAAAAAATATAAAGAAAATAATTGAGATAGAAATATAAAAAATTGAAACATAAAATAAAGAAAAAAAATTGAAACATAAATCAAGAAACAAATGAGATGAAAATTAAGAAAAAAATTGAGACCATAAAACCGAAGGAAATCGAAGAAATGAAGAAATTGAAATATAATATTATTTGGTGGATGGATGAATTCACAATTAACATAAATATTTTTTGATAAATTAATAAATAAATAAGGTATTTGTTTCAAAAGGAACGGGGGTATTTTTGGAATAAAATGTTTAATACTATAACAAAGGGGGATAAGTGTTACAATTGATACTTTATGGGAATAATTGATGCCACCCCCATACTTTAAGGGGGGAAAGTGTATTTCACCCTAGAATATATTACTATTATTTATTATATCATATTATAATCTTTTATAATTTATTTAAGTTGATCGGTCATCCGTAATAAAGAATTATAAGACATAGTATATTATTATTGATGCTAAGTCAATTGAAAGTTTGAGTTATAAACCCACAACTAAACTATATATAATTAGTCTATTTAACTAGAAAACTAAAATCTTAAAATATGACATAATTAAAAAATGACTTACAATAACTTTATCATAATTAGGTTTATGACATATTCTTTTTCTTGATAATTTTTTTGGAAACTGAATGAATCATTAATCATGAGGTGACAATAGAATTGAAGTAGTGGGTCGTGATCATGGAAACTCTATTGCGCTATGTATGTCCTTTCAATTTTCATACTTACTTCATAAGAAATAAATACTGCATGCATGCTATGTCTATATTCATCTGAAATTATTGAGCTTAATACTTTCGATCAACTTAAATAAATAGTACTCCAGGACCGTTTGGTATGATCTAATAGAAGGAATTATGTCATATTATATGTGTTAATATGAGTTATTAGTGTCATTGTTTTAATACTGAGTCAAATTGATTAAATTCTTATGACCTGGTATTGACTAAATTATAATCCACCCATGCATAGATGAATTAGTTAATCCGGACGATTATGAATTCGGTGAAATATAACTTATAACATCAAATTTACACATTACTTATTTTAACATATCATAAATTCTTCTTAAATATCTGAAAATGAAACACATTCTACATAAATTAACTACAAACTAAAAATTTATATCAATTTACAATTAACATGAAGGCATTCGATCTAAAACATTGAATAAACCAGCTTGATCAGTTCATACTTTCATATGTATTATACAAATGATTTCGATGAGTTGATATATCTTAACTAACTTTTCAATTAGGTAGCAAAAATATATTAATATATGCCTAAACTCATAACTCCACCAAACATATTGTATTTGAAAACTTTAATGTAATATGACTCAATAAAATATATCAAGTATTTTTAATATGACCTTCAATCCGACTCTGATCTAATGCACCTTAATCCCGTACACCCTACCAAACACCCCAATTATATTACGAAAGGAAGAATATCTAGTCATATGTATATTTGGCATATATATATTCACAAGTATTATGTATACTGGCGGTATTAGTTCTGCCAAATAATTACTAATAGTGCATTATAATAAGAAAACCAAATAAAAGAGGGAGTGGTCCATGGAAGTACGGAAACCGTACCAGGAATCCGTATCCATTTGTTTATCTTGTTTTGCCTGGCAATTGGCAAACCATGTGTACAATAATAACATGAAAAAACAAATAGGGGACGAGTTTCATTTAATGGTCCCAATCTGTTTTGATATGATTTTATATATAGCCCTTAATTTTAGTGTATGCTTGTGGATTAGTGTCCCGGTTTTATGGATAGGTCACGAGTTACCTACCAAGTACCACTAATAGAGATTTAATTTGAACGAGAAGTAATAATATCATATCAAAATTTTGAAAAATGGTGATCCACTTAGTTTTCTTTCTCTATCTTTCAAAAAAATAAAAACAAACACATCCTGCTTTGATTTGATATAAATGACGCATTACTTCATTTTTCTTCCCATAATCTTTAAAATGATAAACTCGTTTTTACGAGCCAAAATGGGGACTCAGAATAATTTTGATCCAAAAAATTAAAAAAATGAGGCTATATTAGAGTACCCAAGGGAAGGTGCAAACTACTACTTACCCCGACTGAGCCCAAATTTGGGCTCAAGGCTAGGGCACCCAAATCTTTTTTTTATGTCGATATGTGATCAAGAAAAAAATACTAATAACTTAAAATATAAATCACAATTTTAAAAAAAAAAATTAATAATAACGACGGCACAGCAATGAATTCATTGTCTATAACTAATAATTATTATAAAATTCAAAAGTATTTTGAATTTAATTGAAATGTACTTTTGTTTGTATTTTTAAATAGGCTCTGATTTTAAGTTAATTAATTGAATTAATTTTAAAAAAGGCTTCCCTTTTTTATGTCTACTGATGCTGTAAAAACTTTTTCAGGATGTACAAAATACCGTAACCGATTGCAAATGAGTGATTTGAGTCCAAATTTTAAACTCTCCATTGATCTTAACGAGTGCACCGGTGTGCATGACAATATTATGAAAAATTTATGTCACTTGTTTCTTTTTCCCATTGAATATATATGATGTACACTGAAAAATATGATATTGAATTCTACTCACTTTCCGGCCATTACTTTTTAGATTAAACGTGTATGATTTTGCTCTATGGGAGTTGGGAATTGAATTTATAAATAGATACTCCCTCCGTTTTTTTTATTTGTCATTTTGATAAAAAAAAATTGTTTACTATTGTTTGTCGCTTTAAGATTTCAATGTAATATTAATGTTCTTTTATCAATTTTACCCTTCTTATTAATACTTATCATTAATGATAATCAATGCTAAGATTATTTGATTAAAAGGATATCTTGAACCTATTTATGATATTTCTTGATTCGTGTGCAATCCTCTAAAACGACAAATAAAAAAAACGGAGGGAGTAATTGATATGATAAGTCAAATCTAAATTGTATAAACTTTATAACTATCAAAATTTAATAATTACATAACTTTAAAATATATAATAAAAAAATTAATTGCACCAGATCATTTAGGACCACCATCAAAAATAATTTTTCAAGGTTATATCATATCATATATGTGAACACAATGAACCCCGTGTTGTTGATGATATAAAAGATTAATGCCATCGTCCTACTAGACCCTACCCCTATTGATGATTAAAAATATGGTCCTAGTGGTTTTGATTTCCATTAACAATTGGCGTGTGACAATCATATGCAGCTAAATAGAAAATACAATATTTCCTATATTTTAGTTTATGAGTTTTAAAAAAATTCCAAGACTCGGGTTGATCAATTTCTGATGTAATTAACCAATGATTTTTCTTTTTTTAATGATGAAGTTTTATTGAAAAAATGAATTAAAAAATAGAGTTTTTCTTTTAAGTGTAGTAGGACTGAATTATGGGATTCATTGTGTTGGCGAAGATAACTGTATTACCCAAAATAGGACGACGTTACATAGAGATCAATTAATCCAAACCAGGTCTCTTTTTTCGATGAATATATCTAAGTCTAAACTAGCTAGGTTCCTTCTATGTAATGTAACGAAAGTCTCATTTTTTTTTTGTTTCTCAAGGGTTTATAATTCCTTTCGAGGTGGGTTTGACACATTAATGTGAATATCTTTTTCAATAGGGATTCGAACTTGAGTTCACTACTTTTTATGACTAGTCCCTTCCACTAGACCAATCACCTGTTGGTGTCTCATCATTTTCTTTGTCATGGGTTTGAAGATATGAACATGACTAGAGTTGTTAATAGAATGTATTTTAATTTCAAAATTTAATCGGTGGTAAATAGAAACTTATTGTATTACTAAAAAATGAATATTTTATACATCCGACTAAATCATATAGCCTCAATAGAGTTGCTAAAATAATCATATTTGCACTTTATTTTCACTTATGACCAACTCTAGTTATTCTTCCCAAAAAGAATCGGGCGTGTTGTTTATCTCGCATATATTACCCAAATTTATTTAGGGTTTGGGAAAAATGAGATAAACATAATTTGTATATGTCTTTCAATTTTTTTAAACTATTCTCTAAAATGTCAAATAAACAATAATTTCCTTTATCTCTAGAAAAACCTACACAAACTTTTATTTAAGTTGACGTAAAATAACACTCCAGTATATTTCTTACATCACTTACCTTATAAAACAAAATAGAAAAAATCATACACATATTTTTTTTACAAACAATTTAAACAAATAATATTACGCAAATCGATATTATTTCTAAACCCCACTACTTTCCCACAAATCAAACAAACAATCCATTATATTAAACAAGCCAAATACATATAAATAACGTTATATTATGCATAAGAGAAAGTGATGAATATATAAATGTATCTTTACTTTTAAAAGAAGTAATATTTTATTAGATAGATAGTATTGTTGTAACATTAAGATTTAACGGAAATGAATAGGGAAATTGAATAATTGAGATATCCTGGTTGGGCTGGCAATGGCCCATAATACGATGTTTTGATGTATAACCCAACTAAGGCCCACTTGGGTTGGCATTTACTTCTATTTACCAAAGCCGGTGAAGGGTACATACAATACAACACAACACAACAGTCTAAAGGTCTAAATCTAATTATTGCTTGGTCCACTGCTCCCACTCCCACCACATACTCTCTCCAAAAAATGTAAAATAGAGAAATCAGACGTACCTTTTCTCTGTACCATACCCATGGCCTAGATAAAAAATGTCAAAAAAAGAAAAACATTATAAAAATGTTTCCGGATGAAAATGAAATGAAAGAAGGTTATATTAATATTACTCCTATATTGATAGGGCTGTCAATTGAATTGCATAGGGTTCATGCACATTCTCATGACTTGTTCAGAGTCTATTTAATTTTAATTCGAGTTTAGTTAAATCAAAATATGAGTTTCATTGATGCAAATTAGAGTTCAACGAGACTCATCTCAATCAAATTAAATTTAATTCGAGTTTAGTTAAATTAAAATATAAATTTCATCGATGCAAATAACCAGATTAAAGTCCAACTGATCATAATTATGTTAAAACAAATTCATATTTATCTACTGAGACTGTATAAGCATGTAACTTTTTCATACATGTAATCAATATTAAAAAAAAAAAAAAAAAAAAGGAATTTCGAAAATTGATAATAAAATCCATGTTAGTCTGAGCATTACTTAACATCCGATAAATAAAAAAAAAAGAAAAAAAACAATAGACTCCCAACAATACTACTATTGTTTAGTGGAGCAGAAGAGAGAGAAAAACTAGAACGGAAACGAGAAAACATAAACTAATAATGATGTACACTTTTTTAGTTAAATAAATTGTAGAGTTTATTATTATTATTTTTACTACGTAGGAGTATTATATTAGTATGTATTTGGAGAGAGTTAAATAAATTACTAGTATATTATTATTATGTATTAGTAAGTAGGAGGTGTTTGTTTGAGTTGAGATTTGAGAAGCAGAGCACATAAATACATACATACATTCATACATACATACCTACATACTGTTTTCAGTTCCACCATTTCCATTCTTCTCCAAGCCGGCCCTTTACTTTTATGTAGTACTTGATAAATTACAGACAATATATACATATATATATATATATGTATAGGTTTATTATATGCCTGTGTTCAGTGGCAGGCACACACGCATGCATCCATGGAAGTTAATTAATATCAGACCCATTTTGTAGGAAAGAATGGCATTTATAAATTAGTACATGTCATTTGAATTTTGTAGCGACAAAACAAAGATAAATCATTATATTATATTGGTCTTTCTCTTTTAGTTGGACTCTAATTTCAAGCCGGTTTTGGTGATCCTACTGAGATCTGACTAGGGGTTTGTGCCTTTTTGCAACAAATTAGTATGTGCTAAGCTAAAGATTGGTTTTTTAGCTGGAAAATGTGGTGATTGTTTGGTTCATTTTGCATTAGATTTAGGGGGTGTTTGTTTGGTGGATAAGTTTAAGACAGCTGATGAAGATTAAACCTTTTGCGCTTTCTTAGTGAAAACAGGCTCTGGTTGAAGGGTATTTTTGGCTAATCTGGACTTGAATACAACTTCATGCATTGAATTTTTCTCAGAGGAAAAAGTTGAGATATTATGCTATTTTGGGGCAAAAAGAAGGTTTTTTTTGTGATGGTCAATATGGATACTTTGTAATTATTGGCTTGGCTCCTAATTTGCTATTTATATCTGCAAATATGAAATTCTCTTCTGGTGAATTCAATGATCTGTCTGCTGAAGGTATACTGTTTCTTCTTGGAGTTTATATCTTCTTTTCTTTCTCTCTCGTGTCTTAATGAAAACTAATGTAAGTTAATGAATTCTTTTTCCCAGGCTGCAAATCTAGAAGTGAATTTTAATGTTTTCTTTCTTCTTTTCAATTTTCATTTGTTGTTCTAAAACAAATGCTTTTTAACCATACAGTTGGCTTGAACTTTCATTCACTAGGATCCTCCTAATTATGATTATTATTATTCTCCCCTAAAAAGTAGTATTTGTTTTCTAGTTTTACCTTTTGAAGATTCAACCTAAAACTTATTCAGAATGAAATAAGAAACACGGTACTTATGGTGCTGGAGGTTTGAAGGGAAATTGACAACTATTCTTTCTTTTTTCTTCTTAAAAGAAATTAGAAAGCAATTTTGGGTATATTTCTATATGTGATCGTTTGTTACAGTATTTTTTACCAGTCCTTATCCGATAAATACTTTATGATAAAATTATGCCAAATTCTTGAATGTTTAAAAGTTCATTGAGAAGTGATGGATCTAAATTTGATGAACAGGAGAGAAAAACTACCTAAACACTGAACTTTGGCATGCCTGTGCTGGTCCTCTTGTTTCTCTACCTGCTGTTGGAAGTCATGTGGTGTATTTTCCTCAGGGTCATAGTGAACAGGTTTGTTTCAATTATACAGAAATGAATAGCTTTCTTTTATTGAAATTTGAGCACTATATATATGCACACGTTTTATGAAATTATAGTATTAAAGACTGTTTATATCAATGCGTAATATTCAGGTTGCTGTATCTACTAACAAAGAAGTGGATGCTCAGATACCGAATTACCCAAGTTTACCTCCACAACTCATTTGCCAGCTCCATAATGTGACAATGCATGTGAGTGCCTTCAAGTTATATTATGTTCCATATACACTCAGGCTTCATTTGTATTTGAGGGATTTTGGACTTGAAGAAATGACTCCAATTCTGTGTGGATTTTAAACTAGTTTTGAAATACTTGAGTCCAAATTCCTAAATCCAAATAAAGCCTTATAACCTTTGTCATAAAAGCTTATATTTGTGTTTAACTAGGCCGATATAGAGACAGACGAGGTTTATGCTCAAATGACCTTGCAACCATTAACTCAAGTATGTCACTCCATCTTTAAATACTTTCATACTCCTATTTTTTTTTCTTCCTCTTCCTTCCCCCCCCCCCCCCTGCAAATTCATTGTTTTATTGCCCTTCTTGTGCAGCAAGAGCAGAAGGAGGTTTCATTCCTTCCTGCAGACTTAGGTGGGGCAAGCAAACAGCCAACAAATTACTTCTGCAAAACTTTGACTGCCAGTGACACCAGTACTCATGGTGGTTTTTCGGTTCCTCGGCGTGCAGCAGAAAAAGTCTTTCCACCATTGGTATTTTTTTTTTAGTAATGATTTGACACCTATAATTCACAACCACTGCTTCAAGGGTACTATAATGTGTATTGATGATATCATTGCCATTTACAGGACTTTTCCCTGCAACCTCCAGCTCAAGAGTTGATTGGGAGAGATCTGCATAACAATGAGTGGAAATTCAGACATATATTCCGAGGTAAGTTCTTGATTGTAGGACAAAGTTACAAGGAAGAAAGAGAAGAAACTATAAAAATATGATTTTTCGGCTTTGTGAGGAAGCTAGATGGTATTCTCATAACACGTAGACATAAAAATTTGTATGAATATATCAGAAGCTTTATACAAATACATTTGCATGTCAACAAATGCACTTTTAGCCCTACAATATGGGGCACTCTAACACTTTCAACTTCTTGCATATTTCGTCCTTTCCTCCCTTTCCATTCAATTCGAAATTTCTGTCCAATAGGACTATTTTGTTTTCCACTTTTAGTCCAATAGGCCATAGGATAATCTTTGTTTGGCACTTTTCGTCCCAATTTTTTGGATGAAATGTGCATAAAAGTTTTAAAAAGTGCGTGACTAAAAGTGTAGAGTGTCTAGGCCTATGTAAATGTCAATATATGTACCTATGGTTCACTAAATTTAATTTCTTGAACTACTATTCAATTCTTGATAATTTCTTGTTATACTCTTATTATCAGGTCAGCCAAAGAGGCATCTTCTTACGACAGGGTGGAGTGTGTTTGTGAGTGCCAAAAGACTTGTTGCTGGTGATGCAGTTCTTTTCATATGGTAGGCAAGGCACCCTTAAGATTAAAATATATATGGTGTCATTTTTTTCCCCAAACTAATTTGCCAATTACTTGTTTGTTCTTATTAATTAACCTGCAGGAACGATAAGAATGAATTGCTTATTGGTATAAGACGTGCAAATCGATCACAAGCAATGATGCCTTCATCAGTTTTATCAAGTGATAGTATGCATCTAGGCCTTCTTGCTGCTGCTGCTCATGCAGCTGCTACAAACTCTCGTTTCACCATATTTTATAATCCCAGGTAGGTACTTTATATTTCTTACAAAAATTTAATTGAGTGAAATGCAAAAATAACCCATGAACATGTGTGTTATTTTATTAGCAGAACACCCCCATGTGATTTTTTTAATCAACAAAAAACCACATATGAAATTCAGGTTATTGTCAAATTATTAAGTGAATACAGGTTAACAAGCACAGGGGATATTTTTGAATTTAGCTCAAAATTAATTGCATAATTAAGATGTTTTATTATTCCATAATTTAACATATTCCTTAATACAGGACTTGTCCCTCTGAATTCGTCATAGCTCTAGCTGAATATGTAAAAGCAGTATATCACACCCGAGTCTCTGTGGGTATGCGTTTCCGGATGATGTTTGAGACTGAAGAATCTAGTGTTCGTCGGTAAGTTTGACCCTTGTGCAGATTTTATATTATCATCTATTTTCGGCAGAATTGCATTTTTTGACCCACTAGATTGGACCATCAACATTTTGGCTCCCAAGCTTTACAGAATTGCACTTTTGGTCACAATCTTTTAGAATGTTAGACATTTCCAACCAATATTTGCATTATTGGTCCCATAATATAGCCTCTTGATTTGCACTTTTTGTCCCATATAACTGTAATTTGCACGTTGGCTGCCAAATTGGATTGAAAGGTTGGCAATAGGAGTAAAAATGAAAAATTAGGACCACAAGTGCAATTATGTGAAGACAGGACCAAAAGTGTGGATTGACCAGTCTCGTGGGACTAGAAGAGCCATTATTGAATTTCCGCTAATTTTTTTTTCCTTCTAAAATATTCGGGATCCAAATTGTAGGTTTCTGCATGGACCAAAAGTGCATTGTTCTTGATTCTTTGAGCATATATACATATATTTCTTTCGTGCTAGAAGGTGTCATCCTTCCATTTCTGAAAGGCTTTTGATATGTGCTTTTGTTTCAGCTACATGGGCACAATAACCAGCATAACTGATTTGGATCCTGTTAGGTGGCCAAATTCGCACTGGCGGTCTGTTAAGGTATGCCACTTTCTGAGTTTACTGAATTTTATAGTGCGAATATAATATGCATATGATGTTGGAATTTTACTTTAATGGAAGATATATGCATTCATGTTGCATTCTTCATTAATATATTTTGTGTGCCAATTGTGGCTACATTGATTAGCCACTTTGGTGGTCTAGGGAGCCTTTGCTCTCTTGGAGTTGCTCACTTACAAATGACACAATGAACCCCTATTTATACTAGTCTAAGAACACTCTAGATACTAATTAATGTACATATATTCATATATCTAACTACATCTTGGAAATACTAGTTCCTTGAATCTAAAGTGACTCTCAATTTAATTCATGCATCGTGGAAATTTCAATTATTTCCAACATATGATTATTTAACCAATCTTATTGCTATAAAGAAGATTGTATTGTATTGAGGTGTTCTATATAGGGACCTAAAATTATGTTTCTTACGGATTTATATCTCTATTTAATGCAGGTAGGATGGGATGAATCTGCAGCTGGGGAGAGACAGCCAAGAGTGTCTCTGTGGGAAATCGAGCCTCTAACAACATTCCCCATGTATCCATCACCATATTCTCTAAGATTGAAGCGACCATGGCCACCCAGTCCCCCCTATACAGGTCTCGAGTCCATTTCTCTTTCAAATACTTGGCAGTTTTAGTCCCGCGCTCTCAAACATAGCACTTCTAGTCCCCCGCTTCCCTTTCCAGCTCTTTAAATAATTTCTCCAATGTCTACACTTTTGGTCCCATATATAGGACCCTTTCTTTGTTTTGTTTCTTTTTTTTGGTCCCAAATGGGATGGAAAAGGGAGAAGGACGAAATAGTGCAAAGTTTACTTAAAGTTGGGAACAAAGTGCTGCTTTTGAAAGTGTGGGACTAGAATGCTTATTGTCCAGTTCCGTGGGATAAAAAAAATGAAATTCTATAACAAGTTAGTGTACCTAATCTGCATGTATCTTTTGTTGCTCTAAGGGATGAATAACGATGATATGGGATTTAATTCTTCCCTTATGTGGCTCCGCGGAAATGTTGGGAACCAGGGCGGAATGGAATCTCTCAACTTTCAAGGAATTACACCCTGGATGCAGCCAAGGCTCGACACTTCTTCAGTTCTTGGCACACAAAATGACATTTACCATGCCATGGCTACTGCTGCAGCTTTGCACGAACCGAGATTCATGGACCCTTCTAAACAACTCCTTTCATCGATTATGCAGTTCCAGCAACCTCAAGCTCCACGAGGCCATGCGGACCTTCTTCAGCACCATCAGAACTCATTCAATAATGTACAACTCCAGCAGCACCATGTACAACAACAACAACAACAACCGATGAATGGCTGGCCTAATAAGCGTGTTGCTCTTGATCAATTGGGGCAATCGAACACAAATGTTTCTTTGCCTCCGTTTCCTGGACGGGAGGAGTGTGTGATAGAGCAAGAAGCTGGGAGTAGTGATCCACAAAACAACTTTCTTTTTGGGGTTAATATAGATTCATCCTCTCTTCTTATGCCTATTAATGGGATTTCAAATCTGAAAGGAGTAGGTACTGATAGTGATATTACGACGATACCCTTTTCCTCTCCAAGCTACAATATGAGTGGCTCCTGTGCCGATTATTCTCTAAACCCAACTATGACTTCAAGCAGTTGTATTAGTGAGTCGGGTTTCTTGCAGTCCTTGGAAAACGTGGGGCACGTAAATCCACCTGACCAAGCCTTTGTTAAGGTAAGTTGCCTTGAGGCTTGTTTGCAAAAGCTATTTCCTTAGGGTCAATATATGATACTCCATCTTTCCGAATATGATACGCAGGTTTACAAATCGGGATCGTTTGGAAGATCACTTGATATTACCAAGTTTAGGTGCTACAATGAACTGCGTAGTGAGCTTGCACATATGTTTGGGCTTGAAGGCCAATTAGAGGACCCTTTGAGATCAGGCTGGCAGCTTGTGTTTGTTGACCGAGAAAATGATGTTCTTCTACTCGGTGATGACCCCTGGCCGTAAGTGAAACATTTCTTTGTAATGCATCATTGGTTTTAAGAGTCAATGTTCTTACTTAAATTAATTTACTCGTTTATTTCCAGGGAATTTGTGAACAATGTATGGTGTATAAAGATTTTGTCGCCTGAAGAGGTTCAAGAGATGGGAAAACGAGGGCTTGAACTTTTGAATTCTGTTCCCACGACTCAGAGGCTACCACCCGAGCCCACAAGAGGTGAGGAATATGAGCGTTGGCGTACCATCTATTGAGGCATAGGATTTCTGAACCAATTTTACTAGTTAGTTATTATTAGTAGCATTGATCGATATACACTATATATGTATGGAATGGAAAATTATCATCATAATTCCATGTTAAAGATTTATGAAAGAACTTGTAGTAATGTAATTATGATAGTATTTATAGTAACATGTACTTTTTGTTGTCAATCCAATCTATCTAAATCAATAGAAAATTTGAACATTCAAACATATATTCCATGATTTTAAAATTCATGGTCATGGTCATTATTATTTCAGTGTTTGTTCTGATCGAGCTGCAGGTATATATCTTCAGATTTGTGATGAGTTCAGCTATGTCTTTGGATTTGAGTGTGATTTACTAACCTAACTCCTAATTCATCTAATAAAAAAAAAAAAAAAAATAACCTAACTCCTAATTGTTTCTAATTTTCGTTGGGTTGTAAATTAATGCATATATGTATTTTGAAATCAATAGTGGGGTCATAGTATAAATATTTGTATTTTTTTTAAATTTATATTATTACTTTATCTTTATTTTATTTTTTTTATTATCAGAAGAAAAAAATATTGGGTGCACTATTCCAAAATGCTGGTAACAAATAAAAAGTAATCCCAATTCAGATCTATTGTGACTAAATGGGTCATATCGTGATGGTTTTCCTTTCTTATGCGAAAGGCAGCACACGTTTTTATTTGAATTCATATAATTATGGTTTGAAATCAACGTGATTTTTATTTATTTTTCTTAATGAAAGTTAATTTGTCGAGGGGCTGTCCACTATTAATAGGCATGCAGTACTAGTACTAGGCTACTAGCTAGATTAATTATATATATAAAGTCTTTTTATCTTTACAAAGAAAAAAAGAGAAAAGGATTGATCATATCATATCATTTGGACTACGTCTTTTTCGATCGGTATCTCATTCATTAATTATTTTCGGGTGTAGATCCTCTGTACCACTTAAGTGTATCACCATTAAGTGATTGACACATGCACATTTGACAATTATAATAATTCTAACATGTGCATGTGTCAATCACTTAGTGGTGGTACACTTAAGTGGTACACCAAAAGTGGTACAGAGGATCTTGAGCCATTATTTCCCTCCTTAGCTCATCATAAACAAATGGAATGGAACATTTTACGGAATGCTAATTTTAATTTGACAATGTATAGTAATTGATGATTGCTTGTGAATAAGATAATAATTTTCCAAACATGCATATATGGGTATTAATTCTAGCTATAACAAACGAGCTTGTTTTTTCAATTAAATATTTAAATATATATATCATTGCATGCATGTAACTTAGTAATAATTTGCTGGTGCTGGGTATTTTCATTTGATCGATCGATCGATCTATCAATCAATCTTTTTGGCAACTACTATAGCTAGCTGCTTGCACATGTTCACTGATCACTTGTAACGTTTGTTTGCTTAATTATATACTAGCTTATTCCCGTGCTACGCACAAAATTACCCTAATTTGTCATTTTACACAATACATTTTTTATAAGATTATTAATATGAGTTATCTAAACCTCAACTATTAGCATTATAAATTTGTCAAACTTGATTCTTACGCATAATAAGTGAAAAATTAAGAAAATTGTTTACATATATTTTAATTATGTGTAAAACAACATTTAATATTTAGAAAAGGTGAAAACTTCTTACTTCCAATTCTAGTTTATTCGTGTATGTATTAATTATTTAACCATCAAATTAGTTTGTATAAAATACTTCGTAGAACAGAAAAAAATATTGATTTTAAAATCTGAATTATATGATTCTAATATTATATATTCTTGGATTTCCATTTTATCAAATTTGTACTTTAAAATATGATATTTTTTTACTAAACTATGTATTTACAGCTTAGACCAAAAAGCGCATATGATATAAATCGTCCATCGTGTGATGTCTATTGTAGGATTCGAACTTGAGCATTTTGATATGCTTGTAAGAAATAATTGTAACTTAACTTTGGTTACATATGATTGAATCAGCAATAATTTTGGTCCAACACTTAATAAAATTAGAATTTTTTATCTTAATTTATTAAAATATTATGTTTTGTTATCCTGTGCTTCATTTGAGACCATCATTCAACAATGCAAAACTTGAAACATCGTATGAGACAAAACTTTTATAAATATATTATATTATTGTATAAGTGCAATATAATTTAAACATTGGAAGGAAAATTTTAATTTTTAAAATTGTAGGACCAAAAGCTCAAATATTTTAAAAAATTAATTATGTAGATCGTAAAAGTACCTAACTAAAAGTGCTAAATGCTCTCAATTATGTGCGAATAAGCATGCGTTTTGCATACCCATATGCTATATAACGTGCATGACTACACATTTTTTTTTATTTCCTTCAAAATGTGATATCATTTTTTGTAACACATTTTTTTTTAATTTAATTCAAAAATCAGAGTAGAAAAAGAAGTGGTGTTGCGACATCTACATAACTTAATGAGAAAAAAATAATCAACTAAATTCAACATCTTTAGCGAGGCTCAAATTTAAAGATAAAATGCTTAAATGAAACAAAACAAAAGAAAAAAACAACTATAAATTTTTTGAACCAAATAATATAGGTAAGTGCAAACATAACCGACTTCTACCACCGATTTAGTTTATTCTCATATATTATTAATTTACTGAATTATCACAAAAATAGTTTGATTAAAAGCTCCTTAGATAAGAAGAAAATTGTTCTTAGGGTCTGTTTATGTGTTATATATATAAGTTCTACAAAAAATTATGAATAATCTTTTGGATTTTCAGTTTTGTTTGAATTTAATTTGCACTATTGGTATTGAAACTAAAATTTTATGTGATATGCTACTGTAATAAAAAAAAAAAAAAATTATGTGTTCTACCTCACGTTTTTAGATTCTCAATAATTTATCCCATCGAAACTTGAGAAAGTCATATGGGGCTAAAAACTTCAAATGTAGACTCAATTATGGGATTGACAATGGGCTATATGGGAATAAAAGTGAAAGTGTGTGTTTTATAAAGTGTGGAAGTAAAAGTTCAATTTTTAACAATTGGGGACCAAAAATATAATTTGTAAAGTTTGGGACTAAAGTGATGAAGGTTCAATCAAGTGGAAATAAACATGAAGTATATGGCTAATTACCAATGTTCTTTGATTTACATCTAAATAAGATACCAATTTTCGTTTTTAGCTATGTCCATAACACAATACTTACATTGAGCTTTGACATAATGATCTTTTAAACAAAGTAATTCATATAAGTTTATGTGCAAACTTAAGAATAGTTGTTGAAAACAACCATTATAATGGTTAAACAAAAAGCAAAGGGAGCATGTGCACAAAAATTATAATTTCAAGGCGCCTTTAAAGCAAACATCGTCGTATATATTTATTTATCACCATCGTCATATTTGATTGTTTTAAATAATACCAAAAGTCCTAATTTTAACTAATAGTTGAAGTTGGACTTTGAATATATAATGGTACTCCACTGTATATCACGAGGAAAATAAATTAATCTTCCTCAATTATAAACACGTTAAATATTAAAACAAAAATAAGGTCTGCTATAATTAAGAAAATTACACTAATAAAAAAATTATACTAAATAAAAGATATTGGGTATAGATAACTAAACCAACAAAATAAGAAATATGATGAATAAAAGGTTGACAAATTAACAAACTCAAACAAAGGTGATAGAGAGATGAATGAATAACTTTCATGACTCTTCAACAAAAGAATGTATGATGCAAAAGCTTACATATATTTAGTTCTGTACAAAAATTAAATAATAAAAAAAAAGATACATTCATAATTATGCACAAACGCAAATCAAATGCCTTTTGTATATTTTCCATATACATTAGCGTTCTTCAAAAAGATTAACTGACCGAGCTGCAAACTACAAAATAGAAAAATGGGGAAAGATAAGAATACAGATTAATTGATATAATTATGAATTAATCCATGAAAAAAAAAAGAAGGGTATTCAATAAACTATTTTGGATTAAATAAGCAAAAAGAATACCTTCAAATGAGTTGATGTCATTCACTTGGTACTCAACTGTCAATAACACAACAAAATTAACTTAAAACGAAAAAGAAAGATATAATAATATATAATATTAAAAAAATATCAAAATAAATAATCAAACATGTAACTTACTTGATATACAGTATAGATTATGATGAGAACTCCCACGCATACTAAAATGGGAAAAAAAATTATAATTACAATGCACAAAAAGAAAAATAAAATGTTATTTGCTTATATATTCATGTAAATCAACTTATTAAATAAAAAGAAAAGAAAAACTAAATTTGAGAGAAAGAAGATGGCCTATTTTATAAATTTTTGAAATGAGTGATGGGTGTATATATATAAATATATTCCTATTCTACTTTATCAATTATGAATAGCTAATTTTGGGGGCCATGATTTTAGTTGGTCAATCAATTAATTAAAATATTGAGTAGCTAAATGAATTTGGACGATTTTACATTTATATTCATAGCTATTTTTTGGCATGTTTTAAGACATTTGCTTGTAGAGAGAATTCATTTTAAATTTTAAAAAGATTCCAAATTTGCACTCAATCAAAATTATGGCATTACGTTCAATGGATTGTTATGCTATGATATATAGTATAGAATAGTTGATATTATGCAAATATAAGTAAAATAGAATTCATGATGGAAATGTGATCAAATGGATCTTGCATGTATGTTGAGAAACACGATAGAAACATTATTCATTAAAAATAAAATTAAAATTAAAATTAAAAAAAATAAAAATACGAAAATATTAATAATTTTAGTCCATAAAACCAAGATGAACGTTCATAATATATAACATATCCCAAAAATATTCATAGACAGACAATGAAATTATAATCAAATAAGTTAGAAACTTATCTCAACCATTAAAAGTTCTGGTATGATACCTCTAATATTTATTTCCAAATCTTGTAATCTTAGTTATATATGTTAAATGTATTGCTTTCTTGGTCGCGAATAAAATCAATGCATATGCATGTCATTTTCCTCGTAGTTATTCATTTGTTTTCACCTTAAATAATGTTCCTGAAATCAACACAAGAAGAAAAATATTAGTGTCTATGATAGCAAATAAACTGAATACAATGCAAGAGATGAGTGAATAATGTTCCTAAATCAACAGAAGAAGAAGAAAAATTGGCGTCTATGATACAAAATAAACTAAATACAATGAGTGATAGCTAATGAATTTTTATTTTTTTTTCAGAAAAAAAAAGAATGAGTGAGAAAAAGATAAAAAGCATGAGATGAAAAAAAATACAATGGCTGAATTAATAATGAAAACTCATGAATTGAGAGGTCAAATATTTCTTTTATAAGGAGGACAAATTCAAAATTCCTATTATCATTGAATAGGTACGTAAAATTATAATAAATGAGAAACACTAAAATTTAGGAAAATAATGAGAAACACTTCATAGTTTGTAGAATTCCTAAAATTTAGCATGATTTGTAGGGAGATTAAATTTGAATACGTTATAATCTTGCATATTTAACAAATTTATGTAGAATTCCTAATAATTAGCATGATTTGTAGGGAGTTTCAATATTACGGTTTAATGTATTCATTTTACGGTTTAATGATATTATAATAATTAACAATTTCAAAATATTCTGAAAATATTTAAATTTACCATTAATGCTTACTTGCCAAATAACTAACTATTTTATGATTAAAAAAAATTCAAAACTCTAAGAAAAGAGAATTGAGTCCAAATTGAGTCAAACACCATTCTCCTATATATATATATATGACATTCATAATAATTTTATATATCTAGCTAATTTGATCGAAGTTAATATATTGTGTACGTGAGTTAATATCCCTATTCTATATATATACCACTGCCACTAATACATGCATGCAAAGAATAAAATCATGATATATATATATATATATTATATGCCACTGCCACTAATACATAAATTTCTATCATTGGGATTGAGTATATATCATATCATTTCATTTTACAATTAATGCAATGCATGACTGATTTTTCTGCATCGTGAATAATTAATTAATAACTAGCTATAGCTTATATCGAACATATATCCCACATCGATCATGCATGGGTACATGCATCCATCCATGAGAATTGCATGCTAACAATTTAAATATATATATACACCCTGATTAATTAATTCCTAATTACCTTCTTCTTCTTCCCCACTCTCACTTAATAATAATAATAAATAAAAATAAAGAATAAAAAAATAATAATATTAATAACTAATAATAATACGCAAAACGATTTGAAAATAATAAAAAATATATTTAAAATTGACATGATTTAGGAATGATAAAAAGTAATTTAAAATTGACATTCATAATAAGAAATAAAATTGGTACACAATAATAAAACAATTAATAACTTTTTAAAAAGATTACACAAATTAAAGATTTTTTTATTAAATAAAACAAAAATATTTTAAAAAAAAAGAAACAGCAGGTGGCTGACAATTGTCGGTCACCTTCAAGCGAGTGGAACGCACTCGTCCACTCAGCAAGTGAGCGGCCTCAAGGTGTGAAACAAAGGGAAAGCCCATTGTCTCACGCCTTGAGCAATGGGTTAACCCATCAAGGGGTTATTGCATTTTTCAACACCCCCCCCCCCCCCCCCCTCTTCATAAAATTTCACCTTTTCATCCCTCTAAATCCAGCATTCCCTTGCCCCCTCTTCATAGGAAATGCCCTAATGGATATAGAGAATGAATCATTTCATGAGCCCTAGTGGTAGTAAGGCGAACACCCGGGCCTTTTATTGAATTATTATTATTATTATTATCATATTTGGTAGCTTTCGAAAAGCAATGATATATTATATATACATTTTATATTTGGGAATAGAAAAAAGAGGTGGTCCAGTCCATTCTAGGTCGCAACACAGCACAGCATGCATTGTCTCCTTAGGAGGTGTCCATCATGCAATATAATGCATCCCTGATCGAATTTCCTTTTTAATTTCCATCTCTACACTACACTACATGCATGTACACCTTTATTTTCTTTTTCTTTTTCTTATAATTCAATTAGATTAGACTAATTCCATTCATACTTTTCGGTGTCAAATTTCAATTCATTTGTTAACATCCTCTTTCGTGAAATATAGGTTGGGCAATTTGGCTTGCTCCTCGTGCCTCTTGTCTCCCTATCATTTTTCGCTTTTTTCTTAATGCTTAAATAACTTAAATAAGTTCATTGTTAATTTCATCATATGGACTGTCCTGTGAAACCTAATTTATTTTAAAATCTTTAATATTGATATTGTGTTGAAATTAATTAATCTCCCCTTTTTTATTACAATCGAAATGTGGTAATTAATTCATGTTAATAGAATATGGACTTCAAAAATCATTAAACTCCCTCCATTTTTGTTGTTTGTCGTTTTGGAGAATTGCACACGGATTACTAAATGTAATAAATAATTATTTTTAGGTAAAAACCCCAAAATATCCTTTTAATCAAATAATAAAGACATTAATTACAAGCATTAACAAGAAGGATAATATTGCTAGGAAAAAAAAATTATTTTTACAGTGAAATCCTAAAGCGACAATTAAATGTAAATATTTTTTATGGGCTTTTGGTACTTTGCACCCTGAAATTATAGGGTTTTAACACTTTGCATCCTAACTTAAAAGTTTTTGCACTTTACACCATGGCAATACAATTTTGTTGACACTTTGCTTCCTAGTGTGTGTTTTGAAAAGAAAAAAAAAATCATTGATTGAAGGGTATAATAGTTATTTTTGAATATTTTTGGCACTTCGCACCCTAAAAGTATACATTTTGATACTTTGCACTTTGAAATATAGAATATTGGCACTTTGCACCCAATCAATATAATATTTGTCATTTTCAACCCCGACTCAATATGATAATCTAAATAATGTAAATAACATGCTATATAATAATATGTTAGATATGTAAACGTGTATTTTAGATATAAAGTAAGTAATCTAGATGATACTTGAAAACAAAATGAAGACAATGTCTTTCTTTTAATCTAAATTTTATACTGAGTGAAAATGTTAAAATAAGTTATTATAACGTAAAATAAATTAAGAATAACATAGAAATTATCATTTTATCTCTACATTGCCGACATTCATGAGTTTTTTTTAAAGAACATACATTAGAGTGCAAAATGTCATACATATTATATTTTTAGGGTGCAAAGTGCCAAAAAAAATAAATCGGGGTGAAAACGCTATATAATATTTTATAATTTTTAGGGTGCAAAATGCCAAATTTCTATGTTCTAAGGGTGAAAATTTCTATATTGTCAGAGTACAAAGTGAAAAAAAATGGAAATGACTATTCTACCCTTCTCTTCTACCAATGAATTTTCTCATTAAAACACACGCTAAAGTGCAAAGTACCAAAAATAAATTATATTTCTAGGATGCAAAGTACCAAAACTTTGAAGTCATGATGCAAAGTGTCAAAATTCTAATACCAAAAATTCAATTTTTTATATCCAAAGCGAGAAGTAGAAAAAAGCGGAGGGAATATCATTTTTCGCGTGAACATATTCATTGTTATACAGTTGATGGATCATTAAATCAACCTATTTAAAAATTAATTACATTCGTATATATAATTTGATCACATTAATTCTTAGATATCTTCTAGCTACGAATTTACTTTGATCAATTTAACGATTAAAACTCGATCTAGCTCGCACGTTTCTATTATTCAAATTGCAACAAAGAACAGTAAATGATTTTTGAAGAAACACGCGCGACATTATTTTTCCCATTTCTTTTCATTGTATAACCATTTTCTCCAATTTTTGTAGTCTATTGTTGGAGTATTATTTAATACCGCGCCTAAAGGGTTTTCTATATACTGTTTGACAAAAAGAGAAAATGGAAGAAAACGAAAATAGATTAAATTAACTTCCTATTTTAATTTGCCATGTGCCCTGATTGGTTGTCTCTCCCTAAAATTTCGCCCCGTCTCTCGTGCTTATTTCCTGCCTGGTTTAATTCATTTTCTTCATCCTTGACGACCACTCAAATTTAATCAACAACCCTAAATTAATTAATGATGTAGTGATTATCTACATACAAATGCTAGCTAGCTACTGAAGATCACCAATTATTTATTCAATCAATTCATACATTATAAATAAATTACTCAAAATGACGAGCATGCATAATTTCAGCTTGTTCCAAATCAAGTACAATATATAATTCTTATAATTTGAGGGGAAAGTTGCAAATATCTTCCCGTAACTAAGACTCAGTTGGTAGAAAATAAAAGTAATTGTAAGATTGGTAATCACAATTCAATCATGGAACTAAATTAATTAATTTGACAATTTACGTTCCAAAATTCTCAAAATTGTCCTTCATTCTCATTCTTTAACCTAGCTACAAGGCTATAAGTCTATAACTAGCCATTCATTAGTTTTGTGGCCCAAATCTCTAATTAATTACGTCAAATGCCCATACGTAGGGGTGTAAACGAGTCGAGTAGTATTGTATTACATATTGTTTAAACTTAGTTCGATTTTTTTTATCGAGCTTAAAATTGTATTTGAACTTGATTTTTTTACATATATTTTGTTCATTTTTAGTTTATCCTTGATTTGATCTTCAACCCTACCCACAAGTGACTCAATTGAGAAAGATGAGAATTTCGAGCTGAAATAAGATTGAAACTGTCAAATTAACTTAGTTAAAGACCTTAATTGTCATTCCTTATTTTATAAGGATTTTTTTTGTCAATTAAGAAGCCTTATCATAGGACAATTTTTGCAGTTTTATGAATTTCGAGCTAAAATAAGACTAAAATTACCCAAATTAATTTATTTACATGACTTAATTGTCGGCCATGTCTTGATGATTTTTTTTTTTTACAACAATCTTTAGCTATGTGACTATTGGAGTTGTCTTTTGGATTGGGCAATAGACTTTTAAATATTGTACAAGACCAAAAGACGACTTGATAAAGTTATGGGGTTAATTAAATGAGAAATCAACAGAAAGCAACTTTACAGATGGGCACTAGGCAGGGATGATCACTGAAATAAAATACACCCCCACCAAAAAAGGGGAGAGAAAGGGGACATAATCATATCATTATATTGCATTTTTATTAGTATGTGACAGACCTCAATATAAATAAAAAGAATATTAGGAAATTCAGTGGCCAAATAAAATTAGAATATATGGAGAGCGAACAACCTAATCTGTGTTTGGATTGATTTAGTTTGGTTTTAACTTCTAAGCTTTTGGTTTGGTCTGATTTAAGGGTTTTAGTTTCGTTTGAAGCAGATTTGAAAAGTTCCATCATATTATATAGGAGTATGTAAAAAAGAAAGGTTCATGATCAAGTGTTTCTGGCATGGTTTGTTAATATACCGAACTTGAACTAAGTACAAAAATTTGGTCTAGTCATGAATTAAGATTTCATTTTCTATTTTGTTCAATAAAATATTACTCCTATAACTTTTTTTAAACTCTTTTGTAATTTTTGAGAAAATTTGTAAAATAAAGAACACGTGAAAGTAAAATATTATTCTATATTTTCGTATTGATTAATTTAAAAATATAATTCTTTTTGGAGCATACTGTAATTTTAATACATCAGTCTAATTTGAGAAAATTCTAACTAAACCTGCTTTAATTGATCGAATTAATCTAAAAGTTGTGATTAAATTTTGAAGCAAATGTATCGTAATAGTAAAGTGATTTTTTTTATATATATTTAATCAAACCCAATTCAAACAAGAATTACCCATATAATTTGTAGCTTATCCATATATGTAAGCATGTATATGTGTATGACATTGTAAGTTAATAATGATTTTATTTTGATAATAATTAAAGATAATGACAATTTGTCCCTTTGATATTAATAATATTTAATTTATATATCTATGATTTGAAAAATTGCAATTTAACCTCTCCCTAATTTTATAAAAGTTTCACACCGTCTCCATGATATTTTTATATGTGGCACTTTACCTCCATATATTATGATAGCATGATATAGTTTATCCATGTGTTATGATAAATATGATAATTTATCCCTCTATATTACAAAATACTTTCCATATTCACTATTACTTTCGACAAGTTGGTTACATTTTCCGACTCAATGGATAAATTGCTTCTTTAAATATTTTAAAGAGAGTTAAATTACTAATTTTTTAAATTATAGGAGTTAAATTGATCATCATTAATATCACAAGGGATACATTGCCATTAACCCATAATAATTATCTAAAAGTTAAAATAATAGAGGGAAGGGGGAGTGCTACATTTTCATTATAAACACATGCACTAACTAGCCTAGCGAATGTCATCATAGTCATAGTCTCTCCAACCCTTTTATTCTCTCTCCGCCTCCGCCGCCGCCGGAAAATCAATGGACGAGTCCTGGAGAATGAGGATGGGAATGCCCACTCCTCCTCCTCCTGCTCCCCCAACCAAATTACCAATCTACCCTCCCCGCCGTTCCACAGAGGACCACCGCCGCAAACAAATCTCCGACGACGACCCCGAAGACTTCACAGACGTTTTCGGTGGGCCCCCACGCACCGTCCTCTCCCGTCAATTCTCCGCCTGTACGAGATCCTCCTCCTCCGCGAGTTTTTTCTACGAGGAGATATTCCGGCCGGCGGAGAAGGCGGCGCCCCCGGTCGTGAAAAGGGGGGGACGGAGCTTGCCGGAGTTTATGATTCCGGGAAATCTGAAAAGGAGTGAGAATATTAATCGGGATAAAAATGGGTTTTATAGTGATATATTTGGGTGGGATGATGAGAGGGTATTGGTGAGGTCAAGATCGAGGTCAAAGGCGAGTTCTTCGTCGGTGCTCAGCTCGGAGGAGCTTAGTCCTATCCGGCCGGCGTTTTCCGGTGAGGAAAACGACGACGTTTCGGTCTTTGGTATGAAGCTCAGGTGCGTGTATGTGTGTCAGTCTGTACGTAGCACTATTCTGTTTGTTGTTAGTTTGGGAATATCTTTTGTGGATTTTTGGCAACTCAAATCAGCTCCACCACGTTATATTAAAATAGATAATTTAATTCTTCAAATAATTAGCAATTTGACGCCTTATTCGTTATTTTGCCTTTTTATTTATCGAGAGAAATTGCATTAAGAATAACATCGAAAGTTAATTTATTATTCACTATTTCTTTTGTGGTTTTGTTGTCTGGTCTCCCTTTTGCTCAAAAGATGAAAAAAATAAAGTTATTAGACACTTTTTGAAACTTTTTTAGTAACATTGGAAAATATTTAAATTAAAGGGACATGTTGCAAGAGTACGAAAAATTGAGAAACTAATACAAATACTATTAGATAAATATCATGTTAGAAAACTAATTAGTTTCCAATATTGTTATGAGGATAATTTGAAGTCACTTTATGTTTTAAATTCAACCAATATCATAGCAAACTAAAATTAATTTATACTATATAAATTTATGGGTCTCGAATTAAATAAATGCTTATTACAATGCACATCCTATGAAAAAGTTTATGAAAACCTATGAATAAAATATTTTTAATAATGTCATATTCTCATGACCGGTAATTAATGTTTCCATATTTTAGATAGGTGCTTATGGATATTTTAATCAACACAAATATCCCTTGAAAATTTACCTATTTGAAAGTTAAATTGGTGAATTTGCAGGCCAATAAATGTGAAATCAAGGTGGAACGCAACAAGAATGGGGGATCAAAGACAAGAGAATGTTGGCAGTAGTAAGCCGATGATTTACAGCAGTGAAAATGAGAATTACCCATTTGGATTAAATCGAAGAAATGCATCCCCAGAAACAATAAGTGTAGAACCCATGTCCAATGGAAGTTTCAGAGTATCTACACAACCCAATTCTTCACCTAATTCTTCACTTTGCCAGTCGCCCAAAAAAATCCATGAAGAAATTGATGAATTAGATGAATTAGATGAAGTTATGAGTTCTTATGTCATCGAGATTAATTCTGATAACAATAAGGAAGAGGGGATAATATTTGAATCAAATGGCGTAGATGAAGCAATTGCTTGGGCCAAACAGAAATTTCAAACACAAGAATTGCAGAAACCCACAGAAACAGAAGGTGGTCGATTTGAAAAAAATTCTTCTGAATAATTTTATAGCTCATAATTAAATTATATAGTAATTGGTTGAGTTTTATGCAGAAATGGTAAATGGGTCGGAAGGCCATACAGAGAGTTTCGGATCATTGGTATATAATTTGGTATACACTTATCTTTTTTTCTTTTCTTTTTGGATTATGCGAATTCTTACAGCAGATTGATTAGTTCTAGCCTCTAGGATAATTTATTTGATATTATTCTGTATTGTGTACAAATTGAAATATTTGCTTTTTTGTAGGATGAACAGCAAGTTAAATGGGCTTCAGAAGAAGATAATCAACAATTCGAGAGCAAGGTATTAATTAATTACTACACAAATTGAAATGTTTTCCGAATGCAACTTATATCTTGTTTATGTATATATGATAAAAATGATGACAGGTAGTACAAACAGAAATGCAAATTTTAGATGAGAAGATAAGGTTATGGTCAACCGGCAAGGAAGACAACCTACGTTTGCTACTGTCCTCTTTGCATCATGTGAGATTAACTTTGTAATCACATGTTTAAAAATTGAGAAAATTCAAAATCGAGCTAAGCCTAACTCATCTTTGTGTAGATTCTATGGCCTAGTAGTGGATGGGTTGCGATACCTTTGACAAACGTAATTGAAAGCTCACAAGTGAAGAAAGCGTACCAGAAAGCTCGTTTGTGTCTGCATCCCGACAAGCTGCAACAAAGGGGTGCCACTCTTCCACAAAAATACATTGCCGAAAAAGCCTTTTCTATTCTTCAGGTTAGTTTTACCCATTTCAAAACAGAGTAAAAAGTGTACTAGCTAGTATCCATTTTATTCAAGACTATTGTTCTTCTTTGCAGGAAGCTTGGGCTGCATTCATCTCCCAAGACTTCTTTTGTCATTAAAATATATAAGTATTAATAAGTTTTCAAGGGTGTATAGAGTCATTTGTGAGTATTGTAAATTAGTGTGTGCTACACTGAAAGTCCATACCAGAAGATAAGATAATATTAATATTAACGTTTTAGTTTTTGATAATTGCCTTTCTGGTAAATTACTTGTGTTCATCAATGGAGGTTAATTAAACTGTTAGATTTTCCATTATTATGATTACTTGAGAAGTTTCTATTTTTTTTTTTATTGAATTTGTCATGAGTTATAAAATTAGTATTACATTATTTCCAAAATCTAACAAAAGCGGTACTCTAAAATAATTGTATCAAGGAAAAAAAACACCTTACTCACCTATGTTATGGGAACCTTGTGGAAAATTCCATGTATTATTTTTATTGCAAAAAATTCTCTTGAGTTTTATCAAATCTTACAAGAAATTCCTTTTCCATAAAAAATGGATAGGCATGAACCACACGTGTTCTGCAAACAAAACAAGGGTTCTGTGCAAATTATGGATTACATAGAGATTTTTTTTTTTGCATAATAAAAACAAGTGACATGGGTTCTTTGCATAATAAAGACAAGGCTAAAATGAAAAATAAATTATGTATATAAAGATTAAATTTTATTAACGCTATTAACAATTTTGCGTTAAATGGAAAAATGTGCAATATTTAGTAAAATAGTATAAGGGAATTCCTTATAATAAAAATAATACGGGGGCTTCTGGCAGATTTCGATATCATAATATTTCAGTTGACTAGATAATACTTTTCTTAAGGGTTTTATTTGTCACGTATTTATTTTATCCTACACCTTTAAGGATTTTCTTATGATACTCTTTTTCCATGTCCGACAAACGAATCATGATCCATAATCTTCTCCATAGAAACTTCAGTAGACAAAAATCTAGCAATGATAATAACGTTTTTCTTAAAATTAAAATTAATTTGAAGGAATTTGGTGGATGGCATGGAATGTCCAGAAATCAAATCATGGAGGAAAATCATTCATCATCTACTAGCAAATAATAACAATAAAATAAATAATACACGATCAAGAATAAATGTACAACCAAAAATGAATCATCTATAATTCTATATATCGTATGTCATCAAAACAAAAACCATTCATTTCTATACACCAGCGGCAACTTTCAACATGATAAATCCAACAACATCCCCTAGCTCAATCAAAAGAATACTTTTGGTTGTACCGTACACACATATATAGAGAGTGAATCGCACTTTTGCCCTCCTTATGGATCAACTTTTACACATTCGTCCATCTTAAATTTTTCATAGCAAATGTGTCCCTCTTATCAATGTAGTGTAACACATTCGTCTCTCCTAAATATTTCCAGCTATTATATGCCGTAGACGGCCTCATGTGCATAACACATGCATTACTTGGAGGGCATTTTCGTCCATTCATCTATAGACTATAGTTTGTGTATGAAACCGTAGTGTGTTAATTATTTAGTTCTGGTAATGACTCTTGTGTTAATTCTACAAGGGCCCTTCTTGATCTTTGAACATCCTCATCCTGGAAACGAATCAATTGCAGCCGAGGCAAGGTTAGCACGCATTGTTGCTAGTTCCATTGCCCTCTCAATCCCACGACTCTTTCCAAGATACTCCAAGCCTACATTTGTCAGTTTTACAGTCAACTTTCAGTTGCTCAAATTACAAAAGGATACTCCCTGAACTATCAGAAATTTCAAGAACACTCCATCAGCTTTGTCCAATTCTACAAATTCCCTCTTACAGCTTCAATCTCTAATGTTAAAGGTGATGATGAAATCACACAAATTCTACATAATTTTCCATTTAGGTAAAATTTTGACTTTTGGTCCCGCGTTTCATAAGTTTACATTTTGGTCTTACAGTCCTCTTCTATCAATTTAGGATCAAAAGTTGGAAAACTATTTCATGGGACCAAACGTGCAAAAATTATATGGAAACGGGGGCAATAGGACAAAAAGTGCAGAACATTAAAAAAGAAAATGGGACCAAAGTGTAATGAATTGCGGGACTCAAAGTGCTGAGGGTCCTATCAGGTGGTACTAAAGATGTAATTTTGTCGTTACGTTACCAATAGTAGCCATTGGTCAGAGATTACTTTTTTCTTGGGCAACACCCCTGAAGGGTAGATTTGACTTTTTAATAAAATGTAAGAATTTACAAGGACCTACTTTGAATTTCAAGTTCTTACCTAGGGGGATTGCTATTAGTTACTAAGTAAATAAATGTTAATAACAAGAAACCATTTAAAAAAGTTGAGATTAAGATGTTCAAATTGATCATTCCAGTAAATTCAACATATGATTAACTACACTGAACACTTACAAGATCTAGATTGGCAGAATCTTCAAATCCTTTTATCCACAATAGCCCTCAGCTCGGGGTACTCTTCCATAGCAAACAGTATAGTAGCATTAACAATCCCCTGGATAAAATACAATTACCATGTTATTTTAAGGGGCACTATTAAATCAGAGATCAAAATCAAGGAAAGCAACCGAACACATACACAGAAAACAAGATCATGTTGTGGACTTGTGGTTTGGAAAAAAAGAAGAATTACTTGAAGGATTTAAAATTGATACTAGCTCATGCTTATGAGAAACTGCGACAACCTTGGGTAGAAACATACTCCTCTATGTTATGAAAACAGTAGGGAAGATCACACCTTGCCCCCTTTCTTTTGACTGATTTTACAGTTCACACCCTAACTGTTTGCGTCTACACTCAATTTACAAACATTGACCTTTCGAAATTGGATTTTTAGGCGTTTAGTGCAAAATGGTTGAGGAAAGGTTATACGGTCGAGAGGGGTTAGGTGAAATTTTCTTTATTTGATTGTTAGCATTCAACTCTCATCAGGATATATGCTCATTGTCGAAACAGCCAAAGGTTGCGAACTGCAACCATTTAAAGAGTTAAGGGGGGCAAGTACAAATGCAACGGGTGAAGTGCAAAGTGGCTTAAAGTTAAGGGGGTAAAATGCGATTTTTTATCTTTATAATATTTGGGTGCCAATATACATACATGGCGAATGTCGGACAAGGAGCCCTTCCCGAGGGAAGTTGATGTCCCAGTGAAATCAAGTACATCGTCTATTAACTGAAAAGCCAATCCCTGCAAACAAAGAAGACATTGAGCCAACTAATACAGATCTTCAATTTATATGTGACATGAACAAAAGAGATTTACTGACCAAATTTTTTCCATAGTAGACTTTTGCTGTTTGTCCAGCAAGAAGGGCTATTGCTTTGCTGCTACTTGAAATTAAAGAAGCAGTTTTGTCATATGTCTTCTGCATATAGTATTACATGCTGAAAAAAGTAACATAGGCATGACTTTACAAGATAGCCCAAATGTTAAGCAAAATATATGATCAAATAAGTAAACAAGCAATGAGCATATATACCTGCAACGTTGATCAGATGAAGTCGTCATTTGCATGGTCTCTCCAGTAACTAGATGTTCCACGACTTTAGCCAAGAGGGATACCACCTATAATAATTTCTTCATTTTATCAAAAAGCATATTCAACATTAAGACAGTAAGATAAAACATTATATACAGATAGACCTCATATATGAGTAGAAAGAAATGCTAAGGAATAAACAGTGCCTCTGTGTTTTTCAAAGAGGCCAGTGCCACACAAGCTCTAGATAGCAGAAAATCTCCAGCCAATACAGCTAGCTGCATCAACAGAAATGGGAAAAAAAATTAATAGAATAATACAAAATTGTCTTTTAATCATCACAAGACATGAAAAATAAGTAAAATAAAAATGTCACGAAGCTGGTTTAATAATATTTCCTTTTCTTACTCTTTTTTTTTTTTTTTTTTGGGGTGGGGGGGGTGGGGGGGCGGGGAGGGTTGGGGGGTTCGGAAGGACAAGCATGACGCACCTTATTTCCCACCATAAAATTCAATGAACCGATTCCCCGCCTGGTATCAGCATCATCCAACACATCATCATGGAGGAGGCTGGCAACATATTATAAAGTAGAGGATTACATTACAAAGGTGCAAATAGATACAACCAACAATGAGCATCTGCATACAAATCGCGATTACTGACAAGATATTGAATGTGCTTCTAATTCCTCACACAGTACATTTAATACCTTCCAATTGTGTTTCACTTTTGAAAAAAATTAAATCAAGAACTATAAATTTATTTTTTAAATTAAAACAGTAACAACAGTTTGCCAAATAAAGAGGGGGTGGGTTGGGGCTCTTATCCATTTTTAACACTACCATGTCCATAATCCTTGCCTGTTTAGTACTAAAATCAAAGATGATTACTTGGGAAGTTTAATTGCCACATACAATATGGTCCCATTGTTTGTTATCTTAGAATAGACTTGAATTCCAATATATCACCTTAACAAATGCATCAGCCTGATTAACTGTCCTAGTTTAACTTTCTATGATTATTAGGTAGAATTTGAAACATGAATAATACAAAATAATTTTGGTCCCTAAGAGCCGCACAAAATGTTAAGTAAAGCCACCGGATTTTAAAGAGAAAAAGGAAGTCACTAACTTGAATCATCTCTGTAATCTCAGCAATAGACTGCTATCTTGAATGCAACTCTGTGGACAAGGTATTAGCCGCAGCATCAGGAGGTCGACTAGTCTTTGGTACATTTAAAGCTGTTGCCATTAACAAAAGAACCTGCAAAGTTTCCCACTCAGTCAGATACTTAAATCAAGAAGGCAAACACATTGCTTAAGGAATCTATATGTACAAGTTCATGTACAGATATTTAAATAACATCTTACAGTGGGTCGAAATCTTTTTCCTTCAACTCCCATTTTGAAAAAATACTCTGCAGCAGAGGCAAGCTTGGGGACCTATAAAAGATGAAAGAAGAGCAGCTTCAACATCATTACATTTCTCTGTTAACAAACAAAGTAGAAGTCAAATACCTCTGAAACTACCATGGACCTTAAACGATATGCATGCAAGAGTAGACAATTCATCAGCAACAAGAGAAAAGGGATCTATTTGCTCCTGTCAGAGAAGAAGAAAATTTGAGGTAATTTTTTATTTTTTACCAACCTATCTTTTTGTCTAGCTATACAGCATATAAATCAGAAAGATGAAATATTAACAGTAGTTTAATTGACAATAACAATTCTGAGGTTTTTATTTTGTGCATGCAAGGTGATAAATAATTGGACTAACCTCAACTACAGAGCTGCTCTGATGGTAGAGTTGTTGTTCGACACTATTTATGGAACTTGGAACCCAGGAATAAATAACTATGAAACCGAAAACCTACTAATAACCAGTAACATCACAAAGAATCAAAAAAAAAAATTATAGCAAACTCGTCACTAATATCAAGAAGATGATCACGGAGTCATTAGAAATTTACACAATAAGATTTAAAAAAAAATCACTGCAGGCATGAGACTAAATCCATGCCTATTATGTAACTAAATGCAGAACCTGGAAAGTTATAAACCGGCTACTTCCAATTAGTCTCTTAATATTAAATCAAAGACAATCATCATGCTAGAACATAGAGACACATGACCTACCAATTTAAACAACCAAAAGAACAATACACAGGCAATGTACGTCATATACGATAGAACAGATCAATATACAACTTACATATACAGATTGAAGAGCGCGTGGGTTTTACCTCGTGAGAAGCATGAATGGGGGAACGGAAGTGATTGAATTGCTGGGGGTCGTAAAGGCGGGTAGACCCATCGGCATCGGTTGTAACCCGTCCTAGAAATCCGGGTCAAACCCCTTATAAATAACACTCCTTTGATTGTTATACTAGTATGTAACAATGAGCTGAGTGATTGTCAGACTTGGACTGGCGGTCAAAAGCAAACAGGAAGCGTAAAAAACAAGGAGAGAAGAAGAATTAGTTCATAATGGTGATGAATTGAAATATGATGGAGGCGAGGCCATGTGGTTAGGCTCGCACTCGACCTGTAGTAAATGTAGGGGAGGCAATTTGTTTACAGAGAATACGGGTCGGGACCCGAACCGGAAGATAACGGTCTTCTTTTGCAGCCCAAGCAAGGAGAAGTAATCTAATCTCTCCCAAGAAAGGGCTTCGGTTTGGGCTCGATGTGTTATTTTGTTTCTTTTTACTTATTCTCCGGATTACCATTCCTTATTTAAATTACTTAAATAAAAGGGGGGGGGGGGGGGGGGGGTCATTGGTTAATATGGAAGAAGTTTGGTCTCAACAAATGATTTTGGAGGTATCGGCGAAATAGTTGAAACTCGATTTGGGTAATGATTTTAATGGAATGTTGAGATTGTAAAATATTATTAAATAATAATTAATGAATTTTAAAAATTTAAGATTTGATTTGAATTGAGGTTTGGATGTTGGAGTTTGAGGGAAAAAAATAAATGATAGGTTTTAAATCAATAATTTTATAAGATTTAAAATAGTATATTATACTGTGTAATGATTGAAATGGTGAATTATTATATATTGTAGTGATGATTGAGAAATAATTGTAATTATTTTATTTCGATTATGATAATTATATGTTCTAATTTATATATTATAATTATTTTGAGAAAAATATATACAATATTGAAATGAACTTAATTTTCTCCAACTAGTATAAACGAATATAACATTTAAATTTGCAATTAGATATCTTGATAACAATTGATAAATGTAAAATAATTGATAATGCAAAATTAAATACTATGATAAAAACTAAAAGCGTAATTGATTCAATTTAAATATATTATTTTCTTTAAGGAATGCTATAATAAAAATTATAATGTAATTGATAAAAAAACAAATACTAATATAATACTTCTATTGGGAAATGGCGACATGGAAATAGAGAAAACAAATAGAAAATAAAAAATCAAGATAACAAAGAACAATGAAAAGCACCGTACACTTACCATGAGCCTTGGTTTGGACTGGTTTCGATCATGGGCCGAAACTTGGGTCTGGACTGAAACCTATCCAGACCCTTTATCCAAATTGAGTTTGGCCCAGTGTGCGTGAAACCAGACTGGGCCAAATTACATCCATATGAGCCCTGATAGATCCACAAGGGCAAGGGCATAAATAATGGTAAATACTATTTCTATGGCATCTTGCTAAACCTCAATCTTCTTTTTATTTAGTTTTTTCGAAAAAATTATTGTCCAATTTTCATTTTTGATAATAAGATGAATTGTGTAGATCGGACAGGGAATCAAACATGCAAGGGCCCAATTAGCATTCAAAAAAGCAAATGCAAATAAAATTAGAAAAGTTTTAAGCCTAAAACATCAATTTACAATTTTACAACTTATACAAGGCAAGCCCAATGAATACATTTCCAATAAAAACAAACACAAAAAATAGCTCAATAAGAATAAGAGTTTCCTTAATTAGAAACAAATAGTACTTTCATATTCATATATATACACTTAATTACTTAATTACCCTTATCAACAATTCTCTGAACTCTTCATCAGTGCTCTTTAGCATCAATGGCAATGGAATCTCAACTCCACTCTGTAAAATCTCCATATGCCGAGGCTTTATCCTCTTCTCCAAGCTAAAAGCGAAATACTGCGGAAATTCCTTTAATTCCTCCAATCTCCCTTCCATTTCCTCCGCAAAGTAATCGAATTTAGGTTTAAAATTATTCTCAATACTAAACGTAAACAAAGCAGGACATCTCAAAACCATCCCAATCGCCTCACCTTTACTAAACCCCAAGCTCACAAGATAATCAAGCTTCGGAATTAAGGTCTTTTCGACGCTGGATACCAGCAAAATCGGATCTTGGTAGGCTAAAGCGTGTAAATCCCTAAGGCCGAGTCTGTGTAAGTAAAACAAAGCGGGTTTTAATTGGTCCCTAACGCTTGAAATCAAGAGCCTAGGGCATTTGTTGATAACCTTTCTGAAATTCTGATCTGGGACTTTTAAATCGTGAGAGAGGAAACTGAAAACTGGGTTTATGTCATTTTTAATGTCGGATGTGAGAATTGTGGGGCACATCCCGAATATTCTGCCCAAGTCTTTGAGCTGGATGCCTTTTGATTGGAGGAAAGTGACAATGGAGTGGATTGAGTGGAGTGAAGCAGAGTGGAGAGATGGGTTCTGGGCCAGGGCCCGGCCCGAGTCGACGCCCATGATTTCGAGGCAGAGGATTTTTTCTTTGAATTGGAGGGAGATGTGGGATTGGGTTGGGTGGTAGAGTGGGTGTTTGTGGAGGAGGGTTTTTGGTTTGTCTGTTAAGAGGTTGGAGTTCGTGGTGGCTGGTTTTTGACAAGAAAAGCACATGGAGGAGGAGGAGGAGTGGAGTGCCGCCGCCATGGTGGTGGTGGTGGTGGTGGTGGCTCTGCCGTGGGGAGTATAATAAGGAGGGAGAGTTTCAGTTAGTTGGTTCGGTGAGGATGTTCTTTTCCTTTTATCTCGATTCTTGAATTGACACCTGGCAACTTGGTTTAAATTTATTGGCTGACACAGGATATCAAATTGGATGAGAAAGAGAGAGATTGGCACTGGTAATTCTTTTTTTTTTTCTTTTAATTAGTATTATTACAGACATTTTTTTTTTTTTTTTTGATAAATTATGACAAGACAAATTATTATTTATGGCAAAAAAAAGAAAGTATAAAAAAATGTACACTTATATTCCAATTTTATCAAAAATTTATACATAAGTCTTTTTTATATGAAATGTACTACACCGATTAATTTTTCGGTACCTTTTCGACGAAAATGCAATCACGCTCAAAAATTAATATTTTAGTATGGGTATATTTGAATTTTTTTATATTATAATAGTATTTTGATTTGATCGTTGCAACACATGTTATAAATTCTAGGGACTTAGGTATATACTCTTTGGCGAAAAGAATATAAACATTTTATACTTGACAAACCATTAATGTAATTTAGCCATATTTTTCTATCATAATTACAAAAAAGAAATTCATATAATTATGGAGATTTTAGACTGTTTACTAGTTTCAGAATTTGGATTTAGGGGAAATTATGCTATGAAATAGATTTCACACCAATTTTTTTGCTTAAATCTATATCCGAGAAAGATATTTGCCTACTCGACCTATCACAAGAAAATTATTTGCAATTCTTCTAATAAGAAATCATTAATAAAAAGTTATGAAAATATTCAATCAGATCGATAATCGCAGAAACTCGTAGACAATTAGTTTATGTTTCAGCGCCAGAAAATCCATATGGTAGACTGTATTTGTTATCTATATATCCATACTAACCATTTTTTGCTTCTTCTTTCACTTCATCGTTCGTTTTCCAAACGATATCTTTCAGCCCAGTCGAAAGGTTCTTGTAAAACTGCATGTAAAAGAAAGAAAATAAATTAATACATTGAAACTCAGCTATTTAATTTCATATTTTGGCATCACATTAAGGGTAAACTACAGATATGATATCACAAAGAGACCTCCACATATTTGAAAATTACACAAACTACTCTTGGGGTATGCCATTCACTGCATTTACAACTCCCAACGGAATTTGATTACATCATGAAAAAATAAACCTTGGGGGTCATTATGTTGGATTTTTTTGTATAAACTGAAGATATATGCAGTCGTGCTGCATTTCTTCAACGATATATTTTGTGTGCCAATTGTGGCTACACATATTTGATTGACTAGCCACTTTGGTGGTCTAGGGAGCCTTTGCTCTCTTAGAGTTGCTCATTTACAAATGATCCAAGAAACCCCTATTTATACAAGACTAGGAACACTCTAAATACCCCTATTTGCTCATTTACAAATGATTCTTAAATTTCTGATTCCTATATGTTTTCTCAGGCAAGGATGTTTCTTGGTAAATATTGTGTGGTTAAATCAAAATGGTAAATGACTGAATTTTCTCAAGTAAGACGTAAAGAAATAAAAGGTATTATTATCATAAGTTTCTATAATAATAATACCTTGTGAAATTCTAGGGTATCTCCAGCAGCCTTCCGAAGCTCAACCATGCAAAGTGACGGGGCCACTTCAAAAATCTTAGCCACCATTGAGAAAAAAAAAACATTAGAAAGATTGAGCTATAAATTTGAGATGTGTTCTTCAGATTATTAACATACCTCGGTTGCGATTGATAGGTGACCCTTACGCCCTGACTTCTCCCCATGAAGCTTCATCTGAGAATGATAACCATTTAAAATAAATATAGCAAGAACAAAAAAGAAAATCTGAATATATTTTTTTCCATAAAAATGATGTAGTTAAACAAGTGTATGACTCACCTTGTAGTTATTTTTCTTGATGTCAAACCCCATAGGCACAGCAGCCTGCTCGATTTTGGATATTATTTCAGTTGCAGGACGTTTAGATGTAAATCTCGTTTCTCGCTTAACAAATCCCTATAATCAAGCAAAATGTTTATCTTATCAAGATTGTAAAGAGAAAAATCCAATAACTTCAAAATTGAAACATTATAGCATTATATTAGACGTACCATTTGTTTTTCAAAGAGGGAACTTAGGTTAAGACCCTGTGATGTAGAGATAAGTTCAAAGGCATTCATGGTCACTGGTGGAGTAGGCGGTCGATCCTCGCGCCTCTCCACGACTAGGTT
Source organism: Penstemon barbatus (assembly GCA_003313485.2). Classification (NCBI taxonomy): domain Eukaryota; kingdom Viridiplantae; phylum Streptophyta; class Magnoliopsida; order Lamiales; family Plantaginaceae; genus Penstemon; species Penstemon barbatus. Next base: position 842,376 of record CM064877.1, read on the forward strand.
TGGTGATTCCTACATAAAAATTAAAAAAAATTGATAAATTACTAAGTTCAAATTATGGCCAATAAGTATAAATTTGGAGAAGAAGACAAACCTGTGATTCATTAAAAATGGCATTAACATCATCAAGTGTAACTTCTTCATGTTCAAAAATTGGACGCTTGTATCCTTTCTTGAACCACTCATTCTCAAGAACCTCAGCAATTGTGATACGCTATTTTCACATGGCAAAATCATGTATTCTTCTAAGTTAGTATCTCTAAATAATAAAAGTATCTTCTAAAAAATTTAATAAGAATGAAGCAATTTTAGTAAAGATAAAAGATATAAGTTTGTCGGAGCTAAATACAAAATATCCACTGCGCTTTGTCTAATTGGCAAAACCTCCCTGTGTTATTTTTATTAGCAAACCCCCCCCCCCCCCCCCCCCCCCCCAATGTGATCTTTTCTAACAGGGAGGTTATTGCAAATTTTCAAATTTAAGGGGGTTTATTGTCAATTTTTGAAGTGAATAGGGGTGTTTTCGCATCGTTGTAGGGGGAATAATTGTCATTTTGACTTGGGAGGGGTTTTGTGATAAAAATTAGCACGGGGGGTTCTGGTAATAAAAATAACACGGGGGGTTTTTTTTTTTTTGCTAATTAAGCACAATGCATAGGGGGTATATTTGCATTTCCATCAAGTTTCTCGTGTAGTTTTCTCTCTTTAGTGGATGGTATTGGGTGGGTCCCTTAATGATTAGCACGAAAGAAATAAACATACAGTTGATGGACTAGGATCCAAAATTCTTTTGATCAATTTCTTCGCACTGGATGAAAACCATGGAGGACACGAGAAATCAGCCTTATTTATCTGCAAACAAGTAATATCAAGATTAATGACCCTTTTATGTTATATATGAAATAGAAGTTCATTTCTAAAAAGGACACAAGACAAAACAAAAATTGAGAATGTAACCTTTTTATACAATGCCATAAGATTTGATTCTTCAAAAGGTAAATAACCAGCCATGAGTACAAAAAGAATAACACCACATGACCAAAGATCTGCCTTAGCTCCATCATATCCCTTATTGTTGATAACCTAGATCATTACAGGACCAAAAAGACTTTAGCATTAAAATAATCATTCCAAATAGCAAAAATATAAGGAGTTGTGCAAAAATTTAATCACGTACCTCGGGAGCAACATAATTTGGTGTTCCACATGTAGTGTGAAGCAACCCATCTTCCTAAAAACCAGATAAAAAAAATATTGAACTTAAATCATCTTATGCATCAGGAGTTTGTATACTTTAGTGAAACCCGAATTTGCCCACTTATCTTTGGCTGATTTTGCACTTTAACCACTACTGTTTTGTGTATACACTTAGCCCATTTAGCTTTCTAAATAAACTTTAGCCCATTTAGCATTCTAAATAAACATTTGACTTTTTGGTGGTGTCTTAGGGTGTTAAGTACAAAGTGGTGGAAATATTAGAGAGTGAAGTGAAATACAGTCAAAACGACTTAAAGGTGGGAATGCAATATCAAGAAAGTACATAAAAGTAACTGCATTGCTCTTATAAAGAAAACAAGGAAAGTTATCTAACCCGAACTTGCTGAGGTAGTGCGCTCAATCCAAAGTCCGAAACTTTAAGAAGCCCACTGGCATCAAGTAGCAAGTTTTCCGGCTATAAATAAAGAAAATATCTAATAATAACTAATTCCTGTGAATATTTTAATTATACTAATAGAGAAAAAATGACAAGTTCACCTTAAGGTCCCTATGATAAACCCCTCGACTATGGCAGAAATCTACAGCATCGATGAGCTGCTGAAAATATTTTCTTGCTTCATCTTCTTTTAGCCTCCCTTTAGTAGCCTGCCCTCGAGAAACAACAAGATTTTCTCACTAGTCCAAATTAGATACAAATATAGTCATTTTTAATTATTTGAAAGAGTAAAGAACCTCGGGTAACATACAATTTTGTCGAATAATTCACCACCTGTTACAAATTCCATAACAATATATATCTTGGTCTTGCTGGCCATGACCTACAATAATCCAAAAGATTATCCAACTTTTCAGTTGACTTACATAATATGCATTTAAATATCACAGCTCAAACAAGTTGAACCGAACCTCAAACATGCGAATGACATTGGGATGCCTTATTAATTTCATGGTTGAAATTTCTCGCTTTATCTGAAAAATGGTATAAAATAGTCACAATGTGATAGGTTTGAACATACAGACGCCGACAAAAGGAAGAATAATAGCAAAGAGAACCATTAATTTCTTGCAAGATTTTCTATGAATTTTTAATCACGACAAATACAATTATGCATCAACTTGAATAGAACCATTAAAATTTGAAAGTATAGTAATCAAGAACAAGAAATTATGAACCAATAATCATCGAGAATAATCCAATCCACAACCAGAAGATTCCAAATTTATAGTTTCAGAATGAAAATACACTGCAAGTGAAGAGCAGGGGAAACAACTTTGGCAAACCAAGAATGAAAATCAAGCAGAATTTATTTCACAAAGACAAGATCTGAAACATCAAAGGATCAGAATCAAGAACCAAAAACTAATAAAGGAAAAGGTAAAGAAGAGACAAAAGAAAAGAACATCACCTGACCAATCATCTTGTGTTTAAGAACCTTTTCCTTATCAAGAATCTTAATAGCCACATTCTCATCAGTCTCCAAATTTTTTGCAAATTTGACCTTAGCAAAAGTCCCTTCCCCTAAAGTCCTCCCCAATTCATACCTCCCGACACGTGTCCTCCCACTTCCATTTCCACTCACTCCACCTCCACTTGATTTAGATGCCATCACCATATTTTGAAGAAACCCTGTATGTATATCTCTATGATGTTAAAAAATATCCCTTCTCCGGATGATCCTACAATATTCTAACACCAACCCAATACAAATCCCATCAAATTGTTTCTTTTTTACAACCCCTCTTTCCCTATCTACAAAAGAATTGAATTTCTTGAATCCCAAGACCCTAAAGCCTCTTCTTTTTGCAAGGCTGCCACACCTGAGACTTTCCCACACTCATATTCCCTTTCTTGAAATTCTTTTCCCACAAAAAAAAAAAAAAGGTACAACCAAGATAATCTCAGATCAAGATTTTCACATGTATGGAAGAGAACCCAGAAGAGTATGATGCGAAGGCCATTAATAATAAAAGGGAAAATATATTGGCTATATATGGAAATACTCGAGACTAATTGAACGTACTAATTTTTAATTGTTATGTGGGGCTGAGATGTTTCGGATTTGTGTAGGGAGGGATTACTGTCTAATAAGGGTTTAATGATCTGATTTGGGATTTTTCAAGTGCGGAATGGCCATTAATAATCAAAGATAGTGTGTAGTTTAGAAAAAGTTTATACGTAATGTAATACAAGGAAGAGAGATCAACTGAGGGAGGTTTTTGTACGGGTGGGTGGGGTTAAAGTGGGGTAGGGTGCAGGAATGTTTATTATGAGGCCTTAAATATTAGAAAGTCAAAATTCCACACTCGGTTTCAACGCACGTGGGTTTGGTGTGTTATACATACTCCTCCGGTTTAAGTTTCTTTAAGATTAGGATGTGTTTGGCTTGACACGACGGGCAATAAGAAATGCATGATAAATATTTTCAATTTTTACATTTTAACAAAGGCGTGATAGTTTCGTTTTTTTTTTAAAATACGTTCATCATATTATCATTACATTATAAATATTATTGAACAAGAATTAAATATAATAAATTATAATTAAATATTAATATTAAACTAAAAAAATTTACATTAATAAAAATTGAACTCAAAACCTCTTACTCCTATAGTCCTATGCAGTGCACAATTAGTAGCTCTTAATTTTTGACCATGTGAACACATGATTCTCCTTCATCTTTGAAACATTTTATATGCTTTTAGCTTATATAAAATTAAATTAAATATAGTTAAAATAAATACCATTTGTCCCTTATTTTTCTATCTTTTCACTTTCTGCACAAAATTTTAGGCAAAAATAATAATGTGAAACTTTTATATATTTTATGTAAATACCCTTAAAAGTAGTGGTTAAGAGTTAGTAGTGTCAAATCATTACTTTATGTGAGAATGTATTTTTTAGAAAAATAATTTCATTTATAGAAAGAGAGTGTTATTTTAGGACATCCCAAAAAGGAAATAGTAGTGAATTTAGGAATCTAGGAAGTATAACATATCAAATTTGAATAATATTTATAACTTGATACATTAATTTTTATCATTTCGGGATATTTGAACTAGTATTTTTGAACCTCGACGAATCTTCACTAATGTCGTCTTATAATATTTAAAATCGATTAGGAAAATCGAATCCAACATAAATAATATGTTGTTTGAGACTCTGACTACACTTGATTCAAAATGTATAAATTTAGTCAAACACAATTTGGCCGAGATGTTATCAACTTCCTTTATCCTTGTTACTTTCCAATCCTTTCACATAGCCTTAATTTTTTTTAATTAAGATTTCTTTACAAGAACTCAAATAAATGGAACCAGAATAAAATGGAACACGTGAATTTAGGGCAAGATGACCAAAACCAACGAACTTTGTTCAAAATGATTAAAGCACGGGCCACCCAATCAAGTACTTTCCACGGCATTTTGGATATTAAAGATTGCCTCGCTTGGAGGGAGGCAAATTGATTCCAAACAAACATCAATAATTTTTCAACAGTCAAAAAATACACCAAATCAAGAATAATCATTTATGAGCTAGCTGATCTAAGCAATTACGACGCCGTTAGAAAGAGGCATAATAGTATATATATATATATTTTATACTAGCTGCTGATGAATATGACTTTGGTCAAAATTAAAATGTTATTTTAATAGTGAGCAGTGCCCAAATTTATTTTTTCCTTCCACTAAATTTACAGATAGAATCTATTTTTAGGATAACGATTAAAAAGATCACATTATTATTATTTATTAGTAGAGAAGATTTTCCCTACACATTATCCAACTTTGCTTGGCTCATGAACAGAGGTCAACGGGTTTGTAATTAAAGTCTTTATCAAATTATTGGAAATGTAGTTATTGAAATTTCGGCCTACATAGTAGGGTAATTAGGTTTGTCTTCAAGTCAAGGAGTTGACCAAATGCAATAATCATAGATGGGGGGGGGGGGGGGGGGGGGTAGGTAAGATTTAAAAACTGCCTTAAAAACAATTGGGCCTCAATAGGAGTTTTAAAGCCCACATCAGAGATGACTATTTATTGGGCCAGGTGAAGCATTGCCGCGCGACCCAATCTGCCAAAAGCGATAAGATAAGATGAACTAATAATAACGGCTGTCAAGTGTCAACGGGTCTGATTCGAACTTTGAACATAGGAAATAACTCCACAAATTTGCAGGATTTGTTCATATATAAGCCATCAATTTATATTTCTATCTTTCTTGATTTAATGATTAGTGTATTAATTATCTTCTCTGGAATTACATACGTAATTCTCATTATTAATTAAATTTAAATTGAGTTTATTTAATTTGTGCAAAATGTAGTCATCAATTAATGAGTTCATTTCGATTTACGAGCTAGCTTCTTTGTTTTGGGACTAAAAGCACGAAGCCTCTTTGCACATCAAAATTAAGAGTGATATAGCGAATTATACATTGAATAAGAATAAAAGAATCTGGAATTTAATTTCATTAAACTATATAAAACATAAATATTCCTTTCATTATCACATTTCTAATAATTAATATGCATTAATTCTACATTTTTCCCATCAAGTTTTAGATATTGATACAAATAATACTCTAAAACTAAAACATATATATATATATATATATATATATATATATATATATATATATATATATATATATATATACCCCTACTTATATATATAGGGAAAGAAGGGGGCCGGGGAGCTTGAGCTCGCTCTATCTGGTCATCAGGTTCTACTTATGAAAGAAGGAAAATGACCTCTGAACCCCTGCGTAGCCTTTGTTGCGTTAAGAGATGATGAAGCGGAAACACTTTGAGAGGATGAGGGCAAAATGGTATATGACAACTGAGAAAGAGAATCATTTGTAGTAGTACTATAAGTAATATTTGTACCTGCAGCAGATTCCTTCTCTTCCTCATGTATGGTATCCAACATTTTTGAAGTTCGGTTTCTCATAACACTTATATATTGTGCAGGTGCCACTTCTGTAATAAATCTTGCAATACGACCATTCGCCATTATTCTTTTTTATTTATATTAGGATGTCATTTATGTATACATGACCAATGGCTCAAGTTTGTTTTTATAGTTGCAAAATGAGCAAATAGCACTTTTGATCCCATAAATCCAACTATTTTCGTCTCATTTTTCAGAAATAAAAATTTCAGTTCACCAAATATCTTCTTTTTTTTTAAAAAAAAAAAAAAAAAAAACTTTTGATCCCTATTTCCTTAAATTCGATCAGACGTCCAAGGTCACCTTGCCAAATATATAGGTTCCACCAGTCACTTATATTACATGTGGACATTAAAAGCAAACGAAATTGATTCAATAGTCAGATGTTTTGGATTTCTAGCTATAAGTTCAATACCAAAAATGTTAGATGGCTACTCATATGGGAAAAACTGCAATTTACTCGCCGCATGGTATGAGATTATGATTATGAATTTAGTTATTATAGGCTTAAATTGAGTAATTGGTCCTTTTCAAAGAAGTTAATAATCTTGGGCTGTTTCTGCCGCCTCTTACTTTACGAAATTATTGTGGGAAGAAAAATTCATGAGTGGGGCCAAATAGTGCTACGTGTCCTTTTGTAGATAGGAATGGATATCCATTAAACATCTCCTTGTTTGTTTGCATCGTAAAATTTTAATTTTTCACTTTTCAATAATAGTGCAAGGAAAATGGTAATTTGAAATGACAACTGTCAATTGATAATCGGTGAAGATAATAAGAGTTAAGATTTGAAATTGAACATATTATACTGTAATAAATAAATAATGAAGTAATTGTTGTCTTATTTGGTCCTACAAATCAAATCACATGCATGAGGCAGAAAAATTTACGATAAGAATTTGTCCAGAACCAATCTGAGGAGATATGATGGGTCCGTCCGTCTCTAGTTACCTTCTATCTGTGGCACAAACAGTTGAACAATCTGTGGCACAAACAGTGAACCAAACAGTTTTATATAAGGTAAAAAAAAAAAAACAAAAAGATCACCAGAAATATGGAAATAGTTAGTTAGTTGTCCCCGTAGGCTGTTGTTGACTTGTTGGTTTGATATTTAATACTTGACAGTATCATGTAGTAACATATATAGTAGGCAAAATTTATGATCAACATATATCACAAAATAAGAGCAAATGTCAATTTATCCCTTGACATGCATAATGTTTAATTTACTTTTTTTTTTTTTTCATGTAATTTGAAAAAAAACACATTTTAAAGAAGCAATTTACCTTATTCGGTTGAAAAGTGTAACTCACTTGCTAAAATTGAGAGTGTCATAAAAAATATTTGTAATATAGAAGGGTAAATTGTCACATTTATCATAGTACATGCGGTAAACTGTCACATCATCATAACACAGAGGGGTAAAGTGCCACATATTAAAATATTAGGGATGCGTTGTGAAATTTTTATTATGATCTTACATGGGTAAAATGCTATTTTTCAAATGAAGGAGATGTTAGTTAAACATTATGAATGTCACGGAAGGAAAAATTACCATTAACTCCACAAAATAATTATAATTAAAGCATAAAATATATAGAAGGAAAAAAACTTGATTATAATAATCCATTAATAGATTTAGCATAATAGGTCACAACTTATAATTCAATTTAGTATAATACATTTAAAATTATAGAGTGAGTTTACGATCAAAAGACGGGTATGAGTCTCATTCTACTCGATCTGGCATGATTTAATCAACCCATTTTGACCTGACAATTGTTTGAGTGTCGATTATATATACGGTGAAAATTCAAATATGCATGATAACTGAAGCCCTTGTGTATCGGACTACCGACTGGCAGCCCTGGCCTAATAATATGTTCCGTTGGATCGGAATACATCAAAACAAAATGCAACCTTTTTCATTTGGTTCGAATTCTCTCTAAAAAATTACCCAGATTTTTGCCTAGACTTAATCTTTCATCGTGCACAAAACCAATAGTACATCAAATATGTTTCGAGAATTATACGCGTGATGTATGAAAAAATTCATCGCTTCTGGGGAAGAGGGTATAGCAAAAAAGTCATAGCCACAGATTTAGTTATATTTTATGCCAAAGTTGGCGGTAAATTTTGTGGAAGTTAGAAAGCCTTCTAACACAGCCATTAAATTGATTCCTATTCTCAAGGGCTTGACCGAATCAGATCAAAAAACAACCTTTAAAACCGAACACATGCCCATAATTTCTGCCATTAGTTTCTCCTCTCCAACATTGTTTTCCGCTTCTTAAGGTCCAAACTTGGTATATATACTGCATGCAATAATCATTCTATATATTACAAAAGTAATCACTTCCTCCTCTGCTCTCTGCACAAAATAAAATCTTGAGAAAAAGAAAAGCAAATTCTCCTCTCCTCTTCAAATTTCTTGATACACAAATACAATCATGAGAAAACAAATTGGCTACATGCACAGCTGGGTTGAGGTTGCACCCGCCCCTATGGTATATCCTCATAAGGCCTCAAATGCCCCAAAACTTGAGACAATAGCCGAAGAAGAATCGGAGAAAATGGAAGCTGCCGCTATCAAGAAAGTACTCTACGTTCTCCCAGTCATTCTTTCATTCACTTCTTACCTGTTAATAAACAGATATTTGAACATTTGATACCCCCACACAAAAATAAAAAAAAGCCCTTCATTTTTTTCCCATATATCAACTATTTTTCATCGATTTCAATTTCACCCCTCTTCAAAGAAATAACAGAGATGAATAATGCTTGTGAGTATCAGGGGACTTCAAGAATGTTGTGAAGGAATCCATGCGGGATATGTTCACAATGAATGAACCAATCAATTTTTAATGAGAGGTGGGGTGAAAAATCTTGTACTTGAGGTTCATAAAGAAAAGAGATCGATGATTCAGAATAGGGGAAGACTTGGTTTTGAGAAATAGTCTGATAGGTTTTGGTTATGTATCCTTTTATTAGTACTGTATAGCTCTCCTAGGATTTAGTTCAAGTTTAAAATTTTAGGCATTTTGTTATGGAGTACAATTTTTCTCTTTTCACTACTTATTCTGTATTTAGGTATTAATTTTTATGTCAAGAATGGGATGTATTGTAACTTGAAACTAATTTCATCCTGAAGAAAAATCTATTTTATACGAATTTATCATTGAATCTGACAACTTTCACAGAACATACCAAGCTTTTCTCATTAAAAATTCAAGCAAATATTCCACATTAACAAATAAAGCTTAGGCTGCGTGCTTCTTCGGTTCGTTATTTCTATTTTTTCTTTACTTTTTCAAGGAAATTGGAAAAGAAATAACAAGAATATGTAGAAACACAATCAACTTCAGATAAATATGACATGAATTTTGCACACATTCAAAAGAATCAGAAACATTCTAAAGAGGCATATGTCACCTTCAAATTAGACATAGGCTACTTCCAGTTCCACGATACATTAGTTGTATCACCATATGACCTACAAACGGAAAATAATGAAAGATGAGTATCAAAAGATGCTTCCATAACAAACTCATGACAGGTACAAGAACCATTCTGCAACAATGTCAATTTTTTATAACTTGCTTGCATAATACAAGGTTTTAATCATTTTCTAGTCGTTTCAAGGAGTATGGATAGGTTCTATGACAAGTTTAAGTTCCGTTTCCATAAATATATTTCAACAATCTTGGGGGGACCAGAGAACCCCCACCCCCCCCCCCCCCCCCCCAACCCCACCCAAAAAAAAAAAAAGAAAAAAAAATATGGCTACATATATTGAGGAAAAGATGGCCACTTCTTCCCAAAACTATGTATAATCTTTTACCTTGAATTTTTGACATGAAGAAGAAGGAAGATGGAGGCAATTAATATAAAGGAAGTGCCAATGGCAACATAGGCCATTCCCAGGAAATTATTATGGCCTCCCAACCAACTCGATGTTGAGAGAACAAGTGTTTTGCTCCCACTGAAACTATAGGTGTTGTAGTTGTTCAAAAGGTTGACTGAAATAACATCATCAGCATCTAAGTTCTCCTCGATTCTTCCATACAACTTCCGGAAAGTGGGGAGGGCAGCAGTACGCATCCATACAATAAGATCCTCTTGATCACTTAGCTAATCCATAAAGAAAAAAAGCAAGGACAAAAAAAATTAGTATCAGATTTGGAGGAAATGTACAGAAGGCTCAACTAAAATGACAGAAAGTGAGGTGTTATTGGAACATGAAGAGGATAAGAGATTGTCAAAAACTATAGATATTGGCGTAAAATGAAGAGATATATAAGGCCCTCCTGCATAGTGCACCATTAAATCTTTGGAGCGTTAAGAATTCTTACCTCTGATACAGGAAATAAAATACTTAGAACTTGTTTGGCAGCAAAGTTTAGGTCATATCATCATAAATGGGTCGACTGACATAAGTGATAACCCGCTCTTTAAGACACCAATTAAATTATCACAAGTCCACCCCTATGATAATATGATATCCATTGTCCATCAACAAAATTAGGGCGTGAATTTGCCTTATTTTACAAATTTACGACTAATTTATCATATTATCAAATCTGCAATGCAAAATTAAAAAAAAAATTCACCATTATTCTATAGCTGCTATGTAATCACTCACAGGGATATTTGGGTCAAGATTTGCACCACCAATTAGAGTTCCATTTTGAAAGTTGAAGGGATAAACTTCTTTCCCAAATTTATGATCACGGTCGCTTTGCCATGCAATATTCTTTCTATTCACTCTCAATTCATCTATCCCACGGAAGAAAGTGTACGTGTCATTAAACAAACTCCAAGCAATCAAACCACAAGGCACAACTGGATGACCATTGTTAACATCTTCAGGGGAGCACGTACTTATACCATCGTACTTCAGTCCATGCAAAAGCTGCTGATCACTTCGGCTTTTAACATACCTTGATTGAAATAAAGGAGTTGAATAAATATGGTAAAGATTCACATTTAAATGAAAAAGAAGAATAATTCTAATATTGGAGCATTTCTTACCGTCTGTGGTTCTGGTAGTAGTTATCAAGCTGGTAGTAGATGTATATTGGAGCTGTCATATGCTTTTGAATCTATAAATTGTGACAGATGATATTTAGTAGAAAGGTCATGATATTTATGCATGTTGAATGTAAATGCAAGTTAAAGAATACCCAAAAAGTAAGAGAAAAGGTCTGGATGATAATCCATGAGCTCAAAATATTAAAAGATCTGCAATGCCAAAAGCGCTTACCTATTCAAATGTCATGATTTCCAAATCATCATGTGCCTCTTTAAAGTCATAAAATCAAACTAACTATACTTTCAAGGAAAATGGAGGAAAAAGGAAGTTTCAAACAGACCGTGTTTGCAATTTTAAAGTATTATCTGCTAAGTAATTAGTAATTTGTATTTGAATTATGATGAATGAAAAAATGGAGTCGATAATATCATGAAAACTAAATATAATTCAAGAAATAAATAACCAATGCCAACAGAAATCATCACCTTAAAGTGCTTGGTGCAATTCTTAGGAATAGAACTATCCTTGATGTATGCCAACTTATTGCTTCTTAGGGGTTCTGGCACACATTCAGCATCATATCTATACACAATTTCAACAACCTGCAGAGATGATATCCACCAATCTTCAGGCTCATATTTCTACACCACAATTACCAATAAAAAAACTAACATGTACACAAAATTCAAGGGGTGAAAAAGGTTTACACTTTGTGAAGCATGGAGACAAAGTAGCCCGATCGGAATAAAGATCACGCCAAACACAAAAAACATTGAGATGACCTGTGGAGAACAAAGCTCAACGAAATTTGAGAAACCAAAAAACAATGCAAATTATGTGATTATCTTATATTTTATATCTGCAAGAATTAAAAATTTGGGGACCATAAGCTTACCCATGGAGGCGTTAGGACGGGTTTACAAGCTGGGAGGTTTTGTTGAGTAAATTGGTGCATAACTGCTAACAAGAACACTTATGAGTATAAAAAAAATATCCAATTTTAATGAGTAATTTGAATTCAACCACCCAATATTTCTCGTCAGCAGACTTCCAGTGTATAACATAGAACTAATATGCTAAAACAAGGGTTTGAAACCCCAATTCGTTAGATATTATCATTATTGTAACTGTAAATATAGACCAAGAATAAATATATGAGGGGTTCTAAAGATAGAAAAAGGAAAACTTACATTTGGAGCGGCGCTGTCGAAGCGACACCGTATCGTTTTCGATTCCAATTGAGGTGGAGGAACTTCCTCCCTCCATTTCCATATAATCAGCAACTAGTATTAACAATACACTGTACTTAAATGATCCAATAAAAGGGTTCTATTGTTTTTAGGAAAGGAGACTGGCTATAGAGCGAAAGAAGATCGAAGAGTGATGGCAGAAAATTTCTCGTAACAGAGCAGAAAATTAAAATGATTCACGATCTGGGTGAAGAAGAAAGCTAAAACTTTAGGTAAAAGCGGATTGCAATCTCGTCAATTTTCAACTGGACCAATGCGACTTATTTCTTTCTACCGACGATTTTAGGTCAATTTTGAGTGACGCATACTCAACTTTATTCTTTTTATTTTTTTTATTTTTATTTTCGTGAAAGCTGTTTTTGGAATTTAGATGTAGTGGTTAAGGGATTAGTTGGGGAGTCAATTCGTCTTTTTGGTGATAAATAAAATAACGACATTTTTTTTATAAATAATAAAAAAATAACATGGCAATATATAATAATTAATAAGTATGGTTATATTGTGTTGAATTATATATATATATATATATATATATATATATATATATATATATATATATATCTCAATTGTAAGGTGATTCCATGAATAATATAATCATTGATATTTATGTCCATCACTACCTCTCATGCATTTTTTTTTAAAATTATTTTAATATAGTAAAAAAATTTAGTGGAACATAAATAGTTTTGTTCTGGTTTTTGGTTTAAATATATAATACAGAGTGAATAACATTTTTTGTTCTCCTTATGGGCTCAATTTTGTACTGTCCCTCTTAAATCTTTGGTAGCAGATTTGTGTCTCTTATCAGTGTAGTGTAACACATTCGTCCCTCTTAGATTTTATAGCAGATTCGTCCATTTTATCAATGTAGTGTAACACATTTGTCCTCTTAAATTCAAAATACGCAAACTTTCGTCCATTTTAGAATATATTATGGATTTAAGTGATGTATTGTGTATTTAAAAGGAACTACTATGTTATACTACATTGATAAAAGTGACAAATCCGCTATGAAAAAATTTAAGCGGGACGAACTTGTTACACTAGATTGATAAGATGGATGAATATGTTACACTACATTGATAAGAGTGACATGCTACAAAAAATTTTAGAGGGACGAAAGTGCAAAAGTTAACCCATAAAAAGTACCAAAAGTGCGATTTACTCATATATAAACAACATATAGTAGTATATATCGGATACGGATATGTAACGGATCGGATCAGTCTAGATCCATATTCACTCCACAAAATTCGAATCACATATCTTTTTAATCGGATCAGGTCCATCAAATTATTATTCGAAGAATTATTCTAATTAATCGGATCAAATTTGGATAGGATCGGATCTGGATTTAAATCCACCCCATTGACAACCGTATTAGTAATATTACTAATATAATTCAACCCCTCTACACTAAACCTTAATTCCCTTCCCACACTAGAGATGTCCTAATATTACCTCATTTTCAATATCTCATTCCCATTTTAGCTTAAATGTGTAATTTATTTCCTCCACAATTTGGTTATTGACTAATAAAATAATGGAGGTAAATGACAATTTAATCCCATCTGATAGTATTCAATTAATGACATTTTTAAACTAAAAAAATATATGAATTTACTAAACTGTTCCTTTTATATGTGGCAATTTATCATCATATGTTATGATAAATGTGACAATTTAGTCCATGTGTTATGATAAATATTTCACTTTAACCCCCTTCCTATGTTACACAAATATTTTTCATGCTCATTATCAATTTCGACAAGTGAGATACACTCTCCAATTGAAGGAGATCATTGTTCATTAAAATTTTTTCTTTGGGAAGGGGGGTGGGGGTGGGGGTGGTGGCGGTGGTGGTGATGGTGCCATAAGATAGATCTATGGTAAAAAAAAAACAATTTTCCCATTATAAATATCACATGATGATAAAATATCATCAGCTCTATACTTAACCATAGTAGTTAAATCATCACATTTCTCATAATTTAGTTTCCATGGTTTCCATTAAATAATTAAAAAAGAAAACATGAAACATCATCACATATTTTCTTGATTTGTTACCACTATTTGAAATTTATTTCACGTGATTTGTAAAATAAAAAAGCCCAAAAAAATATACAAAATTAACTTTTTTTTCCCATGTTATTAAAATATCAAACTAAAAATTAAAAGCACTTCCTCACAAGCTTCAACTATGAATCGAGTTTATATATTTGGATCTTAAACTATATATAAAATTTGCATTTTTTGATCTTTTCTAGAAGACATTTCAAAGCATTATCTTGTGTTTATGTATTTGGGGGCTATGGTCAAAATGCAGATGTCACCTTGTCCTTAAAAACTGTTGCAATGAAAAAAATTAAATGAAAGAATAAGATGATAAGGAAAAGTACTATAGTACACACACACACATATATATATATATATATATATATATATATATATATATCGATCATTTGAATCTCACTTTCTATTCACCATTTTCTTTTTTCTCTCTTTGACTGTGGATATAGGCGATGACAGTGTTGGTTATTTATTTTTGGGGTCTGCACCCCTGAATTTAGGCCTAATTATCAAAAAACCCTCTTTCTTCAAAAATTACATAAACAACCCCCATCAGACGGTCTTTAGTGAAAAGGTAATTTTACGTATTGATTTTTCACGCTGTATGTATGTATGTATGTTGCTTGGTTGTTATTATTTCTTTTTTGCTTTCAACTGATCAGTTGTTGTCTATGAAAACTTGGTCTAGTTTTTAATGTTGTTCTAGCTGCAGGTTGTTCGTATCATAACCAAACCAACTTTGATATATATTTGAATGTTTATTATTTATGAAATTTAACTTTTTTTCTCTTCACATTAGATAGTATATATATAAGGTAGTTTAATTAAAATATCAATTTAGTTTTCATACAGAAAACTTGAATCACTTTTAAATTATTCAATCATGAATACAAAAAAGACTCGAAAGATTATAGCCATGTTTGGATACAATTTGACTCATGTGTTTTGTGGTTTCCGAGTTTTAACGTAAGCTTAAATATTGTCTAAATAAAAACTCGAAAGTAGTATTTTGACATAACACATGGTTTGTGTGTCTGTCCGGAAATGTAAATTAATTTTAGATGTGTTTTCAGTGTTTTTGTTCAGAGGAAACATATTGAATGGAACCATTACTACAGTTTCTTAAAACTTAAAAAAAAGTGTTGGCTATCTGAAAATCATGTGAGACTATATATATATGTTATGTGCTTTTTATGAAAATGAAGAATTTTGAATTTTGATAACTTGTAAGGACCAAGCTAAAATGCATCCAACATGTTCATCATAATAATCTGTTCTTTCCAATTACTACTACTAACTTCTGTGTACATATATATTTTCATTAGAACTTATTTTACCTAAATTGAAAAAACACAAAAACTAAATCAAACTTTGTAGACATCACCCAAAGTGATTAATTACACAAAACAAAATATATATTAGCATTACCATGCATGATCAAATTACATAACTTAATTAAAATTAAGAAGACAAAAAAAAAATTTAATTTTAATTTCTCCATATATAAACATTACGCATTAATATAAATTTATATAATCGAATGTCCAATTGTCCATGTCACAAATTAAACACTATTTGAAATAATTAACTGTTAGGCTTGACATGCTATATATATATATTCATTAATTCATGTATAATATAATTAAACTAGTACTTAATTAATTAAAGCCAGAGAGCACCAGCGTCCTTGAGGAGAGGCACAAGTGTGCCGTTAATGTGGCAGCCCATGACCGCCTCAATGCCGCCCAAAAACTTCCCGCCGACAAACACCGCCGGGACAGGCTGACGACCACCACCGCCGGCGAGACTATAGAGAAGAGCGTGGATATCACGTCCAGACGAGTCACGGTCAAGCTCCACGATTGTGGGACCCACGCCGAGTCCAAATAACAGCTGCTTCACCACGTGGCACATGCAGCAACCGCTTATGGTGAATACCACCACCGCGTTGCCGGAGACAACTAAGCTAACCTTCTCGTACACCGACGACGACGCCGATTCCTCCATCCGGCCAATAGATGATGATGATGATGATGACAACATAATTAATTATTTTTAAATTAATTCCAAGGGGAGCTAATTAATCAAATCACGGCAGGCATAGAAATGACAAAGGCGTGCATTGCATTTATATATATATATACAGAGAGAGATAGAGATAATATTTCAAAAAATAAAAAGAAAAAGAAACAGTTGCTCCTGAATGTAATACACAATATGGCATATATACGTGGTCTATGTGGGCCAGGCCAATTACGATTTACATGGGCTAGCTAGCTAGCATGCACTGCATTGCATACTACCACTCAAGCATGCATCATTTTTACATGAGAAATAATAAATGTGAAAATTATCAAAAGTAAATAAATTTAAATGTGAAGGTTGCAGAATACATGTATAGCTTTATTGTACCATTACGGCAATTTCTGATGGCTGTCATCTTTCTTACACGTCTCATTGTACTTTTTTTTACCTTTATATATATATATATATATATATATATCACCGATCTCTCATTGTACTCATAAATATATGTATATTACTATAACATGTGTTTTGTGACAATTTTTGTATAATTAATGATCTTTGTGTGAACTGACAAACATTACATTGTAAAACATTTAAATTTTAGTGATAAAATAATAAATGATAAAGTATTGTCACTAAAATGAAGTATATAGACACATTAGTGACAAAAATTTGAAAATTTTGTCATAATTAATATTTAGTGATATCCCAAAAATACAATTAAAAAGTTGTCATTAATTGTCAATAGTGACAATTTAAGTCTCATACACTTTTCACATAATATTTAACTTAAAATATATTTTATCACTATTGCACTTGCCACTATTAAAATTATTGTTACAAAACTAAGATTTTTGTCACTAAATATATATATGCAAAAAGTGACAATATTAACAATGCCACTTATTATTTTATCACTAAAATTCATTTTCATTGTGAAAAGGATTTAATTAACATGTACTAAATATGTATTATAGAATTCTTTTATTTTAATTTTATGAAATAAGATTATTATTACTTTAAAATAAAACACAGGTGAGAGAGGGATTGGGAAAGTTGCTTTTGCAGGAGAGGCAGCGTGATCCGAGCATGAGCATCATGCAGAAACGGTTTGTTATTATAGGACGGAAATTGCATGCTGTGTGATTTACTAACGTACTAATTACTGAAGGGGTTAAAAGTAATTACTGCTTCTAATTAATTGATTCAAACCGACAACCCGACAAGTAACTACTTTACGCCGTCGTTTTGACCCTCAGCAACCTGCTGCATGGGAAATACGCTACACAACATAACATGCATTTTTTGCACTCTTGGGGACATTGCTGACAGTAACGCCGTTCATTCTTGGGCTCTGTAAAATATCTTCTTCTTAATTTCATTGAGGGAGGGAGATAATCTTTATCTTCCTCCCTTTTCTGATCCGATACTGAATTATTTTGACCATCATACCCTCCTCCTTCCCTCCCTCCCTCTTTCTTTTTTTTAATTAATTAAGTCAAGTAGTCAACTATATATGGGAAATTCAGATTTGTGGTAACTAGAATAATTTTTTTTTAATAATATGAAGACCTTTTCAGTTCCGGCCATTCCCTAGTGGGCCAAAGGTTACTGGGCCTAGATCCTGATATTAAAACCAAAAAATAAAAAGTCCAACTCAATTTTTGGCATAATTAAAGAGCTGAGGTTCATTTAGTCGACATATATGTGAAATGTGATGTGGTCTTTTTGTTTTGGTTACATTTATGGTTTATCTACTTACCAGTATTTTCCAGTAATTAATTGTTACCCCTCAATTTAGTACATAGACCCCTCCTCCCAACTCACTTCATCGATCTCTCACGAGTATGATATTTCATTTTTTAGCTATTTTTGAGAATTAATATACTTACATAAAAAAAAAAAAAAAATTCCTTAAATAACGATCTTGTTTTGTTTAGGTAACCACCATATGTCATGTTAGAAAGTCAAGCAATCAATTATGATATTTGTAGAAGAATGAAATAGCTTTAAGGATGTATATACTTGTAAAATTTGCTGACTAAAATAATATTTTTAACATTAAAAGTTATACAAAAAAATTCATGGTTGAATCTTTTAAAAATTAAATAAGTTTGTTATTTAATTATCTATCTAAAAAATAATATGTTAGAGAAAATAATATGTTAATATTTAGTTAATATTTTTGCCCTTAAAAAATCAATTGATTAGATCTTTATTATAATAAATGGACCAAATTTGAAATTCGCCTAGGACCTCCAATGTCTAGGACCGACCCTGCCCCTAACATGGTAGATGGTAGCCACGAAAATTCCCATTTAGGAGATATGGAAGGAGTTATACATATAGAAAAAGCATATACAACAGCTTTTAGAGACTACTGTTTGTCTGTCACTAACAAGGAAAAATCCATTTGTTCTTCGTCTTGCTTTTTCTGCTGGCATAGGTGGTCTACTTTTTTGCTACGACACAGGTAATTTATTTCCATCACCGCATGCATATCAATTTTGACTTATAAATCTAATTTTGACTTTATCCTTATCCGTAATTTTGCATGTAGCAGGGGTGATATGATATCAGGTGCGCTTTTGTAAATTAGAGATGACTTCAAGTCTGTGGATACCGAAACTGTCTTGCAGGTTATTCAACATCAAAATTATCCTTAATTACTAGTATTTTACATTTCCATTAATTTGATAAATTTAATATATATATATATACTAGAGGTGTTTTTGAAGTTTTGCACAAGTTAAAATTCTGTGACTTTATGAGTAGCTTTTTTAGGAATTTTTTCTTGTGTATTAATAACAAGACCTGTCACTCTTTTTTTCAAGTAACACAAGAATACTAGTACAATAGTGAAAAGAGTTTTTCTTGATACTTTAAATACATGAGTGTAACACTGTAACTTATTAAGTTAAGGTGTTATCTTTGACAATTAGCTCTTTGCTGAATATGACTGACTGTACAGTGTAGTACCCAACTCAAAAATTAAAACAAGTGATGACATAATAATTGTTCATTAATTTGATTAAAACAGGAAAGCATAGTGAGCATGGCAGTGGCAGGAGCTATCATAGGAGCCGCCATATGAGGGTGGTTTAACGACAAATGCGGGCGGCGAACCGCTATTCTACTAGCCGATTTTCTCTTCTTTGTTGGGGCAGTTCCCATAGCTGCAGCCCCAAATGCGTCAGTTACTTCTGATTGGTGGCCTCCGAGTATTTGTTGGCCTCGGACTGGGGATGGCCTCAATGACTGCTCCACTCTACATCTCAAAGGCATCTCAAATGTCTTCCTTAAGCACAGGGCAGAGAAGAAGAAACCCAAGAAATTCTAAGAAAGATATACCCATCAGAAGAAGTTGATAACGAAATACAAGGTCTTGAAGAATCAGTTAAAAGAGAGGCTATAGAACAAAAGTCATCTGAGAACATCACCTTTGTCAAACTACTTCAGACAAAAGCTGTTCGAATGGAACTCATAGCAGGTGTAGGACTGCAAATATTCAGCAATTTGTGGGAATAAACACTGTCATGTTTTATAGTCCTACCATAGTTCTGTTGGCTGGCTTTGCATCAAATCAAACGGCACTTCTACTTTCACTTGTAACTGCAGGGCTGAAAACCTTTGGCTCACTCGTTAGCATATATTTCATAGACATGGCAGGAAGAAAGAAACTAGTGGTTATGAATTTATTTGGTGTTTTGGTTTCACTTGGTGTTCTGTTGGCAGTTTTTCATGAAACTAGTTCTCATGCACCTGCTGTGAGTTCGATTGAGATGGCTCATTTTTGGAAGTATACTTGCCCTGATTATCATTCTTCGAGGTCCTCGATGTCTTGGGATTGCATGAAATGCTTGAAAGCTTCGTTTTCGACTTGTGGTTTTTGTTCATCATCAAAGGGTAAGGTACACTAAACACTTCTGTTTCTAGGGTGAATTACACAAACAATACATATAATATAGTAAAACTACAACAAGACCCTTTATGTTTGAGAAATTATACAAACAACCCCCGAGATATGCAACTCGCCACGTTTACAACTCTACTATGAAATGACCAAAATTGTTTAGTTTAGAGTACATAAATACCATCGGTTTAGCTGAAAGTACATAAATTCCCTCATTTACAACCCCAGCCCACGGTTACTATTCCTATACATTACTAACTAAAACACTCTTGAACTATGAACTTAAAACAATTACCCCTAAGGTTTTTGCTGTGTTGCATTGGTATTTCCGTCAACAAAATCTAAAAATGTTGACTGAGGGGTACTTGTGGAAATTCAACTTAACTTTTTGATGACATCATCAATCACCCTTACAATGTCTCAAACGGAAGAAGTCATGCTATAATTTGATCATACTCTTGCTTGTGGAATTTGACCTTGTGTTTATGTATAATCTATCCTATCCCGTGGATAGTTCTTACGTAGACCTGATCTAGTTAAAATTACTAGTCATTGTGGTTAGGAATAACATCACATCATTCACTGTGGAACCAAAAGAATGATGTGATGCTACTCTTAGCCACAAGGTCTAGATAGTTAGCAATATTTTGTCACTCGAGTGACTGACTTTACTAAACTTTGGACAGCTACTTCCTGGGGCATGTGTAATCTCCAATTCCACAATGTCAAGGACAAAACAGGGAATGGTACCCAAGGGGGCTTTGGATGGATGGCCTAGCATTTTATATAGGAGTAGTATTCTTTTCACCAGGCATGGGCACAGTACCATGGATAGTAAATTCCGAGATATACCCTCTTCGATTCCGTGGAGGCATAGCTGCAACAGCTAACTGGATATCGAATCTAATTGTGGCTCAATCTTTTCTATCCTTAACAGAAGCAATTGGGACATTTTTCATGTTTGTTTGGAGTTGTTTCTGTAGTGGCCTTGCCTTTTGTTCTGGTACTGGTGTGTGTTCCTGAAACTAAGGGGCTTTCGTTTGAACAAGATGTTGGAGATGAGAGATTTGCAGTTGAAATTTTGGGAGGGAAGGTTTGCTCCTGTAAATTATTTGAATGTTTTTTTGTAGAAGGGCTTTCTAAACACTTCTGCTGATTCACTTAATACTCCTAATGTTAACATTTCTTGCTCCTTTTCTTCCCATCAGTTCAATTATTTAGCCCTCGAATTATCGACCACGTTCGGATTCGTCCTCATTTGTATAAATTTCTAGAGGAATACATATCCAAAGTGACAGTAAAAATTACAAGAAAACAAATGAAAGCACACCAAGGAAAAAATACTAACTTGTGAGAAATAAACTATTTTTATTTCATAAGCTCATCTCAAACATTTTCTTT
The DNA here is from genome assembly GCA_003313485.2 of Penstemon barbatus. NCBI lineage: Eukaryota > Viridiplantae > Streptophyta > Magnoliopsida > Lamiales > Plantaginaceae > Penstemon > Penstemon barbatus. The sequence goes on from CM064877.1 coordinate 864,235, forward strand.
GCTTGCTAATAATGTGCCATTACAAGTTCCAAGCAGCATATGTATATCCACTTCCCAAAGGACAAATGAAGGGGAAAAATTAGAGATTTGAGAAAAAAAGAACAAGTTGGAGAGCCATGAAAATTAAATGCTTACCGCGAATCAGTTTAGAAGAAATGAGAATCAAAAGATAGCCTTTTTTTTAACCTTCCCTACCAAGACAAATGCAGAAATTATCAATCAATCAATCAATCAATTAATCAAAACATACATACATATATAAAGAAATAGTTTTGTAAAAGGTAAAAAAATCACGTCACCTGCATTATATTATAATATGAGTCAGACTGACTCAGTCCACCCATTAAATTAAATAATAACTTGTTATAACCCTGATTTTTAATGGCTGGGTAGTAATCCATTACAGCGGGAGCGGGAGAGACTGACTTGACTACTGGCTCGGAGCGAACTGAGGAAGATATGAATAAAGAGTGTTTGAGATTGATTAGCCTTAAATCGGCCCAATTTTGGTACTGATACGGCCCAGCCCATATCAGATGAAAATAATTTCTACTGTCCATTATTTTATGGCCCAATCCCAATCCCGATTCTAATTCTTCAATTCTTTCATCCCTACACTTTATTATCACTTAAAAGTTAAAAAGACTGTTCAGTATCATTTAACAATTAATTGTAACAATGTGTTGTAATCTTTTGACTCAGCTTGTACAATTAAAAACAATGATTGTGAATGAATTAGAAAAATCTAGGATTAATTGAGATCTTACCAAATTAATAAGACTTCCTTGGTTGACTAGAATACGACTAAATATTCATTTAACGCCTAAATGTGCATTTATATATATATATATATATATATATATATATATATTCCAAAAAAAAGGTAGTGGCTAATGCAAGATGGTATGGTCCAAATTGGATTTGGACTGCAGAATATGACCAGCACACACAAATTAATGATAATGATATTAATGATCTCCTATATATATATTTTATCACCCGATCTCATCATAAGCTTTAGGCAGCAGCTTGACATTGCTAGCTAGCTCTTACTTTCTAGCTAGACGCACATGAAGAAGAATGTTAATATAATAATTATTACAAAAGAGGATTAAATTAAAGAAATCAATTAAGAAGAATATATAATCCATGCATGTTAAACTTAACAGACATATATATATAGTGCTTTATTTTATATATCAAGGGAAAAATGAAAAGAAGGGAAGACCAAATTGTACAAACAAGTAAAAAGACGTGGTAAAATAGTACAAGCATGAAAAGCAAGGGGATCTAATTATATATAATTTCCATTATATAGTACTGTAGTATATATAAAGGGAGTACTGGTGCTTTACGAAGACCACGACACGTGCAAGTGTATGGTCATCGAGAAGTCAGTCAGCTTCTCTATCCCACGCCTCACTGTCCTCTAGGACTTGGACACGTGCCCATGCTTCCCCTAATTAACATCATTTTTTTTTTTGATAATTTTTTCTTCCCCTAACATTAAATAGGTAATCTCTTCATGTTCAATTATTCAGTCATACGAAATACAAAATGTATTATACTTGTTCTGTTTATATTTGATACCAAATTTTAATTATATCTATTCTCAACAAATTAAAGATGGGAGTTGTTGCTGCTGACAGACATGGAGACAAAAGATGTGGTCCAATAACAAAAGATTTGTAAAACATAAAGAAACAACCGTTGGATTGTTCGGTAGTAGTTTACATTAATAATTAAATTATTATTCAATTCAGCTCAGGTTGGATAAGATATATATATATATATATATACTCAATTATAATATTTTGAGTAAAATGGAAAAACACTCCATGTCATGTCATGTGTTTCTTTTAATTAATTGGTTGAAATTTCACCGTCTTATTTAACTTGTGCTAATTAATATTAGTATTTTACAAACTAAAATGCTCCTCCTATCCTATGTACTGTATTTTAAAAGTAATTAATGTTTGACTGAATGGGGTTACCGGATCTACTATTGCAATCTTTCATTCCGAAAAAACATTAGTAATTTTTTTCTGAAGATGTAATTAAGTTATAGCCTTCTCCCTAAAATTTTGAATGAATATCTAAACAGTCCCTATGTACATGTGGTTAGGGCTGTCAATGGGTCGGATTCTGGTCGGATCAGGCTCGTCCAAATCCGACTCCATTTATATCGGATCGAATTCTGTCGGATTCGGATCTTGTTCGGATTGTGCTCGGATTTAGATTTTTTGAATCCAACGGATCTTGGTCGGATTTGGCCGGATATCGGATATTTTTCGGATCCAATAAACTTGTATTTAAAAAGTTAAATAAATATTTTTTTCCTAAAATAAGTTTATTATCTTTTCAATTTTATTTAATTTTAGCTCACATTTTCAAAGTTTATTTACTATATTCATATTTGTAGAATGAAATATTGGTTTAAATAAATTTATAAACGAATTATAAATTACTATCTTCTTAAATTGACGTTGAAATATTATTAATGATACTTATTTTTATAAATCATTTTGTATATATATCTTTCTTTTTATTTGTTGTCGGATACGGATCTTCAACGGATCGGATCGACCTAAATCCATATTCGCTCCATGAGTTTCGGATTTCGGATCTTTATAATCGGATCAGGTCCATCAAATCTCTAATCGGACAATTATCCTAATAAATCGGATCGAATTCGGACGGATTCGGATTGAAATCCGCCCCATTGACAGCCCTACATGTGGTTATGATGGGAAATTACGTACGGTGAGGTTATATTGGGCCCGATAAGAAATTAATATTTTTTGCAAGTGGCCCATTATTTTGTACATCACCCATGCATATGTATATGCATTATAAAAAAATAATGATGAAATTGGCAGGAAGCAATGAGACACATTATTACTACTTGTACGGACATAAATTACTCTTATTTAATTTTATAACTTTCTTTATCCGTTATCCCTTTTTGTAGGATGGATGGATGGATTATTGTTAAAAAAATGAATCACCCTTTACTAAAGTACGTCTTTAGGCTTTTGGGATAATGAAGAGCAGAATCCTCAACTTGGCATTTGGGTGGTGGAGAAGACTCTTCTATTTTTCTTTTAAATTAAAACCACATTGATCAAATTGGGCTTTCCCTTTTCATATTTCTTGGAGCAAATCATCACTTTTGATGAAATTTTCAATTATATATATGTATATATACTGTGCATTAGATTCATACAATTCCATATTAATCGATCTTAAATACTAGTCTCTAAGAATTTGATGTCGTTATCGACCACTTTTACATTCTAACTTTCTTTTTGGTAAGCTTTAACATTTTAACTAACTTTGAGCTATATCTTTTTTACTTTTATGTTAATTATGTGAGTAATTATGCTAAAAGTTAGGGACAACCGTAATTAGTTATTTATTCGTATAAGAGTTCATTCTTCATCCATACAAACTCGCCCAAAATATCAATCTTCTCATTTGATTTTAGAAACCTAATTGGACTAAAATTTGCCTACAATGTGCAATTTGCACTGGGAATTAATTAGAAGATAAGTTCAAATAGTAAACATTGATATATAAATATGTAAATGTTATTAGAAGTTGATGATAAAAATCATAATTGGTCCAAAAACTAAAGGACTCTGGTGTGTGTAAGACCTATCCGGAAAAAGTGAATGAATGTAGGAGGACAAAAAATCACACATGGATATTTTGTACATGAGTATATATATATATATATATATATATATATATAATACTAGTAAAACCTTAGTTAAAATCATACTAGATTAGATCTTCAAATTTCAGACGTGGATCCATAATCCATATATAGTTATCCAATTCAGAAAAAAAGATTTGAAGCATATATATTTATTAGAACCTTAGTTAACGTCCAAAAATCATTGATTGTATTTAATTTTCTTTGCTTTCTTGGAATTTAAATTCGAAATGAATTAAGGGGAGACACCCTCTGAGCATATTTATAGGTCTTTGGAGTTTGAAAAGTTGGGACACAAGGAAGCAATCCCACTGGAATTTCGGGTTTAAAAGTCGGGTCAATCAATACACCTTCTTCTTCTAGCCCGCCCAGCCCATTTTTGTTTTCATTATTTATTACTAACTATTTCTGGCGACTTAATTAATAGTATTATTAAGTTGAAAAGTATATAAGTATAAGACTAGTTTTGGACAATATATTTTTATTTGTGGTTGGTCTTTAAACTACCATACCAAAAACTGTAAGCATAGATTAAATTAATAAATAAATCATTTAATTTTTATAGTACTCCTATTTATTAATTAAGCCAAACAAAATAGGAGTAGATTTTTTTCTTTTTTGGATTGATATATGTGGTTATCTATAGTTTTTCTTCATTATTAAATTTTGTAATTTTGTCGCAGGAGCTGAGCTGAGCTGAGCTGAGCAAGTAGACTTGCAGGCTTTGGTTTTTAGCTTTTTGAAGGGAAGAGATAGCACTGCAAAAAAGCTTCAAACGAAGCAACCAATCCCCTCTTTTCAAAGTAAGTGCTCTGTATAATCGTCATCAATGCACAGCTGAGCCCCCATTGATTTTTCTCTCTCCTAAACCCTAATTCAGATTCAATCTACTTTTTCTTTACTTTTTTTTTTTTTTTACCTTCCCCCCTCTCCATTTCAGCTAGAATTCATGACAACAAAGGCATGAAATTGTTGTTATGGAGGTAAATGAGATTCAATGTAAGTTTCCGAGAATGAGCAACGGTAACGGAAGATCCGACTCCACAAAAATGGACGGTCAGTATCCAGATGATGAAGAAGAAGGAGAGCACAAAAGAGACGTCGGCACAGCTAAAATCAACGCCGCTTTTGGTGCCGGAGTTGGTAAATTCTACGGCTGGCCGTCGTCGCGAATAGTTAGGGTTTCACGAGCCTCCGGTGGAAAAGATCGCCACAGCAAAGTTTTGACATCCAAGGGGTTAAGAGATCGGCGCGTGAGGCTTTCCGTCAACACAGCTATTCAGTTCTATGATTTACAAGATCGGTTAGGGTTTGATCAGCCGAGCAAGGCGGTGGAGTGGTTGTTGAAGGCGGCCGCGACTTCTATTGAGGAGTTGCCTCCTATGAATGCGCCGTTTCTGGACACGTCGCCTAAGCAACTGAGCGATGAGAAGATGTCAAGTACAGGCGGAGGAAGCGATCAACTCGGCCTCGACTCAGTCGATATGGATCCGAGTTACCCTAACCACCAACAGCAGTCGCAGCACGTGACGAAAACAAAATCTTCAGCTTGTAGTAGCAATTCCGAAAACAGTAAAGGTTCGGGTCTATCACTGTCCAGATCTGAGAACCGGGTCAAAGCTCGGGTTAGGGCAAAGGGAAGGGTTGCGGAGAAAGAAAAGGAGAACGAATCTTCTTCTATTGCTGCTTCTTTGAACCCTGTTTCTCATGCTACTTCTTTCACGGAGCTTTTGAACTCAAATGGCGGTGGTAATATATCAAGCAGGCAGTGGTCCTCAGCTCCAATGGAGTACTTCACTACTGGGCAAACGCATTTGGCGGCGAATCCATTGTTTAGTGTAGCGGGTGACAGCCACTTTTCCTTTGTTCCAAACAACTTAGTGTCTGTCGAGAGTAACGGCGACACTAGCAACAACCATCACCATAACAACAGCAGTGAGTACAACCTCAACTTCACAATCTCTTCTTCTGGTAATTCTTCAGGCCTTTCTGGCTTCAACAGGGGGACCCTTCAGTCCAATTCTTCGTCTCCGTCTCTGTTACCTCACCTTCAGAGGTTTCCACCCGTAGACGGATCTCCACAAAGTTTCTTCATTAACACTGCCGCACCTCCCACGGAGAATCACCACCAATTTCTCTCTGGATTCGATGGCCGCTTACACTTCTCCTACGGCGAATCTGGCCACAGAGGAGGAAAGGGAAAGAACTGATTACAAAAAAAAAGCTGCTTCTTTTAAAGCCACTTCATCATCCTGGTAATTCATCTCAATTAACTCGTATTTATGACCATTTAAACTTGTTTATTTATTAATTATGTTCTTGATTTGAATTCCTGTTTAATTCTCCTCACATGGGTTTAAGGGTTTCTTCTGTTATTATCCCTTTTGCTTGCATTAAGGTGCTTTTTGGATTTGACAAGTTGCAGTACTATGTACAGTTTTTCATTTTTCTTGGTTTCAGAAAAAGGGCAGAACTATTGGAGTATTATTTAGCCATATTTTATCATCTCTCTCCATTAATTACGTTAATATAATACCCTCCGCATGGATACCTGCGAATGGGGAACGGCTGGTTGTCTCTTTGTTTGGTTCCCTTCTTTCTAACATGTCTACGGCGGAGACAGGTGTTGCTGTGTGAGTGAAAGGTGCGCACTTTAGCATTTAATGGAGGCGTTTAATTACCATGTGAGGTTGCTGTAGGATTGTAGGGAACCTTTTTCATTCTTAAGTTCTTTTTTAATTCAGAAAATGGTTTGTTTTTTAAAATTGTAGCCGGAGCTTAACACATGTCATTGTATCGGCGTTCTGTTAAGGTGTAGTTTTTCTCTCTCTAATTAACACCTTAATTAGGGTTTGTGTCTCCATTTCGTGTAGGGCTTATCTTGAGAAACTATAATATACCCAATCATTTATTTACGCCCGGTATAAACTAAACTAATTAAATAACCGAGGGACTTGAATTATTTATCCATATCGTTTTTTCTTGTCAAGTTATTCATCAAAAATAAAACATTGTTTGTCTCGTAATTTTCATGTCATTTTATTTGGAAAAATGCAATAAATCGTTGTATATTTTTACTTTGAAAAACAGTTGTTAAAAATTACTAGTGTCATATCATTCATTTAATTAATAATATAATTAATTTATTGTTCGGTGTTTAAAGAAAATTATACCAAAAGTTTAAGAAGAGGGTATAGTATATTTCTATAAAGATAATACTCTATCCGTTCCTTTTTATTTAACTGGTGCTTAGGTTTAGGTAATAAAAATAGATTTTTAATGTTTTGTCATTCATACCTTTAAAAGTAATGATATATAATTATTGATGTTATTTATTTATACAATAAATGAAATGTTAATTTTGAAGATAACTATTCTATTTTTAAAAAAGAGAATTTTATTTTAACACGTCCCAACAAGAACATAGGAGTAAATTCTAGACTAAATGAGAGGGAATATATGAAAATCTACTCATTAAGAATTTTAAAGACAACTACATTTAATGATGTATGATCTACCAATGGACTATTCCCTATATGTTTGGCTAGAGATTGATGCAGCAAAGTTCTTTGGATTTTATTACTGTAGTTTCACACACATCTTGTAAGGAGAGAGACATAGATTTATGGTTTAAGATCTTAAGAACTAGAAAATTGACCAATGGGGTTATATATTTGGTATAATACGAATTGAGTTATTTTGGTCAAATTTGATATGAGTTAGAATTTTTTCAATGGACGAGTTTTTCCTATTTATAGTTATACACTACTTAATTTTTAGAGTTCTTAATGTCTGAAATGTTTGGGTCTAAAGTGTCTATTTAACCCTTATATTTAGAGGAAAAAATGAAAGACATCGAACGAGACTAAGTTTTAAAATTTACAAAGAGTTTGTTTTTTCTATCTCAATGGCTTTTGTTAAAACTTTATTTCTTTTGAAATCAAATGCTTAATTATAACAATATACTCATAACCTAAAAAATGGCCCATAGGAGTAACTTTATGAGATAACTATTTACCCAAAAACATATGAAAAGTAAATGTGACTTGTGTTTAACTTATGCCAATTAGTTTTCTATGATTCAGTTTCTTGGCTGCTAGGGATGTTTTTCATGTAAGCAAGATTAGTAGTTGTAATCCCTATAATAGATTGGCTTCTTATTTAGATTTTTGCAGTAAATTATAAGAACTCGATATTTCTATCGCAAAATGAAATATATATTGGAACGATGATTTGCAACCTACAAAAATAAGTTTATTTTTTCAAGTAATTCAAGATTGTGCCATGATATAATTGAGACTATGGTTTTGGAGATGGACTGTCATGTGCAGGTTTAACCTCAAGAGTTGATGATTGAAAATTTACACTTGAGATAAACTTTTCTATACGTTGCTATTTAGGTGTTCGTATATCAAGTGATCATGTCTGTCTTTATATGACTACTTCTCTTCTAAGTAATGTTATATATCAGCCACATAAAACAATTTATGTAGAAAAGAACCTCCTAGGTTTTGCTAAGTATGGACCACTTTGAATTTGCATTTCTAGTATCTTGAGGAATGGTGAATAACTTCCAACATTTTCAGTTTCATCTTGGTTTTTCTGTTTCTCTCTGCATTTGACTTTCATGGGAAACTATCATCTATCCTGTTCTTGGTGTCTGTCACATTTGTTTCACAGCAGTACTTACTAATAAGTACATATGTGAATCAAGAAAAACTATAAATTGGGATGCATAGAAATGACACAAAATGCATTCTGGCCTTTCCCTTAAATTTTATACACGAACTAAATGAATTTTGATACATGTTTAATGCAGGTAACTAGGGATCGATGAAAAGTCCGAGCTAAGCATTGCTTTCCTTGGCTATAATGTTTTTGAATTCGGTATCATTTATCCATTCTCAAGTAATTTTAGGGGTTAATTAATATGATCTGGTTAGTTATTAATAATGGCAGCTGCAGGTCTTTTGTGTGTGAGAGGATAGTATGTAATTTATTGAATTTTCTATTTCCTGTTCAATTTGTATTTATGGACTAGTTAAAGTTCATATATATATAATTGTTTGTATGAATAGAACCATGTGAATCATTTGTTTGGATGGAGAAAGATGAATCACCTATAAAGAAAAGTTCTTCATTGGTAAATCTTCAGTCACTTTTATTTCTTCTATTTTGATATGATTCCCTAGCTTCCTGGTGTTAATGAGCCGAGTAGCATTGTTTTAACAGATCGAGATTCATTGATCTATGTCGCAGCAGGGATTTAGACAGAGTAAAAGACAAAAATACCCCTCCCTATATTTTGCCGAATTCCCAAAAAATTCCGTCTGCCATTTTAACTCTCACAAACCCCCTTGAGCTTTCCATTCAATAACAAATACACTCCCAGAAAAGAGAGGGTGATTCAAACTCGGAGATTGCAAGTATTGGTTCACACATCGCTTTTGAAATGACAATTTTACCCCTGACAGCGAAAGATAAAAACACCTCTTATGTTCTGTTTAACTCCTAAGAAACCCCCCTTATATTACTTTAACTCCAAAAAATTCTTCTGTATTTGATTTTAATTACCACAATCGATCCAAATAGTATATATTTGAGTTTTCAAAAGGAATAAAAAAAAAAAAAGCAATACGTGGGAGTAATTTTATCATTTCGCCAAAAGTCAAATTCTACTTAAGTTGAATGTCGTAATTTAAACCATACACATGGGAAATTTTTAGTAGTTAAATAATACAGGTGATATTTTTAAAATTAGACAAAACATATGAGTGTACATATGAGTGTTTTTGTCTCACTCATTTAGAAACTGACATAAGCGAAATTTACTCCCGTTGCTTGGACTTTTCTTTCTATTATTTTTAAAATTTTATTACTATTACCAAATATTCAAAATGCAAATATGAGCTACGGGACCAAGAGTACAAAAATGAACACTATGTTATGAGGTCAAAAGTGTAAAATTTGGATTGTAAAAACGCAACGGACCTGTTTGTTTGGTATTTGGAAAATTAGTTTGGTAGAGTAGTGGAGGTTTGTGAAGTAATCTCGATTTAATTAATGTTGAATGTTTGAGTTTTGAGAGAGTAGTTTGAGAAATAAAGTGGGTGTAAGTTTTATTTTGGAAGAGTTGGATTGTAAGTGTAAGACGTGTAAGACTTTATGTCAATCATGTTTGTTGTGACATAAATTGTATAAGAGATATGTAACTTTATGTCAAATCAGAGCAGAGTTTGTATAGATTTTGTTTAAAATAAGAAAATTGTTGTTTGTTTGACTTTTGAAAGAGTAGTTTGAGAAATTAAAAGACGAATATTTTATTTAAAAAAATAAAAAACATGTTTTTTTTTGACATTTTCTAAAATGAATTTTTTTTGGAAGCGCCAAACAAACAGGCCCAACATAATCTGAACCACAAGATATTTTAAAACTGAACCAAAAGCTCAATAATACTGTATATAATACGGGTCAACTATGATGAGGGCACAATCAACTCGAACTACAAATTGCCTCTAAGAAATACCACACCCATCTTTTGTACCTTTATTTTCTTCTCTGTGATAAGTTTTGTAATTTTTTTTCCTTAGGTATTTCAATATTTTTGACTTGAAAATAGTGGTTCGTATAGTTACATGCAGTGTTTTTAAAAACGGGTCGGCCATAAAGTTGAACATATTATTGATTATTGGTTCAATTTGTTAAATCGGTTTGACTATTAGTTTTGAGGGGTAAGCTGGATCGAATTGAGGGCCGATTATCGATTAAATCGGGCGAACTTGTCGGTCCAGTTCGGTTATAAAAACACTTGTTATAGGTAATAACTTGATTTTTTTTTTCTTTGTTTTCCAAGAGTTTAATCCCTTTTCAGGCGTATTGGACAAGTTATTTGAAATTCTCTTTTACGAACTTGGATATTTCATCTTAAACTATATTAACTCGTCGAATTTCATCCGATAATTTACCATTTTACATGAATTTAGTCTTAATATTAAATTTCTAATTTAATGAAAATGACGGTTCAATCATGTAATTAATTTTCGTATAATTGTTCATCTTAAAATTAGTCATGTCATTAAATGTTAGCAGTCATATAACAATTTAACGAACACATGCGTAATTTCTGTCTCGTAATTAACGGTGAAATGATATTTTGAAAAAGTGTTATATTACTAAATAAAATTCGATGAGGTGATATAATTTGAATTAAAACCCAAAATCACTAATTAGTTTGAAACTTTTCTGCAATTTTGCTGAAAAAATATATGTACAGAATTTAAGTCCCGGGATAAAGATTACTGATTAAAGATCTTTGGCAAATTGACACTGGGTGTAAAAGGGTTGGAGAAAGCATTGAACCTGAGACAATAATGCATGAAGAAGAGTCGGCGTCAATACTTGATTCAATTGACAATTGAATTGGGACTGTACTATCCCCCTTCTGTTATGTCCCCTGTGTGTGTGTGTGTCTGACTATAATTCAATTAATTAATATTATTAAATATAACATGTCCGTTATCCCACGGAAATTCAATCAAAACAGATAATCAATAATGGAATATCATTAGCTGGAAACACCTAGTTGATAATAGCTAAAAGATAACATTTTTTATGTACTATTAGAAAAATGGAAATGTGTTGTATAAGAGAAACTCAAGGAACATGTTTAGTCATGGGCATTAGAACAAACAGTAAACTGTTATAGGTTCTCTTTCCAAAATGAGGAGAGTTATTTTGATATTGTAGAAAATAAAATAATTTCTGAGACACCAAACAAACAGGTCAAAGAACATCACTTATTTTTCGAGCACGAAAAAAACCTTACAATTTTCTTGGACTAAAGGAAACAAATCCTTCAACTCCCATACAGCATTTATGGCATTAAATGAATTGAAAAATCGAATTTTAAATGCAACTACCCTAGAAACCAAAAGGAAAACAGGTGGGGCAAGATATTTTTTCTTTTCTTCGATTTTATACACACCTAGATTTATGATGAATTTATGCTCTGTCTCCAGCTAAATTTACATAATTATAAAAAAAAAGAAAAACTTCACAAATGAACTCATGCCCAATTTACGTTAGTCCACGACCAAAAACCACACACCATGTCTATATACACAGTAAAAGTCCTCGGGAGCAACTTTTATTTTCTGGCTCTAAACGGAGGGGATGGAAATCACCTCATTTGTCTCCAACACCAAATTGATTTACAAGAGCAAAATGTAAATAAAATTTGTCACCGAGACATTTAGAAACCACTATATTTCATCCCTAAACTGAAATCTCCAATGCATCTTAAAAAGTCATATAATAGCAAACTACAATCCCACTCAAACAATTCAAAATATATGATAAAAGGAAACAATTTCATAGGCCAAAAAGCGAAGAAGCCTTCATAAATAACTTTGCTTATGATAAAAATACCAGACACTCAGGATAAGATAATATCCATCCACATCACAATCTTACCATATAAAACTTCAAAATTATAGTTAGTCGTAGAAAACACCAAATTGGAGGTAAGAAAGCACCTCTTATAAATAGAAATGTCCGCCATATAACAGATTTATTATGGCAGTTAATCACTTGATATAATATGCAGCTGAAACTCATGATACATATCAAGTGAAACTTTAAAAGAACGTGATCATCATATAAGCATATAATCTTCGTACCTACAATATTCACATATAGATAACTAACAAAGACAGATGACTAACAAGTCAAAGGCTCATAATTCTTACAACATAATCCAGGTGTGCTAGGTGCGCCCTTAAAGCTCTTAAAGCATCCATAAGTTTTGAAGGTGGAAGCAATAATTTCAGACTCATACTCAACAAATAGCTGGCAATGCAATCATAACTGGAAGCAGTTTAAACTTCGCTGGTTACACACTTGTAGTGCATTCTGCCCAAGACAAAACTGTGTATTCTATGCTTTAAGACTCGTATATCCTCCTTCATCGTAAACCAAAAGCAACACATTCCCTGTAAGATTAATTGTATCCAATAATGAATTAGAACTACCAGAAAGATCCAGAAAATATAAGCTTTCAAAATATTCCTATTATCAAAGTGTCAACAGAAAGATAGTGTGTGCAAAGGCAAATGAAAAAAATAGCTTGCTTGGGAGAAATAAATACAGCCGATAATAGCAATTTACGTACAAGTATGACACCATAAAAAAAATGAACAATGACATTTCAAAATGCTCTTATGAGGGTTTACATTGTAAAAAATATGCACACGACAAAGACATCTCAGAACCGTGATTTTAGGTCGACACATTTGTGTCGAAATGGCTTGCAAAAATCAGAGTCCTATAGTATATTCTATCACACTATGCTAGTGAAATGATTACATCAAAAGTGATGGTTATTCTGATCATCTTTCACATCGATGAAGGATTAGAAGTTACCCTACATCCTCACCCAATAAGAATAAAAGACTAAAAAAAAGATTGGATAATGAACATACTCATTTGTTACTACCAGCAAACGTGGCAAAGTACAAGAGATGTCTCTTAGATTAAATGGTGAGGATCCTACTAAAATATAACTGAAAAAAATACTTGGAATACAAAATAGAGAGTACCATACCGCGGGCTGACCCTTGGGACATCAAATCATCATCATAAATTCCTCGCATAGAATATTCACATTATGACAATCACAAAGCCAATTAACAAGGAATTATGTTATATGTCATTCATGACTATAGGCAATGTTAAAATTAAGATATGCCACAAGTAACTCGATTAACCAGGCAAGTTCACACAAATGATTTCAGATGCAGAATATACCAACTCAACATACGGAAAGAATATTTAAAACAACTTTTTGAGAACAGAATTTACATATTGAAAAACACTAACAACAAATATACTACCCACAATTAAATACTGAATGTAATAAATCCAATACCAAAAAGAAATCAGCAAAAGAGAATATTATGTTATTATGTGATCCCCAATGAGTCCCAATTCAGTTTCACATTTGGCTACTAACCAAAGAAATGGTTACATATATACACAGATATCAAAAAAAGGATAAACTACCTCTCTCATCCTGAGTCAAAATGAGTTCATTTCCAGACAATAAGTCCTCCTCTTGACCAACATCCTTGCAGCAGTCCCAAAGGGCTCCTCAAATGCCGATGCAACCCAATTCCCTTCCGAACCTACCACCTCCTTCTTCGGCTGCTCACTAGGCCTTATTGCAACCAAGGTCGCACCTTTCAACACCATCCCATTAGGCAATTCTAGATGGGGCGCATACCACAACCTCATATTCAGTGCAGGTACAAGAGTTCTCTTCGAGGCCGAGGAAGCCGACAGAGGCTTCACCCTCAGCTCCTCCAACTGTTCTTTATTCATAGATAAAACTCCTTGCCCATCTGCATCCGTCAAAACCAAGCTTTCCAGCGTCTTATGCTCGGCTATTATCGGCTGCAGCAGATAATGCCTGGCCGAAGCCGCTATCAACGAGCTAATTGTCCACACAACGCGCAGCTTCAAACCTCCATTCGTGTAAAACGACTCAGGTATGCTCCCATTATCATTCTCCACAACTCCGTTACCATTATCAATATTATCTGATTTAGGAATTACACTTGAAGCTCCAAGAATAACACAATTATCAAGTGTAGATCCAAAATCAGCCTTCCACTTCAGCAAAAAACCCTCATCAATCCCCAATTCCCCGCTGGGAAGCTCAATTCTAAGGAGCTTGATTTCGTTAAAATTCTTCAAAACCTGTGTAGGCGAGTGGTGTGTAACGCTGTTCTGCTCGATTTCGGTATCGAAATCTTCGGCTAGCGAAGGGAGGCGGCGTGGGGAAGGAGTGATTAGCTGAGATAAAGACTGCAGGGGTTTGAAAAGTCCGGAGAAGAAGATGCGGATTAAGGAGGAGATCGGATGGCGGGATTTGTCGGCGGCGGTGGAGCCGGCGGAGGAGGAATCGTCGTCGGAGATGACGCAATCGACGCGGACGATAACGTTGTTGACCTGAGGGACTAGGGTTTGGAATCGCTTCGAAACGACGCAGCATCGACCTAGGGCTTTGACATCGCCGATTTTGTTGAAGATTAGGAGGAGGATTGGGTCCGGAAGACGGTCGAAATGGTCGATAGGTTCCGGGTGGATTCTGCTGCCCAGATCTATTCGAATCGAATCCATATTATAACAATAGGAGACGAGATCTGAAGTCTAAGAAAATATGGATCTTAAGGTGTGAAGAACAATGGCGGAGGAGAAAAATAGACTTCCGGATTTATGTGTGTTTTTGGAGATGAGGAGGAAAGGAAAGAACGACGACAGTGGTGGAATATAATCTCAGCAGAAGAAGAATTATATACTTACTTCTACGGTGTACCGTAGAGAATTGGGTAGGTTAAATAAATTAATTCTTTTAGTTTACTACTCCTGATTTATTTCAAGTCAAAATAAGAAAAATAAAATTAATACTGGTAGTATTTGAAATATCCTGTTTCCCTTTTGCTGAAATTAAATTTGATTTTAATTTCTTGTATTTTAATTTTAATTTCTTGGTGAAATGACATTGAACGTGGCACGGATAAATGGTGTTGTCAGAATATAGGATTTGTTTCTCCTCTATTTAAAAAATCTTCCTAGTCAAAATTTTAGTGTAGTGATCTGAATTTTTTTATTTTTTATTTTTTATTTTTTGAGAATCAGAAAACGACAGATCTATTGATATCAAAAGGAATCATTCGTTAAAACAATTTCTAATAGCTCGTTCGGCATGATTAAACTCCATTAACATCAATTTCTTGGAACCGTGTTTGTTATCATATTATGCAATTGACGATTTTATTTGTAACTAAAAATCTTTATAATTTTTATTTTATGAAGCAAAAATTTCTTGTGTTAGACAAAAATATCCTATGATGTGATATAAATGCACTAGTGTCTTGCCAGAAAAAATACATTAAAAATGATGTTTTAATCTTTTTAATTATTTTTTTCCTGTGTATTTGTGTTCTAGGGTGATTTGGTTAATTATATATTTTATTTTAATAGTTGCACAATTGTTGTATTTTTGTGATACTGATCGGCCAATAAATGGATTTTTCTTATTAAAACAACACAACCAATTATATTGACAATTAAAAGTAATAATTATATTAATAGCAAAATTTCCAATTTTTTTTTTGTAGCTTCACTTCGTGGTAATTATGGTCAAATTAGTTAAGAGATCTACCAGCTGCTTTCTTGTTGATGGTGACGTGTTTATTAATTTAATGAAGTAGTAATTAGATACAAGTCAAAGAAGAGAATATTTTGATAGCAAAAACAGGGCAGCAAACAAAGACGTGAGATTCCTCCACAGCTTGTGATTACCCTTTGCTTAGATTTTACTTTCGCGTTGCCAATTAGGCCGTATTTATGAATAAAGCTGATATCTCATGATTAAGAAGTTATGAGTTTAATTTTTATTAATATAATTTTTTTTTTGATTTAATGTTAATGTTTGATAATAGTTTATTATTTGTAATTTTTTATATTATGATAATTATTGAAATAATTGATGATTAAAATATTAAAAAAAAAAAAAACTACTCTTAGTCTTATTATAAGCAGGTAATAACTATTTTAGATTGTGATTGTACGTGGTTAATACCTAGGTGCAACCAGTACAAGAGTTTTCACATGTGTACAAATTGCTCAATGGTCTAAGTTCAAATTGGATCGATTTGAATTTAGAATCTTATATACATATCCATATTTCAATCCAATTTACTAAGTTCAAATATTTTACTATGTTTAAGTGCATCGAATAATAAAAAAAATTGGATAAAATTCCTCACTCTCGTATATATACCTTCCAACTTTATATATTCGCGACTTCCAACTGTTTCGATATATTTATTGAGCTCCGACATAGCAAATGTTAATCCACGATATATTCTAAAGTTATTTTCAGATCTTGACCGAAAACATTAATATCATGTTATCTAACGAATTAATTCATGTAGTTACTTGTTAGGTAAAAATGTACTTAAAATTTAGATCATTATTTTATTGATGAAATATTAACTCAGACCAAACAAAACACTATTAATTTTCCTTCGTGATCCAATAATTCTAGGTCCGGTTCAAATGATTGGATCATGAAAGATAATCAATTCTTAACTGTTACTATAAATATAGTATTATCATTTTTTAAATGTTTCATGTTGAGACAGATCACCTACACAATTAAAATTAACTGAATTATTATCTTAATAATGCATTCCAAGTTGTCATGAATCACTTCAAACAATATAAGTTAATAGAATATAATTTTTTCTCAATTTTCTTAGTGGAACTAAATCATTAAGATATAGTATAAGATAAGCCACTTAATTACACGCACATAATCTCACATGCGCAAGCACAAGCTCAAGTACGGACACCTAGAATTAAGAGGACTTATATATGTATATGATAATATTAAAAAAAATAAAAAATATGAAGGTTAAGTTATATATAGGCATCAAATATCATGTGCAATTGTGCAAATTAACCCTAGATCTCCGAGAATTAATCCACACGTTACTTACAACATGTGTTCATGATTATGTCTTCTTCTGCATATTTTCTTGATGGTTTTTAATTTGAGTGAAAGATCCAAAAGTTTCACAATTTTCAAGAATTGGATCATACATTGCCGTGCAATCCGTACTATAAAATAGAATCAACATCGCATGAAAACCTTCAATTAATTAGCAGTAATATTGTTTTAAAACTCCTAGCTCGGTTTGAGTTTAGAATAATAAGTTTGGTTTTAAAGATGAATGTCAAATGAAATAATCTTTTAGTTTATGGAGTATGTTAATTTGATGTGCAATTTATCTTTCTCATGACACTAGATATAAATAAACATATATATAACTAATTGATTAACATGCAAAAAGTACAATTCATGATTATTTATCCCCAATCCGAACTGAATTTGATAAATATACTACGTAATTTTCTTGAGTTTATAAGAAACACATAGTTACCATTCAACCCAAAAAATATAAAAATATTATTGGATCATAGTTACAAAGACGAAGAAGCAAATGTCTCATTTGCAAAATCTCACGAAGAAGAGAAGAATGAGTGTAATTATGTTTTTCCCCAATTCTGTAAAATTAGGTTAAGTTTCTATTTGTATATGTTACCGTTTGGTTTAATTAGTTAGTTAGGTATTTTCTGTCAGGGCGGTTTAGGCTTTCTTATAAATAGGTGTACTCGATCATTATGTAATTTTGTAAATGTTACCGTTTAATTTAGTTAGATATTTTCTGTTATTTAGTTTTTGTATTAGGGCGGTTTAGGCTTTCTTATAAATAGGTGTACTCGATCATTATGTAATTTTGTAAATGTTACCGTTTAATTTAGTTAGATATTTTCTGTTATTTAGTTTTTGTATTAGGGCGGTTTAGGCTTTCTTATAAATAGGTGTACTCGATCATTATGTAATTTTGTAAATGTTACAGTTTAATTTAGTTAGATATTTTCTGTTATTTAGTTTTTGTATTAGGGCGGTTTAGGCTTTCTTATAAATAGGTGTACTCGATCATTATGTAATTTTGTATCTCAGAAGTTTATTTCTCTCTATTTTCAATAAGATCAATTTTTTCCTTTCACTATTTTCTCTTCAAGAAAATCAATACACAGATTTTATATTTCATTCATGTTCAATAATTCATAATTCTATAAATATTCGTTTAATAGATTTTGAATTACGAATCTTTGTTATAGTGCCATGTCTCTAATTGATCAACTTTCTTTAATAGAAAAGTTGATTCGTGTTGAAATCCGAACCAATAATGAACCTACATGAAGTGTTTAATGTAATCAATAATATTAAAGATTTCTTTTGATACTGTTTTACTTAAGAACTATTACGAATTTAATTTTTGCTATATAAGTATTTGAAAACATGCTAAAATTCTCAAAATACTATAAACATCTCAATCAACGAGTCATATTATTCGGTTTATGTATTCCAAAACGATGTCCTAATTCATTCTAACTTTAATCATCGTCTAATTTGTCTTGAGTAGTCCATCTTTTTCATATTTAATAATTTCCCTAATCTTTTAGGTCGGGAATAATCATGGTTTTGGTCCATATCATGTTACCACTAGACAATCCTCTTTTTTCATGGATTCCTCCTCAGAAATCTCGAAAGAGAGACTATTCTCTTTATAACATAATAAAGATGAGATTAATAGCCCATCCCCACAAATAAATCTTCAATGCCAATCAAAATCATGAAACAATATGTCCCCATCAATCCCCACATTCCCCTCAAGTTGAATTAATTTGAATAAAGCTCCATTATATGGCGTATATGATAAATACAAAATTTCCCATGCAAAGTTATGAAGTGGGGTTTTGAAGGTGATATAAGGCCATCTCCAACCCGTAGGGCTATTTACAGCCCTGGGGTGTCAATCTCCACCCGGGGAATCTGCACCCCCCTGAGTATCATCTCCAACCGGTAGGGCTATCTCCTCCAATTAATTAAAAAAAAAGCCTTCCCCACTCTCACCTATATTATCTATAATAATAATAATAATACTAATAATAATAGTAGTAGTAGTACCAATAATAATAATAATAATAATAATAATAATTAATTTTAGAGACAATGATAATAAAATAATAATATTACATTCGGGACAAGAAAAACAACAAGGATTACATGAAAATAACAACGAAATTGCAACGATGAAGACAACATTGAAAATGCAACAATACAACAAAAGTAAACAACAAGAAAAATGCAACAATGGAAACAACAATCATTAGGCGTTGGGAAAATAATCAAAAGGGTTGTTTCCTGGATTCGATGACCCTCCTCCAAACAAGTTTTTCGCAAGTTCTTTTTGTTGTATCTGTTTCCTTTTAAGCTTAAATAAAATTGTATCCTAGTATGTGTACAAGTATTTGGAGTAATTTAATGCAAAATTGTATTTCTACATTTAGTCTCAATTATATACTGAACATTAATGCTATATTAGAGTTTAAATAAAATTAAAATATTTCAAATCAAATTTTAAATGTGGCTAAATAAATTATTATTTCATAGACAAATATATGATTTTAAAATATTTATTTGAGTTAATTATCTAATTTTATTTGAGTTCATTTTCATTCATAATGTGTAAAATATTTATTTGAGTTAATTATCTAATTTATAAATAAATTTGGCTACAAGTTTCTATAATTTATAAATTTTAATTTGTACTAAAAGTTCAACAAAAGAGATGTAGCTCAAATGGTAAGGAAGTCATGTTTCACTATAAAGGTTTCGTGTTCAAATCCCAATTGTTACAAAAAATTTTAACATTAAAAAACTAAAAAAAAAAATAAAAAAGGAAACCCATCAGGTGGCGCCAAGTGGCGCCACCTGATGAATTGTGTCTGGGACGCGCTGATTAGCGCGTCCCAGACCTGGGGCGGTGGGCTGGGCGATTTTTCGCCCAGCCCACAGACCTGGGCGGTCCATTTGGACCGCCCAGACTGCTCTCCAACCCAGGAGAGGTGGGCTAGGTCCATCTCCACCCACCCCCCTCCTGGGTTGGAGATGCCCTAATAACTTGAATGGATTCAAAGTTAATTAATAATAAATTGAATGAATTTCAAAGCATGAATGACAAGAAAATACGAGAAATTCTAGTCTAGATTTTATCCGGTCCCACCCACCTATATATGCTGCAGAAATGTATTTGTGTAGTGTATTTATAAATTATTAAAGTCGTCATTTAATCACAAGTCAAAAAATATATTTTATTGAGTGTTATTGAAATTAAATGTCAAATATTGGTTGAAAACAATAGACAAGTCCGTCTAGTAAGGTTTTTGACAATCATCACCTTACAAGTTAGCTTTTGAGGTTGTGTCAGATACAAACCATATAAGTAGACTTAGTCTAATCCATATGATAAATTCTAATAAATGTGTACCAGACTTTTTATGAATTCAAATTTCACGCAAATAATTGAATTATCTAATCAAATAATTAAGTGTCCAAAGCTTGCAAATGTAATCTACCCATATATATTATAGCTTATAAGAGCCGAAGCGGTCAAGAAACAATCCAACACAATTTACTTTTTTTTTTTTTTTTTTAAATCGGTTTAATCATAAAACGGCGCCGTTTATTTATTTTCCGGAATTATTTGCTCTTGCTTGAATTTCTTTTCTCTTTTCATATAATACTTTCATTTACGGCCTGCTTGCGACCCCCGGCCGAAGAGTTTAAGTTGTGAGATTTTGGCCTCGCACAGTTTTCTTTTTACATTTATTTTTATGTTTGCTCAGCGTTTGGTCGCCATGACCTTATGTTGTTTTCCGACCAAAGTAAGTGATAATGTAAAAACGCATAATTAATCCAGGATTGCAAATCATTCTTAAGAATAATCACAGTTCACAAATTACAATAGACATGGGCACCACGCATACCCTTAACGATAACGACAGAACAATATCACGTCCACTTCATTATATAAAATTTGATAAATTTAAATCATTTTATTGCATTAAACTACTAATATATGTGGAACCAAATGAAAAACCGTGGTCCTAGGAGGTTCTCGAAAAAGACTTGGCCATCAACCAGAATTTGATCACTCAACAATCAACAATGTAATTGATAATGTTTAAAAATCGGATCCGACATCGAACCGGTAATTTTACTGATTACTGATTAGATCGATTTAACCTTCTTAACCACTGGTTTAATTGTTGTGATATCATTACAATGTAATAACTTTATTTAAGTTTTATTGTATATAATTAACTATTTAAAAAAAATCTTATCCATTTTTTCAAGTTTATTTCCATAAATTAAATATTATCTAATTATCAATTATTTTTCCTACAAATCTTTAGTTGAGAATGGATGATAGCAACAAAATTACAGGTATGATATGATAACATGATATTAAGACAATAATTCAAATTTATAATAAAGACCATATCAAAGATAATAACTTTATTGCTAATCACATATGGAAAAGAGAAAATATTAATGAATTTTATATTAAAAAAATGAAAGTACTTGAAATTCTGGAAAAAATGACTTTTGTAATGAAATTGATGCTCAAATATATATCCAGTAACTTATTATATAAAATATTTTTTTTTGTTTCTTGTTGATTTTATTTGATTCAAAATGAAAAATAGAAGAAGAGCCGTGAGACTATGTTCGAAGTTTAAAGGCTGCGGAATAAAAGTACAAATTCATTGCGTAAACTTTTTTCTTTTTATAAGTGGACCAGTGGGTCAACTGGTTCACTGATTCATTAGTTTTACCGAATTTTGATCGATTTTTTCCGGTTCTAACTGGTCAAGAACATAGCTGATTTTGAAGGGTTAATCAGACTAAATTGACATTCATTTATCGATTAAACCGATCAAACCGTCCGATCAAATCCGATTTTTTAAACACTGGTAATTGGCTGTAAGAAACTGATTTTTTTTTGTCTTTGAGTTATGTTTAGTTTTATTTAATACCCAATTAAATAACAATGCAATAAATTATAGTTCGTGAGATGGACTAATAAATTATACAGTATTTATTTTATTCTTTTAGGTTAAAAAAATTTAACTTGTTTCATCTGATTAAAATATTAAAGAAGGCTTTGATCATATGGTCTTATCTTAGGCCAAATTCATTATTAGTCCTTTATATATATATATATATATATATATATATATATATATATATATATATTTTTTTTTTTAACACAACATACACATGTGGGGTGCCCCAAATCCATTTAGTAGTGCAATGCATGGGCGACGCTCGAAAATCCAGATAACAAGCTGTTATATTAGGTTTTCTCCATTAATTAATTTAGTATCGTTTGGATCAATGATTCATATATCAGATATTAGATATTAAACTGATAAGTATATATATATAGTACACTTGATCTTAGCAAAAAGGCTGAGAAATGTATTTATTATTAGCTTTTATAGTATTAAGATACACAAAGAACACGGGCAAGAAATTAAGGTTTAATGTCGTAATCGGATATCTAGCACAGCTTCATGACAACTATGTCAAATATGATTAAAAATGGAACCTCTATCATAGAGAATAAAATTGTCTCACTTTTTCACCATTATAAGTAGTTGTCCAAACACGTCTAAATGACACCACGCACGCAACAAGTTTATTCAAGTTTGATTAATTAGCTCAATTCAATAAATATTTTTTTTTTGGTAAGAAATTCAATAAATATATATATGTATGTAGGGCTGTCAATGGGTCGGATTCTGGTCGAATCAGGCTCGTCCAGATCCGGCTCCATTTATATCGGATCGAATCCTGTCGGATTCGGATCTTGCTCGGATTGTGCTCGGATCTAGATTTTTTGAATCCAATGGATCTTGGTCGGATTTGGTCGGATATCGGATATTTTTCGGATCCAATAAATTATGTTTAAAAAGTTAAATTAATATTTTTTTCCTAAAATAAGTTTATTATCTTTTCAATTTTATTTAATTTTAGCTCACATTTTCAAAGTTTCTTTACTATATTCATATTTGTAGAATGAATATATTGGTTTAAATAAATTTATAAACGAATTATAAATTACTATCTTCTTAAATTGACGTTGAAATATTATTAATTATACTTATTTTTATAAACCATTTTGTATATATATCTTTCTTTTTATTTGTTGTCGGATACGGATCTTCAACGGATCGGATCGACCTAAATCCATATTCGCTCCATGAGTTTCGGATTTCGGATCTTTATAATCGGATCAGGTCCATCGAATCTCTAATCGGACAATTATCCTAATAAATCGGATCGAATTCGGACGGATTCGGATTGAAATCCGCCCCATTGACAGCCCTATATGTATGTATGTATATATATTATTGCTTAAAAACTTGCCAAGAAAGAATATTCAGTAAACTAAATAAGGCAGAAATATATATTTTTAGTTCCACATAACAGATTTTCCTGCACTACTAGTTCCGCGCTTCACAATCTTTTGGTCCTAATTTTTTAAAATGTTTTGCATTTTTTATTCTAATGCCTAGTTGTTAATTAATGTTATCTACCCAATTTAAGCAATATTGATCCCATAAAATTCTATAAAGCTCGTGATCAAAAAGTGCTGATTCTGACTAGTGTTTATTCTATATTTGCCGCTATGGAACAAAACTTCGCGGCTAAACAATAACAATATATATATACATAAATGAAATGCAAAATTACCTAGTTATTTGATTATTATAAATGTTAAGCCGTTGAAGCTTAAAGTTAAAGAATAATCTCAAAGTCTATAAGAAAAATCTAACGAATATATTTTTCAGACTCAATTCCACTCATGATTAATTAAGTCATGAAGAAGATCCAATTGTTTCACATAAATATATACATATATAATCACACCATAGCAGATAATGATGAAGGTAATTAATCTGATATCAATATAATAATCTGCTATATATATATATATATATATATATATATATATATATATTTATATATGGAAAGTACTATTTTCTACCTGGCCTCAAATTAAATATATATACCAATCTTGGTCAAGTATATATATATGCAACAGCTAAGCTAATCAATGGACATGAATCAATATTATATAATTAATACCTAATCATCAGGTCCCATTTGATTACTTAAAAAACTTTCTAGAGCTGTCGTAGGTTACGATCTATTCGATTCATTATACCACAAATGCAAGATGATATATATATTTATATATATATTCTGATAATTAGCCGATGAGGCCTTAGTCAAGTGGTTAAGGATGAGGCTCCATGACCATGAGGTCATGGGTTCAACTCCCACGAATGTGGGTATTTTCTCTAGTTTAATACTAGTAATTAGTTCGCTTTGATATCATTGTAATAGTTTCGATTCGATATAGTGATTGATGTAACAATGTATTCATTTTCTCAAAAAAAAAAATATATTCTGATAATTTAATTATCTAACTACCAAAATTTCAGCATTAATGTGTCTCCACCTTGTCTCCCTAAGATTTTTTTTTTTTTTTTGACATATATTTACAATAGTTCGTGTACACAAACACACCACATATAAAATTGAAATAGTGTCATTGAACTGAGAGCAAGTCTTAAGATCGAATCTTCTTGCCCTCGACAAACACTGTTTGCCATATATCATGCAAATGAAAATATGTATGATCAAGAATCCGCTATTTATTTTTGAACGCCTTAATTAATTAAATATATATTAATTGATGACTGATGATTTTATTCTATATTAATCCAACATATATAGTAATCTTTAAAATTTATGTTTGGTGTGGTTTATTTCCTTATTTAGCTCTCAGTTATATAAATATCACGTGGTCTTTAGTTAATTGCGTGTCAGGTTTATTTCCAAAAATCCCCATTAATATTCCCCAAGATTTTAAAAAGGCCAAACGCACCGCACAACCCCCTTAATTGAATAGTACTCCTATATTTTTCATTAACTTTCTACTCAATTTTATGCTCCGGCCTATCATATCAATTTATTTTTATAAGTTCTAATAAATGATATTTGGGACATTATCTTGTGACTCACTCTTCCTAAAAGAGTCAATCTAATCGGGCTTCATTGCTTCTACTTTATGTTTTATAAGGCCATATCCAGTCGAAGAGGTTGACAAACAATAGCCCCCTGTCGGCTGGAGATGGATACCCCCCCTCACGAGGGTAGGCAGGCATTTGGGGGAAGTTGCCTGCTTGTCCAAGTCAAATTCTTTTTTTTTTTGTGTAAATTTTAAAAATTATTAATTTAAATGTGTAAAAAATATATAAAAAGTTTTTAATACTTATTAATTATGATTTAATGTTTTCTTCTAAAAAATACTTACTCATTTTTCTCCTTCATAATTATATTACTAGAAGATTATTTAAACACTACTCTCAAACCAATGTGGGATCAAACTTAACTCTCCTTATCCCAAGAAAACATTAAATCATAATTAATAAGTATTACAAATTGTTTATATATTTTGTTTAAAACTAAAAAACACAAGATTCTATTACTTGAAACAAAAGAAAACATAATTATGTCTATAAAAAAAATATTTCCTTAATTTTTCATCCGTAAATCCAAGCATAACATAGCTTTTGGCTCTTGTTAAATAAAATATTTTTTGTTTGGCAATTTGGTAAGAGTATTTTACTAAAGCATGCTTGCTTGATCCATCTAAAATTGATCCATTCAATCATTCAATGTGAAGTACAATTATAATCGCTCAATAAATTAAATATTATCAACGTTTTTAAAAGAAAAAATATTATTAACAATGATAAAAACTATTATAAATGGTGTTGTTAATATTGTTATTGTTAAGTGAGAGTGGGGAAAGTTTGAGATTGAAATAAATGTTTTGGATTGTTGATTCGGTTGGAGATGACAGACTAGGCTAGGCAGGCAGGCATGAGGGTACTATTGTCTGCTTCGGCTGGATATGGCTTAACTTGTACATACTATAGAAGTGTATACCATCCCCATATTTTGTGTATTCCACTCGAAAAATTAATAAACAATACATTGTAAATAGCATTTTTACATTGTTTATTAATTTACCAAAATATCCCTATCATTTCATCTCCCCAAATTCTCTCCAAACCACCAGCCTCCTTCTCCCTCTGTACTCCTAGTCCTACGAGGATGAGGACCGGCAAAAGGTCGCGAGAAGTTCCCAAACATATCACAACCCAACCTCGATCACCCCACCCACCAACCTAAACGGTTCCCAGGATTCCAGGCCTGCAACTGGGATTACAGTTGGGGCCGTATCTTACATGAATATAGATTCAAGAGACATGTTCTTTTCTGTTATGATTTAAAACTTCCAGAGGGATTTATTCCTGTGAAAGAGGGTAACTCTGCCAAATTTAAGATTATTTAGATGTGTCCTAGCATCATTCTTAACTATCTTCAGAAGTTCTTTATCACATTTACTTTTATGTTGACATGAATTCTCTTTTCCACGGCAGATGGAGAGGTGGAAAGCTTTAAATTAGTCTTCCCCATGGAAGATGGCCTGGGCAGTGGTGGGGTTGCTTAGTTTTTCTTTTTAATTAAGAGATACGTTGGTACTTTTACAAATAAAGATTAAAGAATTAGGGTACAATGATAATTTACAAGTCAGGTGGGTTGAAAATTAATTGATTGAGGTTATATATGGACACATGTCCAAATATGATTGGAGTTTGACTCACCTCACCATAGACCATCCCATGATATATTTTCTAAATTAATTCATATTACTCAACTTACCTCCCTGTAGTTTGATATTTATTTTTTACCATCTTACAAAAGTTTTACACTAACATTTCAAACATAATACGAATTGACAAAATTACCCTTTTAAACGTGACACTTTACCCCTGTGTGTACGATAAATGCGATCATCTACTCTTGTGTTATGATACATGTGCACTTTACCAAGGGATCGGAGAGATCCAGGATTAGAGAGTCATGGGGGCCTAGCTAAATTGTGGATAATTTTTTTGACTCATTATTAAAAAGGTTCCCAGTTCTTACAGAAACAATGAAATAGATCAAACTTAGAATGTAGTAGTAACATATCAGCCAAATTTCGGTTTAGCAGCCTAGAATTTTGACCAAGATTGCATGTTCACAAGGAAATTCACAAGTTATTTTGTTTTCGTTTTCAAAGAATCAGACCTGTAATTAGTATCTGTCGGAGTATGGGGTTCCATATACAATGAGGTAAGGCACAATGCGTACAGCTGTGTCAATCGGTATCGCAAAATTCACCCCAGATGATATTCCAGTGCCTGCATTACATATAGTTCAAAAATCAAAATTTTATTCAGTTTAACTTGATTCCAATCCACCATTAAAACCAAAAATGACTAAGCGAAAATGTTATTCTTTTGCATGTTCACTAGATCTTCGAAATCTCTCTTCCAGTGAACTTGAGATATCAAGCTCCAGAATTCAAACATCGTTCAAATTCCAGGTACAATTTCATCTTTCTTATGCTTACAAAAAATAGAAGGATTTTCTTTTTATTTTTTTGTATCAGCTACAAAAAAAAAAAGGATGCAATTACGTAGATTGTATAAATTAAAAGATCTATTAATTTTACCCTTTCGAGTGAATGTGGCTGTATTAACTCCAATGACATGACCCCATGAATTGATTAATGGTCCACCGGAATTCCCTGCATCACCAAATTTCATATGAGAAAATATAATATACAGAATTTTGGATCGAAAAATACAAATTACCAGAATTTATAGCAGCATCAGTTTGAATGGCTCCTCGAATGGCTTTTCCATTTGGTGAAGGTATCTCTCTCCCTAATCCACTTATAACCTGCAATTAATGTTTGAATTATTCAATCTATTGCCCTCCATAAAACAAATCCAAAAATTTGGTTCATCATTTCTCAAAAGCTTTACCCCTGTGGTTAGAGTGTTCTCATAACCATATGGATTTCCGATTGCAAAGCAGCTCTGCCCAACTTGCAGTTCACGAGATGTGCCAAAACTCAAGGGCTTCAACTCGTTGCCAACTGCATCGACCTGCCATATTTAAAATATGAAAAATATATTTGTATCATCAAAAGATAATTAATGAGCTCCATAAAAATGTACGAGTGATTTTAGACAGTTTCTAACTAGCACCTTAAGAACGGCTAGATCATAGTCTGGATCAAAACCAATAATATTGGCTTCTCTAATGATGCTGTTGCCTCTAGAATCAACTAAAGTTACCTGAAAAAACCTCCAATTTGAAGATAAAATATACATAAATGGAATATCATATATATATATATAAGTTGCAATTTCATTACAGATAAGAGATACTGCAATATAAACAAAAATAAATAAAAAAGAGAAAAAAACAGAACCTTACAACGTTGTAAGCCACTTTTGTCTGTCGCCAGTTTCGCAACTACATGATAATTAGTTACCTGTATAAAGAAAATAAAAACACAAAATGATCACTCCTTTTTTTTTCTTTTTGGTTTTTAATTCAGTATTTAAATGCATGTATGCAAAGATATTTCATGACATAAATTCCAAATGTTTCAAATAAATAAAAAAAGATTAAAAAACCCACAATGTGACCAAACTTATCCCAGATAAAGCCTGAACCAGTTCCTTCAACTTTTGTGTTCTCATCCTCAGCAAGCACGTTTCCGGAAGTGCTTTTTGGGAGTTTAGTTAACTCAAGGTCCTTGATGTAAACAACAGAAGATGAAGTTTCCTACAAGTTAAACAAATTGAGCTATTAGGCTAAAAATAATTTAAAGGAGTTAGATGACACAAAATAAACAGAGTTTGAATCAAAACAAGATTTCAGCACCTTCAAATAGTAGTACAGTAAAAGAACTTGGAAGATATAATCTCGTAACTAAAGATAAGTTTCTTTTTAGTAGTTGTATGCTTTTTGCACCATACACTATTGAATATATATGCATTCAAACAATGAATTTTTTTATTTTATGTTTACTTTGAAAGGTCATTTCAAATATCCCATGTTTCAGTTCTCACTACTTACCAATCACTGCAGTATCTCCTATATATTGAAAACAAGAAAATCGGGAAACTAAAGAAAATCAAAAAGGGATAGGTAAAGGCAGTAGACCAAGACTTAATGATTAAGCTAATGACAATTTATCCCTTGTGACATGCATAATGTTCAATTTATCATGTAATTTTTCTTTTTTTTTTTTTTTTTTTTTTGAGAGACAGAGATAACTTTTATTCAATTAGGAATATCAGAGTTTACATGTAATTTATCATGTAATTTGAAACACTTTCCCTCTTTATAATCTTATCAAAGTTTCACACGGCATCCCATGGATCAAATTTCAATTTCTTCCGTCGAAATCATCAAAAAAGTTTCCTTTTTTTAATCAATAGAAACAAAACTTTGATCCATATCTTCAACTCCCTAGCATTTTTATTTTTAAAAGACTATGAATTTACAAAATCAACCCTTATATGTACTTACGTTGACCCAATTAACTTATAAATGTGACATTTTACCCCCTACTATTATAATTAATAGGGAGCTTTTTACCCCTTCTTTTATGATAAATGTGACACTTTACCCCCTTTTGTTATGATAAATATGACATTTTATTCCCCTAAGGGTAATTTTTGTCAGTTTATGCAGCAATTGTGTTAGCAATCTTCCATGGTGTCGTAAATTACTCCTTTAAAATTATTAAACGGGGTAAAGTGCTTTTTAAAAAAATTATGGAGGGCGGTAAATTGGCATTGACCCCTTAATGATTCATTCAAAGATTTTCAAAATTTTATACTTAAATTATACATGAGGTCTATAATGTAACGGTGCAATAAATAAGAGCCACTAAAAATAATCAGATATTTGTGCACATTCACAATCAAGTATGTACAATAAATATTATAAAAAATGGAATATAGAATCTAAATTAGATTACCTGAAAGATTTGAACGAGTCGATTTTCTTGTTGTTGAAATTCATCATCCAAGTCTTGGGCAATGGCAGATGAAAATGTGGAAAGATTTAGATGTTGATGTAAATTAACATAAGAGGCCAAGAAAGAAGAAGTAAAAATCAAAGATTTTCGCCGTGTTAAATAACGGGTGTGGGTTGAATTGGAGCTAGACGCTTGAATTTGATGGGGTTGTATACATTGGAGAAAACCCAATGCCACCATAACTGCTCTGCTCTGCTCTGCACTGATTTAATTATTGTACTATTCGGTGAAGAGGATAGATAACCCGAGACCGAGAGCTATGGGCTCGTACGGCAGAAGTACGTCAATCATTGTATTTGGGCTTTTTAAACTTGGGGTCGGATGGTTTTGTCAGTTGTCTTGTTTTGTTTGGGCTCCACTTCCTATGTTTGGGCTTACAGAACATTTCAACAGTAAAAATCGATTATATCTTATTATTTTCTCAGCGGCTAAAATCCAAGACCAAACATACCCCGATTTCATCCTGATTATTTATTGAGGGCCTTTTGGAGTTTTGGAATCTGACTATCTATATTTATTTTATTAAAGGCTCTGATTACAGATCAATTAATAGATTGGGATTTTTTTTTTTTTGAGAAGATGAATACATTGTTGAATCGAAACTATTACAATGATATCAAAGCGAACTAATTACTAGTATTAAACTAGAGAAAGGCTAGTATGAAACTAGAGAAAATACCCACATTCGTGGGAATTGAACCCATGACCTCATGGTCATGGAGCCTCATCCTTAACCACTTGGCTAAGGCCTCATCGGCTAATAGATTGGGATTGAGCCACTATAAGAATTATCAAATTTCACATAATTAGGCTTGGTATTTTTTCGTCATCTTTCCTAGTGTTATAAATCTTGCAATCCCAAAAGTAACATTATTACTAAAATCAAATTTCGATCATTTCACTAAAGTCAACACTATTGTTCAATTAAGTATATTTAGTGTTGAATTACTAGTATTAAATTTCAATAAAACTTTATTACTAAAATCAACACTCGAGAAGATTTAGAGTGGATTTTGTTGTATTGTTGATGTAAATACAACTTCTCTGGATCCAGTAAAAAATACTCGATCAGCATAATTTATAAACTTCAAAATAAGATCTTGCAAACTCTTTCTAGCTAGGAAAAAATTAGTTATATATACAGTAATTCAACACTAATCGCTTATACAGTTATACTACGTACCAATTTTTCAGGTTTTGTTTCATTTGAATTTAGAAATTTTATGATATAGTTATTAAAAAGACAATCTAGCTAATAATTTCATCTGGAAGTGTTAACTTATTTTATAAATGTTACTCCACCAAATTCATAACAATCTAAATTAAATAATTCGTATAGTACATGACTTGATAAATTATAATTGAGCCCATACAGTGGATCACAATGAAGTAATTTGTAAGGTCCGATAATGAATCATGCATTCTACCAAACGTTATATTATTTAGCTTCAAGTTTAACAGAATTTATATGACCTAACACCTCAAATCTTTCGAGCTCCATCAAATGGGTCTCGTGTCCCATATGAACTTGAGAGTAAGGGCGGACCCACATGAGGGCAAGGGGGTCTATAGTCTTCACTCAAATTTTTATATAAAAACTAAATTAGTATTCCTAATATTAATTATTTTGATGCAGTGGTATGTTAGATGAAAGGTAAAGCATAGGTTGAACTTGTTTCCTGAGTTGGATTGGAAGGAGCGACTAGCTTCTACTTGCTCTTCTTTTTGTTCTTAATAATTTTTTAATTTTATTTCTTTTTTAATAACTATCAAGATAATTCAATTTTTTTTTTATAAATATGATTTCTTCTTATTTTTTTATTTAAAATATTATTACACAAATTTTCGTCCCCTCCCCCAAAATATTAAACTATATGTTATTTCAAAAAGAGAAAATTGACGTGGTCAATTATTAATGTAATTGGTATCGTTTGGATTTGTAATTAAGTTAAGTGATTTAATTAGGTTTTTTTGGTGTCATAGCGAGATATCGTGTATAATCAACGTAACTTGTACATGTTATTTTTATCAAACTTCAACTCCTCTTTATCTACTCATATATATCTCATTCTGATATAACTTTAAATTTTGATTATTTGATTGATTTTATTTTTATTTCGATTTTTAAATATTGGTAGAATCTTAGGCCCAATTTGGAAGAGTTTGACCTCGGTTTCGTGGGTCTCAGTTTAAAACAAATGTTTTGAGTGATTTAGGTGAACCTTTGAAAACCCATTTGATTAGGTTTTGAATGTTGAATTTTGTGGTTTTGAAAACACTGAAACCCCATTGGATTGAATTTGAATGTTGGGGTTTGGAAAAAAAAAATTAGGTTGTAGACATTAAATCAATGTCTTTTTATATATAATTTGGGGGTGTATCAAAAAAATATATATATAATTTGGGGGGAAAAGTAGGTTGTAGATATTAAATCAAAGATTTATAAGTTTCAAAAGTTTTAACTTGAGTTTCTAAATAGATTTGTGATGAGGTTCATGAGTTTTGTCAAACTCTATTTGGAAGAGCTTTGACTCAGTTTCGCAAGATCCGCGAGACCGAATCAGAACTCATTCGCACATGATCTCAGCCCTCACTATACCAAAATCCTGGATCCGCCCCAGCTTGAGAACATGAATGAATAATACTGCAGGCACAAATCGAGACATCTATGCAGCTTTTTTCCCTTAAAAAGGAAAAAACTCTACAAAAAAAGAAAAAGAAAAAACAATTTTAACGCCGCTAGTACATCTGCAAAATATATATAAATTTAATTTGTCTGTCCTAACTCCTAAGTCCGTCCCAGCTCCAAATCGCGACGGCTCGTGATGGCTTGGAGCCTAATTTGCCTATTAAATCTTTGAATAAATTCCTCAACTCTTCTGTTCAATTCTTCATTAGACATGCTCGAAAATTCGTTCTCTTCAATCCTCTGCTCCTCGTCATTTTTCTCAGATAATGTCCTCCGAAGAACCAATTTTTCCTCCTTTTCCCCCGAAACTAAGATTGATTTGTCCGATTTACTTCGACCACATTTTGATTTCCTTTTCTTTATCTTAACGCCTCCAATTTTGTGTTCACTTTCCGGATGAAAACTGATAAGTTCTTTCTTATTTTCCTCTACGTGTACGTCTTTGATCGAGACAATTTCTTGTTTCTTTTCGATTTTCTGATCAGGATTTGGCGTTATTTCCTCGACGATTGCCTTGTTGTACTGTGTCTCAAAACAGGGAACAGTAGTCGCCTTTGGTCTTACGTTGTTTTTCACGTATTCGTCGTAAAAATCATGTTTCTTTGATGAAGAGAAGGCTTCAAAATCAGCTGCGATTATGAGGATGAGCGTGTTGGATATTAAAAACCAGAATGTTGTGGTACTTAAAAGGGTCGAAGGTGAAAGATTGAAAACGTAGAATACTGAAATGTAAATAGAAATGCTTAACAGGAAGGCCCAGAAGGATTTTAGATTCGAGTTCTTGGGGTTCTTTTTTAATTTCTGGAAATTCAGTGGAGCTTCTGCGAAATTTAGGAATTGGGTGGCCATTTTTGGAGAAAGTGGGGGATTTAATTTTTATGGAAATTGAAAATGAAGAGGAGACCAATTTATAGTACGTGATTTTGGTGATTAGAAGAAGATTCGCTAATAATTGAGCTGTATGAAATTTACATTGCTACCCCTTGTTAAATCACAAATTTTCCTACGTATTGATGATTTACAGCTATAAGTTTATATATAACTGATCTTCAGGATTATCCGGTTCAAGTTGGTAATACGGTGGAAATGAAATTAATTGCATACAGCTTTGAAATATCATACTATCTTATTAATTTAATAATTATTTTATAAGAAAATAAGAATTAGTTCATTGACACGTTTATTTTCTCTAGTTTCATACTAGTCTTTTTCTAGTTTAATACTAGTAATTAGTTCACTTTGATATCATTGTAATATTTTCGATTCGATATATATAGTGTTGATATAATAATATATTGAATGACCAAGTTGGTCATTCAATATGGTATCGGAGCTCGTGTACAAAGAGGTCCTGTGTTCGAATCCCTTCGCCACCCATTTCTAAATTCCACGTGTTAGGCTTGAGTAAATAAATACCGCCTACACGTGAGGGGACATGTTAAGTGATATATATTAAATGATTCATCTCTCAACAGCTTAAACTTTTAGATGAGTTGGTCATTCAATACAATATACTTACGATTTTTAAAAGAAAAAAAACTGTTTACTGGCATATTTTTCAAAATTTGCAAAATCGAAAATGATAAAAATTTATCATAGAGAATAACTAACTAAAGAAACTAAATGTATCACGTATGTTTAGCAAATTAGGTTTATGCATACCTCATATACAAGATTTTTTTTAGTACTTAGCTAGATGATTGACAAAAAATTTGTATCAAACTTTTATATAGGGCATGTTTGGCAATAATAACTCTTAAAATCACATTTAGGCTCTCCTTAACTGTTTTCTAAAGGTGTTTGTCAATTAAAATTAAATTAATTTTAAAAGAATTTGGCATATTAACTAACATAGTATTTTTTCCTAGCAAAAAGAATAGTTTTATTAAAAATTCCTCCAGTACTGTTGTTACATTTACTAGAAAATTTAACTTCTCTAAAGTGATCTCATCTGGCTATATGTCTATCTTAATATAATTACAATATTTACGTTTAAACTTTAAAAACCAAAATTTTTCTTTTTTCTTTGATGAGGATCTAGTGAGTAAATCAACATGTAACAACTTCAGTAGATTTTTTGGTGCTGATTATGAATTAAGTTTAACTATGCCAATTTTGAAAAATTATTGTTTAAATCGAGTTTGATCGAATCTATCTAAACAGTCCATAATCAAGTGAAATACACTTGATTTTTGATTGGTTGAATAATTATATTACACTTGCAATGTGAATATATTATGGGTTCAGCGAAATCCGATTTTGAGCAAGAATTAAGCGCCTATTTTAATGTAACCTTGTTGTCATGAATGATGATTGTGTAATGATTGGAAAAGTTGTAGCTGTATCTTTATCCCTTGAAAACAATTAAATGTACTTCTCACGCTTGATACTAAAATCCACGAACTGAGGGTTTGTAAGTTACCAAATGTCTGCACAATCATCCTGATCTTAAGGAAATAATTACGAATGTGGAGCCCTTGTTCAATTATTTATTTTCTTGTCTTACCAAGTGTGTGAATTAAATTACATTTCCATGGAATAAATTTCGATGACATGGCAGCCCAATCATACTTCACAAACGGTTGGATCCTTGCCACGTATGAGTTCATG
Source organism: Penstemon barbatus (assembly GCA_003313485.2). Taxonomy (NCBI): domain Eukaryota; kingdom Viridiplantae; phylum Streptophyta; class Magnoliopsida; order Lamiales; family Plantaginaceae; genus Penstemon; species Penstemon barbatus. The sequence continues at coordinate 899,771 of CM064877.1, forward strand.
ATGTTAATGTAGAAAAACCCAAAGTTGAATTTTATGATCACCGTCATCGATCATCTTGCATTAACTAAAGTATTAATAGTGAATATATATATCTTGTAATGCGTAATCATATATGATTTATGATGGTTAATTAATTATTAGTATATAATTAGTAATTTGTTTCTTGCATTACTTCTCAAGATCGATTTTGATAATCTTTGCATAAGTCAAAGGGATTCTTATACTTTAATGTTTTCTTAGGGGAGCAAAATGCCACATGAGTTGTTTATGTGGCATCTGAGGATTGATAACTTGTTTATCTTGCGTAATTTGATTATGATTTTTTAACCATGTTTAAGTATATAAATTGATTTTGTTTTCAGAAACCATCTTAAAAAATTCCCCTCTAAAAATACGTAAGATGAATATTTAATAGACGTGTAAAGATTTAGTTCATCCATATTTGCATCATGTACTTGCACATTTTGGTTCAATTATTTAGAGCATAACAATATAATAACGTTGATATGGTCAAGACTTACTTAAATTTTACAATTGATTTCGAAAGTATCTCACGTGGAGAGATTGCAATTATCGAACATGCTAGGTGATTATTAAAATAAATAACGTTTACTCCTATAGACATATATATATTGATAACCCAGGTGTCCAAAGTTATACTAGACTAATACTGGACCCTCAGAACCCTTGCCCTAGAACCCTAAATGATGTAAATCGCATGATGTGCTTCCATCAAGTCTCGAGATCCCACCATACTGCTGTACACTCTGCGCACAAAGGGATCTTCACCACAAATGATTAATATCTCAGAATATTTAAACTTGAAAAACAAAGTGTTTTTTTAGAAGGTATCAAATACTACATTGAATCGAATCGAATCGAAATTATTACATTGATATTAAAATAAATTAATTACAAATGCTAGTATTAAACTAGAGAAAATACCCACATTAGTGGAAGATGAACTCATGACCTCTTGATATGGAGTGAAAAAGAAAGTTAAAGCTCATTGAAATTGTATGCTTGCTCACAAGTTTGTTTTTTTCAAAATTTTGAAATAAAATCATGAAATATTTCATATGTTATGCACGAATTCAATATTGAAAAAACATTTAAACACATCCTTTTATTATTCTTAATTATCAAAATCCCTAGTATCTTGCCTTTTTCAAAAACTCAATATTTAAAAATTCTATATAAATACATTTTTTACGTTTCATACCTACAACATTTTTAATTGGTCCAAATATTTTCTCAAATTATACTGTATTTATTTTTCCAATCGAGTTTCACTGTTTTTTAACAATGAAAACTTCAAATCCTGGAATTCTTAGCATATTTCAACGATTACTATCAGACTAACAAATGGGCGCATATGCCCAAATATGGAGACGGCCCATGAACCATGACTCAATAAATAATAGAGACCATTAGTTATGTCAAAATGAGTATCGGCCCAAAAGGCCGAAACATGGTAGATAGAATTAGTCGATATTCAATAGGATTATAGGAATATATGTGAGACACTTTTTCCATCTATTCTTTTTTTTTTTTTTTTTTTTTTTTTTCACTTTTAGGTTACCTCCGCTTCATCGATTTCAAATTATAGCAAATCAATATCAGTATTTTATTTAGTCTTTAAAACGGAAGAAGAAGAAGCCATGCATTTGACCTCGTTCATATTTTTCATAAAAAATAACTTGAAGCTCATTTTTATTTAATTTCTAATTACAAAAAATTCTAACGTTTCTAATTTAATCAATAAATGTAATTCGTGAACTTAAATTAATTAATACTTGTATTTATGTGCAGATGAGTCTGAAGATCCATTTAACATAATTTAATAGCCGCTGGAATTTGGCTATTTAAAATTTATTTTTCAAAATAGTAATAAATAATTTTTATAATAATCCTATAAATCATTTTTTAGTTATAAAATATATTGAGCACTTATGTTTGACATGCAAAAATATAATATATTATCATTTATAATTTATTGTAATTAAAATTTTGAGAAATAATATACTTAAATACGGCTATCGTAGCTGAAGTGAATATTAAAAAAAACTACACCAAGAAGTCAGTTTTAACAAATTTGATTAACTTTTTTTTTATATATATATATAAATAAATAGAATGTTCAAATTGTCAAAAAAAGAAAGAAAAAAAAAGAACTTTCACTTGATAAAATGAAATTTTTAGCACATGCGACCATTGTTTGACCAATTGTCTTCTCCTCCCTTGGCATGTCGGTCGGTCGGTATCATGAGAAAGCGAGGCCTTGTCCCATCATACGAACCAGTTTTCTGAAAATCAATTTTAATTTTGTCTGATTGATTGATGATATGTAGTAACAACAATTTAGTTTGACTGTTCAGACATATCTGTTGCCCACTTGGCCCTGCCCCATCATCCCCATCCATTTTATGGTTTCCCCGTAGCTTTTATCACTGACATAAAGCTGAACTGAGTATATATATTTATATTATCCCCTACTCATAATTAATTAATTAATTGTATTGTACTCGTTCAATATATAAATAATAAATGATTCCTGAACACAATTTCACATCTTAATGGCTTTTCTGCCTCTTTTCTTTGTGGGCTTTCTTCTTCTTTCTATATCTATAGCAGTTCATGGAGGTGAAGTAAATATGGATATGGAAGAAGATGAGTTATTTGGGCTTTTTGAAGTAATGGGCTCACTTCTAGAAGACCCAACATGGGCCCAAATGCATCCTTTACCATGTACCGAAACTCCATGGCCAGGTGTGGAATGTGAGCTTCTTCCAGAATCTCCAATCTTTCATGTCACAAAAATTCATCTTGGCCCAGATATTATAACCCCACCTTGTAAAAGTTCAGCTAAGATCTCAAATTCCCTCCTCAAATTGCCCTACCTCAAAACATTTTCTTTAATGAATTGTTTCACTAAATCTCCATTTTATTTAACCAAGACACTCTTTCCTACATTTTCATCCAATCTAGAACACCTAACTCTTGATTCAAATCCCACTCTTTTTGGACCCATTCCTCCAAGTTTACCAAATTTGAAAACCTTGTGCCTTTCACAAAACAATCTTAGTGGCCAAATCCCAAGAGAAATTGGAGAGCTTGTTGATTTACAACAGCTTGATTTTAGTCACAATCATTTAACGGGTCCAATTCCTGAAGAAATTGGTAATCTGAAAAGTTTAACCATTTTGGATATGAGTTCGAATTCATTACAAGGAACGGTCCCTGTTTCAGTTTCTAGGCTACAGCTTCTTGAAAAGTTGGATTTGAGTTGGAACAACCTTGAAGGAAAATTGCCTTACGAGTTGGGGAAATTGAAGAAGTTGGTATTATTGGATTTGAGCCATAATTCTCTAACAGGGCCAATCCCTGAAGGTTTATCAGGTTTGGAGCAATTGCAATATTTAATAATACAGGAGAATTCCATAAACTCAGGCATTCCTTTATTTATTGGGTCTTTAAATAATCTCAGAGTGTTGAGTCTTTCTGGGTGCGGATTAACAGGCCAAATTCCGAACGTATTTACAAATTTGAGGAATTTAACTGCATTGTATTTAGATAACAATAGTCTCACGGGTACAGTGCCTGTACAATTAGGGACAATATTATCGAATCTTGATATGTTAAATTTGAGCAGAAATAAGCTTAGCGGGGAGCTTTTAATTAATGAAGATTTTGTGAATAGGCTTGATATTAGAGAAAACAGTGGTTTGCGTGTATGTCAAGAAGCACATAACAAAAATCCGAACATGAAGCCGACATTGTACGAGGGTAATATGAGTTGTAATAAACATTACTATTCATATAAAAAGTTTGTAATTTTTCCTAGTGTAGTGTTTTTGTTTTTGTTGTTTGGTTCGTGAGTTTGTAGTCTATTATGATATGATTGTATTGTTTTCGATTTAAAGAAATTCAATTTTTTCTTGGACATTATTTAATTTGTCTTTCTTGCTTAGGTTCTCTGTCGCCCCTCCTATATTAATAAAAAATAAATAGTTAAGGCTGCATGTGGGTTGGGTCATATCAGAATCAGAGATCGATTTGTTACTTTCTCCGTTTGTGTGGTAGCTAGCTTTTTCAGAGAGGTTTATGATGATGCAGAACATCTTTGTATGCATTATTTAATTAATTAGATACAAACAATTTCTGGGAGAGACAGGCTTTCACGGACCTGGTGTAGGAGTTTAACTCTAGACCATATGGTTTACAATTTTTTTCCCAATAAAATAAAACCTATTCTAACCAACTAACTAAGGTAACATTTAATTTTTTTTTTAAAAAAAAAAAAAAACCCTTAACTATAGATTAAAAAACTACCGCTTTTTTGTTCCAGCAGCTCTACAAGAATTTTTTTTTCCCACTCTTCATGCCAAAGCTGAAGTTCTTCAAGAAATCAACATTTTGAGCAACAATTTGTTCTATATAAATTTCAAAGAATACAAATTTTTATATTTGGCAATATATTTTCTTAATTTTGTTCTCATTTTCAGATTTGTGAAGTCAAATATTTTCACAAGAGGTAATTTTTATAAGTTTACATTTGATACATGAAATAGTAAATGGAGTCAATGATATATCTTATTTGCTTGAAGAAATTCACATTGTTCACAAAGTGTTCGATAAATGCCACAATAGCTTTCAACATTTTTTTTTTATATAATTCCATCTTTTATGTATATTAAACTTTATTCTGAATGTATGTATGTTTATTTGATTTGAACAGAGGTGTCAAATTTGGGTGAAACTATTTCCTTGGATTTGAATGAAGTTAATGTTGTGCACAAACCAAGTGTAATTCTTGAAAATTTGGATATTCATGAGACTAGAAAACAACCTCTTGGAAGTTTTGCAAGCCAACTTGAGGAAATCTTTTTTATTTTGCTTCATTTTTTAAAATTCTCTTATTTATTTCGTTAGACATTATTTTTAGAGATCAATTTTTTTGAGATGTTTAAGCTTTTTTGAAAAGTTATATTGATCTCTCAATTTCTATCTCTTTTGTGTTATTTTTTTAAACTATATATGATGTGAATAACAATTTAGATTTGTTTTTTGGGTCATGTGTTTGTAGGTTATTATCCTTCTTTATAATGATGATGGATGTGAAGAAGACATGAATTTAACTTTTTTTGTTCTCAAGAATATCATATTTTTGTAGCTTTTGGTGAAAGATTTTTGGTTTTTGGAATTCGATTATATCTTATTTGTATTTGTAATGAGATGTAGAGATCCAATTTTAAATTATGATTAGATAAAATTTGTAATATTTATGCAGGATCTTTATGTACGTAGTACATTTTAACAAATTTTTTAATGAAAATGTGCATAATTCATAATGAAAAAATTGTTCATAATTCCACACAATTAAATTTAATATAAAATAAGATTATATAAGTAAAAGATGCACATTTTAAATTTAATTGAGTCAATTTTTTTTTTATTAGTTACATAATTAAATTGAAATGAGATGAAAAAGAAAATATTGTTTTTTCTGGTTTGGTTAATTGATTGAGTTAAAGCATAATTAAAGTAAAATAAATAATTAAATATTTTATTAAAGAAAAAATATAAACCACGTGGTCTAGGAGCGAGTATGTGGAAGAATCTTCCACGATTTCCTTCTCTCAAGCTCAAATCAAATCATGAATTGTTTTCTTTCAGGCCTGCAACTGCAAGTAGCAGTAGCACGCCGCGCCTACCATGTATTTATGTTAATTAGAATTTCACGTTTATAATAATAATAATGCCTTTCCTTTTCTATCCTTACTTAAATATTTTAAAATTTTAAAGTCTGCACTGTCATCTCAAGTCTCAACCCAATAATCTTTGACTTGGGCTGTATTTGGGTCACACAAACATAGCACAACAGTGACAACACAACGCATGATAATTTAAATCGATCCATGGAGTTTTTTTTGCACTTTGCACTCCAGGAATATGGGAAATAGGCACTTTATATCCTCAAAAATTAAATTTAGCACTTTGCACCATCAAAATATGAAAAATGCAGCACTTTGCACCCTCTTTTATTTTCAGGCAAAAACTCAAGGACAAAATAGATAATTCAATTGTAAATTTTTGGCACTTCGCACCCCAAAACACAAAATTAACACTTAACACCCTCATATTAAAAAAAAGCTTAAACCCCTAATTTTTTCCCACTAAGTTGACCATTGGGTGAAAAAAATATTTTTCCTTAATTTTTGCAAAATACAATTATAAATTCAAGAATACTCATTTCTTTCTCCATCTTTCTTTTCACCAGTATATATATCCATAAATAACTAAGTAAAGTACAAGTAAACTTCTCAAAGACCTATTATCTAATTCAAAATATAAAAGACCAATAAATAATTACCTATTTTGCCTTTTTTTCCCCTTGATGGTCAACTTTGACGAAAAAAACGAGGGGTTTAAGCTTTTTTGAATTTGAGGTGTTAAATGTTAATTTTGTGTTTGGGGGTACAAAGTGCCCATTTATTATGTTTCGGAGAAGCAAGTTGCTGATTTATTTTTAATTAGAGAGTGTTAAGTGTTAATTTTATTTTGGGGCTGCAAAGTGCCAAAGATTTACAATTGTTGCCCTTGAATTTTTGCCTAAAAAGAAAAGAGGGTGCAAAGTACTGCATTTTTCATATTTCGAGGGTGCAAAGTGCTAAATCTAATTTTTTAGGGTGCAAAGTGCCTATTTCCCATGTTTTGGGGGTGTAAAGTGCAAAAAACCCATCCCATGAGTTGTAAAAGCTGGAAATATGATTTTGAGTTTGTTAAGGAATAATGTATAATTAATAAAATTTAGAAAAGGTTAGATCAGAAAACCCGGATTGATGACTAGGATGTCTTGAACAAAATATAAAGTTGAGGATTAATCTATGATCATATATATATATATATGTGTATTAATATATATGTAACTAAAGTAACAAATTCTGAATGAAATAAATACATATAGTGATCCAACAAGTAATTAATCGATGAGATTGGTTTGCATATTCATGCCCGAATAATTCTAATTAGTTAAAAAAGTATGGAAATAATTAATTAAATAAATGGATTAATTAAAAGGAGGTGCAGGGTAAGGGGATGTTGCTTCAGCTCTACTTTTTCTCTTCTGAAGGAACCTTTGCAGTGATCTTTTCATGGAAAGACCACTAACTGGGCTGGACAGTTGCGGCGTGGGCGACTTTGTCCATTCCTCTTCATTTGAAGAACTTGTCGGTTTCTCTTCTTTTTCACGGCTTGCTAGTTTTATTATCGCTCGAGCCTGCATTACATAAACATATATATATGTTATTTTTTTTTTTAAAACATGCATGTGATATCTAGTACTATTGTACTAATTTGAATGTACGAGCAATTGTATTTAAAAAAAAAAAAAACTATAATTAATTAGTTACCTGAAGTTCCGTTACATCAGAAACAGCAACTCTTCCATTATAGAAAATAGTAAGCGGCTGCGGCTGCGGCTGCTGCTGCTGCTGCTTCTCATTTGGACTTTCGCCGAACAAATCCAACCTTTACAATTAATACACAAAAATCAATTAATTAAATAATTAAAGGAAAAAGAAAAAAGAAATGGAAAATAGATCTAGTTACTTACATGGAGTTGCATTGGCCAATATTAATGTAATTTGAAGAATGGGAAAAAACAGAAGGGGTTACAAGACGAAGCTCCAAATTACAGTTTCTTTTCATCTTTTCTTGCCTTTTTTTTTTTTTTTTTGTACAAAATAAAATTGCAAGCAATCTCTAAAGGATGAATTTCAGAGAGAGAGAGAGAGAGAGAGTAAAAATGTTGAATGAAAGGTGATGAGAGATTGAAGAATTGATGTTATATACTACTATCAAAATAATCTAAAGGTGGGTGGTGGTGGTGGTGGTGGGGCCTGGTTTGAAGGGAAAAGCGGCGTTCTTGAAAATGAAAATAAAAAAATAATGCATAGTTTATTCAAACACGAAACGCACACTCCAACAGAAAAAGGTCCAAAAGGATCTCAGCAGACACACAATAAAAAGACGGAAAATGTGTATAAATTATATCGTCACGTGTTTAATGAGGTTTTATGCGCCTCAAAAATCGCCGCTTTACTAGTACTTCATTTATATCGGCTAATCCACTGAAAAAAAAAAAACTATATCGGCTAATTTCCTAAAAAAAAATTATATTTGCTTTTTCAATTCAGGAAATTCTATTTCAGATTGAATTTGGTCGAACTCAAATTAATTAAATAGCAAATGTAATACAATTATTTAGAAATTAAACAAAATATCTTCTAGGATGACTAATCACAAATAAAATGTAATACTCTTGTTATATGGGTAAATGTCTTTGACCAAACTTAACAAGAATTTTCCAATTTAATTAATAAGTCCTTTTAATTTAATCCAAATTCATACACATGTCATAGTCGGCCACTAGACCAGATCTTAATATTTTCTAGGTGTTGAGTAAAATAATAAGCTGTTTATAAACCATAAAATTATAATAATGTTATGGCATGTTTTTATAACATCTTCTGCTGAAACAATTAAATTTGATATAAACTTAACTACTGTCTATAAAGTTCTTTTTAATATTTCTTTTAGAAATCATTTTCAAATCTAAATTGGGCTCGAGGCCGAAAATGGAGGAAATAGAAAAAAAAAATAGGTTAGTTTAAATATGCGTAATTAATAATCAATCAATTATATATAGAGAGAGAGCTAGCTTTGACTTAGTTAGATGAGTATGACGAAAAATATGTAATTTTAATTTTTTTTAAATGGTGAATACATCGATCATTATTTATTACACTACAAAAAGTTTAGATTTTAGTGACAAAATAGAAAATGACAAAGTGACAAGAATTTAAATATTGTCACTAAATCGATGTATATAGGCACACTAGTGACAAGAATGTGAAAAAGTTGTCACTATTGACATCTACTGATACCCCAAAAGTGACAACTAAAAAGTTATCACTAAATTATAGTAACAATATTTATTGTCACTAGGTTGTCACCGAAAGGGTGTCACTAATTGTTAATAGTGACAACTTAAGTTCCATAAACTTGTCACTAATAGCCATTAGTGACAACTTAAAAATATATTTTGTCACTATTGCACTTGTCACTATTATTATTGTGACAAAATTAATATTCTTATCACTAAATGTATGCAAAAAGTGACAATTTCGACAATGTCACGTAATATTTTGTCACTAAAATTCATTTTTCTTGTAATGTTACATCAATTAAAATATCGAATTTATTACAATGATAAAAGAAAGTACAAAGATAAACAAATAACAAAGACTAATACTCTCTCTGTCCTAATTTATGTGTCGTTTTAGAGAAATTTTTTTGTCCCAAATTATTTATCACTTTAGAATTTCAATGCACTATTAATTACATATTTTCCATTTTGCCCTTATTTAATGTATCTAAAACTATCTCTTTAAAAGAAAAAGTAAGAGAGAGAATATAAGGATATTTTAGGAATATCATTTATGTTTTCACTAAAATTGAGACAATTTAGTAGGAGTCTTAATATGTGTGAAAACACCTAAAACGACACATAAATTGGGACAGAGAGAGTATTAAACTAGAGATTCGTCCTAAACTAACAGACTAAGGTTTAATTACTTCTTAGAGTTTGTTGTTTTTGGTAATTGACAATTAATGTTGAGCTACCTATATTAGTATTCAATTTACTACTACTCCACTTTCTACCCGGACGACATTAGTTGTGGTACCATTAATTTGTTAGTATTATGATATTGATATTTCTTTGTCATTCATCCACATGCATGTTTTTCACAATGCTTTATGTAGTTCATCTTTAATTTAGAGTAAACTTTCATTTTGCTCCTCTATACAATTATTATCATATATAATACCTCTGCCCTTCAGTTAGGATTGCTGAATTAAAGTAACAAGATATATAAATACTTTCAAGACTTTTGCAAGTTTCGAATTTGAAAATAGAAGATAATTAAGCACTACAAGAAATTTGAACACGAGGATAACTAATTTCAGATTTTTTTTCTTTTAATATATATTTACAACGAGTTAATTGTGATGCGTTCTAATTAATGTGCTCAAACAATAATTTTAAAATTTCATTATTTATTTTGTTTTTGTACGACATGCTATAATTATTAATTCATGCCAACATGCACATCACCATATGTATTCTAATCGAATTCGACGCCATTACTCTAATTTTTTTTAGAGCACTAATTTCATCAAGTAGATTTCATATTCCAGAAATTAAACCAAAGAGATAAAAAAAAAAATGGACCAGAAAATATAAGTTTTGAAAGTTGTACATACGCGTGCGTAAAAACATGTAATTAAATAAGAGAATAAATAAACAACCACTTAAGCCACTACATGTGCTAGCTGGACAAAACGTCAACCTCGGGAACTCGAAGAAGATACATATAATTAAAAGTATGACAATATATAGATCGATCGGCTTCGATCAAGTTGATGAAAATGATATTTGCCAGTTCAAACTTCAAAGTGGACCACTTTAATTATCATCAACATCTAGTTGTCAGTACAATAAATCATTCATTTAATAGTTATTTAATTGACCCCCAAATAAACGTGGCAATGCAAGTAACGTGGAATTTATATTTTATATCGGGAAATTTCAATACAAGTATTCATCTTTTAAAGGGTAAAACTTATGACATTTTTCCATAGTTTTATTTTTTTGTTATTATTATTATAGTGAGAAAAACATTCCATGAATTATTATAGTAGGAAATCTATTATATTTCATTACCACCAAGGTATAAAAATAAACTATCAAATTAAAATTTGTATTCATCTAACAAAATGATCATTAATTGCTAGCACGAATTTACAGCTTTTCATTTTATCTAGTGTTGATTCCAAATTATCTCCATTATTACAAATATATATATATATATATGCATGTTATTTAGGGTCAAGAAGATCTTAAGAAATAAAAATTTATCCAAAAAAAAAAAAGGAAGAGTCTGAAAAATTGCAAGTGTATTTTTTTTTCCCTTATAAATAAAGGTGAAGTCAACTGAGAAAGTATCTACTCATCTCATCTCATCTCATATCATATGTAAGAAAACTGTTTATAATAATCCTAAAATACCAAAATCCTCCACTACAACATACCAAAATCATGTTATGCCGTTCTGGAAGATACGGTGGAAATCAATTTCCTCCTTTCACAAGCACATGCGGGGCTAACCAATTTATGGTAAGATTTTAAGGCATGCATGTTTCTTTTTATTTTTAATAAAAACTCATTCATCCATTTTATATCCTCATAAATCCATCATGTGGGTCCCACAATTTCGCCCTAATTTGTAATTTAAAATTAGCAACTCTTTATTATTAAAGAAAAGTTATTCTTTTCTTTTCTTAGTTAAATTTTACGTAACCGTTAAGCAATCTTACCATAAACTCAAAAAAAAAAAAAAAAAAAAAGCAATCTTACCATAATTTTGGATTTTAATTTTGTAACCAATATATAAATTAAATATACATTTTGGATGAATTTTTAAGATAACAAATCTCATAAAGGTAAGGGGTGTGAGGGGAAAAAATTGATTCGGGCATATTGTTTCTGAAAATTTGGAATCGCTAATTCAAAATATATTTGTAGATAGAAAACGGATTTTATAGTTAAAAAAAAAAAAGAAAAAGAAACTAGTTATGGTTACTTTTGATCACAAATATTAATTTTTCTTTTTTTTTAACAACCTAAGTTTTTACATGAGTTGAATATTCAATATGGTATCAGAGTGAATCGCAAAAGTAGATCATAAGTTTTTGAATCTCTGCAACACTCAATTCTAAAGTTCTTGTGTTATGTTTGAGTGACATATATATCTCCTACACGGCTACACGTAAATATTGTGTTTGTTAATTCTTAATATTAAATGTCAATTATTTATAACAACATAAGCTTTTAAATGCATTGGACATTCCATAGTTATTAGTTACCAATGTACAACTAGGCTTGCAACAACTTTTTTTTTTTTTTTATTTAGTGGCAAAAGTATAAATGAGAACACTAACATTATAACTAATTAATCACATTATTAAAGATCACTTAATTTTCATGAAACTTAACCAAGCAACTCGATGTATACTTAATGATCATTTAATTTAATAATATGAAATTAGATAAATATCATAAATCAAAGGGTGGCAACGAGCAAAGAATTTTCACATCGTTACATCGTTTAGGCAAGTGGAAAACCAAAAATTGGAGATTGTCCTTGAAGGAAAATAATAAAAGCAGGTTCTAAAAGCGTTTGCCATCTTGAAATTAATTATGGCAAACGTCCTTTACTCGTATTTCCACACATGCGAAAATAAGAAGTTTGTGTAAATTCAAGTCATTTGGCCATCAAAGCTCTCAAAACCACTTCTTAACCTCTATTATGATCTATAGGTATTTTTCCCTAAAATAAAAATTATGTTTTATCAATCGTGATTCTGTAGATGTTTGGTTACCCTAATATGTTAATCACTTTTAAGGTATCCAAAAACTAGTAAGAAATCAATGTATTTTAGAAGTCATTAAAGTGTTACTTTTATTTTAATAAAGCTCGTTCGAATTCAGTCCAAGCTCTAGAATTTGGCGTTGAATCGGTTTGAACAAGACTAATTCCTGAAGGGGACTGCCTTCCTGTTGTCACGAATAATTTGAGCCCAACTTCTCACCCCGGGTGCTCAATTGGTTTTATTTAGGAGGAGTTTGGGATTACTACTAATCTAACACATTAAACTAAAGGAAACTAATCTATACAGATAAATAAATCTCTAATAGAGGTCTTTCGAGTCCAACATACCATTAGAGAAAATAATAAGGCAGCTCCTTATTTAGCCAAATTGAGTACTTTTCAGAATTTTCAGTTTTCTAGTTCTTTGCCTAGTGAGATTTCAAGATATTGCAACTATTGATTAATTCTTATAGGCATTAATGAAATTAAATCTTCCTCTTCGGGGTTCCCAAAAAAAAAAGAAAAAAATCAAAGGGGTTCACATATGGATTCGTTTTTTACTTGGTTTCGCTTGATTTTAATTTCGAAAATTAGTTCGAGTGGTTTCAACGAAACATTTAAAACACAATTTAATTGTGTTTGAATATTGAATTTGTGAATTCCAAAAAGTTGAGTAGGATTTTTACTATTTTGAATATTAAGATTTGATAAAAAAAAAAAAAATATGTAATATGATTAAATAGATTTGAATAAATGAATTAAACATAACTTTTGCAAGAATGATAACGAAATTGTAAAACAGGGCCAACACCCCTCCGGGTCGATGAGGCCAAACTAAACTAAAGCAAAATCTCAAAGAAATTAGTATACCTAAACGATTTATTTAGATTTCATCGGAAAAACGTGTAACTTGACATATGAATTACGTGGAGTACAAGATCTGACACAGTGCCGTAGAAATGATTTGAAATTTAGACATAATTAATATGCTCTGTCTCTTTTTTTTTTTTTTTTTTGAGAACCAATATGCTCTGTCTCTTGACCAGCCAGAAATTGTCCCACTAACTGCTGCCGACTTAAATTGCCACCCCCTTTATCGTTATCTGCACTTTCTTTCACGTTAAGATTCAATTGAAATTGTTATGTGAGTTGAGAGTTGAACAAATCAACTATGAGATATACTTCTAATTTATAAATTATAATTGAGAATATAATTACTTATTTCAGGTAGCAATGAGTAGGATTCGGATCTAAGTTCGATTCAAATACGGTACCATTTATATCAGGTCAAATTCGAATTAAATTTGGATCTTGTTCATATTGAAGTTTTACGAAGATTTCGGATCTTGTTCGTATTATGTCGCATATACCATATTTTACGGATTCAATAAAGTATTCATTTCAAAATTCACACCAATACTTAAATTCAAAACAAATTTGTTAATATTACAATTAAATTAAATTTGAATTACATGTTCAAACTTTCTTTACCTAATATTCATGTTTTAGGATAAAAATAGGAATAAAACTAAATATTTGAATAAAGTTTTAACTAATATATTCTTAAACCGATGATAAAATATCAGTAATATTATTTATCTTAATAAAATATTATGTCTATATATACTCACACTTTTATTTATTTATTATCAAAACGGATTTTCGAAAAATAAACTAGGAGAGGGGAATATATCGTCAAATCGTGATCTTAACCTGTTGCATTACATTATGTCATGATATCAAATATTCTTTTTTAGTAAAATAAGTGTCTAATAAGGACAGGCCGGGTTTATAATGTAAAAAGGTCAAACAATATACTAATATATAGGTAATTATTAGTTGTACTTTATTTCTTCCACACGAGTAAAGCATTATGTGCATACGTTGAAAATGGAATGTGTGTATGATACATGTGACATATAATTTAATGAGGAAACTTGGGGCGCAAATTGCAATTATTGCTGGATTCATTTTTGTCATGACAAATGCACATTATATAACTTAATCCACAATTGAATAGTTGAATACATATCTCATATATTTTGGATGTTGATTTTCCAAAGTTAGGAATAAAGCAAATCCAAACATGTAGAGCATATGCCAGGGGCGGACCGACCCCCCAAGAAAATCTGGAAAAAATATTTCCAAGGGGCGGCCAAGGTTCGATTCTCTTTATACTCTTGGTTGTTATATTTTTTAATTATAATCTTTTTGTCTTTCTTTCCTCCACTTTATTATAAATATATGGACTAATTTATAAACATTAACGTGACATATGTACTAACATTATTGTAATTATTTTTATGTTAATAATTTATTAATGTCTTAATTATAATTATCATATTTTATGATAAAAATATTTGATTTTATAAAATGCATTACAATAAAAAAAGTTCTAATATTTATTTTGGTACTTTTTATAGCAATTTTTTATTGAACTGGGTTTATGTTAATATTTATGTGTTGTAAGATTATTCAATATTTTGAACCATTTGTTGAATGAAACTCTTTAAAAAAGTTTACTAATATGTTTTTCACCTTTTATTACATAAATATACAAAATTGCTTATTTTCATTAAGTTGTCATTTTATCTCAATAACAGAAAAAATATCAAGTTTACTATTAAAAAATCTCGCCCTCCCCCCCCCCCCCCCCCTCCCCCAACCAAAAGCCTCTAGGTCCGTCCCTGGCATATACGCACCGATATGACCGAGCGTAGGTGTATAAAGAAGGGCACACACCACAATGAAGAGGATCACACTAGGAGAAAACTTATATCCAACATAATTTTCGATCGGAGTTATAATTACAAAATTTAAGAAATAAAAAATAAAACTTATCAGTAGTCAATCTGCATTAAAAATAGAGTTAGAATAACGTACTTATTCAAGTAGAAATTAAATAAAAAAATTAATTCATGTAGTAATTTTAGTAGAACAAGGAAAATTCTTACACATAAGAGTAAATTTCTATTTAATTAAAATTCTTAATGGATTTTTATTCTTCCTCTTCACTTCACAAAGTAGGTTGATTAATCAACAAAATATTATAAAAAAAGGTAATACTCTAAAATTCTAAATCATAAATATTTAAATTTATTCTTTATATGAGTTTTTTTTTTTTTTTCTATAATTTAGGATGTCTAAGTAAAACTTAATTGTTAGTGGGTACGTATACGTCAAGTTATGTCATAGTTCTTCTTATATCAAATGATTGTATATCTCATAATATAGAAATAATATATTATGAGATAGAAATTGAATATCTACAAATATAAAAAAAAACACGAAATAATTAGAAGTAAGAAATCCTAATTACTAAAAACCTAATAAGAAACGCGATAGTCTTGAAATCTCCTGCATCAACTTCATTTATATACTCCTTGTTTGATAGTTTCATATGTATGTGTACATTATTGTATTCGGCTGTTTTATTTTATTTTATTTATTTATTTATTTTTTTCTGTAAATATGATGGTAAAGTGGAAATCGATGCTTCCATGTGATAATTTAAATAAAAGGTTCTTGCATAAACTACAAAGTAACATGCTATTCTATCTAAAACTGAGTTTCCTAAAATATTTAAGCAAATAGACACGGATAAATGCATGCAGAAGTTGATCTGGTAAGATAGTTAACATGCATGTGCTGTTTTAAATTTAGGTCAATTTATAGCATAACTTAATATCTAGCTGAGAAAAAATAAAGTACAATATCAAACCAAACAGATTTAAAGTTCCTGTTCAAGTAAGTTTAACAGAAAGCTAGATAAAATTAAATATTTGGTATCATCCTCAAACAAATTTCAAAGAAATCTTCTCGATCAGTTCTTAAACTTAGAAAAAAAAAGAAAAGTCATATATAAATATAATACGTATGTATATGATCACCAACAAATTTTGGACGAAATTTCGTTTCCTCAAGAACATTTTTACCGATGGATTTTTGCTGCAATAAGCTTTGGTCACTAAAGTTCATTTTTCAAAATTATGTTCTTCTTTTTATTAAAAAAAATTAAAAAATTAAAAAGAGTACCAATCGAATCATACCAATACTAAATTTTAGTTTTTGACTTCATCATTTCAAATTAATAAATTAAAACATACCAATATAGAAAAATTCAAATTATATTAGTTCGACTAGTCTGGTTCCAAGTAGATTCGATTGAACTTGGACCACTTGGTTATTTTATAAATCGAATCATGTAAACACAATACTAAATTTGATATCAGTTAAATTTATATAATATATTATTTGTAGAATTCAACTTATTTCTTTTCCCATGAGAAATGGGATTCGAAGCATTTCGTGGCAGAATCTTCAACCGCATAATCTGCATACCCTTTGGTTTAAATCCACAATCATTATTCATCTGTTATTTGTCAAGAAAAGCTATGGAGAAGAAATCAAATCACCTATGTATTATACGAATTATTTGGAGCTACCTTATATGTAGTACCTTCTGGACTTAGTGAGCAACATGTTTTGGTCTTTTATTAATTCTGAATTAATATATTGAATATTGATGGTCCCCACTTGACACATGTTGCTCACTAAGTTCAGAAGGCACTGCCTAGAAAGGTAGCTCCGAACAATTCGTAATATACTATTTTTTTTTCTTAGAAAAAAAAAAAAAAAAAATATATATATATATATATATATATATATATATATATATATATATATATATATATATATATATATATTATACTGCTGTAGGCCTCAAGATTAATTGAGAAGTGAGAACAGGTCAACAGGATCACAAGAAAAAGGGAATTTGTAATTTGGAATCCGGAGGCTTAATTTACTAATTTAATGACTGAGCTTGGCGGCTTTGATTGACAAAAGTATGGGCTTCATAATAATATAATATTGGGCTTTACGCCCACTATATTTCTATTTGGTATTTATCTTTTTCCTAGAATTGTAGCGGATATAAACCATACTTTTGGGCCCAACTAGCAAAGAGGAACTCTTCTAGGCCCACCACAAATTTTCAAATCCATTATCATAACCATAAAGAAGCATTTTAATGAGTAGAAAACGCCATTGGAACATGACTTGGCCAACTGGACTACGTTCTAGTTTATGTTATTGGGCTTTTGCTATTAAAGGCTACTGCATTCTTTACACTAATTTGTATATGCATTTTTGTCATAGGTTGTAGTGATGAAGGCTCCCGGTAGATTTAATTCATTGAGGTTGAATGTCCTATGTAGAATGAATTTATATTCACGTCGTGATATATTTTTATTTCAATTTTGTTTTTTTGATCGGTATGTTTGATTTCATCACTTGAGGATCCTGACCTTTAAGATTTTTTTTCTTTTATAGTATAAAATGTTCACAAAATGATATTTAGATACAGTTGATCGAATTTAATTAACATATATAGGCAGATAAACATGACGCGACCAAGTCGAACACTAGTTGATTAACTCGTCAACCTAGCTTCTCCTATCTTTTCTTATTATATATACAACAAAATTACACATCACC
The DNA here is from genome assembly GCA_003313485.2 of Penstemon barbatus. Classification (NCBI taxonomy): domain Eukaryota; kingdom Viridiplantae; phylum Streptophyta; class Magnoliopsida; order Lamiales; family Plantaginaceae; genus Penstemon; species Penstemon barbatus. The sequence goes on from CM064877.1 coordinate 917,767, forward strand.
AAATTCAGATACATACTATATTTGCACCAGGTTCCTATTTATAAATTTAGTCACACTCTGCTATGCTATATTTAGATACAATCCTTGGACGGACATATGTGCATGAATCTATTCATTGGTAAATTATACTGCCACGCACGATATCATCCATTCATTCATTTTCCTAAAATAAAAAAAAATAAACTTAACAGTAGTCTATTTTTAGTTATTATCCAAGGAAAGAATTAATGGTCCAATACAAATCACTTAAAAGATATCTTCATCACAAGATTTACGTGGCACTAGAGGATCTTTAGGACCGGTTTAAGATCACGAAATGGTCACAAGGCCGGATCCAGAATTTGTGGAACAAAACCTAGCTTGTAGTTCGACATTAATGCATTGGGGGCAATCCAATATATTATACGTGTCGGAATAATAGTACACCATGTTCAAACTTTTGCATGAAAATCTTGCATAGTCATAATAATTAATTATTAATAAGCTCCACCAAATAACTCCCTGTCATTTGCAGGCTGCAGCCATCTACGTATATATACTCCCACTTTTTGTTTTATAATTAATCATAATATTCATTACTAAACAAAATATACACAAATTTTCACAACTTATTTCTGTATTTATACTTTTCGATATTAGCATTTCTCTAGTTTAATATTAGTAATTAGTTTATTTTAATATCATTGTAAAGTTTTGATTCGATATAGTGTTTGATTTAATAATATAATTCTGCATTAAATTTTTTTTGTATATATCCAAATTAATTAAGAAACCCATAAGCCCAAATCAAGGCCGAAAAACCGATTTGGCCGGTCCAATCATGAAGAAGAAACTGATACTGCATGACGTATCTCCAGTTTGTTTTCTTATTACTTAATTATTTTCTCCCTCATTCAATAAATTATATATGCTTCACGTGTAGCTTAGGAAGCGGGGTATGAGATATGATTTATGGTAACACTTAATCTTAGTTACTCGACTAAAATCAATATTGAATTAGTTACTTGACTAAACTAATAATAAAAACAATAGCCCTTTAATTAATATTGAATAATTATATCATCGTTGATGTCCAATATATCTATGTCCCAAAAGGAAATTAAATAGTATATTTATAGTTTGATCTTGTTTTATAGGTTACTTTTGCAAGTAAACAGGCCTACCACATTTTTCCACAGACCACATATATTTTTACACTATACTTATTAGATATATATATATATATAAGTAATTAATTGAATGAAATAACACAATGCGCGTTCTCCTATATATATTGTGTAAATGTATAAATAAAATAATTAAAGTAAAAGGGCAGAAGAGTAGTTTCAATGGATGTAGTGAGGACACCAAGAGCACTATTCATCCTGAAATCCACCCTTAATTTGTATATACGTAATGTAAATGAGTCCAACTATGGTCATGTCAATTTCTAGAAAGTCATCAAATGTAAATGCGAGTATTAATTAGCACATATATACCCAACACAAAAATACTATTGAGAAGTCGAGTTTGTTACCTTGTTATGATTAATACTATTAATTGAATTACCGTTTACCTTATGTATGGTATAACATTTTTAATTAGTAATTATAGTTGAATTACCGTTTACCTCATGTATAGTATAACATTCAGTAATTATACGTAGTTGAATCATTTTGATTGCTATGGCCTATGCATAGGTATACATGCATTTTATAAAACAAACTTTACTGTGCAACAAAAGAAAATATAACTAAATATTATAGGATATATAAATTAAGATGCATTGTGCAAGTATCAAACTATATGTTTACATATTATGTGTGGGACCATTGCATCACGTCATCAAATACATGTGATGCAGTCCATCAATACACTTCTCCCATGTGCCACATCACCCATTTTTTGGACCATATCCTTCAAAAAATAGAATTTAAATATCGCAATCACATTGGTCAAAACATGGGTGACATGGACATGTGAGAAGTGCATTAGTGAACTATACTACGTGTACTTGATGATATGGTGTAATGATTGCACTAAATAATTTCTCTTCTAGCCGCAATAAAATTTCCTGGAATTGCGGCACTCAACGAGGTAATACGAACAAGCCCAAAAATATATGACGGCACCGGTTGGACTCATACAACCCAGAACAGAAGCACACTACTATTAAATGAGACTTGATCAATTGCTGATCATGAATGAGCTCTTTAATTTCTAGTGTAGTTGGGAAATATTATTGCAATTTTATGAGTCCATAACAGTTAGAAATAATCTTTTTTTTTTTTTTTTTTTGTTTGAGAAAAGTTAGAAATAATCTTGTACAGTATCTTTTGTCATACCACGTGTAGCCTGTAGGTGGAAAATAAGCAAAAAAGCACTACTTTCAACGATTTTTCAATTTTCATTAGTCGCTCTTTACACAAAAGTCGCGAATTTCTTAGAAGACAAAACATCTTTCACAAAGTTAATGGCTTATATTGAATCTCCGGCAAATTTTAGATTTAAAGAAAGACGATATGCAAGTAATACTTACTACTACTACTACTTTTTTTTTTCTTTCATTTTTTTATATTAATACTAATTTATCTTACCACATGCATACATATAATAAGCATTGCAAGATGTAAAAAGCAAATCTGTGGAACAGAGTTCAGGCCAAACAATTCTTCTCGCAACCAGGACAACTTTAGATAAGAATTGAAAAAATTGAAGATTCTTAGAGTACGAAGTTAAAGACATGTTTGTTAATTATATAAAAAAAAAAAAATGTTAAAGTTAAAAGACATTGACTGAATTTTTTTTTTATCAGTTTGAGTTTATGGTAATCAAAATCAATCCAATGTAATTAACAAATTAGTCCGATGTTATTTAAGCTTGATTCAATTCAAATTCAAGTAAAGGAGTTTTTGCAATTGTTTCTGAAAAATCAAAAGCATTTGCTTAACGCAAAAGCAAAAAATATGTACTTTTATTTAAGAGCAAAGGGGTTTGCAAATAAGGAAAAACAACAACTTTAAATAGTTCCTTTAATATTTGCATTTCAGAAAATGACTCTTGGGTTTCTAGTATTTGTAAGAAACATATATTCCAACAAAATACGACTTCCATACAATGTGGAATACAAATTTCTAAAATATTGCAAACAAAACCAAAGAGATGTTAAAACAAGATAACGGAAGAAAAATTTAAATTGTCTTACAAAAATACTTAGGTTAATTGGAATGGATTCATCCAAAATGAGAGGAGCGTACAAGTAAACGCAAATGAGAACCAAAGTATATATATATATGTGTATGTGTGTGTGTATGTATATGAGTATATACTTGTAAATAAAATAATTTATTGAGGACAAAATTGTCACAAACTACTTTTAAAATATTATAAAAATGACACCACATAAAAAAAACACCTCCTTAACTACTTCTTGTAAAAGTACTTTTACTTGCTTTTCAATTGAAATAGCAATAAAAGAAGCAGCAATGTGCTTTAAACACAAAGATTAAAAGCAAAAAAGTATTTCTTCAAAGCTTTTGCAAGCACCATTTAAGATATACTGGTTGGCAATGTGTTAGTCTTACGTGTCAGCCGGGGTCGAGTAATGTTGAATCGCAAACTTGGGAATAATAAGACCAAACTTTTCCGAACCCGTAAGTCTTGAATGGCATTTAATTATATATGTAAGGTTGTTAGTTCCAAAAAGAGCAATAACTATGTAATTAATTGCATGTCATGTCATGTACATTTAAATAAAAAGAGCAATTATCATGTGATTTGTAATATGATGACAAACAAAAAAGAAAAGTAGAAAAGTCTATGTTTTGTACAGTTATCAAATTTGAGTAGTAATTAAGCTAGATTCAATTAATTTTACGTTAAAAAAAATTGCATTTTAGTTAAAGAACAAGTTCATTACAGTCAAAGTAACTACTATATATATATAATCATTAATATTTGGAAACATACATTACCTAATAGCACATTGGCAAGATAAAAAGAAACACTGATTTTGAATGAGATCCTAACCGAAATTCTCACAATTACACAATTTTGATGACTTTCATAATTTCTGTTTTCCCAAAACCCCAAAGCACATAACAACTATACATATATCTTTATATTTCTTTCCTTTTATATTGGTTTTTTCAAATTTCAAAATCTCAGACCCAAATTACATGAGGCATTGAAAAGAATTAAGTATAATTTACTAGTAAGAAGACTTTACTTGCTACTAGTAAGTATAATTTTATCAATTTCAAAAAGGGTAGAAACTCCATAATTGAAGTGTGCTATATATACATATGTATAGTTAAAAATAAGGAAAGGATGAAGAAAACAAATTAAATAAAATGAAACATATATAAACCAGCTGATGCTGATCCCCATTACTACACAATAATCAGTGCGCGCTAATTAAAATCTAACAAAGTTAGTCAGCTCTATCGTAATTAATTACACTACTTAGTTTATATATATATATATATATATATAACTATAATTGATTTTCCAAATCTGTTGAGCTTATGAATGTTCCATGAAATCCATAAGGCACTCTCGATGGAAGCTCAACCGAAGCTTCCATCTTCAATGTCATCGCATTCACAATCAGCAACTCTGATTTCCGTTCCTTTTCATCATGCACAAATGCAAGAATATACCCATCATCTTCTTTCCCGGAATTTGACTCTCCTCCGGGCACAAAAAACGGTTCACCCCCATATCTCCCGTCACCATATAAAAATTTCTCAACTTTTCCAGTCCAAAGTTCCACTTTCGCAAAACCCGAGACTTTAGGCCACGGCTCTGCAATCGCCAGGTAACCGTATTTCGTCTTCCGACCCAGAAAGTTCCGGTTTACCATACCCGCTTCCAAGTTGATCTGTTCGGAACACTGAATTATGGCCCGCCTTTTTGATTCTCCGGTTTTTAAATTTAACCGGATTTCAGATAACACGCTTTTTAAATTCTCATCACAATCCTTGAAAATGGAGTCGGGTGGAGTCATGCATGATCCGATTACCACCACCTCATCGTTCTCAGGTTCCTCCCAAGCGTTCCATAAATGAAAACAGAACGTTTCAGGGCAATCAACCCATGTAATATCTTCCGCATTTTTTCCCTTCTTTGATAAAATCCCGAATCTCGAAGTTTTGTTCTTGTCGTAGATTACAGGAGAACCGCCTTTTAACATTTCTTGAAGCTTGAACACCACTTGTTGATCAGGGATCACCACGAAGTTTTCCGTAATTGCGAAATCGTGCATCATTGTAGGTACATTCAGTGGTATTTCCACATCTGGTGATTTTTTCCCATTTTTATCGAATTTGAAATATTTTAAAAATGGTTTCTGAACTACATCGTAGCTCAGAGCAAATAGTTCACCAGAAACAGGGTCGATTTTAGGGTGTGCGATCATTGTACTTTTCAATTGTTTACCGAAATCGAATCTCCCAATGGTTTCGAGATCGTTTGTTGGGGTTATTCGAACTTGATAAGGAAGATCATCTTCGGACATTGCCAAAAGTCTTTGGTTGAAGTATACTAATCCTGCGTTTGCTACCCCTGTTCCTTGGCTATGATCCAATAACCCGAATAATCCACGGGCGTAAAATAGCATCAATCTGGCTATACCCGAATGCCCGTATAGCTCCCCAATGGCTTTCGGGAAAACGGGTCGACCCAATTCACGCTCTTGGATCAGCCTTTGTGTTTCGGTGAACCGGCAAGCGTAGGTTGCAGAATTCGCATTCTCGCCGTTAATTTTAACGGCGTGGATCATGCCGTCGCCATCGAAGAGGTGGTGACCTGCGAGTGGGGCATGTAAAGGGTTGGCACCGTTTCTTACATAAACGCCGTTTATGCGTTCTGGGATTTTGCCGGCGACCAGGAGCTTGTGTTGAACGGGATGTTCCGGCACCGGAGCGAAATTGCCGGCGATTTGGACACGTGGGTCGGAGGTCTTTGGGAGTGGGTGTCGGCGCTCGCGTAAAACTAATGCGCTTTCTAATGATTCTAGAGTCTTGGCCGCGGCTCTTTGTAGAAGGTTCCATTGCGGCGGGGGAGATAGTTTGGGGAATGTGAAAATTGAGGGTGTTTGGAGTAGTGCGCATTGGGTTTTAGCTCTTCTTGTGGGCTTTCTCATTGAAATGGATTTTGAAGGGAAGCCCAATTTAACCTGAGAAATTGATGAGAATGGGATTTGGGCTCCGGCCCGAGAAGTAGAGTTTGTTTGTGCCATTGAAGAAGTCATTATTGTTTATGTACTGTTATGTTATGTGTGAATCCCAGTTTTAAAGGAATTGATGAAGGAAGGGGAAGTAGAGAAGTTTATTTTGGTTTTTATGGTCGGACAAGGAGTGAGTTTTTGGGGGGAGAAAGAGGAGTTTAATTTATTTAGTTGTTTGTTTGTTAAATAGATTTTATTTATTTAGTTGTTTATGGTCCACCTTAGCTTAGTCATGTTATGAGAAGACCACGTGGTGGATCTGTGGTTTTAGACTTGCATACACACAAACAAACCCTTAATTGTATGCTTATTCTATACCAAGAACCTATAATATATATATATTATGACATCACCTGTTTTATTTACGCTAAGGAATCTTTTAATTTATATTGTAATTGTTCGATTTGATTAGATTTACAATTTAAGATTGAATTTGTGGTTAAAAGTTTAACGTAGGTACTATAGGAGTTGGAAGAACCCAAGGGTGCCCTATAATTGGAGGAATGCTATTGCTAGCTTTAGATTAAGGACCAATAGGAATTTGAACCGAGTCAAAAAAGCAAACATGTACAGAAACAATATTCAAATTAATCAGTCAATAATATAAACGTACTATAATTTTCTTAATTTAAAGAAGCCACCTGATGAAAACGAAAACGAAAACGAAAGAAATAAAGTAACAACATCAAATTCAAAATTTGCTTCATGCAGTGAGCATAGCAGGGACATCAGCTCCAACCTCCAACCCTACGTGGCCGATTTTACTCACTTCCGCAATTGAAACCCTGTTAGCTTGGTACATTCCGAAAATTCTTGTCCAAGTCAATCTTGGTCAATTCATTCAACCATCAAGCAAGTGTATTGTACTTGCTTTGTGATTGATCATTCTTCTAGAATTTACATCAAATTCCAAAGTAAATGTATTAAACTTGCCATATAGTTATTATGGGTTCAGCCAAACTCGATCTAGATAAGAATTTCATAGAACATCCTCATCATCACTAACACATCATCACTAACACATGAAGATGAAGTATGTTTTCTTTATTAGAATTTGTGACCTACTAATCAGCAACTGCCCAACATAGATAAATTATTTTAATAGAAAATATAGCATTGGCCCTTTTAATTATTATTATAATTTTTTTTTTGACATTTCACTGCATAAAATTATGTGGTTAATTAATTTCAAACAATTTTTAAATTATTTCAATTCACCGTATATTATTCACTGTCCTGTATTGAGTATTTCCTATGAAAACGGAATAATAATACCTGAACTTGAGCTCTGCTTAGTACCTGAAATTATTTAGGCATTGGCAGCCTTGAAGACGTTAGAAATGGTAGTGAAACGTGGTTGGAACTTGGAAACATATATATTGGGTTAGAAGGAGAAATTGACCGACTACTTGATTCTTCGAAACACTTGGGAAGCACGTATGTACGGGTATACATGTTGTTGATATGATATGAGACGACTTCTTATGCATTTCGACTCCTTTGCAGCTTGCCATGTCCGTAGGCTGGCAAGGAAACGGTGGCTAAGATAGGACTGTTACTTTTTTATAACTCCAATGTGCTTCCGGAGATTACTATTTCTATTGTAATTAAACAATGAGTTACCAGCCTAATAAAATTAAGTTCGAGTTCTTCTAAAATATATATATATTCTTAATACATTTGCATTTCATTTCCCAATCTTAATTAATTTTGTAGATCAATCAATTATTTGCACATTTGATTTCTAATAGCGTACGCTACAACTAAATTGTGAACTGCAATAATTTATAGATTTGAAAGTCGCTTGTACAAACACAAACAAATTATATACTCCCTTCGTATAATTTTTTTATCGTTTTGGAGAATTGCACACTGATTAAAAAATGTATTCATTTCATTTCATTTTAATTATCATTTTAGGCTTTTGCATATGTATCAAGCTAGGAAACTGATAATTATCCTAAGTTTTAGGAAAAAATTATAATTATACCTAAATTATCCCTCTTCTCCAGACTCTTAAATAAGTTAAAATTGAAAGATATGCAATTAATGTTGTATTGAAATCCTAAAGCGACAATTAATTTGGAACAAGAAAAAATCTCTAAAGCAACAATTAAAATTGAATAGAGGGAGTAATAAGTATCATTTTTTTGAGCAAAAATTTCAAAACAATTTTAATAAAAAATAACATAATTAAAAGCATTAACAATATAATTAAGAAGGATAATATTGTTAGAAATAAATTAATTTTAAATTGAAATCCTAAAACGACAAATAAAAGTAAATAATTTTTTTCCCAAAGCTGCAAATACAAATGAAAGAAAACGAAGCTAGTAGTTCTTAGGTGATACATTGATGAATGATTTCTTAATGATGTACGGTGTCTACAGTGCCACACTTTTATATGGGCTGTACTTTTTGACCAATCAAATTAACCCTAAGCTCTTATAAATCCTTATATCTTGTCAATTCATCAATTTATACAGCCCAGATGATGTCATTTTGTAATTTGGGGGAATTAAAAAAAAAAAAAAAAAAAAGTCAGAAAGAAACTCCTACCACTGTTCACCTATATGTTGTAATAAATGGGATTCGTTCTTGAAAAGTAGCTAACGTTATTCCATCTACGCTGTCTATTATCTTTGCCAATGATTCCTGCGCATTTCATTAGAATCTTATTTAAACTGTGTAGCAGTGACCAAAATAACTGTCCCAAAATTTTAGCCTCACCAAATACCGTTTACTAACCTGAACCGTGAAAATATATGGTAAATTTTTGTTTTTTAAAGTAAATGCATGCATCGTTACATCAATCACTATATTGAATTTATTTCAATATTGAAATCAAAGTAAAAAAATAAACTAATTAATTATAAAGACTTTTATTAAACTAGAAAATTACCTAAACTAAATGAAAGTTGAAATTATATAAGTAGCGCAATAACATAAATAAAATAAAAAAGAGAAGATAAGGAAATGTGTGTAACTATTGAGATAGTATTTTCCGTTGGTCACGTAAGTCATCGTCGATATTCAATTAATATAAGTTCTACAAAATAATTGTAGGTAGATTAGAAAGCAACTAACGTGCACATATGCAAACACTTATTATAACTTGCCGTGTTCTACTTAATTCATTCTTACACAACATGTGATTATTAATCATTTAAATTCAATAATTATTTATATTCCTATATCAAGACGTTTGGTACGAAGATCGGCAGTTGGCACTGAAAAATGGACGGTGATTAATTAATTACCATCATAATTTCAGATTAATCATACATATTGCATGCAAAGTTAGTTGATGGTATAAATTAAAGTGTTAGTTAAAGATAAGATTTGCATTTGTAACATAATTAACTAAACTTTTATATAAAGCAACGATGAAAATCTTATAATCACCAACTTTGTTTGATATGAAAATCGTGTAAATTCTCCAACCCTTTGTTTTTATGAGATGAACAAATTTAAAAATGCTACTCCCTCCATTTTCTTTTAATTGTCACTTTGGTGGAATGCACACGAATTAAGGGATGTCATAAATGATCACATTCTTTAAGCAAAAAATCCAATATACCCTTTTAATCAAATAAGCTTAACATTAATGACAAGTATTATTAGTAAGAAGTGTAAAATAACATTAATTTTACATTGAAATCCTAAATCGACAAATAAAAGTAAACAAGAAAATTTTATCAAAGCGACAAATAAAAAAGACACGGAGGGATTACTTTATTATTCCCACTTAGTTTATGCAATATAAAAATTAATTATTGTTGGTACTGCTAAGATATGAGTCAATTAATGCCATCAATTTAGCATGTTCATAGGCAAAATGCCCTTGAAAATAAATGACCCACTTGAACTTTTCGTCCCCATATTCAAATGTATTAATTTTACATGTGCAAAACCACACGTGTTTAGATTTTCTCAGATTTTCTACATTGTTGATGAAAATATGTGCTAATCAGTTTTAGCCTTAATACTAGCAATTAGTTCACTTTGTTATCATTGAAATAGTTTCGATTCGATATAGTGTTTGATGTAACAATGTATTTATCATCTAAAAAAAGTTTTAGCCTTAATTTCCTTCGAGTGTCATAATAAATAAAAAAATAAATAAAATGTGCTAATTAATCAGTTTTAGCCTTAATTAATTTCCTTCGGGTGTTGAAATCCCTGCCCGCAATATAATTTCCCCCTTCAATTTCCTTTCATAGTGTTATCAACTTTTGATCAAAATTAATATTTTTCTAATAATAATAGTGGTACAACAAATGTATGAATTATTTTTCAAAAACAAATAAAATATAGTAGAGGACAAAATATTATGATTATTATAGCAGTAAACAACCAAAACAAAATACTCCTGGGAAATTTTATTAGTTTGGGATTGGTTGACTGAGATATATATATATATATATATATATATATATATATATATATATATATATATATATATATATATATATAGTCGGTAGGATTGGGAAAATCTTTGTTAGGCATTGGAGAATTCAATTATGAAAAGCAATTATAATTAGGCAGCATTAATGCCTGCAAATTGCAATGAATTGAATGCATGTGGTGTGGTTCGTTTAAGCTATTATAGTAGAGAATTTCTCGTAAGGAATGTTAATTGTTTATGTGTCTGGACCCTGGACATTTTTGTTTGATTGACATTTTATGGTTAAATATTAATATATTTAATATATCGAATAAAGGTTGGAGCTAATTTTCTTAAAATATCCTTAACTAATTATTTAAGAAATAAAAAGAAAGAGAATAGTTACTCAATTTAAATATGCTACTTAGATGTTCTTTAAAAAAAATATGCTACTTAGATACCTAACAAAGTTATTTAATTTAATTCTATAGTGCATGTCCGTCCTGCCGCATGCTACACTTGGCATAAATTTGACCATTTGTCGGGAAAACTAGTAGCAAATAACTCGCACTAAATTCGTTTAAGAAGGATAAATATTTCTTTGATTAAATAATATTTTTACAATTAGTTAATTTCTGAAGTCAATCCATTCTAGACATATAAAAATCTAAAGCGTGAGTGGAGAAATCAGTGAATTAGGTAAAAAGAGAGTTTTACGTTAGAAAAGCATCAAAATATTTCTTCATCAGATTCTAGTCCTAAAGCAAAAAGAGAGCCGAGTTAGGCTTCTCATTTCTCAACCTATAAGAGAAAGAGGATAATATACGGGATTGGAATTTTTGGTCTTCAAATATTTTCCATTTTTTGTCACCAACTTAAAATGCGTTAATGTTTTTTTTTTTTTTCTTTCTAAAATGATGGAGTTATGGAATTTATCCTACAAAATTTGTGTGGAGGTGAATCTAAAATTCTATTGAGTGACATTAATTAATAGGGCTATGTATGATTATCTTAGACTAAACATTCTTTTGGACTTAATGTTCACCAGCCATTAGTTACATAGTGACTTTTGATTAAATCAATATTCCATGAGAAAGTTGTGCATGCTAAAATGGTCGGTCACATATTCCTTTTCCCAAAAAACAAAAGTTAATTCACTCTCCAAAATGCTCCCTTTTGTTTTCTTATGTTTACTAGTCTTACTCTCTTAATTAGACAATATCATGCATGTTTTATATATTGTTCCTTTAATTTCGATTTCAACGTACAGGACCAGCAGCTGTGATATATATATATAGATCTCCTGTCCTAACCTAATTAATGTGCATTGTACATGAACCTGCAGACATACATAGGTCGACGGAGACTCCGATCCAGCTCTTAAATTCATAAATGAGAAGATTTATCTTTTGTTTTATTGATTTGACCATATATTCCATGCACGAATTTTGATCTCCTAGTCTATCTTATATTTGTTCTTAAGGTTGTGATTTCCAGGATTTGGACAAGTATGGAGTAAATGAAGATTGGTCAGGTCAAAATGTAAAAAATTATGTGGGTCAAATTAAACTCGTCCGAGTCACTTCAGGTCTGTTCACAAAAAGGATTGCATTATTGCATACCATTAAATCTACCAGTTTTTAATTTTATTAAGTGCAAGTTATTATGTTTTTTTTTAAAATAATTTTCTTTGTGTGTTTTCGAGAAAGAATAAGTGTAAGTTATTTTTTTACTCTTAAAAGAAAAGGGAAAATTTGTTTTTTTTACCGCATAATAGACTCTCTTCCAACTTTGGTACTATTGGACATAAAAATATAAATTTGATATCACAATTTAAGTTTTTATTGCATCTTTCATACCAGATCCAATTTTTCTTCGGAATTAATGACAATTTATCCACCTACGATTTTCATAATATTCAATTTACCTCTCTATGATTTGAAAAAGAGCACTTTACTCCCCTGTATATAAAGTTTCACACCGACTCCCCTACATTTTTATATGTTGCATATTACCCCCTCTATAATGATACATATGACAATTTACCCTCTTAAATGTAGTGACAATTTACCCCTATATGATACAAAATACTTTTCATGTTCACTCTCAATTTCGGCAAGTGAGTTATACTCTTCGACTGAAAGGAGTAAACTACATCTTTAAATTTTCACAGAGGGGTAAACTAAACATTATACATTTATAGGGGTAAATTGTCATTAACTCCAGAGAAAAATTGGACTTTGTCATCAATTTGCATTTTCGTGTTCAATGGTACTAAGGTTGCAAGGTGGCCTATACTTGTAAAATAAAACAAATTTCCCATGAAAAGAGGGCAAAATTGTAGAAAACGTTCCCAAACTAATTAGTAATTTTGGATTTTTGTTCCGTAATATATCACCTCACCGAATTTCTTCCCGTAATTTAAATTTTTTTTTCTGAATATTGTCCCAAATTAATTACTAATTTTGGCTTTTCGTCCCAAACTATACCAACTCGCCGAATTTCGTCCCGTAATCTACCATTTTGCATGAATTTAGTCCCAATATTAAATTTATAATTTAATAAAAATGACGGTTCAATCTTATAATTAGTTTGAGATGAATTCTGCAATATTGTATAATTGTTTATACTAAAATTTATCACGTCATGACACGTATGCAGCCATGTGACAATTTAACAGACACATGAGCAATTTTCATCTCATAATTAACGGTGGGATGAAATTTCAAAAAAAAATTAAATTACTGGAGAAATTCGATGAGATCATATATTTTGGGACGAAAATCCAAAATTACTGATTAATTTGAATAGTTTTCTGCAAATTTGTCCCAAAAAAAGTGTGATTTATTTGTACTCTTTCACTTGTTTTGGATAACTGGACATTTATGGATTAAATATCTTATTGGGCTTATTTGGAGGCTTCACAATTCTGGGCCGTTACCTTTAGTTTTGAAAATATAAGGAAAACAATTTCGATTAGTTTGTGACGTAACAAATTTGTGTGGTTGATAAAGAAAGGAATTAGTTCATCTAATATAGTACTATAAGTTAGATATATTAAATGGTATGCTAAAATACAGCCAAAGAGTTTACATTTTTACTAATTATTTGTTCCATGAGTTTTAATATCTTATTTATGTAAAATTCTTAAATTTACAAATTTGAAACAGCAAAAACACGTAAAAAGTCTCAATTTATATCCATTATTTCTTATGAAGACGAATTTTCTTAGAGTAGGTTACTCCACGCGCTCAGTTGGGCGGTCACTTTCATTCAATGTGAACGTGAAGTGTTGGCCGCATAGTACCATTTGATCCTGACGAAAATAATTTTTCATTCCAGATTAAAATATATAATACTCATAAAACTGAGAGCAGAATAAAAACCATACAAAATTTCCACCTAAATAAATCTCAAAGAAAGATCCTTGTTTGGTCAATCATTCTTTTGCGCAAAATATGCGTTATCCCCTGCTTAAATCAAGCTGTCGGTCATAAATCGTAATTTGTAAGTCCAATTTTCTTATCTTCTTTACTTTCCCCAAAAAAAAGTTTGCTTCTGCTTTTTTTCCGTCTTTGTTTTTTACATCTGGATGATTATAACCTTATAACTTTTGGGAATTGGTTTCTTTCCATAAATTTTGAGTTTCTGTTGATATTATGAACTGTTTTTTTTTTCTTTTTATCTATATTATTGAGTATTTAAGATTGTTATGTAACTGCTTCAAGATTTTGTATTTATTGTGTTTCTTGCTTTTCTTTGTAGATTATCGAAGTTTCTGCGTTTAACGCCTGAAAGTGGAGATTAAAATATCTATCTTGCCAAAAGAGAAAAAGGAACTCATTAGTTTATAATTTTAAGTCATTTTAGAGAAATTTGTGGAACAAATTTGATGTAATTGATTCGCAAATTAGTTTATTCTGGCGTTTATTTAAGTCTTTATATTGAATCTAAAGGAGAAAAATGCAAAGGGTTCGAACTGCATCACGACAAGCTCCGGTTCACAAGCTAGGTGATTCCCAAATGAGTTTATCCCCAAAATTTAAAGTAGCTTCTATGCAAACATCCACTTTGTTAGATCCTTCTTTAGAATACGAACTATCTATGAGAGGAGAGCAATTAATTCCGGGACTCCCTGATGATATAGCTCTACTATGCCTCCTCCGTGCCCCACTAAACGAACACGTAGCCTACAAAACCGTATGCAGACGTTGGTATTCTTTATTTGGCAACAAAGAGCAATTCTTCACCCGTAGAAAAGAGCTTGGTTTTCACGATCCTTATCTTTTTGTATTCGCGTATCAGAAGTGTACCGGAAAGATTGAGTGGAAGGTTCTAGATCTTATCAAATTCTCGTGGCACACAGTCCCTTCAATGCCTTGTAAGGATAAAGTTTGTCCCCAAGGTTTTAGGTGCGTTTCAATCCCAAACGAGGGCATTCTTTTCGTTTTTGGTGGTGTGGTCTCGGATGTAGATTGCCCACTTAATTTGGTTTTGAAATACGAAGTGGATAAGAATCGTTGGACGGTTTTGAAAAAGATGATTACTCCGAGGTCATTTTTCGCTAGTGGAATGATTGATGGGAAGATATATGTGGCGGGGGGTAATAGTGCGAATCTTTTCGAACTTGACTCGGCTGAGGTTTTGGATCCTAAGAAAGGGATTTGGTGTCCCGTTTCTAACATGGAGACGAATATGGCTTCGTATGATTCCGCAGTTCTTGATGGGAAGCTTTTGGTGACCGAGGGTTGGTTTTGGCCATTTTATGTGGCGCCTAGGGGCCAGATTTATGACCCGGTTTCTGATAAATGGGCAGATATGGCTAGTGGGCTACGAGAAGGATGGACGGGTTCGAGTGTTGTAATTTACGGGCATTTATTTGTAGTTACAGAGCACGAAAGGACAAAGGTGAAGGTTTATGATAAAGAAACCGATTCTTGGGATGTTGTACTAGGACCTCCTTTACCGGAACAAATACGCAAACCCTTTTGTGTGAATTGTTGGGAACATAATATTTATGTTGTTGGTCGAAACCTTCATGTCGCGGTGGGCAATATCGTAATTTTGTACCCGAGTGATGCTTCTGAAAGGAAATGGAGATTTGAGGTACAGTGGGAAATCGTGGATGCACCGGGAACTCTATTTGACTTAACCCCATCAAGTGCGCAGGTTTTGTTTGCTTAGAAGCTAGAACCTTTCTTTTTTGGTGTGCATCTTATTGGGTGTGGTTTGTGTTGTTTTTGTTGATGCTGCTGCTGAAATTGTAATTATATGTGAGTTTTATGGTTAATGGGAAATGTATTGTGTGGATTGGTTTTGGGTATAAAATTTGATTAAAGGTTGCGGAACTCTTACCCAATATTGTATTGAATGAATGATATGATATGTGATGGTAATTAATATCAAATAGTGACTTTCGTTTCGTGCTTGGTTATTCAGACTTCAGTTCTTGAGCCTGGAAAAATGCATTTCAAAAGCCTATCTGTTGCTGTGTTATAAATACCCCTGTGTTATTTTTATTTCCAAATAATCCCCTCGTGTTTTACAAAATATTGCACACTCTCCCTTTCATTAACTCCGTAATCAGCTTCTTGTTGATACAATCAGAGCAAATTTCCTAATGCCAGAGCAATCTTTTCCTATTATCGAGCTTACTCTTTTAAAGTCAAGAAACCAACTCTTAATTAGACATTTTGATTTCCTTAATTGTTCGTAATCTAAATAAACCCTTTTCCTACTTTTCTTTTGATAACTCAGTGAGAGTACATTTTCAAAGAATGGAAGAAAAAATAATTGGAAAAAAGTTTGCCTCCTTCGACTATTGATTTGCAAATGTTTCAAGATACAGTTGGAGGGGCAAAGTGAGCAACAACAATTGCTGAAGTTTTAAATAGATGATGATGTTATGTTATGGTCAGTTGCAACTTGATTTGCGGTACAACAATTGCTGAAGAGGAGAAAATTATGCAATATCTCTAGTTGGAGGGGCAAAGGGAGCAACAATAGTTAAAAGTAAGAAAATGAAATTTACTAAAAAATATTGGGACTGTTTGTTTGGCGTTTCTCAAAAAATTTTTGTGTTTGGAAAATATCAAACAAACATGGTTTCTACTTTTTGAAAAAAAAATTTATCTCTCAATTTTCTCAAACTACTATCTCAAAAGACAAACAAACAACAATTTTATTATCTCTAAACAAAATCTATACAAACTCTACTCTGATTTGACATAAAATAACATATATCTTACACAATTTTTCTCACATTACAAACATGATTTGACATAAAGTCTTACACATCTTACACCTACAATCTAACTCTTCCAAAAAAAACCTACATCTACTTTATTTCTCAAACCACTATCTCAAAATTCAAACATGCAAACGATATTCTTTCACAAACATCTACTATTCTCCCAAACACCAAACAAACAAGCCCAATCATCGATAGTGCATTATATATAAGGGACGGATCCAGAATTGTAGAGTTGGGGAGGCCAAACTCAATAACGATTCTTTTATTTTACTAACATAAATCTATGAAAATAAAAATTCTATATTATTAGACAATTTAAATAATGAAAATCCACTAAAACATGACAAATTAATATTCTAGCTGATTATACGATTACTTATTTAGGGGAGTGTATATCTTCAATGTGAATAAGTTCAAGCACAATAAATTTTAAAACACCTACAAGTTGGTGAAAATAACTTAAAGAATTATTACAATAAATCACTTAGTCATTAAAGAAACATACAAATTTAAAGCAATTAACAATTCAAAGAAAATTGAGCATTTCACAACCAATCACAAATAATTCAAACATTCTAAAAAAAGAGATTATTATACACCTTGATTTAGGCTAAAAAAAATAAATGGTGTGTGATATTTCTTTTATTTTGCTTCATAAAATTAGGCTAACTTTTTTAATTGGGCCATATAATGTGCTTAATTACACAAATACAACTTTCTCAAGCTATACTATTTACGAATTATAAACATATTTTACATCTAATTAATTTCTCCTTGCTTGTTTTTATGTGTATAAACTTTTGTACTATGTTATTATTTATATAAATCTTAAAATATTTTTTTTAAATGACCCTCTAATTATAATTAAAATTCTAATAAAAGGGGTCCATGCACCCCCTGCTTTTAAGGTGGCTCCGCTACTGTTTATTATAATCGTTGTTTTTCATTGTTGTATTAGTTAACAAAAGCCTTTTGACCTCTAATATATTTTATGAAAAGTCAGAATATCCAATATCTCATAATAATGATGATTACAACCAACACTTAAAAACTGAAAGGAAATAAACTTTCAAAGGAATTAAGGAAAACTAATAAAAAAGACATTCTTGTATTCTTTTGGGGAAAAATGCATATTTAGTCACCCAACTTTAACTTCAGTCATACAATGGTCATCGTAGTTTCATGAATGGCATATTTAATCACTCAATTTACGAACAGTTGGAAAATTCATCATTAAATAAGTTGCAGTTGACAGAGAGATAACATGATTTTTATGTTTTCGTCTCTCCTAGCACTTTTTCGACCACTATGACTTCATGTGTCATTCACATGATTATCAAGCGAGATAATTTGGTACTTCATCTCCTGAATTACACTTATCCAAACTCAAATTAGTAAAAGTCTTCCTGAGCTTGACTATGCACAATCTTTTGTTGTGCGCTTTGAATTTGGGTAAGTGTAAAGTACCCAAATTATCCTCTTAAAAGTCATGTAAATGGCACATAATGTCATTTTGACCGGAAAATTATTAGAGATAAGGTCGATGTAACAGTATTTTGTAGTAGGAATATGTAGATATTATACGCGAAAAACAAAAGTATTATAAGTTTTAACTTGAGCAACAATTAGTGTGATTTAGACCAAAAATTAGGATAATATAAAATCAACAAATCTTGCAGTGGAGTCTTTATTAATCTAGTGCACACTATAAATGTCAATGCCATTGCACTTTTACAATAAAATCAATAATTACATTTGAAGTGATCTTAAGGTTTTAAAGGATGCAAATGTGATTCTTTGGTGATTATTGTTGATGAAGGGAGAGCTTTGGTGATTAATGTTGATGAAGTGGGACTTTCGTTATCTCTCCGTCTACTGTAGCTTATTTGATGATGGATTGTGTCACTATTTGTAAATTGGGTGACTATATGTGTCATTCATGAGATTAGGGTGACCATTGTATGACTAGAATTAAACTTGAGTGACTAAATATGCATTTTTCCCTATTCTTTTGCATCACTTATTTACCCAACGAAAAGGTGTCTTACGATGATCTAAATAAATAGCATCACTCATTGCTGCCCAATCACAGTGAGTATCATTACAAGGATTATGAACCCACAATGCATTAAAAACATCAAAACTCGAGATCTTATTACCCCATCGAAGGGTACAAAAGAATAAGGTTTGAAAAAATTTCACACAAAAATCAAACTTAAATTCTTGATTTATTGTCAATACATGATTTCCAAGCTCGTCATCTCTAGATGCGCAATGTACCAATAACGGATCAGAATTTGGAGGAAGATTGTTCGTCACGGATACATAAACTCTAGGGAAAAGGAAACAAGTTTGTTTCCCTTCACAAAAAAGAGTTGCAGAAAAGATAAAGATTATTAAAAATAATTTTCTCATTTTATATTGTTCTTAGTAATTTTCGGAGAATTATGGAATGTGTTAGCATCATTAGTTATAATTAGACCATGTTATATACTAGAGTTTAATTGTCTATATCTCTAAAAAAGGTAAGTACATAATGATAATAAATTTACGATAATTAGGATTATAGTAATTTTTAAACTTGTCATATCTGGCCATTAAAGTCTTCTGACTAAAAACTAATAGTAATAAAATTTATGGTAACTCTGAATTCAATTTGCAAAGCTTATATATGATTTTAAAATGGCTAGCAATATATGTAGAGTACCAATTGTTATAGCAAGGGAAAATTTAGAATTTTGACTAGTTTACTATTATTTGCCTTCTTTGTTATACGAGTGAAAAATAAATTTCATTTTCATATCATAAAATTTGCTAGCTTGTATTCATTTCTTCAAAATCTCACAAAAGTTGTTGCCAGAGAAAATTTTTAATTTAGATTTGCCTTCTTTAATATATGCCGAAAAAGTTAAATTAAATGCCAAGGAATTTTTTTATTGAATTACGTTGACTATAATTATGTGAAATATTTCTATTCGGACTGGATAGCGCATTAGGTATAAGTCTTTTTCAATGTGGTGACTTCAATAGAATTCGAACTTGAGTTTCGTCTCTTGAGGTCACAAATCGATACCACTTGGTGCATTCAACCACATTAGGTAGTGCGTTTTTCTTATTTGGATCATTTTTTGAACAATATATTCATGGGCTTCCGATAATTTATTATAAAGTGTAAAGAAGATAAAAGGAATCTATCATTCATAATCCCGAGGATCTACTAAATTTAGATTAAACGCAATTATAGAAATTAAATGTTTAAAATTGGTTCATTAACTTTCAGAGGGTAAATTGAGAATCTTAAAATAATTACTCTCGCATTAAGAGATGTTTGTCATTTGGGCCGGATAACTAAGCGGATGGGTCGAGTCACAATTGAATTATATGGGTTTTTGTATATGAATGCAATAAGTTTAAGGTTATGGTGTGTGTCTTTCTGGGACTCAGGTTTCTCTACACCAAAATTGTGTACCACAATAATGTATTACTAGTTATTGCCATATGTCAATCTTAACTACTATGCATCATACATAATTATTTCTTAAGTCTTTATGCCTTATCCACATCTCTATATTTTTGAATAAAACCAATAATCTTTCTACGAAACTAACTATTTATTATTCAGATTTAAATTTGAGTCTCGAATTTGTTCGTGATGATTATATATTATCATATTGAAACTAACTATTTTAAAAATATGAACTAACTTCTGGATTTTCAATTCCTATACCTTGCTCCATTGAAAATTTCTCAATTCAATTAATGTATTTTCGTACTCAAACAATAAGAAATCAATTGTAATGAAATACTCGAACATATAATTTGTAAGGCATAGCATTCATGAACTCAAAAACTCAAGAATCAGATCAGAATCTGAATTGTAAGTTTTCTGATTTTTGTTGGCTTTCAATTTTCTAAAATTAAAATTTGGTTGAAAATTAGATGTTAGAATGAAAAGGTGAAGATACAGAATATGATAGGAGAAATAATCTAGTTTGGTACATGTTAAGTAATATGATAATTAATTATTAGTGATACACAAATATAATACATAATGGTGCATGGTATACAGGGTCTTCAACCGTCTTTCTGACACCAATTGGTCCAAGGGAGATTGTTGGACAGAGTTAAAAATGTTATATTCCCATCGGAAGTAATTGCTCAATGAAGGTTGTTGGTCAAAGAGTTGACAATAATTGTCTCATAAGTCATAACTTGGGTTGGATAACTAAGCGGGTTACGGTAGAATTCTGTTGGTGCTTATGTTTTAGTGCACTACAAGACTCACACACTGTTTGTTCATGTAACCATTTCTAGACCCTTCTTTGTGATTATCTAGGTAAGATTCTCTTCAGAACTAATGCATACCGTTAAATCGAATTGGATCATAGTCATCTATTTGGGTTGGTCACTTATATAAATAAGGGCTACCTCCCAACTCCCATGTCATTTATCAATTATACAAGATAGTTAACCTTTTAGAAACTTTTGAAGAAGTTTACAATATCGAAGAAGCGTTTGTCAAATAATGAACACTCATTTTTTGAAAAACCCAAGGGTTTGCAAAGTCCTCTTAAGTCCCTTTATCGTGAATACCGTTGGAGTCCTTGAATTTTTGAAAGCGGAGTTCTTAGCCTGAAAAGGTATGCGAAAAAAATTTATATCGAAAAATAAAAAATAAGTTTATGCATGGACAATGAATAAAATTAAACGAAACTAACCTGAAATAAAAATCTGTATCAAATTACAACATGATTATGAAAATCATAGAAGGGAAGAAAAAATTCCTCGAATGTCATTGAATGGAAACAATAAAAGAGTTAAGTTTGATTATAAGGGAATAACGATGCAACATCATCATATAACCTTGATAACAAAGTTATATGGGAAATACTTAGAAAGATATCTCCTTACCAACTTTGATAACAAAGTTATATGGGAAATACTTAGAAAGATATCTCCTTACCTTAATAATGATTGAGGTCTTTGTATCAATAGAAATACTCTTATATAGTAAGAACTAAGAAGCTTGAGGTCTTTATTATAGAAAGCTTCAAATACATACTAAATAAAAGTTGTTTTTAAGCATATATACTGATAAAACAAATGCAACAATAGAAATACTCTTATATAGTAAGAACTAAGAAGCTTGAGGTCTTTATTATAGAAAGCTTCAAATACATACTAAATAAAAGTTGTTTTTAAGCATATATACTGATAAAACAAATGCAAAACAACACAATATCAACAACTATTTATTGTTTTTTCTTTTTTTTCATCATATATCATGGAGAATAAATTAAGATAAAAATATTCTTCAATAATTACTAAAGTTGAACTCAAATGTACAAATATCACCTATATAAATCTAAATAAAATCAAGACATTATCCAGTGTATCCTCCAATACCTCCTCAGATGCATGGAGCTTCTCATCCACAAACTTGGCAACCAGCTCGGTTCTAGAACATAACGCAAATATATATGATATCATTTATTAATAATAAAAAACATATAAAATATGGTGCCCAATTTACACGAAGATGAATATCAAGGTCCAAATTCGTTCCACAAGCACCAAAATTGTTTTCATTTTTAGAAGAATTCTCATCAAATTTCAAATTCAACTCTTTGAAAAACTACCCCCATTCTCTAGGCCTCCTTAAATCAATTTTATCCCAAAGCAAAAGGATGAGGAATACAAAGAGTAAGAAACTGTGAGTTGCTTCTACTATCTCATATCTCAATTTACTTACCAGTTAGTAGTGATAGTGATACGCTAAACTCTAGTAAAATAATAAGACTGTATGACATTATTTTCACATGCATTTTGTGGTAGAAAAAAGTTACGATATCCATCTCACGACAATGATAGACAATACTTCTAGTTAAAAACAAAATCTCATATACTGAAATTACGTATTCACTTTCAGGATGTTGGATGGACACCACACCGCTCATATACCAAGTACCAACAACACAGTTTTCTCAATTTCAAACCCTCAACAATTAAATACTCCGCGCATTAAACAAGCATCGTCTTGGGAAGAATCTGATGGGATATCCTCATCATCTTGACATCATTACCATTACCATTGCTTTTCTTTTCATTTTCCTGGCAATCATGTACTAATGTGTAAGTTTTCATTGCGAATTACTACCAGCCTTGCCTCTATATCATGTACTAAGTGATGATTCCCATCCCTATTGACTGTACAAGCTCTTTGCTAAATGAACAGAAACGTGGAAACATATTTTGAGAACATCTTAAAATATATAACATTTTACAATTATATTAAACTTCACAATATTAAATTAAAAAAAAAAATACATCTATGAGTTCCTGTACACAAATTGACGTGGATTAAAAAACTTCAAGCTCCCAAGTCATTTATCCATCATGCGAGATAGTTGTATATTTGGGGATTATTTTTGTCGCGTTCTAGGTACTCCCTGTCGATGAGACTCTCAATTCTTTTCTTCAAGTCGGCTGGTTTTATTGGAAATTTGAGCTGAGACATGAAGATAAGAGCATATTCAGTTATAACTTGATCTACACACACACACACACACACACACACACACACACACACACACGAGCATAAAGATGGAGATGAAGATTCCATTACTTGCTGAAAGAGCTCAGTTATTAAAAGTGTGTGACTCAGCATTTTCCTTGTCTTCATTATCCGCACAATAGCAGCATCGACCTATATGAATATTTATTCAGCAAAAGGTAATGTTATTATTGGCCGCTGAAAATGGAATTAATTCAACAATTTTGCCAAAATGAAAAATGAATAATACAGTGGGTTAGCTTGAATTAGACCTGATATTGACGGTCTTGGAAAACTCTTTCTGTTGTGCTGGCATTTTCCTCAACTGTTTCCTTCATCTGAATGGCATTTACCTGTTCGTGTAAAGAGTACTTTTAGTATAAATGACAACTAGCTCACAAGGTTGTCCATTTGTCAAAAGATTTTAACCCAATAAATACTAGATACTTGGCTGTCTTTTAGAACTTGGATTTTGGTAGGGGAAAGGAAATGGTTTGACTTTTAATAGGGAAAAAAATTACTTAATTTTTTACTGACTAAAATCCAAAAATCAAACATAACTTTAACCAAATGAAAGATGATAACAAATTTATAAATGTACCTTTATACGATATAGTGGAGCGTTGAATTGATCATTGAAGAAAAAGATGTCATCATCTTCCACATCTCTTCCTTTGGGAATCTGAATGGTTGGTGATATTAGATTAACTTAAAAACTTTTGTGTAAGCTAAGTGTTCGTCCAACAATGACTACTTACTTTCTGAAGGACACGAAGTTTCCCACATGCAAGGGACTGCAAAGTCCTCTTCAACTCCTTATCTTCAATACCGGTGGATTCCTTTATATCTTGAAAGCTGAGTTTTTGTGCATCATTGAACAGCATCAAGACAACGGTCTGTGAAAGAAAAAACAAGTGCAATAATGTACTGGAAAATAAAAAGAAGTTTATAAATCGACAATAAATAGAATTGAACGAGACCAACCTGAAACAGAGAAACTGCAAGCTCCTTTTTACCTTTAGGGAAATCTGCTTTTAGCACACAATGACCTAATGAATTTTGCCACATTAATCGCCTCCCACTATACTTGCTCAAGTAAAACTCTTTAAAAATATCCTGGATTATATTGAAGTAAAATGAAACGGTTATCTCATATAAACGCATTCTCCATAAAATCTATCAGATCCTGTACAGTATGTTATGAACCTGATAAACATTGAGTTCATGGGGCAACCGAACATCCATAGGTGGATAGGTTGGCCAATACCTATAACCAATCGACCAAATATGTTCATTATCCAAAGAGTGAAACGAGCGAAAATTATTTTTGTTTTAAAGCAATATAAAAGTAGCTACATACCCTGTAGTTAAGACATGGACACTCAACTCGATTCCTGATGGAAGTTTTGTCCGAGCTTGAGATGATTGCTTGAATGACTCGTTAATCTCTTTTGACAATTCAACGTCCTAGAATCACTAAAGTTAATGAGTAGATGCAATATTATAATACATTGTAAGATTTACTAGACAATTTGGTTTGTGTATGCAATTCGTGTATGCTATTTGTCAGCAATTCTTGTAATCTCCCTTTACACCATGATGGAAAAATAAAGAAGAAAGGTATTCAACATGGAAAAACTGATGCGCACCTTGAACATTCCTTCGAGTTTATTAGTGAATTGACTGCCGCACTCGGTTTTCAACTGCAATAACCATGCAATATTCAAATAACATTGGTAACAAAGTTATATGTGAAATTCTTAGAAAGAGAAGTCATACCTTAGTAATCATTGACTTCTCTGCATCAATAGAAGCACTCTTACCCAACAAAAGCCGTTTAGCGAGATCTTTCTTATAGAAAGCTTCAAATACATCTTTACCCTACATGAGAATTGAAAAGTAAAAGTTGTTTGCTAAGCATATTTGTTGATAAAAGAAATGCAAAAACAACAAAATATCAGCAACTGTTTCTAACATTATTATTTTTGTTTTTTAATCATATGTTATGTCCTCTTCACATTCGTGAATAAACTGAGGTCATATCTTTTTCAATAATTTACCAGGTCAGTTTGAATGCAACTGATGAGTATTACCTGTATATATCTGAATAAAACCAAGACTTTATCCAGTGTACCCTCCAATTCCTCCTCTGATGTACCCTTATTTCCAGCTCGGAGCTTCTCGTCCACAAATTTGGCTATCAACTCGGCAGGTCGGTTCTGTAACAGAACAAAAACATACATGATAAGTTTTGATAATGAAAAAACAGATAACAAAAATGATGCCCAATTTATATGCAGATATATTTTGCAGATGAATATCAAGGTTCAAATTTGTTCCAAAATCAACCCCATTTTTTGCTCTTTAAATCAATTTTGTTCCAAAACAAAAGAAAAAGGAATTAAGCGGAAGAAATTGTGAGTTGATTCTACAATACACCTCATTTGTTGTGGCTGAATGTAAATCTACATTGGGAAATCAGAAGAGTGTGAATTGATTGAATGAAGTAATTCATATCTTAATTTACTTATCAGTTGGTGATCATGATGCTCAAAATCTAGAGTCTACTAATTCCCACACATACGAAGACTTTATGAATAGGCATTAGTAGTAAACAAATGGCACTTTAAGATGCCCCTGTACATGACTTCTGTTCTCTCCATCCAAGAAAATTAAGGGGGGAAAACTGATTAAATATACAAATTATCACTCAAATTGCAGAACAATGGCTACAAAACCTTGTTATTATAGAGATTGCTTACAAAAAGTAAATTACTGTTAATAGATACTATGCGTTTATATAAACACTTTCTCCATCATCTTGATTTTTAGATTAGAATTTATATTGCCGTGTTGGAAAGTGTATGTTTCGTCACATTTTTTCCAAAATGCTACTCCATCAAGGTTCAATGATCTATACATCGTGATGAAAGTTAAAAAGGAATAAACGAGGGCTACTACAATTACTAAAAAGTATATGTCATTGTCATATTGTACACGACCCTAGAGTTTTAAAGAAACATATCATCTCATTCTCATCTACAAAAGTATATGCCATACTGGGCTCACAAAAAGCTATATTTTCATATCTACAAAAAATAGTCACATTTGCTAACTCAAGATTAATATACTTCAAGCAGCAGACACTTACGCACCTTCAAGCATAACTTTAACTTTATCCATTTGATTGTTTATAATTTGAGCTGAAGAAAAGATAGCAACAATAAATTAAGCAGTGAAATTCGTGTACCTGGCGAAGATTAATGAGATGCTCAAACGCATCCTTGATGGTATTGCTAAATGCTTCATTTTTAGAGAAGCTTTCTTCCCATATCCTATCAAGATTTGCCTTAAATTCCAATAAACCGGATACCATATCTTTGTCCTTCTCATCATCCATAACAATAGTCTGGCCAGCTCTTCGAATGTATTGGTTAAGGGATTGCCTCAAAGATTCAAGGGCATTAACTCTGGTGAAGAGCACATACATTCTCTGAAGATCTTCAATCCTCTTGCCATCCATCAGCATCATGAAACCCTGCACAAGTAGAATAAAAAAACTGTATCAGATAAGACGCAGCATGTGCAAGGTTAGTCCAGACACTAGAGGAAATTAGCCACCTTATCCAGAATTGAAGGTATATGACGTTCAAGAAGTTGCCTTTCTGCCGTTGCTACTAATGGCTTTCTAGTACTATTATCTAAATACAGCAGGCATCTTTCATGTTCTTCCTGCAACCGTATCTGGAGTAACATATGATAAAAAAATTGAAAATGGTTTCAGTTCATGATAAAATAAATATACAGAACAATTAAATGGAAACCATGATTACTGTTACAGATGAAAGAAGAAGCAATATTCACACCTCTACGTGTTTTAAATAATCTGGAACATCTGACTGCTGCATGTACTTGGCTCCTTCAGCTGCATAAAATTCAGATGAACGTTCAAGGAATGGCTTCTCAAAACTTTCTTGGTAAATTCCCAATGCAGTGAACATCTTCAAAAGATGATTAAGGAGAGTTCTATCAACTGCTTCGCCTAATCTGTAAGAACAACAAAAATAAGAATATTACAAAACGATAAATTCTGCGTAGTATTAAACTAATCCAATTCAATTTTATGCCGTTTCTATTGCACGGTAAAAGTTGGTATATGTTTATAACAGTACTAATAGCACAGAATAACCTAAAACCATTAAGTATATGGCTAGCACAAAGCCCAATATGTCGTAAATCTTCCAGATAGTCTATAATATTATTGAGTCACAAAACCTTTTACCTCTGCTATAGGCATTAAATTATTGCATGCATCTATTAAAAGCTTCTGCATTTAAAAAATATCAGGTTTCAAAGAACTGGTGATACCTTTCACTATCAATCATTTTTAGTAAACCAAATACAGTTTTGTGCTCCACTTCTGAAGCTGCAGAAAGATGTTTACGGAAAAGCTGCAAGCCCATGTCCCACAAAGAACGAACATTCGGGGTTTGTTTCACATACGTTCTATCCAAATATAATGCTATACCACGGATCATCAGCATTTGGTCACAAAAATCCTGCCAGCATTTCTCAACAAGTGATAAAAAAACCACCAGATCTTCACTTTGGCCAACTAAAGATTGTAGAGCAGAAGATATGAATGATTCACACTCCTTTTCAATTCGCTGATAGAGACTGCCCCCCATCTTGTGCAGGCACAGGTCATTGACAGCCTAAAACATATGGCCGTCAGCAATGAAACTTTCATAGGGAAAAGTACAATTGTTACACTGACCTGATAGAGCTTCTCCAGGTCACATGGATCTGGCTGTTTCAAAAATATGGCACTTATGGCAGATTTGAGCGTTGCCCACGTATTATCTTCGAAATTACTAGGCAGTGTGGGTTTTGCTACAAGACAGAAATCAAGGAATTGATCAGTAGATAATGTTAGCGTGCAGCACAGATTTACCTCACAGCTGAAGATTACTTTAGAAAACAAACAAGATTGCTTTACATTTTGACAATGATGCAATTACTAAGTAGAGATAAATAATAACAATTCATTTTGGAAGCTCTTTCATGTGGACACTAAGCATGCAACAAGTAAAATCTAAATAGTTGGGAAATGTTCTCCTGTAAACGTCAAATGTTGAGCATTCATTTGTATCATCATAATAAGATCAAATGATCAATTAAACTATTCCATGTCCACAAATTGTAAGGACAGATGATACTAAAAAAGTGCTTTAAATGCCAAAAGAATTATGCATGAAGGAAATTATTGCAATTTTTACTGTATATGTGGCGGATATATCATATATTTAGTAATGTGAAAAAACTAATGTCTTTATTACTCTGTAGATATATTTGATATAATAAATAACTCGTTGTGAAATACAAAATTCCCAGTTAGCCGTAACAAATCCTATAGCAGGATAACTGTCATTTCTTTCACATCTCTTGGAACCTCAGATATACACAATCATGCAGCATCATCAATCGCAAAAAAGGTGTCAGCAAATTCTCGCCATTCACAAGCACTGTTAGGTTGAAAGCCATTTTCAGAACCTTTGAGCTGACTGAATACATATGGGTAATATTCTCCTTAGGGTAATAAAGAGTAGCTTAGAAAGAGTAAGCTGCTTTGAATAAAGGTGTCAGGATACGACAATTCATTGTAAAATTATTCCATATCGGTCATTTGATATATGACTCATATACAAACTTGTGTGTGTGTGTATTTACGCCAAAGGTCAGTAAGTACCTCCATCGCAACTTCCAACGAACCTTTTAAAGCACTTTAAATGTGAGATTTATGTGATGCGTGTGATCCTAAGAAGATACCAAATAGAACTCCAACATTATATGTGCCATTGGCATTACTAATCCAGTATTTATTCTATTAAGACAACTACAAGTGACACTTAGTTTTAGCTGAATTCCCATTTTCATAAAATTAAGCATCTACAGATTTCCCAGATGTGGAAAATCAGAACAGCACTAAGATGCACCGTGTACATAATGCAGGGAGAATTTAATTAAGATCAGATCAATTAGTCTCTCAATTCCAGCTTAATGGGCCGTCTAACTCGTGCAACTGAAAGTAACAAACCGCAGTTCCTGGAAACCCGAGAAATACTAGATCTTGACATTTTAGGAGCTTGAATAAAATTTACAAAAAAAAAAATCTGAATTCACCTAATTTTGCACACTAAAATTCAATCTCAAACAGCGAACACTGAAAACCCTAACATTTCCACCTCAAATTAGACCAACAAAAACACCACCAAAAATCCAGAATATTCAACCAAAGTCGAAAACTCTAGATTAATTCACAAAAACGAATCAAAAATTAAACCTTTAACTAGCTTAATCACAAGCTTCTTGGTAGGCTGCGGAGGCGTAGCCTTCTTCCGTGATAAATTAGAGGTAATTCCTCCACCGGAACCAGGTACGACGCGGCCGAAAGCGGAGGAAGATGGAGATGCCTCCAGTAACACGTCATTTGGATCATCTTCAGTCATAGGGTTGTCAGTGAAGTGGACGTGAGGAGTAGTAACCTGAGACTTAGCTTTTTTCATAGCCGATAAAATTGGGGATGCGGCGGATGAGGAGGAGGAGGAGGAGGAGCGTTTGATGGATTTGTTGGTAGTAGGTTGAGACATAGAAGAGTGAAAAGAAAATGTTAAAAAGGGGGCCTCTTCATTGTAGAACAAAGGAGAAAATTAACGTTTCAGCTCAAGATTAGGGGAGAAAAGAAAAATCCAAAAAAGAAAAAGAAAAAGAAAATGAAAACGAATGCAGATTTTTGGTAATTATTGTTTGGACCTTGATTTAGTTTTTCAAAAGTAGACTGGACTTGGTTGTCAAATTAACAGCCCATGGGCCATAAATGGTTTACATTTCTGCATTATTAAATGGCCCAAACAGTTTCTAGACTAGGCCATAGAGAGAGAAGCCCATACCCAAGTTGAGAATCGTTACAGTTTCTAGACTAGGCCATAGAGAGAGAAGCCCATATCTTTGCCGATTTGGCTGGACTGAAAAATTGGAATGGCCAAATTACTTTATCAAATGTTTGCCCGATATTTCCAAACGTAGTTCGGTATCAATTGCCAGAAATAAATACCACTTGTAGTGTATAATTATCATAAGAAATTATATAAAGTTGATATGACTAATTTTTGTTCTTAAGCACACTAGTTGATGATTCAATTTTAATTAATTTTTCCATAATCTAATTAGTATACTGCATTTATAAAGTAAATTTATTTTTTCATATTATTTCATGCGTTCTACAATTAATGATGACTTGGTATATATGCTGAAAATACATAGTGAGAGGATATGCATGCACAAAATAATATTTCTACATGATTAATTATCAGCATTCAAATACAAAGCTAATTAGGAATCCTTTCAAAAGTAAAATGTCTTTATATATATATATATATATATATATATATATATATGCAGGCCGGACACAAAAAAAAAAAAAAAAAAACCTATTCGATCTTTCTTTCACTGTGACAAAGTCTATAGATCGATCATCAAATATTTTTCATGCATGCACCACTGAGAATGCTTCCTCTCCTTTTCCTACCTGACGCTTTAAATCTTCCTTTACACAAAATTAGCTTTACCAAAAGCGCCAATCTTTTAATCATACGTACGTATATATTCTATCTTAAAAACGCATTTTCTTTTCTTTTCTTTTCTTTTTAATGCAGAAAAAAAAAAAAAAAGTTAAAGTCGTAAACAGCTATATTGCATTGATATATATATATATATATATATATATATATATATATATATATATATATATATATGCTTATCTTAAGTACGATTTGCCTAGATAGGAAATGAAAAAATAGTTATGAATTAAAAATCAATTTAATTTTCTCCGCATTGCGTTGGATATTCAAGACTCGCGAAATGTTTATAATTTTGCTTGAAAAGCATGGTTGATTGTTAGAAATGAAAAAAATCAAGTACACTAGAAGGAGACAATATTGTCTCTTGATGAGGTTGATAACATTAATCATGGTTGCTTTTTCGTGAAATATCCTTTTAAGAGTTTGCACGTAATTAAGGAAGTTTTTTTCTTTATGTATAATTTTTTATTGAGATATTTTTTATGTATAATTAAGAAAGAATAAAATGCAAAACCATCCACTGCGGGGTGATTCTTCTGTGGACAAGGTCTTTCATATATAGATCATGAACAATATTCGTGCATCCACTAAATATGTTCACAAGTGATTCCTGTGTAGACAATGTCTTTCGTAGATCATAAACAATTGTAGTGCATCCATTAAACATGTTTACAAGATTTGGTGTATGATTTATAAAAGACCGGGTCTATGCAATATTTTCTGTTATTTTTAGTTGACAGAAAATCACATTTTTATTTTTATCATAATAAACCTCGTGTTTTATTTTATTAGTGAAAAACACCATGCATGTACTATTTTTCATTAGCAAAAAGTCCATGTTAAACTAATATTCTATTAAGAGAAATGAAACCAGCGTTATCATTTTATTATCTCATGCATCCATTTGAAATTAAGAGCTGACTACAGAGGTTTATTTTCAATTTTTCAAAATTACAAGGGCATTTTGCCAATTTACAAGTTTACAAGGGATTATTGCAAAAATAAGTAAATTATTTTCACATGTATTTTTTTTCCAAAGAAAAAATAACTTGGAAAGGTATACTTGTACTTCTCTTGCAAGTCGTATATTAAATGTGTTTTACTCGCTTGAACTTAGGGGATAGTGAATCCAAATTTGACCGTTACTAATTCCAGCCCAAATTAACTAGTTTAGACTCAAACTCGAATGGGTGAACCCGTGGGCTTTGATGTTTGAACCATTTTGATAACTCAACCTGAATCGATATATATCTGATGGGATGGAACTTAATTAGGACTGAATAATATAAATAAATTTCCACTCAAAAAAAAAAAATATATATATATATATATATATATATATATATATATATATATAAATAAATTGTATATATTCAAAAGTTTATGAAGTCATTTGACTAAGTTGTCTTTCTGTAAAGTAAAGCGCTGAAAGGGTAATTGGAAGTGTGGAAAATGATTGTTCTAAAATATAAACATACAATAAACATGCATGCATGATGCATTTATATATTGCAATTTAAAATTCTTAGGAGTACTCTTCCAAGGGAACTGATTTTGATCAATGTTCTTTAGAAACATTTGCTAAAGAATGGGAAATGATCAAAAAGGAAAGCAATGGAAAATACTAGTATTTCCTTCACAATTTTTTTTTTTTTTTTTTTTTTTTTTGAGATGGTGAATACATTGTTACATCAAACTATATATCGAATCGAAATTAATTCAATGATAACTAAGTGAACTAATTACTAGTATTAAACTAGAGAAAGGCTAGTATGAAACGAGAGAAAATACCCACGTTCGTGAAAGTTGAACCCATGACCTCCTGATCATGGAGCCTCATCCTTAACCACTTGGATAATGCCTCATCGGCATTTCCTTCACATTTGTTTGTCAACTAAAAAAATATATTAAGAAACTGTACTCTACTTTATAAAACCTTTCCTTTAAAAAATGAAAAAAGATATATAGTAGGATATAATTTTAAAGTACTATTATAGAAATTGAAATCAAGCTATCTCTGCTACATTATATGGGGCCTTTGCATAAATTTGTGTCTGCAAAAAATAAAGGAAAAAGGCTATATATAGTTGTAGACATGATAACACATGCATGAGCCAAAAAGGGCTATCAAAAACACTGAATTCAAAGATAAGTACTACTGAATTCTATCAATATCACTTATTTCGTTCCTTATCCATTTACCAAACCCTTCCACTTTTTGTTGGATTCGTTGCCAAATTACGTGTAATCTTAAGTAAAAAGAAATTCGAAGTCCCCACAAAAACGTGAAGAAAAAAAAATTGTTGGGGGGAGGGGGATGTTCTTAGCGAGCCCATTCATATGCAATCTAGTGTGATATGTTAACAAAAATTCAATTACATTTTTGCCACGTTTCTCCAAATAATATCAAATCGCAATTCCACAAAAAGATGTGTGATTATATATAAACATGTCTTACCCAATAAGATCGCAGTCGAGTGTTGCTAGAGATCATCTATCCCGAATATGGTGTACCTTGCACTAAGTGTCTCATTGATAATTAACAGACACGTGTCTAATTTCATTACAATGAACCACACAAGATTATTTCACCCTCTTCGATCTTCATCTTCTTCGATACAAACAAACACAACATGTTATACAAAAATTTAATTAATGTTCGTCATAAATCATAATAAACTTGAAGAACAACCAACATGAATTTCAATGTAAACGTAGCGATCCCAAATTCTAATTCGTAAGTATTGTTCTTGTGTTCAGTTCATGTGAAAACAGAATGGATCATTTGAGTTCAATTTGACTGTAAATTATACAAAATTTCAAATTTCAAATTATATTTTGTAGCTTAAAATTGGGAATTGGTAATAGAGAATTGACTGTAAAAATTGAATAAATCATTTTGATTCAACTGACCGTAAATTGTTTACGCATCCTAAAAGTTTTAGATATAAACAGATTTTTAAGATCGAAAAACCTATTAAGGTTTAAAAAAAGTTAAAAAAAAACTAGATCTAAAAACCTGTTTGGAACAAAATTATTCATCTCATAAGTGATACTTTAAGATGGTGTGTGACAGTGATTTTTGGTATAGCAGTTTCACGATATGAAAGCATGTGTGTTATAATGGAGATGATGAGTTAAGTAGGGTGAAAAATTATCTCTTGTACTGCTCTATAACATAATATGACACATGGCAAAAGAATGAAGGTGTGACATTAAGTGGGACACAAAGATGGGACAGGAGATCCCTATCGGTCTAGCGGTAATCATTGGCAAAATTGAAGTTCCATGACCAAAAGGTGTTGAGTTCAACTGTTCAACTACCACTAATGCAAGTTTTCATCTAGTTTAATAGGAGTACTATTGTTTGACAGTAATTTATTATTCGTAATTTTATGTACTTGGACAATTATTGAAATTATTTATAATGTAATGATTAATGATGAATGTATTTAAAATAAAGTATAAAAACTCCCTAGCTAGCTTGTGTACCCAATCAATTTTTTTTAATTTGTTATTCATAATGGTAGGGCGCCCATTTGGAAAATTTAATATAATTGATTTCTTTATTAGATGAGTGAAGTAAATACTCCGCATGCACCCGATTAATCGAGTCCAAATTACTATATTGCAATATATATGGTATTAATTGAGTGGTATTCTCAGAAGAAGAAGAAAATTGTTCGCGATCACCGATTTTATGGGAAAATTAGTACCTATCCCAATGGATTTTATGATTGCTTGAGTTCGATCGAGCAAGACATTTTTCCATTTAATAACATGCCTTTGTCAATGTGATTTTAACATTGACCACGACCACTCCCACTAACATTTTTGTAATTCACCTTATTAAACCCATTTCTACCAGCCCTTTTCTTTAATACTCCATCTGGTTCATATTAATTGGTATATTTGTCAAATTTTTATGTTTCATATTAGTTGACACATTTGAGTTTCCAATGCAATTTTTTCCAATTTTGTCCTTCTTTTACATCTAGGTTGGAAAGCTCAAGAGTCACTAATAAAAAATGAAGAAGGCTATTTTTAACATTTTACCATGTAAAAGTGATTAATAATGAGGTTTCTTAATCTGTGTTAAATGTAACAATGTTCCAATTAATATGAACCAAATGGAGTACTATATATCTAGCCTCTGAGTGAAGCATATTTGGACTAGGTTTATGAAATTCGGGTGCGTAATGATGGTTTACAAAATTTGAGGGTGTAATGAAATCATCAAGATCACGATTTTCTATCATAATAATGAGTGTTTAATTTTCTATCAGAATAATGAGTGTTTAATTTGATTATCATGACTTTTGACATACTCTTATAAAAATATAAGTATAATATGCTTTTCCTTTTGCTTTTTGATTGGCCAACTATTAAGCGATTATAAGACCATGGAATTAAACAACTGAGTAATCATGCATTTAACAAGTGAGCCTAGTAATTGTACTAAGATCAGACAAAAGTTATTTGTAGGATCGTAAGTTTTAGATTTCTTGTATTTTTTACTTAATATATTTGTATTCAGATAGGTTTAACAAAATAAATTATATAAAAGCAAATCATTTTGATGTAAAATAAGCATGATCAGGTAACATGTTGAAAAAAGGTTTGCATTATTGAATTCTTTACTCTAATTATGGATCATGTATCATTATAGTCCATGAAGTATCAATTGAGATACTTTAGTCTCTCCGTTCATGACTCTCAACATTTTTGAAATATTAAACAGTTTAACATATTCACTGAAAACATAAGTTTATCTCTAATATAAATTAGGAATTATCAATACTATCCTTTTAGTATCCAACTTACTTTTTACATTTTCAAATTACCCCTCCCTTTGGATTTAGAAAAAAATAAGTCATTATTCCGTAGCCCAATATTATTAACAAGAAAAACTCGAAAACAATTTCTTCAAATTTAATAAACTTAATTATGCCTTTAAATTTCCAAGAAAATTTTGATGTTTTCATTTAGGAAATCTAATCGAACTTTTTCCGAAAATTGTTCCTTTCATTTACCTATTCTATTTCAAAATAGTTCCAACAATATATTTCTTCTATTTCCATTTGCTTTTGCTGATGCAAATTTCCAATTTTGAAAAAATCATTTGAGTTTTTTTCTTTTTAATAGTTTTGGGTCTATGGAATAATGGACTTATTTGTTCTTCTAAGTGAGGAGTAATTAGGAGATGTATTAAGTAGGTTGAATGATGAAAATATAGTAATGGTAATCCATGATTTATATTAAGGATAAATAGTTTCACTGAATATGTTAACAAAACGGCTAAGTCATCCTTCAGGATTCTAGGGCGAGGGTTCTGAGGGTCCAGGATTAGTCGAGTGTAAGCTTGTACACCTGGGTTATCAAAAAAAAAAAAAAAAAGAAAGAAATTAAGTGTCCCAATTGATACTTCAAGGATTATAATGATACATGACTCATACTTTAGGGTATTAATTAATTAAACTGTATCAAACATGCATAATTGTTTAATAACTTAAACTTGTTCAATACATAAATCTTATGGCCATGAATTTATTACATCATCCAAAATTAATATTGTGATGAAAGACCACAAGATCCATCCAAATCTCATAATTAAACAACGTTTGTATAGAAAATAATTAATTCCAAGTCGGTTTGCTCTAAGTTTTCCTCCCCAGAAACCACAATATATATGTCTCTAGTCGGGTCGGCACTTTATGCCATGTTACCGGACGCGTAAAGCGTAGTCCAAATTAATGTACTCGTAACATGGTGTGCTAACAATTGGATGAACATTTCTAAAAGGGATTATGATAAACAACATTAAGTTTTCAACTTTTTTCAGCGATGTAAATGAACTTTAGCTGGAATATTTATTTTAAAATTCATTCAGCCATTTTAGTGGAAGTCTGACAAACTTTTTAGTCCAATGGGTCATGTGGTTAGAATTTATATGGCATTAATTATTTATACCTTTAGCAGTCTCATGTATTTACAATTTTACTTACATACATAAGTTATATTTTATATTATAGAACTAGCTAGATCTGGATGCCAGGATCGATTGATTACCCTTGATTAATTTCATACGTTGGGGAAAATGTAAAAATGGTCCTACATATAACAGTTGTTGGCAAGTTTTCCCCACAAGTATATTAGAACCGATAAATTATACCCCATAACTAACAAAATTAAAACAATTTAAGGCTTTTTTCGACCTAATTGCAAATATAAACATAACTCGCGGGTTGGCAATTCCCCAATTCAAATTCAATTGTCCACAAGTGAAGTTCACTTCGCAGTTGGACCGAAAAAGTCCCAATATTGCTTCAATTTTGGAGTAAAATTGACAGCATGAATACTTGTGATGCAAATTTATAGCGACCATTAAGTATGATACCAGTTTTACCTTTTTATGTGTTACGATGGAGATGATCATATCCTTTTTCTGAATGGTTTGAAGTAGCAAAATGAAGATTATTTGTGATTTAATATTACACATTCATTGCATAAAATTAAAAGTTATTTCGTCGCTGATATGTTTAGACTAAATCCAATTCATTCGCTTTGCGCCCTTTTAGTTTTGTAGTGCCAAACTCTAAGATTTTGTCTTGTGTTTAACAAATTACCCTTTTGATACAATTTTGGGAAATATTTTTTGATCTTCTTACACCTTTTTCATTCCTCTATTTATACAATTTTAATCACATATGATAGTTTTTGTTTGCACTTTTAAATTCTATAGTAACTGTCAAAATTTTCATTTAATCTGGATAAAAAATAGGCAACAAAATAAATTAAATATGAGAATGTAAGTTTGTAATATGTATACCTAGCTAGGTACATGCATATATACAAATATATATAAGTAACTAACTAACATTGGATTTCCTTTCCCAGTTTCCTTTTGTATGAAGAAAGTATTGGGACCAACATGACCTCCTTAAAAAGACAACTTAGGACATGAAAAGAGCCTATGTGAGGAGACCAAGGTAAAGTCCAAATTAAATTGCCAAAGGCAAAGCATCAAATCCAACCGAAAAGCCTCCAACCAAATAAACTTAAAAACAAACAAGTAAAGAAAGGAATTCACAAACATACTCTCTCCTATGCTATGCTATGTTATATATTCCCCATTTCTACGTCCATTTCATTTCCCCTTCTCTTTCTCTTCTCCCCTTTAATTAAATCTTCCTCTCTCTTTCTCCCTTCCCGAGCAAAAAGTTAAGTTACCTTTTTTCTTCCCATCGAATGGAAAATCTTTGCAGAATTTCCATATTGCATATTCTTCTTGGATTATTTCTAACTTTATCAGGTATGTACATACCCTATTATATATTTCGACTTACGTTCATTAATGTCATAATGTGCATCGCTTTTTAATTTATATATGTTTCTTGGATTTAAATTATTTTCAAATTAATGTTTATTGATTTTTATTTTAAACTTTCTGGATAAATTTCGAATATTTAACTGACCGATCATACCATAATGATAAAATTTTAGTCCACGATCTCTACTTCAACATGTTTTTTGGATTTACAAGTTTTTCATATTATATTATTTTCAAAAGTTTTCGAAATAATTATTATACTATTTAAGTGGTCGAAACATACCACAAGAGAGAAATTATAATCCTTGATTTGATTATGAATGCAGGTTTGTGTTTTCTAAGCGAAGTAGAATCATTAGGTATTAATTACGGTCAAGTCGGCAACAATTTACCACCTCCAGAACGAGTTCTTAATCTCTTACAATCCCTTAAACTTACAAAAGCAAGAATCTACGACACCAATCCACAAATCCTAACTGCATTCGCAAACTCCAACGTAGAATTAATCGTAACCGTGGAAAATCAAATGCTACCCACTTTAACTGACCCGACCCAAGCCCTCCAATGGGTAAACACCCATATTCGACCCTATTTCCCCTCCACCAACATCACCGGAATTGCCGTCGGAAACGAAGTCTTCACTGGAGGTGACACCACACTCATAACCTACCTCGTACCTGCAATGGTCAACATCCATGCCGCATTGGTCCGGTTTGGGTTAAGCCAATTCATCCATGTGTCCACCCCTAATTCTCTGGCGGTTCTACAAAATTCATACCCGCCTTCATCCGGGTCATTTTTACCCGAACTCAATCAAATAATGCCCCAATTTCTTCAATTCTTGGGGACCACGAAATCCCCATTTTGGATCAACGCATACACTTATTTCGCGTACAAAGACGACCCGAGTAAAATATCTTTGGATTACGTTTTGTTCAATCCGAATTCGGGTATGGTGGATCCGTATACAAAGCTCCATTACGACAACATGTTATATGCACAAGTGGATGCGGTAATCTTTGCTATGGCCCGAATGGGGTACGGAGGGTTGGAAGTGAGGGTGTCGGAAACGGGTTGGCCGTCGAGAGGCGACGCTAATGAAGTTGGAGCAACGGTGGAGAACGCGGCGGTGTATAATCGGAATATTCTTAGACGGCAAATGAGGAATGAAGGGACGCCGTTGAGGCCCAATATGAGATTGGAAGTTTATGTGTTTGCTTTGTTTAATGAGGATATGAAGCCCGGCCCGACTTCAGAGAGGAATTATGGTTTGTTTCAGCCGGATGGTACTATGGCGTATAATATCGGGCTTTCGGAATTGGAAAGTACTTCTTCGACTTCCTCAGCCTCTATTTCGTTGACTTCTAATGCCACAAAGGTAAGAACGTAGGCATTTGAATTTCCTTTCTCTTGATGTTTCAAAATTTGATTTCGTATATATAGTATATAATTTTTTATTGTATTTAAATTTAAGCAGCGGCAATTGCCAATAATGTAGATATAAACATTAATAAATCAAGTAAAATTGTTACCGATGTTCAATATATTATTAATTTAATTTGGCGAATTGCATTTTTACTTCGATAAGATTAGTTGGTCGGTTGGTTAAGTTAAGCGCTTTTAATTTGATCCTGCTTTTCATTCTTGTTTTTTAAAATGTTTTTGACGTTCTTTACCTCATTTTAAAATGTTTTTGGGACTTATCATTAACCAGGTCAAACAAAGGGGATATGGGAGCTCCATTTATTCTTCAATATTTCTATATTTGCTGGCTTTCCATGGTTTTACGAGAAGACAGTAAATATCTCATGTTACAAGAGCATTGGGGTCCGCTCCTTTGGATTCATCGAACGGTCGCGAATCTTATTGATTTATTCTGATTTGAAGAACACCATCAATTTAGTTGACGATCAAAACTGAATTATATATATATATATATGTATATTCCTCCAATCATCCTTTTGTATCCGATCATCAACCATTGATTTATTCATGATCAACCAGGAGTGCGTGCTACTGACTGATGGACTGAATGAACGGTTGATATTGACCTACCAATTAAGAAATAGTTTCTGTAAAAGTAATTGATTAAAGCCAGATTCCACGAATCACAGATTCAAGTTCTTTAATAAAATTAGCACACTAAAAATGTAATCACAGATTAACTTTATTCGTATCCCATGTTTAGTTGAAGAATCGTCTCAATTTCGCTTTCCCTTTTTGACGTACTCAATATACATATACTTATTAAAAATTATATATATATATATATACTCTATTTTTTTGGTACAGATATTAATATAATCTTTCTGCATATATTGACTCCATAAATATATGTAAAGATGAGAAAAAATTGAGAGGTAAAGAGCATATGCGCGCAATAGTGCGCGGATATAATTTAATGACAGATCCAAGATCATGTCAACCAAATTGCAAAAGCTTGAGCTTTGTTTTATTCTTGCCTTTTCTTTAATTTATAATGATATACTAATTCTTTTGCACAAATGGGCCGCCAAACTTTATTCCCCGACATAACCGTCACCATTGGGGCTCAAGATCCTCTGTACCACTTTTGGTGTATCACTTAAGTGTACCACCACTAAGTGATTGACACATGCACATGTTAGAATTATTATAATTGTCAAATGTGCATGTGTCAATCATAGTGGTGGTACACTTAAGTGGTACACCAAAAGTGGTACAAAGGATCTACACCCCACCATTGGCAGTGCCATGTTTTCTTGAGAAAGCCTTAAGATTTAGCTTGAATGAATGTGATTGAGTTGAATTTCATGGATTTCGTCAAACTTCATTTGTAAGAGTTCTGACTCAGTTTTGAGACCCGCAAAATTGGATCAGAAATCTTCCAAATAGGACCTTCGTCTTTCTGAGTACAAGACTTGAACATCATAGTGGCCTTGTCAAAGTCGTCCCTGCTTTGGTTCTACTCTCGTTTGCAGAGTTTACCCGATTACCTAATAGATTAGATTGCGGAATTGCAGTAAGCAGATCTTTGAACTGGACCATATTTTTTACCCGCATTGCATGTACTCTGTGATTGGTTGTCGGGCGAACTGCTTAAGGGGTTGGGGCGACCGTCCCCCATAATTCTATTCTTTTGTGATTTTATCACGACATATAGTAAATATCGAATTTGATATTAAAAAACTAAATAAATAAACTTCGGCCCCCAAGCTGAAACCCTACTATTCCTCGCCTGATTGGTTGATAACTTAAGCGGGTTATTAGATAAAAAGTCTGTAATTGTATCAGCACAATTTGTATTACCTTCACTACCAAGTGAGAGAACATGTATAATGTTTACATTGGTGTTGTAGCTTGTGCAGCTTTCTGCCCAAAAGTAACACGATCTATATGGTGTGAAGATCAAATAGCACGTAAATAAGCATGTGCATCTGTTTCAATGGAAAAATAAACATGCAAGGCATGTTTGTCATCCATTTCCCAAAATAATTTCGTGTTCGAGAAAAACAAGACAAACATATATTTTCTGTTTTTCAAAATAAATTTATTCTCTTTCAATTTTTCCAAACTACTTTCTCTAAAGTCAAACAAACAACAATTTTATTATCTCCTAAAAAATCATACACATACTCTACTTTAATTTAACATAAAATAACCTATCATTACACAACTTATCTCACATAGCAACATGATTTAACATAGTCTTACACATCTTACACCAACAACATAAACCCTTTCAAAAAACTTACATATACCTTTTTTCTCAAACCACTCTCCCGAAATCCAATCAAACAACATTACGTAAATTAAGATTATTTTACAAACATCCACTACCCTCCCAAACATCAAACAAACATATCATTTTTTTTCCAAAATTATTATGAAAGAAATCATCTTTAATAGCCTTTGTCCCTAATTTTAACTACTATTTCTTTTTTGGGATATCCCAAATTCTATAAATGAAATTATTTTTCTCAAAAATACCCTCTTTCATAAAGTAATGATTTGACACCACTAACTTTCAACCACTACTTCTAAGTGCATTTATGTAAAAATACCTAAAAGTTCCACCTTTTTAACTTTTACCTAAACCTACGTGCAAAAAGTGAAAATATAGAAAAATATGAGACGAAAGAAGTATATATGGTGAGGGGTTTTTTGCAAGTTAACTCCCTGTGATATGTCTAAGGGGCAATTTACCTCCTTGTGAAATAAAAATAGGCAATTTAACTTCGCGTGAAATGAAATAATGGGCAATTTACCTCCTCGTGATATAAAAATAAGCAATATACCTCCCTGTGAAATGAAATAATGAGCAATTTAACTCTCTATAATATGAATTAATAAGCAATTTAGAGGGAGGCAATGTGCTTCTTTTATAAAAACACAGGGAGTTATTTTGCCATTTTTCTTAACACAGGGAATTAAATTGCCTATTTAAAATATCATAGGGAGGTATTTTGCCCTTTTATTTATCACTGGGAGTTAAATTGCCTATTTAGAATAACACAGGGAATTAATTTGCTATTCACTCATATGGTGAGTATATATTTCAGTCCATTTACAACATGATAAAGTGGTACTGGTACCTATATGAAGAGTGTTTATGAGGATCCATCACTTTGTCTATGTTAATAACTAGGCTATCTTAATTAACTTTGTATTGCCTTCAATCCTTTTAGAAAGCCACAGTTTCTTTTATCATGTGGAAGTTTTCTATAATTTGTTCATTCTTTTCGGCAGATGATAAGATTAATATAGCAACTTTTCGGTGAACTTATGAAAACAAACAATACTTGTGAGTTATTTCCTGTACATACATACAGTCCAAATTAATCTAAAATTTAATCATGACTAATAGTGAGACTGGAAAAACTTGTCACCCTAGTTTATGTGAAGCGAAAAAACCGTTACAGATCTCACAATTTCCTATCGTTGTATTATGTCCTGCCGATTAGGTCTAACTCGAATAAGAAAATAGCTAATTCAAGAAATATAGATTGCTCAATACCACATAAGGAGTGCCTTCATATCCACGGGACCTTCATTCTCGACACTCCCCTTCACGTGTGGACGGGCTATGTGTAGGTTAAACAACTTTAACACGTGACATCATAATAACTCAACCTTGCAAATTGTGACATGTCGATAAGGGCCCAACACGCGAACAAAAACAACCCAAATTTTGACAAAGCACGTGGATGAATAATTCCAACATATGAACAATGGCAAATGTAAGCCCATCAAGGAGGTGGACCACATTGAATGGGCTTTAATACTACATTAGACGCATATGAATTGAGCTAAATCCATATGGATTAGACATAACTCACATAAAAACTAGTTCAAGAGGTAAGGATTGTCTAGTGCCATATAAAGGGGAAAAGATCTTTTA
The DNA here is from genome assembly GCA_003313485.2 of Penstemon barbatus. Lineage (NCBI taxonomy): Eukaryota > Viridiplantae > Streptophyta > Magnoliopsida > Lamiales > Plantaginaceae > Penstemon > Penstemon barbatus. Next base: position 961,518 of record CM064877.1, read on the forward strand.
TCCCACTTTCGTGTCACATTTTGGTGTCGCATGATAAATACACCCTATATTTGTGCGGCTCACACAAATTTTAAACTTGAACACTTGTCAATAAAAAATTTGAATTTCAATTGAGCATTACCAGTAAACCGAAGCTTGATCAGTTAATCAAGCCAGCAAACACCCTTAGGAAATTTTTGAACTTCATTCTTCCAATCTATTTGCTGCATTATTGCAGTTAACGAGAAAATCGCAAACCATATTTAGTAACACTGGAATACAACTTAACCTGGTTCTCATGAAACAGTTCTTTTGTGGATCTTGTTCTTGATGTAAAAATAAGGCTCAAACCAGTCAAACAGAACTATCAATTTTGGGATTGGTAAAACCCTAATGATGTAAATGACAGAAGATAACAACGTAATTCAAATCGATGGAGGAGAAGCAACATATGTGCACCTTCCTTCACTGGAGTATTTGGCTGCCATAATCAGCATTAAACTTCTCATAACGATGTGCAAGGAGGTGAGCAGAAGGTCTAGTGTTCCTCAATGCAACCTCGACATCTTCATGTGTAATTGGTCCAATTTTCGGCAACTCTGTATCACATGAACAAAAAAATTAGTTCATAATAATAGAAACTTGACCATGAATTTTGTGCCCTGAAATTTGTTTAAATTTCTGTTATTTGCAAATTACACCCTGTATTAATTCTAATTTGCAAATACACTCCTGTATTATTTTTCTAGTAAATATCCATTGTGTTCATAAAAAGTGTAGCAATCTACCCTTAATAAATGTTAAAAATTAAATTTTATATGCAGTTATCCACATATATGAATTAAATTCAATATTTCATTTCAATGTAACATAAATTGAGTTGAGAAATATTTATCAAAAAAAAAATTGAGTTGAGAAAGACAATTAGATAAACTATGACTTTATGGTGAAGAAAAAAACAATTGATAATCTATCTTCAGTGATATATACTTTTTCCCTTAAGAAGATATGTGATCATATCCAAACAGATTATTATGCAGTGACGGCATAATATAGACATTTTAATGTTAATTTAGAAGAAAAAGTGAATCATCAATCGTGATTAATCACACTTATATGTTTTTTAGTGCGTAGAGGGGTCTTGTTGCTACATTCTTATGGATGCAATAGGGTATTTGATTATAATAATAACACAATGATTTACTTGCCAAATAGAACTAATGCAGGAGTATATATTGCAACTAACTCGTTGAAATTTACAGTATTGCTTGTTAATATTATAACTAAACTTAGATACGCGATTTTTATTATTCTTTGCTTTTGCATACTTAACAAAAATTTCAATTAAGTTATATGCTAAAATGTAGTAAGGATGGCAGTAATAGCAAATTAGAAGAGACGTACCATCCTCAGGCACCAGTTCTTGTTTCTCCTCTAGAATTGCCATTACCCTTCGAAGTGGTTGCATTGCAGCTTCTTTGCATAATAAACGAATATCAGAACCTGAAAAGCCTTCAGTTTTGTTCACTAATAAATCATAAGAAAGTTTGTCCTCAGACTTCAATGGAAGTAACTCCTCAAACATGGCTTGTCTTGCTTCTGGTTCCGGAAGAGGAACAAGGATCTATGTATCACATGGAAAAAGAATGTTCAATTCATTGACATTACGGTTTTTCACTTGTAAAGACGAGAAACCACTGGCTCTAGGAAGAAGTGGTAATTATTACTAGTCAATTTCAGCATCAAATATACCTATCATTCCTTTCAATATCCTATTTTCAATGCAAAAGAACAGCATTACACCAAAGCAAAAATGTTAAATGATTAGCAATAACTTCTCTTTCGAAAGAATTGTTTCTAAAAGAAAGTTGGCAATGGTGTTAGTAATTTATGAGGCCATTTAAAGCATCAGTGATCAGCCATCTAAAAACATACCCTTTTCTCAAGACGCCTAAGCATGGCTGCATCCAATTCCCAGGGTAGGTTAGTTGCCGCCAGAACAAACACAAGCTCATCCGTTTTTGTCAAACCATCCATCTGCAATCTTGTCCAAACATGTTATTATCTGAAAGAATATAGATGTAAATCAAATTCAATGAAAAGTTTGTTTAATATACTCACATAGGCAAGAAACAGCAAGATGTACCTAAATTACGTGGATACTGTGATTAAATCAATTAGCATTTTCAGGGTGCATATGAACTCTGGTGACCAGTAACTTCTATAAATTTACCATTTTGGATGAATTCCAGTATTGAATGGATCATCCTCAAATAGCTGCCTAAGCACACTCATTGCACAACTGTGTTTAATTTTATACTTAAGTTTTACCAAATGAAATGTATATGATTAGTTCATAGCCCAAAAAATAATATTTGTCGATAGAAAAAGAAAGGAAACTTAAGCAGATGACATAGAGGCATTTATTAATTGCAGAATTATGAATAAATTACAACAAAAGAATGTCCTTTATTCAGACTCCTACTAATTTTATAAGGCAAAGAAGTGAGACCAAAATGCAGGAAAAATCATAGAGGAACAAATGTAACAAGTTGGATTAGATAATGTGTAATGGTAACTTATTTTTGTTGAGGTAGATCCTTAATTGTTCCCCTGTGTAGGATGTTTTTAAGTTTTCTTTCACTGTGGATAAAAAGGAATCACCTGTATAAGTAACTCCGTCTTCAGACGCCTGCTTGCTTCATGTTCACTGCGCCCTTCTCCTCGTTGGCTGATAATTGCGTCAATTTCATCCAGAAATATAGTTGATGGTGCATGATGCCTAGCAAGCTCAAACAACACTTTCACCAATTTTTCAGAATCACCTGCAAGATTATACAATTGTAGATGATCTTGACAGAAATATAAATACCAAATCAGTAACACCGGACTTCTAGTTTTATTAATTCAAATTCTTCTCTGTTAATCAATATTTTAGATAAGGAATGAAGTGAACTATCTTAGTAGCTCAAATAAATCACGGTTATACAGACATAATCTGCAGAAGTTGTGTGTGTGCATGTGTGAAATCATTTGTTATTCAAAATAAATTTGCACCAGATATAATTTTGACACTCGGAAACATATAACTTAAAAGATGATCAACGACATTCTACGGACTGAGACAGTGTATTTACTTTGGCTAAGAAGACTGTGCCTGATCAACATAAAATGACAATGTAAATTATTTACCTTCACCCTTAAGTTAATATGCATTCCTGACTTAAGTACCACCAGAAGGAGGCAAAAAGAAAACAGTAAGAGATTTAACAACTAAGAATACCAGTAGCAGCAAGCATATGGTGCCAAAGATACATTACAAGCTAATGAGCAGGAAATCCTTCAAAGCTGACGGAGATAAACATCTTACCTCGCCATTTGCTGACAATTGATGATGCAGAAATGTTGAAGAATGTGGTTTTGCACTCAGTTGCGACAGCTTTTGCAAGCATAGTCTGCAAATTTAAAAAAAAAATAAGAGACACAAAGTAGTTACGAGGAAAATCTGATAGCCATGCCTTGGAGTATTATTTTGGCCTATTGGGATGATCATTATCCAAAATTGGCGAATAGTTAGTAGTGAAATTTATTAATCAAGAGCTTGAATTTGAAGTGGACCACTGACCTTTCCTGTTCCTGGGGGGCCAAAAAGGAGAATGCCTTTCCATGGTGTTAGAAGCCCAGTAAAGTACCTGTAATTGGTTCGGCGGCGGAAATTTCATCTATTTCAATATTCAAAGGCAAATATTCTGCACTCAGTTTTTAACGACTTACTTTGGATATTTTATCGGCATGACAACTGCTTCTTTAAGTAGCCGTTTGGCATTTTCCAACCCTTTTATACTTTCCCATTTAACATCTGGATTACCGCGAATGATATCTCTGCAATATCCACATACCAAACGTAGTTATAAGTTGAGCAAGCACATTAAGATCATCTAGTAATACAAATGAGTAATATTTACTGAGCAATGCAATTATTTACCTACATAAACTCTCGGCTAAAGCCCGCACTTCTGCCGACTCGAAAGGAGGAAGTAAAGATCTCTGCCTGAAAGTGAGTACAAATTGCGTCAGTCTGAGGAGAGTCTAGACAGGCAGATCTTAAACAGTTATCTTAAAATTACAAAATCAAGTTGCATAATCAGAACACCATAGTTAAGTCAATAACAAAAATAAATCCAATCTACTCAGGATGCTCAGAAGGTGTGCTGGAATAGCAAAAGACCAATTATATTTTAAAAATTCACAAGAAGCACCAAGCTTCCAATCTCATTTTCAAAAATTTCTTGTTTCCCATGCGCAAATTTTAGCACTTAACTTAAAGGTCGAAATAATTTCAGCAGATTTATTCATAAATTATACTCCTATTACCTTTGTTGCTCTGTATCTGAAGTACAGAATGATATACACTGTTACGAAGCTAACTAGAATTGGGAGAAGTTATCAGATGATCAGATCAATTTACTTGACCATAATCATATGAGGTTAATTTATTTTATCAGCATCCTGAAAAGGATTGATATACATCAGATCCAGAGGGAAATACTTTCCAACTACATTTTACAACTACACATACACAAGAAACTGAACATTTTCTGAATCCCTTGTACGAATGGTTGAACTCTGCAGACACGGAATTTTACCTTCTTCAAAATATGCTATTATTTTAGTATTAAACTTAAAATGGGTGGAATTTAATCATCTAATAGAGAGGAAGACAGCATCTGAACTTCAGCTTATTGTTTTCAAGGCGTAAGCTATAGATGACTAGCAATACTTACAGTAAAAGGCACTTCTGTAGGAAAAGTGGAAAACTGTTGGTTGTCCCATATATTGGACAAGAGCACCACATTACCAAAAAAATGCATAGAAGCATTGCATGCATGTTTAGCACAATATCAAAACACATGAAAACATCACTAGCTTAAAATGAGGATCAATATTCTTACTGCTTTTCATCTACTCCAGCAGATGATATTCCATTTGACTGCGCAGAGTTCCCACGACCCTGAAACACGAAAATCAGTTAACTACAGTGCATAAATCATCCAATATCTAACAAAAATTTGCATCAATCAGTTCAAGTCAAAAGCACTCAACCTGATTACGATATTGCTCATAAACAGCCAAATCAGATGTGTTCTTCACGTGCGCGCTACCATTTGATGTGCCACTCAAATGATTTCCATTATACACAGTTTGACCATTTGCAGACATATCGTTAGCCTCGTCCTCTCTCTTCCTCCCAAATTTTGTATCGTAATGCAACTTGAATTCCTAAACACACTCCGAAAAGAAAACATAACATAAATATAGGTATTTTCTTCATTATCTACACCAAAAATGCGATATAGAAATGACAAAAAACCAAGCACTTAACAAGCATTTGACCATTGACAGATAACATTCAATTCTATGTAGTATGTACACTTAACATTGCACAAAACTAACTCAACAGACTCTACAGCATCAAAAACACACCTTCTCATCCTATAAGTAATACCGTAATATAAAATTGAATGCTGTACAATACATCACACTGAGACTGAGGACGGTTTACATTGAACATTTATGAGGTCAGAATTCGTCAATCTTACTTAACCATCATCGAGCAAAAATCAAATAAATAAAATAGAGAAAGTAAATCTACGAAACTAGAAAATAAGGAGAAAATTTTCATTAGAAGTACAACCATAGAAGCTCAGGGTATAAAGAGCTGGTTCCTTTTTCAAATATTAATTTCCGGTTATACCTATGACCTACAATAATTGCCAGTAATGCACATATACAACACATTAACGATTCAACATACACTAAACGGAGACAAAAATCGCAACGATTTACTACTTAGATGCAAAGTCAGCGCAATGTACAAGCAGAAAGAGAAAGAAAATCGAAGGTACCTGAAAAGACCAGCGGGTGGGCAAAGGCTCATCTGCCATCTGAATTATTCAGGAGACAGATAGAGATTTCTAAAGATGCTCCACCAAACCAACACACACACACACACACACGTGCGGGTGTGTGTGGATATGAGTAACTATTGGTCAATTAGCAGTCGTCACGCTTTATGTAATGCAGAGAGATCGAGCATATGCTTTGCTTTTCAGCAATTTACTACTTCTGATCTGATAGTAAAGACAGAAGTGGAGAAAGAGATTAAAAAAAGATATTATGGAAAAAGGAAAGTAGATTTTTCATTTTCACAGAGCAGGGGTGACAGATGGAGTGTGGCACTAGAATCAATTTGGTGAGTTGTACATGATAGTGTTACTAACCGGTGAATGAAAGACCAATTAGAATACTTCTTCAAAATTGGGGGAATGATTAAGCGGAATGGACCGGCCCTTTCTTTCTTATATCTTGCTTTCTGGTATGGACTACGTAAGGCCCAAAATATTTGGGTAGCTTTCAAGCATTTTCTTGTGAACATTTGGGTTCTTAAGTGCCAAGCCTAAATCAGCCTCAGCCCATCTCTTCATACCTATTTAAATTATTAGCCTATGATACATATTTAATTTGATATTTATTATGTTTTCCCATTCTGATTTTCACAATTATTATATTTTTTTTCGAAATCTGATATCCGGATTAAGTATAAATCATATATCAAATTTTAAAATTTCAAAAAAAAAATAATTCAAACATAATGCAAATCGTGTTTCAAAATTTTAATTACATAATGTTTTTATCATATCTTGAAATCAAAGGAAAATTCCAAGAAATATGCCACCAATATATGTTAGTCCTGGACTGATTCCCATGACATGCTTTAAGTACAAATCAATAGGTCGAAATATATAGTTTTGCCACAACCTACCTAGCTAGTTTTCTCTTGCATGCCTTGCAGGACAATTCAATTATTGGTTTAACTTTTTTTGATAAATAACTATTGGTGAAATTCAATTCCTCAGATTAATTACCTTAAGAAAATCCACATCATCCATATTTATATATTAAATCACATGCTATGCTACACCGAAGAATATATGGGTCCTCTCTTATGAATTATGATATCATGATGTCAACTCTAAATTAAAGTCTAATCATTGTTGATCGATACCTATCTTTGCAGTTGCTAATATTGCTCACTATAATAGTATGAGATATCTGGTAGAAGTTTAAAGTTCATGTTAGATTTGTGTTACATCAAAGCCAATTAATTAATGACTGAATTGAAATTGCAGTTGAATGGAACCCTCCATTCTATCTTTAAAGGCTTAAAACCGTGTTTCACTTGGAACATGAATACCGGTCCCAAAGGACTGATTATTTGTCACAACCGTTGCATGGATGGATGTGTGCAGCAGTAAGTGTTTGAGATTTATGTAAAGTTGTCCTGCATATATATATATATACCAATACTCCTTAAATATTGGGACTCAAATAATATCATAACCATTTATTACACCACATTATCTGTGTAATAGTTGCACAAAATAATTTCTAGTATGGGCTATTTCTTTTTCCTTTTTTTTTTTTTGAATAAAACAAACGTCATTCGTCACTTTTTCTCCTTAGATTTATAACACGAGATTCCAACTATATACTGTAAGATTTGCTCTAAACTTCTCTGAGTTATATTCTCTTTTAACGTGTTAAAAATTCTATATTCTTTTAACGTATTATTATTTCTTTGAATTATGTGGAAGTTTCAAGCTTTTCTATGTACAATTAAAACAATCACGCATTATTTTTTTCAAAAAATGTCTTATCATATTTTAGAATCTATATTGATTTTACATCCGGAAATTAACTTATTTTCAAGAAAATCCCTCACTTAAACAAAAATCAGATACAACCTGTGTTCTTAAAATACAAAAATCATCGCTTTCCCGATATATTCCTTATTTTAGGCAATTTTTTTCAACAAAACTTAGCCAAACACATTTCATATATAGTTTTCAAGAATATTCTGAAGACCTGTCGATGAGATCGTAACTTCGTTGTAATTATTGAAAAAGGTGAGGCTTCAGGACTAAGAGGTCATGGGTTCAACTCTCAGTAGCTAACGTGAGTCTTTATTCTAGTTTATTTAGTATTTGATATGTGTCTATTATTTGCAATTCTTTGTGTTTGGAAAGTTATTGAGATTTCTGATGTAATGATCAATGGTTAATATTTTAAAAAAAAAAAAGAATATTCTGAAGATTTTTTTATTTTTCACATCTCTCAAACTAATATTCGAAAAATCAATCAAACAAAACAATTCCTAGAAACATATAAGTTTAGTATACCTAGTAACGCAAAGCCATCATCTTTGATATATTTCGAACTATACAATTTTAAATGAAATATAGGGTCCTTGTAACAATTAGTATATAGTTGATCACGTCGTTATCACAAATTAAAAGCAAAGAATGTTAATTAGGTCAAAAATGACCTAGAATGTGCGATGGGTCCTCTTTTCCTGTTCACATTTTATATTTTACATATTAATACATTGATCGACCAACCTCATAATCTATTAGAATATATGTATGTGTACACATATAACTAATATATACACAAATGGGAAATTAAAGAAAAGTTTTTTTGTTCTTGGAAAAGTTGAAGTTGATACATATATATAGATTATTACAGTTGGACATGGCGGTATAATATTGGGACCTTAATTATTCAAAAAAAAAAAATAATATATATATATTGGAACCTCTTAGTCATACATTGAGCATAAAGTGTCTCTTAAAAAAAATACTCATAGTGTCTAAGAATCTTCGGAGACAACTGTATTTAAGGAGGAGAGCGAGACTGTCTGAAGAGACCAAAATACTGGACGTCATTTTCCTTGAAAGTAGACTTACTGGAAGCCAATTATTTAAAAGAGAAAATAAAGTAAAAGAAGAATATGAAATAAAACAACTAACTTGATAGGGACTCTCACGTTGAATATCAATAGATAGGTACACAGCAATTCTTAACTGAAAGCTCTGCAATTGAAACGAATTATTTTGCTTAACTTGATCTGGGCCGAAAAGTTTGAGCAAATTAATGTACAATTCACACCATCTGTTAATATTTTTTTTTTCCCAAATATATATAACATTTGTCAAAGTTCATTTTATTTTTATTTTTTTTTTAAATTCTATTTTGTGAAATGGTAATTAAATTGTGATATTTAATTTGGAGTGATCGATCGGTCGAGCATTCGCCTCTTTGATAAACGTGAAAACTAATGGAATATATTGCAAATCAAAATCTAAATTTTTAAAACCACGTCATTCTGATTCATATTTGAGTCTCCGGATCCGCCATAGAAGTACGTACATTATTATCATACTGAGACCAATAATTAATCCCTTTACCTAATGAAAGTCAAATATATTACATTACAGTAATTATATTGATTCTATATAGTATATGTTAATTGTTTGTAGTAGGCAGAAAAAAGTTTCGATGTCTCGATCTCTATCAAAGATTTTTAAAGCACATTTGATTTGACCTTATACCTTAAGAATTTGCCACAAGTGTAAACTTCTCATGGATATGACTGAAGAACCGCCATAATTGCCCAGCCATTAATGAGCGTGACAATATTATGCAACAGAAAAATTAGCAATTTGCCAAAAAAGTGTCATAAGTAATACATGTGCAATTAATGTGCCTCCAATTTTTTTTTTTTTTATTTAATGTGCCTCCAATGAAAATAGAAAACTCGAGACCCTATTTGAAAGGGTTTTGGTTCGATTTCACAGTTATCAGTTTAAAAAAAATGATTTGAGTTGTTCCGGTGAAACTTTTGAAATCTCATTTGGTTTGATTTTGTGGTTTTCAGAAAGCTGAAACCCCACTTGAATTGAATTTGAATGTTAAAGTTTGGGAAAAAAAATAGATTGTAAATGTCAAATCAATATCTTTTTAATAAAATTTGAGGAAAAAATAAATGGCTCAAATCAAATATTTATAGTTTTCAAAAATTTGGGTGTAAATTTCTGAATAGATTTGTAATGAGTTTTGTCAAACTTCATTTGAAAGAGTTCTAACCCAATTTTATTAGACCCATGAGACCGGATCAAAACCCATTAACATAGGCTTTGAGCAATTGTGCCTGATAATTTTTGACGTCACAGCCAAATTCCCACCGGATAATAGCCAAATTTAAGGCGTCAGATGCAGAAATTGCTGAAATTTCAACTAGATATGACATGTACAGATAACATTTGCATTAATATATATATACTAAAGAGGTGGTTGTTACATTTAAGCACTAAAATAAAAGTTAGGTGATGAAATAAATAAAGCCTAAAGTCTAAAGTAAGAAATCTTAAAAAAAAAAAGAAAAAGAAAAAGGAAACCTAGTTTTTCCACCTAAGGCAAGTTGATTTGGTCAACTATATTAAAATTAACCCATTTTAGGATATGGGATTTACGAGGAAAGGATTTGACCAAATTAATTATCTTTCTATTCTTTATAAAAGCAAAAAGAAGAAGGAAGATTTATTGGGCAGCAGATTTTTCAAAAAGTGCAAGCCTATTATCACCCAGCCTTGACTTGTAAGCTGATTTTTTATATTCAGCCCATGTGAATTCCTTGTACAAATTTTCTTCACCTTCTTCCATTACTTGAGAAAAAGGCTTGATCTTTTCACTCAAAGGTGGCCCTCCAAAGTAGATCATTGACACTCGAGATTTCAACCCTTGAGCCAAAACTCTATGCTTTACACTTCTAAATCTCCCATTAGTCATAACCTGCGCGCACCATACATATATATATATATATAAAAATAATTAATTAATTATAATAATAATACTCTATCTATCGAATTGAATTAATTAATTAATTAATTACCTGTAATGAATCTCCAACATTGAAGAAAAAGGAGGTATGATCAGATGGGACAGAGACCCATGTACCATTGTTGAGACAAATTTGGAGGCCTGATGTGTTATTTGATCTTAAAACGGACATTATTTGTGGGTCTGTGTGTTCTCCAAAACCAATCAAACTTCGACCACTCAATGGTTGAAGCTCTGGGCATGGCGGATAATGGTTTAGCCTAAAACACGAGTCACTTTTCTCATCCCTAATCATCCGACTCAAAGCATCCCTAGGCCAAATTTCAATTTCTTCGGCTATCATTTCAAGAACTTCACAGGTCATGTTTCTAATTGCCGATACATACTCATTCACTAGACCCCTGCGTGCGTGCACAACAAATATATATATAAGTATATTAAATTAATAAGACTAACTAGAATGTATAATTAAAAAAATAGTAAATCAAAACAGTGAATCTGCAATTAATTTTTATTACCATAAAGTTTGTGAAAGCCCTGGGAAAATGGCTTTTGAATTATAATTCTGTGAAATTGTGCAGAAGAGAAGATATTCGACCCAACCCATGTCACCATTAGGCCCAATTTTCTTGTTACCGTAGCCAAAAGGGTTAGGAGGGCCAGATTTATCCTTTTCATGTTGGGTTGAATTGAAGAAAGTGAGAGCCTCTGTTTCTAATTTCCTCAAAAACTCCATTCTAATGTTGTGGTTGATTACTTTGAAGAAACCAAACTCTTTGCAGGCTTCGACTATGAGTGTTTTGGCATTGGGGACTGAAAGGTCAATAACTGGAATTTCTGTGAAAATGTTGCAAGTTGGTTTGCATGTTTTGATGTGGGATAAACTATCAAGAATTGGTTGAGATAAAACCACCATTTTTCTTTTTCTTTTTCTTTTGGGTTTGTGTTGTGAGGTTAGTGAGAGAAAGTTTTAGGAGTATTAATTATTAATATATACTAATGTTGTGTTGTGGGATGTGGAGTCAATTAATGCATGGAAGAGAGGATATTGAGTATAGAGAGACATCTGGCTTTTGTGTAGTAAGCTTAATGGGGTATTTATAGTATGCGGAATGACTTTTTTTTTTTTGATAAATGTATGCGGAATGACTTAAGAAAGTTAAAACACGGAATGCCTAAAAAAATGTCTAACAAAGTAAAAACACTAGAGCCTAGAGGACAGGAGCTACAAAAGAAAAAAGACAAGGAAATGCAGCTCAAATTCACACTATCCTGTAATTTATGAAATTTTATACGAATATGCATGTTAATATATGCTGTTTATTTCTTTCAACAATCTTCATCTGTATCAATTATTACTTTATTTTAGGAAAAATCAAACTTCTAATATAAATCGCGCCTTTTCCAAACATGTTCCATATTTGAATATTAACTCGACACTTTTCATACCAAGCTTTATTAAAAACAAATTTCATATCATAATTTCAGAACTTTTGGCACTTTTGCATTTTCTGTTAAAAATTAGATGGAATAATGCGCATGTAACATCATAAACAGAGGAAAAAAATCACGTGATAAGCACATGTTAATTTCGGGCAGGGGGTAATTGCATTTGGAAAGAGAGGACTTAATTTTTCCCTCCTTCTTATACACCATTTCCCTCCATTTTTTCTCCTTCTTACACTTCATTAATTTTCTCTATCTTTCTTTTTACCAAACCTCCATTAATTTCCTTTCTCTTTTCTTCTACATAACCATACAACATATTGAGACTAAATATCCCACATTGGTTGAAAATCATAGTTAAGTCCACTTTATAATGTCTTGGGCAACCCTCACCTTACAAGCTAGCTTTTGAGGTTGAGTTGAACACAAGCTATATAAGTGAACTTAGCCCAAACCATGTGGTGAACTCTAATACAACAACTAAAATTCCTCCATTTATTTTCTTTTACAAGTTTACAATAAAAATCAAAGAAAGCCATGTGAGTTGACTTAGCCCAAACCATGTGGTGAATTCTAATACAAAAACAAAAATTCCTCCATTAATTTCATTCTATAAGCACCTGATTTTCTTCCTCTGTTTATGAAGCTTCCATTCAATTTTTAATGGAATATGCAAAAGTGTTCAAAGTTCTGAAATTGTGGTATGAAATGTGTTATTTGAAAAAGCTTGGTATGAAAAGTGTCAACTTGATAAAAGTTTGGTATGAAATGTATTTTTTGAAAAAGTTTGATATGAAAAGTGTCGAATTGATAAAAATTTAGTATGAAAAGTGTTTTTCCCTCTTTATATAAGTTCATCCTCATATAGTTTTGTGAATTTAAATAGCAAATATAATTACATTTCATATCTCTTTTCTTGACAAAGTTTTCATTATATATGATTGGTCGGGTCATATCCATGGATTAAAATTTTCAAATTTTTAATCAAAAACATCGAAAAGTTTCCGTTTATGAATAACTGAAACGAAAATCATGTGTAATTTCGAAACAATTTATTTGATTTAAACTCTGTTATTTTTCTAAATTTAGTAATTTTTTTTACAAATTTTTCTATTATTTCTGAAACGTTTCCGAAAACTTCTCGAATAGTTTTCAATATTTAATTGACCGAAACATACACTCGAAACGAAATTTTGATCCGTATTCATATCAAATATGAACTAAATATTTGTAAAGTGTATTTTCACCTTTGGTTGCTATCACATTTTTCATAAGAATTTCCTTTTTTAAATGTATTTATATTCTATAGAATTCTTTCATCTAGACTACAACTTATAAAGTTCTTTATTGAATAGATCTATTTATGGACCTTTATGTCTTTTTTTTAAGCTTCCCGGAATCCCTTACCCCAAATAAATGACACCACCTTTCATCACACTTTAAATGTGGGATACAACTTTTAAATTCCAAAGCTTATACTTTTAATTGTTTGGGCCTCCGAGCCTTTTTCATTAAAAGCAATTTTTTAGAATAGAATTTTTTTTTTTTTTTTGAGAGAATTTTTTATACAATAGAAATCAAGTAAGATAAAATTAAAGCACTTAAGTTGAAAAGGCGGAAACTCTCGTGGCTACCATTCAGGTAGCCCCTGCATGTGTATGCACACGGCACAAAAGTGAACAGGTGGAGGCTACCGGAACGTAGCCATGGAAAAAGGACAATTATTTGCAGTTCAATAGGACATTAGGACCGGGACTCTTCAACACTTTATGTTTCATATCTAATCAAAATTGCATTTTTATCTTGATTTCTAAATTATTTTACAATTTTAGTAACATATCTTATAAAATCGGACTTGTAGCCTACATTCTTTAAAATATTTTATAACACTTTTTTTTCTATAGAATTGTCTCAATTTTTACTTTTCATTCGCAAGAATGTGATTTGACCTAAAGCACAAAATAAATTAATATACTAATACTAAAAATATAGTTTTATATAGTTTGAGACAAAAAGTATTAAAGGTCCATTCCATGAGACCAAAAATGTAAAAACTTTCAGCAAAAAAAACCAAGATATTAGTCAATAAAAATTATAGACTCAGGAAATAGTTGGATTCATTTCTTTCAAGAAGAATGCAAACTTACTCTTGTGGTCCATATATTTTTTTTTTTTGTGCATTTGTGTGTTGGAATTGTGAGGCGGGACACCTCTTGCATGCAAAAAAGCATTTTAGGTCCTTTAACTTCTACAGGTTCGCGAAAACAAATATTTTATTTTCCGACAAGAAAATTACGTTCTATATATATACTTTTTTGCACCAGCAATTTCGAAAATTGCCGACTATAAAAATTGTTTGCCCCTATGAAAAAGATGCAATAACCTTCATCTGAACATAATGTTCGCAAAGGTGACCGTTTCTTTTAACGTCGATGTAATTTCCGACGAAATAGGGACTAAAACTGCGGAAAGTGTATTGAAATTGTTGCTACAAAATAGATATAAGATGCATTTTGCTCTCCTGAAAATCAAGTGTCCAGATCCCGCGTCCTTAAGAAAGTTTAAGGACGTAACTATTTTTTGCCCGCCTCTTGCATTTTACATGGGTCATTCCTGAGCTTAGTACTGTATTTTCGCATCACTTTCATACCACATGTATGTAATTACTATTTGTATATATATATATAAAAGAAAATTACATATGCATGACATGGAGAATATAACTAGTCATAGCCAAAAAATTAAAGTTGCTTAAAAATTACATTATAGTATTGTATATGGTGGATTTTACGGTGAGATAATTGGGTCCCCAAATGATGCATGGTCCATGCATGATGGGGTGTCAATATTCGGAACGGGCGGATGGGGGATTTAATTTAACGGAGAGTGCAGAAATTGACGCGTCTTAGCAATTAGATAGATATATTAATAATATTTATAATGCATGCAAATATGCAATGCAGTTGTTCACTGCACCAGGGTGGTAAAAGGAGAGGACCCTTCTCTTTTTCTGAACGCTAAAATTAAGAAAGGGACATGTGATCTACGACACACAATATTTTATATTTCCGTCCCGGACGTAGAATCAATTTTAGAATATTTTGCTCCACATTAATTCCACTTCATATACTGTATATATTATTTTTAAACTCAAATCTACTTACTTCACCAACTAAATAATTCCTTTCTTTTTTTTTTTAAATAAGAAACATTCTTTAAAATTAATCAGTGCAATTTACTAAAGGATGGCCCCATCACAATATATATAGAGCTAGTATTTTTTTTTTTTTTTTGTTTTCCAAAGGTTTAATCCCTTTCGAGGCGCGTCAGGCACATAAAGTGGGAATCTCTCCCAACAGGGATTCGAACCTGAGTTCGCTACTTTGTATTGACTAGTCCCTTTCACTAGACCAATCACCTGTTTGTAGTATTTTTTTTTAAAACAGCCAAATAGTACAATTTTGAGACCTCAATAACTTCATCATGACGTCACTCATGAGATAACTCTACACTATGTCATACCCATGCTGTTCAAAATTTAAGCACTGAAAAAGCCAAATGGTTTGAATGCATTGAATAAGTTGTATGCTTGTACTTCATTAGTTTTTTTTTTTTTTGGATAAAAGAATGAGTTACAAATAAAATTTTGGTTATATTCCTAACAAACAAATGGTCATTTATTAAAGTGAATACAAAATTACATCAATCACTACGTTAGAAAATTTATACCATACAAGTATATATATATATGTTCGGTTATTATCAAGGTACAAACATAAATTAATTAACCATACTACTATTAAATTAAAGAAATGCCAATTATTAGTATGATTCGAGTCTGTCAATTTGGTATTATCTAGAATTTGAGGTGATTAAGAAAAATTGTTAGTTATTCAACTATGTGAATTCATTTTCTCATAATTTTTTTACTCCAATCTTTTAAAATGTACACCATCTCTTACACAATACTACTAATAAATATAATCTATGTATGCCAATACTAGCTAATTTTTAATCACCATTTTTCAAGGTCAAATAATCTAAAAATATTCTTTATTTTTTTAATTCCAAAAATATAGATGTGTTTATTTTATTTTTATTTTCTTAATCCGCAACTTTCTTTTTAACAGAATTTTATCATGGATTTCCCATCATTTTGGTCCATGTCAATTTACAACGGACTTTCTTCCTCTCTAGTTTGCGGGGAAATTAAGCGAATAATTAAATATTTTGGTGGGCTTTGCGTTGGATGGTCCAAATCTTGAATGAAAGGTTGTTGGCCAATGACGTGGTCAGGCCCTATTCTCTAATCTCGTTAATTGCTGGTCATGCATATACTAATTATTTTATTTTCTTTTCTTATTTTCTCAATTATTTGAATTGGACTTGACATAGACACTCCCTAATGACCTAGTTCCATCATAGGGTCCATTTCTGATTGAATTAAGAGAGATTTATTCAAGAATATTAGTCAACTTCGTCTTTCCTAATTTCTTTGGCTATTAAAGCGTCTTGCAACAAGGTCCCATAAACTTAATTTGATATCTTTTTATTAATTTCATAAATTAATGATGTGGCACAAGTCAATGTTTAAATTTTAGGGAAAGATGGATATGGCCATTGGGCAATTTTTTTCCAACTCAAAGCAATTATATTATAAGTGCAATGCAATCAATTGCTTTAAAATTGGATGTAATTCTCTAGAGAGTAACCAATCACAATACACTTGTTTTGTAATTGAATGAATTGTGTTAAACTAGATATATATGCAGGGACGGAGGCACATGGGGTGCAGATGGGGGCACCCGCACCCCCCAACCCGTGACTTATTTTTTAGTTTTAATGCATCAGTTCCTATTAATTACCTGATTTCTCATTCAACATTAATTTTTTATTAAATTGGTCATCTAGTCATAACCCAGGTCCAATATTAAAGTCTCCAAAGTGATTAATTTTGAATCAGGTGATTTTTTTTTTTTTTTTTTTTAGAACAATTGGGTGATTGTTCGAACATAGAGCCTACAATATTTATTATTCACTTACCTATTCAAGTAGAAATTGAATAAGAAAGTTCCTACAGTTTGTTCAATTAATAAATTTCTACAATTATTATAGATGATTAAGAAAACATTTCTACACATAAATGTAATTTCCTTTTTAAACTTATTGTTAGATAGTTATTCTTTCCTATTTTCTTAACAAAGTGGGTAAGTTAATCATCAAATCATGAATATTTAAATTTATTCTTACTTTTATTACTTAGGAGATAAATTTTATATTGTGTTAGATAACTTGCTTGATCTACTTTTTTATTTATCGACAAAATATATGGTAGAAATCGATTATCAGATTTCATGAAAGAACGTAGAACGTTATTTAACATGTCTAAGTTAAATTTTAATTGTTAATATTTGCATTTCGTCAAATTACTTAATATTTTTTTTATGTCTAATGATTGCTTATCTCATAATATAGAAATGATTATATATTATTCAATAGATTTACTTCCTTGATTTTATATATATATATATATATATATATATATATATCAATCAGTATAAAAATTAATAATTATGATATATTAAATAATTTACACTGTTTTTTTTTGTTTTACCAAGACTCGCCCCCTCGATTTAAATTCCTGGTTCCGCCCCTGTATATATGCATAAGAATTTTCCCATGACTATTTAAAATCTTCAGGTTCATAATTAAACTCGATGACAATCATGAAACGGGGGAGAATATTTGGCTCAAGATCCTCTGTACCACAATTTTGTGTACCACAATTGTGCCACAAATGAGTAATTGCCACATGTATTTATGACAATTATTATAATTGTCATAAATACATGTGGCAATTACTCATTTGTGGCACAATTGTGGTACACAAAATTGTGTACAGAGGATCTATTGCCAGAATATTTAAACGGCTTAGCGGAGATCTTGGGCCTTGACCATAATTGCTTGGTGGTGGAGGCAATAGATTTATTACCTTAATCTAGCTAGGGATCTACGTGAAATATTATAAAACTAATTTACTAAAAATATCGATTTCGATGTGATATACTTTGCAAGGTTTTGTATCAGTAATTTAATATATAGAGTAACTTCGTACAGATTTTTCATAACATTTATCATCGTACTTATTAAAATTGATATTAGTTTGAGCGTCCATGACATTTACATAAACTTATTCCAATCTTCCACAAAAATAAGTTACTGGATCTAACCCAACTTATATATTAATTATCAAGTTAGCTCAGCTGTGTGAACCAAACCATTATATCATATAATGATAGATTTTTATTCTCATCAAAGTCTTGTCTCCCAGGTTAAATATAATTAATGTAGCCCCCTAGCCAGCTCCCTTTATCCTAAAAGATATGATATTACAATCGACACCGTCATAATTATATTACACCAGGGACTAGCTAGCTCTATATGTGGATGCATGCTTGCCAGATGTATTCAAATTTTCCGGGACAAACATGCAAAATTAATATAGAGCATATATTTACACGCACGCATGCATGATGCAGCAGTTTTAGAGATGATATTTAAATTGCATCCACTACTAATTATTGAGCAAAAGATTAATTATATATCCACATGCAATTAATTTACATGATCCATACATGCTTAGTTCTAAGTCTAACTAATTAATTAATCATCACTAGCTAGCTACTTAATACAAACATATATGCACATACAATTAGAGAAGTTTAGGCGCAGCAGCTAGCTAGAGATTTGTTGATTGATGAAGGCTAATTGGCTGGCCATATATATATATATATATATATATATATATATGTATATATCACATGGTGATCTCACTGTATTGGGTGAATCAACTAGAGAGCCTGATGGGTTTACATGATCTGCTCGTGGGTGCGGCAGGGATATCTTCTTTAAGATTTTAAACTAAAAGACGTACTGCATGGGGACAAATGGCAAAACCCTGGTTAAATTCTCAAACTCTAAATATATATCACGTGCCTTGACCGATAAGCAGGCGTCTTAAAATTTCGACACATGGCTTCCTTCGGTGGGTTACAAGTATGCTTGATAATTAAGAGGACATGTTCCAGCTTCGGTACCGGGACATTAAGGGTTAATATGAAAGTAGTTTGACTGAGTTTGGTCTCGGTTTGGTCTCAATAAATGGTTTCAGAGGTTTCGGCGGAACCTTTGAAACCCAATTTGGATAATGGTTTCAATGTAATATTGAAATTGTAAAATATTATTTAATAATAGTTAGTGGATTTTGAAACTTTGAGATATGACTTGGATTGAAGTTTGGTTGTTGGGTTTGGAGGAGAAAAGTAGGTGGTAGATGTCAAATCAATAAATTTATGTCTAAAAAATAGATGACAGATGTCAAATCAATGACTTTATAGGCCTCAAGTAGGATTATATAAGTTTCGATTTGTCTGAAACTTGGAGTTCCGCATGAGATTCCTTCAAACTCTTTACTTGATGGAGTTTGACCCGATTTGAGTGAAACCAAAACAAGGCAGGCTCAATCCATATTCAGCCTAATTTTTTTGGTTGCACCTTTCATCATATGTTGTATATACCACCGTAAATTATAATTATTTGGACAGGATTAGTCACATGTTGTTGTTAACTCTGTATTTTGGAAGGACAAAATCCACCTACATTTCTTTGGCGGTATGTCAAATTCTACCATTTTTATATATGAACCTTTGTTAAATTGTACATTGACTATATAATTTATGACTAATTAGTCCAACTAAATTATATATATATATATATATATATCCTTCTTTTTTTAATTTGGTCCAACTAATTAAAATCTTGAACTAATCTTATGAAATTTCAACAAAGACCTTCCATGCACCATCTCTATCTTCTTGATGGAACCGCCAACTCATCTACAAATGTGTGCTCAGTTGTAAATTACATCTTTCTATATTTCAATTGTTTAACAAATTAAATAAAATTTTCTTATTAAGTTATCATATCTATTATTTATTATAAAAGTATGAATAGTTTTTTAATTTTTTTGTACGGACTATAACACCCCTATGTGATTAATATGCAAAACAAAATTCAAGAAATATAAATAAATTAGGAATCATAAGATAGTATATAGTTAGATTAGGAGACATGATAAATTAATTAAAAGACTCAACATAATATTAAAAGACCTAACATAATGCAAATACAATTTTAACTATGTAAATAATATTATAATCGATTTGTGTTCAATTGTAAATTGCAATGCATTATGTAACTCAGCTGTTTATGCCTATCTTTATATATATATATATATATATATTAACGAGCTAGTTTATAGTGAATCTTTCATAGTTTATCGTCGCTATATATGTGTATGTCACATTATAGTTTTGTTGTGCTTAAACCTTTTCTCCAAGAAGCACACAACTCTCCAAGTATGGTTTTATAATCGATAAGAAAATCAATTCAATTTAACTTGTATGTTAAAGTACCTTTTTTTTCTCTCTCTCTCTAAATAGTCAAGAAAAGAAATATTTAATTATAATATGCTACGTAAAACTAATTAATCTACGAATACACTGTTACCAGTTTATTTGTTATCTTTGACATATCTTTTTGTATTTAATTTAATTTGTAGAATTTCTATTAATTGTGTTTCTATTTCTGCGTCTATATATATATAAATGATTTCATACTATAGTAAAAAAGAAATACAAACAACACATGTCGCGCGACTCCTCAACCCTCTAGTCCTAGATTAGTTTATTTGATTTTCCAAAATTTAATATATTTGTCATATATATAATATGTGACGAATCATTATTTTTATCAACAATTGAAATTATTGCATTTTAAATTTAATACATAAGTACTCTGATTAATAATCTTTTGTATTTTTATTAGTTGAATATAGTTGTCCAAAAAAAAAAACAACGCCTATTTAACATTTGACTGCTATGTAATCTCGAACACACGTACGCCTATCATATGTTCCCTTGATATTGCATATTATTCTCTGTAATCAGTAAGGAACTAAACTGAAATATCCTTAACAATACAAACTAGAATAGGTAATTAAGCATATATGTAATTAGTTATATAATTTAATTCTCTTGACTATGTAATCTTGAATTAATTTGCCCCCTTCTCTCATGTTTTGTACATTGTATTTTCTGTAACGAACAAAAAAAGAGTGCAAGGTCCTTAAGAACAAAAATTAGAATAGGTGGAGTTTTCAAAGTTGATATACTGCATGTCAACTTAAGAGCTATGTTTGGAAACAGGAGAACACGTGCCCCTGACAGATTCTAAATTGAATCTAAATCTGGTTTGGTATATCTAAGTTGATACGATCGACTATTCATTTTGGCAGCATTTTCACATTCACGTGGCATGCAGTATGCATCCTTCATACATTGTATATATCTTCATTCATTTCAGATTATGTATGTCTCAGTTCCTGAAACACATCATACGTCATTGACGTCAAGGCAGACCGGCCGACAAAACACATTTGTAAATACATTACTGTCAAATATTTAACCGAGGTCCAAGACTCTGATTTGGAATTGATCCTATATCACAAATGTGTATTTAAGATGGAAAGTAAGTTGGTTTCTTAAAAGTTTATATTTAGTTTTAACATCAAATATCTGAACCATTTTATTAAACATAATGTCAAAGTGAGAATTATAAGTTGTTGTTTATTTGTTGTCCATGATGCATAATTTAATGGAACAAATATTTCAAGGCAAAACTAAAACTGGCAATGGTCGTTAAGTTATAATATCAAACGTGTTTTTTCAAAACGATTGGTATCAAATATGTAAATATAAGGTAATTAAAGTACTATGATATACAAAGTCAAATTTTCTGAATTTTTATTCAACACAAGTAATTTGTACTGACACACAACCAAATATCATACTATTAAGAAATCTCCTAAGGTGATGGGGAGGGGATGGTCGGGAATGGGGAGAAGGAGGAGGAGGAAGAAGGCTAACCTCTCCCTTTCCCTCAGCCGTGTGGACCTGCTGCACAGGCGTTAGCGTTTGCAGCCAAGCAGGTGGCTTGCTTCTTCCCTTTTTTTTTTTTGTGTTAATTCTTATTTTTAAAATGGGAAACAATTTTATTTTGGTTTATTAAAAAAATTAACTTAAATGAAAAGGTTTATTTTCAAATTTTGTGTATGATTTATTAAAATTGTATTTTATATTACATCTTTAGCATTATTAGTATGAATTTTGAATTTAATTTGTGTACAATTTTAGACATTAAGTACAAATATGGAAAAGTTTATTTTAAAATTTTAATTTAATTTAATAACATACTACTTTAAACATTGTTGGTTTGAATTTAATTTTTTTTATACCAATCGAGCTTTAATACTATTCGAACTCGAGTATAGTTTGATATATATTTAATGCAATTTTTTTGTTTAAATTACAATATGATTTAATTTAACTCAAATACAATATAATTTAACAAAATTATATTAAAATAACTTATAATTCATATTGAAACACTTGCACAAATACGAATACATACTAAATATATCGATATTATTATTATTATTATTATTATTATTATTATTATTATTAATTGTTATTTATTATCATTATTATTAAATGCCATTTATGTATTATTATTATTAATTGTTATTTATATCGTTATTATTAATTGTCATTTATGTATTATTATTATTATTATTATTATTATTATGAGATTGTTGGTGGAAAGAAAAATAATCTTGGAACCCTAACCATTGAAGACGAGGCAGGGAGGGGGAGAGGGAGCATGTAAGCTATTAGATATGACCTTAGACTGCGGGAACCCACAACCCGAGCCTCTAATGCCAAAAAAGCACTTGTTGCCATATATACACGTTCTAATACCTACATCTATTCTATTAAAAAAAGATAATTCGATTTTTACTCACAAATTGGCGGTTGTAGCACCATGCTACACCAAAAAATTGTCAGTTTTTCAAATAAGGGAATTTTCATATCAGATTTTTACCTACTTTAAATATTTGGTAACAAACATTCAAAAAATGACACATTTAATATCAAAATTGAAGGATTTTTTTTACATTTTCCTTCTCCGTCGATTTTTTTTTGGGGGGGGGGGCAAATTTTGTGTCGTTATATGGATGGACAGTTCTTATCGAGAGCTTTATAATGGTACAAGTTTCAATTAATGAAATGCATAAATAATCTGCAAAAATTTAAAAAAAAAATCGGGATATTAAACCAAATTAAATCATTTATCATAATTTACAAGGAACACAATAATTTTCAGATAAGATATATGGCACAAAAGATTGCTATGGTAAAAAAAATGGAGCATAATTTTAAGCATACCAAAATTCCCCATTAAAACTTAAGCAAATGTGAAAAAAGTCCTTCAATTTTAGTATTAACTTTGTATTTTTTTGAAGGTTTGATACCAAATGTCTAAATAAAGTAAAAATTTGATGTAAAAAATACAATTTTCTCTTTTCCAAATATACCATTTTTTTCAAAATTTAGAACTCACTCAACAAAGAAACTACCCGATCAAGACAAGGAAAATAAAAAATAGGTATGAGTTGATTTTTTTGTTAATCATCCTGTCTTTGATGTATCTTCGTTTATAGTCACAATCAATGTTTTAAAAATCGGATTGGACATCGAACTGATAGTCTTACTGGTTATTGGTTAGATCGGTTTAACCGTTTAACCATTGGTCCAACCGATGTCAGGTCATTATAATATAATATTTTAATTTTAATTTTAATGTATGTAATCAATTATTCAAAAAAATATATTATTCATTTTTTCAAGTTTATATCCATACACTAGATGTTTATCTCATGATCAATTATTTTTCATACAAAATTTGAGTTGAGAATGAATGATAGCAACTAACATTACAAGTATGATAACATGATATCAACGCAAAAATTCAAATTATAATAAGCACCATATCAAAAACAAAAAAATGACTTCTCTAATGAATTTTATACTCAAATATATTTATATAACTTTTCTAGGATTTTTCTATTTCTTGTTGATTTTGTTTAATTCAAAGTGAAAAATAGAAGAAGAGATGTGAGAGTATTGTTGAAGTTTAAAGGTCGCGGAAGAGAAATAAAAATCCGTAGCATAAACTTTTTATTTTTATAAGTGAACCAGTGGTTCAATCGTTTCACTGGTTCATTGGTTTTATCGATTTTTTTCTGTTCAAATTGGTCAGGAACAAAGCTGGTTTTGGAGGATTAACCGAATCGGATTAACAACCGATTACCGGTTAAACCGATCGAACCGGTCTGTCAGGTCCAATTTTTAAAACACTGGTCACAATATGTAGTGGACTTTCCTTAGTTGAATATCACATATATTTTATTCATATTCATAATTTAGTATGTTATATAAGAAAATATAACAAAAGAATATTCGAATTTTTGAGCTATATATATCAAGCTAAATTATAATCCAAAGAATTTTATGCATGTCTATAGGAAAAGCCAAAAATATTATGTGATAAAATGAGAATATATAATATAATTGTGATGTTTGTGTGGTAACAGCCAACTAAATTATTTTACTGATAACCCTACATTAAATAGTCTCCATTATATATTTATAATAATTTATGGAAAAAAATTCACATCATTTCTTCGACAAATTACAAAGTATAATTATTATTATTTTTATCTATGAAATTTGATTTTGTACTCAAATATGGCTTATATTGGATTCGTGAATCTTTTTTTTTAAATTAGGAATAAGACAAATTAGAAAAATAATCAGGGTATGTATTTTCCATATATAATCTCAACATTAAATTCGTAAGTTCAATAAAATATAACCCATTGGCCTCCTAATCAATTCATGGGTTAAAGTTTTTTTTTCGGGGTATGTTTCGATTGGTTAAATGTTGTTACAAACTTCTTTTTAGCACTTTTCGAAAATCTTCGAGAAACATTTGAAAAATTTATAAATCAAAGAAAAATAATGAAGTAGAAATGTAAAAGCACTAATTAATTTTTAGTTTAATTAACTAAAAAATAATATTTTTTCGATAATTTCGATATATTCCAAGATTGTACCAAGATTGTAATTGTGGACAAGGAGTACCTAAATGAAAGTTGTCGAAGTCCAAAAGATATTTAAATCTGTTCGCAATCTGAATTCACCATTAGCTATAAATGGGCTCAAGATCCTCAGTACCACTTTTGGTGTACCACTTAAGTGTACCACCACTAAGTGATTGACACATGTATATGTTAGAATTATTATAATTGTCAAATGTGCATGTGTCAATCACTTAATGGTGGTACACTTAAGTGGTGCACCAAAAGTGGTACAGAGGATCTACACCCCTATAAATGTTGAGAACTAATAAACAAAATACTCTTGTATGTAATGTTCTAGATCTGTATTTAAATATGGGCCGAGTATGTTTAAAGGCCAGGCCTTTCAAAATGGGTATTTTACAGCAGTGTACTAGTCCAGCACTCGAGTGGTAGACTATCTTGGACGGTCCAAAATACCTTTTCTTTTTGTATGTATTTTTTTTTGTTTTTTTTATAGCCTTTTTGTAAGTATTATTTCAAACGGAAATTACATGGTGTGTTAGTATACGTGTTCTGTATCCATATAGTAATTTACACAAATATGATGTCACAAATAATCATCATATTCTTAAGCCAAAAAGAAAATCACAAAGGCTGAAATACAATTTCCGTAAAGTACGAGAGTGGCATCAAGTATCTCCTAAAGTATCAATTGTAACATTTATCTCCCTATATTATAATTTTGTAGTATTTATTCCAAAAATATCATGTCATTTCATAAATAATAAATTTCTTTATTAATTATGAATCAATTCATCCACCAAACAACATTATGTTTTTCTCTTCATTTTTATCTCATTTTTATAACCGAAGAAACAAAAAAAATGAAGAAACTGAAACATAATATTGTATGGTAGATGGATGAATGAACTAATAATTAATAAATATTTTATTTTTGATAAAGAAATGTAGAAATTTAAACACAATATTATTTGGTGTTAAACTTGAATTTTGCAAGAAAAATTTAAATGAGAATTACTCAACATTTTTGAATAATAATTCATACCGAAATTAAATGAGATAATTAACACCAAATAAAAACTCAGAAAAATATAAAGAAAAAAAATTGAAACAATCAAGAAAACAAATTGAAACAGAAATAAAGAAAAAATTGAGATGAAAATAAAGAAAATTCTAAGACCATATAAATCGAAGGAAACAAAAGAAATGAAGAAATAAAAACATAATGTTGTTTGATGGATTAATGGATTCATAATTAATAAAGATACAATTTTATTTTAATAAATTAATAAAGAAATTTTTATTTATGTAAAGGGGGTATTTTTGTACTACAAAATTATAATAGAGGGAGGTAAGTGTTATAATTGATATTTTAGGAGGATAAATGATACCACCCTCATACTTTAAGGGGAGAATTGCATTTCACCCTATCACAAATAATGTCATTATTTAATTTGTTATAATGGACCATTATGGTTATTTTATTATTTTATTTAAATGGGCCGTCGACATTTATATAGTATAAATGGACCAACCACCATATTGGTAAATAATTAAACAATGAGAATAAACACTCCTAAATCTAAGAAAATTTGTTTATATCATCCATCGTGGTACGAAATAATCTCTTATAGTAAATAACTAAATATATATATACATTAAATTGTTATTATTCTCTCAAATATTCCATTTAATAATTAATCGATTTATATAGCAATGGATTCTCCCTTTCACTTGAGGACAGAAATAAACTAAAAACAAAAGCAAAAACAAAGAAAACACATGCATCTCATGTAAAAACAGAAAAGAAAAGGTTAGCATTGGTTCATGCCGAACCTATATACCCAAGTTTCTATATATAACCAAACTAAATGGGGACCTAAGTATTTAAGCTTTAATGTATAGGAACATGGTGGGGGACCCTTTGCAGCCCGAACGAATATTGTATTTCACAGGTTCCAGAAGAATATAATTTTTTTTTTTTTGTCTTATGTCTTTCATACTTTAAGGATACCTACCTGTAATAAAATTTATATTTTAATATAATGGGTGAAATTATGAAATCCGGAAAATCAAAATGGATAATCTATATACCGAGGCGTGATTGGGTATTGGCTAAAGCAAATTATAGTATGTTGTCACATTTCCATTTAACATCACATTTTTGTTAGATAGGTAAATGGGAAAAGCCAAATTCTCAACGCCACTCCTCTTCCAATCAAAATCCCTCTGTTTCTCTCTTCTCTACCTCTTCTCAGCCCTTTTCTTGGCCGTCTATTTCACTTTCTCAACCAATAAATGCATTTTCCGATCATCTCCTTTTGATCCAATTCAATCCCCACTCTTCTCTTATCCTTCATCTTATGGGGAACACAAATATGCTATACCTACAACACGTTCTTCATGCAATTCCCCTGTTTATTTCTCTGGTAAAAATTCGTTCTTGATTTAAATATATTGATTCTTGATGAAATTTTGGATAACGGGGTCTTCTTATTTTTTAGATTATTGGGAAGTTTTGACGGAAATCCAAGAATTATGTCGCAATGTGTCGATTTTAGGGTCGAATCCTCTGAAATATATGCAGGGGACTGCTGAGAGTTTTGGTGGGAATTTCAGTGTTGAGAAGAGAACATCTTTTCTTGATTCTGTAGATGATGGAAATGAAATCCCATGTGGATTCTTTAAAAGCTTTCCAATTAGTAACTCTGGTTAGGTTTTTACTAATTTTTTTTTTCTCTCTTAATCATTGTAGATTTTGTGGATTTTTACAGGTTTTTATTTTTCTTTTTATTGCCAGATCGAATTGCTATGGAAAAATGTGATGGGTTGGTTGTAGTCTCAGCCATATTCAATGATCATGACAAAATTCGGCAACCAAGAGGCCTAGGATCAAAAACCCTAGATTATGTATGTTTCGTCATGTTTGTAGATGATTTAACAATAAAAAGATTGGATTTCCATAATATAATATCAAGAAAATCTAAAGAGTATAAGATTGGGGCATGGAGGATTGTTAAGGTTTCTGATGAGTACTTGTACAATAATGCTGCAATGAATGGAATAATACCTAAGTATTTAATTCATCGGCTTTTTCCGAATTCAAAATACAGTATATGGATTGATGCTAAGTTGCAGTTAGTTGTGGATCCATTTTTGTTGATTCATTCATTAGTTGTGAAGGAGAATGTGGATATGGCTATTTCAAGACATCCTTATTTTTTTCATACAATGGAAGAGGCAATGGCAACTGCAAGATGGAAGAAATGGTGGGATGTTAATGGATTGAAAATACAAATGGAAACGTATTGTGAGAATGGCTTGCAACCATGGAACTCAAATAAGCCTTATCCCACAGGTAAAAAAAATATATTTACATTTATGATTATTACTTGGCAGATTTTATTTTTCTCAATATAAACTTTAATTTTTTATTCTTGAGATTTTGTTATAACCTGTGCATAGAAACCATTGTTAAGTACTAGTTGAAAGTGGACCATATGCTAGTCTCTTTTGGTTATTGTCTAGTTTCTAAAAGCCACATGGTATGAGATTCTATCCCCATTGAAATTTTCAGGAACTAATTTTTTTTATGAAATATGAGTTTTGTGTTAAAGAACTTTTTTTTTTTGAGTTAAGGGGTGTAATTGTTTGTGCATATGACAAGTTTATATGTTATATTTGGGTGTTATGTGTATACAAGTAACGACAAGTATTTAAAAATTTAAAATTTACGTGGGTCCATTTTGTACGAGGCATTATATACATAATTGTGATATGGAAAGGAGCAATGATCCATTTCATAGATAAAATATAAAGGTGAGACAAATGAAATGTATGGATTTCTAGGTTTAATGTGAATTATGTATTTAAAATTGTATTTTATCAATAATTACTAGTCCTTTTCAACTTTTCTTAAGCAACAAGCTCTTTCTTCATGATTAAACTACCTTCTTTAATGTTGTGATTTGTGAGTAGTGTTTTCTAAGAAAGTAATCAATTTTTGGATTTGTTCTTGGAATGCTATCTGTCCCATGCAATTTGCTTCTTGGGTCTTCTTTTTATCAACTTGGATAGTTATTTATTTTACGAAGGTTCCTGTCTCTATCACCTAAACTATGGGAAAAACAGAGGTTTGACTTGGTAATAGAATTCTTTAACATAACATGAAGGAAAATACTTTTTTTTTTATACAGCTAATGAGCTTCTTTTTATATTACTCCATTATTATTATGAATTGTGATGCTTGAATGTGAACTATTTGTGTAATTAAAGCACTTTAATTTTTATATATTTATGGTTGACAAATGGTTATACTCATAAACATTGTAATTTTGCTTCTATTTACCAAGTCACCTGATTTGACGGTGAAATCATGCCTTTTTTTTTTTTCAATAAATCTCCTGTCACATGACATTTAGTGTTAATACTAAAAAAAAAGGTCTTTTTTGAAAAGCAGATGTACCTGATAGTGCTCTTATATTAAGGAAGCATAGTGTTGCTAGCAATCTTTTCTCATGTCTTTTATTCAATGAATTGGAAGCATTCAACCCAAGAGATCAATTACCCTTTGCTTATGTGAGAGACAAAATGAATCCGAAGCTTAATTTGAACATGTTTGAGGTTGAAGTCTTCGAGCAAGTGGCAATTGAATACAGGCACAACCTTAAACAAGGTGGGCCCAGTGTTGGGCCCAAAGTTAAAAGGGCCAGCTCTGATTTGTTTTTAAATGGAAGCTGTAGCAAATGTGAAGGGTACCTTTTAAAAATGTGGGGTGAATCCCATGATTGATGATTCTTTTCTCCTCATTCAATTTATTTATTTTTTCCCATTCACGGAATTAAAGACAACTAAGCAAATAAAGCTGACAGGTTAGCAGTGAATTCGTTTTAATGTTCAATACGGCAATCATAGGTGGTTCAACTTTTGGGTGTGTTTCGGTTGGAGGTTATGAAAACTTTTGATATAATGTGAGAGGGGGTCAGTAAATCTGTTTTGTAAATGAAAATTTATTGAGAAAATTGTAAAATTGGTCCGTAACTATTGTTTATTGGCAAAAAAGTCTTATAGGGTGTGTGTGGATGGGTTTTGGCCCGGTCTCGCGAGACCGAGCCAAAGCCCTTTCAAGTGAGTTTTCGTCAAACCCATAAAACTATTAAAAACATATTCAAAAACTCACACTCAAACTCTTCAAACCTATAAAACATTGATTTGACAACTACCACCTATTTTATACCCCAAATCTCACTAAAATAGACATTGATTTGACACCTATCACCTACTTTTTCCCCTAAACACCAACATCCAAATCCAATCCAAGTGGGGTTTCAACTTATTCAAACCACAAAATCTAAGAGTCAAAATCCATCAAAATGAAGTCTCAAAGGTTCCATCGAAACCACCCAAACCAATTTTTTTAAACTGAGACTCGCGAAACCGAGCCAAAACCCATCCAAATAGACCCATACTTTTTCGGGTTGACAAAAAAGTTTTGTAACTAATATATATTGGCAATATAGTCCTATTTCGACCCAAATCGCCAGCGTATCCTCCAAGTCACTCACCCCTTATTGACGTGGGATATTAACCCCCTTACTAACATGAAAAATTGACTAGATATATAATTAAGTGGTTGTACTCACATGCCTCTCCGACTTCGTATTTGAGTTCAACATACACAAAAATAAAGGAGCATATTTGATGCATCTATTTGAGTTCAACACACACAAAAATAATACTGTCTCCTATATTTCTTAATTTATGGGACATGCAAGCATTAGTCTATTAACCAATCACCACTCTGTGAAAAAAAATATTGTATTTTACACCACATGCAGTCATGTGCAATATATATAATCACTAATGACTGCTAAAACTTTGGTTAAAAAGTCTGTCTACAAATGAAATCAGTATCATTATTTTTGATATATCAGAAAAATTCATGGTATTGCCATCAACAGTATAAAAAAATGTACTTCGTTGTCTCACTAGCTACTTCTGGACATGCATAAATGAAATAGAAATATGTCCTGAATGCTAAAAAACAAATTTATTTATTACTTATTAGCAATAGAGTACGTATATATATACTTTCAATATACTTTGTCATTAACACATGAAAATTTTATTTAATTTAAGTTGGTTTAGTAAAGTTTATAGAGCTACAGGAAAAAATACCTCTTATGATTTGTCTAATTATAAAAAAAAAAATTTGTGTTATTTTTATTAGCAAAAATTCTCTTGTGTACTTTTTATTAGAAAAAAAAACCTATTTAAAACTTATTCTTAAAATTAAACATAGGAAAGTTTTATCAATTTTTTAAATAAATAAGGGAATTATTGTGAATTTTCAAAGTTCAAGTACGATTGTTGATAAATTTTTAGATTAAGAGGGATATTTTTGGTTTTTTTTGTCTATAGGAATATAATTACAATAAAATATAAATACATAGGCGTTTAATTTGCTAATATTAATAGTACATGGGTTGATAGTTGCATTTCTTAAATTGAGCTAAGCCTAAGCCACACCTTCCGTGACCGTGAGGGCGTAAACAAATTACAAATACTCCACCATCCACGGATCCCCAATGCAAACTCTCCACGGCCCAAATTATTTCAGAAAATAACAATAGTTGAATCATTTAAAAAACTCATTTTCTTTTAATTTGGTTTTCCTACTATTTATATTTCCTTTTACATGACAGAGACCAACTCTTAAATTGTTTACTTAAGAAAAATCTTAGGGTCAATTGCTATTATTAATTTTTGGATAGTGGATTTAAAGTTTTATATGTGAAATAAATCATGGTCTATATATGGTTTCTATAAAAATGTTTTTTTTTTTTTTTTTATAAATCTGATTTATACTTTCTTAAGTTTATTATTTTCAAAGGTTGCAATTATCACCGTAATTACTTCTTAATTCCGAGATATCTTATTTTAATGATAAAGTTGAGGTTCGACATACTAAAGTATCTGGTGTAATTATTGTTTGTTAGTTAGCTGCCAAAATTTACTACATATATTTTATGGCCTATAAATTGACCCCAAAATTCACAAGTTTAAAGCATTTAATCACAATTGCCATAATAGTTAAATTAACAATTCTATTTAATAAATTTTATATATTATATAATATTTTATATAAAATCTGAAAAAATAAATATCAATTGAACTTAATAGATTTTTTAAATTTAAAAAAAATCTTTTAAACTAATTAGATTTTACATATGGTATTTATAAATTAAATAATATTTAATATAAAATCTGAAAAATAAATTAATCTTTTTAAAATGCAATAATCCCTCTTTTTTATCTATCCAATGCAATTTTTTTATTGTCCTTAACCCAATATAGAAGAAAATGAAAAAGACTGGAAGTACATATAGTGTTTTCCTTTTAGTAATATGCACATTCCCAGTCCAATTCTTACAGCTGTCGTATATCTAAAAGAAGAAATGAATAAGTTTGGAAATGTATTTATTATTT
Source organism: Penstemon barbatus (assembly GCA_003313485.2). NCBI lineage: Eukaryota > Viridiplantae > Streptophyta > Magnoliopsida > Lamiales > Plantaginaceae > Penstemon > Penstemon barbatus. Next base: position 994,234 of record CM064877.1, read on the forward strand.
TTCTTTGTATTATTTGAATTCTTCTATTGTCCTCATTCCGAATTTAATTAAATGAGAAAATGAACAAGTCATTTTTTTTTAAATGAGAAAAGCATGAGAAAATTAACAAGTTTGGAAATACATTTATTCCTTTTCTATATATCTATCCAATATTGTTCTAAACCCAGTTGAAGAAAATGAATAAGATTAATTGAAAGTACATATATTGTTATCCTTTTAATAATATGTATATTCAGTCCAATTCTAACAGTCGTAAATCCAACAGAAGAAATTAATGAGTAAGTTTGGAAATACATTTAATAATTTCCTTTGTATATGTTCAATTCAATTCTTTTAATTTCCACAATAAATTTCATCATATCCTCTAATAACCGTGAAAGCAAAATTGTGATCAATTTCAGCCATTGGATTTGGATTCAATACTACATAGTTGAATTCAATACCATAAATACTCCTTTGAACTCGATCTCGAAATAAATATTAAATAGTAGCAATGATAGAACATTTCAAACTGGATTCTATAAGATCAATATAATGAATGAGTAACAACTAATTAAAATCAAATCTACAATTCTAGCAACCAAGCATCACACAAAGGGTATTTACGTAACTTCATTCCAGGCTCACGCATCCCTCTCCTCCCTATATAAAGAATCCCAAACCCCCATTCAAAACACACACTCCCAAAATCTAAGAATCATTCCAACAAATTAAAATGGCGTCCCAGCTAATCGCATCCCACCGCGTAAACGCCGAGGTGTACACCGGCCACGAATTGAGCAAGGCGAAATCCGTAGAGCTTCTAGGAAAAATGAACCTCCCCAAAGGCCTCCTCCCTCTGGACAACATCCTCGAAGTCGGCTACAACGAGGAAACCGGATTCGTGTGGCTGAAGCAGAAGGAGAAAAAAAATCACTTGTTTCGTGCCATCGGTCGTAGCGTTTGGTACGACAGGGAGGTCACGGCGTTCGTCGAGGACCGTCGGATGAAGCAGGTGACAGGTGTCAAGAGCAAGGAGCTTCTGGTCTGGCTCACAATTCATAATATTTCGATTAAGGACCCTAGCTCTGGCAATATTACATTCTCAACCGCTACTGGGCTGTCTAGGACTTTCCCAGTGTCAGCGTTTGAGGAGGAAGAGGTGGAGAAGAAATGATTAGATTAATTAATTGGATCGGGAGGGTAGACTTTGGGATTGGATTTTATGATCTTCAATTCTTTATTTTGTTTTTCTGCTACTTATTAGTTGAAGTGTTTGCTTGAAGGTTTAACCAAGTAATTAATTGGGTGTGTTAAGTATCTGAACTGTACGTAGAGTGTGGATTAATTATCCACATTTACGGTGGAATACTTGTGTTTATAGTTAATTAAGTTTGGTATAAAGTAAATTATATTACTATTGCTATAAAATATTAATGGTTTAATCTATTAAGAATCGATTTGTTTTGTCTATATGCTTTGAACTTGGATTTTTTTTCGATAGGTTAGCGACAAATTATTTAAAATAATAATATTAAAAATAAATAAAAGGTAGTTCAACGGCAAATTATGAAGAAAAGTAATAATAGGTCAACGGCATGTTCATCTGAATATTTAGAGTTTATTGCAAATTACATCATGTGATATATATATTACTATTTAATTTACCTTCGTGTTATTTGAAAGATTTTTTTTTACCTTTTTATAATTTCATAAAAGTTTAATGTTTTCTCCTAAACATTTGTTATTTTGCTTCAAATTTTTTAGACATTTTTAAACTTAAAAAAAAATTGACAAAAATTACATTTCTTATATATTATTATACTTTGATCCAGTTAACTTATAAATATGGCATCCACATGTGTTATTTAAAGTTTGATATTAAAAGTGTTTTTCCCTCATTCTTTATCCCCTTAAACTTACAGTCAAGTTGCATTTTCCCCTTTAATTCCATTTTTTTGCATTGTACACCCCAAATATATATTAATGTTATATTTTCCCCCTGAGCTCTTTTCCAATCATTTTCTCAGCCAAAAATTCAAGGTGGAAAGTGCAATAAGGTGTAAGTCTGGGGAGGGGGATGCAACTTAATTTGATGTAAGTGTAGGTGGCAAAACTCAATTTTTTGCAACCAATTATTATTTAAAGTGCTAAAAACATGGAATTTTAAAAATCAAGTATGATCGTAACAGGATATATAATTATACTAAAAAAAAAAACTCTAGTACAAAATTTACAAATATATTATTTAAACATTATAGAGTGCAACATTAATGTGAGTTCAGGATGGACATTGTAAAAATTTCTTCCTTATTTCTAATATATTTCATCTCTTTCCCAAAAAAAAAAAAAAAAACTCTCAAATAATAAAAAATTTATATGAAAAATCTCTTAAGTAATCAATTTTTTATACAAATCGACAACTAAGACTATCAATATAAGATCATTTGAAATATTTTTAGGGAAAAATGCACTTTACACCTCCTCTGAAAGTTATATATTTTGAATTTTACCACAAGATAGTATAAAATAAGTACGTATAAAATCAGTTGTATTTTTTTTCCCTCAAAATGATTTTAAGTCAATTGCAATCACCAAAAAAGTATATGCTTCTCACTTATGTATTTTAAGGATAAATTAGTTCTAACATCGATTTTTCGCCCAAATATTCCATCGATGCACATTTTACCCTCTCTCTCTTTACAAATAAATTTTTTTTCTACTTAAATTTAGATTCTTGGTTCACAAGACATGAGTCAAGTATTTGGAAAAATAAGAAGTGGAGTGACTAATTTATCCTTTGAAAATTCATGTGAGGGGTACATGTAAGTATGAAGTGGTATGACTAATTTACCCTTTGAAAATTCATATGAGAGGCACATGTACATTTTTCGTCAAAAAAAAATTGTATAAAATTATTTGAGGGGTTAAAGTGCAACTAATTTTATTTTTATGGGGTAAAGTGATTAGTTTGTACATATAAAGCATGTGATTGTGGGGGGTAAGATTTTTGTCAACTTTTTGATATGGAATTCATAAATCATATGGAGGTTTTTGTCAATTTTAAAAAAAAAAAAAAAAATGGGAAGGAGGGGGTGTATTCCCAATTTTTATAGTTACTAGAGGTTATTGGTAACATTTTAGGTAATAGGGATGTTTTTGCATTGTTTGGTGGGGTAAAACTGTCATTTCGACTTGAGAGGGGTTTTCTTTGTTAATAAAAGAAAGTACAAGGTTTTGTTGCTAGTAAAAATAACATAGTTTTTTTTTTTCATAGTTAAACAAAACAAAGGAGTGTTTTTGAATTCACTCATTAAAAAGGGTAAATTTGTCTTTAAGAAAATAAATTATTTAAAGTTAAGTTCTAGAGGGACATTTGTCACCAAGATGAATGATATCTCATGTCTCTTCATCCCTCAAAATCTCATTTTAGAGAGACCCTACAAACTCTACTAAGATTTGACATAAAGTAACATATCTATTACACAGTTTATCTCACATAGGATCATCTCCAAGAGCCAACTTATAAGTTAAATTATAGGAGTATTGTCAAAATTATCACTAAAATTGCTCTTCAAAAGCACCGGTGAAGATCCTCTATACTACTATTAGTGTATCACTAATAAGTAATTGCCACATTTACATATGACAATTATTAATAAAACGTAATTAAAGTTTTTTTTCCCAACTTTTTTAGAAACAAGGCCACATTTGGATGACTGTGTTTTTGCATTAACCTGAAATCTGATTTTCAGGTTAATGCGAAAAAACAGCCAAACGTGGCCCTTAGATTTTTCTTTTTAAGGACACGTTTGGGCAGCCATTTTTGTACATGAACATGAAATCTAATTTTCAGATTAATGTAAACAAAAAAACCAAACACGGCCTTATTTTGTTTTCTTCTTTTTCGTGGCATTAGTATTTCCAGTAATCCAATAATTAATTTTTTTGTAATATTAAATTCAAATTTAAATTTAAATATGCTATTTTCTTTTAGTGTTCGTTGTAATATAAAAGTCGGAGTGTTTTTTTTTAAATAATAAAAATTAATATTTTTTTTTAAAAACTATTTTTATCATGAAATTAAATAAATAAGTAATATATATCATTAATATTTATAAAATAATAATTAAAAGTAATTGTTAAAATATAAAATATCCGTTGGAGTGAAGTGGTGTGATTATTAAAAAGTATTATGTTAAAATATAATTAGTTGTTGGAGTGCAGAGTAAAAAGTGAAAATGTATAACACTGTTTAATACTTATATTTTCGGATAAGAGGCTAGAATTTAATAGAGAGTTGTTCGAGATGGCATAACATACATGATTTGACATAAAGTCTTACACATCTTACATCTACAACATAATTCTTCCAAAAAAATCTACACCTTCTTTATTTCTCAAATCCCAAACAATTAATATTACGCAAATAAATATTATTTCACAAACTCCACTACTCTCCCAAACTACTTTCTCAAACACCAAACAAACAGACCCTCTGTTTTTCAGATAGTCGAAAAATACAAAGTATTTCTAATTCAACATGTTATTTTGATCTGCAATTTTTTTCAATTTCATTTTAGTATTTAATTGATCGAGATATTACACGAAAATGAAACTTTAATGCATGTCTAATTCCAAAGAAGAAAATGAATAAGTTAAGGATCCGTCTAAAATGAGATTTTGAGGGATGGAGAGCATACGGGATAACATTTATCTTGTTGACATGTGTCCCTTCAAATTTAAAGTTAAAATAATTTATTTATTTCAAGACAAATTTGCCCTTCTTAATGAGTGAAATTCAACAACAAACTCTTGAGTCTTGGCTAACTAGAAGAAAAGTTTTGTGTTGCTTTTATTAGCAAAAAAATTCTGTACTTTTTTTTATTATTACAAAAAAAATCCTTCTCAATTCGAAATGATAATTTTACCCCATCAAAGGATGAAAAAATATCCTCTTAACTTAAAAGATTACCAATAACCTCTCGTAGCTTTAAAATTTTGCAATAAACCCCCCCCCTCCCTTCCCTTTTTTTTTTAATTGATAAAAACTTCCATATGATTTATGAAATTCACTTTAAAAAAATTGATAATAATCATATCCCAAAAAGTTACATATTGTGGCACTTTACCACCCATATGTACAAATTAAGCACTTTACCTCAAATAATTTTATTTGATTTTTGTTCGGCAGAAAATATACATGTGTCCCTCACATAAATTTTCAAAGTTAGTCACAACACTTCTTATAATTTCAAATATTTCGCTCATGTAGATATCTGTTTTCAAGTCGGGAAGGGTAGGTCGGTGGTAGTGGTGCTGGAGGTGAAGATAGTGAAATTGGTGGCGGCAATAATTGCAATTACCCCTCCCAATTATTATATTTTAGGTATTTTTTGCCCAATTGCAAATATCCCCCGAAGAGATAAAACTTGTGACTTAAACGAACACGTGCTTGAGCTGAACTTTTTTCATCCGAAAACTAATGGGCGAATGAAATTTAAAAATATTTGTCCAACTTTTGTAATAAATGTATCTTTTTGAAAAAGTTGGTATAAAAAATATAAAGTAGGCAAAAGTTTGGTATGAAAAGTGAAATTCATCTTCCTTTCGATTCACTCGGATTTCTTCCGTTTCATCGATTTTGTTAGGATCCGCCCTTTCTTCCAAAAAAAAGGAAGGAGAAGGATCTTCTTCGGTGGATCCCTCTTGTTCCTGTTTAGTACCCTTTATTTCGGAAGCTATTTCTATTTCTACATCTCTTTCTTCCTCACTTTCCACCCTTCCTTCCGTTTTTGAGGTTTCTTTCAGTTTCTTAGTAAGAATGGGTGACGGTATTCTGCCTAAATAGTAGACACAGGTAATAAATAAGAGAATACTAAAGATCCGAGCCATAGAATTTCTCAATTCTGATACAAGATACTTATTAGATCGAATGTGTGTAATTCCCTCATTTTCTTTTTTTGGAAAAGAGATTTGAAATTAATTAGAGATTAAAGAGCTTTTTTAAACATATTAATTGAAGAATTAATAAGTAATTTAACATACTCTATGTTTATTTTTTTTAAATCTTATTTTAAAAAGAACCATAAGTTAAAGGAAAACATTTATTTCTTTTCCTTACTTTTACAACTCCTACCATATCCTTCCCCTCTAGTCCAACCACCAACAACTTTTTTTCCCCTCACTATAAATTCCATTATATCCCTAATTAACAATGGAAAATTAATTGAAAATATCTAATCCAGCTATTAGATTTGAATCCGATGATGCAATAATCGAACTTAAATTCAATACCATAAAAACTCATTTGAACTCGATTTCAATATAAATAAAACAAAATATTTTATATTTAAGAATAATAAAAACACATTTCAAATTGGAGTTTTTATGATAAAAATAACAAGTAAAACATAATAAGAACAATAAAAGGGTATTTCCGTAACTGTACACCAGGCTCACGCGTCCCTTCCCCCCTTTTATAAGGAAACCCAAATCCCCATCCAAAAAACACCTTACACCGACCCCCTAAAATCCCCCAAAACCTCAACTCCGCGGCAGTATTAAAAAATGTCGTCCCAGCAAATCGCTTCCCACCGCGAAAGCGCCGAGGTATACACCGGCCACGAATTGTGCAAGACGAAATCCGTAGAACTTCTTGAAAAAATGAACCTCCCCAAAGGTCTCCTCCCTCTCGACAACATCCTCGAAGTCGGGTACAACGAGGAAACTGGATTCGTATGGCTGAAGCAGAAGAAGAGCAAAACTCATGTGTTCCGTTCCATCGGTCGTAGCGTTTGGTACGATGCGGAGGTCACGGGGTTCATCGAGGACCGTCGGATGAAGCGGCTGACAGGTGTCAAGAGCAAGGAGCTTTTGATCTGGGTCACAATATCTAATATTTCAATTCGGGACCCTAGCTCTGGCAATATTACGTTCGCAACCCCTACTGGGTTGTCTAGGGCTTTTCCGGTGTCGGCGTTTGAGGAGGTAGAGGTGGCGAAGAAATGATTAATTGGATTGGGAGGGTAGTGATAAGATATTACTCATAATAATAAGTGTGGGTTCAAGATCTAGTGTAGTTGGATTTTATGTTTTTCTTTCTTTTCTACTACTTTGCTTAAAGTTTAAGCCATTATTGGGTTGTGTTAACTGTTAAGTATCTGAGCTGTAAACTATGGATTATCTATCCACATACAAGGTGGAATACTTGCTGCATTTAGTTAATATGGTATTATGTAATTTATATTTAAATCATGAATTGTTTGGTAATCTAATCGTTGTTTTTTTGTTTCTAAGCCTTAAACTTGGATCTTGTATAAAAAAAAAAAAAAAAAAAAGAGTAGGTCAGCGGCAAAATATTAAAGAAAGAGAAATAGGTCAGTGGCATGTTCATCTAAATTCTACTGAACCACTTTAATTACTATTTTATAGGCTCGTCCTATTCTCATCTACCTTTTATAATTATTCTTATTAATGTTAATATAATCTCCAACAATATACTATTATTATAACACCACAAGAAATGTGTTACAACACATGTCACAATAGAATGAAAATTAGTCACAAAAAATATTGTCACCGAGCTGTATATTTCAAAATTTAACAAAAAGAGCAACAACTCTCTCAAATTTTAGTTTGACCCTTTCAAATTTGAAAGATCAAACGATTTTCCTGCATAAATTCTGACTTATGTATTTTTGTGTATGAAAAAAATTTAAATTATTTGTTAAACAAAAAATGTTATTGGAGTAGAAATTAAGATTGTTTAAAACCCACTTGTTAAAATACAAAGTAGATGTTGTATTGAGGACTCAAAAGTGACATATTGTAATACCATCCACTAATCCACTACTTAACTTATATTTTAGGATAAAACAATATTTAAATGAGCCTCTGTATATGGCGTCATATTCATTATTTACTTTTTCCTTTCTCATGAGATCAAGAATTGTTGAGGGGATAAAAGCTTTTTTTATTGTTGGCTACATTGACGTTTTAAGTTTACCGTTATGTATGTCCACAATCTTGTTTCTTGAGCTTTTAGTTTGAAATGGATTGTCCGTTTTAGTCCTTGTAATATTCTTATTTATGTTTTTTGTAATAAGGAATCCCCCTTTAGACTGGTTTAAATTTTCGTGTTAGTTTGGAATGATAGTTTATTTTACTATAAATAAAAAAAAGAGACCACTTATGCACTTCGGCGATGTTAGTTAAACCTTTCCCAAATTTATATTGCATTTGAGAAAAGCTAGACAAACACATTTCTACTTTTTAAAATAAATTTATGTTCACTCAAATTTTCCAAACTACTATTCCAAGCGCCAAACAAACACCAATTTTCTTATCTCTAAAAAATATATTTACAATCTATATTCTGATTTGACATAAAATATTCATCTATTGCACAACTTATCTCACATAACAAATAACATAAAATCTTACAAATCTTACACCTACAACATAAACAATTCCCAAAATACTTACACCTACCTTATTTATCAAATTACTCCCTCAAAACAAAACAAACAACATTATGCAAAACGATATTATTTCACAAACATCCACGACTTTCAATCTACTTTCACAGATGTCAAACAAGCAAGCCCAAATTGACGTTGAGATATAATTTGTGCGAGAACTAAAATTGGAGTATGATTCAAACATTTCACGTCTATTTACATCACTGTTATGTCTCTGAGTTACACTTACACAAGGTTTTGCTAGTGACACATGTTTTCTCCTTGCATTATCGCAGAAACTCCAACTAATGCTCTTTATCTTTTATAGAATATGTAAATCAAATCTTTTACTTTTTTTCTCGAGGAAAAATGAAAATCAAATCAACACATTAATATAAATAAATTTGATATTCGGGAAGACCTACCAAAATACTCAATATTCAATTCAACTAATCTCAAATAGAAACAACTTATAATTCTTCCTTTTGAGTAAATAGTAAATGTCTTTAAGGTATAGGTGTGCATACAAACTAATTTCCTAAGTCAGCTGCCCTACATCCAATGCAGAATCCTTAGCAAGAACACTCAGTGCCTCCCGAATGCCCACTGCAGCATAAAGTTGAAGAGGTCAGTTTCAACATAACGTGGGGGCTTTCTTTAGTTGATGCAGAAACGGAAAACGAATGCAAGAGCTTAAGGCAAGCCGTTATTCATGAAGTACAAATCAAGGTCTTCATTGAACAACACCACTTGATGTTATAATAATAAAAAGAAGAAAGAGAATAACAGTCTCATTTATTGAATTATGATAAGAATGGGTATACAAAACCAATAGCAACTTAAATAAGCATAATAAGTAACTAGCTTTCGCTACACTAATTAATTGTATCTTGTCGAATGTGAACAACAGAATTCTAACACGTGAAGAATCCTAATAATATCACAAAATTTCTTCACAGTATAATTTCAACCACTTGCCAAAAATCACAAGAGTGGTGACCTTATAGTTGCAAAATGTGACATACTTGTTGAAGAGAGATGAGATCAATTTTTCAATTTCTGACGAGTTGTCTGGTCTCATTTGTGCATCTAGAATCTACTTTTGAACCTGACAATGGCAACAGCAAAAGCAAATTGAGCCAGAAATGAACTTTATCATACATTCCAATGCAACAAAAGCTCAATATTTTCCAATTTTATCATACATTCAAATGTGTCTTTATTTGGCTCTTTTGCATAGAATGATTTCAGCATTCCTTGCTTGGTGATCTTTGATGTGTACACTTCTCCTTTCCCCCTTTTCTTTCAAAGAGTGTATGCATGATGAACATGAACATGTAAAAGAAAGGAACAAAAATAAAGTATTTACACTGAATTCACCAAAATATATACATTTTTCAGTGGCAAAACCCCATTTGTATCATTGTCTGAGTAGAAAAAACTATTCGGAGGTTACTTACTCCAAACCATTTTCTCTATCTTTAACCTTATTAAACCGATTATTCTGAATTCCATGGATTTTGCAGTCCCACACAATTTTGGATATCTCATCTTGTGGCAAACACAAACCTTGTTGTTTAACTGACTTACTCAAATCACAAAAGAATTTCGGATTTTGTAACCTAATATACTCCCCCAACAATTTCTCATGCTCGGGTACCCAATTCCTAGGGAAAGGACTATAATCACAAGATGGAATCAAAGACATATGAGAAAACTGAATGCCTTCGATTGCATCAACAAGTCCCATTCTCAATAGATCAGAATACTCAGGTGCAGAGTTGTTACTACTTTCAGTCAATGGACGGCTAAGATTACGTGTAGCAATTCTATACACCTTTGCCCTCGATTTCAACCTATATCTTGCTGCATATAATTTAGCCAAAGAACTTCGTATTACGTACGCACAAAACCCAACAATTTTCTTTCTATTATCTGCGTATCTATACCAATCTGCCATGGTTTCTAATAACTTATTCATTTGGGCATTAGTATGTGCTTGACCAGAATAGAGCATAGGGGTGCAAGGCAAGGGCTCAGGGTCTCGATCACCCTTAACAAATGCAAGCCTTCTAAACTGGCGTATACACTGTTGGAGGCTAGCTGTCACTGAAAGTAAAGTCCCTACACCTTTTTCACTCACAATTTTACCCCCACTTGAAGTGTAACGAAGAGTTGGGCGTATAACTCTACGACAAATTATATGATCCAAGAATTGAACTCCTCTGCTAATATGCTCAATCTCAACTTTTGAATTGTCTAATCTAAAACCGAATTTGTTTTCACAAAACTCGATTATTCCCTTTCTAATTCCCACTGCATCCTCCCTGGGACCCCTTATACCAATTAGAAAATGACCTCCAAATCGAATAAATTCCATTTTCCGTGTCTTTTCCCTGCCACTGGACGGTACAAACTCTGGCCAAGAAGGGTTATGGCAACCATCGTTTATCGAATACTTCCATATAGAATCGGATTCATTAGGTCTGAAAAACTCTACCATTTTTGTTTCCATCATATGGTCAAATTCATTGAGACAGACATTCATTAGTAAAGGACTAAGAATTCCACAATAACCATAGTCAGGCACTTTATCAGCCTCCTCAGGTGCAAAATCGAAGAATGTCCTTAACCAATAGGGGTCGGGCTTAGGCTCATTTTCGTTCAATATCTTCTTCTTAGTCTGCCCCTTCTTTCTTTTCCTTTTACTCACTCGTTTCCCTTTATCTTCTATGTACACATGAGGTTTATCATCCCCTCTCAACCCTGATTTAACCAAGTTCAAAACTTTCTTGTCTTTTACGGCTTTTTCAAAGCATTCCAATACTACATTTGCATCTATTCTATCAAATATGTCACTTAAATCACCCCTTATAAACCACAAGTATCCAGCAAAATTACTCCTGATTGTTCTAATAACAGAGTGAGGATTCCTACCTGGTCGAAAAGCGTGCGACTTTGCGGAAAACCGCGGTTCAAAAACCGGTTCAAGAATCATCAACAAAACCTCCTGAACAATCCGGTCCTGAAACGGCGACGCAGCAGATGCCAATATTGAGTGGAGCTTGCGTTTTGAGAGTAAACTGGGAATGGGCTTATCATTAGGGCTTCTAATGAATTGCTGAAGCTTGGAGTTCCACTGGAACTGATTGTGAACGACGGCGTTTTTTAGGGAGAGGAGGCCAGAGAGGGTGTGAGAGGGGAGGGCATTTTTGGGGGGGAATGAGCCAGTGGCGTGGGCGCACGCGCGCTGGTAGGCGAGCACCCAGAGGTCAAGTTTGGAGAGGAAGCCGGTGAGGTTTTGGAAGGGTTTGTTAGGTTGGGAGAATGATTTTACCCAGAGGCCTGAGAGGACTTGAATTGGGTCTTCTTTTAAGTGTGAGTGGGGGTCCTCCTGTTGCTGTGGTCGAGATGGACGGTGGTTTAGGGTGTGGGAGTGGCGGCGGGTGGCGGCGGTGAAAGTGCCGGCTAGGTGTTTGAGTCTTGTTCTCAGTGACATTCTAATAGAGGAGGAGGATGTGGCTCTCCTCTGCGAAACTATGGCCCAGCTAAATATTCCGTACTAGTACTAGTAGTCAACTACTACCTTTTAAAGCCAATTTAGCGACTTATGAAATAGGATGCGATTTCTTATCTATAGGACAATATATTTTCTTTTTCTACATTTCAAAGACTAAGAAAAGATTATTGATTTGTAAAGCATATATAAATGCATGGAGTAAACGGTAAGTAATTAGTGGTCATAAGCATGAAACAAATTAAGCTCCTCAAATTATGGGAATTCATATGATATCTGCTAAATTGCCGGCTGTTAATAAATTGTTGGGTTTTAGTCCTTGACTCTTGACCATGATAAAAAAGAATCAAATATATAAAACATTCTTATATAGTTAAGACCTCAAAAGTCAATCGAAACAAACATTTCCTTGAAATTGTCTATATTTTTTACGGATGATTTGACTTACCTCCCTTCTACTATTATATATCCATTCATTTATCTTATTTGTTCAATTTAATGTTTCAGTTATATCTCTTGTATGATTTAACCATTCACTTACCCTTCTGAGTTATGTTATCCATTTGAAGTTATTACCGTTGACCGTTGTGACAAAATACATTTGTAGTTCTCATTTCAATGTTGCCCTTCATTCAATTTTATCAAAGTTCAAGACTCCATTAATTTGTAGCATTTTTTTTTATCATTTAGACTACTTCTATATTATTTGGCAGATAATTTGCTCATTTCATTTCATAAAAAATAATTTTTTTTGACGATTACCCCCTCATATGATTTCAAATGGTCAAAATATCACATCTAGCATTTTATATAGGAAAATCGTCTATGTCTTTTGATATTTTTGATATCTAATCTGAATTCGGGGTTATTTTTGTACAATTGCAATTTCCGCCAAAGAAAACAAAGTTTTAAACTTTACAGTTAGTATTAAAGGGACAACTGAAGGATTATATTATACAGGGTAGGTAAGTGAATGATTAAATTGTACAAGCGAGATAAGTGAAGGATATTCAATAGTACGGGATATGTATTAAAAGTTAGCACAGTTTTTTATTTACTTTAATTAATTAATTCAAGTAAGTAACATACTAAATCAGTAAATTATCATGAGTTCGCTAGTTTGTGCAAATTAAGAATAAAAACAACTTTTTGAAAAGAAAAAAAACTTAGCTACTCATCTATAATGTGCGAGCTTCTATTTGAGGATATTTCAGTATATTAAAAGGTGAGATCAATTCCTAAGCACTTTCTTTTATTATAAATCTAACGAAAAGAATTATATACATTGGTCTAATTCTAGGCTTTAGGATAATAGTTTGACTCTCCATCAATCCTACAAACACATCAAGATAAATAATGTTGAAAATTTATTGTATAACTATTCAATATCTAATGTCATATATATATGTGTTACTAATTGCATAATGTACATAAATCTTTAGCAGATCGATCTATTTTATATACCCATAGTTACTATATTGGAATGATTTGAATCAAATTTCAGATATATAGAAAAAATAATGGGCACTAGCTGTACATGTGTTATTATGTATATAATGGGCACATCAATAAATATTTGGAGTACGTACGTAGTCCAAATAATATCGTTTTATGAATTTAAGTACATATCATCTCAAGCGTTAAGCCATTAACAATTTCTTGCATTAATTAAAAAATGTTTTAGCCTATTATCTAGCTGTAACACGCCTCAGAGTCAGATCGTATAAAAGTGAAGAATTAATCTAATTCTGCGCCACAATATCATAAAAATCACAAAATGTTTATTTAATATTCGATCTTATTAACAGTCTCTGATCGATGTTACATTCACGGATTATTATTCAGAAGATCAAAACTGGCCTTATTATTTCACTGTAACTCAACTTTATGAAAAATAAAACTGTTAAAACAAAAATAATCAAGATTTGAATGTATATACCCGGACGGACGGACGGACGTACATATTGTGACCAAATGCGGCAATTTTCTTGAATTAGGTAGTAGGTAGGTAGCTAGGGTTCTCTTCTTTGAGCAGTAGAGATCTCGCAAAAGAAAGAGACTGAATTTGGGTACACATTGTGGCATGGTGACGAACCAGAAGGCGGCACGTAACCCTTTGGAAGCATTGCCGAAAACGACCTCGTGTCGAACTTCTTCTTGATCATCGTCTTTTTGTTCAAGTTGTAATTAGAACTCTTTTCATCAATATTCTTGATTTGGAATAATTCTGTATTTGAAAGAACTGAAGGGGCATTGGCTTTATTGAGTAATGGCGTGGAGCAGCTGGCGAGAGAGACGATCATTAATGCTAGTAGACAAACAGTAGTCGTGATGTTTTTGGTAGTGAATGAATAATTACCCATTGGAAGACGAATTGTGTAAACGGAGATGCAATTGCATGTGTATTAAAAGGAGAGACTTAATTATGTTGGGGTGGGGGATTTAAAAAAAGAAAAGAAAAGAAAAAGAATTGGGTTGAAGATCAAGAATCGAGAGCAGAGAAAAGGGACGGATCGGAGAGGCTGTTGAGTCCAAGAAAAGAAAGTAAAGTCAAGAGGAAATAGGAGTTGAAAATTTAATTTGTATTGGGAAATTGAGCAATATAAATTATAATATTGCAGTGTTGAGCGTTCTTGATGTTAGGTACAATACATGCATGCATAATTAATTTGTGAAAGAGTACTATATCTACTATATAGTGTATTTGTATTGTCCATTTTCTCTCGTGATTGTGTGAACATACCGACACAGATCCGAATAGTAAGAAGAATGCCAGAGTATAAGGGGATGCACGGGTAAGAATTAGGTGAGGTGTATATATAATTATATATATATACCCTATATATTTCTAATATGTTCATGCAATTTAAGCCCACTCACATAAATCGTATATACGTTGATTTATACTAAGTAAAAATTCCAAACTTTAGGTTAATTACTTTTGCGAGCGTCGAGTGGAATGTTGGGACTATCGGGTCGATATAAATTAGACTGTGTCACATATATATGAGTTGGATCAGGGTCATACTGAGACCATAATTTGTACTATTATTTTAATGTTTAATAACTTTATAGGTAAGCCTGTTTATGTGAGGCATGATCATAATATAACAAATTAATTTGTTCAATGTCTAAATGACTTGTAACATATTGAATTTACATCAATTGTACTTCTATATTTATGAAAGTACATGAACAATTTGAATTAGGACATAAAGTTGAAAAATTCTTATTTATATAAAATACTTTTTAAATCTTGTGATTGAAAATACTTCACATTATGGTATTGGAGCAAACTAAGCCCCAAATCCAAAGACTAACATTGCTTTGAGCCATACACAAAAAGGACTCACAAGCTCAATCAAGGACACGACCTTTTGATTGACTCGATTTGGCTTGGAGTTGAGCCTATGCAATCATGCATGGAACAAATCCTCTTTTCATAACCACCTATAATATTGACATATAATTTAAATTAATCGATATTCTGATGTTATGGTGTAACTTGACGTTTAACTAAGAACAACAAATAAGTTCAATTACTATTTTTCTCATGATAATATGATTATTTTAGCAAGAAGAGAATGACGAGCTCAAATCAAGGTTTTTAAAAATTATATATTGCTCGTTAGGTCCAAAATTTTAAATCAATTTGCATATTTAATCTCATGTCTTCTTTAAGACTAAAAGTGTAAAATTGGGATAATCTTATGAGAAAAAAAATGCTAAAATTTAGACTATTTTATTGAGCCAAAATATTTTAAGAATTGAAATAAAATTGCAATTTTATCAAATGTAAGAGAAAAATACAAAATATTTTAGAAACTCTGGAGAAAAAGTATGGGCTTGTTTGTTTGGCGTTTCCCAAAAAAATTTCGTGTTTGGGAAATGCCAAACAAACATGTTTTCTATTTTCTGAAATAAATTTTTCATCTCTCAATTTTTCCAAACTACTTTTCCAAAACCCAAACAAACAACAATTTTCTTATCTCTAAACAAAACCTATACAAACTCTACTCTGATTTGACATAAAGTAACCTATATCTTACACAATTTATCTCACAACAAACATGATTTGACATAAAGTCTTACAAATCTTACACCTACAACCTAATTCTTCCAAAAAAAACCTATATCTACTTTATTTCTCAAACTACTCTCTCAAAACTCAAACAAACAATATTACGCAAATCGAGATTATTTCACAAGCCTCCACTACTCTCCCAAACTACTTTTCCAAACACCAAACAAACAGGCCCTATAATTTTGTGAAATACAGACCAAAATTTTTCAGGAATCTGAGACTAAATTATAATTTTATCGTTTTGTGTTTTCTTTTATCAATTATTGGGATTTTCTTGTTTGAGCATTTGCTTTAATTACATTTAATTATTTAAATATCCTGATTCATAAAAAAAGCGAAACAAGAAAATTATAGTTCAAACACTTCTATTTTATTTGAATCATTGAACGTAATTTGATTTTAAGCTCATTTTAGCCTTAAGCGTCAACTTAAATAAATTCTCTAGTCTTTGATACTTTGTGTCCCAAAGATATACCATTTTAACATTTTAATTCATGATTATGTATTTTTTGTTGCAAATTATCAATTATAAATCAATAGTTCATCTTGTTTGCCAAATGTATAAGTATATAACTAGTAGTTAAAAAGACTACAACATATCAATAAAACTTGCGCCTAAAGAAAAAAAGATATCCCTACTACCAAAAACAAATACTATTGTTTCGGTTTTTAATTGCTAACTAACCGGAGCTTCGCATGTATTCAGTGAAGGAAGTACATTATAAAGTTTCCCCCACGGCCACGACCTCTAAATCTAATCAAGGTTCATATAATTTTATTGTGTCTTCAGATCTCGCGCATCACTATTTGCTATCTTTCATTTTTGTTTTCTTTGCTTCGAGATTTTAATTAGCTGATCGTTTTTTCGAAATACTTCGAGTTTCTACAGATTCTTCAGTTTTATCCGTGAAACGACTGGAGTATAGTGAAAAAATTGGTGTGTTAGATATTCAAATCAATGTTGAGATTGAGGTTTAATACTCAATTTACTGTTTTGTGAGAATTACTTATATTTGGAACTTGGAAGTGAATGTTAATTTCAGGTGCATTTGACTACTTTAGAAGTCAAATTATAATGCAGGTTATCATGAATTGTGTTCTGATTGTTTCCTTGTACTTCATTTTCTTATTTGTTCTCCGTGTGGGGATAGGGAAAGGCAAACTTGATTTCATTCAGCTAAACTGTATATGCAGTACAGGAAGGTCTTTTTTTTTTTTTTTTTTGTGATATAAATAATTTGAGGCTTGCTGAAGATCTTGCTAGGACATTTTTCAAAATGTATTCAGTAACTTCATCTGGTCTTGCTCCCGAAATAGGATTTATTGACATAACTATAGAACGTTCTAGCAGTCACAATCTCTTGCGTCCTGGAAAAGTTGAATCATTGTTCATCTTGTTCCACATTACAGAAGGTTCCAATTATGTCCTAGTTTGTTACTGCAGCTAGGTTTTCTGCTTGAGAGGATTTAAGCTTTTATCTATCAATAGCATGTAAAGTTTCATATTCACCTAAAAGTCTTAGTTATTTTCCTAATTTAAATCATGCTAACTAGTTTTGTTTTATAGTTAGATTACTTTCTTTCTTAGAATGAGTTTCCTGACAAAAAATAAAATTTAAGATCTATGTACGAATACATTGAGCTCTTCTCTTTCTTGAACTTGAAATATCTATATTGAATAGGAGTGTTGAGAAATCAAAACTTTTCGGCTGGCAATTTTTGGGCAAATGAATTTATGCACCTGTTATGCAATATACTTCATCTGGTTTGAGAAGTATGCAGAGGTTGATTCTGGAGGTGGATTATGTCAATAAACTTTGCTGGATGTTTAATGTTTGAGAAGTATGCAATAAACTTTGCTGGATGATGCCAATGTGCTTCCTCCACACTGAAGAAACAAGACCGAGTCCTTTTTTTGTGGGTGACACGAAAACATTTATACCTACATACAATTAAAGCAATGCTGTTCCACCGGATGGTCAGTTTTTAACACACAAGCTCATCTTTTCCCATTGGAGATACCGCTAGAAAATAAACACTGAAGTACAATTTTTGGCTAAAGAATGCAGATTTTCAATTTCAATTTTGACTGGCCCAGTCAGCATCTTGAAGCATTCTTGTGTAGTTTTAAATAATGCTCCTGGAAGTCAGTTAAGCCTCGCAATGAACCGTGAATGAAAAGTTGGCCGAGTTTCTGCTCCTTCTTCAATGGATTCTGTTTGCATAGTTTTTAGTGTACTGCAAAGCAATGGATGGAATTTCGCACATTGATAGTGACAGCCAATTGACTATTTTTACACCTTTAGCAGGTTTATAAGGCATATTATACCAAATTTTCTATTTTTTACCTTCAAGAACACATCGGATCCTTGGTGTGAAATTGTTAGAGAGTTGGCATATAATTCTTTGAATTTCCTAGCTCTAGGTATGTCCATATTATTATATATGATATTTGTTAGCTCACATTGGCTTGGAAAGAAACAAATGATCACCATCTCGTATGACACTTATGTCATCTATTTCTGCGTCCTCTACATTTACTATTTTTGTAAAACTGCCATCTTGAAATTTTTGACCTGCAGTTTCAGAAGGAGGCATGATCAGATATACCATGAAAGGAAACTGTTATTTGTTTCAATTTACCAGTATAGTTTAAGAACTATTTGAGGATTCAATTTTTCAGGACTATTTCAAGATTTGGCTATAGTTCAAATATTGCATACCTGCTATTCTGAGTAGCTCATCTAGCGAATCAGGTAAAATTATTAGCTTCTTTTGAAACTTCATGTGGATGGTAACTCTCTTCTTTGCTGATGTTGTTGCTTCTACGCATGCATGGTTCCTACAATAGTTGGTGCCATAATTGGAGTCCCCATCTAATTTGCTTCCATTTTCACTATTCAATATGAGGTCATATATGTCTTTCTTTGTGTGTCGTTCTGCTATTGTTTTTGATGTCCAACCTCTCTCATCTGGTATGTTCACATCTGCTCCTTTTTCCAGCAAAATCCTGACCATTTCAAGATCCCCCTGGCGAACAGCAATGTGAAGAGCTGTTTGGCCATCTTCAGCAGATGAATTTACATCAATTTCATTTCCTTTGGTATCGTCATTTCCTGATTTCTTTGTTGTTCTATATCTTAAATTGGAAATATCTACACATGTTTCCTGTTTCAGTGTATCGGCATAGATATTATCTTCATTTCCATTCTGACCATCTCCACCAATCCAATTCTTGAGGATCATAGTTGGATCTTGTTGGCCATCAACATCGAAACCTCTGCTTGCTTTCAGTTTCTTCAAACAAAATAGTTATTCAGTTTTGTGAAGAAAAAAGAAATGAATATCTGAAGAATAAAAATTGTTGCATCCCAAATTTTACCAGGAAAAGATTGTTCATAACACAACGTTCATCTTCTGGATTTGCTCTAAGAATGTTTAGAAATGTCTTCCTGTTCAACCGTAGTACTTGAGAAACTTCAGTAGTTCGAACACCAAATGGCTGAGATTTTCCACATAAAACCCCTATTTCACCAAATATCTCCCCTGGGGAAGCCTTTCCCATGATCTGTATGCACATAGAAAAAATAATGCCACGTAATGTATTTCTTTTTTTTCTATTCTTTTCTGATTATGTATATAGTATGGATGCAGGTTGATTTGGAAAGTCTTACTTGATCTTGTCCATTAATCTTCGCAACAAAATCCTGCATATTTAAAAATATCCTCGATGTGAAGGTGAGAATTTTAAAGTGCTTTTCATTACATGTACTAGGAGAATGAGTAGTTTACTTACCACTGCTCCTGAGATTAATATATATGTATCTGTTGGAGCCTCATTTTGTAGAATCACGTCTTCTCTGGGAGGGTAGTACTCAGCTTCCATTTCTGGGACCTTTCAATAGAATACACACAACTTGAAATGTTGCGAATTTTGTAAAGCTACGTTTGGTTCTTGCATTTTATTGAATTTTAGTGAATAAAATGCTAAGAAAAATGTTTTCTTGCATCAAATTGTAGAACATTCAGCTTCAAATCATTTCCATTTAACTGACTGTAATTCAAGAATCAAACATCCTAAATGATTAACCCATGAGAGGGAAATGAGTCCAAGCAGGTGGTGAGAATGAAAAGGTCCTAAGTGAGTAGAAAAAGTACCAGTTGGAGAAGGAAGTCTTGGGAAACACCCTGGAAGAGATGGACATTTTGAACAATAGGATAAAATAAATAATGTGCGATGCTGGACCGAATTGCTTTGGGCAGCACATTCAGAATTTCGTTCTGTTTCATTCCTTCTGATTTGAATTTGAGACATATATGTGACAAAATTTGATCTTGGATGCGCGGTGGCAACTGGTTCCTCTTTGTAAATTCTGAAGCAGCTCTGACTGTATCTCTCTACAACCACAATACAAAATTCTCATAAGCTGAAAAAGATTTCTTTACTGTGTAACTATACTAATTTCAATAGATTTAAGAGAGAGAGAGCATACAAAGTCTCTGGTGCGGCTGGTCCAGTGAACTACTAGGTTCGTCATATTCCCTATGAGATAAGATGTTAAACCCAGATTGAATAGCATGTAGAAAATATCAAAGAGCATCTCTCTTGTGTTTTCCGCATGCAAGTCTCCATAACCTGTTGTAGTTAGTGTAACAATAGACCAATACATTGCAGTTACATATCTATCCCAAAGGCTCATTTGTTTGAAATTAGGATAGACAGCACCAATCCATGTTCTTAATGGATCAGGATATCTGTCTGCAATCATATAGTTGAAGCATCCAGCACAATGTACAACAAACAGAGTTACCTGAAATCAATCAAAAAAAGACAGTAGTGGTAAACCTTAATTAGCAAATAGACAAAACAGAGGATTAAACATGTTAGAACTAACAATGACTTACGGATATGAGTTTTGTGCATCGAGTCCAGAAATAATTAAATCTTATATCCTTTTCAAGCCTGAAAGTTTAAGGTCAAAGTTAGTGACAATTCATTTTAAAAACTTATAATCCCGGAGGACTAATTCAGAGTGGTGATGGACCTGGCAAAAAGGGAACTGACTCGTCTGAGACGCCAAAGTCGTAGCATACTTAGCAATTTCAACCCTAGTCCACCATTATGATTTGTGAAGAGGAGGCTGAGAGATTGAAATGGGATGGTTGAGCAGAGATCAAAAGCGAACCAGGTCGATATATACCTGTTAGTTGGATATAGAATCAGAATTTACATGTGAAACTGTGTTATACAGTTATTTTGCGTATTTTGTTGAAAATTGTTGAAGATGCATGTTACCTTATTGCTATTTTTCTGGGATCATCAATGAGAAGATAGGTCTGGCTATCAAGATATGCCACAAAGAAGGTAAGAACAATATCAACGGCAAAGAAACTGTTGACAATGTTGTCAATGATGAACATAACATCTTGTTTGTATGTTAGAAATGCAAACTCGAATGGAGAAATCCATGCGGAATAGATGACAAGGAGAATCAAGAACATCTCCCAAGCCCTGAAATAAAAGATAGAAACTTTGAGAATCAGTGGCTTTTATACTGAACACTCAGGTGCAGAGAACTTGGGCAAGGTCATCAGTCATCACCTATAATGCGGATTAAACGGGGAAATTATGTGTCTTCGGAGTTTTGTTGCTTGATTGATTCTAGCTCCAAGGGAAGGAAGAAGATCATTAGAGAAGAAGCCCCCGTGAGTTTCTTTGCTCATGTCAAACTCCTCTACGCAGAAGCGTCTTAGAAAATTTTTCAAGTAAATAAACTGCATTTGAGTTGTTGAATATATGGAACTTTTGCAGGTGTGAAGTTTATATATAGCAAGGGCGTGGTGAGACGAAACGGGAAAAGCTACTCTTTCCCTTCTACTTTCCTTTTAAAGTAAGTTGCCTTCTTTAATATTCTGCAAACATATTATATTTGGAAAGATTATGCGGCTAATATTTCATTGAGTCACTAATACAATAGTGACAAAAATAAAAAGAAAGATGAAAAGTCCTTTTATTTACTGAAAATGGGACAACATGAAAAATACTGATATGGGGCGAAAGTTGTAAGTTGCAGAGATGGAATCAGAGAGGAAAATATATAGTTGGGGATGGGGGTGGGGAGGGGGAGGGGTAAATATATGTGCGCAATAAAATGAGGGTTAGGAGATGGGATGGTCCTGGAGTTGATGTTAGTGGCAATTGTGTGAGCTCCATTATTAATAAATGTGGGATCTTGATTTTATAGGTAGTAAAATTTAAAGGACAAGATTTGAGTGACAATAAAATTGGTGTTTTAATTTCAAAATCTAGAAATGGACCAACAACCATAGTTGAGGATTGGCTGGAAGGTTTATCTGATGGACCCTCCATGGTCCTATAGTTGTCTCTTTCATGAGATTGCCAATGATTCAGGATAATCTAGTTCAAAACTGATTATTAATCATACTCAATCAATCACAATGTAAATTTATATTTATTTATGTTTTTGGTAGAAGGTAAATTTTCTTTGCATGTGGCTCTCAAATCAATCACAATGCAGTTTATGTATGCATATTTGGTAAATGGCCGCTTTTCTTGGGGTGTGGCTTAGTCGAGATTAGTAAATGTTGGTTTAGGTCCTGACAACAGTGACGAGTTATATATTGATTTAAGATGAGTTTGGTCTAACATCTTGTGAGAACTGATTATAGTAAATGCCTATTTTACATTACTTGATTATAAAAAACAAAATGATTCTAGAAGAATTGGTTTTGTAGTTATGGGATTGTCAAGCACAGTATTTTAAGCTTTTGAAAAATGTCGATTTCTTCAATTTGAAAATCTCAAAATTGATTCAAACATTTGGGGCTAAATACCAGTGTAAAAATATCAATGGATTTTCATTTAGGGGGTTGAATAGCTCCAAAATCACGATAGAAACTTTTAATTTATTTTGGGAACTTTCTAGTTCAAACTAGTTTGAGGACACTGTGAGTGAATGATAGGGTCTGGTTTTTAATATGGTAACAAGTCATTTTAATATTATCTTTCTCTATTAATAGAAGAGTCTATTTGTGATGGTATCAAATGAATTCATATATGTGTGAAGTGGATACCCTACACGGACCTCTGTTTAGATTGATTGATTTCCTTGTGATTATTTTACATTATAAATTTATAACTGTAGGTGGGGTTCCTTTTGCTTTTCCCAACTGTTTCTTCCTTTTCCAGTTCCGAATAATCAATATAATATAGTTCCTTGTAGGTTCGTATAAATGGTTTCATGTCATAAAATATGCCAGATATTATGAAACAAATACACGTGAAGCTCCTGGAAACTATGGCCTTATGTGATTTGACTTTTTAGTATTTCAGATATTGCTGTAGAATTATTGGCAATTACTCCATCTGATATTCATAATGTTTATTTTATTTTTTTGTTGTTTGAAAAAAAAACACTTTGTCCGCTTTCATGATATTTTTTATATGTGGCACTCTATCCCTTGTATTATACGTTAGTAATATATTAAATTTTATATCGAAATTAATTGATATCTTAACAAGTTTCCCTATTAAAACAAGCACCTTTATGTCTAAGAAAACTTCATAGCTATATACTTTTAATCTAATTTTAAAAATTAGATCCGATCACATTTTCAAGATTGCCTCGAAAAATATTTTTTCTCGTTTATAAAAATAATCTTGGCAAGCCCTTTCTCTTTTTTAAAATGTTGGCTGGTGGAAGGTAAATCTAGTAAATAGCGACTTCATCCGGGCTTGATGATTAGTGTTATGGGCAGCCGACTTGGAATTTGTCTGTTGTTGTCAAGGGTAAAACGTGGATTTGCATTTAATATGATTTGATTATGAGTGAATATCGTGAAGCCGATGGATAAGCCATCTTTGACTATGCTCGTAACAGTGTCTTTTCAGTTACATAGTAATTAGGTTATTGCAGAATACATCCCCGAGTTTTTTTAAATAATTAACTAACAGATGCATGAACTCTTGTGTTATTTTTGTTAGCGAATTAATACTCAGTCTCAGTGTGTTCATAGAAATATATGCTAAAACTAAATATGAGGTATTATCTGATTACAATACTTAATAATATAACGCTAAGTTTTGGAAGAGAGTCGGTGGATAGAATTTTACAAGAAAGTGATTCATTGATTATTGCAAACGTATATAACTTTAGTAAGTAGAGGGGTCTTGTTATTATATTCTTATGATCAATACAAGAGATATTAGTCAATAAAAAGAAATATGGAAGTGTATTTGCTAAAATTTTTAGTTTTAATTTTTTAATTTTTTTAAATCGTGTATTTGCAAATTAAAACTATATTTTCCGTAAATTAAAACTATATTGCTGATGTTGTATGACATAAATGGATTACTCTGAAGAAAATTTAAAGTAGAGATATTACTAGATAAGTGTGAATTTTAGTAATTTGGTAGGGCCTGCTGAGCTAGAATCCCTCATGGACATCCAATACTTTGGGAGATAGTCAAAATGGATGTACGTGGACAATTTACTAAACTATCAATTCGATCTGCCCGTGTATATATATTATTATATCTTTTTCTTTCCCCTCTTTCTCTCTCTCATGCAGCACTAGCATTAGATTAGATCAATCAAGAAATCCGTGAACAAAAGTCTCATAATTCACACTCTATCCATGATTTGTCCAGAATAGACTTAGGGGAGTCAATTTTCTTTTGAAATTTACTTTAGATGAGCCAATAAAATTCACTTCAAGAGAAACTTAAAAGGTGAAATTTGTTCTTTTTAGCTTTACTTGTATTCAATTTGACATGCACTATTTTCTTATGAAGAAAAAGAGAAACAAATAAAGAAGGTTCACCTACCCCTCACCAGCACCTTAGGACATCTTCAATGCTGGGGTTCGGGGCTCCAGAGCCCTGGAGCTGCCCCAATGGCAGGGCTTCGGGATGGAATTAACTTTATTTTCTTAGCTTGCCCACTCTCACCTATAATTCTAGTTTTAATTTTCTTTTTAATATTACTATTAATAATACTAATAATTATTTTATTAATATAATTAAATTATTAATAATTTTTAAATATTAAAATTAAAGAGAGTAAATAATCATAAAATTAAAATTGATACATAAATAATCATAATTATACGCTCCAAAGAAACCAACCGTAGACTTCAGAAAGACTTAATAGCCCATGTGTATGCAAAATTCGGTTAACAATGAATATAATTGTTTGAATTTACTTATCTTGTTAATTTTAGTATGTATTTAAGTATTAATTTAAACTGTTTGTATATCAGTTTAATTATATTTTTAACTAATTCAATATTTTTAATAATATATAGTCACCACCAATATTGTAATTGAATGATTAAATTTTTAATTACAATAAAAAAATTAAAATAAAACGTTGAATTTGTTTATTAGTGAGTTGTCCATAAATAAATTTAATTACAATTCTAATAAATTATTTATGATTTTAATTTAAAAAATTAAATTTTATTATATTAAATAATTCAATTAAAATTTGGTGAATATATATATATATATATATATATATATATATATATATTATATTAAATATTAGTAAATATACAAACACATATACAGACAACTTTAATTAAAAACATCAATTCTACAAATTTAATTTAATTTAGGAGGAAAATTTAATTTTATTAATTATTTATTTAGATAACTAATTTTTTCCTATTTAAAAGCGCCGCCCACTAGAGACCGCCGAAGCGCCCACCCCACCTTCCCCGCAACCCCGACCATCTCCATTGGAGATGACCTTACAGCAGGATGTCGCTCGAGCCACTTGCTCCCCATCATTATTGAAATCTCATATAGACTATATAAGTTCAACTAATCTTCGGGGACCAACCTATTCTTTTTAATCCAGACAAAATTGGACAGCAAAAGTTAAAATACCCAAATTGAATTCAATTACATGAGTCACGCACTTGACTTTGCCCGGCTTAATTTGGAATAGAATTGGCGAAAATTGAATTGTTGTGGAGTAAATAAGCCAATTATATGAAGAAATGCAGACTAAAGTTGCTAGATACGAATAATTGTGGGACTATATATGTTTGGAGTTTTCCTAATTATAGGTTGGATTTAGTTGAGTCATATGTCTTACTAATGGTTTGATCATTCTTTTTAAATAAATACATATTATTCAGTGATGTTACAAATATATATATATATATATATATATATATATATATATATATATATATACCTATCTTGTGAAAAAAATTCATGATCAATGCGGCCAATTACACCAGAGATGAAGGATGCCCATGCATGGTCCTCAATATGATGGTCCTCTCTCTCTATAAAATTTCTTGAATTTCTGTGTCTCATTTAACTTGTACGTGGTCCTTAATTCCATTGATTAAAGTGATCGATCAAACCCTATCAAGTTGAGGACTATTATCAAATAATTATGAGCTTGATTTATACCACTAATATAGTAGTATATTTTTAAATGATAATATAATACAAATTTATAGTACTCCCACCATTAATTATTGTACATTAAAAAAATAATAATTTACTAAATGAATCTTCCTGAATTATTGAGGTCTGATTTTTCATGGGCACTGCAAACTGAATGAAATAAAAAGCACCAAACTAATTGCAATGATTGATGTATTTTAGCTATCTATGTATGACACAGTTTCCCATGTGCCTTAGTGAATCCATAAGTAAAATCTGTCTAGAAATCATTAAGTCTAGAAATCATTAAGGTAATTAAGGAGCTTTTGTCGGTGTGCGTGACACCCCAATGTGCAATACTATTTATGATGGACGCACAAGAAGCATAAAACATGCTAAAATTAATAGTTTGTATTCTAGTAAGACAATAAATTGTACTATATTGTCATCTTCACAATATTTGGAAATAGTTTTATTTTTTTTAAGGGATTTAGTCATCAATGCTCGAAACTTTGAGAGCGTTCTTGTTTGGACATTATATTGTGAGCATGTCGAAAGTGTAGTTGAATGTAATACAAACTTAGGTAGCTTTTGGGGTCATCTCATGTGATCACGGTCCACAATTTCTTCTAGTGGTAGGGAATTTGGTATCCTCTCGCTATATAGTATGATTTATCAAATTGGTTTAATTTTTTAATACTGCTTTTGATACTTCGCACGTGATGATTTTAATTCATTTGTTCTTAAATTTTTATACTATTTTTATTTTTTGGAATGTCCTAAATTAAAGCTCTCATTTTAAATGGTATTATTTTTCTCAAAAAAATCTTTCATATAAAATAATGATTTAACACCACTAACTCTGAACCATTACTTTAAAGGACATCTATGTAAAAATATCTAAAAATTCTACATTTTTAACTTTACTTAAAATTTAGCATCATAATTAAAAGGAAAAGAATAGAAAAAGAAAGGGATGGAGGGAGTATTTATTAAAGTTGATGGCATGCATAAAAGAAGTAAAAACTTGATTCCAATTAAATTTCCTGATAATAAAGTTTTTTTTTTTTTTTTAAATTGCTGATAATAAATCTTTCGGCTTGGCATGGTTTCTGACTGAAGGAAAATCAGAATTATATCGTCTCTCTTTCTCATTGAAGGAGCCAAACACGGCCTTGTGGTCCTTTACTGCGTTACCCTGTATTTAGTCTAAGCTTCTCCCTATTGCATGCATTGAAGTAAAAAAATGATTGAATAATATTTGGGACCATGATATATTCATATGTATATGCATGTTGCTGCTATAGTTAAGGTGCCTCACATGCGAGCGTGAGAGAGA
Source organism: Penstemon barbatus (assembly GCA_003313485.2). Taxonomy (NCBI): domain Eukaryota; kingdom Viridiplantae; phylum Streptophyta; class Magnoliopsida; order Lamiales; family Plantaginaceae; genus Penstemon; species Penstemon barbatus. The sequence continues at coordinate 1,022,041 of CM064877.1, forward strand.
GAGAGAGTCAAACACAGTGGCGGAGTTAGAAGATTTTTGTAGAGGGGACGAAAATTTTTGTGGTAGCAAAGTTTATTGTCTTTTTTTGTTTTTATAAAATTACAAAAATTAATTTAAGATAAAGTATCTATAGTTTATCAAATAAAATATAAAAATATATATATACTAGCAATTTTCTTATACAAAATATGAAAAAATATAGTTGAATTTTTTTCAGAATTCATTGAAGAAATTATTCAAAATATTGAAAATTTAACAAAGCATAAAAATATTTAAGATTTATCTAAATCCAGCTTTTATAAAGAAAAATACCTGCATAAATACTAGAGAAAGCAAAAAAATAAAAAATAAAAGTAAAATGGAGGTGTGAGTTCCCATAGGTGTTCAAACCAAGGACCTCAAGAACTAATTGCACTTGTCCAACCACCAAACTAATGTGCTTCATTTGACAATACTAACAAATTATTTTTACATACACCTTTTCCATAATTTTCTTGGGGGCTAGGGGCGAAAAAGCTCCGCCACTGGTCAAACAGAAGTCCGATTTGAATAATTCAATATTATCACATATATTATGTTATTTTTTTGTCTTACCGGATCGTACTCAAACTAAAATTCAAAATATGAAACGGAATTCAAACTAGAATTCAAAGTCATGAAACCATAAGTATTATTCAAATCTAATTTTTTATACACTCAAAACACTTCTCTCATTCAAACAAATCAAAGTACATCTTAATATATAAACACAATATTAATTTGGGCCATCATTATAATTTACATTAATCAATATGATCACCATAAACACGTCATGTGTCCTGCGTTGAATATATGCCAGAAATCACGATAACATTTGGAAAGAAAATGCTTGCACTTATTCGTTTTGTTGACTAAATCAAAAGTGCCACTTAACTTTCACCAAGAATCATTAGCGTAAAGATAAGCGCATATTACCTTGAAATGAGCAACATCGCCAGAAATTGTGAAAAATACTTTTAATAAAAGAGATGGATAGAGTCCATGACATTAAGAGCTAGTTCTTTTGCCCTTTTACTATTTAAAAATGTTTTAAGAGTTAAATTCTTTGAAGTTTTATTCTTTTGGCAGACACATTTCTAGAAAAATCTCAGATAATTTACAAACTTAAAAGGAAAGTAACTAACTGTTTAAGTTAAGACAATAATTATATTTTTCTTAATTTTATTCTTCTATTCACAAATTATATTCTTATATTTCAAATTTCTTCGATTTCGTCTGAATTCATGAACTAGTCTAAAAACCAACATACGTGTTTTTTTGATCAACCAACGGGGCATAATTCACTTGATTTTTATCATAAATTATTCTTATAAACGAAGAATTGCTTTATAAGCAAAATCATAAAAGAACGTAATCTCAAACCTCATCCAAATTTGCAAGAATTTAGTCTTATAGAGAATCTTAAAAAAATCATTTTAAAAGTGAGAGGCGAAGATAACAGGCCGTAAATCTACTTAATAATTAATATATAGAACAAGAGTTTGGACATAAAAAGGAACTGGTCTTAATTTGTCAAGCATGCTTGGTGGGGGACCCTGCCTACACACAATAAGGAAATTTGGAAATAGAAGAGGAAAAATACAAATTCAATCATTGTATGATGATGAGTCCCTCTCTAATATTTAGTTCCTTATCTATCACCAAGAGATAGGGCTGAAAATCAAACTAAGTTATTTGATACTCGGCTCGAGCTCGTTCGATAAAAGCTCATTTGAGTTCGATTCGTCTAACAAATCAAACAAACTTGAACAAGACTTCTCGTTCGATAACTTTTGAAACTCAGCTCGAGCTCGACTCGATAAGCTAATAATTGAAAAAACACATGTAAAATATCAAGTTACTACTTACTCGATACTCAACTCGAGCTCGTTCGATAAAAGCTCGATTCATTAAGAAATCAAACAAAGCTCAAACACAAAATTTCAAGCTCGATAAAATTCACACTAAGCTTGAACAACGTGCCGTTCGATAATACTCGACTCGTTTACATCCCTACCAAGAGATCATTTATAATTAGAGGTGTAATCGAGTCAAGTCGTGTCAAAGGACTTACTGGTTAAACCTAGTTTAAATTTTATTGAGTTTGAAATTGTGTTTGAGCTTGGTTAAATTATTAAACGAGTCGAAATCAAACAAGCTTTTATAAAACGAGCTGTATCGAATAATATGATATTTTTATTGTAATTTATCAATTTTTAGCTTATCGAGCTCGAACTGAGCTTTTAAAATTATCGAGGGAAAATAATGTTCACCAAGACACCAAGTAAAGAAAATTTCAGAGAGCAATTCATGATAATCATTCAAAAACTTTCTTTTAAAATTTAAAAACCATACCACGCGTGTAATTTGTGCTAAACTAAAAACTTTTGAATATTAAAAAAATAAAAAATAAAAATTAAAAAAAAAAATTGAACATAACACGATCCTAATTTGGGTAAATTTAATCTAAAGTGCTCGTACGTCAGACTCAAACTCAAATAGTCGAAATTTTACTTGTATTTTGTTACCGACCTATACCAATTCTGGGAATGCATGCATTGTGATTCAAAGCTTTATCAAGTTATATGAGATATTCTGACTTCCTTTAGCCAGCTTTATTATGCTTCGCAGTAGAAATGCAGAAATTCCATTCAAGATTATAACAGAACAAATATTGGTTCAAAGCAAATTATATCCTAAATCACATCTACATTCCTTCTTTTGGAATATCAAATTGTTGTGGCCCTAAATCTCTGATTCCTCCTAATCTAAAGATCTTTTGATATGGAGAAGATCTTATGCAATGTTATTCCTTTTTATCACAAGACTTCTACAGCTCAAAGCTTCCTTATATATTTTAAATACGACTTATCAAAATTCCCTTCAACCTCGATCCACTATGATGTTCATCTTCGCTAGAATTTCGTGTAAGGTCAAAAATGCTTATATAGAAAATGCTAGTATATATTCTCTATAGACCACATCAGATCAACTGCAAACGGGTATGTTGAAAGTAAAACCCAATCTCTCATTTCAAAGTGGTGTATAGCTAATAAAGATTGTTGTTCCCAATCTTATTCTATATACTAATGAATATCCCAATCCAATGAAGCCACAATTGACATGTACAAATATAGTTATAGGTTCAAACTAGGATACTAAGCTCAATAGATTTTCACTAATGTCAATCTTCGTAAGGTAAAATCAATCTTGAAGATTCATCTCACTTTAAAGAAGAATCATACAGTATAATAGACTAAAATATTCCACTTGTCTAACCAAATACAGAACTTTAGGAGTTCTGGGATAGAAATAGTAAATGTCCTTCTGTTTGTGCATTACCCAAATTAGTCTTTACCTTTATATCCTCTGTAATAATGTATATTTTATAAGGGACTCAGAGACCATTTAACCTATAAATTGTTACAATATCATATGCGGGATGCAGATGTACACTACACAAGAATGACCATATGAGCATCAACAATATTCATCAATAAATTTGGTATCTTCACATAATACACGGGTGGAGTTATAAGGAGGGCATCACAATCATTACCAGTTACCTACAAAATGATTCTTCATTAACGATATAACGCAATTTCAACAGAGAGACAACATTCATGCACAAACCGATCAAAGTGACCGAAACTACATCATGTTTGCTGACTCAGGCGTATTATGCCTTGCCTTTACCAGCCTGCAAAGATTGAATTCTTTGCTGTACCTTGAAAATCTGCAAAATAAGATGTCACGGGAAACATTAGTGCAATTCATTTAGACAGGATATCAATTTTAATAGTACTAATACATTGTCACAAACAACAAAAAGATTGCAAAACATAAAATTATAACGTGTCGATGATGGAGCATGTGTGACAAGCTTCATATTTCAATGAAATGTTTATTAATCATTGTCTCAAGTATAAAGCAACTATAGCAACATCCAGAAAAATAATTACAACATACTAATTCAATGATAAGAACCAGTCAACCACAAATCATGTAAATTGGAAAAGAAAAAAATAAGAGTACCAACCGATTCTTTCTTGCTATTTTGCTTTTCTTCTAAATCTTGAAGAGTAGAATCTAAACGCTTCCTGATGCAAAAGCAAAACATTAAAGCCTCAGAGGAAGCAAGAGTAACCAGTAAGAACAAAGTAAAAGTCAATTAAACGAGATATCTCTTGCAACTGAAAAAACTTGCATAGTTTCAATTTTTCACAGATTACAATTAAATTGCAAATCATAGTTGTTAAAGGTGAGCGCCTTGCTCACCTTTGCGCAAGGTGAGGAGCCCTCATCGCCTCGCCTCGCCTCGCTTCGCTATGGCTATCCCCAAAAAGCGCAGCCAAGGCGTCGCCTTTTGGGGTGGGCTATTTTTTTTTAATTAAAGACTTAAAGTCAATCTTACTTTTTGACTTATATTAATTTTTTTCCTAATTTGCCTTCACTCTCTCTTCGACACCCTCACTCTTCAACACTCTCTCAACCAAAACCCTAACCAAGCCTGCTCACCTGCACCGTCCGCTGTCCTCTGTCCGAACACTAGCAGTGGGCTCCCCCAGAGAATTTAACCTGCTGCTGCTTCTATATTTATATCCTCTAATGAAGAATTTTAGTAATTATATTATTTAACATTATAATTAACTAATAACATATATTTTAATTAATAAGTTAATAACAATTAACAGGGGAATTAGAATTGGTCATCTAATTTAATTGTCATGTATTACTTAAATTCAGTAATTACTCCACATTTTTATCCATATATCCTATTATACTTATATAGAATATTATTATAATCTTTCATATATACTTATATAGAATATTGTTGATAATGTGATATATACTGAAAATTTTGTATACAAGCGCCTTAAGCCCAAAGAGCCCTTGCTTTTTGCATTGCCTCGACTTGAGGCAAGGGGAGCCCTCATCGTATCGCCTTGCCTTACGCCTCCAACAACTATGTTGCAACTTATACATAACATCACATCCATAAAGCATGGTTATAACCAAAACAGAACGCGATTTCCTCAGCTCTACACACTAGTTCTTGTCATCAATCTCTTCAACATGTACCGTTTCACTTTTTCATTTTAAATAGATTGCTTAATAATACAATATGAAATTGAATAAATTATTTTATTAGGGAGAAGTATGGCTGTAGTCTGACATTGATCCTATATGGTTTCATTCACATTATCAGTTCTTGTTTGTTTCAATAATGTTCACCACCAATCCTCAAACTACCACCTTGGCATCATTAGGAAAAGGAAAAAAAAAAGATAAGAGACTATACGCACTCATTTTGAATGAATTCCATCAATTTAGTAATGAAGTAAGTACTCTGATACAATATAACCAACTATATGCATCAAATCAAGCATAAACCATGTGATCTCGCATAAACAAGTATATGGAGTTCCTTCGAAACAATCAAATTATCCAACGTAAAAACAAACATAAATAGTCTGGAAATGAACATACAGTTCGGCAGAGATGTACTCAATCCGCTTGCGAACATTGGCATTGGCTTCAGCCAAGTCCTGTTTCACTAGAACTGGACCAATCAATTTGTAAACATTGGCGTCCTCGCTCAACAGATCCAGTTCCTTCACGATATACATTCAAAAACAAAAATCAATAAAATCTAGAAATCCATATAAATACTAAAAGAGAGGATGGAAATAAGACCACCTACCTTGAGCACAAGCTCGTTTTCTCCAAGCTGAACAGTGTATTTCTTCCTGACTTGGTGATTCTTCGATATATCTAAATAAACATAAACAAATTAATGTGTTTAAGTAAAAATACACGCACTAATAGAGTTTTTCTGTGCTTGTTAGGGTTTCAGAGTAAAACTATAACCTTTCTGAATCTTGTTTAGATCGTTCGCTTTGTTCTCAAGGTCTCGTTGTAGCTCTTTAAGAGCCGCCATCGCGCAAACCGTCTTGTAATTACCGGCAGTGCCGTTTACTTTGATTTTCCTTCGGCGGCGGTGAAATTCACAGTAATCTGATTATCCTTGCAAATCTTCTTTTCAATTAAACCCGATTTTCGGTCACTAATGTTACTTCCGGACGGGCAGCAGCCTGGATTATTGGGCTTATGAGCTAATCTAACAGATTACTGATTTACATACGGGCCCATACTTGAGTTATTTTGTTTGTGTTTCTTCTGCAGTTTTTCGGCCCAGCCTAAGCCATATCTCAATCGGAAAATAAGAATATAAACAAAGGTACATATTATAGATCATGAGTGTTTTATATTCATATGAAGTATATTAGCTTTTCTATAAATTTATCGTATATTGTTATTTTTTATGCTTTAAATTACTTGTCACATTTAATTGTTATTTTCAAATGCGTTTTTTTCAATTTTATCCTTTCTTACCTCTTGATTGTCATAATTAAGTAGAGTGCACAAAAATCAATGCTATTAATTAAAACAATTAAGTAAAAATGTATTTTTGACATTATATTTTAGAAAAGTGACTAATTATTAAGTTTATTATTTTTTTGTGGAAAGTTCTAGGCTACGTGTGGTTGAGTGTTGGCCCAGTCTCGAGGGCCTCACGAAATCGGGTCCAAATCCTTTCAAGTGATTTGTCGTCAGACCCATGAAACTCATCACAAACTTATTTACAACTTTGCACCCAAACATTTGAAACCTATAAAATATTGATTTGATACATACTACCTACTTTTTTCCCACACTCCAACATCCAAAATCAATCAAAATGGAGTTTCAATTTTTTCATAACCACAAAACTCACATCCAAAATATAACTAAATAGAGTTTCAAAGGTTTCACCGAAACCGCCAAAGTATTTTTTTTAAATCGAGACTCCCGAAACCGAATCAGAACTCATCCACCTAAATAACCCCTCTTGTTCCAATTAATTTGAAATGAATGGAGTAGTAGTTTTTCTATAAGGCAATGTATACTTTAATAAAAAATATATCCTTAATTTAAGGTTAAGCAGTATCAAAGGTTACTTTTATATTTTCTTTTTTATTTTGTTTTCCTGCTTTTGGTGTCAAAAGATGCACAATTTGTCGTAAATTTCAACTTTTGACCGTAATTGACAGAACTTTGCCCTAGCCTCGTGGATTGTGAATTCCCAATCCAACCGATTAAAAGTTAAAAGTAGCTCCGCGTCCATCAATAATTTAAGTTAAAAGTACTACTACTACTACCTCTGTCTTCAAATATACCTTGGCCGCAGTGGGCCCCTTATTTATAGAATTGAAAAGGACCAAAGCAGCGTTCTCAAAACACGGAATTAATATTATGATCAATGCTCATCGATTCAGTGAGTTGTGATGTGTGCAGTGGGAACATTTGGAAGAAGATTAGATTATCCTATTCTTTCCCATTACAATTGGTTGCAGAAATTAATGTAAATGTTCAAAATGGGGAAAAAAAAAGGCAGATTTGCAGTGGTATATAGTAATTTGATTAGTATTTATTAACCGAGAGTTATTAAGGTTGATAGTGAGTGGAAAGAGTAAAGAACAAATAGTGATAGCTCGAATCTTGGATAAAAGGACACTTGCTCTCTCTTTAGTCTTTTCACTCTTAGATCTTAATACTTCTCTCTCTTTCTCACACAGTGTACGCAAAATTACACATACACACAGAGAAAATTGTAGGAGGGTTTGGGGATTACAAATAAATGGCTTGGAGCTCAACAAAATGCAAATGGGTTTCAGTATTTGTGCTTCTCTTGGCTTTTTCAGTTTCTGCAGTGGTTGAAGATGGTTTGTCCTCTGTTTCTTCTTTGGTGTAGTTAAAATTGCTCCTTTAGATTTTCTAGAATGCATAAGCGATGGATTTTTTGGTTTTTTTTGTTTTGAAATTCTATTGAGGGCCTTGGCAGTGAGAAATTTTACCATTTCTCAAAGAAAAAAGAAAAAAAAAGGGGGTGGGGCAAATTTTACCCAGTAGGAATTAATTATTATACCTCTAATTAAATTACTCTAACAAGCATTATGTGTATTTACAGTCTTTACTATTTCTTCAGGCCTTAAATATCATTTGTGTACCACTCACTTTTAAGTTATCCTCATTTGTATCCCTTTTTCATCATCTGGGACTGTGTCTTGACAGGCACCATGGCATCAATTGTGGCATGAATAAGAGTGAATTGCATCTTGCACCCTCAAAATTAGGGTGTTCGTCACTTTGGTCCCTCAATAAGAAAAATTAACACATTGCTGATTATTTATCATCAAAACTGGGTTATTATTAACTAATTAATTAATTTTTATGCAGGCTCACTCGTGAATGGCGATTTCGAAACCCCACCATCCGGAGGCTTCCCCTCATCCGCCGGAATCTCCGACGTCCCCACAACAATCCCCAACTGGAAAACCAACGGCACGGTGGAGCTAGTAGAATCAGGACAAAAACAAGGCGGAATGATCCTAATCGTACCACAGGGCGCACACGCAGCTCGGCTCGGCAACGACGCCGAGATAAGCCAGGAAGTCAAGGTCGAGAAAGGCGCTCTCTACTCCGTAACTTTCAGCGCGGCTCGTACGTGTGCCCAGCTAGAGTCACTCAACGTGTCCGTTCCTCCAGCGTCACAGACCATTGATTTGCAGACTCTTTACAGCGTTCAGGGCTGGGATTCTTACGCGTGGGCGTTTCAGGCGGAGGATGAGGATGTGCGAGTGGTGTTTAAAAACCCTGGGATGGAAGATGACCCCACTTGTGGGCCCATTATTGATGATGTTGCTATTAAGAAACTGTTTGTTCCGGATAAGTCCAAAGGTTAGTCTCGTCATTTAAATCAGTAGTCTGTTTGTTAGTCTGTTTGTTTGATGCTGTTTTGGACGGTGGGTTGGGTTTTGGCTTGCTTGATTTTGGGCCCTTTACATGTTTGGCCTTTTGTAATTAGTGGATGTTTTATGGGATTTGCTGAGCCCACCGTAGCCCAACAAGAACAGAGAGACCCGTGACGTGTGTACAAGCACTTTTAATTATTATAGTATTAAATTAGAGATTGAACAAAATAGATATCGGCCGGGAAAAGTACATATTTTTTCTCTTTGGGTACTTTGAAGAAATTACTGCATAATTTTGGCTCTTTTTGCACTTAATAAGATAGAATTATGTTCGATCAATTCAATATATATAGCTCGTGTTAGTATATTTTGTGCAGTCGATGCACAAACATAGCATTAGTGTTTTGTATGATTGTTGGAAGAAGTTTGAACTTAGTGATTTTAAAGAGATAGAATGTAGTAGTGTCAGTACTAAATGTTGTTTTTTTAGTTTTTCCAAATGTAAAATAAAATTCTATAATTAATGAACATTGTTGCATAACAAAATACAATGTATATAGCTTGTTTGCAGTGGTTTATACTTTATAAGAAAGAATTCTTAGCTTTTGCAAATGTATATATGATGTCTGGAACTGTGCTTTAGTTTACAATAGAAAAAAAAGAGGAGTAGTAAATTAAGAACATTCAAAAGCTAGAATCAAGGAAAGGCTTCGGCTAACAGCAATACTTCACTTTTGAATGCAAAAAGCAGAATAGCTTGCTAACAAGCCCATATGTCTTGTTTCAACTACTTAGAGTGCCTTGAGAATTGCCAAAATCTGAATCCATTTTCAGTAACAATTCATATTTCATTTTCTGTACAGTTAATTCAGTTGTGAATGGTGATTTCGAAGAAGGTCCATGGATGTTCAGAAACGAGTCACTCGGTGTACTCCTCCCAACCAACCTAGACGAAGAAACCTCCTCACTTCCCGGTTGGATAGTCGAATCAAACAGAGCCGTACGATACATAGACTCGAACCATTTCTCCATCCCAGGAGGCAAACGAGCAATCGAACTACTCTCCGGAAAAGAAGGCATAATCTCACAAATGGTAGAAACCAAGTCAAACAAGCCTTACAGATTGACATTTTCATTAGGCAACGCAGGAGACACTTGCAAGCAACCACTGGCTGTCATGGCCTTTGCAGGCGATCAAGCTCAAAACATTCACTATACTCCCAATTCAAATTCCACGTTTCAAGTCGTAGATTTAAACTTCACTGCTAAGGCGGAGAGGACACGTGTAGCATTTTATAGTGTTTATTACAATACGAGAACTGATGATATGAGTTCGTTGTGTGGTCCTGTTGTGGATGATGTAAGAGTTGAGCAATCTGGGTCGGTTAGGATTAGGATTAGGTTTGGTGGATTGGGATTGGTTTTGATCTTGGTTTGCCAATTGTTGATTATGGTTTTGTTTTAGTGTTTGGTTATCGACTACGTTTTGTGTAGCTAAAAGGAATTACTTTGTCTCTTGGAGTGCAGGTAAACCAAGCTTCTATGTTGATCTTGTATTGCGTTTATGGTTCTGGTTTTGGTTTTGCCATGAAAGTAATGATGATTTCCTGGTAACTAACCTTGGATGGGTGTTTGAGCAGTTGTTATTATGTTTGGTATCTATAAGGCCATCTCCAATCCGTAGGGCTATTTACAGCCCTGGGGTGTCAATCTCCACCCGGGGAATCTGCACCCCCCTGAGCATCATCTCCAACCGAGAGGGGGTTCTCTTTCAATTAATTAAAAAAAAAGCCTTCCCCACTCTCACCTATATTATCTATAATAATAATAATAATAATAGTAGTAGTAGTACCAATAATAATAATAATAATAATAATTTTAAAAATAAATAATATTAATTTAAATATGAAAATGCATAATAATTAATTTTAGAGACAATGATAATAAAATAATAATATTACATTCGGGACAAGAAAAACAACAAGGATTACACGAAAATCACAACGAAATTGCAACGATGAAGACAACATTGAAAATGTAAAAATATAACATAAGTAAACAACAAGAAAAATGCAACGATGAAAACAACAATCATTAGGCGTTGGGAAAATAATCAAATCAAATTTTAAATGTGGCTAAATAAATTATTGCTTCATAGACAAATATATATAATTTTAAAATTAATAATGGATAATAATTTTTTTATACTATAATTTTTTTGAATTTTATTTTCATGTTGCAATTTTTATATCTAATAATGTTACATCTTTAATTTAAATTAAATTGTTATTAAACCTACAACAATTTTATAATTAAATGTAACTTTTATTTTTTAGTTAATTAAATTAAATAAGGTATTGTTAAAATTTGTAGTTAATTTTTAAAATATTTTTAACTATTTTTATTATTAATTTATTTATTAATATTAATTTAAAATTTTAATAAAAGAAATCCATCAGGTGGCGCCACCTGATGGCTTGTCTGCTGGGACAGCGCGTCCCAGCAGATGGTCTGTGGGCCCACAGCCCTGGTTGGACCGCCCTTTCTCTTCTCCAACCCGGAATGGGCGGACTGGCCCAAATCCACCCACCCCCCTGCCCGGGTTGGAGATGGCCTAATATACTTGGGATAAGTAACAACAAAATTTATCTTTTACTTGTCTTAGATTCTGAACATATTTATACAAGGGACTTTAGTATAAATTATTTGATAAGAAGTATATAAATGTAAAATACTTTATAATTGTGAAACCATATGTGTGATTTTTAACCTGATATAATCAATTATTGTCGATTTCAAAGTTCAGTCAACGTCTTTAGACTTATAAATGGTAGTAATCATCCCCATGATCAAATCAAACTACCTCCGTCCGTCATTGCTAAAAATATGATTCACTATCTATAAAAAGATAAGTGTTAAAAAATGGCCAGTTCAACCGGACAATATTTTTTATAAATAAAAATAAAGAGTGTTTTGTCAATTAAGTATTTATTGTGGGTTTTTTTGCCATTAAAGGCAACATATGGAGTTAAACTGCAAAAAGTCACCAAAAAATGTCTATGAAAAAATTATCATTTTACAGCGACAAATTTAAATAACATTAATTTTTCTAAAGAATTTATACTTAAATCCCTCTTATATAAAAAATATTACACTATTCAAATTTAAGGTAATATTTTGATCATATTACTCAGATTAAATCAAAATATTACAGGACATAAGAAACCAAAATATTCTTATTGAAGTCACATGACTTGCACGTGATTGCATTTTTATATAAAAATGTCAAAAATTTGATCAGTGTAACACAGTTATATGAGGGACTTAAGTATAAATTATTTGATAAGAAGAATGTAAATGTAAATGTAAAATAATTTATAATTATGAAACCATATGTGTGATTTTAAACCTATAATCAACTATTGACGATTTCAAAGTTCGGTCAATGTCTTTAGCCTTATGAATAGTTGTTAGCATCCCCAAGATCAAATCAAACTACCTCCACCGTCATTGCTAAAAATATGATTCACTATCAATAAAAAGTTACTTCATCCATTTTTTTATTTGTCGCTTTGGAAGATTGCATACGAATTAAATAATGTCATAAATGGTCATTTTTTTAAGCTAAAAATCAAAAATACCCTTTTAATCAAATAAGCTTAGCATTAATTAGCATTAATGATAAGTATTAATAAGAAGGGTAAAATTGATAAAATAACATTGATTTTACATTGAAATCATAAAGCGACAAATAAAAGTAAACAAGAAAACTTTGTCAAAACGACAAATAAAAAAAAATTGAGGGAGTAAGTGTTAAAAAATGGCCAACTCAACTGGGGACGAAATTTTTTATAAATAAAAATAAAGGGTGTTTTGTCAATTAAGTATTTATCGGGGGTTTTTTGCCATTAAAGGCAACATATGGAGTTAAACTGCAAAAAGTCACCAAGAAATGTCTATAAAAAATTATCATTTTACAGCGACACCGTATCACGACTCATTCTGTACTAACCTACCTACTCACACTCGCTCGGAGCAGATCGACGCAAAATCAGATGGCCGCCGCCATTTCTTGCCACTTCTCTTCTCTATCTTCACCGGACTCAGTTTCTCTCTCTTCAGCCTCCTCGATCTCGCGCACTGCACGAATCCTCCCCCGAGTCTCCTTACCCGCTCCTGCAATCCGTCGAAGAATCTCCTGTCAGAATGCTTCTACTGCCCTTCAATCTTCTGTTAATGGAAAAGGTCTGCATATCTTTTTTTACAATTTTGTGGTTTGGTTTCTAGCTTATCTTTTGTATATTCCATAATTGTGTTTCTGTTCTCCAAAAAATGTAGAAGTAATTATCCCCAATTTATTTTTCTGAAACGGTATCGTATTGGTTATGTTATGGCTGTTTTATTTTTGTTCGTCCTAAGTGGAAATTGGAGTTATATCTTTTAGTTTCCTTTTTTTTTTTTTTTTTAGTTTCTTGTATGAATTTGTCGTTGGTTTACTAATTGGTCAAGGTATGCTGAATATACCCTTCGACTGATTAATTTATTAACTATTGATAGATTATATATGGAAAATTAAAGATCAAGAGCAATTTTAATTTATCCTGCACAACTCTTATTGTGGTACTAGTTGGTGACATTAGATGCCATATACTGCATAATAATATTCATCACCTTTTTGTATTCATTGCCCCTTCTTGTTTTCATGTTGTTGTGAACTATGGGTTTGCACCCTCAACGGAAGCTGGGGATTCACTGCCAGCATAAAATAAATTAAAAAGTTATGAAGTTGAAAGTTTTAATATGTGTTTTGATTTTTCAGCGGAAGCTGGTCTGAAGGATTTTCTTAACATAAGTGATTTTGACAAAGACACCATTTTAAAGATTTTAGATCGAGCAAAGGAGGTAAAAGCACTAATTAAATCAGGTGAGAGGACATATCTCCCTTTCAAAGGCAAAACATTGGCAATGATATTTGCTAAGCCATCCATGAGGACAAGAGTTTCATTCGAGACTGGGTTTCATTTGCTTGGTGGGCATGCCCTATACCTGGGACCGGATGATATCCAGATGGGTAAGAGGGAAGAAACTCGTGACGTTGCTCGTGTTCTCTCTCGCTATAATGATATCATTATGGCTCGAGTTTTTGCTCATCAGGTATGCTGGTGAGTTCTCTTAAAAAATGGATGACATTTCTGTAGACTGTCAGTTCTCTTCCTGTATCCTTTCCATTTCTCTAACACATTGACACACATGTTCACACGTGCACGCAGAGGAAATTAAGGATAGATATTATCATTTGTCTGTAAACATCTACAAATTATGTAAGTTTTCCTTCAACGTAGATCTTCATCTGCTAATTAGGTGTGTTCCACTCTATGTACATTTCTTTCTATGAACTTTGTTTATGTATTTACTTAATATAAAGCTCATAGGTTTGAGTTTTGATGAACTCACAGAGAAATAACAGTACAAAGAAATGAAGCCATGCGTGTAACATTTACCTTAATTCTGCATTTGAGCTTTAAAATAAAAAATTAACTGGCTCGGCTTACTCTCTCTCTCTTGCTCTATCTCTCACACATACACACACACACAATCTCTTCCTGCAGTTATAGCTTCCATCAACTACCTTGCAAATAAATGGTTTCAATATTATCTAGGGCATGACTAACCATCATTAGTTGTTTTTTCTTTGAAGAATATCTTTTAGTTAAAAGTTATTGATGAGTTCATTTCATTTTGCAGGACATTCTAGATCTTGCTAAATATGCTACTGTGCCTGTGATCAATGGCTTAACAGACTTCAATCATCCTTGTCAAATTATGGCTGATGCACTCACAATTATTGAACACGTTGGTCGACTGGAGGGAACAAAGGTTAATCTTACATGCACTTGATGCCTCTTCTCCTCCATTCCCAATTGTTGTTTCTTAAGTTTAAATTATATGGTGTTAAGTTGGTCGATTGTTTTGCAAATCTTTAGGTTGTCTATGTTGGAGATGGCAACAATATTGTCCATTCCTGGTTGATGTTGGCATCGGTCATTCCTTTCCACTTTGTTTGTGCTTGTCCTAGAGGTTTTGAACCCGATGCAAGAACAGCAAAGAATGCAATAAGAGCTGGAGTCGGCAAAATTGAGATTACGAATGATCCAAAAGAAGCTGTGAAGGGTGCTGATGTTGTCTATTCAGATGTTTGGGCTAGCATGGGGCAAAAGGAAGAAGCTGAATATCGCCGTAAAGTTTTTCAAGGCTTCCAGGTACACACGACCTAAATTTAAAAACCTTAATATAAGAATTCAATTTGGAGAAGTTATTCCCGAAATCTTAAGAGAAAATAATTTGCTGTAGGTGGATGAGGAGCTAATGAAATTGGCGGGTCCACGAGCTTATTTTATGCATTGTTTACCTGCTGAAAGAGGTATTGAGGTTACTGATGGAGTTATAGAAGCCCCAAACTCCATTGTCTTCCCCCAAGCCGAGAATCGGATGCATGCTCAAAATGCAATCATGCTTCATTCCCTTGGATTGTGAAATGGATGTACTCTCCAGTGACTTGCTGTTAAAAAGTTTTGTTATGCTAGTTGAGCCCTTGTGAAACATTATCTACTATCCGCTGCTTTCTTAATGATTCAAATCAAGGTTATGGAGTCAGTTGGGAATGTTCAAATAAATTATGAATGCTATAATGAGAAAAGCACAACTGGAGGTTTAGCTACTTTAAAGATGCATGTGTGTTGTCTTTGTTTATTATCACTATTTTGTCCAAAATATTTGTAGGCCTTATTCTGGTCAAAATATTCAAAAGTTTGAAATCTAAAATTTCAACATTGTCTTTTCAAGGAAAAAAACTGGTTCTTTGATGTGTTATCTTTAAAAAATATCTGAGCATTTTCAGAAAAATAGCGATTGAATATCAAATTATTAGGGAAATTCTTACTCAGACCGGGTTTGGTCGAACCCAAAGCAATTACATGACAAGTGTAATACACTTGCTTTGTGATTGAATGTAACTCTCAGGAGAGTGACCAATCACAAAGCAAGTGCAATACACTTGTTTGGTGGTTGGATGGGTTTGACCAAGCCAGGCTTGGACAAGAATTTTCCCAAATTATTATTGTACGTGAGAGACAATTGAGTTTAAAGATTAAATATTTTGTTGTGATATTTCAAATAAAAAAGAATAGACGTAAAATGTTTAGAATAGGGGAGTACATGGACTGGCGTGCAAATTTTTGGCATCCTGCGTATATTGGCACTTTACAACCCCATAATAGGGGAAATAGGCACTAAATACCCCCGAAACTCAAAATTGGCACATTGCATCCTAAGAAGTCTTAAAACATAGCAGAATGCACCCAATTCCCTTTTCCAGCCAAAATGTTCACCTGAAAACATTTCTGCAGGGGTAAAATTGGTACTTTCCACTCTCACTCCAATAATGAACATAAAAATACTTATTCTATCAACAAAAATGTTAACCTTTAGTGTTCTGAATCATGAGGTTAACTTGACATGCATATTTTCCTTTCGTTCCCAATCGTTCAGAAGCAGCTAACAATTTTTTTTTTTTGGTTGGAGCTTGATTTAATTAGTTCTTATTATTATTTTTCAAGCATCTCTGAAAAGAAACTTGAGAAGTGCGGGAGGTGAAGAAGCTAAGGAAGAGCGGAGGTGAAGCATATATATATATATACACGTTCATTATGGGGTGGGGTGGGTGAGAATTGAAGTACCAATTTGGCCCCCGCAAAAATGTTTTCAGGTGAACATTTTGGCTAGAAAAGGGAAGGGGATACATGCATCCTGCTATGTTTTATGATTTCTGAGGGTGCAATGTGCCAATTTTGAATTTTTGGGGTGGTTAGTGCATATTTTTCTTATTATGGGGTGCATAGTGCAGGAAAAAAAAACTTGATTTAAACGTTGGAGTTGGAATTTAAATGATATAGACCTGCAATAAGTAGCACGACATTTTTTATAAGTATATATATATATATTTTAAAATTGAACTTATAAAATAAAGGAATAATAAACAAATATTTCAGATTTTTATTTATACATATGCAAATGCAACGTAATAACGAGACGTTGTATTTTGAAATATGGAAATTTTATTTGAGATGGAAAGTAATAAGATAAGACGATAAATTAATTAATTAATTAGGAAAGGAAAATACTAGCCCAAGGCCAGACCAGACCTGGAAAAGAAAGAAATTACTACGGCGACTATATTATACTATAATTTGACCCTTGATCATTCGGTGGCATTTCGGGGGATCAGGGGACTGAGTGAGAAAAAGAACGGGAGGGTTTTACTTTTCTCTCTTCTCTAATGGAAGAACATAGCCATGAAATCTCAATACCTATTTCCTTATCTCCACAGTCCGATCACGATGAAGAACATCCCGATTTCTCCCCCGTCGGATCCCCCGAAGTTACCGAATCGCACATCCCGCCGCCGTCCGATCAGCCTCAGTCTCAAGTACTCACTGATGACCTCCGATGCAAGATTATCAAGCAGGCAAGTTTTTAATTTAATTACTTTTGTATTTCATTGATTTAGTTGTGATTTTAACATCAAGTCAAACCTAAGCTATTCAATTACTTTTTCCTTTAACTTGCTTTTACTGGAATAAGTATTTACAGTTTCTTGATTCATTATTTTTCCACAGCATGACCTTTAACATTTATTCCTGGTTCTGTCAACTTCTTGTGGTTTGATCCTTAAGATACTGAATTAGGAAAGTGTTCTTGTTCACTTTTCTTTTTCTTTTTTAATTTCTTTCAAAAATAAGTATTTGCCAGTTTCTTGATTCATTTTTTTTCCTAATCCTCACAGTATGATTTACCATTATAAAGATTTCATTGTTGTTTGATCATTTAATTTAAGATTTGTAGGTTCTTTTCCTGGTTCTGTAAGTTCTTCTGGTTTGATCTTTAGAACCCTATTTATTGAATTACGAGAGTTTTCTTGAGTAGTTGGTAGGGAATATGTACCCATGTTTCCTACTCTTTTTTACTTTTAACTTGCTTTCACTATAACTAGATATGTGAGAACTTCTTGATTCGAATTTTAAACTTTATGAGTTTGCAATTACAAAGGTTACTACTATTTGGTCTTTTAATTTCAAGCTTTTTTCAGAAATTTCACTGGTTAGGTATTGACTATGAATCGTTCATGGTTCTGTCAAGTTCTTGTGATTTGTGGGTTTGAATTTAAAGTGAAGTTCATGTATAAGATGGTAATTCTAGCCCTAACCTAGTTTGGTCACACCCAATCTATCTTGATTAATATATAATACTTCAGTCTAGGCTCGAAATTCCATGTCCTAGATATTTTTCTGTTATGAAGTTGAAATTGTTTAACATCTTGGTGTGATGACTACTGAATTTAGTGAAATCCTTGCAGCTTGTGATAATTGTAAGTTATTAGCTATTTCCATGTATTGACTCCATGTTTAGTTTAGTGTGGTGCTTGTTTAATCAATCGTACTATGCTTATCAAAACCTTTAACTTGCAGGTAGAGTATTACTTCAGTGATGAAAATCTACCAAATGACAAGTTTCTGATGAAATATGTTACAAATAATGCACAAGGATTTGGTAAGTGCCACACATTGTTCAATTTTTCTAGTTTGTCACTTTGATTAGATGGTATAGTCCGTCCAGTTTGTACATTTTCCATCCTTCTTGAATGCGACTGTAAAATGTATGATCTTGTAATTTTTTCTTACTGATATTAACCTCAGTTAGTGTGAAGAGGACACAACCCATGGGGACAAATGAACTTGGTATTTAATGAGTGAACTTGTAGTCAATAAGCAAAAACCACTGATTTAAGTCTGCTTAGATCCGCTTAAATCTAACACAGCCTTAAGACTGAACTAAAGTCAAGTACTTTTGACAAACATATGTACTATCTTCTTTGATCTGCAATTCCAAATTTCTGGTAGAATTCATCCGAAGACCTTCCTTCAGACAGAAGAAAATGCCCAATGATTGCTTTAGCTAATGGAAAATGAGAAGATGGTCCTTGCTTGCATTAAAAACATTGATGAGTGGCTAGTTTAGTAGTGTATCAGCCATCAGGGCATCAGAATTTTCTTCTCTGAGCTAGATGGTGATACCAAAAATTTCCCTCTTACAACTCTTGTTTTCCTTTTGCTCATAATTGCAGCTTATTAATATTTTCAATGTTGTAAGTTGTCAATCATGGTCATGCATTTTATTATCATGTCTGAACTTGAGTATTCTTTGTTGCAGTTCCAATTGGAGTTGTTGCATCTTTCAGAAAAATGAAGAAGCTTACAAAAGACATGTCATTGATTGCCAAGGCACTAAAGGAATCTGCTCTTCTTGTAAGTGGTTAAATTCTTCTGAAAACATTTTTTGAATTATGTCTGTTGGTAATGCCAAGTATTTTTACTTTGGTTTCTAACACAGTTTCTATCCATCATTTTGGCTTTATTTTGGAACCAATTTCCTGTATTACTAGCCAGTGTGTTCCTGCTGACTGCAGGTGGTCAGTCCTAATGGGAAAAGGGTTAAGCGGCTTCATCCTCTTCCAATAGCTGAAGTCAAGGATTCAATGGTACTATTGTAATTATTGTAGTATATTTAAACAACCTGTTATTCTAGAACGATTTTGAGTCTTGTTCTTGTCAGGTATGCACTGTATTAGTGGAGAATCTACCAGATGATCATTCAGTTGAGAACCTTCGTCGAGTGTTCGGTGAAGCTGGAAAGTATGCATCTTTCATATAATCTTCCATTTCTTTCAACATAATTATAATTGTATTTCTACTCACTATTTTGTGCTTCTGAATGCTAGCATAAAGAATATAACTATCCGTGACCCACATGATGTCATAGATCCTAAAAAATGCACGGTTGCAGAGAAGCTGATGAGTGGGAGGGTATGGTTGTTCTTTCTCTTTTCCCTGTATGAGATTTTATTATATTGATAATGATACCTTGTGAATTGTTGGAATTGTAATTTTTGAATTTGAATTCATGATAGTCTTTCATATTTGATGCCCAAATGTTAATATACATACATTTGAAGTCTTGCCATTAAGATTTATGTAAACTTCTTTGCACAGAGAATTTATGATATCTTATTTATTACTATTCAGTTTTCCCTGTTTTCATATGTTACATGTTCATTAAATTGATTTTATAGTATAGTTTTCTCCAAATGCTGAAGTAGTAGCTTGTACGTCGTACCTATATGAAGAGTTAAATAAGAATGCAAAACATGCTAGAAACACCACTTAAATAGTACTCCCTCTGTCCCAAATTATCTGTCCTTTTAGAGAAAAAAATTTGTCCCAAATTATCTGTCACTTTAGGATTTCAATACACATTAATTATATATTTTAGGTATATAAGAGAAAAAGTAAGAGAGAGAGTGTAAAACTTGAATAACGTGTAAATAGCTAATGGTGGGATAAATAAAGAATAAGAATATTTGAGGTATATAATTTATTTTTTCCATAAAAGTGAGGCTATGTAGTAGGTATCTTAATTTGTGTGAAAACATGTAAAATGACACTTAATTTGGGACAGAGGGAGTATATACTGTACTTGAAAAGATATAAATCTCTCTCTCTCTCTCTCTCTCTCTCTCGTACGTCGTACCTATATGAAGAGTTAAATAAGAATGAAAAACATGCTAGAAACACCACTTAAATAGTATATACTGTACTTGAAAAGATATAAATCTCTCTCTCTACACATATATGGAGAGAGGTGGTCTAAATTTGGAAAAAGTATGAATCTATGGTTATTCTTGTGCAGTTTGTTTCTATTATTGGCCTCATCTGCCTAACTAATATTACTCGTTTTATGTGAAGTTACATGCTCTTGTGGAGTATGATACTGTGGAGGCCGCTGATAAAGCAGTGAGTGTGAATTATATTCCCCATTTGTATTGCACATCTATCTTCCACTAAATTCTAGAAATTATTTTCTTTTAGATGTAGCATTGACTGATGATTTGATTTAGGTAGCCACGTTAAACAATGAACAAGATTGGAGATATGGATTGAGGGTTAAGCTTCTCAAAAAAGTGGTAATTGGTTCATTTTGCCACCTTTGTCATTTTGGCCATCGAAATATTTATATATTTGCATTTTATCTTATGGACTCTTGGTTTTCTTTTGATCTATTAGAATAATCCAGGGCAGAAGAAGAAAGTGTGGAGAGAGTCGGAGCCTGAGAAGACCAGCAGTGTTCAAACATCTGAAGCCCCTGGGGTTGAGGGAAATCACAATTCAAGTGAACAGCACGATGATTCACACGATGAAGAGGTACATCTTTGGAAAAGTGGGTGATAAGACCAAAATTGTAATATTAAAAAAAAAAAAAAATGGGACCAAAGCGTGCAGACCAAAAATACTGAGAGGCCACTCATATGGGACTAAAATGCAATTTTGCACATTCATATTGACCAAAAGTTTTTTTTTTCCTTTTTCTTTGTGCTGCTTTAGGATGTTGTAAGAGAGAAAAATGGGGTGCATTTGCCTAAAGATCCTAAAGATAAGAATGGACAGAAAGGCAGAAACAGGGGACATGGAAGGAGACCGAAATACCATGCGACAGATGGACATGGTAATTGTAGAAGTTACTCATTACGATTTTCTACCGAATATTTTGTTTCGGTTTCTTTAAAGTAATTTTTAATTTTCAGGCCATCATGGAACGCAATACTCCAGCCACGGGATTGAACCATCTAAGCCGCCACCAGGCCCAAGAATGCCTGATGGAACCAGAGGATTCGCAATGGGAAGGGGCCGTCCTCTGGCTTCTAGCTGAATAATTATTTTCATGGCCAATGGCAGTTCTTGGCGGTCCAACATATTAAGGGTCCTAGGTGAAATTTAAAATAGGGGCCATTTTTTTACGTAAAGAAACCATGTATCATAAAAATTTATTTTCTTAATGTAAAAATAATATATTAAGTATTTATATGTTTTTCTCTTACATAGTTATTATAGATAGATAAAATCACAAATTAACTTTTTTTTCAAAATTCAATATTTAAAATTATTGATTCAAGTAAATAGATTTAAGTATATTAACTATGAAACGTTCAAATCACCAAGTGACAAAACGGAGTTTACATAACATGAACAAAGAGAATTTTACCAAAATGTGTATTGTATTCAAATCAGGAAAAGAGAAAAAGGAATTTATTTTTCGTAATTATCCGACTGTAATGATTATTATATAATGTATATATAGTTTTAGGTAATATTTTTTTCCGTTGCAATCAGATACACTTACGGAAATGATATAAACATTATATAATTTATTAATTTGAAAGAACCTATATGCACATTATCATTTTAAGTTATTGAGGCCCCTCTTGGGGCTTTAGGCAACATGTTTCGGAAGTAAAAATATTCGTATGTGTCCACAATATTACTATCTAAATCATTATGAGTAACTTTGTTGCCTTTTGACACGGTGTAATATGTAAAATAACTTGTAATTGAAGGTGTAGTCGATAAGTTATAGTGCGTTGATCTGTAAGACACGCAAGAGAAGTTGTGTAAATACAACTTGTATAATAATTAATTTTGTCAAAATCATTTTATCATGCTTAAACTGACATATTATATTTAAAGTTACTCAATTAATTTACAAAGTTTTTTTTCAAGAAAGTATAGTCGTTCTGTTTCCTGGACTGATATATTTGGTGGAAATATGATTTAATAATTTATTATATATAAGATTATTTATCTTATTGAGTAGACATACTTACACTTAGGGCTGTCAATGGGGCGGATTTCAATCCGGATTCGATCCGAATCCGGCCCGATTTATTAGGATAATTGTCCGATTAGTGATCCGATGGACCTGATCCGATTAAGAAGATCCGTAATCCGAATTATATGGAGCGAATATGGATCTAGGCTGATTCGATCCGTTGCATATCCGTATCCGATATATATTACTATATGTTGTTTATATATTATGTATTTAAATAAAAATAAAAATAAAACTATCTATGTTCCACTAAAATCTTTTACTATATTAAAAATTATTTTTGCAAATAAATGCATGAGAGATGTTGGTGGACTGACAAGATAACTAATTGGGTCTACAATATATTAATTTATACTATTTAATAAGAAAAATCAAACCATAATCATTCATCCTTCAATTTTTATCTTCTCTTCAATATTGAGTTTTCTTCTTCTTTGTCCCAGTTTATATCTTTTTTACTTATATTTTTGTTTATTCTTTTGTTCTAATTTTTATCGTTCATATTTGTCCATCATATTCCATCTTCTACAATTTTTAGGCAATAGTTTCGATGAAGTAAGTAAAATTTTACATTTTTAATTCATGATGGTGAAATCTGCAAGTGATTTGGAGGAAAATGGAAAAAAAAAATTTGCTTGCTAAATGGATCCGGATAATTTATCCGGATCCGGGATATCCGTCGGATTCGGATCCGGTTGCTAATATTCCAGATCCGAGCGGATTCGGATCCGGATCCGGATAGAAAAAATGGAAATCGGACTCGGATCTGCCCTGATCCGGTCCGAGTCCTACCCATTGACAGCTACTTACACTTGGTCAATATATTTAGTCATCTAGTAGTAATTTAGTCTAAAGTATTGCTATAAAATAAAAATAAAAATTGACAACTACATATTTGTTTTGAGTACATAATAAAAAATAGAAAATATTCGTCAAATTTGCAACAATTGTGTTGGCCCCAAAATAGGGTATGAACCGGAATATCTTATTGCTAACGTGGATAGAATTCACCATCCCTGATTTTTCGTCTACAAATGTTTATGGATACAAAATATTCAAAATTCATATATGATTAATGCAATTACCCACTTATTGATAGCGTATGCATTCATCACTGATCAATTTTTACCTTTTTTACTCTACAGGGTTTAATCCCCTTGAGAGTCTAACATATTAAATAGGAACTTTTCTCTAACATGAATTTAAATTTGGGTCGTCATTTTAGAGATACTAGTCTCGACCACTATATTAATTATTTGTTGTTTTTTTTTTCTAAAAAAAAGAATAGCGATATATGCAGCCCGTAAGTAATTGTTGGGTGACAAAACCACTTAAGGGTCTATTTGGAAGAGATTTGGCTCGGTTTTCACGTGCTTTTGTTTCGAAAATTTATTTTACATAGTTTCGATGAACCCTTTGAAACCTATTTGTATTGAGTTTGAATTTTGGCTTTGTGGTTTTGAAAAGTTGAAATCACATTTCAATTGTGTTTGGATGTTAGGGTTGGGGGGAGAGGGAGTATATGCTATGTGTCAAATTAATATTTAAATATAATTTTTATATGTGTTTTTGAATATGTTTGAGTTTAATTTTATGGGTTTATGATAACGCCGTGAGAACGTCGTTATTACCTATCTCTTTAAGCTCAAAACATCTTGTTTTGATTCGAGTTTTTGTGTGTCTTTGCGTGTTTTCGTGTCTTTTGTGCTTTTGGCCCTTTGTTTGGCCTTTGTTCGGTTTTTGTCTTTTTGTTCGTGTTTTGATCGTTTTCTCCGTGGTTTGTAGGTAATGACATCTTAGAGAGATTCGGAGTTGCGTATCAATGATGCGAGTCGCTCTACCCACCCCGCGAGTCAAGCTTGAGCTTCAAAGGAAATAGAACTAGTAGCAAATTGTACAAGAATGTAGATAGCTGCTCACTAGAACTTGCATAAATATTTCATGGATGATCCAAATGAGCTGAATTTTGGATATGTCATAGATGAGTGAGTTAGCTACGCTACGGACTTTACGGATCTGCATTCGGAGTTCGGAATCAAAAGATATGCTGCTCGGAAGGAAGTGCGGCAGAAAGCTCGCGGCCGCGAGGTTCAAGCTCGCGGCCGCGAGGTTTTGGCAGAAAGTTTCTGCCCAGCTCTCGCGGCCGCGAGGTTCAGGCTCGCGGCCGCGAGGCCTGCTCTGTTTTTCAGCGTGTTTAGAGGGTGCTTTTTGTACTTTGCCTTGTATCTCCCACTTGTAAATTCCAACTTCTTTTGGGGACTTTTTGGCCTTAGTTGCCTTGTTTTGAAGGGTAACTTAGGCATGGAAAGTGGGTAGTTTGCTAGGTTAAAGGCTTGAAGGTTTATTCATTCAATTTTATTTCTACACTTTGCATTTTCTCTCTTGCCTCCCTTTTGAAGAAAAGAGAAGAACTCTCACTTGGACTCCCCAAAGAAGATAAAAAGGCATTGAGGAAGAAGTTGTTGAAGACCTCTTCACTAAGATTACTCTAAACTCTTTTACTTTGTTCATTTATATTGATGTCTTTTAATGTAATGAATGATTTATTATTGTTATGAGTGGCTAATCTCATTTATTCTATGTTTTTATTGATCCTATGTTTGGTTCTTGATTCTTGATTAAATGATGAGTTAATGGTTGTTGCTATGCTTGTATACAAGTGTTTGTTAAACTAGTTTGAGCCTTTGTCAACTTATGGATTAGCTAACCATAGGATGAAATGGATTGATCTTTAATTGCTAGACATAGTGGATTAAAGATTAGATTGAAAAACTAGGTTGTGATTTGATTTTAGGATAGAAATATACCTAGGTCATTTCATGTTCTAACAAGGTTTGGAGTTAATGCATCACTTAGGCTTAATCCTCTTAGACATAAATTGGATTAGTCTACTTTGGTAGGTTCCTACGCTATCGAAAGATACGTATGAATATTTTATGAAATCTTGAACAACAAACATGAGTGTGGTTGCCAATTGTTGAGTCGTTTGTCTTGAATTGAACTAGGTGACGTAAAATCGTAGAAGCCTTTACATATATTAAGTCAAGTGTTAGTTTCCTTAGTCACCTTAATTGAGTTGTAGTATCAAAACCACCATCACCTCACCAAACTCAACTTACAAATCTAAGTCGAAGTATCAAGACGTTAGTTGGTAATTAATTGAACAATTCCTCGTGGGTTCGACACTCCTTATCACTTTATTACTTGTAACGACCGTATACTTGCGCGTTTGCGTACTAGTATTTGGAGCGCAACAAGTTTTTGGCGCCGTTGCCGGGGAGTTGTAACGATTGTTTGCCAATTTATATTCTTGTATATCTTAACTTGGATTTGCTATTTACGTTGTGATCTTTGTCTTCCTAGGTACGATGGCCTACAATGATTGCTATCCAAGGTCAACCGAGGGACGATCACTTTGTTATTGTATGCATTGCATGGGGGAGAGCACAATCGCCGGTTGCCCAATGAGTCCAACTCATTTTCAATATGAGAATTCATTCATGGGTAATCATTATGAGCCGAGTCCCACTTACAATAGCTACAATATCGAATGGGGAGATAACCCGTATTATCCAAGGAACAATGAGTGGGGAGGTGGACCACACCCGAATATGATGATGACTACCCCGTTCATCCAACCGAACTATCATGAATATTCTCAACCTCCGGTAGAAGCAAAATCATCTTTGGATGAAGCATTCACTAAGTTCATGGAGCACACCACCAAATATATGGTTAACAATGATTCTAAATTGGAAGAGGTTTCCGAACAATTGGAAGAGGTTTCCAAACAGTTACAAGAAGACTCGGGGACATTAAGGGATCTTCAAACACAAATGGAGAAAATCTCACAAGCTTTAAGCATGAGACCCCCGGGAGCTTTGCCGAGTACAATTGAATCAGTTGCTCCTAATGAAAGCTTTAATGAACCGAGTGAAATGTTAGAAACAAATGGGCTTCCTACTAGAAATGAAGATCAAGGTGGATCGAAAGAGCTTGCGAGGGAAGAAAAATTCATCATGGATGAAGAGTTTGATCAAAAGGTCATCAAATGTTCTTATGTGGACCTGATTATTCCCAAAGAAGACAAATGGATCCACCCGAGCAAAGCAACGTGGATAATTATGGGTAAAGATTACAAGAGATTTGAACCGGGAGATAAAAGTTTTCGATTTGATATGAGGTTCAAATCCGTCCCAAAAGGCCGTACAATGGAAAGATTAAGGCGTGGGATGAATTTAAAAGCGAGGAGGCCGGGGCTTATACTTGATCCCGAAGGGATCCTATTCGATTATTGGCCACCCTAAAAAAAAAAAGGGAAGTTTCAAGTCGAGCTCACGACTATAAACAAGCGCTTCTCGGGAGGCAACCCGAGCCTTTTGCGTCTTCCTTTGTTTTTGTGTTTTGTGTTTTTGTGTTTTTGTTGTTCGTTTTTGTTTTCGTTTTGCGTTTTGTGTTGTAGGTAAGTGAGCACGCACGAAAGATTGAGGATTAACAAGCATAATTCGAGTGAGATCGAGCGAACGAACCATGCATTGCGAACGGCGTAAGGTGAGATTATGTTGAATTAATTGATCGAGTGGAAGGGGAAATTTTTCTGCCAACCCTCGCAGCCGCGAGCTTCCAGCTCGCCGCCGCGAGGATTTGGCAGAAACTTTCTGCCCGACCCTTGCGGCCGCGAGCTTCCAGCTCGCCGCCGCGAAGTCTGGGCAGAAAGTTTCTGCCCAGTTCTCGCGGCCGCGAGGTTCAACCTCGCGGCCGCGAGACATGTTTAAAAAAAAAAAAAAAATTTAAAAAACGGGTAATACATACAACCCTCCCTCACTTTCAAACACAACAACATCAAAATTCCCTCCATCTCTCAATCGCCTCTCACACTCCCTCTCATAAAACTCTCTCAATCTCTCATCTACTCACACAATCATCCATTCCTCCTTCACTCTCAATCATCCAAATCACCCAATTAACCCAAAAAGAGCAAAAACTTCACCCACATAGTACCAAATCCGAAAATTCACCCTAGGGGTTCGAAAATTGCAAGTTCTTCGATTCCAATCTGAAGGTAAGTGTGGCTAAACTCTTGGTATTGCTTGATTGATATTGTGTGGATTGGTATTGAGTTGATTTGGTATTGAATTTTTTTGGGTGGAAGCTCTTGTAAAATTTAAAGAGAATTAGTGAATTGAGGAGTGCACACAAGGTGTTTGATAAATTGCGTGTGAGAAATGTTTACCCTCTTTGCTATTTTTCAATTGTGGAGTTGTCGGGGTATTGGTTTATTGAGGTTGTGTAGTTGCAGCATAAGTTTGGGGGAATTTTGCGCATTTGAACTAAAAAGGGAAGAGTACGGGAAAGCAATGGAGCGTGCTCTCAACGCACGAAACCACTAAAGACGGGAGCAACCGCGGGATGCATACGAAAAGGGACGTTGGATTTAAATTTACGCAGTCCCGTCGGTTTAAATTGAGATTACAATGTTTTATTCTATTCTCGTCTTGCATTGGTTTTGTTACTAAATCTTGTGAGATATTGGCATGTTTACGTGTTTAAATGTATAACGTTTGCTCGTTGGACTTAATTAGAGTCGTGCTCACTCATTTATCATTTTGTTTTGTTTTGTTTTGTTTTGCTTGTGTTTTTGTTGTGTTCTTGTTTTTGTCGTGTCGTACCTTATTCCGTCATTCTCAATTCACACAATGGGGACATTGTGCATTTTAAGTTTGGGGGAGTAAGGTCGAGCTTGTTGCATGCTAGGTCGACCCGCCAAAATTTTTCAAATTCTTATTATTATTTGAACATGCTCTACAAAGTTCGAAGCACATTGGCTAAGGTTAGGTAATATTTAAAGTGGATAACGAACTTTAGCGATAATAGGTTCTAGGACTCCTTTTGCTTAACTTAGAATCCCTCCAATCCATAGCTTGAAATCTAAATGTAAAAAGAGCATAAATGGCCTAAGTTTGGGGGAGTAAACCCTTTTCGAGAATGAAAGACCTTTGAACACCTAACTTTTAAAAGAAATGAGTAGAGAAGTTGCTAAAATGTACGCACTTCTATGAGAGAAAAGAAAGGCTAAGCCTTCAATCGTTAGTATCCATTAATCATTTTTGATAATTACTCTATCTCATTAATCTAGTGCAAAAGTTGTAATAGAAGAAAAGAGTGTGGTGCTAGTAGCCCACAAAAGCAAAATTGCATCAAGTTCGCCATTAGTGCTAATATCGTACTGTAATATTCTTGTAAAGCACAAAGTGCCTTGTTTCATTGTAAAAACAAGTGTGGTGAGAAAAGAGCTAGGAGCTAAAATCCTCAATTAATTCAAGAATAGGGAAAACACTCTTAAATTACCTATAACTTAGTCCCGTGAAGTGATTTGAGCGTTAAGTTTGCAATCTACGGCTACGAGAGATTCTTTGATAAACATTAGAAGTCCATGCAAATAGAATCGATGATTTTGACCTATCGGGAATTATTCACTTAAGATGGAATCTAGCCAAAAGCCATCACACACACATGTGGAGCTTGTTTAAATAATAATTTGAAAGTGTTAAGTTTTAGCATTTCGATCTTAAGTATGCTTGTTTTGTTCTTGTTTTGTTTTCTTTGCTCGAGGACGAGCAAGTGTTTAAGTTTGGGGGTGTTGATAACGCCGTGAGAACGTCGTTATTACCTATCTCTTTAAGCTCAAAACATCTTGTTTTGATTCGAGTTTTTGTGTGTCTTTGCGTGTTTTCGTGTCTTTTGTGCTTTTGGCCCTTTGTTTGGCCTTTGTTCGGTTTTTGTCTTTTTGTTCGTGTTTTGATCGTTTTCTCCGTGGTTTGTAGGTAATGACATCTTAGAGAGATTCGGAGTTGCGTATCAATGATGCGAGTCGCTCTACCCACCCCGCGAGTCAAGCTTGAGCTTCAAAGGAAATAGAACTAGTAGCAAATTGTACAAGAATGTAGATAGCTGCTCACTAGAACTTGCATAAATATTTCATGGATGATCCAAATGAGCTGAATTTTGGATATGTCATAGATGAGTGAGTTAGCTACGCTACGGACTTTACGGATCTGCATTCGGAGTTCGGAATCAAAAGATATGCTGCTCGGAAGGAAGTGCGGCAGAAAGCTCGCGGCCGCGAGGTTCAAGCTCGCGGCCGCGAGGTTTTGGCAGAAAGTTTCTGCCCAGCTCTCGCGGCCGCGAGGTTCAGGCTCGCGGCCGCGAGGCCTGCTCTGTTTTTCAGCGTGTTTAGAGGGTGCTTTTTGTACTTTGCCTTGTATCTCCCACTTGTAAATTCCAACTTCTTTTGGGGACTTTTTGGCCTTAGTTGCCTTGTTTTGAAGGGTAACTTAGGCATGGAAAGTGGGTAGTTTGCTAGGTTAAAGGCTTGAAGGTTTATTCATTCAATTTTATTTCTACACTTTGCATTTTCTCTCTTGCCTCCCTTTTGAAGAAAAGAGAAGAACTCTCACTTGGACTCCCCAAAGAAGATAAAAAGGCATTGAGGAAGAAGTTGTTGAAGACCTCTTCACTAAGATTACTCTAAACTCTTTTACTTTGTTCATTTATATTGATGTCTTTTAATGTAATGAATGATTTATTATTGTTATGAGTGGCTAATCTCATTTATTCTATGTTTTTATTGATCCTATGTTTGGTTCTTGATTCTTGATTAAATGATGAGTTAATGGTTGTTGCTATGCTTGTATACAAGTGTTTGTTAAACTAGTTTGAGCCTTTGTCAACTTATGGATTAGCTAACCATAGGATGAAATGGATTGATCTTTAATTGCTAGACATAGTGGATTAAAGATTAGATTGAAAAACTAGGTTGTGATTTGATTTTAGGATAGAAATATACCTAGGTCATTTCATGTTCTAACAAGGTTTGGAGTTAATGCATCACTTAGGCTTAATCCTCTTAGACATAAATTGGATTAGTCTACTTTGGTAGGTTCCTACGCTATCGAAAGATACGTATGAATATTTTATGAAATCTTGAACAACAAACATGAGTGTGGTTGCCAATTGTTGAGTCGTTTGTCTTGAATTGAACTAGGTGACGTAAAATCGTAGAAGCCTTTACATATATTAAGTCAAGTGTTAGTTTCCTTAGTCACCTTAATTGAGTTGTAGTATCAAAACCACCATCACCTCACCAAACTCAACTTACAAATCTAAGTCGAAGTATCAAGACGTTAGTTGGTAATTAATTGAACAATTCCTCGTGGGTTCGACACTCCTTATCACTTTATTACTTGTAACGACCGTATACTTGCGCGTTTGCGTACTAGTATTTGGAGCGCAACAGTTTAATAAACTTCATCTGAAAGAGTTTTGACTCAATTAAAATCGGGGCCAAAACTTTTCCAATTACTACCTAAGTAAAGTAATTACACTTGTTACTTATTAAAAAAAAAGTTCTGATTCGTATTTATAAAAATACAATTTTTAAACTAACATTCCTTACAATTTGACGATATATGTGGTGTTTTTTTAAATAAGCTAAACAATAAAGTGTATCATTTTCGGAAGGCCGAATTGCAGAAAACGTTCAAAACTAATCAATGAAAACAAGAAATATACTAATTAAAAAAAATATTACTTTAAGTCAAATCAAAGGAGCGTAAAAGTAGAATATTGTTTGAGAAAAACAATTATTTATTTAACTTTTGAGCAAATTGAGACAAAAAATACTAATTTTGACAAGTTTTAGACAAACAACACTTGAAAACGAAAGAAATCCAATAATTTTTCGTTTTGTATCTGTTAATTGCGTCCTAGGCGGGCTCCTTATCACTTTTCTTCACGCACTGTGCACCAATTTTTTTTGTGTACTCAAATTGAAAACTCAGTTAAGATTTTTCTCGTTGATTTCGAGATCCAGCAATTCATTCCCTCTCAGAACACCAGTTATATGTCAAATGTGCGTAAGGTTAAACATATACGCGCAAATACAATCCCTAATTGGTGATGCCTGTTGAGAATTAGGGTTGTACATAAATAATATTCATTCATAGTCATGCAATCTAATTCATTATATACAAAAAATAATTGTAATAATTTCGCGCTCATAGGGTTTCCTCTTCAAAGTTTTTCTCGTTCAGGGCTTCTGACATCGCGTTTTTCATTTGATTGTTGGAAACTCATTCGCCGTTCCTATTTTGATCACAAGGTAAATGGGGTTACTGTGATTTAAGATACTGAGATATTTTTGCTTATGATTGTTGGGGGTTTTCAAATAACCAACTAATAATTCTTGCAACTGCTTTTTGTTGGTATAGTTAATTGAATCACGGGTCTCAAGACATGGGACGCGTGAGAGGCGTGGATTTTTTAGAGTCCGAGCCATGGATGAGGTATTAATGGACTCACTCCATTCTTTCTTTCTTATGTGGTTTCATTCATGGATTAAAACTTAATATTAGTTAAACATTTCTGGAACTCTTCGAAATTTTTTGAAAAACATTTGGAAAAATCCTAAATCAAAGGAATACAGAAACTAATTTTTGTATTTTCGTTTTCGATTGACTCAAGTATATATTCATGGTTTCATTGGATGTTTGATTGCTACACTCGCTTGTGAATAATATAATAATAATAAGAAACCCATTTTTTGTGCTATCTATTATTAGTTGGAGGAGAAATTGGCTCGAACCCTGAGTCGATGTCACCTGGAATAACCTGTCCCTTGACGGCAAGGGGAAAAGGCCGTCCCTGTGTTAATTATTGCTGTTGTGTAAAATTACTGGTGTTCTCCTTAATCGATTAAATTGACTTCAAACATAATACAAACATTGTTTAAAACTTGTATGACAATGTATTGATAATTTTGTCGCACAATTCATGGATTGGTGCTTTTTTGTAAGGAAATGTTGGTTTAACGGCTAAATATAGTAGATTATAGGGAGTAGTGGCATTCGAGACAAAAGAGGGATAAAAATATCAATTATATCTGAATATCCATTTGCAGCTATGTATCTATGTTGATGTGCAAATCTAACCGTGCTCATTTTCTCAAAGGGTGATGACGAATCTTTCTGGTTGATTTAAAATATGTAAACTCTATGTTGGAAAAACTTTGGAGTCTTGGGGTAGTTACTCTTTGGCAAGGTGGACTAAATTATTATAGGATAGTTGGTGAATTAAATTTTTGTGTTCTAAGTTTTCACTGATTTGGGTTGTTTTCATTAAGCATGCAAGTAATGGGTTTTGTTTTTTTATCCAGGATTCAGTGGGTGATTTCTCATTCAATGACTGGGGTGATAGTAATAGATCTTCTGAGTATATGTTTTCATCAAGCGAAGGTGAAGAGAGTGATGGGGAATTTTTACAGCCAATAACTGATATTGATTTGCCTACCTCAAAAGAGCAGTCACTTACAGCTAATGATTCCATAACAGTGTCGGCTCATAGGCTTGGGATGCTTGCCAGAACACGGAAGAAAAGAAAGTAAAATCACAATAGCAATTGTATCATATATCTATTAGATTTCAAAATTAAATTTGACCAGGAGGCTTTCATTCTCTCAAAACAAAATAAAAATTGTGCACTTGATACTTTGAAGCAATCTTCTGCATTTGTAGTCATACATGCAAACGCTCATGCAATAACACACATGAAGATCTCTTATTTGTGTGCCATGATAGGTTATGTTTCAGTCAGTAACTCTCTTTTGTTCTGTGTTTCTTTGTTGGTTTAGGCTTGCAAAGACAAAATAGAATAGACTTTGTTTAAGAAGACACGACTTATTTCTGTATAGTAGTAGCTCAATTTCTAAAATCTCTGCTTGCAGGACTATGTTTGGAGTTATGAACAATGTCGGACTTATGTCATTCTCAACTATCCTTCTTTTACTTGTGGATCAGAGTGCATGGAGAATTGTGAGATTGCCTCTTGCCCCATTTCATTTTATGCGGCCTTTTCTGATATCTGTGGTATTGGTATCTTGCGTTGGCTATGTTTGTGTCCCATTATTCCGTCTTTTAAAGCTCCGATCCATAACTAGGAAAGAAGCACCCACTCAACACTCTTCCAAGAAAGGAACCCCTACGATGGGTGGACTGTTTTTTATACCAATTGGTCTACTTGTTGCCGAACTTGTGCTTGGTTTTTCTTCCATTGATGTTTCTGGGGCTGTTTTAGTAACTACTGCATTTGCTGCAATTGGGCTACTGGATGATTTCTTGAGTATCAATGATAACAACAATGGTCTACCTGGATGGATGAGAATTTTGTTGGAGGTGAAGCTTCTGTGTTGGTTAGAGATTCTCTGTTGTTTATTATATAGATTATGCTTTTTATTTATCATTGCTCTAATCGCAATTTTTAATGCTGATTAGGTAGCTGTTGGTGCAGGGTTCTCCTATTGGTTATACTCAACGGACATATCAACACCCTACAGCATGTATATCTTCTAGTAACTAATTTTATCAACTTTTTTTAAGGTTAACTCACATATCTATTCTTATATTGCCGAATTTCAAGCGGATGTCTGCTTCAGTTCTAACTTTCATCAACCTGTCAATTTTACATTATGTTGTCCTGAAATGTAATGAACTCAACCTAATTATCATAACCTATTATGTAAATATAGCTACCTTACTAGATTTGAAATATTCATCAACATCTTTGAAAATTAATTATGTAAGTCGATATTCATTTGTGAAAATGTAGTCGGAAGTTTTGCTTGCATATTGTCTTCAATCATCGAAATAAACAAGGCCTCAAGTTTCATGCAGTAGAATCGATAATTGACTGTAGCAAATGACTTTATCTGCTCTAATACTTATGTGTAAACCTATGTCAGGAAAATGGTGGTTCCTTTACCTGCACCTTTTGGCCTTGTTTGCCTCGGAAAAATATACCCAGTTTTGTCTTCATTCTGTTTTGTTTCAATGGCAAACGGGGTCAATTTAACCGATGGGCTTGATGGATTGGCTGCGGGAACTGCTGCATTAGCATTTATTGGAATGTCAATTGCTGTTCTTCCAATATGTTCTGGTCAGATTCCAAATCCAAAATTAGATTTGTTTATATAGTTTGCATTTTGCAAAAGTTATTTTGTTCTATAGCACATTTGTTGTCAAATAATTCCTGACTTCTAGATCCTTCAACCAATATCAGACCTTGCAGTATTTGGAGCATCAATGGCAGGAGCATGTGTTGGTTTTCTTTTTCAGAATCGGTACAAGGCATCTATATTCATGGGCGACACTGGAGCATTGGCTATTGGTGGGGCTCTTGCTGCAATGGCTTCTTGTACAGGAATGTTCTTCCCATTGTTCATTTCATCAGGAATATTTGTCTTGGAAGCACTTTCAGTTATCATGCAGGTATTAATTACTTTCTTTCAATTTAAGCTTTTCTTACTTTTTTCACCTTCATGCTCTTAAACAATTTGAAGGTATGTTAAGGTACTGAATTTAAGTTTTTTTGGAAACACTTGAAAATGTTATAAAATTGAAGAAAAACACTAAGAATGATTTAAAATATGAAAACATCATATTGGTAAAACTGAGTCTATATTATGTACATTATTTATTTGACCAAATCACCAGACCTTTTTTTTTTTTGGTATTATGAAAATAATACACTGTCATCTGTTAAAGCATGCTAATAGTTAAACAGCTAAATGTCTATATATAGATCTCGACTTGGATGAATGTTACTATATTTATAATTCTATTCTTGTATCAATAATAATTTCATAAAATATTTCTAATATTAAGTGTCCAAAAGAAATTATGTTCTTATATCCTTAAAAAGATTAAAAATTTAGTTGCAAAGTTATTCAAAAGGAAGATAATTTCCAATAAACTACAAGGTAAAAGAAAGAGTTTTAAGGAAAGCGAAGAGTTTATAAACTACATTCTGTATCTGTTTTTGTTTCCCTAGATACGAAAAAAAATCCATGTTGTTGGTGGAAACATATGAAAATTTTAATCCATTCCCTCCACCCCCAAATCAAAGAAATTGGAAAAAAATAATTACTTGGTTTTTTTGTTGTTACTTGTGATTCTCATTTCATTGAACCTGACAAGAGAGTTATATTCTAGGTTTCGTTCTTCAAGGGATCCAAATATTTTGGGCGAAGAGGCTTCCGATTTTTTAAAATGGCACCTTTCCATCATCACCTTGAGTTAAGTGGAATTAAAGAACCAACAATCGTTGGTGCTGCTTATGCTGTCACGTCTGTGTTGATCTTATGTGCGGCATATCTCGGCCTTACTTCAGTATGATTTACAAGTGTGCTATAGATACCTGTTAAATGACTAGTTGATGATATACTCTTGCAATTCTTTATTCATTGAAATGCCATTTTCTTGTCTATTTGGCATGATGAATTTTTTTTTGTTAAAAAGGTAGTTAGATAGTGAAGAATTCATATTTAGTAAGCGATTGATTTTGTTTAGGTCGACTACATTTTGGTCATCATTTTCCTCGTGTTGCATTCACGTGTTCATGTATATAGTGTATTTACAAAATAGTTTTTCCAATGTTTGCACATGGATGGATTAAATTAATCCCGATTTTGATACTGTTAAGAAGTAAAAAGACACGGCACGGACAATGACGGAAAAAGTCGCATTTCTATAAATTTTCTCTGCAAATGTGATGATCACAACATTTATCCTCTTACTATTATGCATGATGTGATGAATAAGACGTGATATTCAAACGTGTTTAGTTTGCATCTTTCAGGTTCAGATTTAGATTTGTTTGGAGAAAACACGCATATTTCAAGAATTTTTATTTTAATTTTTTAAATTATAACAATCTATTTCTTACTAGTAAATGTCAATTTGCCTCTTGTAAAATGCATAATGTTCTCATTGTGATTTGAAGAAGAGCATTTTACCCCTTGTGAAAAATTTAAAGAATACCTCCTTCGGTCAAAGAATGTAATTCATTCGTCAAAATTAATAGTGGGCATATAAAGTGTTTTTGTAATGTTGGGGAGGTCGCATTTACCTTAATATAGGAGGCAAAGTGTCACATTTATTGTAACATAGAGGCATAAAGTGTCATATATAAGAGGGATAGTTTTGTCAATTCATATTCTTATTAAGTATGTGTGAAACTTTTATAAGATTATAGGAGTGTAATTATTGCTCTTTTAAAAATAATAGGACGATAAATTGAACATTAAACAAATCACACGGGGTAAATTGGCATTTAACTCTATTTCTTACGTACCTGCCAATTTTCGTGAATCTTTTAAAAGGAATAAAGAGAACTAGATGAAAACTGCTATCTTTTGAAAAAAAAATTATGATAATAAGAAAACAGGAAAGTTAGGAAAAAAACTACTCTTTCCTTTTCCTTTTGACCCAATTGTAGTACTATATCACAACTCACAAGTCACAACAAAGAAAATTTTTGATCCTGATGTACTATTAATTTGTACAACATTCATATACCATGTGTAAATAATTCTTTCAATTTCAGATACTGTAGTACCATAGTTTTCAAGGAATTTTCGGAGTATCTTTTTCCAAGTTTTTGTTTATAGGATGAGAATGAGTGAATGACATTTTATAGCAGAACTATTTTTCCTTAACAAAAGTTATGAATCATACACACTGACTGCTACACGGATTCACAAACAAAAGTAATTAAAACACCTAAAAAAGGAATTGAAAAACTCCGAGAAGTTTGCCAATTTTCAAATCTTCCCATTTTCATTTCTCACACTTTCTATACGTATCCTTATTGTTGGCAATTAACTTACCCCACTTTCTAAGCGATTTCGTAATCACTCTTTGATAAACTGTAATTGGTAACATAATATTTTGATTAATTCCAGTTAGATTTCTTAGTTCGGTTGTGATTGAATAGCATGTTTGTGTTAGATATTATTGTCTTTGCACTCTAATTTTATCATCTATTAATTGAGATATATGTTTATGTGTTGTATTGCCAGAAATATGGTATTCTTTAGCATAGCGCTTAATTATATAAGCATATTTGGGGTGAATTTTTTGGCTAGCTAGTTGCATTTACATTTACAGCTTTCTGACATTGCTCAATGTTTATACAATGTGACACTTGGCCCTTTCGTGAGGGATGGAGAAATTGTTTTTGCGATGACACTTTCATTGTTGGTGTTGCGGGTGGTCTTACTTTTGTTTATTATGATAATTTGAAATAAATAAAGTGACAAAAGACTGTTTCAGAAATATAATTACGGAACTCCCCTGGCTACAAGTTTTAGTAAAAATATACAATATATAAGGGAACCAACTAAGAAATGGCGTTTTTGTAACTTTTAAAACGTTGTTGCTGTAAATTCACTTATTAACCTATTGTGAAGTCATTATTTTGCTTATGGTACTTGAAATTACTCAACTCATTTTTCTATTTTGTTGAAAAGGCAGATTGTCTCGCTGACTTAGGAATACAGCCAGGTGGCATGAAAAAGAAAGCTTTCCTAGTTTATATGCAGCACAGGACAGCACAGGACAGGATGAGATGCAAGGTAGTTATACTCGTGGGCGAAACTGTTAATTAGTTCATTTGCCTCGTGATTATGATATATGAAGATACGTAGTGGAAATGGAATGGGGTACGTAACTTTTGTATTCAGAGTCTTCAGGCTCTTCCATCTTACGAAGAGATAATTGTTCTTTACATCGATCATGATTTTCACTCTTACAATGAAATTATATATGTATGAACTTTGGATAATTGTAATTTTACCACTATATATATCTCTTCTTGTTAAAACTAAAGTACTAACCTTAACCTGCTTCTTCTCTTCTCTTATCTATTCCAACCAATAGTACTCGCAGAAAGAGAAAGGGTGGTCGTAGAGGAAGGAGACTCTAAGCTTGCGTTTTTATTTACCAAATCCATTGAGTCTTCTGTCTGTAGCAAAGGTGGTCTTGTTTTTGTTTTGTTTTTAGTTCTAGTCTGTACTGTCTAGTTGAAAATGTTTTTTTCAGAATCTCAATGAGAAAAATGTTAATTTTTTTTCTGTCATTCTTAAGTTTTTCTGACTTGATGGACCTTTATTTGAGCCTTCATTTCTTGTTCATGCTCAAAATCTAATTCTACTTTGTTCCTTTTTCCTTGATATTTCTTGCGGTACTGTCAATAGCTCTGAGGATAAGTTAAGATTTCTGTCTGGAATTTATTTTTGGAATCTTAAAGAATATATAATACCTTCCCTAAGTTGACTGCAATATTTGATAAACTTCATCGTCTATCAGGAACTTATGTCACTTATTGCAATATATAATTAGACAATCCTTCATACTATATTGTAACTTGTCCTATACTTCTGTTCCTGCAAATTTTAACAGAAAATAACCATTGAACAATTGTTGTTTATTCTAGTGAATACTTTTCTCATGTCAGCAAAGAATATTGAGAGAATTTCTAACTAACCTCACGTATGCATGATATTGTTATTTATCAAAACCTTTAAAGTACTATTTATCAAAGAATATAATTAGACAATCCTTCATGCTATATGATATTGTTGTTTATTCTAGTCTACTCCCTCCGTTTTTTCAATTTATCGCTTTGGCAAAAAAAATTGTTTACTTTTATTAATCGTTTTAGGATTACAATGTAAAATTAATGTTCTTTTACCAAACTCTCCTTACTAAATGACTATTTATGACATTTCGTATTTTCTGTGCAATTCTCCAAAATGATAAATAAAATAAAAAACGTACAGGAGTAGAGTAAAATATAATAATAACAAGCCAGAATTTCTTTTAAACAAAGTTCAGGACGCTTTCTAGTAACTTGTTCTAAATTTAGAGCTTACATGTAATAAGTCCGAATGTTTGGAATTATAGGTAATTTACTTTACAAGAGTCTGTTTTCTTTTTCAAACTCCTGAAGGGTGCAAGTGTAATTTTCATATTTATTCTCGCAGAGTCTGTATTCGGTCACATATTTGTCTTCGAGTTTCATAATTTGTGCAGGAGTGGTAGAAATATAATCTAAAAAAAGTTACACAGTAGTGATTTATATCTGCAATAAGGTTACACTTCTATCAGGCATTCCTATGGAAATTCAGAAA
Source organism: Penstemon barbatus (assembly GCA_003313485.2). Taxonomy (NCBI): domain Eukaryota; kingdom Viridiplantae; phylum Streptophyta; class Magnoliopsida; order Lamiales; family Plantaginaceae; genus Penstemon; species Penstemon barbatus. The sequence goes on from CM064877.1 coordinate 1,061,653, forward strand.
ATGACGTGTCATATGAATAAGAAAAAGGACCACGGGGTCAGCCCTGGACTAAATCCACTTACATGACTTGAGACTAACTCGACCTCAAAAACTAACTTTCAAAGTGAGAATTGCTCAACATCTTACAAGATGAATTTAACTATTGTTTTTAACTTTTAACACTCTCAAATCCAATCAAATGGAAAGTTCTAACTCAATGCTAGCTTATTTTAACCATCTAATTACAAAATGTTTTTGATAAGTATATCCTTATGGTTGGTTGCATTCATGTTATCCAATATAAATAAAAATACAATACACTTATTTTTTGTTTAAAAATTCATTAGATTGATATACATAATTTGCACGATTTAGGGGTGCACATTGTTAGTCCCGTGGTCAATGAAGACATGCTCCCACCTGCTAAAGGAGTGGTTATGGTTATGTGGTCTTTATTGACTACGTAGCAGTCAATAAGCACAAATGAATCGTACACAATTATTTAGCACATACTGAATCGTGAATGACTAAGTGTAATTGATACTTTTCGTATTATCCACTCACAAATATTTGTATTGAACTTGTTTTTGTGATTTGTGAATGATATGTAAACTAGAAACTCGAAACTAGAATTAACCCATTCTACGACTCTCTTCTGTAATCCTCATTTTTCTTCACTTGTTTTTTGCCTTTCCCGTCTTCAATCCCTGCAATTCAAAGTCTCAACCTTTTTAGGCTACCCCCACCCCAAGAAACTCACCACCCCCCCCCCCCCTTCCCCCCTTTTTACAATTCAAACATTATAAAGCCACCCTAGCTAGCAAATAAATTCAGATTTGACCTTCCCGTTCATCATTCTTCTTTCTTCCCACTTTATGCAACCTTTTCTTCTCCCACAAATTAGAAATTGCAGTTGCCTGTATTGACCTGTGAATTTTCATCTATTTCTTGAATATCCAGAAGCAAATCACTTGAAAACTGAATCCCAATCCAAATCAACAAACCAAAAAACAGAGGAAAAAGAAATGGAGTTCACATATTCCACCATTGCACAATACATTCCATACCTCATCTCCTTGTTATCTCTTCTCCTTCTCCTCGAACAAATCTCGTACCTCAAGAAAAAACGATTCTTGCCGGGCCCAACTCTCGTTCTACCCTTCATGGGCAACGCCATTTCCATGGTCACAAACCCAACAAAATTCTGGGACCTTCAATCCTCAAACGCCAAGTCCACACCTTTAGGAATCTCCTGCAACTACATCATTGGACGCTACATAATCTACATTTACTCCACCGATTTATCCCACAAAATCTTCTCCAACGTTCGACCAGATGCTTTCCACCTCGTAGGCCACCCGTTTGGTAAAAAACTCTTTGGCGAACATAATCTCATTTACATGTTTGGACAAGATCATAAAGACTTACGCCGCCGTATTGCACCCAACTTTACACCCAAAGCACTCCAAACATATACAGAAATCCAACAAAGGATTATGATCAAACACCTGGCGTCCTGGTGCAAGAACTCCAATAAAAAATCAATTCCACTTCGAATTCTCTGCCGTGACATGAATTTGGAAACTTCCCAGACCGTTTTCGTCGGTCCGTACCTTAACGAAGATGCTCGTAATCAATTCAATAAAGATTACACTTTCTTCAACGTTGGATTAATGAAGCTCCCAATTGATTTTCCGGGTTTTGCCTTCAGGAAAGCAAGATTGGCCGTGCAAAGACTGGTTGAAACGCTGGCTAATTGTGCGGAGGAAAGCGAAAAGAAAATGAAATTTGGAGAAGAACCCACTTGCTTAATCGATTTCTGGATGCAAGAAAATTTAAAGGAATTGTCACAAAAGCCGTTTGAAAATAAATACAGAGAAATAGGGGGTCACTTATTTGACTTTCTATTCGCATCACAGGACGCTTCTACTTCTTCTCTACTTTGGGCGGTAACGTATTTAGACTCGAATCCTCTTGTTCTGGAGAGAGTAAGAAAAGAAGTGGCGAATTATTGGGTGCCGAAGACCGACGCCGTTTTAAGAGGGGAACATTTAAGGGAGATGAAATACACGGAGGCGGTGGCGCGTGAGGTTGTGAGGATAAGAGCTCCGGCGACTATGGTCCCACATATCGCCGGAGTGGATTATCCGTTGACGGAGAATTATACAATACCTAAAGGGACCATTGTCTTTCCCTCTGTGTTCGACTCGTCTTTTCAGGGGTTTACTGAACCGGACCGGTTTGACCCGGAACGGTTCATGGACGAGAGACAAGAGGACCGGGTTTATAAGAAGAACTTTTTAGCATTTGGGGCTGGGGCCCATCAGTGTTTGGGCCAGAGGTATGCTATTAACCATCTGATGTTGTTCATTGCTTTGTTTGCTACGTTGGTTGATTTCAAGAGGGATGAAACAGACGGATGTGATGAAATCGCGTATGTTCCGACCATTGTTCCTAAGGATGATTGCAGGGTTTTTCTTAAGCAGAGATGTAGACAATTTCCATCTCTTTCGTGACAGCAGGATTGCCATTAATTTTTTATTCTTTTGTTATTATTGAATTAGATGCAAAGTTGTCTGTCTTAATTATTAGAAATTAATTAATGTGTTTAATTTAGAATGTGTTGATGCTTAGGTTTACATAATTTTACAAAAATTAATTGGGTGGCGGCAAATATTGATGTAATTTCATTTAATGCATGTCCCTTTCACTCATTAATATATAAAGTGTTGAAATTTGGATCTTATTGTCAAATGTTGGAGTTGGACTGATAATTTTATCATGATATTGATCACGTACGAGGTGGCTTAGTTCATGGTCCCCAATATATGTGAACTTTTCTAATGCTATTTGATTTTAATTGGCGACTTTCAAAAAGTCTGAATGTAGTAGATTCTAGCAGTGAAAATGATATACTTACCAATGGTATGATGTAAATGAATAATATATTTGCCACTTCAATAGTTATGAAGCACATATTTAAAAATATATATTCACCTAAGAAGACCGAGGAGATCTAGCCGATGGCACAGCTGTGGGTCTGAGGCCCAGGTTATAGCTTCAAATCATATTAGAATTCACTATATGGATTGGGTTAAGTCTACTTACTTGGTTTGGGCCTAACTCAACCTCAAAATCTAGCTTGTAAGGTGAGGATTGCCCAAGACATTATAAGGTGGACTTAACTATTGTTTTCAACCAATGTGGGACAATTAATCTCAATACTCCCCCTTCACGTGTGGGCGGGCTGAATGTGTGGGTGAAACAAGTCCAACACGTGACATATTAAAGCCCAATATTTGCGAATTATTAACATGTGGGTAAGAGTCCAACACGCGGATTTGACCAGACCGTGTGGATCCCAACACGCGGATTTCCCAGACCGTGTGGGTGAAGAATAAATCCCATCATGCGCGCAAGGAAGAGCCCATCACGGAAGGAGGTGGCCCACTTCAACCTGAAGCTATGATACCATATTAGAATTCACCACATGGATTGGGCTAAGTCCGCTTACTTGACTTGGACCTAACTCAACCTCAAAAGCTAGCTTGTAAGGTGAGGATTGCCCAATACTTTATAAGGTGGACTTAACTATTGGTTTCAACCAATATGGGACAATTAGTCTCAATAAATCACATCTAAAGTGTGATGTTTTTTTAGTTTAATGTTAATGTTGTTAGTGAATATTCTATATAATTTGTTAGTTGTACATCATTTTATACTTCTGTGTTGGTTAATTTGCGAAAAAAAACCGAAAAAAACTCCAACAGATATTGTTCAGCTCCCACAATTAAATATATGGTCCTACATACATCCCCGATTTTACTATTAGTAGTCCCATATAGTAGTAAATTATCTTTGGGACTGAACTAAGAATTGGCATAAGTTTCTTTCTTTATTTATTATTTAAAACTGAAAAGAAAAAAAATACGTACTATCCCCTCTAGCCTATATTCATCCCTGATTTTACTATTAGTAGTCCCATATATCTTTGGGACTGAACTAAGAATTGGCATAAGTTTCTTTCTTTATTTATTATTTAAAACTGAAAAGAAAAAAAATACGTACTATCCCCTCTAGCCTATATTCATCCCTGATTTTGCTATTGGTAGTCCCATATAGTAATTTTTCTATGGGACTGAACTAAGACTTGACATAAGTTTCTTTAATTTTTTTGTTTAAAAATAAAACGAAAAAATATATTCCACTCTGGCCAACAAAGTGCGCAATCATTCGTTGTCCAACTTTGGGACCATATATGACATTTCAGTGTATGATAATGTATGAATGTTTCGTTAGTGATTCAGGATTTGCATTACCTTTTATTTATGCTGATACGAATCTTAAAACTAGTTTAATTTAAACTTTATACATATGAGCTAGGTCTTATTCAATTGGTTAAGTATTAGGTTCCATGATCAAGAATTTTTGTGTTTAATTCCCACTGTTGATCGAATTTTCTAGATTTGTAATTAGTTTACTGTGATACCAATGTACTAGATTTGATTCGATATAGTGTTTGATGTATTCACCAAAAATTCTTAAAAGTAATTATTTGCAATTAAGCTATTTAATTTTATTGTTAGAATCATTGTGTGCTATTAGTGAGAGTCGAACACATGATCTCTTGATTATGGGATCTTAGCTTCGACATTAAGCTAGGCCTCCTCGGCAAATAGCTAATTATATTTGTACAAACTTGGTAATATTTAGTATTAATTAATATGCTTGTAAGAGTTTTATAATTCAGCTACCAGACATTTACAAATTCTATTTGCAATGTTGATGTAATCGAATTCAGTCTTAACTTGAACTACCAGCTTTCTTGATATATTAACGTTTTATAATTTAAGATTGCTTTTGTGATTATACGATTTATCTAATGATTCTAATCACTTCCAAGTTCCAAACTTCCCTTCTAGCGAGAATATATAGAATTCATTAATATAGCGGAATACTCATATTTTTCCAATTACAGATTAGAATTATTGTATATTATCTTCAAGGCTTTAGGCTGTCATGATTTAATTTATGTTATCGTGTGGTCGATGATTAAGAAAGGAGCTGAGGTGTAATTCGTAATAATAATTATAAACCTTGGATAACATATACTACTAATTTTTTCCTTTAGATAATACTATAAGTTTTCTCAAAAAAAAAAAAAAAAGGAAAGATAATACTATAAGTTTTCTCAAAAAAAAAAAAAAGGAAAGATACTACTATAAGTTTTCTCAAAAAAAAAAAAAAAAGGAAAGATAATACTATAAGTAACTACGCAGCTCAATTTCGGATAATGGTCTGTATATATGTCGTTTTATGTATTTTAGTTGGGGGGAATTCGTTGCATATTATATATTTATACAATGAATTGAATTTCTAATATAATGTACTAAACTTTTTACTAGTTTTTCTTCTGTATGCTATAAGCGCGCATAAACAAATTCTTCGTTTTTTCTTGGAAAAAGTAACCAAGTCAAAACAGATATCTCTAGAAAAAGACGAAATCAAGGGTGTTGCCACATGCTTTGCTAATTGTTGATTGTGTGTTTCCTTCCCAATATATATTTACAGTGGCTTTGACGCCACGTGAATGTGTAATTAAATAATAGTCAGGTTTATCACGGGCAAAAATAAAGGATAGATAGGCAGTGGGTAAGGAATAGGTTGTTCTAGAATGAATGATACAATACAACCAAATACTAGTAGCTAATTTTATATATATTCTTAATCTTCGCACCTGACCCGATGTTGATCGAATTTTAAGTACAAATATAAAAAATTCACTTTAAAATTAAATAACTCTCGTAACATAATTAATCAATCTAATAATTATAAAATATCATGATTGAAAGGATTTGATTGTCGACACTGATTTTTCCGATTTTATCATACACTATATGGAATTTTCACAACATATGTAGTAACCAATAGCTAAAGGTCTAAGACATTACCAAAGACTAGTCAATTCAACATTATATTGCCTTTTCTTCCAAGGCAGTTTTGACATTTAACAAGTCATGACAACCTTCTAACTTAATATCAACTTTTCACACTTTGCTCTTTAACTTTTCCAAGTACAGATAAATTATAATGTAAAAAGACAACGAAATATCTACATTAATTTCTCAAAGCAAATGAAGGATATATAATGCACAAAGAGTTCAACGAAATATCCTTCGATCTTACATAAAATGACATAACTTTATGTCTTTATCTATTGTTCAAAAGGGTTTTCTTATATATTTAATTTTATAGAATTCAAGTATCAAACATGGTCTAAAGGTTTATAGATACCTTTTCAATCAAGTTTTATTTTATGCATGGTCTAAAAGGATTTAGGATTCTAGACAATGGGATTGCAAAAGTTACGAGTTAATGACAATTTACTCTCATATGATATTTATAATGTTTAATTTACTTCTATGTAATTTTAAAAGCGCATTTTACTCCCTGTAATTTTCACAAAATTTTACACTGCTTCCTTGACATTTTTATATATGGCACTTTATATCCATGTATTATGATAATGTGGCCGTTAATTCATTCCCCTATTTTATGATAAATGTGACAATTTACCTCCCTATGTAACAAAATACTTTTAATTTCACTCTCAATTTCGACAAGTGGTTACACTCTCCGCCTCAAGGGGTAAATTGCTTCTTTAAATTTTTTACAGGAAGTAAATTACCTTTTTCTTTCAAATTATAAGGGAATAAATTAAATATTACAAATATCATAAGGGGTAAATTGCCATTAACCGCAAAAGATACTTCTAATAATTTATACTATTCTATTCAACAAGAATTTGTCTATCTACTTAACATAAACTAGTCCAAGTCTAAGAGCAGCCACGGGTGATTATTTTAGTCACCCTTAATTGGGACCTTCGAATGAGATCTATGCTGACCTAAGGTAGAAATTTATCTAATTTGAAATCCTAATGAAATGATTATAATATAACTATTGATTTATCCACCGTTTAAATTTTTTTTTTTAAAAAAACAATGTATCCGATAACAAATAAATGTGACAAATTTGTCTAATATATACTTCCTCCGTTCAATTCGTTGAATTTATTTTGTTCTATGTTCAACTTGACTAAATTTATAAAAGGGTAAATTATGAATACTCCTCCGAGGTAAGGTCTAATTACAAAAATTTTCCTCATGTATGAAATATTACAAAAACCTCTCTCAAGTTTGTCACCTTCTTACAATTAACCCATTGTCCCTAAAAGTTCCAATTTTGCCCTTGTTTGTTATTTATAATATTTGTAATATCTTATAAATATTAAAACTTGGGTGCTAATTATTATATCTTATAAATTAGAAAATAGATAATTATATATTTACTACCAAAATAATTAATATAATTTATAATTGCCCATGAATTTAAATAAATATTGCAATTTATAATACAATATAAACGTAACTTAATTAAATTAAAATATCTTATTTATAATACAATATAAATTTATTAAATTTACTATTTTAGAAAATAAATTCATCTAACTAAACGTGTAAACAATTTGTTCATGTTAATAAAATATCATTACTAATTTTTCTATTTAATTTATTATTATACAATTTATATTGCTAAAATAAGTAAATACCCTTTTTTTTGCAATATTTTTTAAAATTGTGGGCAATTATAAATATTATCAATTATTTTGGTAGTAAATATATAATTATCTCTTTTCTATTTTATACTCCTTCCGTCCCATTTATTTTGCTCTCCTGGTACAGTTGACCAGTCAACTTGACTAAATTTGTAAATTTTTTAATAAATAATTTAATCAATATATTTCAATAATAAGTTGATAATATCTTATCATGACATCATATATATTAATATTTAAAAGGTTTAATACACCACAAATGTGAATAATTTAATATGATAAGTCACTTAAAAGGTTAAAAAGTTTGACCGGGTACTGTAGCAAATGGAGCAAAATAAATGGGACAGAGGGAGTAATATATAACATTAGTACCCCAAGTTTTAACATTTATAAGATATTACAAACATTAGATAAACAACCAAGGGCAAAATTGAAACTTTTTAGGGACAATGAGTTATTTGTAAGAATGTGACAAACTTGAAGGGAATTTTTGTAATTAGGCCTTACCTCGGAGGAGTATTCGTAATTTACCCTTTATAAAAATTATAATAAATAATTTAATTAATATATTTCACTAATAAGTTGGTAAAATCACATGACACTATATATATTAATATTTAAAGGGTTTAATACATGAAATGTGATTAATTTAATATATAAAAGTCACTTAAATGATTAAAAAGTTTGACCAGGTATTATAGCAAAGACAGCAAAATAAAAATGGAACAGAGGAAATAAAACAATGGTCAATACTACTAATATAAAACAAATATGGAAAACATTCAGCATAACCGAAATGGTTTTCAGCTAGATTGCACGGACTTGACACGGCAACTCGGACACGATAACATGGATTTTTAAAATTTTCAAGACACGAAACGACATAGACACCAATATTAAAATAGATTAATATTTTATTACACAACAAAATAGAACCTAGTAAGTCTTATGAGCAAATAACCACTTTAGGTTATGCAATAGAAAGAGTTAAACTCACCTTTTGAGAGCTTGAATCCAACGGAGAAGGTTGTCTCAATCCTCCTATATTTATAACAATTTCAGTGACGATAATGATTTTTTGAAATTTATTAGCAATTATACAATTATATATATATTTTTTTGGTAAATATATGATTATCAATTTATTAATTTATGAGATATTATAACTATCATTTTAGTTTTATTTTTTTAATATATTACAAACATTTACAAATAACCTCTAGGAACAAAGTTGAAACTATTCAAGGATAATGTGTCAATTATAAAATGGTGACAAACCAGAAGGGAACCTATATGTAAATCATGTACTGAAAGAAAACAAAATACATATGGTTGGTTTAATATGAGGTAGGCTCATATTGCATCTGAGTGAAATACGTTTGGAACAATTAACCATTTGTGGAAGATAGTAAAGTTTTAACCCGGCCCCTTACGCTTTTAGAAATATTTAAGCTAAATACTCATTCATGCCCTTGAGTATAAGGGGCAATGGCCATTGTTTCAGTTAATTTTTTCATCTACTAAATTGGTCAAAACTGCATTTTTTGTACCACAAGAATGGACCGTAAGCACTTTCCATCTTGTGTTTTACAAAGCTGCACTTTTTTTGTCCTAATTTTCAAAATATTTTGCTCTTTGGGTCTTATGACTCCTTCTCAATCCAATTTGGGAAAAGAGTTTAAAATTAGACAGTCTTATTGGATCAAAATTACGGAAAAGAGACCCTTTTGTTAGGACTAAAAGTGCAAATATTGGATGGCAAAGTGGGCGACGTGACCAAAAGTTAAGATTTTTTTCAAAAATGGGGACAAAAAATTGCAGTTTTGTAAAGCGTGGACAAAAGTCTAGACGGTTCAAACCCATGGGACTAAAACTGCAATCTTGCCGGCTAAAACCCCCGTGTGCTTTTTTTTTAGATCATAACCCTTTATGCACTTGAGTATAACGGGCGGTCAGCATTGTTTTCAAAAAGTATAGGGGGTTAAACGCCCATTTAATCTTTTCACCTACAAGGGGCTACAATGATTAAAACTGCATTTTTTGTCTCTACAACGCAGGACCTTATGCACTTTTGTTTTGTCTCGTATAAAACTGCTGTCTTTTTAATCCTAATTTTTCAAAATATTTTACATTTTGGTCCTATCACTCCCTTTCCATATAATACGTACAGTCTTATCAGACCAAAATTGTGAAACACAGATTATTCTGCGTAACCAATAGTGTTAGGACCAAAAGAAAAAATATGACCAAAAGTGCATAAATTGGATAGGAAAACAGGGTGATAGGACCAAAAGAGAAGAACATTTCCAAAATTGGGATAAAAGATGCAACTTTGTAGAGGGCCGATCGAAAGTGTCGATGATCCGATCCCGCTGTACTAAAAATGCAATTTTGCTGGGTAAATTGCATATTGGCCCATAGGGTAAAGCACAAATGGAGAAGAGGGAGAGAGTTCCAGAAATACGAATCCAAGAGTAGCCAAAAACACTTGAACGAACTCATCCCACTTTCCAAAAAGACTTTCATCGTCAGCTTCAACGAAATCCTCAACCTCACCACCAGCGCCACCGCCTCCACCACCATATCATAGTATTTTTGTTTCTGAATCTGCTGCTTCAGTAAATCCTCAACTGAAGGGCTCTTTTTGAATGGAGAAGCCTGGTACCATATGATCAATATGCAAACTCACATTTTCATTTAGAAAGAGCTCTTAATATGAACTTTAAGAGGATCTACTTCACCAATAGTAAGAACTGAACAGGTCACACGTTGTAAGGTTCTTACAAAACCACATAATCCACATTTCAAACAGCTGAGTGCTTTAGCTACATATCAAATTAATATTCAAGTAGTAGGTTTTTAATGGCAATTAACCCCCCATGATATGCATTATATTCAATTTATCTCCTTGTAATTTGAAGAAAAACACTTCACCCCCTGACATTTTTATACTTAAAAAAAAGGTGCATAGACAAAACTACCCTCTTATGTGACACTTTACCCCATCTTACGATAATTGTTGCACTTCACCACCCCCACCCTCCAAATTATGATAAATGTTGCATTTTACTCCCTATGTCACAAAAATATTCTACATGCCCACTCTCATATTCGGGCGAGTGAATTATACTCTCTGGTAAATTGCTCCTCTCAAATCATATTCTACATGTCCACTCTCAAATCATGGGGGATAAATTGAACATTGTGCATATAACAGGGGGTAAAATGGTATTAGCTCTTTATTACCATTGAATGAAATACTATATTCTTGGTAATAACAGTATAACACTGCAACAACAATCACGTGACAAGAAGTAATAATACTCCCTTTTCTAACGATTACCAAGATGTTGAATATAGGGAAGAAAAGGATATCAATTTATAGGATTCTTTTTTCCAATTATTTTTAAAAGGCAGAGTCTTCTTTAGAGTTTCAGGGTGGGGGTCATCTAAGTTGCAACTTGGCATGAAACACTGCACTTAATACTTTTGTAGATATGCAAATATACTTATGATCTGGGAAGAACCCCCTGTTGAGGTTGTTCCCATGCATTGCCATGATCTTTGTAATTTTCTTTAACCTCTTTCGTACCAAAAAAGAGATGGAAATACAGAATGTCAAACTTCCACATAATCACCAAGTAACACAAAAGTTGAACACAGCGTTCATACATTCACTTAAGATGCTCTCAAACTCATGAACAAACTATTCAAAATCAAAATAAGACAATAAAATCTTGGTATTAATCATCATCTTCATCTTCTGAATTCAGAAAATTCTTGATTATATATCTGTACTTAGCGGGGCTATCATACCATGTGGGAGTATAAAGTATCTCACGTTCAAGCCAATATGGATCGTAGTACTCCTCTTCTCTCATCCTTTGGAAGAATCTCTTCCACTGGCTCACGAGTCGCCTTAAACGAATACTCATTTGTCTTTTAAAGAGAAACTTCGTTAAATCTTTTGCTAGTACAGTTATCTCTTCGCCTTCAATTATGTAAATGTACTGAAAGAAAACAAAATACATATGGTTAATCATAACGTAGACTCATATTGCATCTTATGCCTGAGAATGAAATACGTTTGGAACATTTAACCACATGTGGTAAATAGTTTTAACCCCCTTATGCTTTTAGAAATTAAGCTCATTACACCGTTTCATGCACTTGAGTATAAGGGCGCTGAGCATTGTTTTTAATAGTATAGGGGATACGCTAGTTTATTTTCTTCACCTTCAAGGGGCTAAAATGGTTAAAACTGCATTTTTGTCCCTATAAGACTGGACTGTACACATTTTTTGTCTCGTACAAAACTGCAGCTTTTTAACCTTATTTTTCAATTTATTTTACACTTTTGTCCAGTCACCCCTTTTCCATATAATTTGGACAGATTATTCTAAGGGCCAGCTCCAACCCACTAGGGGGTGGGTGGAGATGGCCCTCCCCCCAGCCCTGGGCAGTACCCTAGACTATCAGCAGCCTTGTTTAATTTAATTAATTAGAAATGGAAGATACATTTATAAAAATTGTGTAAGATTTAATAACAATTTGTTTCCATTGTTGCAATTTCGTTGTTTCCGTGTAATCGTTGTTGTTTTTCTTGTATCCGATGTAATATTATTATGCTTAATTTTATTATTATTGTTCATACAGTTATTATTATTCATTTTCATATTTATTATTATTATTATTAATTTTCAAAATTAATATTAATTTTATTATAGATAATAATAGGTGAGAGTGGGGAAGTTTTTTTTTTAATTAATTGGTGTTGTTAGCCCTGAAGGTTGGAGACGGTGCCCAGGGGGTGCAGATTTATCCGGGGTGGAGGTCGACAGCCCTAGGCTGTGAAAGCCCAATGGGTTGGAGATGGCCTAAGGGACCAAAAGTGCAGAACTTGGATGGGAAAACGGGGTGATAGGACCAAAAGTAAAGAACATTTTTAAAAATTGGAATAGAGAATGAAATTTTGTAAAGCGCAGACAGTAAGTGTCGATGGTCCAATCCCGTGGGACTAAAAATGCAATTTTGCCGCTTAAGTGCATTTTGGCCCATAAGGTAAAACACAACTGGACTACCTAAAGATAAGAGGAGGGAAAGAGTACCAGAAATACGAATGCAAGAGTAGCCAAAAACACTTGTACGAACTCATCCCACTTTCCGGAAAGACTTTCATCTTCAGCTTCACCAAAACCATCACCACCACCAGCGCCACCGCCTCCTCCACCATCTCCACCACCATCTCCACCATCATAGTATTCTTGTTTCTGAATCTGCTGCTTCAGTAAATCCTCAACTGAAGGGCTCTTCTTGAAGTTTCCCATGACTTTCTCAAGAGCTTTCCATGGAGAACCCTGATACATTATCAATATGTGAACTCACATTTTCCAATGGAAAGAGCTCTAAATATGAACTATATAATGATCTACTTCACCAGTAGTAAGAACTGAACAGGTCACACGCTATAGATCAACTCATCAAAGTAATATTCAAGAAGTATGTTTTTTTACCATTGAATGAAACACTATATATTATTGGTAAGAAGACTGCAACAACAATCATGATATTCATGTGACAGAAATATCAATTGGAACAGCCGTGTTAACTTAACTCCCTTTCATAACAATTACCATGTTGTTGTAAAATTAAGAGGAAGAAAAAGGGTATCAAGTAGGATTTTTCTTTTAAGCCAGAATCATCTTCAAGTTTCAGGGTGGGAGTCATTTAAGTTGCAACTGAGCATGAAACACTGCATTTATACTTAACTAGATATGCAGATTTTATTAACTACTAAATTATTGGCTAGGGTTGGTTCTCGTATATCGTCAAATTATCGTTTAATATTCATTTTATTTTTTAACTTTTCATGTAATATAAAGTTTTGATAATCCTCAAATTGTTATATTTTAACTACAAAATAGCAGAAATAAAATCCAGCACTAGACCTGAAGGGTCATAGCAAATCTACGAGCTTCGCAACAAATTCTAAAAGATTTTATGTTATATGGACCTCATCTTCATTTCCACAATATTTGAGCTGATTTGAAATTAAGAAAATACTCGATAAAGAAAAGTTCATGAAACCAGTTACCTCATTTCCATTTTCAGACTTGTCTTTACCACCAAACAAACAGACAGGTGCCGTCTGCTGGTACCTAGACGTGGCATAAGTCAATTTCTGAGGGATCTTATGCAATTTTGTTCCCAAGTATATCGATTCCTTGTTAAGTTGAAAAGCACGGACTGGGAATGCAGAAGGTGAACAAGAAAATTGGCAGCCAATGATATTAATGCAACTCATTTCAACAAATGGCCTAATTCATAATCTCTACAAGTTCTCAAAAGTAGAACTGCATATCAAACAATTAAGAAACTTATTAGAGTTTGTTTAAACCATATAACAAATAAAAAAAACACATCATACTTGGCATATAATCTGACATGATTGAAACAAGAAAATCACGTCCAATCAGGGCCGGCCGGACATATTTCGGGGCCCTATTTTACAAATTAGATGATACTTTATAGATTCAACTGTTATATATTTTTACGACATTTCATTCTTAAACTTTCTCTTAACAAAAGCAATATATATATATAGTATCGAGAATATAGTTATATAACAAATGTAAGTTAACAAATATAATTTTTTACTTGTCAGAATCAGTAAATAGGTAGAATATAAAAGTTAAATATTTCTGCTCACACTACTATCTTAGGTAGGGCTGTGCAAACTGTAAAACCGAACCTTACCAAATTTCGTTATACCGGCTGGTTAGGTATTTAGAAATCTCCTACCGTTTGCCAAACCGAAAATTTTGGTTTGGTTCAGTAAATTACAGATTCAGTACAAAAAAACAGAAAAATTATTGAATAAAAAATAATTTGTCTTGAATACATAGGTAAATAATAATATGCTTTCTACCACTCTAACCACTAACCATCCAATGAACTTGAATAGAAATTATAAAGAATACATCAGAGACCCCCTAGCCTCAGTCCCCTCTACAAAAATTACTTTAGCATCATTCAAGTTTTGGGTATTAAATGCAATTAGAACCCAAGTAATTAGGAGAAAATCAGAAAAAGAATAAAATTGGGCATTTAGAATTTGGACTGTACCTCTGTAAATTAAAAATCTGGCCCGAGAGAGAGATAGGGGAGGCGCGATGGGGTAGGTGGTGCGGCTGCGCGTTGGGATTTTGAATTGAAGAAGAAGACGAAGAAGATTTGGGTTTTGCTCTAGGGCACCGTAGAAGAAGTGAGAAGAGTGAAGTGAAGGATTGGAAATTTGGAACGTGTCTTTACCTTGTACGAATAGGGATTAAAAAAAAAAATTGGGTATATCGATTGAATTATGCAAGGTAACCTATACTTAATATCAAATATCGAAATTTATAATGGTTCGGTAATAAAGCTCACTTCGTATATTAAGTTAAAATTTTATTTCAATATACGGTTTACCGATCGTGCACAACCATAATGTTAGGGGTTTGATGTTGTTGCATTCAATATAGCTGAATCGTATCAATTTTTTATATCTAGTCTGACGCGGTAATTTCAAAATTTGTACAGTACATCAAACTAAATTATTCAGTTCGACTATCAAACTGTTCAGTCCGTTACAAATAAATGAGACGTATATGTAATTTAAATATTCTTTATAATAAATTAATATTACATCAAATTCTAAATTTTATTAATTAATACAAAATAACAATATCATAACAAAATATATACTATATATATATATATATATATATATATATATATATATTCCAAAATACAAAGACATAATAAAACAAAAACACTTGTACTATCAATTAACATGTTCTCCCTCCGTTTTATTTATTCGTTTTGGAGGATCGCACACGGATTAAGAATTATAATAAATAACCATTTTTTTAAGTAAAAATCCCAAAACACCATTTTAATCAAATAATCATAGCATTAATAAGAAGGGTAAAATTGGTATAAAAATTTTAATCCTACATTGAAATTCTAAAACGATAAATAAAAAAAACGAATGGAGTAATCATTATCATTTGACACCAATAATATAAAATAAATCATTTTTACATAAATTAGATCAACAGATCTTACTTAACAAACATAAGAAGAATTTCAATAGAATGTGTAATGTTAATCGAAAAGTTAATCTGATAGGTTAAATTTATTTTAATGTCGCGCTACAATCATTGTCCAACGCATCTTAACCAATACATGATGCATTAATGTTAATATAGTATGATGCAGGTAAAAGGGGGCAGGCATAACATAAATACATAGCCCATAAAGATATCGATGACATTCGTTTTGCATATAAATAGTTCTAGATTAAGTAATAAAACATTCTAGATAAGTATGTATCTAGAGCATTATTTTTAGCCACTAGATCAAGTTGATTTTCACCGTCTGTTTAAGAATGTAATTATATAAATAGACCAAGACCTTATTTAAAATTTTTTATTTTTACATCTTATTTAACAAAAAAATTGTCAAATAGAAAAAAAAAATGACTAATGATCAACTCCAAGTAAAAAACTGTCGTTTGAAGATACATTTGAACATTTGACCAAAAAAAATTGTCAAATAGAAAAAAAAATTGACTAATGATCAACTCCAAGTAAAAAACTATCGTTTGAAGATACATTTGAACTGGCCTAATGTCAAGGATCATGCAGTTCTTTATCTTCTTTGGTTTTTTTAGCATCATAGACAACCATTCTTATTTAATTGTGCCTTGCTACTGGAGCAAATACCTCAAAATACTAAAATGTAGTATTTGCATGAAAATGTTAATGAAATTCAGAGGAAGGAAAGAGCTGAGGAAATTGACCGCAGACTGGAATAATAGATCGATGTTGCCATTATTCGGATAATGAAAAGAATAAAAACACGGAGTCATAAAACTTTTGATATCTGAACTCATTCGGATAATGGAATCAATAAGAAAAATAAATTACGTTTGAACAATTTGTTTAGGAAAAATAAAAATACATTGGTTTGTGCCTCTAAACAAAATATAAACTGCCCATGCATATGGTTGATTGAATTACTAATAAGGTATTTGAATTATTATGATTTTTTACCTTTTTAAAAATTTGCATGTTACATGTAAATTTTCAAATCGATGATCATCGGTATTTTTTATATGAATTAATATTATGGTTATCCAATTCATAGGTTCAATTATTGTATAATTATGAGCATGCTCCTATTGTCGTGTCACAACTCATTTTTTGGTAATATATATATACATATGTGTGTGTTCAGATCAAACTGAACATACTTTTATTGTCGTGTGACACAACTCAATTTTTCAGAACATATGTTGAAGAAAAGAATCGAGAACCTCATCTTCATGGGTTACATAGAACGCGACCAATAAAATCGTGAGGGTTTACAACTATATCCCATAATTCTGTACAGAAACCCATATACCACTTGTAAGAGCTTCAAAAACCAATTGTTGAAGATATTAGTTTGTTCTTTTCTATGTGCAGGCTATTAATGTAGTGATATACCGGTCATAAAAGATTTCCATGTAATGTTGGTCGAATATGATGATGTGGTGTGTCTTTTTATCTGTTAGGTAAAAAACAAATGATATCCAGCAGTGAGGTTGTGGTCCTCGTAGAAGTTTTTCCACCCATCTGAGATTACAATTTCACTTAACTCGATTTTCCATTTTAGAGTGCCAGTGGTAAGTCTTGCCGTAGCTTTGTGTTGAATGCTTCCTAAGTAGTTGAATTGGCTAGGTATTACCTGTAAATATAGTGGTTAGTATGTGTTTGTGCTGTCTGTAAAATGAGTAATTTGGAATTCGCGACTTACCAAGTGATTTTCTTTTTTGGTAATGCATATGTGAATGCAATTGCCTTGCTTAGGATTTCTACAGAAGTAGGTATGAATGAGACTGTAAAGTTTCTTATTTTGACTTGTCCGTGTGTGTTGCAATTTTTTTGGCACAAATTGATATCCGTTAAAGTGGTTATGTTTTTGTGTTCCATGTCATGTGAATATGCTCAACTCAAATAGGTTTGTTGCACTTTGGTATAACCGTATAAGATTATGATGTATGTGAGATTTAACTTGTTTTGTTGGAGAATTTGGATCCATTGGTTAGGAAAATCTGGATGGTTTATTTGAAGGTCCCATGTATTTTTGGTCGTTCTATATTATTATTGTATGTGATGGTAGTGCTCGCATATTGTTTAGTATAATAATTAGGAGGCTCTGCAGTAAATGTTTAGTGTTATGATTTTAATAAGGTACATGTAGTGTCAATGTTTATGCATGAAGAATATGCCTTTCTTTGGTTCTGAATTTTGTGGTTGAGTTGTTTCTTTACTTATTATGACGTCGTCTGGTTCATCTGAGGTTTAATTTAATGTATAATATCAAGTGAAAGCATTTTGACAGATAAATATATGTGTTCTTATTGTATTAGTATTGGGAAAAATACTATAGAGAATAGTTATTGAATAGTTAATTCAGGTGGAAATCCTGATGCAACAGCTAGCTGTGGAATCATAAATCAAAATAGTTTTATTGAGCTGAAGTTTGGACAGTTAACAGGAAGAAGAGAACATCATATTTATAGTACAAGTAGGATATATCATATTCATTTGTTGGTTGTTTTATTTTCGAAAAAAATCATATATCCAACTCTTGCCCCTCCCCTATGTGTAGACTGTAGGTATTAACAAGTGTACATGTAGAGTAGAGATTATTTTGTATAGGCTATTGCCTAATCACATACTCTATATCAGGAACATGTTCATTCTATATATCCAAGTTTGACTGTTGTGATTAACTCAATTTCAATGAAAATATCGACATCCGAAATTTGTTTCGGGTTATCGTGAAATTACAATAAAAAATGTATTATTAAAACGTGTTTTCATTAAACATTACAATGTAGGTCCTTTGAAATAATATGTTTCTTTCAGTTTTTCTATAGAGATTGGGTGGATTATTAGATCTTGATTCCGTGTATTCAAAGACGTCGTGGAAAGTTTATATTTGAGCATTCACGTCTCAATGGTTTGAATATCAAGAAGTTAATATATATATATATATATATATATATATATATATATATATATATATATATATATATATATATATATATATATATATATATATATATATTATTTTATTTGTAATTTTGAAGGATTGTACATTATTGAAAAAAATACAATAAATAGTTACTTTTTCTAAGGAAAAATCTCAAAATATTATTTCAACCAAATAATTATAATACTAATTAAAATTGATTATAATCGTTAATGAGAAGAGTAAAATTGATAGAAAATAATTTTGCATTGAACTTCTAAAACGACAAATAAAAATAAATAAATTTCTTTTGCCAAAATGATAAATAAAAAAACGGAGGAAGTAATTATCAAGAAACTTGAAATATGATAATAAGAGTGGATAAAAAAAATTACTTGAAATATTTTTTATTTGGATATTTGCAGTGCTAATAGTTCTCTTCATAATAAAAAGGAATTGTCTGTTTGACTCTTTACTAAGTGTGAAAATATTTTATAACTAGCCAAAAAAAAAACAGAGCTTAATTAATACTACTACAATGATTAAAAATAAAAATAAAATTAATACCACAATAATTTGCAAAACAAAAAATGCAATTAATCAACGAATATTGACCAATCACGAACTTTGTTTTCTTTGCAAATTGGTTTGTGCGTTGCCAACCAAAAACAAAAAAACCCCACGATATTACGGAGAAAACTCAAAAAGCTCTCGGACATAGTGGGTATGGCGGCGGAAGAAGAATTTTCCACCGGAGCTCCGTTATTTCTTGAGATGATGTCTGCATTTCTCGCCATGGAACCACCAGACGTGGTAGTCTCACTCGCCAGGTCATCCTTTTACTCATGAATTATTCTTTTCAATTTCATTGATTTAATCATTAATATGCAATTTTATACGGAAACCAGGGAGTTTGGCTGCGGTTCCATCACCGAGAATATACAGAGTTGCATTTGGCACCACTGTATTAGCAAAGCTGTAAGCCTTTCCAAAAAAATTTGAAACCAAAAAATTTGAGTACTATTTTTGGAAATAAAATAAAGTGTGGGTTCTTTCTTAATAGGATGTGAAGTTGCAGGGGCCTTATCTGAAAAAAATTCTCAAGAAGCTCATTCTTGAAATTGAATCTAGTGGCGGAGTCGTTTTGGATGAACTGTACGAACAGTGTGCATTTTATATGATTTCCTTAAAGGTAATCGGACATAAGACTCTTATTAGTAGTTCAATTTCTTGTATTTTATATTTTGTGTTAAAAACTTTTTTTATTGTTTTATTTGTGGGTTAGGACGAAGATGCTAAGTATGGGAATTATAAAGTCCTGAAAACAATCTCATTCCTCTTTCCTAATGGTAAACTTCCATGAGTTTCTCACTTTGTTTCATATTTTCTTTTTAACAATTTGGATTTAAATTGTGACTGTCCTACTAATTTGATGCGTGTGAAGAGTCTCGTGGAGAGTCAATTTGTCGAAAGTCTACGAGATTGGATGTTCGGCTTCAGTGTTCTGTCAACATGCTTGAAGGGGATACAGGGTAACACACAGATTATTGTCTTTTCGTTTCCTTGAGATTAAAATACGTCCTTGCTCTACAAACATTTATAATTTATATAGGAAAACAATCAGTTTCAAGTATATGTTGCTATTTTGTGAAAAATCCTAGTTCAAGTTCTGCAATCCGAACTATTAGTCAAGATATCTGTTAGATAGAACGGTTGACTTTACTTGTATTATCATGTACACAATATAGTTTGAAATATTGAATGCATTGGAAGAAGGTCACATGAAGTAGGGAATTCAAAATATGAGAGTTATATTGAATTTGCAATCTTCTTGTTCAGATGATATTATTCTCTTCTTTGTTGATCTAACATGATCTTTAACTAAGCTCTGTTGACAAAGTTTGCTTGTGTAGCTTTCATTTCATCTGCTCATAGGAGTTAAGTGCCAACATTGCTGTTTAACCTTGTTTGTTTGCTGCCTTTGTTGTTTGATGTGCAAATGGCTATATAGGTGCTCTATTTGGCCATCAAGCCTTTTCCTGTCAGAATTTATACTTTCTTTTCCAGAAATATTCGCAAATAAAAGTTGCTTTGAGGTGAGAGAATGCTATTTTCTTTTCTCTTGGTTTAGTTTGTTTATGTTTTTTCAAACTCTATGTGCAAAAATCACAAAGTTTTTTCACTATATAACTGTGTGCTGCTGCTGATTCTTTTATGAATACTGTGGTTATTCTCCGAAATTGTTAATCATATAGGCTGCTGAATCAACAGGTCGGTTCTGGTGTTGGATTGGTTGGTGTCTGCCTAAGCCATGTGAAAGCATCCAAGGTAGGCTTGTCTCTTCATGATAAGTGCGGTGGAGTTTTTGCTGGCACTAAAAGATGCCTTCCAACAATTTTTAGTAGTGAATTCATATAAATGTTTCACATACTGATATCAACTTATAAATTTGTACCGCAATTTGGTATCTAAGTTGTGCTCCTTATATCCCACAAAGGATGTCCACTATTCTATATTTGTTTAAGAATATTGGTTGATCAAGTGCCTATTATTATGTCCTTATATATTCTTTTATAAGTTGGAATTTAGGTCATACTGCTGTCACTATACTTACAAAATGAATTAGAAGAATTAAAATCATCTCGTGCGTAATGGACATTTGCTTTTATTCATATGGGAAATCGATGGCTTAATTTTACCAGAATAATTGGTTTTTTAATGCATAAAGCTTGTTTTTTTTATTTATAGTAGTCTCCTTGAAAAAGTCAAAGTGGGCACCCTTTTTTGGACAGATTTGAGTAGTAATTTCGGGATCACGCCTAAACCTGTAAACTTTGTTTTTCTTGCGTACAAATATTCATCATGGGAAGTAATTCCTCCTAAATATAGAATTAATTTATTAATTGAATATTTCAGGAGAGCCTTGGATTGATTTGTCAATTTTCTTTCCAATATACTAATATTCTTGGAGATTTGAATTTCTAGATGTATGTTATGATGCAGGTGATCCTAAGTGATGGTGACTTATCAACTTTAGCAAATATGAAGGTTAACTTGGAACTGAACAATCTGAGTACTGGAAATATAGTAGACCACAATAAGGTGAGTCAGAATCACTTGTTGGTCGTGTTAAATTTTGTTTTCTTATTTCGTAACTCTTTTTAAGGCTCAGTTGGACATAATATTCTTTAAACTTCACGTTCTTAATGCATATTCACGAGGCTCCCTATAAGATTGTGTTTGTTTGATTTAGAATTTTACATGGATGTTAATAATTTTGTACTCTTCTCTGTTATTATGGCGTCTCCTGGAGCGATGGTTTAAGAACAAAGTAGCTGATCCAATATTATCTATAGGTACATTGTGTTTGTTTGCCGTGGGAATCTGCATCGAAGGATGATCTCTGTGGTTTTGCCCCGGACATAATGTAAGTACTTTGTCTTAAAATATTATCCCACTAAGATGATTTGTATTTTTCAATACCTAGTATCTCAGATTAGATTACTTACTATTGGGCATTGTCGTACATAGACATATAGGTGAAAATACCTATATACCATGCGGTTAGGTGAAACTACCTATATATTCCGAATATAATGTAAGTAACCTCATGCTTGCATGTCATCCCAGTAAGATGATTTTGGTTTTTTTAATTTCCAAGTGTCCCCTCGCCTAGTATTACTTCCCGTAGAAAGATTACCCCCCATCAAGCTCTGTGGTACATGGGCATCCAGGTGAAATTACCCACATGCATGCCCTCCAATGTTAGGTCGGTTGATTATAAATTTACGATAGAATTCACACTTCACCTGCTAGATTTCAATCTTTCCTTGAATCTCCCTTTTTGGAATTTATAATCTTTTCAGTTACTTATTATATGAGATCTAGCCGAAGTATATTGATTTTTCACATTCATTTCCGCAGTTTGGGTGCAGATATAATCTACGATACATCATGCCTTCCGCATCTAGTACGGGTCCTAAGCATTCTTTTGAATCGTGAATGTTCACACGAAGAATTTAGCACCGGTGATGAGTTAGATGCTTCCCAATTAAAAGAAACAAATGAAGAATTGTTGTGCCATTCTTCGGTTAAAGGTCCTGTTGCATATATTGCTTCGGTGGTTCGTAATATAGACACTTTTAATTATTTTCTTACACTGGCTGAACAGGCTAACCTTATTGTCACAGACATTTCAAACAAGGTCCAAGTCTCTAATTTTCTTCCTTACTTGAGATCTTACCAGCGAAATAGCATACGATTGTTGAGAATTCGTGTGTAAGCAAACAAGTATTGCTGTGCATTTTCTACAGAGTTGCATTAACAGACAAATTTGTTGAGTTATTTGAGAATTCATGTGTTGTTAGCTTATTGAATGATAATATATAATAATAGATAGCTAAAGTTTTTTCTTATATGAGATTTTGTCCCAATTTATTATCTATAAAAATAAGAATATAATTTTTTTCGGGCCTACTATTTATTGGAGATTTGTATAATATATATGTGTCTATTAGAAATTTGATAAATCACAAGATATCAATGGGCGTGGATTATTGTGAATTCCATTAAACAATATATTAGTTGAATTTGGTAGGATTCTTGATTGAATTTGATTTAATTTTGAAATGGAATGGGTTAGAATATGTTTTCATTGAGCTTATTACAAGTCTTATTTGAATAGTGTATATCTTTTTAGCTTATGAAATCAGACTATAATAGTTCGAATAAATAAGAAACTGGATGGATAAGGTTGTGACTTGTGTGTACTGTCGTGTACTTCTTCTTTAGGTATGCATCAAGAAGGCATTCTGTTGATTAAATTTGCAATTTCTCTTTTTTATATATATATTGGTGGATAAATATTGTTTCACATGATGTTGATCGACAAATGAATTCTATAATGGAGTATAATATAATTTTAGCTCTTTCTCAATGAACTTAAAAATTACTCCATAATTAGCTTTTTATTCTCGGTGGCCAGGTAAAGGAAATAAAAAGTAAAAACTGAAAAAATATAAAAATAGAAATAAGCGGGACCCACGCCAGAACAAAATAAGAGGGCGCAAGCAGTCTTTGGCTGGAATCTATCATTTATTCAAAGCATCAAAACGACGTGGTCTCACAGTTAAGCCGCGAGACGATCGTCGTTTTTCAATCGAAAAAAAAATGAGTGAAGAAGGCGGAGGAGGGAAGAGAGGTTTCTCGGCGGAGCAGTCATCGCCTCCGCCCCTGCCCAATTATCATTACGGTACTTTTCAAGGCGTGGCGAATTATCATCCTCAACCCTCGGCGCCGTCCCAATCGGTGATTGGTTTCCCTCAACCTGTGCCTCCTGCTGGCTTTTCCGGTGCAACGCCGCATTACTATCCTCATGGATATCAAACGGTTCCAGGTATTTTGGAATTTTCCTAAATTTGTTATAGATTCTTCATTGTTGCCATGTTGGTTTTACTCCTTCATCGGTAATCAAAACAATTCAGAAACTTTGTAGTTCTATTTCCTTTTGGCTGATACAATACTATGTCTTATAGTTGGTCTCAAATATTTTGTTGGAGGAGTATAAGAAACCTGGAGCTTTTTTTTTTTCTGATAATTAAAAGATTAGAAACTTGGAACCTTAATATAGACATATAATAAGAAAAATATAGTTGAAAAGATCGATCAAATAGGAAATTCAGCAACTCGGGTAAGCATGGCTCCTTGTGAGCCATAACATGATGTTGTCGATATTTGTATATATTTCACAGGCTCATAGTTCAGATCATGGGTGAAATTCAAGGTAAACTGTTCCAAAGTGACCTTTAGCTAGTAATAAATTAAACTTTCAGAAAATTGGATTTGAAACTAAGATGGAACTATATCTAAGGTATGGGATTAGATTTTCAAAGGTGAATAAGCTAGGATTAAAATGAGACGAGGCCTTATATTTGGGAGCAGAAATAAAAATTCTCCCATTTTATAACTGGCATTGCCTTTTACCATTTTCTTCTCTTTTCTTTTATTCTTGTTACAGGTTATGCTGTTGCTGAAGGACGACCTTTCAGAGAGGATCGGCTCCCTTGTTGTGGTGTGGGGATCGGGTGGCTCTTGTGAGTTCTTATTTTCATTATCATGCTCTTAGTCTTAGTAATCATTATTTCCCTTCGTTCACTCAGGTTATGTGCATAAACTCATCAAACAGTTAGTGATTTTGCAACTCTTAAGATCATTTAAATGGTTTTGCTTCTAATATTTGTTCTATTTTTTTTTTTCTCAATATGCTTTTCTTTTATTATATGACACTTCACACCATTTTAAAAGTTCACCATATGTTGCCAAAACTTCAGAGAGCAGAAAACAATGATACAATAAGCTACTCTGAAAGATATCTTCCCAGGAATCTACATTGTTATCCGATCAAGAGGAATTACTAGCAAAATTGGGTAAAAGGAAATTTTTCTAAATTTGTGATAGTTGAATTATATTTTCAAATTTTTGGTACTTGCTGCAATCTCTCTATATTTAGTTTTGCAAATGTAAAGGTTGACCTCAGCGCTATTTGCTACATTCTAAACATTACACTTTTGGATGCTTAATTTGTTAAGTCCTTTTGTTAAATATAAGTTGGTTAGTGATTTAACCTGCTTTTGTTTGCAAGGTTTATAACTGGTTTCTTCCTTGGTGCAATACCCTGGTATATTGGAGCTTTTCTACTGTTATGTGTGCGGTTGGATTACAGAGAAAAGCCTGGACTAATTGCCTGCACTTTAGCTGTAAGTGTGTGTGTTTACTCTTTCATTAACTGTTCTTTTTCCCACAGGAATAACTTGAATCCTTCAAAAGATTTTAATGTATTCATATATTTGTGAATAATTGCAGGCTCTGTTGGCTGCACTAGCTGTTACTCTTGGTGTGACAAAGGCAACTCGTTCCTGGTGAATTTTGCAATTTGTATATACTTGATTAAACTACATACAATGAAACCCGAGGAAATATCGTTCATTGTAATTATTACTTGGTTTTTTTTCTGAATTTTTTAGTAGTAAAGAATTGGTCATTTGGTAAATTAAACATTTAAATGGGTGTCTGCATTGTGGTTTAGTTTAAATTTGATGTTTTCTTTACTTTATCTCCTCCTGATATTGAAGGCTGAGCTCTCCCTTGTATGTATAGCAAATTTGACCCCAAGATGAATGTGGAAAGACTCACTCCATGGTTTGTTTTGTGCCTTGATTTTAATAGATAAAAATATACTGAAAACATAAGTTTTTATATTTTAAGATAATTACGGAATACCATATATATATATATATATATATATATATATATATATATATATATATATATTAATATATATATATATATATTTTTTTTTTGGTACATGAATACCACATATATATATTTGAGTGGTAAACAGGTAAAGAAACCTACGTTACAAAAATACGATTGTGGGTAAATCATATTATCGTTGAAGAAAAATGAATTAAGGAAATGTATGATAGATAGTAACTGTGAAATGCTGTGTATGAAGTTATATAAATTTACCCGACTACACTACATGAGATTATTTTTTCATTTTCATATTAAATTATGATAAAATCAAACAGTTGATTTTAAAAACTTAACCTTACTACTAGTATTATTCACTTTTCCTTATTTCATTTCTCATCATTGGAATTTGAAACCCGATCAATGAAAGCAAAACTCATTAATAATACATAGCACTCAACAATTATTTTATTTTATAGTAAATAGTATTGAAATGACTTATTTATCATAATGTAATCATGTAATACATAGATAAAATTGAACCGGGTAAACTTCCCATCTTACTCGTAAACTTTTAATAGTCGGTATCACAACTATAAAATGAACGACGGATAAGATAATTAATGTTCATCAAATAAAAATATAAAAGACGGATCAGCCCGTAACCCAGTAGTCCATAAAGCTAAACGAACAAAAAGCCCAGCCCAAGATAGGAACTAGGGTTTCTATGTATGTACCTTTTAGCCTCACAACAAAACCCTACACTCAAGCGCCTCTCACGCACAAACTCCCCACCCTACAGAGAAAGACAGAGAATTCGAACTCCGTCGGATATGGTGACTTTCAGGGTATGCATCTTCTCTTCTTTGTCTATATTCGATCATTATCTATACTTTACTCGTTTGTTTATCAAAAAAATGTGATTGATCGTTGTGTTTATTTTGTATGTTGTGTAGTTCCATCAGTACCAGGTGGTTGGGAGAGGTTTGCCGACGGAGACCGATGAACACCCGAAGATCTTCCGTATGAAGCTTTGGGCCACCAATGAAGTCCGTGCCAAGTCCAAATTCTGGTATTAATCTCCCTTTTCTGATTCATAAAATATAAATACGTATTTATATATGTAATGTATATGTGTGTGTCAGTGTTGATATGTAGTTCGATTTGAGACGGTCTAGATTCTTTTGTTCTCTGATTAGGTTGTTCAGTTTTTGAGAACGTTTTTACGTAACTTTAGACGGTGATTGAGATTTATAAGCGAACTATTGAAATGGTATTATGTTGATTTTTCTGTATGAAGGTACTTTTTGAGGAAACTAAAGAAAGTGAAGAAAAGCAATGGCCAGATTCTTGCTATCAATGAGGTAAATCATTACATTGCGTTCTCTTGCTCTTATCCTCATCTTGTACTATTTAAATCAACTATGATTAGTGTTGGGGTTCTATATGAACCAAAATAAGCTACAATTAGTATTTTCTTTTATGTTTTATGGACTACTGAAATTTTTTGTGACATGATATTTGGCTTGTTATACTTTGTATATAATATTATTTGTTTTTAGCCATTCTAATATTTCATGAAGATATAATAGCAACTGAATTGATGTATAAACACCAATTATGAAATATAACCCTGATTTATTAACTTCATGTGATTTGAAGACTTATTTTCAAAAAAAAAATTCACTATCTGTGTTATACATGGTGTAGCTCCAACTTTGCATCTATGTACCTATAAAAGAAACAAAAACTCGTTGGTGAATTAGACATGTAAAACCATATAATTGTTTTGTAAATTTGTACTGGAGTTCTTGTTTATTCTGTTCTGGTTTTCATTCCATACTTAGAACAATGTTAAATGCTCAAGTAATGGAAGTGTAGTATATAGATCATATCGTTCCTCCTGTCGATATGTTGGTGACATTACAAGTTTGACAATTTCTCGCCTGGATATTATTCATATTTAATTTAAGTGCTTTGAAACCCGGGTCTGTGTTTTGTTGCGTTGTGATGAGGGACAATGCATATCATTTCTTGGAAGATATGTTGGTGACATTACAAGTTTTGACAATTTTATCGCTGGATATTATTAAGACTTAATCCAAGTGATTTTGAAACCTGGGTCTGTGTTTTGTAGCATTGTGTTGAGGGACAATGCTTCGGGGACATATTTGTTTTAAACGAAATCTTGTGTCGGTTATGTATCATTTTGACTTGGGTACTTTTTGGCATTAACCAGCATATTGCATCATAGTGCAATATCTGAACCTTTATTTTCCAAATTTGTCTATAGATTTTTGAGAAGAACCCGACAACGATCAAAAACTTTGGTATCTGGCTAAGATATCAAAGTAGAACAGGGTATCACAACATGTACAAGGAGTACCGTGATACCACTTTGAATGGTGGAGTTGAGCAAATGTACACTGAGATGGCTTCTCGTCACAGGGTCCGTTCTCATTGCATCCAAATTATTAAGACTGCCACCATCCCAGCTAAGCTTTGCAAGAGGGAGAGCACCAAGCAATTCCATGATTCCAAGATCAAGTTCCCATTGATGGTCAGAAAAGTGAGGCCACCATCAAGGAAGCTCAAGACAACATTCAAGGCAACAAGGCCCAACTTGTTTATTTAGAATTGTTTGGTTGGTTTCATTTCTGCAAGTACTTTAAGAGAAAAAAAAAAGAGAAGAAATTTCTTCTTAGTTTTGCTGAACTAGTAATATGTATTGGCTTTTGTTTATCTATAATATTAGACTTCCATTTTAGAGGATTAAAAATTTGCAGCTGTGTTTGATGGTCTTGTTTCTTTTTATTTAAGATGATTATTTGGATCTTATGTTATATTCTACTTGATTAGTTAAACTGCTGTTTTTCCATTTTTTCAAAATTTATGCTTTCTTATTTTTTTGGATCTTATTTTATGTTGGTGAACCTATTTGATAGTAGTATTCTTATTCTCAGGACTAGGGAGGGTGTTTTACTAAATAATTGCATCATTTATCCCACATATCTTGAATCAATTGATTTTCATATGTAGTTTTTTCCCATTTTTTTGTGCGAGTTCAACATAAACTAAGCTAATGGAGAATTATCATGATGTGTTTTTAGTATATGTTCCTATTTAATTCTATTGATTCTATATTTTGCTTGCAGTGTAAGAGGAGTATATACATTGTAAATTGAATCTACATATCGTACAATGCAAAAGTAATAGTACAGTATATTTAATATGTGATAGGATCTTCATTTTGAAATAATTATATAGCTTAATTAATTTGTTTATGGGTGACCCCCTTAGGCCATCTCCAATGGCTCAGGGCTAGCCCTGAGCCCTGTCGTTGTCTCCAGTGGTTGGGGCTCCGTGGGGAATTAATTTCATTTTGAAACTTTGCCCACTCTCACCTATTAATATTATAGTTTTAAATTTTTTTAATATTAATATTAATAATAGTAATTATATTAATACTCGTAATTTAATTATTAATTATATTAAAAATATTAATATTAAATAGAATATTTAATAAAAGTAATTTAAAATTAATACAGAAAATTAATACGCAAACAAATATTTTTATAACACGGAAGAAAATACAAGAAATGAAATACAACAAACAACAAAGGAAATACAACAAACAACAAAGGAAATACAACAAACAACAAAGGAAATACAAGAAATCAAAAATACGGGAAATACAAGAAAGGAAACACATAAAAATATTACATTTTACTGATTACCTCCCTGAAACAAGTCGGGACCTTCATTCGATGCATCTCCAAATAAGTTTGTTGGAAGATTTTTCCTTGCTATTTCTCTTCTTTTGTGACTCCAATACGCCTTTGTAATAACACATTAATTAAAATTACATACAACACATTAATTATACAAAATCATACACACATTAAATAAACCATACACACAATAAATACACAATAAATACACAACAAAAAAAAGAAAAAAAAAAAGAAATCGGGTCCAATCAGGTGCCGCCACTTGGCGGCACCTGACTTAAAGAGCACGCGCCGTCTC
Organism: Penstemon barbatus; assembly: GCA_003313485.2. NCBI lineage: Eukaryota > Viridiplantae > Streptophyta > Magnoliopsida > Lamiales > Plantaginaceae > Penstemon > Penstemon barbatus. Next base: position 1,091,594 of record CM064877.1, read on the forward strand.
CAGCGGTTCTCCTCCCCAGCCCGGCCCCGAGCCCGACCCCGCACACCACCGCTGGAGATGGCCTTATCTGCCTATGCTTTTCAAGCATTTAACCATTTAAAATCGGTGAACCCTCTATATCACTATTAGTGTATCATATTTGTGTATCATTAATAAGTAATAAGTAATTGACACATTTACATGTGACAATTATAATCATTTATATGTGTCAATTACTTATTAGTGAAACACAAGTATAATACACTAATAGTGGTATAGATTATTCAACCATTTAAAATAGACAACTGCTACTTAGTTAAAATAAATGATTTAATTCTTTTTTTTTAGATGGTGAATACATTGTTACATCAAACACTATATATCGAATCGAAACTATTCCAATGATAATAAAATGAACTAATTACTAATATTAAACTAGAGAAATGCTAGTATGAAACTAGAGAAAATATTCACATTCGTGAGAGTTGAATCAATGATCTCTTGGTCATGAAATCTCATCCTTAACTACTTGACTAAGGTCTCGTCGGCAAAATAAATGATTTAATTCACGTCCCACTAAAAATGGTTATTGAGATTCAATTGCCACACAGGCCCTCCATTTGTGCCCTAAAAAGCAAGGCTACTTTTGTCAAAACAACCATCATCGTCTAATCTAAATATCTAAAAGTAAAGTGATTATATTGCGCGTTTACTGCTTGTGGTTGATTGCACTGACTTTGTACTACCGACTGTTCACAAACGCGGTCCAATGGCGTCGTCGGAACACCATCACGATGACCATCATGACCATGAACACCATGACCATCATACCCATGAACATCATACCCATGAGTAATTATCTTCTTTCATAATTTCTTGATTTAATCCAATAGAGTGAGTCTCAAATTTTAATAAATTTTGGGTGTAATTTGTGCTGCGACAGGGAATCGTGGGTTGGGCCAGATGGGAAGGTGTATCATAGCCACGATGGACTGGCACCACACTCACACGAACCCATTGAATCCCCGGGCTACTTCAGCAGAAGAGCGCCTCCCCTTTTTAACAGAGATTTCAGCGAAAGAGCTTTTACTATTGGTATTGGCGGCCCTGTCGGTACTGGGTACTTACAATTTCCCCCAGTTTCCTTGTTTTAATCACCTATGTGAAATTTAATTTTTAAAGAAATGTTCTTTTCCATCATATTTATCGGTGTAAACGAGCCATGAGTGTCGAGTAGGTCATTGTTCAAGCTTGTTCGAATTTCGTATCGAACTTGAAGTTGTGCGTGAGCTTTGCTTGATTTTGAAATGATTCGAGCTCGAACGAGCTCTAGTCTAGCTCAAAATGAGCTTCAAAAGTTATAAACAAAAGTATTGTTCAAGCTTGTTTGATATGTATAAATAATTGAGTTCAAACGAGTTTCTATCAAACGTACTAAATTCGAATATTGAGTAGTTTGGTCTGATTTTATGTGTATTAGTCATATTCTTGTTTTGACTATGACTTGGAACGACTAATATTATGGGAAAAATAGTGATTGAGTTGAGGCCAATTGATAAGGAAGTGTACAATTTTTTTCTCGTTTGTAGATTTGAGTTCTTCCATAGTTATATTTATGAGTATTATCTATTGCTAATGGTTTTGTATGTTATTCTGCAGAAAAACTGCTTTAATGCTAGCTTTGTGTGAATTTCTTAGAGACAAGTACAGTCTTGCAGCTGTATGTTACTATATCCCCTTCTTTATTTTGCTTTCTGATATGGTGAGAAGGGACTATTCAAATAGATGTCTAGTATTTGGGATATCTTAAATAGATACCCTCTTCAGTTTCAAATCTAACTATGTAGTGATTAACAATCCATCTTAAATTTGAGCTAATGTAGGCTTTTCTTTGTATTTCATGACAATATTTATCTTATTTGTTGAGTAGCAGCGTGGAATTTTACATTTTATATTATCATTATAGGTGACAAATGACATATTCACAAAAGAGGATGGTGAATTCTTGATAAAGCATGGAGCACTTCCTGAAGAAAGGATTCGAGCTGTAGAAACGGGTGGGTGCCCACATGCGGCCATTAGAGAAGATATCAGTATTAATCTTGGCCCTCTTGAGGAGCTCTCCAATTTGCATAAGACAGATATACTTCTTTGTGAATCTGGTGGAGGTAATCCTAAATCCAGTAACATATATTTGTCTAGTGAAAAGTCTTTTAATGATAAATGCATAAATGTTGACATTTGCTCGGATCTTTTCTCTGACTTTGGATGCAGACAATCTGGCTGCCAACTTTAGCAGAGAATTGGCTGATTATATAATTTACATAATAGATGTATCTGGTGGTGACAAAATTCCTCGAAAAGGAGGTCCAGGGATTACACAAGCTGATCTCTTGGTAGGTGTATTGCTTCTTCTTCCGAGTTTATCTTTCTTTACATAGCTGCCAGTGCTACTAATTGTTATAGTTCACCTGTGGTTGGCTATAGGTCATAAACAAAACTGACATAGCTGAGGCTGTTGGAGCTGATTTGTCAGTCATGGAACGTGATTCACTCCGAATGAGGGATGGTGGCCCTTTCGTTTTTGCTCAGGTTTTTCCAAGTTCTATTATCAAATTATATACTGCATGAGAGATATAAGTAGTTATAGATTTTGCTGGTATTTCTAGCTGGACCTAGTTTGCCCAAACCCAAATCAGTCATAGTGCAATACATTTGTTGTGTGATTGGATAACACTCGTAGGAGAATGACCTATCACAAGACAATACATGTGATTGAGTTGTATTGGCCGAGCCAATTCTGGTTTAGATCTGCTCTGTTTGGATCCATTTTCGCTCGTTAGTTCGTGTGCTTCAAGTTTCCTAAATTCAAAACTTCAGCTCTAACATTGCTACACGTTCCTTGAACACCCAACTTTGAAAACTCATCCAAATACGTTATTTCCTTTTAATTCATCCAAATCATCTCAGTGTATCTTCTCATCTCAAAACTCCAAAACCTTCAAACAGATGAGCCAAAGTACATTCAAACTGGGGCCAATTTCCTAGATTTTGCCTCCATTAATTCGCTTCTGTCTTTCTAATTGTTAGACTGTGGTAACTGTAAGAATAAACATGTTGGTTTCTTGGTATCTGATAACGGAAGTTTGTATATGTAGGTAAAGCATGGTGTTGGCGTTAAGGAAATTGTTGACCATATTTTGAAGGCGTGGGAAGCAGCTGTAGGGAAGAAGCGCCATTGATTTGTGATATCAGGAGTGTTCTTTTGTGCATTATGTATTTCTATTTCTGTCTCCTTTTATTGCCTGTGTTCGCATCACATCGACTCACAATGTTATGTACTTGTAATGGGCGCTTGTTTTATTGTATTTCCCTATAGAGGATTCAAGCAAAGCTTGTTTTATCTAAATAAATAGTACGGCTAATTACAAAGACCTCCCTTGTGGTTTCATGTATTTCACGTCTAATCTCCTTGAGAATCATAATTAGAGGGACCTCACTTGAAGTTAGCTAAACTTTACAAAACCGGCTAAGGAAGATTGGTGGAATGCGTGAAATTACCCTCTTGTCCTCATCAATTTTAATTACCCTGACCTCCCTGAAGTTTGCAAAATCTTACAAAAGTTTATATTTTCGTATTAGTCCCTAAACATTAATGAAATACAATTTATGCATAAAAAAGAAAAAGAAAACCTAACACACCTCCAATTTATAAATAGATAAAGAAAAAAACAGTATATTAATCATGCAAAATAAGATCAAATTTTATGAAGTGTTATATATTATTTTCATATAATTTATTAATAGTATATAAAAAATACTTTCATAAATACGTAAATAAGATTTTTTTTTGTATTTTATAGTAAAATATTATTTAATCGTATTGTATTTAAGTAATAAATAAATTTGTGATGTACTGTTAAAAATATTAAATACTTACTTAGATACCTATTTATTAAATGGGTATTTGGATGAGCATATTTAAATTTTCTAAACAATATTTATTATTTTTTTAGATAAAATTGTATGGAAATTTTAGTACGGGGTAAGTATTAGTTATGAATATTTGAGCATTTTAATAATGTCTATTAATTTATGTTTAAGTTTTTTCTCTCCCATGATTAACGGTATTTTATTCATTTATATTTGTACTTAATTTTTAAAAAATTATGAAAATTTTGAAATTATTAAAATTACTGGTTAAATTTGAATTTTGAATATAGTGTAATTTTATTTATCTTCAAGTTCTTTTTTCCTTATAATTAACAATAATTTATTAAATTCTCCTTGCTAAAAAAATTTGAAACTAATATCCACACATTAATAAATTAATTTACTACTTTATAGTTATGGCTTTACTTTTTTTTTTAATTTTTAATTTTTAATTTTAATCCTAATTCAATCCTCATTCTAAATTTTAATTTTTTTTTTCAAATGTTCCAAAATATGACTTTAATTCTTAAATAAAATTATTTTTGATGAAAAAAAAATTCTCAATCATGTAAATAATGATCTGTAACCATCAAATTTCACTCACAACTTTTAAAGATATAAATATAAAATCATTCTAAAACTTCCATTTTTTAACTTTTATATAAATTCTTTCTCCAATAAAAATAATAATAAAAATACTACTTTAAAAAATCCGACGAGGGTATCGAGTGACTATCAAGCGAAAGCGTGGGGAAGGGTAATGAAAATTATAGGAACATCCATCAATAAAATTTTAGAACAGTTGTATCCTCGAGAATCATAATTTACACTCAAGTCCTCAAAAAGCCCCGTAACGAAACACAACCCCCCACCAACCCAAATTCGCACGCAGAAATGGGCGAAGAAGTGCCGCCGGCGAAGAAGAGGGTTGCGGTGGAGTCTTTGGGATGGATAACGGAATCTTCCATAATGCCCCGCAAGCATCGCGCAATCGAGGGCGTTGGCCCCTCCTCCATCCTCGACCTTAAGGCCCAACTCTACAAGTCTCAGGAGGAATCCAAACGCCAGCAAAAAGAGCCTATCCACTCCGCCGACAGAAATTATGCCCAACAACTTGAGGTTCACCGTGCTAAGAAGTTCATCTCCGCTCACGATTCCTTCTCCAATAAGAATTCCGGCGTCGAAGCCCGTGCCGCCAAGTACGTCAATTTTTATATTGATTACTCTTATAATTTAATTGTGAAATTATTGATTGATGTGTTGTACTACTTGCGTGTTAGGATTGTATGATTAGGGTTCTAGGGTTTCATGAATCAGGGATTTGTAATGTACATGCATTAAGGGTTAATTTTAAATGCTTCAGTTTTCACTTAACTAGGGATTCTTAGAATTGAAAGTAGGCTTCGTTTGCGTTTTAAAAGAAAAAGATGGTGAAAATAGGTGGCTTTTGCATTTTAAGAGAAAAATGCAAGCAATAGCTTGAAACATCATTCTTTTATTTGCTTTGCTTTTGTCACCTTTTTTTGCTTATTTTCAGAATTGTGAAATCTTAAGTAAAACTAGTTGAGCAATTTCTTTTACCTCCTGCAGCTGCAAAGGTGCTTTATTTAAGCAACTGAACACACCCCTTAAATCAAATGAACAATGTCGTGTATTTTATCTACCACCATACTTCATTTTGGGAACCTCGAGGAATTAAATGATAAAAGCTTTATTATTGATTTTCAGGGACAAGCTTGAGCTAAAAGCAGTGAGGGATGGATCTGCAAGCTATGCAGCATTAGAGAAGAAAGCAGAATTGTATGATAAATTGGTGAGGGGAGAGCTTTCCGATGAGGAAGAAAATGAGAAGTATTGTGTTGATTTCTTTAGAAAAGGTCACTCGCAAGATGAATCCCAGATGCCTAGAGGGAACAATACTTCCGTAGAAACCCGAGATAAAGATGACTATGATGGTGATGATTTACTGTTAAATGATTCAAAAGCCCCAGGACTTGGGCGGACCTCTGCTACAGTGGATAGGAGTGAACATAAGCGTTTTGTATTGTAAGTTCCTTGGTGCTCTTTTATGGTCCGTTTAGTCTGTCATTCCTGCCATATTTCTTTCTTTGCATTTCCTTTAAAAGATTGAGAATTTGAACTCCTTCCAAGTCTGCATTGATTGTGACGCAGTCTTGTTGTGCAGTTTTATCGTATGTGAACAGCATGTACCATACCCTCTTGTATAATTTGATGTTTGCCCTTATTGGATCAATAACATGAAATTAGGCCCTTGAGAATGTACAAGTGTTATAGATTTGTTAATTTTCTCCTAAAACTATCCACCTGAACGATGTAAACAGTTTTGAGTTTCCATTTGTTGAAGCCAAATGTTCGACAAAAGCTGGATTATTATGGAACTCTTTGGCAATTATTATCTCCTCTAAATAATTATATATCTGGTTATTTGCTTCCTATCTCAGGGAGGTTCATGAAGAAGCAAATGAAGCAAGGGAAAAAGTGTCTGAGCTCAAAATTAGAAGACAAGAGCAGGTTGCTGTCCGTAGAGAGAAATTAAAACAGGCCTATCTCCGAAAGCAACTTGAGAAGTTAAAAGCATCTAAAGCGGAGCAAAACCCAAGTGGTAAGTGATTGTTAACCTGCAATTTTATTTTGATCCTTGAACTCTACTCATTGTGTGCCTTTTCATTTGTACTTGCAGGTGTTTGATGAGGAACTAAGGCGAACACTTAACCAGGATATGTAAATGAATATCTGAGATGGGTTCCATGTGCGGTTACCGAGTCATTGCATACAAAAAGACACTGCAATTTTCTGTTTTGGAGTATTATATTATATGCCTTGAAGATGAAAAATGTCCGGTGCAGTCTACAGAAAAAGAATGAGCTATATGATGCTGATTCCCAATTAATTGTATACCTCCCTTTTAGGAGAAATAGCTTTGGTATTTGTAGTTGAATAATCTGATATTAGGCCAAAGAAACTATAGAGCAAGGATTGTTATATCCATTTGGCTAGGAGGAGTTGTGGGTTGGGAAAACTCTTGGTAGTTTTCCATTCAATGGATGACATGTGGGAAATAAACTACTTTCCACCGGGTACACAGGTCATGGAAAAAAATGTAAAATGTCCACTTTATCCCTTCATTTTCATTTATTTAACAGCTTGTTCCCCAATTTGTTTTTCTTCTCAGAAACTTCTCCCCATTTTTATTCACACATTTCTATCTCCCAAGGCCGATTCTTCTCTAAAAATTTCTATTGATGAAATTGAAAATTGTTCCAGAATTTTCAGAGAATATGATTGTGAAATATGAGAATGAACTTATAAACTAGATTGAAAAACTATGTTTAATAAAACCAGAAATCGAAAATCTTAGTTCAATTGATTGAGGCTTTAGTTTCTCCCCATATGGTTTTACATCTGTTGATGAACTTATAGTCAGAAATTGTTCCAGAAATTAGTTGTCCCAGAAATTCTAATTTCAGAAGGAGAATAAGAGCAGTGCTAATTTATATTCACGTATTTATAAAACTTATGAATAAAATACTGATCAAAGCTAGTTCCACAAAAAGCACAACCCGAAGTACAGTAGTACACCACAAAATTGTGGTTCAGAAAGTTCTTTTTTAAAATTTTAAGATCCAATATCCATTTTTCATCCTAGAAGAAAACTTAATTGATTGCCCTACATCTTTGCAGCCAATAATGGTGTACGACATGATTTCTTGTCAAGGGTCATATAGTAAAAGTTGTAATCTGGAGAACTGGGGATTACTTGGGGAAGAAGAACACCTGAAGATTTTCTTCCAAAGACAAACAAGGGTAAAAATGTAATTTCTCGTTCAAAATAAAAAATTCAACCGGCTAACTATCACCTGTATAGTCGGTACCATTAAAATGATTTTTTAATTTTTCATGTGTAATTTGGGCCAAACACTAGGGAGTTTTCCACAACATGAACTCCTGCTAGACAAGCCCTTGTTATATTTGTGTTTCTTTACATTCATGTACATATATTTGAAGTTTCGAACATATAGATCTGCATTGTTCAGCATTTTCATTGATTTCCAAGAAAGAAAAATAATAGGAAGGCCAAAGAAACTATAGAGCAAGAAATGTTATATTTTTTTTCTCTTTACATTCCTGTACGCATAGATCAAAATTTCCTTTTTTTCGGCCGAAAACATCGAAAAATTTTCATTTATGAATCAAGTGAAATGAAAGAAAGTTGTAATTTCAAAACATTGTTTTTAGTGTTTCCGATACATTTTCGAAACGAAATTTTGATCCATGCCTAATCGGCATTGCTTAGCATTTCTATTGATTAATTTCTAAGAAAGCAAAAAGGAATTCAAAACACTAATGCATGAACGTCGACTCCACTGGGGATCGAACCCAGAATCTCTGGTTTCGTAGACCAGCGCCTTATCCATTGGGCCATGGAGTCCTTTTTTATCACATCTTTTACTTACTCAAATTTATTTGATATTTCCTATGTGCAAGATGAAATAGTAAATGAAACTAATGCAAAAATTTCAGTCAACTTAGATTCTCCCTCATTCAGCCGAGAAATACAAAATGATTATCGTTAAAGGGCGGTTAATATATATACAGTTAGGTAGTACTCCACTATCTAAGTTGAAAATACTATACTGATAACTCAAAAATAAAAATATTTCCGTATGTTGGACGAAAATGTTTGAAATTCTGATTAATCATATATTAAGTACATGGTCCTACATTAAAGAGCAATTGTACTCTAAAAGTTAGCTAACTAAATTTCATAACAGGAATTGTTACAATTACACAATAGTTTATACTTGAACATGCTAAAAGTAAAATCTACCTGGAAAAAGCATGGGCAAGTGAATTTTTAATCAATCAATTCTACCTAATTAACAAAAATACAGTCTGGTACAGGAAGATAGTGGAGTACTACCTACCTAACTATATATATAAAATAAAAAATAAAAAATAAAAAATAAAGTATCAATAAAATTACTACTAAAGCTGGAAGATTCTTGTTTTCATGGTCTCCAATTGCCTATAAATTCTCAGAATTGGAATTTTATTGCATCCATCATCTGTAAGACTGTAACAAACGGTTAGAATAAATATTAATTTTTTTGAAAAATGGAGGGTAAAAAAATGAGTGTTATTGTTTTGTTTGTCTACATTGTGGCCTTTATGGCTTTTAGTGCAAAAGCTACTATTTATGAAGATGTTGGGGGGCCTGCGCCGGCGCCTGGGCCAAGCTCTTCTGCGGTGAATCTATGTGCTCCTGTTTTCATGGCTGCTATTGTTTCTCTTGTTGCTGGTTTCTTTTAATTAATGGAATTTAATTTATGCTAATTCTTCACCATATGAAGTTAGCAATTTAATGCTGGGGTGTTTTTTTTTTTTTTTGGTTAATTGCAAGAGAATGTTAGATTTGAAATTATTTTGAAATTTAAATCTGATTGTTATTCATCAATTGAGATTTGGGATTAGGCCATACTAGTATGAGTTATTATTTTACGTGGAAGTTTAATTACTTTTATTTTAAGTTTGTGCTTGCCTCATTAAAGTTTAGACCATGAGCCTATGGATCCATTTTAGTTCAAACATTTCTAGTTTTCGTCGGATCAAACATTTTTTGGTATTAAATTCATCTACTCATACTTATGGAGAAGTGTTACTACTAAGAAAATTATACTCTATTCAAATTATAACCCACATTATCGACATAGCTCACCATTTAAATAACACTATCAAATAAAACCCAAAATACATACAATTAAGGCCTTAGATTAGTGATTCCAAATTTCCAAAGTTACCAGCATTGATGGCGGTAGTTACTTCTAAACCTCTTCTTGGGCCTAATTAGGCCCAACACGCTTCATACGACTCGGTCTAACTTAATTGAAAATATTCGAGATCATTAGTGATTAGTCCATAATTATTTCAAAACCTTCTTTTGGGCTCGGTGAAATATATATATATATATATATATATATATATATATATATATATATATATATATATATATATATATTTGAATTTCATGTCATGGAGAAAAAGTAAAAGCATGAGATAATTTTGTTAAATCGCGTGTTTCATGAATATAAATAATTATGTTGACCAAATTTTCTTTTCGGGATTGGATGTAATAATTACTGTACACAACTCACAACTGAAGAAGAGATTTTGAGCTTTCATCCATGTTTAATGTTATGCTTCCTTATGTGAGAAGACAATAAGCAATTGTCAAAATTGAGATTGGTCCAAATTAATTAAAAAGCAATCCTTAAAACCAGAAACCAACCTTTAATGAAATAATATTTTTATTAAAATTGTATCCTTCCTTTAAATTTGTCTTGCATGTACGTACATGTACCACGTTTGGAAATTGTTCCTTTTTTGCAAGGAAACCATAAAATAATCTACTTTTCCAACCTTAAATTATGGAATTTGATACAATTAGTTTTCCCATCTGGTATTGCCCATATTTTTCTACATATATAACTGTAATTTGATCCCAAATTACACGAGTAATATGTAAGAGATCACGTTTCAAAATTTCTTTGTCAAACTATTTTATTATCAATAGCTCCTCGTCCTAGTATTTGACAAAACACATATACAAAGTGGGTATTTATCAATTAAAATCAGTATTTTATTTGATAAATAAAACTACCCTTTTCCAAATTTATGCTATTAAAGGTAAACTGATAACTAAAGTTGTGGAAAATTGAGATTTCCTATTAAACAAATTGCAAAGTCAACAAGAATTTATTGCGACAGATTTTCATAACATTGGAGCTGTATTATAGCAATCCATCGTATTCTGACACAAAAAAAAAAAAGAAAAAAAATAATCCTACTTGGATTTGTTGCCTTAATTCCCTTTACCAACCAGGGGCTTATAAATTCGAGGCTCAATACTCATTTTTTTCCTCAACAAGTCTTCCTTATCGTTTTATGTTTAGATATTTGAGGTTTGTTTCTTTCACAAATCAACTCGGTCTATCATTTTATTAGATTTCCAACAATTATTATTATTGTATAGATCGAGGCTTCAAGAAAAAACATATGATTAATTTATCCCTACGTACGTTTTCTTCTTCAATTATTCTTGCATAAGTTAAATCTAATCGATTTAATTACTCATCTTTTCCAAAACCTTGGTCTGCCTCAGTCGATATATCATCAAGTCGTTTTCTCAAGATATGTTTAATTAATTTCTCTTTCATTCTACAATCAAGTCGTCGTCATTTCCTTCCTAATTCTTGCATATATAATTCAATCCTACAACATATATGGCGCCTCCACGAAGGACGTCACGAGGGCGTCAAAAAATCGAAATAAAATTAATCGAAAATGAAAATGCAAGAAGAACCACATTCTCAAAGCGCAGAGATGGAATTTTCAAGAAAGCAACAGAGCTTTCATCTCTATGCGGGGCACAAATCTATTTAATAATTTTTTCCATTTGTGGAAAAGCTTTTTCATTTGGAAATCCAAATATTGGATCGTTTTTAACTCGATTTATCAATGGAAATTTCATGCAAAGTTATGGCCATGGAGGGATATTGGTCCACGATTCAAATGTGCAACAACTTAAAGAACAATGCGATCAAATGAATGAAGAGATAGAGACTAAGAAAAAAAGAGAAAACGAAATTTATGAGATTTTGGAAAGTTCGACAACTCGGATTTCAGAAGAGAATATAAAAAAGATGAATTTGATTGAATTGAAAAACCTGAAAGAAAAGATGGAAATGCTGAAAGAGAAAATATTTAGAACTGAAGTTAAATTGGATTCTGGTACAAAATCAAAAGTTGATCTTTCAAATGTTGAGATGGAAGGAAGTGATGATGCTTCTAACTGGTTGAAATTATAATTTGTACCATTTAATTATGTCGTAGAATAACTTGTTTTCTGTATGTTATGGGTACCGTACCAAAAACAAGTGTAAACTTAAAGGATTTTAATTAATTTCATGATGCGTTTCTTGTTTATGTACATTTTTAAATTTCTCATCAATGAAGTTGAAGTATTTTGTTTTGAATTGAAATCCATTCGACTTAATCAGACACAAAAGATCCTTATTACAACAAATGAAACAAACTGAAATTACTATAGAAAAACTTATAAGATGGAAATACCTATATATATATATTTTAAACATAGGCATTGAGCGAAAAATCCAAGACTGAAGATTCTTGCCGGAGAAATGGTTGAAGTGTTTTCAGGTAAGCACACCCATTACTACAATCAATCAATGTTGAGATTGATAGAATCATGGGCCCAATTTATAGGCTAGACATTCAGCATAACGTTAAATTCTTGGATAAACTGACCAGTTTCCAAATTTATTCTTGTTTTTGTTTCGGCCTGCTGAAAATAAATTGTTTTGTCTCCGCAGTCCAGACAAATTTCAGAATCTTGAGAGACATTTTTTGTGTTGAGAAACAAGCTTGAGTGACATTTTTAGTTTGATAACTTTTAAAGTTAAGTTAGAACTTAATACGTTCTCTATCTCTACTATTATATATTTCTTAACTTTTTTTGTACGGATTCAAATACCCTATGTGATTTTGAAAATCAAATAAACTCAACAAGTATAGTTATATTAGAAGACATTAGATGTTAAAAGGCTTATCATAATATAATTCTTACTAAAATGTTTTAAAAGGCAAAATAAACTTAAAAACCTTAGGGAAAATTCTTGCCCAAGCCTGGCTTGGCCAAACCCATCCAACCACCAAGCAAGTGTATTGCACTTGCTTTGTGATTGGTCACTTTTCTGGAAGTTACATCCAATCCCAAAGCAAGTGTATTACACTTGCCATGTAATTAGTTTGGGTTCGGCCAAGCCCGGTCTGGGTAAGAATTTTCCAAAGCGTAGTTAGATGAGGAATCACAAGGTATAATTAAATTATGAGGCATAATAAGTTAAAAAACTTAATTAACATAATACAATTTTAATTATAATTAAAAAATGAAACAAACAAGATGTTAACAAGATCCTAAGAATGGCACGGGAGATGTTACACTATTTGACAGCAAATTTGAGGCCATTTTTGTGTATTTGAATTTTGAATTCACTTTTTTAAATATTTAAACATATTGTCGTAAAATTAGAAGATATAAATCTAAGTGTGATTGTATATATAAATATATTAAGTTTTTATAATTTTTTATAAAGTCTAAAATGAATTATATAGAACAATTAATAAAGCTATGTATAATACTTTATAGTTACGATAATATTTATATTTATATAATTTTGTGATAATATATTTATAATTTTTTTGTGAATCGTATTATATGAAAAAAATTCAATAATAATCAATTGTACGCGCGCAACGCGTGTGCATCTTCATATTCGACTAAAAAGCGACAAAAATATGTCAACATATATAGCTATTTGGGTGGACTCTGTTCGGTTCGACCAATGCTAGCTTGAGCTCGATTTGTTTAACAAGCAAACCAATTCGAACAATGTAACATTTAACACGGTCTTAAAATGGACTTTTACTAAAAAGAACAGAGTACAGAATCATGCTATCCATGTAATCAAATGATAACAACACAGACAAATGGGACAACCATCAGAATATCTTTAGCCGTCTTCAAAAGATTAACTATCCAAAGAAGATTAAAGAAAGCCCAGATTCAGATTTATATAAACTATACTCCCCTCATATGTTCAGACAACAAAAGCTCAATCAAACTCAAAAGCCAAAAACGTTCTTAATACCAATATCATCGGTTGATCCAACACGGGGCAACAAACATGGCAATTACAACTTTCATTGATGAATATAGTTCATCAATCCACCCTTTAAGGATCTTTAAGGCCTCCATTGTCGACTCTCACAATCTGATTCCAAAGCTAATGCCACAAGCTATCAAAAGTGTTGAGATCATCGAAGGCAATGGAGGTTCCGGAAGCATTAAGAAGATCAATTTTGCTGAAGGTTAATAGGAAATCTAATCTGCGTAGAAAATAGAACATTATTCATGCATCTAAACTAATTAAGACTTTTTCTCAAAATGCAGGTGGGAATTTTAAATCTCTGAAGTACCATATAGACGAGCTTAATGAAGAATCGCTCACGTACAAGTACACGTTGATTGAAGGTGATGCATTGGTTGATAAACTTGAGAAAATAACATATGAAGTCAAGTTCGAGAAAACTGCAGACGGTGGTTCTATTTCTAAGGTAACAAGTAAGTACTACACTGTGGGTGATTTCATGCTTAAGGAAGAGGAAGTCAAGGCAGGAAAGGAAAAGGTTATAGGGATGTACAAAGCTGTGGAAGATTATCTAGTCCAGAACCCTAATGCCTATGTTTAGTTTCCTTAATTAAGATTTATGTTGTCTAAATAAAACCCCGTATCTATTTGCGCGTGATCGTTTGTTTTGTTTGTTTTCAACTGGTACCCTGTTGAGCTAATAACTCAAGATGAAACATTGTTCTTCTTAATAATAAATTTACGAGTGATTGAAATTGTCTTCGAATTTGAGAGCACTTACGCTATGTTTGGTTCTTGGATTTCAAGGTGTAAAATGATTAGGGAAACAAAAATGAACAGAATATGAAGCTCAATGCTATTTAATTCAAGAAACACAAATTTCTTAGTGATTTACACTTTTATTCACGAAAAATCCAAGAACCAAACACAGTAATGAATCAAGAAAGCAGAATATGTAATTCTTACATTATAAGAGATAACTACTCAACTATCTAATCACCGTTGTTTGATAGAACCAAAGAGCTCCTCGAATGAACGTTTAGGAGCTTCTGTTCGAGCAACAATCTCCACTACTTTGTATGAAGATTCTGGATGGAGCAATGCCTCTACTGCAACTTCCGCAACTTGGTCCCTCGAAATCGACCCCTCAGAGAGAGTATCCTGTAAGGAGAGAGTTAAGCTAAAAGTAAATAGAGTGAAGGAACAATAAATCATATTGAACATCATTAGTCATTACCTCAGGCTCCATAACTATATTACCCTTAGGTGGATCATTCTTTAGTCCCCCAGGCCTTATAATTGTGTAATTGATACCAGACTTCCGAATATGTTGTTCTGCTTGAAGCTTTGCGATTAAGGTTAGTCCCAAGAGGTTGAGAAAAACGTAAGCAGGATTAAACAATTGCCCCATAGAAGCCCCATTGACTAAAATAGAACTTATAAGTACAAATCTATTAACCCCACGTTCCCTGCAAGCTTCAACTAGGTTCACAGTCCCAAAATTATCAACCTGCATAACAAGATTAAAGAAGTCGAACAATATATGCATTCAGTGGTTCAAGTCAGGAATATAATAGGGCTTAGTCGTTAAAAGTGAATCAAGCTTTCAAGATATATAAGACCATTTTTTTAGCAATATATGTTAAGCATATATTCAACATTCTGGAGCTCACAAATAATCAAATATGATGTACTGGAAGAACAAACTTCAGGTAGCCCACCCCCCCCCCCCCTTCCCCTCCTTGCAACATGTTTGTAAACACACAAACACATACAACCAACAGAATCAAGAACATAGAGAAAACTAAAAAACAATTAACTAACCTTCCATGGAGCTAATAAATCCCATGAACGTCGAAAACCTGTAGCGCATATTACAGCCTCAGAATCATCACTAATAGCCTCAGATAACTTTGATGAACCCTCTGTTACATCTGCTTTCACCTGAAAATAAAAGTACATATTGTTAGAAAAACGTAATATTTCCATAAAGATTATCTACATGAATGAAAGAGATGCACGTGTAGATAGGTATAATAATTGAAGTAAAACATCAGCCTAATTTTAACTTTTTTTTTTTAACATCAGCCTAATTATTGAAAACTTGAATTCCTTAAAAGTAGTTCTCAAAATGATTCCTTAAAAATTAATAAGTTCTAAAACATCAGAAAATTTCAATCCATCGCTATAATGCTCCCTCACTTAAAATTATTGCTGCTGCTCGAAGGAGTTAAAAACATAGTTTATCCATTTCCAGCAGTTACATAACTTACATCACAATTATGAGATTAGCAAATTTAAGAATTAAAAATTGAAATTGCAAATTAAACCTAATACTCACAAATTGAAGATTAGGATTATTTCCAGGAAATGCAGATTTAGCCTTGTCAACATCACGGACTCCAGCCTTAACAGCAAAACCTTTAGCCAATAGCTGTTCCACAATTCTCTTCCCAGTGCTACCAGTGGCACCTGCAACAAATATTTTCTTCTTCACAGAAGCCCCCTCGTCGTTTCCTTCCTCTCTAATTTCACTTACCGGCTCCATCTGAATTGAATTAGTCCATGAAATCGAGCATTAAAAAAAATAAGAAATTAAACTCGAGAAAATGAATTCTTAAGGGAATGCCGAAATTACTTACAGCTGATGCTGATGCTTTTAGGTGATAAGAGTGGGGTTTGGTTGTGGTGATAGAGAATGAACGAAAGAGAGAAGTTCTGGAAAATAAACTAGTAGAAGTGACTGTTGCCATTGCCATTGGTCTATTTTTTTATTTTTATTTAATACTATTTCCTTGAGAAATTATACCCGCCACAATTATGGTTTGCGTCGGTATTGTGGTAGAAGACTCATCACGAGTTCAATCAAATTTTCCTTTTTATTTAATTTCATGAGAATTTTTAACTAATCTTTTCAAAATATTTAAGAATCAATATTTTCTAGTTGCAATTCATTTTTAATATATTTTGTCCTCTTTTTTTTTTTTTTTTTTACTGTTTCGAAATAATTATTCTTGACATTATGCAACCAATATATGAAATTTATTTCAATTAAATAAGTTAAACATCAACCTAATTATGATACTATTTAATTACTTAAATGTTTTTCTTAATCTACACAATTATCAACACCCGGAAAAAATTGATTGGACCTCCGCAAAGCCGTAGAGCTGCAATGTGGATAGTTGTTGTTGTGATGTAGTCTGTGTGTAAATTAAGTAATTAACTTGAGGCTTAATATTGCAATGAATCACATCATTATTTAATTATAAAAAAATCATATCATTATAGATTAGTTGCAAACTTACCATATAATAAAAATATAGTTATTCAGAGTTTATCACATACTTAATCCGTACTAGTTTCAGAATAATAATTACGTATTTCCGGTAGTAACAAAACCTTCACAATTTGGTCTTTTACTTTCAAATGAAAACTTTATCATTTTGAATAAAAAAAATTTATCTACTATACTGTTTAACAGTTCAGATCGAGTGCAAGTGTTATAGGTCATTCACATTGTGGTGTCTTCAGTAGGATTCGAACTTGTGTTTCATCTCTGAGGATTGCAAGTCACTACCACTTGACTCAACCACCTTGGATTATCATTTAATAATAAATACTTAATTAATTATACATCAACAATTGAATAAATGGGATTTTAATCCAAAATTAAACAGGTGGATTTTTTGGATAGTGTGGTCCGCATAGTGTTGAGCTTGGTATTTGAAACTAATATAAAGTGTTTTGTAGCTTATATGAAAATAGTTACAGTATATGTCTACCACACGTATTCCAAATTGGTCCCCTTCAAACTCAGACAAATAACTATTGCAATTGTTGGATCAATGGACCCCTTACAAATTCAATCACAAAACTATACTATGGATGGCAATGATAACTTTTTACACATTTTAATTTTACTTCAATTGAATTAATAATAATAATTATTATTATCATATTGCCTAAAAGAACAAGTTTATTTATATCTTTAATAGTTTGTACAAGAATTGTTAATTTATCTTCGTCCCAATAATATAGTGTCTGCAAACAGCAAATGCAATGAGTATGACACCCTTAATTAATCAGCAGGCAAGTATTTGTTCGTAGCATAATAAATTATAGGATGACATTTGGGACATCATATAGTTTTTAGGTGCAGCCCACTGTAATAGGGCTCAGTCAATACTCGCACCTTCTTCCCTTAAACTTAACGGCTATGGAACTAGGCTAGTTAGTTTAAGTAAGTACCAGAAAGCACAGTTACTTCACCCTGAAACTGCAACTGTACAACTTTTACATATGATCAATTATGGAATTTCATGAAATTATGGCCGAGAGAAGCCAATGAACAAAATGAAGGCCGCACACACTTGCTGAATGAGAAGCTATACGTAAAGAAAAAAAAAATTCTATTACAAAGTCGAAAATACATACTCAAAGGCTATTTATCTTTCACGGGAAGCAAGAATGAACCAAAATCGGTGCATTCAGACACCTAAACCAGCCACATAGGTTTATATGGATCCAAGATAAATAGTCCTCAACTAAAATCTACGCTAAAAAATTATTACACTAACAAATATGCCTTACAAGAAAGACTGGAGGAGCAACTAGTACATTAAGACAAAAAGCCACAAAGAATGTTGAGTTAATGCTGCATATGAGAAGGATTGCTCTCGGTTTAAGTCACACAATTCAACTAAAATCAGGGCTTGAATGCAGAAAATGCTACAACAGAGTTGTGTCCACCAAATCCAAATGAATTTGAAATTGCTGCATTTGATTGAATTTGTAATCAATTTGAGAAATTGCCAAAAGATCATCACTTAATGTCTAATTCATGATCTTAAGAAAGTGAAAACGAAAAGAATCTTACCAACATTGACTTCATGCTGCTGTTTCTTATTTGCCACGGTATCGAACTCCACAGAAGGTTCTGGATTCTGCATTAGAAATCACAATGTAATCATTTTTATAATCACCATAGTCGATAAGTTATCATCAAAAAATTCAAAACTTTTGAAGGAGTCCCCTTTTCAAGAAACATGGTCCAGAAAAATGGCAGAAATGGTATTGATGTTTCACATAAAATATGACAACCACAAATTAATTTGGACTTACATATTGATTTATAGAAGGGTGAAGCCAGCCAGTAGTAACGGCTTTCACTGTTGCAATAGCTTCCAAACCTCCAGCAGCACCAAGGCAGTGTCCTATCATTGACTGTAAACAACATAGGACATGAGACGCCAATACTAAACCATGCAACGAGTCATGAGAATAGTGTTTATTTGCTAAAACTTGTTCTTTATGAAATTGTACTTCTGGCAGAAGAAGCCAGTAACAACTCTTGGTGTGCTTCTAGCTTCTGGGTGCTATTAGCTTCTTTTTTTTTTTTTATAAAAAAATCCTCTCAAGCAGAAGCTAAAGCACCGACTTCAAACATAAACAGATAGTTTTTATCGGAATTCAAAAGTTAAAGGTCACTTTTCAATAGCTTATTCAGGAGAGGACACACCTTCGTTGCGTTGATTTTGATCTCTGAAGTGTTCTTGAATACCTTCTTTATAGCGTTCACCTCAGCTATGTCGCCTACTATGGTGGAAGTGGCATGTGCATTAATGTAGTTAACCTGAAAAGAGAATATGGACTTCAATCTGTTAAAAGAAGTATCTTTGGGATTCAACATCCACTTGCCCCCTTATAGATGACAACTCAAATCATAATGAATTTAAACATTATTTTATTATTTCCTATCTTATTTGGGTGTAGGTTGTTATGCTTGATCACCTCAAAATAATTACCATAAAAAAATGCGAATGTGTTTCGAAATGATACTCCAAATCAGCATGAAAAATTAAAATTTTCCAAACAACATTTGACGATCATAGAAGGATCTTTGGAAAGGTCCAATATACCTCCTCAGGAGAAACACCGGCATCTTCGAGGGCACTATGAATACAAGAAGATACACCAAGTCCATCAGATCTGGGATCAGTCATGTGATAAGCATCACAATTTACTGCCCCACCCAAGTACTCAGCAATTATTGGTGCACCTCGTTTCATTGCATGTTCCAGACTTTCCATCACCTATTAAAAATTTGAAGAAACTGCTAAGGAACTTCAAAGTATTATTCAGACTTGTAAACCTTATGAGTCGTATTAACTAAGCAACTTTATTCAGGGAAAAAAAAAAACTAAGCAACTTCTGAATGGGTATGAAAAAATGATGTATATTACACGTTAATAAACCAATTAAGTGCGCAGAATATAGCCAAGTGAAAATACGGCAGCACAAAAAAGATCCCTAGTTCGAAAACTATCACAAGAAAATACAATTTAGGCAATTAGTTTATAATATTAATAATCGTCCATGATTTAGGTCTTGGATATGCTTTAATATATTTTCTTAAAAAAAATTATTAGATATTTACCAAGACTCCAGCGCCTTCACCCATAACAAAGCCATCTCGATCTTTGTCCCAAGGTCTAGAAGCAGTTTTAGGATCATCATTTCTTTGAGACAAAGCTCTACATGCAACAAAACCTCCTAATCCAATAGGAATAATAGCAGCTTCAGTTCCACCAGCAAGCATGAAATCAGCTTCACCTCGCCTGATGTGATTTGCAGCAGCGTAGAAGCAATAATTTGAGGTAGCACAAGCAGTTGAAATCGAGTAATTTGGTCCCATCAAGCCAAGATCAATAGCAAGCAACGCAGACCCCATGTTTGTTATAGCATAAGGTATGAAAAATGGAGTAATTTTCCGGTGGCCTTTTTCTATTAAAGCCTTAACACCGTCAGAAAACACTGTAAGACCACCCATTCCAGTCCCAACCAGAACACCACCTCGAATCTTATCAACCTGCAATGGTAAAGACACACAACATTAAACCTATGGATTAAAATCTTCATACCTTTCCACCTAAACACCAAAAAGTTTCTTTTTATAAGTCTACCGAAAAGGAAAAAATAGAGTAGTTTTTATTTCAATATGTCTCCTTGACTTACATTTTTTACAAATGTTTCCAGAAAAGTTCAGGAAAAGTTTCAAATATTCAACCGAAAGCAAAAATTTAATCCATGATAAGATAAAACCTCAAATAGATAAAACTAATTCAGACATTCAAATTATACCTTATCAAGCAAATGGTAAAGAAGCACGACATTAAACCCATGGATTAAAATTTTGATATATTTCCACCGAAAACACTGAGAAGTTTCTAATTATGAGTTATACGGAAACAAAATTATAGAGTATTTTTTATTACAAATTTTTCTTTGATTTACAACTATTTTCCTAAAAGTTTCTAGTATTTTCTTTTTTAATATTTAACTGCCTAAATCGTATCAGAAAAACGAAGTTTTGGTTCTAGTCCATGATTAGACCTCAATTCAACAAACCTAATTGAAACATTGAGATTATACCTTATTGAGCTTGTCGCCCCCAAGATCCGCATCCTCAAGCGCTTTCTTCCCCGCAACAATGCAGTATCTCAAACAATCGTCTAATCTCCGATCATTCTTCCCATCAATATAACCCTCGGAGTTGAACCCCCGAATCTGGCCACCGAAGCGCGTGGGGAATTTGGACGCATCGAATCGGTCTATAGCACTGATTCCACTCTCGCCTGCGAGAAGCTTCTCGTAGTAAGCATCCACATCGTTTCCGAATACGGAGACGAGACCCATTCCCGTGATTACCACGCGCTTTTTGGGGTCCGTCTCGCGCTTGGGCGCCGCAACTGTTGACACGGAAGCGGAGATTGTGAAGGGGAGGCGTTTGGTAGGGGCTTTTGCATTGTTGCTGGGGAGATTGGTGACTGGTATGCGGATAGCGGTGGAATGGAGAGCTTGCATGGTGGTGGTGGAGAATCGGAGTTTTTCGATGAGAACGAGGTGGGAGTGGAGCTCTTTTTTGATGTTGAGTGTCTCTGTGTGTGTGGTTAGCTACAAATAGACTAACATATTTCCGTTTTGGTGAGAAAAATGTGAGCTTTTGGTTAGCTATTTTATGCTAGCTTTCTGAAATTGGCACTTTTCCCCCCTAACTTCAACCTTTGGGACATTCTTACTTAGACCTTTCCTAGACCTTGTGGTTGTAAAACACTCCACATCATCATTGTGACAGTACCACATCATCACATTTAATGATGTGGAGTGTTTTTCAACCACAAGGTCTAGGAAAATCTCCTAGACCAGATCTAAGTAAGAATTTTCCTCCACATTTAACTTACACTAGCGTTGCACTTTTTTCGTTGAATTATTTTCCGATCATTGACTGTTAAAAGAATTCAGGGAAAAAAAGTGCAACACAAAAGTTCAAGATGAAAAACACAAAAAAACACAACAAAGGTGTAAGTTTATGAGTCAAAACTCAATTATTTGCAACCAATTATATTTAAAGTGCAGAAAATATGGAATTTAAAAAATTATGTATAATTGTAATAATATACATAGAACAGAAAAAAAAAAATTAGTACAAAATTAACAATCGAGTGGGAGATGGGTATAAAATTGAGCATACAATATATACTTTCATGTTTAGTTTATCTTTCAAGTTTTGCATTATATTTCTTCAAATGGGGTTTCAAATTGTCAAAATTTGTATAAATAAATAGTTTGACAATTAAATCTTGAATTTTCTAGCTGATAATTACCATTTGAAGAATAAATAGGTAAATTTATTAATTAAGAATGCAAAATAATACTTTCAATCATAAAATTAATTTTTCCCTTGAACTTTTAACCGAGTTGCACTCCTTCCCCCGCCCCTCTCATATTTTTTACTCAACTCGTGTCATAATTTTACTCCTACTCCGCTCATATATAACAATCAGACATTTCAGATTCGAGAATTTTATTTATCATTAAGACACATAAATAAATTTATTGTACAAAACACAAAATTATCTAAATGTCATACATGTCTTTAATTATATTAAGTAACATTGCAAACTAACTTCAACTTCAAAGCGTTATAACGCTTTTTTATATGTAAAATGCTCGCAAATAACTTTTTAAAGAATAAAAAAAGAATTGTATATATACATGCACCGTTCAATAAGTTTCAATTAGAGATTCATAAAATATAAGTAATAGTATAACATACTATGAAATTATCCAAGAATTTTTACAAACATAATTTTAATTGGGTGGAGTCTAGTTAAACTAGCACTCAACTCATAAGTTAATCGAACTTAAAAATAAGACTCGATTCAAATATTATCGGATTGAACCATCTATCATCGGGCAAGCCTCGAGCTCGACTCTTGCTAGTTTTGGAGTCTAATAAATGTGTTTCATTGAACATATATATAAATCATCATATGTTAAATTTTTTTTTTTTTTTTTTGAGGTGATCATCATATGTTAAATTAAGTAGTACTCAAATGTAAGTTTTATGCATATTTAATATGTGAGTGACTAAAAAATAAATAAACTCTTCTAAGAAAGAAAAAGAAAATCTCCAATTTCCATTTCCCGCAAATATGTGAATGCATACAATATTTTAGACCTATTAACAGAAACAAATTTTTGACTGGCAAGCAACTCGCACTACTCTGAACTCTCACGGTCTCACCCCTTTCTTCCGCCGTTGACGGAACCGACACCGACGGCTTCTATCATCTCTGGTTCTCCACATCATCTCTACCACTTTCTTCTCCAAAGCTGCAGAGCGACATCCCTCTCCATCGGCGCCGCCTCTCCTTAGCTCACCTCTATAATCACCACAACTCCGGAGGCCGCCCTCCATACTCCACTCTGACCTATATACTTACACTAGAAGGTACAATTCTTTTAATTTTATCAGAAAACTACAAATTTATAGGTTTATGAGTTTGATTTTATAGTTAGGGTTTTCGAAAATGTTTCGTGCTTGTGAGTTGTTACTGGTTTAGCTATTGGAATGGCTCTGAATTCCTCAAACAATGTGGACTTCTGAGAGTGTTCCCCGTTCTTTAACTCCTGTTCGTTAGATTTGTTATGTTGTCTGTGGTTATTGCCCTTACTGTTTTATGAGAGCTCTTAATTTGTATTGTTTGTCACAGAATGACTGAAACCTTGTCACTCTCAAGCATACCATACTTGCTGCACTTCATATATTTATTCTCATCAACGACTGCTCTTCTTTTAATATGTTTGGAATTTCGGTTTGACAGACAGACCTTGACCTAATTATATAGCTTAGAATAAATTTGATCTGGTTTTGGGTGGTTGAAGGTGGCCAACCTGACTCTTGATATTTAAATGGGAAACTGATTCAGCTCAATCTGATTTAAACCGAATGACCATTAAAGCTTCATCTAAATTTATTTGATTAAGCTTAAATGTTGCTAAAATGACATTTGATAGGAAGGGCGACTATATCAAGAAAATTAAATCGACTTTCATTAATCTCAAAGTTCTTCTTCTTCGCCATTAGCTGACATCATAAAATGGCAAATGAAAGGATTACGAGGTCTAGAACATCTTCCTTGGCTTCTGCTTCTACCCCAACAGATGGGTAAAATACTAGCAAAAAACATATGTTTCAAGTTGTTGTTGCTATTAGTGTGCTAGAATCCCACTTGATCATTTGCCGCTGTGATTCTTCTCTCAGGAAAATGGCATTGACAGTGAAGTCACCTGCAAAAATGAAAAGGTCTGGAACTGGAAGGAAGGTCACGAAGAAATGGGCTGCAAAAGTTGATGCCAGGAGGCCTAAGAAACCCCCAACAGCTTTCTTTTACTTCTTGTATGACTTTTGTTTTGCTTACATTTTAATTCTCGTTCTTGAGTAGGCATTTGACATTCCGTAATAATTTAGTTGAATTTACATGCTAAAGCTAATAGTACTCGTTTAAATGTTCCAGGGAGGATTTTCGTAAGGAATATCAAGAGCAGAATCCAGATGTCAAGTCAATGCGTGATGTATGTATTAGAGAATCTTAGTATTGTTATTATTCCCTTGTTCTTTTTACATGATTCTACATTACTCTGTGTTGTTGCAGATTGGCAAGGCCTGTGGAGAGAAGTGGAAAACAATGAAATATGAGGTTTGCAAGCTTATGTTTTCAGTCAGCTGTTCATTCTTCATTAAAACATCTGGTTTTGTTTGCATTACAGTGAGCGTTCGTATTATTTTCATTCTCTAGAGATATATCTCTTTAAATTCATCCTTACATCATCTCAAACAGTAGTATTTTCGAAATAAATATATCATTTTAAAAAGAAACTATAATTCATAATCATTACTTTCCATACATTATCACTTCTTCTCTCTTTCAATTTTTAATTCCCCGTTCAAATTTTTAATCCCCAGTAACCAGATAAGGGCCCAATAAAATACCGTACATCTCTTCTTTTTATACTTTTGACCTCATTTCTAAAATGCAAACCAAACTAGACCTTCTATGTGCAACATTTCACGGATGATAGCATATGAAGCGCCACAATTTCTGAAGTAAATTTATAGTAGATGAAACAAGGAAGCTTTATTCTTCTTTTTCTGATATTTTACTTTGCTGATATTAGGAAAAAGTGCATTACTACGACATTGCTACAGAAAAACGAGCAGAGTTTGATACAGCTATAGCACACTTTGATAAGAAGAAGGTAAGTGGTAATGCAATGTTATTTATCTTTGGCTAAATATTATTAGCATATCTCTTCTCATATATAATTCAAATTGCAGGAAAATGGGGAGTTTGACGAGTACGATGATGAGTCTGAGTTTGATGAATAGTACTCTTATAATTGTCTACTGTAGGTATTGCCTATCTGATCTGTGTTATCCGTATCATTCTTTGTACATTAATTTAGAATTTCTCAAACATCTAGGTAGTGTTTTCAAACTTCTTTGTTTAGACAAACTTGGTTAGTATTTCAGTGGATTTGAGAAATATGGGCTTTTCATAAAATTTTATAAGGGTGGAAAACGAGTGGGCCGGGTTCTTTAATATGGGTTAGGTAAAGTTGGGCTGGATTGATCTGTTAATGTTTTCTTTTAAAGTTTCTTACTGATTTTTTGTTTAATTAAGCATACAAATGCATAGAAAAATAGTTTTCAGTATTCATTCATACTTAAAATTGATATAATTTAAGACTAATACATTAATTAAACTGGATTGCATTGGGCAACACCATATTGAAGTTGTGTTGGTTCATAATCATTTCATATAATTGTTTTTGGTTGATTTATATCATGGTATAATTAAGTTTATGTAATTGACTTCTTGTTGTTGACTCGACCGTGGAAAACTAAGTATGGAAAAGTAATTAGGTCTGGGCTTGCTATATGATTGGGCCTTGCTCACTAGAGTCAAACATGTTGGTTGGTTCATTCGTATGCTCTTCATATATTTTGGGTCTTCCTCAGTTTCCAAGTCGAAATGTTATTACGTGTTTGAAGTGGTATGCTTTCTTGTTGAACTTCCTTGAACAAAAGACAGTTGGCTAGACAGCAAATGCAGCAACATAAATTGATTTAGAGTTATTTCATGGTGAAGAAAACCCACTTCTGTACAACATAATCGGGTAGAGAGCTACAACAGTGAGAGGACCCACCTAACCTAATTATGTTCGACAACTTATGCTTGAAAACTTGATTTAATTTCTTGTTTCGTTCTTTTTGGCAAAAAAATATCAGTTGAAGAATGACAGGCAATTCTCTTATAGGGTTAATCACATGACTTTTCATGTGGTTTTAGGGCTGGGCGTTTGAGTTGGGTTTTTTGGGACCCGTCTCGACCCGATTGGGTATTTTTCGTTTGGGACTGAAAAGCGGGTTTTTTGACGTTAGGATTCGGGTATCTGCACCCGAAAATTTATTTTCGGGTCGGGTTCAAGTACTATATTTACACCCGTTCGGGTATTTAATAAAAAAAAAAAATTTTGGCCCAATTTATTTTAGAGCGGCCCAATTACAATTTCTCTATCTTTCATCATTCATCTGAGCTCAAATTCAAAATAGGAAAAAGCCCTACCTGCCTAAGACCCCATGTCAGTAAGTTCTAACTCCTAACATTATTCAATTTCTCTATCTTTCTCCTCTCTAATAGTGCGCCTCCCTCCCAACTCACAAGTCACAAGACACCAATTCGCCTAACTCCTGTGTTTTCCGGTAGTGTCACAAAGTGGTGTAGTCTCCATTGGAATCAAGGAACCCGTTAGAACTTGGAAGGTACCTGTTCAAAAAATTTTCCCCCTTTGAAATCACTCAAATCGGTGTTGGAGGCTTGAAGCATAGATCTTGAAATTAGGGCTGTCAATGGGGCGGATTTCAATCCGGATCCGTCCGAATTCGATCCGATTTATTAGGATAATTGTCCGATTAGAGATTCGATGGACCTGATCCGATTATAAAGATCCGAAATCCGAAAATCATGGAGCGAATATGGATTTAGGTCGATCCGATCTGTTAAAGATCCGTATCCGACAAAAATAAAAAGAAAGATATATATACAAAATGATTTATAAAAAATATGAATTATTAATAATATTTCAACGTCAATTTAAGAAGATAGTAATTTATAATTCGTATATAAATTTATTTAAACCAATATATTCATTCTACAAATATGAATATATTAAAGAAACTTTGAAAATGTGAGCTAAAATTAAATAAAATTTAAAAGATAATAAACTTGTTTTAGGAAAAAAATATTAATTTAACTTTTTAAATACAAATTTATTAGATCCGAAAAATATTCGATATCCGGCCAAATCCGACCAAGATCCGTTGGATTCAAAAAATCTAGATCCGAGCACAATCCGAGCAAGATCCGAATCCGACAGAATTCGATCCGATATAAATGGAGCCGGATCTGGACGAGCCTGATCCGACCAGAATCCGACCCATTGACAGCCCTACTTGAAATTAAATGTGAAAAGCATTAAAGAGTAATTTTCTAATTTTGGAAGGAAAATATTAGCTTAAAAAAAATGGAAATTTTGGGTACCCAAAACCCGAAATACCCGAAAAGCCTAAACGGGCTAGGTTTCGGGTATGAAAATTCAATACCCGCCAGGTCGGGTACCCAACCCGCGCCCAGCCCTATGTGGTTTGGTGTATTTCGCGTCTGATTCCCTCAAAAAATTATATTTACAAAGACTTTCCTTGATATTTACAAAACATTACATTCATCGGTCCATCGTTAATTTTTATTGCGTCATCACCCAAATTTTATTGAATATTTTATTTTACATTTGAGGATACTGTAGCTATTTTCATGGACAATTATACTCTTGTTATATTTGTTGCATGGAAAGGGTTTCAATGCAATGATGTTGTTTGTTATGGGTATAAATGTCTAAATATCAGTGAAAATTTAAAATCTTTGAATTA
Source organism: Penstemon barbatus (assembly GCA_003313485.2). Classification (NCBI taxonomy): domain Eukaryota; kingdom Viridiplantae; phylum Streptophyta; class Magnoliopsida; order Lamiales; family Plantaginaceae; genus Penstemon; species Penstemon barbatus. The sequence goes on from CM064877.1 coordinate 1,119,590, forward strand.
TTTTATCAGTGTGTAGATATTAATTTCAAACTTTTTTTATAATGTTTTTAAAATTGAATTACAAGGAGAAGTGAATAAGTTATAATTAATCATAAGTTAAAACAAACTTGAAAATGACCATTATGAAATGCGAAAATATTAAGAATTATTCGTATTTAACCCGTAATTTTAATAATTTTAATTCTAAAGATGACGAATAAAAATTACACTTAATGAGGAAAAAGTTTGGACATAAATTAATAGCATTATAAAAATGTTAAAATATTAATAATTGTCTCATACTAAAAAAATTCATAAACTTTTAACTTAAAAAATCAATTATTTTTTAACGAACTCATTTAAATACCCATTTAATAAAATAATAATTATTGATTTCTTACTTAAATACAATTTAAAATACTTAAATAAGCATTGTTTATTAAATTATTTTTTAAAATAAATGTAAATTATATTGAAATTAAATATACATTTTATAAAATTCTAACTAAAAAATTCAATAAATATTTTTTAACAAAATTTAAAAATACTCATTCAAATACCCTTTTCATAAAATAATTATCTATGTAGTATTTGTAAAATAAATTGATGGGTTTTTCTAAAACTAAATAAGATACCAAATTAGTTTAGTTTTAGAGACTAATACATTTTTATAAATATTTAACATTTTCAATAATACAATCATAAATTTATTTCTTACTTAAATACAATACTAAACATATTTATAATTTATTTTTTACTATTAATAAATTATATGAAAATGTTATATAACACTTTATGAAACTTGATCTTAGTCATAATTAATAAACTATTTTATTTTCTTTTTTATGTTTTATAAATTGGGGTGGGGTTAGTTTTTATGTATAAATTGAGTTTTATTAAAGTTTAGGGATTAATATGTAAATATAAAATTTTGTAAGGTTTTGCAAATTTCAGGAATGTCGGAGTAATTAATTAAAATTGACGAGGACAAGAGGGTAATTTCAAGCATTCCGTCCACCTCTGTTAGTATTTGTTAGGCTAAGAGGAAATCTCTGTGAATATAATTTTCGGAGGGAATTTGACGCGAAATACTTTAAACCACATGGAAGGTCCCTATAATTAACCTTCAATTATATTGTCACTTGCAATGGATAAATTATTATTCTTCTTCTGTATCAAATACCAATCAATGACTAACCCCATTCGACCGTTGAACACCAAATTTTAATCACAACGGCTAACCAGGATAAAGATGTATTAACCACTAAACCATAAAGTATAACCATTTTCTGTTCTAAATTAGTAATAGTTATTAATTGAAATAATTGTTTAAAATGAAATTTATTTTCTTACCAAAATTAATGTGAATCTTCTTAGTAAATTGTACCTTGGGTTTTGTGCAGTTTAGACATAGTGTTGATAAAAATGAACTTCTTGATTATGGAGTTACTCATAAACAAAACAATCACTAAAGTTCAAGACAAAGATCTAAGATGATGAAGACATCGTTCAAACTTCTATCAAATTTTATTTCCCGCTCCTCAAAGTCTTGTCAACTTAATAAATTTTATATAATTGGATCTTTTCTTTTCACTCTTGAACATTAGTGCCATTTAATTCAAATGGGTGTTGGATGAATGTCATGTGGACATGAAAGGACAATTTTTTATTTCATTTGCATTGCGCATTCCAGAACTCCACAAATCCACATCAAAATTGCAAAATCCAAAGCCACACAAACAGGCAAAATAAAAATTAACTCTAGTTAAATAACTAACTAAATTAAATTAGCATTTGCACATCATCAATCAAGAAACTAATTGAAATTAAATCATTACTGAATGAATATTGCAGCAGCCAATCACATTAATTAATTAATCAGTGAAAGGAACATAATTTACAAAACACCAAATCATCAAATTAAAAGAAAAAAACATTTCGTTTTATCAATTCATCGGCGTATGTGAAAAATCAGAAGTGACAACCGCAACAGAGGAAGAAAAGACAAACAGTGGAGACTAAAAATATGGCTTCAAAAACAGACACGATCTTGAAAAGAAAGTGATCGACAAACCAAAGGTGTAAATTGAACCGCCTCTTCCACCGGAACCCGGCGGAGCTCTTGGACTTCGACCGCCATGCACTGCCGCCGCCGCCGCTACCACCTGGGGATTTCTTGTTTAGGCTTTTGAAGAGGAACGAGAAACTCCAAGGCTTTTTCTCCATGGTTGTCGTTTCTCTAACTGGAGAAATCAATTCAACTAAATATGGTGTCTGAATTTTGATGTATTTTGGGGAATTCGGGGGTTGGTTATATAATAATATAAGGAGCGGGTTTAATTTTTGTACTAGTATTAATAACGTTGGGAAGTTTTTATTTCTCAAAAGGAAAAGGAATAACGTGGGCCGGGAAAGTTTCTTGGAAAATAAGGAGGGGTAGTTTGGGAATACGAGCAGTTCCGCGTTTTCGTGGGGGTGTGGTGTGGAATGTGCTTGTTGGTAAGTAACGGAATAATATAATACTGTACTTGCTATTTCCTTGATTTTTTTCACTACTTCCACTACACTAAAATAATGACCGTTGCTGATTTTACTGTTAATAGTGAATTGTTGAGAATTACTACTGCAATTTGGGAAATTATTTCTATCTCAGATCTGTTTTCATATAATTGACTCTGTTTTTCATATTTAAAAAAAAAAAAACAATTTAACAGCAACAATGACTCGATGTTTTAATCTTTAATTTTTTTGGTATAGGAAGTAGTAGCTCGTATTCAAAAATCAAAGCTTCCATTATTTGGGAAATTCTTACCCAGACCGAGTTTGGCCGAACCCAAATCAATTACATGGCAAGTGTAATACACTTGTTTTGGGATTGGATGAAACTCCCAGAAGAGTGACCAATCACAAAGCAAGTGCAATACACTTGCTTGGTGGTTGGTTGGGTTTGGCCAAGCCAGGCTTGGACAAGAATTTTCCCCATTATTTTCTCATTATCAATAAAAATAATCAATTTTTTTTTCTTTCTCTTTTCAACTTGTTTTCCCAGCTCCTTTCCACATCATGAGGCGAATTCAAACACACAATGCACCTTGAAGTGGATGGAATCTCTTTATTACAAATAAAAGCAGGGGAAAAAAAAAAGAGGGCTGGAAATATTCATTACAGATATTGAAAGAGATCGAATTGCATTACTTTTGAACCGATTGGAATATTTCTGCCTAAAGATTTAGTCCATTTAACATATGTCCAAAATTTAAGGGAATAATAAGGTGGTACAAGATGACCACATATTATGCATTGTATTACAACTTACAGCCATGGGCCAGTGTTTTAAAAATCGGATCGGACCGGTCGGTTCGATCGGTTTAATCAGTAATCGACTGTCAATTCGGTTCGGTTAACCCTCCAAAACCAGTTTTGTTCCTGACCAGTTCGAACCGAAAAAAATCGGTAAAACCAATGAACCAATGAATCGATTGAACCACTGGTTCACTTATAAAAATAAAAAATGTATGCTACGGATTTTTACATCTCTTCCGCGATATTTAAACTTCAACAATACTCTCACATCACTTTTTCTATTTTTCACTTTGAATTAAACAAAATCAACAAGAACCAAAAAATATTTTATATAATAAGTTATATAAATATATTTGAGCATCAATTTCATTAGAAAAGTCATTTTTTTCTCAAACTTCAAGTATTTTCATTTTTTTATATAATTCAATGACAAAATTCATCAATGATTTCTCTTTTTGATATGGTGTTTATTATAATTTGAGTTATTGCGTTGATATCATATTATCATACTAGTAATTTTGTTGCTATCATTCATTCTCAACTCAAAATTTGTAGGAAAAATAATTGATCATGAGATAAACATTTAGTTTATGAAAATAAACTTGAAAAATAAATAATATATTTTTTAAATAGTTGATTACACTCATTAAAACTTAAATTAAAATATTATATTGTAATGACGTCTCACCGGTTGAACCAGTGATTAAAACGGTTAAACCGATCTAACCAGTAATCAGTAAGACTACCGATTCGATGTCCGGTCCGATTATAAAACATTGCCATGGACTACTAAACATGTCTTGTTACCAAAAATGAACAAATGTGCTTAGAGTTGAAAATCAATCTAAGTTATTTAAGATTTGATATAGTTGTTTAAAATTTTTATTTTTTTTTTATTTTGGTTGTTAAATATATTTATTAAGATTGAATAATTACTGCATAATATTGAGCTACTCAATTTGATATGTATACGTCTTGATTATAGTTCGTCTCTATTAAATAAAGATAAATCTAAATCTAAATATTCAATTCGAGTTTCTTTTATAAAGCTATAGTTTCTCTTGGTTAAAATAAAGATTAAGATAAAAAGAAAATTAACAAGTTAAACATGTATTGCCAATGAGGTCATAGCTCATTGGTGATTGATTTTCTTTGTAATTTGATACTAATTCAATAGATTTTTTGATTTTCTGATTTAGTGATATTGATGTAATGATCATTTATCTTATAGGAAAAATCATGTAATGATTTTCTGATTTAGTGATATTGATTTGATGATTATTTCTCTAAAGAAAAAAAAAAACATGTAACTAGGGATGGAATTTTTTTTTCTTTAAGTTTTATTACATAGAGTAAAGGTAATGTAGATACTCTTTTACATTTATAGTTTTATTATTTGATAATGTTGATTTAAGGGGTGAAGAACTATTGATGGAAAAATCAATAGTGATAGTGAGGGAAATATCAACTACAATTGATGCAATTTTGTATTAAAATTGATATTGTTTTTATCATAATTTAATTTTATGACGTTGGGTCCAACATGAATAATATTTTACTTCATACTAAAATAATTTTCAGATTTTAAATAATAATGATCAACATTGTATGTTATATTATTATTTTAAAGATTTATCCAAATAATATAGTTTGAATATTATTTTTAATGAGTTATATTAATATTTAAATTCGACCCTCAACCATGGAATCCTTGATCTGTCCTTGCATATAACGTTAGTTTAGTCATTTACTTCATGTTACATGCTTTGTGTCTCAGTACACTTTATGACAACATACTAAAAGCCAGCCAATGCACCCAGGGCAAAATTCTTGCTTACTGTCCCAAATCTCTTTGGTTTGTCAACAATGTGAGTTACACAATCATTGCCAACTCTCTAAACAATTATGAGTTGGAATGTATGCTTTAATTTATTTGTTTTTGTAGGGTATTTGCTTTAAGGATTAATCCTCTTATTCTACACCTCCATGTCTTAAGATCCAATGTTCACCTTTCTTCTTCAGACATTGGATTAACACAAACTTGATCATCACATCATAACTAACTAATACTCCCTCTTTTTTTTTATTTGTCGTTTTGGAGGATTGCACACGAATTAAAGAATGTCATGAATAGTCATTTTTTGAAGCAAAAATTGCAAAATACCCTTGTAATCAAATAATCTTAGCATTAACTAACATTAATGACAAGTATTAGTAAGAAGGACAAAACTGATAAAATAAATAAATTTTACATTGAAATTTTAAAACGACAAATAAATGTAAATAATTTTTTTTTGTCAAAACGACGAAAAAAACTAAAAAACGGAAGGAGTATAACGTTTACATGTCATACAACCAATCGTGCAATAGGGCGTCTTCTTAATGGTTAATTAGGATGTAGTTTAATGAATCATGAGAGTTAAAAATTATATTAAACTAATTGATATATGACTCGAGTTGAGTTCGATATGAAAGTTCTCAATTAAGCTCATAGTTGAACAATATTAAATAAATTTAATGGATTAAATTTTGTTCAAGTTCAATTTACATAAAAATAAACCAAATTCACACGGATTGCCATGCTTGATAAGAAGTCAACTCGGCTAAAAAGAGGTTATTAATTATTATAGATATATATTATTGATGAATCTCTAACCCAAAAGGCCAAAACCAAAACCTTAAAAACAAATCATCAAAAATTAAGTCAACTTGTTTAAATCCATAATTCATGAAGAATTTATTATAGCATTGGCACTATTGTCCTACGTCTACAAGAATACATACGTGTACTTAAACTCGGGCTACTAATTCGGGCTCAAGTCTAAATAAAGGAACTGGACTGGAGGGGATCCAAATTTTCATAAAGCCCAATTCAGTCATAATGGGCCACTTCTCTCAGATGTATAAAGAAAAAAGTTCTATAGGACCGATATATACAATTTTTCCTTTCAAACAACACCACAAAATTATATTGAATTTGATTATACAGAGAACACAATCAAAATAAACTTATCCAATATAGTAGTAGTACTGCACAGACTTATAACTAATAACATAATAATTATATACCTAAAATACATTCATATTTCTTTTGTTTTAGTTTATCATAACTCGATAGTACACATTTAAATACACCTAAAATAAACAAATCTATTTCTACATTCATAAAAGTTCCTCAATTCATGAGACATAAAACATAAAATATCGACGATATATATATATTTGTATATAACATGGTGAATCTAATTTTTCACCATGACTGAGACGCCAAAAACGTATGCAACACTACAATTCATCAAACAAAATCCCACTAAAAATTTCCAGGAAAAAAAAAAAAAGAACACTAAATGTTACCGAAAATATTCGGATTCGAATAAGAAGTATCAAAGGCCTGATCATTAACTAAATTCCAATTTGATGAGCAACCAAAATCAGCAATGTCTAATTTCTCCATCTCAGCCTCAACTTTCACATCTTCAAGTAAATTATTGATTCCCTGCAGCATATGATTTTAAAACTACAAAACATCATTAGAAAATAAATAATTCATAAAACTAAAAAATCTAGAAAATAAATTCAAGACTCACATGATTAAAGTCTCCACCATGACACTGAATTTGCATATTATTATGATATTTGATGATTTCATCATTATCTGTAATAGGCAAGAAATTATTGGATGAAGTGGAAGCCCAATTGCAAGAACTTGCCATTTTCAGATTCTGCATCTCATCAGCTCTATTCAAAACATTACTTTTCAAGTGTTCCAAAGCCTGTGAGAATTCCTCCAGTTCGTGCAGTTCCATATTCTCAATGTAGGGCTCTTCCCACCATAATTTCTCTCCGGTTTCTTTTTCCTTGATAATTTTATTCTTCTTCGCAATTTCCCCCTGTAATTTCAACGCAGCTTCAGCGTACTTAATTCTGCTATTTTCGTTGGTTGTTCTTGAATTGGGGAGAGGCGAAGTCGCCCCTGTTTGGAAACGGTTGATAACATAATCCACAGACGGATTACCAAACGAGAATATCTTGTCCGCGGGTGACTGTACGAGAATCGCAATTTCGGAACCGCAGAGAACGCAGAGTTCACTGGCTTTTTTGAATAAACCCATTCTACGTTTTGTGAACGTGACTTGTAAGCTTGTCTTCTTTGTTATTTTCTCTATTGGGATTTTACGACGTCCCATTGTTTTCTTGCCCTCCTTATTATTTTCCTTTTCCATGGTGGAATTGTTGAGAATATGGATCAAGAAAACTAGTTAGTAAATATATATATATATATATATATGTGTGTGTATAACTAAATTATTATTATATCTATATATAGATTATTTTTATAGCGATCGATCAATAAGATTTTCAAGATTCTGTAAATAAATAACCTTCTATAATGCAAGTCTAGTTACCATATTTAAAGAATATTTTTCTCAACGATTTTTCTAATCTTGTTTCCATATTATATACTCCGACTCCGATCCTATATTTTTATGTGATTTTCTCTGTCATTTAAATTTGATAGAAGAAATTTTGGACACTCAGTAACAAAAGGTTAATTAGTCTGTCCAGTCTGAACATATAACATGTATTTGAAAATTTACATATTACATTATACACTTCTATTGAAGTATTTAATTTGAGTGAGAGATCAACGGGACAAACCCATCTTAAATTTCTTTGGGTTTTGTTGAAGTAGTAATAATTAAGATTAATATACACATTGATTTCGAGAATAGGCCAATTTGACATAGCAATTAAAAGTAATTCTCTCTATATACAATAGTTGGTTAAATTAATTTTTAGAATAATTGATTAAAATATATACGGAATACTTTTTTAAGGAAATTAATTGTACAATTATTAAATTATAACATTGGGGACTAAATTCGCAAGAAATTTAATATTAATATTAATAAATTACTCATTCCATTCCACAATACATGTATTTTTGGGGAGAAAAAAAATTGCACAATACATGTCACTTTATGAATTCAAGATTAACTTAAATGCTATTTTGACATTTTTACCCTTCTTCATAAAAAATTAAAATAGAGAGATGGATTATGGGGAGTTACAAAATATTTAATTGTTTCTCAAGGGTAATTTTGTCCAACTATACTTTTATTTTCCTAAAATTCAGAGCATTAATTGATTCCTTAATTCTTGTGAAAAAACCTTAAACAACATGTAATATGGAATGGAGGGAGTATAATTTTAGTCGGGATGATCACCTTTATTTATTGACATGAATTAAAAGTGATATTTAGTTTTCACTCAAACTTACAACATCAGAGGTGTTTGTAAAGCTAAGGAGGAATTTAGGTAATTCTAACTAACTCCAAGGAGGTAAATGTAATGATATCTTCAATTATTACTAACAATATTATAGTAGAACATAACCATTAATTATTTATACTCATAGGAGTAATTATTTAGGGCTGGGTGGAGTGGGGCTCAAGATCCTCTGTACCACAATTTTGTGTACCACAATTGTGCCACAAATGAGTAATTGCCACATGTATTTATGACAATTATTATAATTGTCATAAATACATGTGGCAATTACTCATTTGTGGCACAATTGTGGTACACAAAATTGTGGTACAGAGGATCTGTTGCCAGTGGAGATGGGAAGGTTGTAGGCCTGTAGGGGCTAATATCATTTAATATACTGGCAATTTTTATTGATACAATTGAAAATATCCTTTAATATTCTTTCTTTCTTTCTTTCTTTCCTTTTAAGATTAATTTTAGTAGTATTTTTATTTATTACATATAATATATGTGTATGTATATTATTGTACGCACACAAACAAACAGTCCCTCTACAAAATCTCCCCTTTTGTATTTCCCTTTTCTTGAAAGTATTTATACGATACAAACGAGTACATACTAGAAAGGTGAGTGTGTGTGCTGTGTAATGGTGTTAGAGGGAAAGTAAAAGTTGGAATAGAGAGATTGAATGTGGGTCTAGATTATTTTGATTGCATTTCTTGCTTTTTATCAGGTAATTAACTTCTTTTTTCTATTTTTGATTCATTGTTATATATGTATACAGGTTGATGTATGCAGAGAGTCCCATTCTTATTACAATGAAATTGTTTTCTTGGATTTTCTTCAAACTCTTTATCAAGTTGAATTTTTTTTTTCCAGCTTTCTCATTTTGGTCACCTAATTAAATGTTGGTATTTCTTGAATTTTTTAATTATATAATTAGGTTAATTTGATTAGAGAGGATGATTCTCGTTGGCGTACTTGCTTCTATGATGCTGAGTACTATCTTTTAGTCTGAAAATGAGTAATATTGCTTTCTTTTTTCTACATACTTAAAGTGCGAACCTTTTTCTAACATGATTTTTCTTCTGCAAAGGTACCAGTTGATGAATAATCATTCTACGAATTCAAGATTGGTTGTACCCGAGCAGTTATTTCATTTGTATAAGAACAACTTGTTAAGTTCTGAATACTTAAATGACAGAAATCTCCTCTTAATCATACAAAAATGCCTTTCAGTTGATAACTCAATTTTCAATGGCAGGTTATTAATTCGATTTATTCTGTGTTAGCTAAGACCTTTTCTGATAGTTCCGTTGTCCTTTTTTTTCGATATCTTTCTATAGTTAGCAATCACCTGATCTGATTTTGAATATCTAATTAGAATTTGAAACTTAAGCTAAAGAAGCTAGTATTTTTTATGTACGAAGATAACCCTCAATTAGAATGCATATATGGTTTGCAGGGCTTACCTTTACCATCAATTATACAACGATAATGAAGATGACGGATTTAGCCCTTCAAATTTGCTGCTGGAGATGATGCATATAACTATTTTTAATTCAAAATGTTGCACCTTTTGGTAAATACATATACAGAACCGTCTAAAAGTTGTGATTCTGGTACATAATTAATTTTCTCAGTTCTTTGATTTTGTTTATAAAGTCTATCTTTTATCTTCTTCCTTTTTTCTAATAATTTTTTTAAACCAGGTAACTATCATAAATTCGCAATAATGGTGCATATATGGAATGGAATGGGAAAGAATTATTATATTGACTCAACAGTTGTTGCTCTGGCATGTATATATGGTTAGCACTTTGTTTTTTAATTCTCGATTATTATATGTTTTCATCAAAAGATTCTTTTAAAATTGTTTCTTAATTATGAAAAGAAACCTGATATAGGTTTTTATTATGAACTAGAAAAGTGCACGTACGTTGTACGTGTCTAGTTAATTTAATGGTTAATTTTTATAAATTAAACTAAAATTCATTTTATTATGTCATAAAATAGAGCTAATTAACCTTTTGGTTTTTTTTCCGTTTTAATCATTTTTCTATCAGTTCGATCTTGTTTTTATCGGTTAAACTTTTATTTTACTGTATTCACTCATTTTTAAAAGTTTAACCCATTTTCACCTATTTCGCAAATTTTTTGCATTGATTTTCACCAATTCCACCTGAAATTTAATTGATTTCACGTGTTTTCTCAGGTTACCAGTTTTCACCGACTTTATTCATTTTTCACCGATTTCACCTTTTTTCACTGATGTTGTTTCTCCGGTTTCATTCTTTTTTCACGAATTTCACCTGAATTTTCATTGATTTCTTATGTAATTATCAATTTCATGGGGGGCTCTTTCTTATCGGTTTCACCCGTGGTTTCACCAACTTTGTTAGTGTAATGTTCACCAATTTCACCCAAATTTTCATCGCTTTCATATGTTTTCAATGATTTCATGGATTTAATTTATCGGTTTCACAAAACTTTATCGATTTCACATTTTACACAGACTTTATTCATTTTCACCGATTCCACCATTTTTCACTGATGTCGTTTCATCATTTTTTCACGAATTTCACCCGAATTTTCGTCGATTTCACATGTAATTATCAATTTAAGGGGCACTTTCTTATCGGTTCCGCCCGTGTTTTCACCAACTTTGTCAGTGTAATGTTCACCAATTTCACCCAAATTTTCATCGATTTCACATGTTTTCAACGATTTCATGGATTTATTTTATCGGTTTAAAAAAACTTCATCGATTTCACATTTTCATCTATTTCAATGCACATCTTGATATTATTGAATTAATATTCCTTTTTTTAAGAACTATTGAAAATTGTTTATATTTTTATATTCTAGTTAAAGTAAATTACGTACTTAGCTAAGTTACAAGTATTTTTTTATTCTTTCATAAGTAGGATATGATTTATTTATTATTTTTTTAACATAATGATATTTAAGAGAATTTAATTTTAATTTTTTGTATTTAGAAATATTAGGGCTATTTAAAATAATAGTGTTTTTTATATTTCGTTTTTATCTGTTATAATAGAAGAATATTAAAATTATAAAAATTGATGTAAGATAGAATTGATAAATTTTAGGAGTTTATGTAAGAGATAAATATAATAAGACTTCATGTCGAATTATATCTCTTCAATTATATTTACATGTTTGCCATAAATTTAAATATCACTTTACTATTTAAATAAGGGCAATTTAGTCCGTACAAAAAGGTTAAGAAACATTCATGCTTTTATAATAGTAGAGAAAAGAAGAAATAGTCTTTCTGCAAATGTAAAATGACAATTTGTTAAAATCTAGTAGGGAGGTATATCATATACCATTGCCATGTCCTTACTTTATTGTATTACATTGTGAAGAAGACGGTTCAAATTGGTCACCACATATTGAAACAAACAAGCAAATTGTTTTAAGGTTGCTAGTACTCTAATCTGTAACAAATTAAGTCTTAATACAAGATTTATCGGAAAGAAAGAATAAATTAAAACGTCTTACACGATTTTTTTTTTTTATTTTTATTTTTTTGAAATAGTGAACAATCTTAAAACAATTTTAGAGCATTAACGAACTGCTGATTTACTCAATTGGAAAACCAGATAATCAACTTCTTATTTGACCTATATAGCTGGGCATATTTAATGCCAGCTTAAATATAAGTTCTTCAAGATTTAATTTAATATCTAAAGTTTATTAGAGTTAATATCAATTTTTAATTGTTGTGTTAATATCTTAACTAAACTTCATAAATAACAGAAAATCTTCTCGATGGATTTCTGTTTACATTTTCTAGATATGTGTAGTTAGTTACTAGTTTAGATTAATAAAGATAAACACCACAGTCTCAACTTAAATTTTGAAATTTAAAGATAGATATTAACATTAATTACCTGATCATCTTCAACTCTTCACTATCATCTTCAACTCCTCATGCACCGTCATTTCTACTCCATCAAACAACAAACACAATTAATGGCTACTAAACTTAGCATCCTTCTCTGTTTCTTCTTCGCATTCACTCTCACTTTTGCTAGAAACACACCCTCCGCTGCCACCGCCGATAAACCCACTTCGAATGTGACCCGAAAAAACACCCATGTTTGTGACCCGTCAAGGTTTTCGGACCTCGGGTTGGACATGAAAGACTTTGCATTCTGTGACTCATCTCTACCTTACGAGATTCGGGTCAAGGACTTGGTTGACCGAATGACGCTAAATGAAAAAGTGGATCAAATCGGTGACACTGCCACTGGGGTTTCGAGAATCGGATTACCTAAGTACGAGTGGTGGTCTGAAGCTTTGCATGGCGTGTCCAATGTTGGCCAATGGAACAGTGTTGCATCATTTTTCGATGATGTTGTGCCAGGTGCCACTAGTTTTCCTACACCTATTACGACAACTGCTAGTTTCAATCAGTCACTCTGGAAAAAGATTGGTCAGGTAAATTTTAATGGAGTATTTGAAATTGGAATTTGTTTTTCAACTTAGAGTTGAATAGGGATTGAAATTTACATTTTTTTTTTCCTGTCACATACATGCTACTATAAGTATTATTATGTAGTGCTAAATTGATATATATTTAGTATTTACTTTCTAAACGAAATCTGAATTTATGTGCCAAATTTTCTATGACCTAACAAACTTCAAAATGTAACTAAATCTCTGATTTAAGATTGAACATTCCATGGTAAGGACATATAATATTTGTTTTTATAGTATTATTTTATTTTATAGGCGGTTTCGACAGAAGCAAGAGCAATGCACAATTTAGGGCATGCAGGACTAACATTTTGGAGTCCAAACATAAATGTTGTAAGAGATCCTAGATGGGGAAGAGCACTAGAGACACCAGGGGAAGACCCTTATGTTGTTGGAGAATACGCAGTGAACTATGTTAGAGGATTGCAAGATGTTGAAGGAACTGAGAATACCCAAGACTTGAACTCTAGACCTCTTAAGGTTGCCGCATGTTGCAAGCATTATGCAGCTTATGATGTCGATAACTGGCTTGGAGTTGATCGTACCCATTTTGATGCACGGGTAATTCTTTTTATAGGATTAACCTTACCTTTTTTTATTTAGTTGAAATTGTTTTTTAAAAACCGTTTTTGTGTTTTGGTTTAATAATTTGAAGGTAACTGAGCAAGACATGAGGGAAACTTTCCTTAAACCCTTTGAAATGTGTGTGAAAGAAGGTGATGTGACAAGTGTTATGTGCTCTTACAACAAGGTTAACGGTGTTCCTACGTGTGCTGATCCAAAGCTTCTGAAAGATACTGTCCGAGGGGAGTGGAATCTTCACGGGTACTAAAATTGATAAATATTAAGAAACTCAAAAAATGATTTAGATGTGACTGAACTCAATTTCAATTCAGAAATTTCAACTTATTAATGTTCAATTCATTGCAAATTTCAGATACATAGTCTCAGATTGTGACTCGATAGAAGTTATGATTGATGATCATAAATGGCTAAACGACAACCCAGAAGATGCTGTTGCTCAAGCTCTAAAAGCAGGTCAGTTTTACATTTTACATGAAATTATTATCCTTTAAATATTTCCACTACTTTTGACAAATATGAAAAATGCAGGATTGGATTTGGATTGTGGGAATTACTATACAAAGTATGCTAACAGCTCAGTAACAATGGGGAAAGTAAAAGAAGCTGAAATTGACAAAGCTCTAAAGAACCTCTACACTGTCCTAATGAGACTTGGATTCTTTGATGGAAGCCCTAAATTTGAAAACCTCGGAAAAGATGACGTGTGCTCAAATGAACACATTGAGTTAGCAACCGAAGCAGCGCGTGAAGGAATTGTTCTTCTCAAGAATTTCAATTCTACTTTGCCTTTAAAATCAAACAAAATCAAAACCCTAGCTGTTATTGGGCCCCACGCCAACGCCACCAGTGCCATGATCGGAAACTACGCAGGTGACAATTTGCTTCTTGCTTTTGACTGCTTATTTGATATCTTTAGTTCAAACAAAAACTAAAAACTCTCAATTCAAACACAACCAATTTTAGTTTAAGCTATTGCCAATTTTCAAAGTTAACAGGGGGAATACTTTTTTTTGTTAAGGTGAATTGGGGTGTTTTTGCAATTTTTGGTTGGGGTCATTTTTCTTGCAAAATATGTAGGAGGGTCTTTTTGCTAATAAAAAATAGCACATGGTTTTTCAAACTAATTAGGCAAAGGCCATAGGGTGTATTTTTGCATTTCACTCATTTTGTATAAAAACTTTGTAGGAGTTCCATGCCAATTTACATCTCCAATTGATGGCTTCTCGAAATATGGAGAAGTTATATATGAAGTGGGATGTGGAGAAACAATATGCAAGAATGAGAGCTTAATCTACCCGGCTGTGAAAGCTGCGAAGAAAGCCGATGCTACTATTTTAGTCGTGGGCTTAGATTTGAGCATTGAAGCCGAAAGCTTAGACAGGGTAGATTTGCTACTTCCAGGCTTCCAAACTCAACTGATCAATCAAGTTGCATCGGAGTCGAAAGGACCCGTGATTCTAGTTATAATGTCAGCTGGTGGTGTGGATATAGGATTTGCCAGGGATAATCCCAATATCCAAGCCATAATCTGGGCTGGATATCCTGGCCAAGAAGGTGGCCGTGCTATTGCAGATGTCGTCTTTGGAAAATACAATCCTGGTATTAATCTATCCACCATTTTAAATTTTCATATATTTAAATCGAAAATGTGAAATTTTTGTCATGTTTTCAATTGATCATCTTCTCAAGATGACATTATATATACATGTGTGTATATATATATATATATATATATATATTAAGAACTCATCATACTGGAAATTTATTAGCTAAATTGAATAAATGAATATATTGTATGATACATAGATGCTAAAAACTTACAATTTCTCCTCGTCCTTTTTGGAAAAATCCTAATATATTTAGTAGCCCGAAACTCAATTTAGGAAAAAAAATTTGATCCACAAATTACATTTTCATGATTTTATGCTGATTTTTGACCTATATATATAGGTGGAAGATTACCTTTAACGTGGCATGATAATGGGTATGCCGAAATGTTGCCAATGACATCTATGCCCTTAAGGCCAGTGGACAGCTTAGGGTACCCGGGCCGTACGTACAAATTCTTCAATGGCTCGACAGTTTACCCATTTGGGTACGGTTTAACCTACACCAACTTCACATACAACCACGTATCTTCAACAAAATCTCTACACGTGAAGTTGAATAAGTTCCAACATTGTCGGGACTTAAACTACATCGAAGGTTCGTACAAACCCGCATGCCCTGCGATCCTGATCGATGATCTGAAATGTGATGATCATACTGTTGAAGTCGAGGTTGAGGTGCAAAATGTGGGTAATATGGACGGTAGTGATGTTGTGATGGTGTACTGGACCGCTCCTAGTGGAATATCTGAGGCTCCGATTAAGCAATTGGTCGCATTCAAGAGAATTTTTGTGGCTGCAGGAGGGAGTATAAATGTTGGGTTTGAGTTGAATGCTTGTAAGAGTTTGGGTATTGTTGATTTTAGAGGGTATACTTTGTTGCCTTCTGGTGGGGGTAAGATGGTAATTGGAGATGATTTGGTTTCGATTCCGGTTCAAATTCTGTTTGAACGTTGAAGAGTAGGATTAGTATTTAAGTTTCTTGGTTTCTTTTGGTAGGAACTAGGAAGATTAGAATTTTCTTTTGGAGTAGCATTACATTATGATTTTGGATTATTCTCATATTTTATTTTCTATTTTCTTGCACCATATTAAATTTTCTTTTAGATTTATTTACTTTGTTACTCTTAGAAAGAAATTATTAATAGTTCAATTAATATTTTTTTCATATGTAATGTAATAAAATAACACATTTCAAAGAATAGTTATTTTAAGTATTTAACCCGGAATACAATTTTGAACAGTCAATGCTAAATTAAGTACTGTCAAAATTGGGTCTTAATCCATTCCTCGGCCCAAACCAACTTTGACATAATCAAGTTTCAATTTTTTTTATTAAGTTAAATTAATGGGCCAAATTTGAGTTTAAAATGCATAATTCCACTGACTACTGGCAATTTAAACTATCCATCTACAACACAAGAATTCCTTTTCATGATTCAACCATTGTCCAAACCCGACATGTTAATATGGAAGTAGTTTGATTTTCTGGTCTCGATTTGGTCTCAATAATTTTATGTGTAAAAAATAAATGACAGATGTCAAATCAATGACTTTATAGGTCTCAGTAGGATTGTGTAGGTTTCGATTTGCTTGAAACTTTTCGCCTCCCTGAGACCTCTTCAAAGTTCAAACACTTTACCTGATGGGATTTGATCCGATTTGAGTGAAACCAAACTAGATCAATATACAACCGACGTGTTCTTAGAATTGAATTAATCTCCTACCCAATAAAAAAAAATTAATCTCTTTTAAAGTGTGTTAGACACATTACACTGAAATATCCTTCCAATGCGAATTTGAACTTGAGTTCATCGTTGTGAGAACTAGTGTAGGGCTGAAAATCAAACAAATTCACTCAGAGTTGTGTTCGTTAATCTTATCAAACAAGCTTAAATAAAAAAATTTCGTATGACAACTTTTAAAGCTCGAATTGATAAGCTAAAAATTAGTCAAAAACATGTAAAAATATCAAGTTACTCGATATTTGACTCGAACTCGATTAATTAAGAAATCAAATCAAACTTAAATTGAAACAAAATTCAAATCAAACTCGAACAATGTGTTGTTCAATATTAGTCGACTTGATTATACCACTAAACTAATCTTATACTAAATCAATCATCCTTTTATGAATAATTTACATTAATAATAATAATAATAATATTAATCTAGCATGGAATTCAAATAACATTAATATGTAGTCATTAATTTACTATACGTGATTTGGTAAGAATAATGCTTTTACCCTACACGCCGAATTTTTTGCCCCAACCACAGGTGATGCTTTATTCGCCACACGTGTTAAAGAAATCATAAATCAAAGGAAAAAAAGAAAAAGGAGTTATGTACTCATGATGAGAGGAGAGGAGAGGAGAGGGTCTCGATCGTCGTCATTTGGATTGGCGCTGTCTCAGCACAAGAAGCGTGCCATTTTAGCATGCGCATTATTAAATCTAAATCAAAATCAGAATCAGAATCAGAATCAGAATTAGATCAGGCCAATCCCTATTTCCAAACACAACGACAGTATATGAAAAAAGAAGTCTGCCTAAAGTTCATTCCATTTCAGGTCTAAAAATTTATTTTAAGCCAACTACTTACTATTTTAAAATGTTCTCATTTGTTAAAACATTATCTCCAGAATATATTTTGGTGTTCGACTAAGACAATTAAGAATAAATAGTATGATCTATAAAATTTAATACTCCATTAAATTTAACACGCACAACTCATATGTATAACTTTAAAATTAGTATATAAAAGTTTTATTTAAATCACATTACATTAGGTGATGTCTATTGCAGTCATTAATTAATGGAGATTGACAAAGAAATTTACCAGAACTATAACTGAAAAACTGATGTTATCTCTAGTTCTCTACTACGCTAACTACAATTAATTTAACATTTATTCACTTCAACATAGCATCATATTCATATACAATATATTATTTCTTTATGTTCTTTTATAATAATACTCAAGTGTGAAAATAAATTAAGAGGCTTTGGTGATTGACTTTTAAGCAACCCACAAATAATTACTTGGTAGAATGTTATATCACATGATTAAGGAAAACGGAGATTTCAACAGATGAGCAGTAAGGAAATCATTAAAACTTCTAATCAAAGCATAATTATAAATTTAAGCTTTTTATTTTTTATTTTTTTTCCCTCGCACGCTTATAATTAATTAATACTTCATGTTTAATATCATTATACTATATTTTACTAGAAGGAGTATTTCTTAAAATAAAATTGCTTCCAGTAGTCTTAGTACAAATTATCTAGTTACCCATTTTTAAATCTTCTTGCATGTTCAAGCACACTTTAGAATTTTATATTGGTGTTATTTCAAAAATTATTTTTGTGGCAACGGCATTGGGCGTAAAGAATGTAAAGATAATGCGTTGACTGTTGACATTCTTACAACTCTTATATTAATTTATTTGATTTTATTTTTTTAATAGATTTAATTTGATTTCTTTAAACAAGGGAATTGTGGTCCTTTTTGTAACCAAATATATTTATGTTGGTGCATGAAATCAGGGTCACTGCCGGTGCCTTATCCTGACTTTTGTTTCCACACAGTTTTGAATCTTTCTTTTCTTTTCTAGAAGTTCTTTTAATTTGGTATTTTCGTAATATTTTGTTTATGAATATTTCAATTAAATAAAAATAAAAATTATTGAGCTTTGTATCTCTATTTTTGTCATTTATCATAAAAATAAAATATTTTTATTTTTTGTCTTAACATTATTTTCACTAAACTTGAATATCCAAATATATTATAGATCATTTTCATATTAAATGCAATAGTTTAAAGAATAATTTGTGAAGTGGCCACAGCCAAACGTGTGAAGTGGAACCTCCACTAAGCAGAATTTCACAATATAATAGTATGAAGTTCTATATCTATTTTTTTATAAAAATATATTTATCATTAATTATTATATAAGAAATCATTTTAATAACTATCAAAATACAAAAAATTTATAAATAATAAACAACTAACTAACTAGTAATAAACTAAAATAAATACACACATTAGTGCGAGCAAGTATCATATTTGTAAGAGTTGAATTATATCTAAATTCTTAGGCTCAAGACATCGTCTTTGACAATGATTATCATTAGCCAGTACGGCCTTATTAACTATATCTAAAAACATTTTACTCTATTATTATTTTATAAGTTTACATTTTTGCATGCGAGTATGTGAGTCTACACTTTAAGACCGCCGTGATTCAAAACTAATATTTAAAAGATTCTGCCCACGCTTTGGCACAAACGCACTTATTTGGAAGTTGAGGTGTGTGTCATTAGAGTCAAAGAAGATGTTACTTCTAATTAATTTGATTTTACTTAATTTAAGTTGTATTAGAATTTAAGGCACCAAACACGAACGAGTATTTCAACATTTTAGTATATATTTGATCAATTTTTAATATATCCAATAAACCTTAATTCATATATCAATTTATAAATGTAAGACTCTTTTATTATACACGCCAAAATTAATCAACTTTATATAAATAAAACTTCATTATCACCAAATTTGAAATATATTGAATTAGAATCAAATTATAAAGAAAATCAATAACCAAACATTAGTATTAAACTTCTTGAGATTTCGAAAAATCCATTATTATTATTATAGTGGTTGAGTTGGATAAGTTTTCGATCTTGTGTTTTTTTCCGGTTTGATTTTTCAAGTTAAAATTGTCATGCGCCCATTTACTTTTATGCACATTAATTATTGCTTCAATCAGTCAATTGGTGATTGATTTATAATTTGATCGTGTTAATTCCGTATCAATCCATTATAGTTTGTGGAAAGACCAAATAGTTTTCGCTGTGATATTAATTTAAAACACTGGTTACAGTATGACTCACCACACTATTGGGACATATATAGCATTTTCAAATAAATAAAAGTAATTTTCAAAGGTCTTATCCAAACCTTTTATTTTAAGTAAAAATAGAACATATGAACGACATTTTGTTTTAGGCTTGAATCTAATGATCTTCCTATTTTTCTTATTTTGTGATTGAGGTTATTCTCTTGTAAATTGGTTTGTTCTATTTAGTCCTTAATTGAGTTTATTATTTAAAAAAAAAAATATGAACCTCACGTAATAATCTGAAAAAAAAAAAAAAAAAAAAAGCCATGTACCATGTACCTAGACAACCATCGTAAATTAGTAACATTCCTAAAATATTAAATAAAAAAATAGACAACCTCTGTGACAAAAATATGAAATTTAAAAAACCTAAATATTACTCACTAAAAAAATATTAAGAGCATGGGAATGAACAGTGGGTCTGGTAAAAGTAAGGTATTACTGCATAAGTTAAAATAAAAATGTCAAAAGGATCATAATATCAGTAGTGTATATACATTTACGATTTCCAAGAGCAGATACGCATTTTGTCAAACCTCGTGGAGCCCCAACCTTTTTCCCATCACGCGTGCTCTCTCATCCAACGGTCACCAGTCAATCCGCAATAAACGGAAAGAGTCCCCCTTTCCCCCATCCAACGGTCCTCATTCCCCTACTTTGACTCAATTTCTCCTCACCCGAAGCACAACTGAGCTAGTACATTAACCTCACACTTCTTCACCATTTATTTCTCTTTCGTAAAAAAATAAATTCATCTCTGAGGCGCTTCAATTAATTTCTCAAGACAAGAATTTGTTATGTAATCTTCAAACTCTTATCTCGATTCAGTTTGAGAATTTTGTTTTGTATTTAATTGATATGGTTTTTGCAAATCTAGTATAGATTTGGATTTTCTCTCTCTCTCTCTCTGTGCTTTTCTGTAATCCTTTGGATTTCATGTGAATCTATAGATATTTCGCTGTTTCTTTTATAGTATATGAGTTTGAGTACTGTTCTAAAAGATGCTGCAAATAATTTTGCTTGCTTAATGTTTTCTCCGTGACTAAGATCTGAAGTTTAGTGAAGATTTGGTGGAGGAATTTCGTTCTTTTCTGTTGAAGAATATTCAATTATTTTTCCCTTCTGAATACTGATTATTATGTGTCTTTTTATAACAGCAAAGGCTTGGAATCAAACATTTATCAAGTTGGGTTAAAAAACAAATCAACATGCCGTGGGGATCTCCTTTGCGATTTGTTGTGTTCTTCCGCGTTATTCTGTAAATTGATTTGAATTGGTGAGTTACCTTTCCCCCCTTTTGAAATTGTTCGAGACACGTCTCTGTATGTTTGTCTCTAATTTAGCAAGTTATTGAATTATTACTTGTCAATTTTGGTAGGTGTTTTACAGTTCAGTTGACTTGGATACTGGTCAAACTTAATTTTGGTTGGAAGATTGAGAATGCGCATTGCAGTAACCCGAAAGAAAAATCAGAAAGTGAAAAAACAAGGAAGAATTATCATGAGAATTGGGAGCATTGCTTTTTACCAATTGATGCAAGTTTGTCAAGTGAGTGTTTCGCTTCTGCACTATTATTCATGTTCTCAATATTTGTTATACAGTCTTTTCTTTTATGTTCGTAATGCTATGAGGAACTTATGTAATAAACTAGATATTTATTTTCTGAATTAGTTTGGCACTTTGGAGCTTTTTTTCCTTTGAATGGTGTACTTGGTTTCAGTGTAATTCACTTGGTGGTCCAGAATCTAGCACTCACCAAATAC
Organism: Penstemon barbatus; assembly: GCA_003313485.2. NCBI lineage: Eukaryota > Viridiplantae > Streptophyta > Magnoliopsida > Lamiales > Plantaginaceae > Penstemon > Penstemon barbatus. The sequence goes on from CM064877.1 coordinate 1,141,510, forward strand.
TTGGATTTTAATTTTGTTTTCGGGAGTGCTTTTATAGTTTTAACAAATTATACAACTTTGTTCAATATGTAACAAATGATTGGCACGTTCAACATATAATCAGATTATCTTAATGTAAATATTGTAATTATGAAAATTGCTTGGTTCAGTGTTTGCTTGCTTGCTTGTCATTCTTGTCACAAACGTAAAAGAATATGCCATGTATTATGCAACAAATTCATTACATTGACTTTGGTTGGCTGTTACGCATGGAGCCATATAGTCAATTATTTGACCTGCTATCTTGTTTTGTTTTTAAATTGCAAGCACTTGTAATTCCTTTGGACTAGATATTGAGATTGTTCTTTGGTATCTTTTGCTTACAGGCTGAGTATTTTCGTCAGTTGCTTAAACCTGTTACGTAGTCTTGGTTGGTCAGGTCGGAGAATACTATTAAGTACTTGTACAGTACTGAACACAATAAACTATTGATCACAATACTCAGCTCTCTTCGGCTATAATGGATACAACATAGGTGTACCATAAACCTCTTCTACATTTTTATTTCTCCCATTTTTTTATATTGAAGTTGAACTACAAAATCTTTCATAAACTGCATATTTACTCAACCACGACCTTGTCTATTAAAAACATCACTCATGCATAGTGACCATCCTTACTTCCCACAAAAGCCAATGCTCCCGTTTTCTGATCAAGTGGGCTGTTACATGAAAAATGCACATGTGCCATCTGTTTTCAATGGTAAACCTTTTATGCCCCCTATCAATGGTGTTGATATTAATCCTTCTGATGCCTGCCCTAGAAATTTCATTATCTTTGACCAATCCAATAATAGAAGCCAGATCATATTTCATCCTGAAATAAACTCCAAATTTCTTTATCCTGGTTTCGGCATCGATGCATCTCTCTTCCAAGACAAAGTTGATAAAACGGTCGTAAATGATGAAGGAAAGATTGCTTCTCCTCTGAAAGAAGATTCAGCTGATATAGACGCCCTTTTGAGTTCGGAATATGAAGAAAATGAAGAATCTGATGATGAGATGGTGAGCACAGCTCGAACAAATGCACTCTACGAATGTAATTCCCCGGATTCTTGCTCCAATTACGAGTCATTATCAAGTAAGAGCAGATCACTTTTTAAGAAATCTTCTTTAGGGAATATACAGTGTAATGATAAGAAGCGCAAGAAAATGAGAAAGATGGTGAAGGCATTAAAAGGGATTGTTCCTAATGCCAATCGCATGAGTACTGTAGCTGTTCTTGATGAAGCCGTTCGGTACCTAAAATCACTGAGGGTAGAAGTGCAGAAAATGGGAGTTGGAAACTCAAAACATTAAGCTAAAACTCGTTTCAATTACCAGATCAGGTATATCATGGGTTTTGATGTCTCCATCCTGCAAGTTTAATCCTAAATATTTCAGCTTAAGAGTCTTGTTTATTGATGAGCTCAATAATGCACAATTTCCTTACTGTAATAGAATCACGCGATTCTAGTTTGTGTACTATGTCCGACTTTTACATTACATGTTATCTATGTTACAAACCTAAATTGCTTCTGATCCTTTATTTGGATCAGATTCATTTATAGCACTTCAATATCATGTTCTCTTCAAAGTATTTATAGATGAATTGTTGTTGATTATAGGAAAGATAGTGAAGTACTTGTGTTGCTCTTGAGTAAAATCATATATAATTTGGCCTGTTGCTTTCCGTTGGTATAATGCATAATAGCTTTGGTTTCTGGTTATGTGGCGTTCCATTCTTGATGAGAAATGAAAAGCCGAGAACCTTAACTACAATGTTCTTACTATATTACAAGTCATGAGAAACTGAAAACTCCTGCTCTTGAACTCCAAAGCCATTCAGGAATGCTCCACAGCTCTAGTAAGCATATGCAAATTTGCAGTCCCCATAGCCTTGATGACAAATCAAGAACAAACAGTACATTAATTGGTATACTTCCTATAATCAAATCTTGTGTTTTTGTGCGCGTGTGGAACTGTGAAGTAAATATATGGAGAGGGAGATGGAGAGGGAGAGAGAGAGAGAGAGAAATCGAGATCTAGTTGGTTACTGGGATCTGTGACAACAATGACTGCAGATTTCTTGAAGTCACAATTCCAATAGTGCCTTCCCAGTTGCTGGTAGTACAAGTTCATGGCAACCGAAGCATGATTCATCAAGCTTGTTGGGTAAAAACAAGCTCCTCCTGGCTGGATGGAGCTACAATTCACCACCTCACAGGCAAAATTTATGTTATCCATTAGTGCTTCATCTGGGGTTGATGGCCGTGCAATGCACCAAGCTCCCTGCATAAATATAACAATTTTGTCTAAATTTCTTCGTTTCCGATGTCATGACTCAAAACTAATATAGAGTTCGTGTTCTTGTTTCTAACTTACTTGACCAGTTGCTTGACCTTTAATAGGTCTTAGAATTCCACCTGTTACATAAAACAAACCCAGAGAAATAATCATGTTTCTTGTTTTCAACCAAAAAAAAATCAGCCTCGATTAACTTTTAATTAAATCATTCAAATTAAAAAAAAAAAAAAAAAAAGTTAAGATTTGACATCATTTACAATAACGACATTTATTTCTTCTCGATCTGATATCACCAGAGCATCAAGTTTAGAGCTACCTGAGATTATGAGAAATGTAGGGATAAGAAAGGAGAGAATGGGAAGAGAATGAAATGAGTTAGCCATGGATAATTGAGATTGTGTGAGAAGAGTGGGAGAACAGAAAATTAGAAGCTGGGAATTGTTTTAAAGGGGATATTATAATTGCTTAAAATTTATAGACAGTTTGAAGTTACATAAATATTAGTTGTTGTAATTCTATGTTACAAAAAATAACAGTTGTTATTTCATGTGCATAATGTTGCATCATTCGTTCTGCATTTATTGTCTCAACTCCTGGAGATCTTCAAAATTGAAAGAACTGGTCTGAAGTAGTTCAACAATGGTGCAACTTATGAAAAGAAGACAATTCTTGTGATTTGTCTGGGTAGTTGGCTTGTAAATAATGCTTCAGTGATCTCTTAGCAAAAAGCCCAATATTTATTGATTTTTTTTTCCTTAATTTGATCAGTAGCACAACGGATGAAAGGAAAATGGGACCAATTTTAGAGGGCAAAGTACGTGAAACGATATTAACAAGATGGTCCAAAACGCTGTTTTATGCTTTACTAAACGTATGAATAATTTATTTGAATAACTATGTTCATGAAGGACAGTTTGGCCGAGTGGTCTAAGGCGCCAGATTTAGGCTCTGGTCCGAAAGGGCGTGGGTTCAAATCCCACAGCTGTCAATTTCTTTTAATTTTCTTACCTTCTTCCTTTTGGCCTTTTTCAGTTTATGTGTTTGGTCTATTAATTACTCATTCCACATTGATGAAAACAGAAATAAATTTGTAACTTCACCAATACATCAACATATATCCAACAATACACCATAATTATTTCAGAATTAATCTAATTAGATTAAAGTTTAAAGAATAACTAACAATAATATTTACTATTAATAAAATTGGAAGAAAACTCACATTAATATAAATTTTTGAACTCTAGTCTTCTAGGTCATGGAGCCTCAAATTCGCTGCAAACTCATTGGCGTTGGTATTATTGCGTTTAACTCTTCTTGTTAAAGAAACTCTTAACTAAAATTTCGATCATGATTATTTATATATGATTTGAATTCTTATTTATTTTCTTGAATAAAATTTGATTTGAAATTTGCATGATAAGATTTTTTTCATTCATGTGATATGTTTCTTACTTTCTTTACATGATTTTCAGCCTCCAGAAGACCATTTAAGACAATAATAATTATAACGATCTTTTTTCTTTTTAAACTCGTAAAAATGCTATCAAAAGTTAAAAGAAAAACCATCGTCAACATATTGATGCAAAATATTCACATTCATTCACTAAATCGAGCCATATACAACATAATATGTATTGTTCGATAAACGCACTCTCATGACATCAAATTGAATGATTTATAATCACTGTAAAACTCACAAAGCACTCTCTAACTTCACTTTTTGGGTACAAATTTTGTGGCAAAAACCCAAACATTGTTGTTAACCGGGTCAGCAAGGTGATTCGCTAAATTCTCCAATGGGCCCATTCCAGTAACAGTAGCGTGAACAAAAAACCCGAACATAGAAAACATAGCAAGTCTCCCATTCTTAATCTCCGCAAATGCCTCTTAATTGGTCGAAACTACCACCTGGGTACAATGGGTTAGTCACCTCACCCAACGGTCCACCAGCAATACGGTATCCTTCAATAGCGCTAGGGCTGTCAATGAGTTGGATTCTGGTCGGATCAGGCTTGTCCAGATCCGACTCCATTTATATCTGATCAGAACTTGTCAGATTCAGATCTTGTTCGAACTGTGCTCGAATCTAGATTTTTTAATCCAATGAATCTTGGTCGACTATCGAATCTTTTTGGATCCAATAAAATTTTCATTCAAAAAATTACATTAATATTTTTTCCTAAAACAAGTTTATTAACTTTACAATTTTATTTGATTTTAGCTCACATGTTCAAACATACTTTCTTAATATTCATATTTTTAGATGAAAATATTAGTTTAAATAAATTTATAAACAAGTTATAAATTACTATTTTCTTAATTTGACAGTGAAATATTACTAATGATACTTACTTCCAAATTGAAATCCGCCCCATTGACAGCCTTAAATAGCGATCAAAACAACTCGTGAGGCCCAAATAGCCAAAATGCTCAGAGCATGTACCCAAGTATTTAACACGGTTTGGGCCATACCTTGGGCTTCCGGAGGAGACTGGCTTGGCTATGGCTTTCCCCATTGATACTCTTTCGTTTCCGATGATTCGGAAGCAGAGGGTGAGAGCCCAACTTTTTTTGTCATTAGATAAATTTTGTGATAATATTAGTGTTTTTATGGTCAATAATTTTGTTAAGTAATTTAATATGTTTATTGATATTTTAAAAAAAAAAATACCAACATGTGATTGGTCTAGTGGAAGGGACTAGTCACTACAAAGTAGCGGACTCATGTTCGAATCCATGTTGGGAGAGATTTCCACTTCATGCGCCCGACGCGGCTCGAAAGGAATTAAACCCTTGGGTAACAAAAAAAAAATGATATAAAAAAATTATGACACAACTTTTTGCTGCCTAGTTTAGTTGGTCAGCAGACCTGTGGCAAGTATAAGTTACTTGATAATGCAATGTAGTATCTATTTAGGTAAGATTAAATGAGTTGGCCTTCACCAGAAAAGAAAAGAATGCATCAATTTTACAGAAAGTGGAAAAAAATCTCTTAATAAAAAAAGAAAAATATGAAGCTTAGGGCATCTCCAACCCGGGCTGGGGGGTGGGTCGATTTGGGCCAGCCCGCCAGCCGCGGGTTGGAGATGATACTGGGCGGTCCATTTGGACCGCCCAGGTCTGTGGGCTGGGCGATTTATCGCCCAGCCCACAGCCCTCGGGCTGGGACGCGCTAATCAGCGCGTCCCAGCCACATTGCATCAGGTGGCGCCACGCCACCTGATGGATTTTCTTTTTTATTTTTTTTTATTTTTTTAATGTTAAAAATTATTGTAACAATTGGGATTTGAACACGAAACCTTTATTGTGAAACTTGACTTCCTTACCATTTGAGCTACATCACTTTTGTTGAACATTTAGTACAAATTAAAATTTATAAATTATAGAAACTTGTAGCCAAATTTATTTATAAATTAGATAATTAACTCAAATAAATATTTTACACATTATGAATGAAAATGAACTCAAATAAAATTAGATAATTAACTCAAATAAATATTTTAAAATTATATATTTGTCTATGAAATAATAATTTATTTAGCCACATTTAAAATTTGTTTTGAAATATTTTAATTTTATTTAAACCCTAATATAGCATTAATGTTCAATGTATAATTGAGACAAAATGTAGAAATACAATTTTGCATTAAATTACTCCAAATAATTATTATCATTGTCTCTAAAATTAATTATTATGCATTTTCATATTTAAATTAATATTACTTATTTTTAAAATAATAATAATAATAATAATAATAATAATAATAATAATAATAATTATTATTATTATTATTATTATTATTATTATTATTGGTACTACTACTACTACTATTATTATTATTATTATTATTATTATTATTATTATAGATAATATAGGTGAGAGTGGGGAATGCTTTTTTTTTAATTAATTGGAGGAGATAGCCCTACCGGTTGGAGATGATACTCAGGGGGTGCAGATTCCCCGGGTGGAGATTGACACCCCAGGGCTGTAAATAGCCCTACGGGTTGGAGATGGCCTTAAAGATAGATAATGAGATTTTTTTGGACACAAAAAGAGAGAGAACACCAACCTCAAACTCATTGCTGGTAGATTCCTTGAGGCCCACTTGAAAAATCCTAAAACCCAATGAAATCACAGAAACAGATATCACAAGATAAGATTTAGCATCTCCACCTCCCTATAATTAACCAACTAAATCACCACCACTCCCTCATTCATTCATATCCCACTTCAATCCAAAATCGATCAAAATGTCTGCTTCTACAATGGCTCTTTCTTCCCCATCCTTCGCCGGAAAGGCGGTCAAGCTCTCTCCCTCCGCTTCCGAAATCACCGGATCCGGACGAGTCTCAATGAGGAAAACCGTAGCCAAGCCGGTTTCTTCCGGAAGCCCATGGTATGGCCCGGACCGCGTTAAATACCTGGGCCCATTCTCCGGCGAGGCCCCAAGCTACCTCACCGGTGAGTTCCCGGGTGATTACGGTTGGGACACTGCTGGACTCTCAGCTGACCCAGAAACATTCGCCAAGAACCGAGAACTCGAAGTCATCCACTGCAGGTGGGCCATGTTGGGTGCACTGGGCTGCGTTTTCCCCGAGCTTTTGGCCCGTAATGGTGTTAAGTTCGGTGAGGCCGTCTGGTTCAAGGCCGGAGCCCAAATCTTTAGCGAAGGTGGGCTTGATTATTTGGGCAACCCAAGTTTGGTCCATGCTCAGAGCATTTTGGCTATTTGGGCCACACAGGTTGTGTTGATGGGCGCTATTGAGGGCTACCGTGTTGCAGGTGGCCCATTGGGTGAGGTCACTGACCCGTTATACCCGGGTGGTAGCTTCGACCCATTGGGCCTTGCTGATGACCCGGAGGCGTTTGCGGAGCTTAAGGTTAAGGAGATTAAGAATGGGAGACTTGCTATGTTTTCTATGTTTGGATTTTTTGTTCAGGCTATTGTTACCGGAAAGGGCCCATTGGAGAATTTAGCGGATCACCTTGCGGACCCGGTTAACAACAACGCTTGGGCTTTTGCCACAAACTTTGTACCCGGAAAGTGAAGTTATTTTTTAGATTGAAGAAGAGTGAGTTGGTGTTGTTTGATGCTAATGTAAAATTAATGTGAATTATTATTTGAATATAAATTATGTTAACTTTTTGAGCTTAAATGAGCCATCTTTAGCTGCAAGATTTATGTAGGAAACGTTATCAGATCAAACTTAATCAATGACAAATGAGGAGATAAATGCAAAATAACTCCATGAGATTGTTCTTTGCCTAAAAAAAACCCAATGTTATTTTAATAGCAAAATAAAATCATCATGAGTCAATAAGAAGGTTATCCTAGATGTCGCTCATAATTGGTATTTATTATGATCCGGATCTTATATGTATAGATAGTTCTTGGCTCAGGTGTGTATTTGGTGGTTGGCAGATGCATTACTAAAACTCTGTAGTTTTTCTGATTCTTTAATTTTAATTTTTGTGTTATTTGATCCTAATTAAAATTTTTGTTAGCTGTTATGCAGATGGATAGGTTTAAGCCAAGATACTATATTCTAGACTTTACATGATCAATGTTATTATGCCTTGATTTTTGTTTTAGGCAACAGGTGTTGAGGGGGTAGGAGAGGAGTTTCTCGGTCGGTCAATCGTATATAATTTCAGTAGGATCAACTGTGATGGCCTTAACTCATGCATTGTGGCTAATGATCAAGATTAGGCCTCAAATGGTATTGTGATTTCCTTTTCACTTGACTTTATTCTTCAATCTATTTATCTCCCAAAAAGCTATCCTCGTTCATTAAGAGCCACTTCATAAACTCCACCATTATCTTTCCTTTCCTTCATACTCAAATCATCAATATAATGCTGATAAGCACAAAACCCCACATAGACATGTTCAGCCTTCCATTTGCTTTTTCGACCATTGTCAAACAAAGTATAGTCTGCCTAAGGGATTGCCAACAGATAGCCCGGCTAGGAGCAAGAATGAATAGATGATGGCCATTTGTAATGGTTTTGTGAAGGGAAGGTACATATTATAATTTGTTGTGTTTTGTAATTTCTGCTGATTTTTCAACTTCTTGAGTTTTCAGACCTAGCGAAATAAACATCAAATCACTTATTAAGAACAGAGTAGATGAGTAATTTATGACAAATTAATATTTGATGTAAGCTCTCTTTTCTTTTGTATTGATCGTCACTTCTATCATTTCTTCATATGTTAATATACCTAATTGATTAATTAACCCAAACAAAAAAATTACCTAATTTTCCAACTATACAAGTTCTACATTGTATATACCTCTTGTTTTTCAATATACAAATTTTGTTGTTAAATTGGCGAATGAGCTTGTAATAAATACTTGTCATTTTTACAGAGTATCAATTGTTGAATTCTTAAAGAAACTAAACAAATGTAAGATTAATAGCTCTCATGTTTATTTATGATCAAAGCTAGGAAAATTCTTTTCATGCAAGTTTTCAGACAGGCAAGAGATGGATGTGTCTTGCACCTCATTTTCTTCCGAAAAGAGAGAAGCAACCCAATACAAATACGTGAACATGAAATGAAGGTTCCAAACCGACATCGAAAAATATTCAATTTCCTCCTAACTTTCAGTAAATAGCAGGGACATTAAAGAAATCCAAAATATCTTTTTGCAAATAGGTCCCTGACTTTGTCTATAACTACAAACAATTTAAAATACATTTACATTTTTAATTATAACAAGGTTAGTCAAATAGTAATATTCAGTCACATAGCAAGGACTCATAACAGTGACTGCAATTTAAGCACCAAAACATAAATCTATTTACATAAACCAACTAAAAGGTAAACTTAGTATGACAGACTTGGAAGCGCTTACCCTCCAAATTATTTACATCTTGTGTTTTGTATCCTATACAACATTCCACCCATGGTGGCCTTCTTGGAGATTCCTCGCAGCCCGGTACTACTCCCATCAACTTGTTCAATTTAATAGTTAGCACATCATCAGGTGGGTCACCGCCAAAAAAGTAAACCTATAAACATTACAACAATTAAGTTATGGTCTTATTACTATAGATAGAGAAAAAGGTTCATGTAAATCTTTTTGAGGGTGTAAAATAACTAGTCTCACCGCATCTTCATGGGACAAATAAGCATGTATTCTTGTAGTTGGATCCTCCAAAGTCAACCTTACTCTATAAAAGCCCTCCGGTGATCGGAAATCTTTGGCCTGTGATGGATAAACGGCTACCACACGAACAACAAATTTAAATCCGGCATGAGGCTGCAAGAAGGGAAAACCCAAAAGTCTTATCCACAATTAAAGAATCAATACACGGTCCTTGTACTAGAGCATTTTCAGATGGAAAGAAAAGTTAACAAGACCTTTTCTAGGCTTTATCCCACTTTGCACCCTGGAAATGCATCATTTTGGCACTTTGCACCCTCGAAAAAAATCAATCCCACTTTGCACCCTGAAAACATATCCTATCTTCCACTTTGCACCCTAGACCAATTTTTGGCCAAAAAAAGGAGGAGCAAGGGGCAATTTCGTAATTTTCAATTATTGTCAATAAAAATAATACAATAATTTCACATTATATCTGCCAAAATACCCCTTGTGCTTTGTCTAACTATCAAAAATCCCCTTTTGTTATTTTAATTAGCAAAATCCCTCTGTATTTATTTTTTATTAGCAAAAAAACACCTCCCAAGTAGAAATGACAATTATGCACCCATCACAATTAACCTAAAAAAAATTCATATCCGTATTAACTTCGAAAATTGGCATTAGCTACATATTCACTTAAAATTTTGACAAAAATCTCATTATGATTTATTAAGAATTGGTTTTTTTCTAATAAAAAATATAACACGGGTCAGAGAATTTTTGCAATTCATGCTTAATAATCAATTGGAAAAAAAATTCTCTGATAATCAATTAAAAAATTCTTGACTGATTAATCATGCTTAATAATCATTAATTATTATACTGAAGTTAAAATGAAGTTATTAGAATTTAACACGGGTCAGAGAATTTTTAACATGGGTTTATTAGAATTATTAATCAGTTAAACGAAGTTTTAGAATTTAACACGGGTCAGAGAATTTTTATACTGACTATATAGATAATTAATGATTATTAAGCATGATTAATCAGTCAAGAATTTTTTAACTGATTATCAGAGAATTTTTTTTCCAATTGATTATTAAGCATGAATTGCAAAAATTCTCTGACCCGTGTTCATTTTTTATTAGAAAAAAACCAATTCTTAATAAATCATAAGTAGATTTTTGTCAATTTTTTAAGTGAATATGTGGTTAATGCCAATTATCGAAGTTAATAGGGGTTACTGAAATTTTTTTAGGTTAATTGTGATGGGTGCATAATTGTCATTTCTACTTGGGAGGTGTTTTTTTGTTAATGAAAAATAAATACAGAGGGATTCTGCTAATTAAAATGACATAATGGGGTTTTTGATAGTTAGACAAAGCACAAGAGGTATTTTGACAGATATAATGTGAAATTATTGTATTATTTTTATTGACAATAGTTGAAAATTACGAAATTGCCCCTTGCTCCTCCTATTTTTTGGCCAAAAATGGGTCTAGGGTGCAAAGTGGAAGGCAGAGTATGTTTTCAGGGTGCAAAGTGGGATTGATTTTTTTCGAGGGTGCAAAGTGCCAAAATGATGCATTTCCAGGGTGCAAAGTGGGATAAAGCCACCTTTTCTAGGATAAATGCTATGTTATTTACAAACAAAGAAGACCAATAATGAAAAATAAGTTTGCTTAGTGAAAAAACTTACCAAGGTTGAACACAAAAGATCCATTAGAGTTGAATATTTAGCTTGCTCGTTGTCCGTCACTGACAATTGGCAAGACGAGAATGTCAATAAAGGACACATCCAATAAAGTTGTTTCACTTGTGTTAGTGAAAAAGTTGAGTTCTACGTGAAAATGAGAACTGACCAGTCAATATGTCGGATCTAGGAATGGAAGCGGAAGGAACACGACCTTCCTCACGTATTCTATCATTACAAATCCTACCAAACATAAGCCAAATCATGATTCAGTATCATTACATTACTGCAAACATTTCATTATTGCACACAATTGTAGTCTCTATTATTTCTTACCAAAAAGAAACACAAGCAAAGGGAAAAGCTACCTTAAACATTTCTTGACACTGTCATCTTCCTCGGACAAAGGTCGAAACTTGGTTTCCAGTGTAAAAATCCCTTTAAACAAGCCCGATTCAGTTTTACACATAAGATTGCGCAACCTGACCCATTTTTCATTATGATGGAAATAGACACCAAAGTCCTCATAACTTTCATCAACTAGAATTCTCAATACAGTCCCAACATACGGAAAGTTGCGGAGAACATGTGCAGGTAAAGAAAATGATTCAATATGAAGTGGCATTAAGATCTGCTCTTCATCTGTAAGCCTGCACAATATAATCCATATGAAACTTTATTCAGAGATGCTAAAATGATAGATTCCTAGTTTTATTTTATTTTATTGACTATGGCAGAAATTATAATTTTAAAAATTGAATAACAAGTACAATCTTAAGGAAAAGTATCTAAACCTTGTGAAATCTGACCCAAAACAAAAATATAAACCTCGTGAAATGTTCCGAATTAAATGAGATATAAGACTTGCAAAATTCCCTTAGAAAACAAAAAGTTGGAAAATAACAATAAAATAGCAAATATTGTAACATAATCCTTTCTATGAGCAAGAATCAAAACACTTTCAAGAAATCTACATATCTAGACAAATTAAATACCACTCTAAAGGGTATCAAGACTGCAAAAGATAAATATCATACTTATTTGTTAAGCTTACTGGAGGAGCATCAGTTCCATCCCACACAAAAAGCATCCACTTGCCCTCTGATACTTCATGAACATAGAGAACCTTCAAGATACATGAATAAATAGAAAATAATATGGTTATATAGTTTGTTTCAATCATGAAAATTATTTCAAGAAAAAAAGTCACAACTTTAATATATTCTGCAGTGATAGAAATAGAACATTCATCACCTTACACACTAGATCAATGAATAATCTTCCTGCAATATCTGCCAATGGCACAACATATGGGCTAATGCCTACAAGTGAATAAATAACAACTTAACCTCAATTGTCAACTCTTACATATTATGTTCAAGCCAGATTGAATTCATCACAAGTACAACATCACCCATTTAGTAGCCCAAAGCATACGATTCTTTAAAGAAGACCAATACATATTTCCAAAGTTTGGATTTCTTACATAATAATTGGCATGCTACGTTATTTTTTTATATATATTATGATGTCAGTTAGAAAGGAAAAAATTTAAGAGCATCTGACAACTAAAGACAACATTTTTTAACCTAGCATAAAGAATCAAATAAATATGCCCAGTTACTAACTCTATCTCAGCAATGGAACTCCATGGAAACTGCCGCATAGTCGTCGAGTCCATTAGACGAATGACCTCAAGTACATAACAACATCATAAACCAAGCTTATGTGATCTCCAATAAGTGGCACACATCTATTCGTCAAAACTGACAGTATTACGTAGTAAACATAAGACAGCATGCAAATTAAATTCTTTCATTTTCACACGAGAAATTACCAGCATCAAATTTGTGTAAAGAAGACCAAGACCGCAAGTTGCGAACAAGATTTTTAGCAGATCCCAAGCCTTGAAATCCAGGAGAAATCTGATAGGGCTCGCAGTCAGCAGTATCTCTGCCGTCGAACAGAGCAAAAGAGCTGGTTCTACGAAAAGAAACAGCAGGAGTCTGGTCATAGCTGTCAATCTGCAAAAGTAGAGTAAAAATTACTAAATGGGACAAATAACCTACACTACTAAAAAAAAAAAATTAAAAATATAGAAAAAGAAGAAAAAGTGATATACTACCAGGGCATTGTGAAAAAGAATGACATCAAGATGACCACGTACACATGGCAAATCCTTGATATTTCTGTGGAATGCATTGACTCTCAACTCTAGATTACTGCCACTATCGTCTATAATCTTAAGAATCACACAGTAATCTAATAACAAAACCAAAAATCTTCAAGTCAATAATAAAAAAATGATTATTGAGTTAGCGTAATGTAAAATTATACTCCTCCATAATTAGGGTTCTATTTACCAGTGCCTTTGCTCTTGTGGGGAATGCCACACTCGACTACAATGCCCAATATGTCTACCTTAGAACCAACATTGTTCATCAACTCGTTCAGTTTCACCCACCGCCAATCCCCAACAGGCCGCCGTATCTGCGGCAGCGGCGGAGGCCGGCGTCTCATTCTTGCAAGAATATGCGTTACAACTTTTAGTGGAGATGGGGTTTAGATATTTTTCAAATCGAAGAAAGAAAGGGTTCAAGTACAGTTGGGGAATTTCTCTATTAGGGATTTGGAGATGGAATCTAGAAAGAGTATTTTATTTCGGAATCAAGATTTTAGTACCTCTCGACTTTGATTAATTTCTCTGTTAAAAAACCCCAAACTATTCTTTACTTTCTTAATTATGGAAATAACGGGTCACTTCTTAAATATGGAAATTAATATCCTTATTTCCTTAATTACTATGTTGATTGCACTTAATTATAAACGGGTCCCTTCATTTTTCTTTTTTCGAGTGTTAAATTGCACAACAACGACGGATAATTAATTAATTAAAGGGTTAATTACATGGACCTCCCGTGAGGTTTGATCAAACTCGCGTCCATTCCCCTCTAAGAATGCTAATTACTCAGACCTCCCCCGTTTGCAAAACCTTACAACCGTTAGGGTTCCGTTAATTTTTCCTTACGTCATTATAAAATTTTCGATCGATTGCCAATTTTGCCCCCGACTTACTGTAGCAAATTTGTATGGACTATATTACCCCTCTCAACAAATGTTATGTTGTTGCATGAGAAAGGATCTAATAGCAATGTCAACTAACATTTGTGGATTAAAATGTTGTTAAATTTATATATAATGGGTAATGACTTTATTAATTGTATATTCATATTTAAAAAACATTTTAAATATTTCTAAAGTATTTTCTTACTTATTGTAAAATATATGCAAAGAGAAATACACAAGTAACTCTTATATAACAAATTATTCAATGAATGCATGTAAAATTTATATAATTTGTAATTTAAAATGTAAAATGAATAAATTAACAATAATGTGTAGATATTAATTTCAATCTTTTTTCATAATGTTTTTAAAATTGAAGTACAAAGAAGAGTGAATAAATTATTGTTAATCATGAGAAAAATTAAAGATAAATAAAAAGATCATTATGAAAATACAAAAATATTAAAATTTATCCATATCCAAACCGTAATTTCAATAATATCAATTTCTTTTCATAATTCTAAAAAAATTTAACAACAAGGATAATAAATAAAAATTATGATTAATAAGGAAAAATTTGAACTAGAAAAAGCATTATAAAAATGCTAAAATATTAATAATTAAGAAAATCAATTATTTTTTTAAAAAATTAAATAATACTCATTCAAATACACATTTAATAAAATAAGAATTATTAATTTATTTATTGATTACTTAAACCCAATACTATTAAATAATATTTACTATAAAATACTAAAATAAATCTTGTTTACACAATTAATAAATTATTTTTTACGCTATTGATAAATTATACAGTATTGAAATATGCATTTTATAAAAATTTAACTAAAAAAATCAATAAATATTTTTTTCACAAAATTTAAAGATACTAATTCAAATACCCTTTTATAAAATAATTATCTATGAGGTATTTGTAAATAATTAAATTTATGGGTTATTTCAGTTTTAAACTTTTATATATATATATATATATATATATATATATATATATATATATATATATATATATATATATATATAAGTGTTTAATATTTTCAACAATAAAATCATAAATTTATATCTTACTTAAATACAATACAATTAAATAATATTTTATTATAAAATACAAAAATAAAGTCTTATTTACATATTTATTATTACTATTAATTGCATAATTACTATTTTGTTTTCTTTTTTATGTGATATAAATTGGGGTGGGGTTAGTTTTTTTTTCTTTTTAAGTGTAAATTTAATTTTATTAAAGTTTGGGAACTAATAGGCAAATATAAATTTTTGTAAGGATTTGTAAACCTTAGGGGAGGTCGAAGTAATTAAAATTGATGAGGACAAGAGGGTAATTTCACGCATTCCATCCACCTCCGTTAGTCTCCGTTAGGGTTTTGTAAGGTTTTGCAAACCTCAGGGGAGGTCTGAGTAATTAGCATTCTTGGAGGGGAATGGGCGCGAGTTTGACCAAACCGGGGAGGTCCCTGTAATTAACCTTTAATTAAATACTATGGAACTTTCTTTTACTACAATTTTGAATTAGATTCATGGCAGTACAAGTACAACAGCAATAAATATATGGGATATGACAACGTAATTAACTATCCTGATCTTGATCTTGATCTTTCAATAATAATAGCCATTTCAGAAACTCCTCCACTATCACCATTAGTATCCTTCTTCTTGTTGTTGATGAACTCATCAATATAATGCTGATAAGCATAAGACACAAACCCCCACATAGCCAACATCATAGACACAGCCTTCAATCCAGTCATCTTATCATGCAAAAATATCACAGCCAAAACCGGAGCCAACGGTAATCCTAAAATGCTAATCACATTCGAAAACAAAGAAGAAATCTTAAAAATCAACCCAACACAGCCAACCCCGAATGCTTGCCAAGAAATAGCTGTCCAAATCAAGTTCATCACATATGAAACTTTCCCCAACTTAAACTCATTCATCTCTTTATTCATCTTCTTCGACTCCCCACTAGCAAAAAGCCCTATAAGTATCACAAATGTAGCAATCATACTTTGGTAAATCGTCATATCCAAAATCGCACCAAGGGTTTCCTTCTTGATTATTTTTGTAAAAGCCACTTGAGTTACTGACAGAAGTAACGCGTACCCTGCAGACGCGCCAAGAGTGCATAAAAACCCGATTATATATTTTGTTTTCGAGGCTTTGTTTGAGTCACCGGGTTCAGTTTGGAATATGAGGAGCACCGAAGATAAAGTTAGAAGAACTACAGAGTTAACTATGTATGGAGTGAACTTTTGTTTATTTAGGAAGAAGGAGAAAAGGGCATTGAATCCTAATTGACTTGCACAAATCAAGGTATACGTTGTGACTGGTAAATATTGGAGTCCTATAGTATATAACATGCAATTTTGTGCAACAAAAATGCCTAAGGAAATGTAAACCGAAGCAAGAATCACGGGAAAACGCTTGTTTGGGTTCGACTCTGTAGTAGTGACTTGTTTGGTTGTTGTCATCCATTGAAAGGGGAAAAGGATTGGATATCCTACAACTTGTACTAATGTGGCCATCCATTTGCTTTTTCCACCATTGTCAAAGTATACTCTGCCTAAAAGATTGCCTACAGATTGCCCAGCCAAGACGAAGAACGAATAGATAGCCATTTGGAGCCACCATTTGTAATGGTTATGAAAAGGGAAGGAACAATATTTGTTGGATTTTGTAATTTCTGGTGATTTTTCAACTTCTTGAGGTTGCAGCCCTGTGGAATAACCATTGGTAAAGAACAGAGAAGATGAGTAAATAGTTGAACTAGGACAGATTAAAGGCCACTATGATAAAATACATCAAAAAAGAATATCTTGTGTTGAGCAAAACAAGTATGAAACCCTCTTTCTTTTGAAAAAAAAAAATCATATTTTTAGTCTCATCGAACATTTTTGTTCCAACAAATTATAAATTTCTTTTTTTTTCCCAATTCTTAATATATTTTGCACTTTTGGTCTTATTAACTCTTTCAGTATTTTGGAACCAAGAAAGCTAACTGAGGCGGAGAAAATGTACTTAACATACACTATCTTATGGGACAATTAGTGCAGTATTTTTTTAAGATTTGGATAAAGGTGCAATTTTAGAAAACATGGGACCAAAAGCGAAATTCTTTATTTCATTGTTTTTTATTCATAAAACTCCCTCCCTATCTATTTTCACACTTACACAACCTCCTTTAGTGGCTAACACTCTTAATTAGTAGAGTACTAATAACATGCTTTAAATCGTTAACTTTTTTTTTTTTTTTTTGAGATCTTAAATCGTTAAATTCATGCTTGGAAATTTAAATGGAGGCGGATGGAAAAGTTTCAGATAAGAGAGAAAATTTTCAAGCATGCATGTTTTGATTTAAATTTATGAAAAAGATCACAAGATTAACATAAGAGTATGTACTAACCTGTATTGTCTGTTGGCAGTTTTGGAGCTTGTTCCATGGCAGAACTATTGAAGAGAGCAAGAAAATCTGAGCTTTTACTTATGCAGCTGAAATGGTGCTGTGATTTTATAATAATTAATTTAATGATGATACAATCTTCATACTTGTGGTGTCCAATTAATGCATTAAATTTATAACACTGACTCTTTAGACTTCAATTTTGTCTGTTTTTGACTTTCTTCTTGACACTCATAATTTGACATTCATCTTCATTTGGGCGCACACACTTAAGTTTGTAGGTATTGGTAAAATGAACTCCTAATTGGAGAAAGTGCCTAACTTTTTAAGTTTTAACTTTTAAGTGCTCCTTTTTCTTTGCATTGAAAGTCACTTTCATCCATTTTCTCATATGCTACCTAATTAATTGGTTTATTTCTTTTTTGTTAATAGTAGTATCAACTATACATCAGCTCAGCTGATGATTGATCTAGTTGAAGAAAATAGTTCCAAGAAACTTTAAATTCTTGTAGGGGAGGTTCTATAAAATGTGACATACCTCGAAAATGATTAAGTAATATATAAAATATGTATCGTTAAGAAAAAAAGGTTACCAACTTTACAAGCTAAAGCGGAGTAAAAGTGTTTGTTTAGGGATCCAAAATTATTGTAAATGTTGTTTAATTGGCAAACATTTATTTTAATCACTCTAAGGGCAAGTCCAATGCAAGTATGCAAATGGGGATGCAAATGTGTAACTGCCATTTTGCATACATTTTTTTGTGGACTTTTCACTCCAATGGGGATAAGGAAAATGGGATCCATTTTACATTTTCCACTTTCAAATCCTATATTTACTCACTCTTGAAGAGAGAGAAACATGATATGTATAGGGTAGTTGTTGAGAGGGAATGAATGTGATTGGATAAAAATATTTAATAAACAATAAAAATATTAATAAAGTAACATAGAAACTCAATTTACATGCTTACCATTAGAATGAATCAATTTAAATGAGTATGCAAACAACTATTTGAGAATGTATAATGCATTTTACATCCCCAAATATACAAACTACCATTGGACTTGCCCTAAGGAAGTAAGGATATATGTTCTTGTCTCGTATGTTTTTTTTTTTTTTTTGAAATTATTAAATTTTCACTGTAATATTAACTTAACATCAAACCAGCATATAAAGGTTTAAGTGTTGAAGAAATAAATTAAATTAGCACATTTCCTGTAATATTTACTCTCTCTATTTTTTTTATTTGTCGTTTTGGAGGATTGCACACGAATTAAGAAATTTCATAGATAGCAGGCCACTTTTTTTAAATAAAAATTTCAAAATACTATTTTAATCAAATAATCTTAGCATTAATTATCATTAATGACAAGTATTAGTAAAAAGGGTAAAATTAAACAAATAACATTAATTTTACATTGACAAATAAACATAAACAAAATTTCTTTGTCGAAGCGACAAATAAAAAAATAAAAATAAAAGGAACAGTAATTTTATCGAAATATGGAGCTTTTAATGTGAAAGAATATGCAGTTTAAGTATAATTTTATTTAAAGTACATATTTGACGACAAAACACATTAGCATAAGATACACAGATTATCTGTCATATTTCTATGTGATTAGTCAGGTGAAAACCAAATTTTATACTATCTCAATTTCACTTGATTTAATTTCAGATTTTATTTGAGCATTACGCTAATTTAACTCATCTTTTATCGAACCAAATTCAAGATATAAATTTATCAAAACAATTAAAATTGTTTTAATATTAATATTAATTTGTAATGTATAATAATGAATCAAGACAAATTTTGAACCAAACCTTTTATTTTTATTTTTTTTGATAAATAATATTTCATTTTACCAATTCAAAAGAACAGTACATCTTTGAACAAATCGAATGTAAGTTATGAGTTTTTCAAGTTCTAATATACGTTGTCCATAGATATATGTTAGTCCACTCAAATCTAAAACCAAGATATATATATATTTGTCAAAACTTACATAATTATATCATTAAAGTTAGATAGACTAGTTAAAATAAGAAAGTGAGATATAAGATATTTATTTTTTGGGGGTATTCTGAGATATAATAAAGTGAGGTATATAAGAAAATCCAGTTTCAATAATTGAATGTATTATGTGCATGAGTTAAAGTCAAAATTATGTACCACTCGTTTACCCCAAAATTATTGATAGGACATTAACTTTGCGATTATGTACAGTTGACTAACAAGCAAAAGCAAATTGGATTATCAACAGGTGATTAGTCTAGTGAAAGGGACTAGACACTACAAAGTAGTGGACTCGGGTTTGAATCCCTGTTGGGAGAGATTCCCACTTTATGTGTCTGACGCGCCTCGAAAGGGATTAAACCCTTGGAAAAAAAAAAAAAAAAAAGCAAATTGGATTGAATCAAGAGCAGAGCAAGCAAATTAGAATATCTCCTAAACATTTTGATATTTATCAACAAAGTGGAATGTGTCTTATGCGCCTCGAAATAAAATGTCAAATCAAAATAATAATTATTTTGATATTTATCAAAATAATGAAAATATCCGATGTGTCCCGAAATTGATTCAACCATTGGAAAAAAGAATAAAATAATAAAAACTAGGCAAAATTGATGTTTGTTTAAACATCGATTGCACAAATTATTTTGGTTGTATCTGAAAATAACAAAATGTTATCCTTAAAGTTAGAGGATAAAATCGGCCTTGTATGGATAGCCGTGCCACAAATATGACATCAATTTGTTAGTTATATATTCTGATAACTCTGCTGGATGGATGGCGACTGCATACCGCCATATAAAATTATACTCAAATATCAGCGTCTTATATTGCGCGAAAATTGATTTGTTGCGCCAAAATTTGATTTATGCTTTATGCTATTGCTAATTATAATGATTGAAAAACAATGCATGGTAAATTCAACAAGACTTGAACTAAGTCTGCCAATTGAGTTCCATGAGCCGAGTTCAGATGGCTTAAGGCCTTAAGCTCAAATTCAAGCCACCTTGATGGGTATGAGTTTAAATTTGACTCAAATGTTTCAGACTACGAAATAGAGTAAGTTTTAAATTAAATTATTTCGAAAAATATGTTTATATCATTAAAAAACACATAATAAAAATAGGACGATTTACGTCCATACTTCCTAAGGTTCATCGTAATTATAGAAAATTCACTGTGATTTAAAAATTACACGTACACCCCTTGAGGGGTGGGGAAGGGGGGGGGGGGGGTTGAAAATATTTTGTAAGTTGTAGGGGGTGTCCTTTTAAGGATTGTTGAAGTTGTAAGGGGTGTTTTGATATATAGTATAAATTAGATGAGGTCTCCTTGAATTTTCTGAAACGAAGGGGGTTCATTGTAATACGACCAAACCTAAAGGAGTTCATTGTAAGACCACTAAACCCCAAGGGATCCGATCGTAAACCAGCACAAAAATATTGTACATATGGCACCAAAATATATAATTATCATAGTAGTCTCTAATAGTATTAGTATTAAATAACGTTGCAAACTAAAATCAACTTCTAAAGTACACTTATCAAGATAAAATATTTGCAGATAATTAATAAATGTATACAATAAGAAAGGAGAGAATTGTATTTTTGGTACACAGCTATAGGTCAATTCCCACTTTTGGTACACAACTTTATGTGTCCAACACATTTGGTACAACCGTTAAATAAATTGCAAAATCACCGTTAATTCGATCACGTGACATCACGTGACCGTTAGTTCGACACATTTGTTACACCTCTTTTACAAAATTGGCATGCGCGCGGCACATGACTGCCCAGAAAAGAAAAGAAAAAAAAGAAAAAATTGAAACTTGATAAACTTTTTTTATTATCTTTTATTCTTCTTCCAATATTAAACTATAAATGACATTATAGTTTATTATATTTTACATGTCATATAAATAATAAATACATATTTTTTAATAATTTTTATAAATATGATAAATTAAAGTAACTTGTTTATTATATTTTATTCTTCTTGCAATATTAAACATAAATGACATTATATAGTTTATTATATTTTACATGTCATATAAATAATAAATACACATTTTTTAATAATTTTTATAAATAATAAACTATTTTTATAAATAATTTCTAAAAATTGAAACTTGATAAACTTTTTTATTATATTTTATTCTTCTTCCAATATTAAACTATAAATGACATTATATAGTTTATTATATTTTACATATCATATGAATAATAAATACATATTTTTTAATAATTTTTATAAATAATAAACTATTTTTATAAATAATTTTTAAAAATTGAAACTTGATAAACTTTTTTATTATATTTTATTCTTCTTCCAGTATTAAACTATAAATGACATTATATAGTTTATTATATTTTACATGTCATATAAATAATAAATACATATTTTTTTATCATTATATAAATATGAGATGATAAATATAATAAATACATATGATAATTTTTATAAAAGTTTATCAAGTTAAAATTTTTTTTTTCTGGGCAGCCATGTGCCGCGCGCATGCCAATTTTGTAAAAGTGGTGTACCAAATGTGTCGAACTAACGGTCACGTGATCGAATTAACGGTGATTTTACAATTTATTTAACGGTTGTACCATATGTGTCGAACTTTGTTAAAGAGATGTATCAAATGTGTTGGACACATAAAGCTGTGTACCAAAAGTGAGAATTGACCTATAACTGTGTACCAAAAATGCAATACTCTCAATAAGAAAGATATACAGTGACCCTTCAATATGCCTCAAAATATATATTTATATATATCATAATAAGAAAATTTTCAAGAATTTTCGCAAGTCAAGCTTAATTCAAATTGAAATTTGTTAAAAGTTTCGTTTGAGTTTCGATTGATAAATTAATCGAATCTAAAAATAAGGTACAGATCAAATTAAATTGAGTGAACCATTAGACATCGGATAAGGTCAACTCAATCAATTGACAATTATAACTTAACAGTAAGAATGGACACAATTGAATTCCCATTTACTAAATAAACACCATCTATCATGTTTAAAAATTGTGCAAATAAAATATTGTACATACATTATTGGAAACATTAGACTGCAAAGCTATTGTTACTATTGTCGTTGGTTTAGTATGAGACAAAAGTCATTTAGATTAGAGCACAACAATTATTAATATTAAAGTGTCTGTCACATTCATTCACTGATTGTATCGAAACCTTAAAATACTCACTAAAAATTGTAGTATATGTTAACTTCCAGATACCTTAATCAAATCATCAGGATACCAACGACGAAGACTTGGCACCTGTTTTCTGAAAATTAGTATTGCAATTACATATGAACTTTTACTGGAAAAAGAAAAAAATTGTGTTGACAAAATTTGTAAAGCGGAAGAAATAAAGTAGATAATTTGTAATTAAGATTTAAATTTACCCATCTAATCATATTTTTAAAACGAAAATTATAGCTTTAACTAATTCAACGTATTTTTTCAAGTTGCTAATTTTTCAGATGCTTTCGTGTTTTTTCAGAAAGCCACAAATTTTAACTGATCAAAATATATTAAGAAAAAAAATTAACCCATAATATCTATAGTTTTACTATGGTATAGTCTGACAAATAATAGTAGTATTTAAAAAATTAAAGACTACTTTTCAATCGTACGATTTGTCAAATGGGACTGTAATTCAACGGGTCCCCGAGGCGGACAACGAAAACAATTAGCAGCCAAAAAAGAATCAGAAAGAAATTCCAAACACTCACAAATCATGTGATAATTCAATAAATCGGCGACGTTTTGGCAGTAAAAGTGGGAAAAAAAAAAACAAAACTAAAAGAGGAATACTGTTCACAAGGAACATCGAGACTTATTAGTTTAAATAAATATACTATTGTGTCCAATTTATTTATCATTTTACATATTTTTATATATATTAAGGTATCTAAATAGTCTCAATTTTAGGAAAAAATAAATTATATTCCTAAAATACCATTATTCTTTATTTTATCTCGTTATTAAATATTTACACTTTACACGCTCTTTCTCTTACTCTCTCTTCTATTCTCTCTCTATCTTATAAATGCAGTAAATAAGGGCAAAATAGGAAAATATGTATTTGATAGTGCATTGAAATTCTAAAATAACAAATAATTTGGGACAAAAAAATTTCTCTAAAAAAGAGAGATAAATTGGGACAGAGGGAGTAACTAACTGCTGGTGATATACATATGCGTGTGTTATAAATGTAGAATTGTCTACTTGGTGGAAATGTTATAAATGTGAAGGTGAGATATTTTCATAATTAATGTGAAGAGGAGTTTGATAAATATAGGTCAGTGGTGATAAGATTAATGGACCCATGGAGTAATAATAGATGATGGTGGTTTCCCATTAAATCTAGTGGCCCAAGCTTCAACCTCCACTGTTGGAGCATTAGATTATGTTTGTTATTTCTTAAAAAAAATTCGTGCTTCAGAAATGTCAAATAAACATATTTTTTATTTTTTGAAATAAATTTTTCATCTCTCAATTTTTTCAAACTATTCTTTCAAAACTCAAACAAACAATAATTTTCTTATCTCTAAACAAATAAAATTTTCTCATGTTCGAAATCCTGTTAAAAGAAATTCCCACTTAATATATTTCACGCACATTAAAAAGAATTAAACCCTTGAGAAAAAATCATGTCCGTTGTTGATGCGTAAGGGTGAAATATATCTAACCCAAAAAAGTCTCCAGATTCATCAACTCCAAAAGTGTTTATAACCAGACAAACAAATACGTATAAATATAAAATACACAGTAAAGACTATGTGAGGGTTATAAATTGTTAGGTAGGCTAACATTTTTTTTCTTTCTTTTAAATATTTTACTCATAAAAATTCAAAAACCAATTCTTTGAATATAATTAAATTCGTTTCTCAATTATTAACCCCAAAATCCTGTCGTGCCAGGCCTAAGGTTTTAGATATATTAATGGAAATGCAGGGAACTACTAGTTCCGAGACAACTTCCAAGTACTCGTCCATGTAAATATTCCATTTCTACAGATTTTATATCAGGGACCTGTAAAATGGCTGTGAATGCCAATTTAAGATGAGATGAAATGAAAACCTAAATATCCATTATTTATTACTAGTAAATGAAATAAAGAAGTTTACGTGTTAATGAGGGATCTGAAGAAGAATAAACGAAATGCTATATAAACACACGGAGATAGCAGCTCCGGCAACAAAATTGTAAAATAGCTTCTGATTGTCTCTCGTGGGTACAAAAGCCGACTTAAGTGTGTTGGTCAGCTCAAAAAGCCGATAAGATACCTGCATCATGTAAAAGAAAATTAACAATTAAATCCAAAAGGCAAAGAAAAATAGTTCAAATTTAACTATTAAATTCCACCCAAAAAGAAAAGAAGCACTCACCAAGAGATAAACGGCAGTTGTAAGCATGAAGTTGAGTAAAGGGTAATCTGGAATAAAACAAAGCAGCCATTTAGGCTGTCCATTGGGCACATTTGATCTGTACACATGTTAATGAAAAATTGGTGAGAAGTTTAATTAGTTACTTTAATAAATTTATAGAGTAAAAAATTCGAACAAATGGGACAAGCATTATACAAATGATAAAGGTTGAGAATTTTTTAAAGATCTCAAATAATAAATGGCATATCAAAAGAAATAGCAAACACACCTCAGCCATATGTGAAACTGAGAAATATAAGTTTCCAATGTAATTTTGCCAAGCCACCTAAAGAGCATTTTCACAATCAACAAACAGTAATATCACAAATAAGTTTTAGCAGAAACTTAACAGTAAAAAAAAATCATGGTTAGAAAGAAACAGATTGAACTTACGCAAAAAGGGTCAAAGAAAAATTCCGAAGCTGCTGACTGAAATTCCTCAGACAAATATAAACACTAGGGCAAAAAGGAGAATCAAAATAAATAGAAGAGAAACAAAAGTAATGTGATAAAAAATAAATTCAAGAAAAACTTTGATACACACGTAATGGGAATCCAAGATGTGTAAGGATGGAGCTTGTTATATGAAACTTTGTCCAGTCTGTATATGCATTCATACCACAAGTATCCAACCTAAAGCCAGATAATAAGAAAAATCAGAAAATAAATGTACCAAATGAATTGAATAATGTAGCAATCTTGAACATATTAAGTGACTTACAATTAAGGCGACTGTAACAATAGATGTCTTGATCGTACGTCTCCGATTAGGCTCAGAATCCTCCAGTTTCTCCATCCACTTTTCAACCTGAAATGACAAAATAATTTGAAAGTTGAAGTGCGTAAAAAGAGATATAAAGGCAAAACTCAAGATTCTTAATCATTACATTTGGGTGGAAATAGGCAAAGATCATTCCAGTGATCCATATGTATCGATCTAGACCAGATCTAAAATGCCACTCGTGAAGTCGTGGTAGGTCCGGTTTTGCAGGATCACTGTATCCTGTAATGGAGATGAATTATTATCAGGTCTTCAAGGCCTCAAACCAGAAAGTCGAAAATGGAACTTGATTGTTTCTCCCTCCACTAGCAGATTATTCTTCACTCTTCAGTAATACAAAGGTTATGGGCAGAATTGCAGTTTAGTCCAACGGGATTGGACAATCAGAACTTTTGGTCCCTCATAATGTTTTGCAATTTTGGTCCTATCACTCCCTCTTCTTTCCAAATTTTGCACTTTTGGTCCCATAAAATTATTTCGGTTTTGCACTTCTGGTAGAGTGAGAGATGGAACCAAAAGTGCAAAATATTGCATAAATTAAGACCAAAAGTACCTAGGGTCCAGTCTTGAAGGACTAAATATGCAATCCTGCGAAGGTTACGGATGCCTACTCACCTAAAAGAAAAGTAAGAGGACTCCACAAAAGGTCAAAAACTCCTGGAATTTCCCATACAATGATGACCACTACAAAGCACATAAAGATTTTCAAAGCCATCACTGATTTAATCTCATTGTAGTTGTGGCCTATACCAAGGGCTCCATACACCATAAGGGTAAAAAGTGTATGCATTGGGCAGATGTAATACAGCATATAGTCATTGTTAAGAACAATACAACAAAATGCGACGAAAAAGTTTAGTCTCCACATCATCTGCATAGAGAACAAAATTTAACTTAGAATAACATTGAGAAACCAAAAAGAAAGAGAAACCTGACTCGGATATAATACCACCTGAGCAAATCGAGCAACACTGAAGTCTTTTCTGATATAATAATAAGAGAAGTTTCCAAAACCAGTCAACCACACATATGCAGCAATAAACATACGAATTGCATTGTAGATCTCCGCTGCAGCAAAGTAATGGTACAATAAAAAAAGGACCTGTCAAAACAAAAAAACAGAAAACAAACTGTCAAAAACATTGTAGGCAAAGAGAGAGTACAGCAGCAACGCAGCCGTATAAAATATCCAATATAGATATCCAGTATCTGCATATGAACAGAAGGAAAATAAGAGAAAAAAGGAATCCTAACTGCCATTCAGCAAAAAGTACATCAGAAGATGTCATAGATACTATCACTGACTCTTTTGTTAATCCAATCAGTTCGGAAGGGTTGGCATGAAATAGCTATACAAGTAATGTAGAATTGCTCAAATTAATGCGAAGCCCATTATAGAAAATGGTTTGTGACATAATTGCTTGCCTGCATCCACCCTTTCCACTCTTCAGTCTGACTGCGATTAAGATAAAGTATGGATTTCCCAGAAGATGCAGACTTATCCTGATGTTTCTTGAGAGAAGTCATTGCCGAAGCTATGATAAGGAGAATGTATAGGAACATGAATAAATCACGGTTGTAGCTCTGCTCAATAAGGAGAAGAAAGGGCAACAAAAAATAATTAGAGGTATGAAAACTAAAAACATACATACAAGTGAGCCAAAGAGATGGCATGTTTGATTTTATGTATAGTTAAGCATAAAATTATAGAACGTGAAAAAAATAGAGCAATTTTCTTAAACCTTTTTCAGACTTAAAATGATTTAATAACTTTTCAAAGTACACAAATACCAGCCTACTTTAATCACCTAAACAAATTATAAAATAAGCAAACATGGGGCCTAATATATGTTGAGCTTTAGATTCAACAAAGCAGCAAACCGCATCAAAGGTGTATAATAGAGGAATTGAATCATGCTAAGCAATTAATGAGTTATGCATCCAAATAGTTAAAAAGGGCATCCCAAAACTTAATTCCAAATCCATTGCTCTTATTACACTGTTTGTCTGAATGCATCTCTAAATGCATGTTATGAATCAGAGCAATAAAATATATTTTCATATTCTTCATACTCATTTGAAAAAACCCATACATTTTAATTTTTAAAACCATTTCATGAGAAAAGAGCACCTTGGTCGAATCTGCAAAGAAATCTGTGCGGTCACATAAGTAGAAATAGAACAAAATTCCACCAAATTCAGCCCTGCATAAGATCGACAAGATTGAAATCTCATTCATAGAAGCAAGATAGCTTACTTTAGTGCATTAATTGTGATCAAACAACTTACATTGCCCTTAAAAGTTGTCGATTTTCAAGCAAAAATGAGTCCTCCATCGTCAAAAACCTGGACAATGAAGCCTAAGAACTGGTAAAAAGGTTTCATAAATGTAATTGAAAAGAAACTTGCAGAAGATACCATTAGAATATGATTTGCAACAGACTGACCTAATTAAATTTGTTTTAATGGATGGTGTGGGCAACTTGGCGGAAGCAGATGTTGCAAGACCTCCTTCCAACAATACAGCTCGATCATCTTCCTTGACTGTTTCACTTTCTAATTCAACCAAATTATTATCTGAATGACTGCTGATCAGGAGCAAATCATATAGCATAAGCTAATCTTGAAATATAATAAAAAATATTATACTGTAATATTTGTAAAACTTGAGCCTTTTTGGTAAGCTGAAGCAGAATTTCCTCAAATTTATCAGACTTCAACACTATTGTAATCAAGATAAAGAAAGAAAAAGGGGAAAGGAGCACACGCTTTGGATAGGGAAGATGACTTTGTATATTCCAACCACTCCGAGTATATCCAGGCAACAATAACTGGGATGATTCCAAGCAAAAATGACACCTGGGACATCATAAGTTTCATCTTAAAAGCAGGTGCAAGCAGAATTTAAGGAAGCAACAAAGATCGACCTTTAACATTCAAAACGGACAGAAAATCATGTTGAAATTTGAACAACAAAAATAATGCAATTGATGCCACCATATAACAGGTTGCATTTGGGTTATGTGAACAATCAAATGGGGAATCATATCCCAAATAAATGTGTGAGCAAATTCAATCCAACCAATTCTCATTCCCTTCTTTAAAAAGAAATGTGTGATCAACCCCATGAAGACCGAATATCCACTCTAACATCAATGGCTTGTTTATAAATTCAAATCTATCAGAGTAATATCATGTTAATAAGAAAAAAAAATCTTCATCTCGATGTGATACTCTCGTTATACAATAACAGAGAGTCCATAAATGAGAATCGCTTCATTATAAAATAGAGAAAAGTGACTAATAGAGTTATCTTGCTGCATTGAGATCATGATTCACTTTGTAAGAAGTACATCATAATTTCTACAGCTCAAGTTTGCAGAAATTCACATATTATTAGGAATGTCTGGCATTAAATGAAAGTTTAACAAGTGAATAGCACTACTATTCCCCAAAGAAGTTCCTATACTGGACAAATATACATTCCACTAGATCTTCTTTCTTTCATCCTAGTGAATTCATGGTGGTATAAATATATAATCATCATGAACATCAACCACATTGCATCAACACCAAATGCAGAAAAATAGAGACAGCAGAATTTTAAGAAGCATTATATGGCACTCTTAGTATGTTTCTTTCCAAATTAAATTCAATCAAACAAACTAATTCATTACAGAAAAAAAAAAAAACGACCAAGACAAAAAGAAAGTACAAAGAAGCAGAAACAATTTAACAACAGATTCAACATCCAATTATTGCCAAAATCAAGTGATCGAGTCAACCGACATAATTTCAAGTTAAAGAAATCACTATACTACTCACTTAATGATAACCTAAACAGGCTCTAATTCACATTATTAATTTAGCGATTCAAAAAAGAATTGCTCCGAATTGTAACTTAACTACACCGACGAGTAATAATACTAAAGAACTTCAATTCCATAGCCACTGCAATATTGAACTTAAGTAAAATTGAGGAGGTGAATAACAATACAATCGCCTAGATTGTACGCATCGAAACCTCACCTGTCCAGGTGTCACAGGGCCAGAATCCACCGCCATTTTCCGGTTCAAATGAACAAAATCAAATTAAGTAGACGATCCAGCAAAAAGAGAACCTATAGAATTCTCATCGATCGAGCAATTGCGCAACTGTGATGACTATATACAGTGACACTGTGTACTACTACGTATGGAAATATGGGGACAGGAAAGGGATATATATATGAAAGAATGAGCCCTAAATTGGAAGAAGAAAGCAGAGATCTGAAGCAAAATATAATAGGAAAGGAGTAGGGAGTGAGACTAGAGTCGGTGAGTTGATCTGACGTCGTCGTTTGCTTGAAGAATTGATGATGAGAGACTTCGGTCGAGATGTTCTCTTCTCTTCGATGGTGGTTGCGGTTTAGTTATAAATATTTCGCTTTAGTAATTGCATTTGCCTTGTTTCTCATATTACTCTTTTGAATTTATGGTAGTGAAAGTAATAAAATAAAATATCCTAAATTACAATACAATATTTTTTTTAAAATATACACTTGTATTCTAAAAAAAATTATTTTAGAAAGATCATGGCAGAGTCCCTCTTAAATGGACTTTTTGAAGGATGGAGAGCAAATGAGATATCATTTATTTTGATGATACGTGTCTTTTTAAGATTTAAGTGAACGCCTATCTTAAATAAAATGTGTTATTTTTATTAGTAAAAAAAAACATTATACTTTTTTATTATTACCAAAAAACATTTCCTTAACTTAAAAGATTACCAATTACCTCTAATAGCTTTAAAATTTTGCAATAAACCCTTTTTTTTTTTTAAAGTTGACAAAAACTTCCATATGATTTATAAAATCCACTTTAAAAAACTGATAAAAAAGTTATCCCCCAAAGTTACATATTGTAGCACTTTACCACCTATATGTACAAATTAAGCATTTTACCGTCTCAAATAATTTTATTTAATATTTTAATCGACGGAAAATATACAAGTGCTCCTCACATGAATTTTCAAAGTTAGTCACAACACTTTTCACAAGTCCAACTACTTCGCTCATATAAAGATCTATTTTCAGGTGGGGAAGGGTTGTGCGGTGGTTGTGATGCCGGAGTTGAAGAGAGATTAATTGGTGGTGGCAATAATTGCAAGTACCCCCTTCCAAACTTTTATCTTTTTAAGTATTTTTTTGCTCAATTGCAAATATCCCCTGAAGAGAAAAAAATAGTGTTTTAAACGGACGTGTGCTTGATGCGTGACTTTTTTATCCAAAAACTAACGGGCGAATGAAATGTAAAAAAAGTTGTTCAACTTTTGTACAAAATGTGTCTTTTTGAAAATTTGGTATGAAATTTATAAAGTAGGCAAAAGTTTGGTATGAAAAGTGTAATTACCTTGATTTTTTTCGGTAATGAAATCTGAAATTAATTAGAGATTAGAGAGTTTTTTTTAAACATATTAATTAAAGGGTTAGTATGTAATTTAATATATAATTATTTTTTCTAAATATCCGATGTCACGTCATCAATGTACATTTTGACCATAATTTATGATTTATATTTGTTGTTGATTTTTTTTAGTGGTTAAAATAAATTATCCCATATACACTTATATACTATAAAATCTTATTTTAAAAAAACCATAGTATTTTTTTTTTGTCTGTTTATGTATTAACTCTTAATGAAATAGAGAACTCTGTATTTCTCTTTATTCATGTCAGTCAAAAAGATGAAACTCTACTACCGTATTAATTTCGATAAGAAAATTAAATTAAAGTTTGAAGATTGTGTTGTTCAACTAAATTAATTTTACACTACTATGTAATATTTTAGGTGAAAGAAGAAAAATAAAAATATTTAATATCTTTTCATTTTATTATATCATAGAAATATGTGAGTAGTAATTAATAATGCCACGTCATAAATTTATATACGAGGGATTCTGTTTGAATTTTATTATGGTCGAGAGATTACTCTTTCATCGCTACGATCAAAAAAGAAAAGAAAAATTGTACAAAACTCTTCTTTTAAGTTAATTTTGCACATGCATGTGGAACTATTTCCTTTGGGGGGAGGGGGATAATTATGGTATATGTATAAAAAAAGAATAGAGAATTATTTAAATGAGATATGAAAAGCTATTTTCAGAATTAACATGAATAATCCCAATAGGGCCTATTCATGGTATTAATGCCGACTTGCATCATAATAACTTGTTAATTGCGTTATGTATATATCATATGGTGATAATCATTTAAAGCTTAATATACGAGTACTGATGTAAAAAGTAAACAAATAATCAACACTTTTCTTTCGAGGGAATTGCACTTTTTATACCAAACCTTTACCTACTTTATACATTTCATACCACACCTTTCATAATTGCACATTTCATACCAAAATCAATCAACCTTTTTCAATTTACATACCACCGTTAAATTTTGGACGGAATTGGACACGTTCCGTAAACTCTAAAAAAAAAAAAAAGGAAAAAAAAAGTGTCACTTTTCATACTAAACTTTTACCTACTTTATACATTGCATACCACACCTTTCAGAATGACACATTTCATACCAAAATCAATCAACCTTTTTCAATTTTCATACCGACGTTAAATCACAAAGAAAAACCTCAATTTATAATTGCCCGTAAATTTCAAAATTTTACATATTTATTAGTACTAATAACACCCAAGGGTAAAATTGAAACATTTTAGGAGGCAAGGGGTTAATTGTAAAAAAGTGATGAACAAGAATAACATATGTGGTAGTACAGTGCCCGCGAGGTTTTTTTTTTTTGTGATTTAATGTCGGTATGAAAATTGAAAAATGTTGATTGATTTTGGTATGAAATGTGTCATTCTGAAAGGTGTGGTATATGCAATGTATAAAGTAGGTAAATGTTTAGTATGAAAAGTGACACTTTTTTTTTTCCTTTTTTTTTTTTTTTTTTAGAGTTAACGGACACGTGCGGTGCACGTGTCCAATTCCGTCCAAAATTTAACGGTGGTATGTAAATTGGAAAAGGTTGATTGATTTTGGTATGAAATATGCAATTATGAAAGGTGTGGTATGAAATATGCAATTATGAAAGGTGTGGTATGAAATGTATAAAGTAGGTAAATGTTTTGTATAAAAAGTGCAATTCCCTCCTTTTTCTTTCTTTTTCCTTACATAACCAATTCTTATTAGCTTAGCTGTATGAGTCAAATTAAAGCAACATATATGCTTGATTCAATTAGGTAGGTATATCCGGAAAAACCAATCAAAATTACTGCATTTAATTATACGAATTAAGGTAATCTTTAATTATAAGATCACTAAAATCATATTCTATGTTTGCTAATAAATTTTGAATAAGACACGGTTCATCAAAACACATGAACTAACAATTGATTTTGAAGTATAAGAAATTATTGAATGACATTTTGACTTGTAATTTTTTTTTTTACTTTGAATGCACCACTCTTTTTCTCAATTAGTTATTAATTGTTAAAAATTCAATTAACCCCATGTTGCGGTCTGTATGTCAAACTAATTATTAGCCACATAAATTAGTTTTCAACAACTCTACCGGGAGATTTCGAGCCGCGTGAAGGGGTAGACGACGTGTATGCACTATCTATCGTAAAAATAAGGGTAAACCTTATCACTAAGACCAGTAGGGCTATTCACAGTTTAGGGGTGTCAATCTCCACCCGGGAAATCTGCACCCCCCTGAGCATCGTCTCCAACCGATAAGGTTATCTCCTTCAATTAATTAAAAAAAAACTTCCCCACTCTCATCTATACTATAATGGATAAGAATTTTATTATACTATAATGTTAAAATAAACAAGGTATTGTTAAAATTCGTAGTTAATTAAAATAAACGAGGTATTGTTAAAATTAAAATATTTCAAATCAAATTTTAAATGTGGCTAAATAAATTATTATATTATAGACAAATATATAATTTCAAAATTAATAATGGATAAGAATTTTATTATACTATAATGTTGTTTAATTTTACTTTCATAAGCAAATTTTTATATCTAATAATGTTACATCTTTAATTTAAAATAAATTGTTATTAAACCTACAACAACTTTTATAATTAAATGTAACTTTTATTTTTAGTTAATTAAAATAAACAAGGTGTTGTTAAAATTCGTAGTTAATTTTTTTAACTTTTTTTATTATTAATTTATTTATTAATATTTATTATTTAATTTAATAAAAAAAATTAAAGAAAATGCACCAGGTGGCGCCAAGTGGCACCACCTGGTGCTCTGGGAGGGAGCGCATCCCTAGTTCAGGGCGACGAGCTGGCCTGTTGACAGCCCAGCCCATCGCCCTGGGCCGTCCAAATCCATCGCCCTGGATGGTCTCCAACCCATCCAGGGCGGGCTAGGCCCATCTCCACCCACCCCATGAATGGGTTGGAGATGGCCTAACTTTTCACAGATTAGTCTTTACTCCGTTTATTTTTTTTCCACGTTAGTTCTCACTATGAATTATTTATTTAACTATGGTTGTTTACAAGCGGTCTTTTACTTATGGTGTTACACTTTAGTTCCTCATAAATTTGTTTCTTTATTAATTTAGTCTCTCATAAAAATATTTCTTTATTAATTTAGTCCCTCATAAAACTATTTTAAAACTTTAGTTCACCTTAGACCATATGAAAATGATCAAAATGAAATTAATTATTTTAAATTGGAACTAAGGTAAGAAAAAAATACAAGAGGAATCACTATGTAAAAAATTAATAATAAGGAGAGTCAATAATGATATTTACCCTAAAAATATAATCTTATTAGGCCTGTTTGTTTGGCGTTTCCCAAACAAATTTCGTGTTTGGGAAATGCCAAACAAACATGTTTTCTATTTTCTGAAATAAATTTTTTCATCTCTCATTTTTCTCAAACTACTTTCTCAAAACTCAAACAAACAACAATTTCTTATCTCTAAACAAAACCTATACAA
Organism: Penstemon barbatus; assembly: GCA_003313485.2. NCBI lineage: Eukaryota > Viridiplantae > Streptophyta > Magnoliopsida > Lamiales > Plantaginaceae > Penstemon > Penstemon barbatus. The sequence goes on from CM064877.1 coordinate 1,176,330, forward strand.
ACTCTACTCTGATTTGACATAAAGTAACCTATTTTTTACACAATTTATCTCACAACAAACATGATTTGACATAAAGTCTTACATATCTTACACCTACAACCTAATTCTTCCAAGAAAACCTATATTTACTTTATTTTTCAAACCACTCTCCCAAAACCCAAGCAAACAACAATACGCAAATCGAGATTATTTCACAAACTTCAACTACTCTCCCAAACTACTTTCCCAAACGTCAAACAAACAAGCCCATTATTATTTGAGATGCACTTCCAACTTCCAAGTCACTAATGATGAATTATTAAATTTAACACATGTTATTTATTCAAAAGCCCAGAATACGGACTCTAATCCGCATTCATGCTAAAGAACTAAGGCCCATTCACCCAATTGTAGGACTGTCGTAGCTATCTATTTGAACCGGTTCAAATTCGTCATGATATATTAGAATTAATTTTCGATTAGAAATTGATAAATAAGTGGATTGAATATATGTCTAGTTCAATTCGATTCGTTAAAGATTATGAATCCGATAAATAAAAATGTATATATTCATACATAATATCTTGTTAATTAAAATAAGTAATCGTTTTACCATAAGCGTGAGAAAAAATAGTTATAGTAATTCTTTCATATTGTAATTTTATACATATTCTCATCTAACAACATAAGTTATTTTTTATAAATTAATATCAATACCGGACCAGTGATTTCCAACGGCATCTTTTATATCATCTAAAGCAACATGACAAATTAAAATTACCTTATGATAATTTTTAGTTGTTCAAGTTATTGAGTCATTGACATATCAGATAAACAAATTTTATCAATAAAGTAATTTTAAAACCCAAAACTTGAATGATGGTAAGGTAATTTTTGGAGAGGGGACTGAGGCTAGGGGGTCTCTGATGTATTCTTTATAAGTAAACTTCATTGGAAGGTTAGAGTGGATAAAGTATTTTCGATTCAATAAATCTTTTGTTTTTTTTTTTGTACTCAATCAAATCAAATTGTATTGAATTGGTGATTTACCGAATCACACCGAAATTTTTGATTTGGCAAATGATATGAGATTTTAGAATTCCGAACCAGCTGGTATAACGAAATTTGGTACGATTCGATTCGGTTTTATCGTTTGCACAACACTACCTAATATAGTAGCGTGAACAGAAATATTATAATACTTTCATATTTTATCTATTTACTATTCTGACAAGTAAAAAATTATACATAACTATATTCATGATATTTGAATTTTCAATTGATATATATATATATATATATATATATATATATATATATATATATATATATATATATATATATATATATATATCACATGATAAGAAAATTTAAGAATAAAATATCATAAAAATATATTATGATTGAATCTAAAAATTATCAGCTAATTTATAAAGAGGACCCCAATTTTAATTATCGCCCGAGACCCTGCAATATGTCAGGCCGGCCCTGCTGCTCCTTCGCTATACATCCTTGTGGGAATTCTTATGGATCATGCAAAAATTCTTTATTTAAGTGGTTGAATATAAAATACTAAGAAACCAATGAACAACCAATGCATACACTTCTTGTGGCATTCAATTCTAAATCATGCAAAAATCTTTATTTAAATTTAACACACATCTGCAATCAACTGGTACTTGGTCAGGGAATTAATCATCTTTAAATAACTAAAGAGGAGATACCTAATACGTAATCTACATACTAGTATTTAATGTGCGAATTCCATACTAATTGCAATTATGTGATGTCATTCATCACCTACTCTTGATAAGCAAATGTACGCTATGTAAAGACAAAGGGTGTGTTAGGTTGTTAAGTGTTAACTAGCCATGACGAACTGATCCTTAATTTGTATGTACACTGACAAAAAAATATATATATAAATATGCTTTTACTTAATTAATTCACATAGTACAATAATTTGCATTATGTGTATTAAATGAGATATATAGTTGACTTTGTTATATCGTACAATTTTGACATGATTCTTGCTATTATTACACATATTGTTGACTTGGAATTATTGGTCAACCCATGTATTTCGGCAAGTTCGAAAGTGTTTTGGCCGAACTCATTCCATCCATAAAGTAATAGTATTGCACTTATTTTGTAATTGATTATTTGAATAATTCTACTGTGAGACCTTAAGACCTCACACGTTACCTGTCTCATCCACCGTCAGATCGCCTCCAATGGCTCAGATCAATTCATATGGTAACATGGTCAAGTAAACTAATTAAATCATATACTTTAATAAAAATATCAGTTTACTAATACACCCTTATACTTAATTTCTTTAAAAAAAATAAAAAACTGAATAACATATTAAAAGACAGTTTTAGCCCCTTTATATTTAATGCTCATTTAGTTAAAATATTAAATCATGGGCAATTGATAAAGACTGAAATACTCCTACTTAAAACCTAATTAATTAGTTATTTCCTTCTCTTTCATAATCATTCAATCTTAATTGATTACTTCCTATTCAATACTTCTCCACCATTTTTACATCATCCATAACTTGATGTTTTTTATTTTACACCATTTTCATATTTAATACGGAGATATTGAAAATCAATATCAAAAAGTTTGATCAACAGCTTTGAATATCGAACTATAGTATCAAAATCAATTGAGATTACTTTTTTTCTTTTTTTACCTTAATGTTCGATTTAATTGGAGTGGTTATGGTCTTAAATTAGTTATAACATCACCATTATTTTTGCACCTTAAATTAAACCTCTCAAACTTCATTTCGAAATTTCTTGCGGAAAACATAAAATTTTCAATTACTTGGTTGTCTAAAATATCAATATCTCAAATCAATAATTTCGATGTATATAAATTTTAATCCCCCTTTAATTTGTTATTTGTTTCTATTCGATCGATTAAGTTCGAATATATATATATATATATATATATATATATATATATATATATATATATATATATATATATATATATAATTTTAGGGTTCATGTGGATTGATTGATTATTTCTATCACTACAAAATCAATTTCATGAGATTTTTCTTCAGTATTTGTTCAGGTGCAATGTCTAAATCAACTAATTGTACATAATACACTCAAAACAAATATTGGATAAAATAATGGAGAAGATGATGAATAGTAACCTAAATTTTAAAAATTGGGGATTTTTTTCTATACTTGATGAAAATGGATGAGGTTAGTGGCAAAAAAACCGCAACACCAAGGGGAATGAACGGCGGTAGGTATTAGACGGTAGGTCGACCTCCTCCGTCGGAGGCGGAGCAAAAATTAAAAATATTGAAATTCGTAGATTTGAAATACAAGTGACGTGATCGATCTAAAGACGAAGCTATATATAGCCACCAAGGAGAGCTTTAATGGTAGCTGGAGTCGCCATAAAATTTGAAAAATACGTGAGGGGGAAGATGGTGTTCCCCCCGCAAATACCCTCCCCTAAGAGTTGAAAATTGTGACTTAACGAAAACGTGCTTCACACGTGTTCTTTTCCACTATCAAAATAAATATAAAAAAAAGTTGGTCAATTTTAATATTAAATGTGTAATTTTAAAAGGTATGTCATGAAATCTATAAATGTGGCAAATATTTGATATAAAAAGTGCAATTATCTTTTGCAATTTAGTGTTAAAGGTTAAAATACATTTTATGTTTAGATTTAAATTTCAATTTTCCTTAACAAAAATAGAAAAGGGCATTTTAGAGATTTGTAAAATTGGATTTTGTGGGGAAAATCGAATTCATGTTACCTATGCCACATGGCGCTTTTACAGGGCGGGCTGCATGTGAGTCCTGTTACGTGCGGCTGCATGGTAAACTTCCTAGGTCTTGCAAATATATAATTACTTTGATTTCGATCAAATCCGACCTGAGATAATTTCTCTTCATGTACATACCGCACGTAATTCGTAAGTTAGCATTTGTATGTAGTTGTAAATGTAGCTCCTCTATATATATAGAGTAACGGTACAGAAAAAACCCCGTCGGAAAATTTTGCAACATAGCCATTTTTCCGACGGTTATTCCGATGGGTAAAATTCGTCGGAAATTCAATTTTCCCACGGATTTTACAAGAAATTCCGTCGGAAAACGCTGTTTTTCTTGTAGTGAACATAAATCCTTTATTTTTTTTAGTGATACAAATACATCATTAATTACATCTATATCATTAAATCATAAATTACAAAAAAATTCGAATACAATCAAATTACAAACAAATTCGAATACAATCAAATTACAAACAAAATAATCATCAACCAACTAATACTAAACTAAAAGAAAACTTACATTAATAAAAATTGAATATAGAACCTATTAACCATGGGGCATCAACCTTAGAAGTGTAACATATAAATCTGGTAAACAGACCTGCATGAAATATTTTTTTTCGTTAACATAAACATGAATGAAACTTCCCTATATATGTATATTTCGCTGCATATAACTCGGTGTTTGATTTTTAATTTCATATGTGAAACCCCTATACTTCGTCAAACTATATTAATTGTGTAAAAGTGAACTTTTATATATCTTTTACATATTTCAAAGACAATAATACCCATCTCCATTCATATATATTAAGTCAGTAAAATTTACATGTTTATATAAAATCTTGTAAGTGATTTTTACAGTACTTTATGTGTATATAACTAGAAATGGGTATTTTTTTTTTTGTTAATGTATGAGTTTTGTTCTTCCAATTTTATATTTGTTCTAGTAAAATAGATAATGTTTTTATCTGTAATGGTAATATATTTTGTTATTAGAACTATGTAAAATAATCCAGGGTTAAGTCAAACAATTAATTCAATTCTAAAATTTGGTTTGATCGGGCCTAATTACAAAGCTATATTATATTTTGTGGCAATCAATTTAATTTGGATAGATATATACATATATAATAAAACCGAGCTAAAAAAAATCACATATCTAATTAAAACTCTAATAATATAAATAGTACGTAGTTTGATTTCATGAATTATATATATATAAGAAAATTATACTAATTAACAATACTTCTAAAAGTACAAGAGGTGGTACTAATAGAGATTGGAAAATGATATATCATGCATTGGAAGCTACCTAGCTTAATTATTGGAAAACATATAGTAGTAAATACAAAAACGTGTCTATAGTATAGATGCATGCATGTTAGAATTGAAGTGGAAATTAATCTTGATCTTAATCCTGCATTTTGGGAAATACGGAATTAGGAATAACATCCTGCAAGAGACCACAGTCAGAAAATAGTTGATGATCATCATTATACATATTCGTGTTGCTTGTACCACCACTACCGCCGCTAGCGCTGCCATGATTATTAGTGTAGAGATGATATTGATGAGGCACTTGAAGTAAGAATTGTTGAGAGAAGCTACTATGACCTAATTCCAGTACTACTTGTGGTGGTGGTAGTGGTGGTTGTGGTTGCGGACTACTTAGCATCATAGGGGCAAACATTGATCCGGCAGCCACGTTGCCACGGAGAGTCGAAGGTAGGTGGTGGTTGTGTTGTCCTTCGTAGGTGGTGATTACAATTGAAGGGTCTTGAAATGATCTCTCAAGCCTTTTCTTCACCGGGCATTTTTGAGTTGTGCACCTGTAGTAGCTCCTGCATCCATATATATATATATATATATATATATATATATATATTAATTTTGAAATAGATTTACAACTAGTTAACTAAATTATTTATTATGGTCATAATTTGAAAATCATTTAAGTTAATCAGCTGCATGACCGTAACTAAAATAAAAGGACCAAGGAAGTAAACATACATATATACTATATATCTATACGTACGTACAAATGTTATATATATTAGGATAATCTATAATCAATTCATTCACGAAACAAATACTATATATTATGTGCCGATTGTTTATATATATATATATGATCGACTAAATAAAGTGATCGACTAAACAAATGTTTAATTATACCTAATTATATATATATGATCGACTAAATAAAGTGAAACAAATTACCAGTAAAAATGTGAGAATAATTGAAGCTTTAGGAAAGAAATACTAGGTGTGCTAAACTGAATTAGGGCTACAACTTTCACCAAAATGAATTACTATTAGTTAAGTTTTGTTTCAATTTGGAACACTAGTAGCACTAAAAAAATGAATTAGTAACATGTGATTTTGTGATTAGACGACGAGCGTTCACACAATTTGTGTTCATACTAGCTAGAAGAATTTAACACTAATTCATTTAGAACTTGGCCTCTTCAAATTTTATCATCCCTTGTTTAGTAATATATATCACTACAATTTCTTATAATAAGCACATAATATATATGACATGACATTAAGAAGCAATATATATTTAAAATGAGGCTTAGATATATTCCTTACTTTATTAATCTGTAATTACAAAAAAAAAAAAAAGTTACGATTTTGTGATCAGTACTGTCCACACAAGGGTTACGGTTGTGTTCAAACTAAAGAATTTTATTTACAATAAAAACAAGAATAAATATGGTAAAACTTATAACTAATAATTGACCCAATTAGTTTGACTAGCTAGCTTTCCATGATTTCTGTGTTTTATTACAAGATATGTTCATACTAGCTAGACACATTCAAATTTAATCACGTACGGAATGATTTAACTAATTGAAGAAATAATTAATGTAAAAATATAATGAAAATATATCTATATATATAAACCTTGGGTAAGGGCTGTTCTTGACTGCTTTCTGTCCATATTTTCTCCATCTAAATCCATCTTCTAGATGATCAACTTCACTCTTAGTCAAGAAAGCAAATCTCGGTTGCTTTTCGTTCTTGATCTCCCCTTTCTTCTTCTTCCCTTTAGTACCACTTCATTTTGAATTTTCACAAAAAATTATGATCACAATTAATCTTAATTAATTAAAGTTCAACTAGAATTAATAACCACATATATATATAGTATAATAAAATTAAAACAATTAATATTAATTAAGGCAAAATTAATTTACTCTTTCTTTGTGCTTTCCTCTCCAAGTATATTGTTTGGGTACTGATCATGATCCCCTGCAGCCGCCTCGGTCGAGGAGGAGGACATAGGCGTAGAAACTGCAGCCTCTACCACGTCTAAGGTATGATCATCGGAGGATCCATGCACTGGCACAAGTACATCCGTGAAGTTGTAGTATGAATTTGGATCAAACATTTGGTCAAGATGATCATTAATTAATGGCTGTTGGTAGTAAAATTCTTTCAATTCGTCTTCAGACATATATATGTTCTAAGGTTTAATTAGTTTACAAAAAAGAAAGGAAGAGAACTAGAGAGATGTGGAGAAGAATTAATGACAAGGGCTTGCTTGGCTTGGTTTGATATTTATATATAATGACTCTAATTTTGAATAAGATTTTCATTTTCATTTTTTTTTTTGTTATTAAATTTATATTATATATTCAGGTGGAAGAATATTATCGAGATTAAAAATACCTTATATATATGGATTGAATATTGAGCTAGCTAGCTTTTGAGATTGACTAGTTAGACCCAAACCAATTTATGTGGATTTAGCATATATATAATATCTATTTCTATTTGGAATACTTTTTGTCTCAATTAATATATTTGGGTATGTGGGAGGCTTAGGTATATGAATATTGTATTGATAATATCACAAAATTCTCTAAAACTATAAACAAATTTTTTCTTTTTAGATAAACGAAATTCGATAATATTTCAAATTCTATTCAAATTTTTAAAATTAATTTCTAAATTAAGCACCAAATCAAACGAACTATTCAATTGTATTTAGCAAAATTTAAATTTAAAGGTGTAAACTTTTTATTTTTCCTTGCACGTACGAAACCTAGTGGAAATTTCCCAAGCTCCCCTCCTCCTCTGCTCCCTCCATTCACATTCATTCAAAAAAGAAAATCGATCACAGAACCAAAGTATTTATGGTACGTATACTTACTATAAATATAAATATATGTGATGCAAAATCTTAACCTCAACGGAGCTAGCCAACAAAAGTCAACGTTTATGAGTACTTTTGCTCTATTAAGCGGTCAATGTTCAAAAAATTGGGCTATTATATGGGACTGGGGCACATGTCCACATTGGTGCACCTCGCAGTTGATGACCGTATCGAACACGTGGTTAGTGCTCACTGGTTAACCCCCAGTGCTGTCGATCTTGGCATTTTTGTTAATTTGAAAAAAGTATAGGGGAGCTTATGTCTTTTACTAAAACTATCACATACATTATTACAAGACAAATAAATTTGCTTGTCTTATTCTTCTACCTACCATTGGAAATTTATTAATTTTCGTTGAACCCGGCGAAGTGATATTATTTATCATACTATTCATTCAAAATCAAAAGAGAAAAAAGTACTCCCTCCTTTTCTTCTGAATTTGTCGCTTTGACAATTAAAAAAAAGAATTTGTTTATTTTTATTTGTTGTTTTAGGATTTCAATGTAAAATTTATTTTTTTCTCAAAAATTGAGGTCAAACATTTAAAACGACAGAAAATTTGGGACAAAAGAAGCATTATATATCTTAAGTAATTATGCTGAATTACAAGATTAGGCACGCAATCAAATCTGTTTGCCCGCTTGTACAAGACCCAACTAGAGGTATTATTTGTGTTCAATTTAGTATTAAATAACAACCTAAACATGAACAACATTTACTAGTACTATTTTCAAAATTCAGTTAATTTGTGCTCGAATTGACTAACCAAAATATAAATAATAGCAAATAAAAATACATAGTAATAACTTATGATCAAACTCAATTTATTTATTAATCTTTTTAAAACACGATTAGTTAACAATCACACAGAATTCAGATATAGTCTTATCCTCAACATCAAATTTAAACAATGTTTTGTCATAATTAATTCAGCTCTTGTGCCACACTTATTGGTTAAGAAAACCTAGAGCGTATAAAACAATAAATTACAACTATGGATGTATGAAAACATACGGGATTGCTTGAGAACTACGACTTTCAAAAGGGTGAATACATATATTATGTAAAAAGTATGATATTATTGACCTCAATTGCACCCATTATATGTGACATAAAGTATATATGGTGTTTGGTACTAATTGTACATTATATTACCTATTGGAAGTCCTAATCAGTGCAAAAGAGGACAAGTTTATTATTTAATTAGGTGTGAATTAATACCTAATTAAAAGAAAGAATCTTTGAGATATTGACATATCAATTTCATAAGCAAAAACTCAATATAATTTAGTCTGATCAAATTATTATTTCTGAGAAAAAAGGGGTCCTTTCCAAGGTCTACAATGTTTTAGTTTGATGAGGATAGGATAGTCATTAAGTCACCTCAAGACCAATTCAAAGGTCTCAATTTGCAAAAAGATGATACTTTAGTTTGAAATTTAATTAATTGTGAAACATCACTAATTAAATATATGCTCATTATAAAAAAGCAAACTTTATAACATTGCAACTTTGTAATTAAGTCGGCAATTAGGATTATAAACTTTGATATGTCAAAGAGTGAGAATAATTAAGCATGCATATCATTTTATCATGTACTAAATATTAAATGTTTCTTTTCCTTACTGGCTTAGATTTTAGAAGAGTTGAATATTAATTATCTATATTATATAAAAATAAAAGTCATGTCATGCTACATCATTTTTTTATTTTAACCTAAAAAATTAAAGTTATCTAATTATGTAGCTTTTTAAACTCCTCCACTTCTCTCATTACATTCATTAATAAAAGTTACTTTTCAATTTTCTTTGGATCAATTCCAAATATAAATCTTTATTTTTTGTGCTTAAAAAAATATATACATGCAGGGACACATGCTGAATATTACTAGTAATAGTAAATTCAGCTCAAAAAATAGGTCTTGTATATGTTTGAATTTCTTTACCGCACATTTCTAAATTTCAAGTATCATATATAGTTTAGTAAAATATATATTATCTACAAGTGATCAGAGGTATGTGTTAATTAAATCATTAAATATCATGAGTCTTTTTTGCCCAACGACTTAAACTTTTAAATGAGTTGGACAATATTCAATTCAATATGTCATATGAAAATAATTATAGAAACTTAACGGAATTTCAAAAGGAAAATAGTTAACATAACTTAATTTTATACGTTTATTTGTAAATTTTAGTTCATGCTCAACCAGTCAGTAATCCCAATCATTGTGTCATCTACTCCACTTGGTTGGAATATTAATTGAATTACTAAAAAAAACCGAAATGATTTGAAATAGTTAAAATTTCAATTTTGAAAAACATTTTGTGTTACATGATTGAATAAAACAACTAATTGTAAAGAAGTTGATAGTCATAATGTCTATTTCATAATTAGTTGATTTAAGTAACTTAAAATGTGAAAGGTCATCTTGTCTGATATCATCGCGGTGAACGTCTTGACCAGTTGTGATATAAATTAAAAAGCATTTTTTGATACCAACTTATTTATATTTGTGGAAAGAAAATAATGAATGTACTATGTACTATACTGTGCTCCATGTAATGTTGACTCAAGTGACAAACTTTCATTGTGATTGTGTTGAGAAAATTAAAACACAGTGATGTGTTTTCAACGTTAAGATAAGATAATGGGAAAATCCCACTTCGCCCCCCAACCTTTTTATGTTTTTGCAGTCTCCCCCCTAATCTTTAAAGTTTCGCACTTTCCCACCTCACCTATTTAAAAAGTCTCAGGCAACCACCTCATTGAACAAGGCACTCCCCAACCTTTTTAAGTTTTTGCAGTCTCCCCCCTAACCTTTAAAGTTTCGCACTTTTCCACCTCACTTATTTAAAAAGTCTCAGGCAACCACCTAATTGAGCAAGGCAATGGAATCTGGCGGAATATTCCGTTTGCTTGAAGTGACGTGGCTTTAGTCAAGGGTAGAATAGTCATTTAAGGCACAAAAGTGCGAAACTGTAAAGGTTAGGGGGGAGACTGCGAAAACTTGAAATGGTTGGGGGGTAAAGTGCGATTTTCCCTATTTATAATAATTTCTAGATCAAAATTTCATTTCGAGTACATATGTTTCGGTCAATAAAATATTGAAATTTTTTGAAGAAATTCTTCGAAAATATTAAGAAAAATTGTGAAATATTCATTGTTGACCGAAACATATATACTCGAAATGAAATTTTGATCTAGAAATTATTATAAATAGGGAAAATCGCACTTTACCCCCAACCTTTTCAAGTTTTCGCAGTCTCCCCCCCTAACCTTTACAGTTTCGCACTTTTGTGCCTTAAAGGACTATTCTACCCTTGACTAAAGTCACGTCACTTCAAGCAAATGGAATATTCCGCCAGATTCCATTGCCTTGCTCAATGAGGTGGTTGTCTGAGACTTTTTAAATAGGTGAGGTGGGAAAGTGCGAAAATTTAAAGGTTAAGGGGAAGACTGCAAAAACTTAAAAAGGTTGGGGTGTGCCTTGTTCAATGAGGTGGTTGCCTGAGACTTTTTAAATAGGTGAGGTGGGAAAGTGCGAAACTTTAAAGGTTAGGGGGGAGACTGCAAAAACATAAAAAGGTTGGGGGGCGAAGTGCGATTTTCCCTAAGATAATATATAAAAGCAAATAACGATGTAGAGCCATGAATAATTAAGTATATAGAAATATGAGGAAATTAATGGTTTAAATCAATTGAAACTTAAAACTAATTAAAGAGGGCAAAGTGGATTAATTTATATTATAGCAAACTTTATTAGAATGAATAGTGTGCAATCTTTAACTAAAAGGTGTTCAAAAATTGAATTATATTAATTACTCCATAGAATAGAGAGTTTGACGGAGTCCTGCCGCAATTATCTGTTCTATTGTCATACTAATTATTGTGTGCTATCTTTTCAGTCGTACGTGGTGTTTGTTCGTCAGTCAACCTCATTGAAAGTTGAAGCTTTTCATCTCATCGAATCAAATACCTTTTTCATTCCATTTAGTATTTTGTTTTTTCGGCCACGATCAACTGGTTATTTTATAAAAATTATAATAAATAATTTAATTAATACATCTCATTACTGAGTTTATAATATCATATGACAATATATATATATATATATATATATATATATATATATATATATATATATTAATAATTTAAAATTTTAATACATAATATACATGAATAATTTAATATAATTAATCACTTAAAAAATTAAAAACTTTGATACCGTAACAAAATGAGCAATATTTATTACTTTGAGTAAGTCATACTCATTTGGTATCATTTTCTTTTGCTTCCCTTCTTTTATGCAGATTCTTAGATAAAATTAAATTCTAAAAATAGTCATTATAATCTGTGAAATCATATCACTGAGTTGTATAAAAGTTTAATCTAAAAAAATACGTTTTAGAATGTACGTCAAAGAAAATAATTGTTTTCGTACTGTATATACAAAGATCTAGATAAAGGAACGAAATAGTAGGATATAGTTGTGATTAAAGGAAATCAAACCTAATAATTATAAAATCAAATGAATCTTTTTATATAAGACTACTTTAAACCAACATATTATACATAGAAAGTGTTACTTGACATAAAAAATAATCAGACTACGTTTAATTGTCTCTCTATCTATTTGAAGAGGCTACATTAATTAATAGGAGTATTTGCAATGGAAAGGAGACAAGACTTGACTCGGTCCATCTATTCCAACTTGATTGAACTAAAAGCAATCCCAAAATCCAAATGAATTCAGTTTAATTATGAGTAAAAGAAAAACTGCAAAAGTTAGAGCATTCAAAGTCATGGTGCAAGTTATCAACTGTGCCAAAAAGGTGAAGTTGATTTGTATGTTGTCCAAGACTTTCTTCTTATAATTTAATACAAAATCTAATCGGCTAAAGAATAATTTAATTAATAAAACAATTGTGGAGATGAAAGAAAGAAAGACAATAATTAGAGTTGTTATGGGAGCAAGAATTGTTTAGCACAATTTCTAGTCTTCATAACAAGTTACAGTTGTGAATCTTGTGATCATCGAGTGGGATTCAAGATTTGGATTTTTTCTTCTTAGGGGTCAATTTTTCGTAGCAAAAATGTAGTAGTCCCTTTAAACCATGTATTTTTGCATTACTTGGAGGGCATTTTTATCCATTTACATATATTTAAAAACATCCTATTTTATATGACAATATATGTTATTACACTTTAGTCTCTCTTAACCATGTATTTTTTGCAGTAAACGTTCCGAAAAAATAAATTGAAAAAATACATGTTTAATAGGGACTAAAGTGAAATAACCTATAGTTTTATATAAAATAAGATTTTTTTAATATTAGGTGAATGCACAAAAATGTCCTTCAAATAATGTATGTGTTTTGCACATGAAGCCGTCTTCGTTGTGTAAAAGTCAAAAAAAATTAAGAGGGACGAACGTGTTACACTACATTGATAAGAGGGATGCATTTTCTATGAAAAATTTAATAGGGATGAATAGACAAAAGTTGGCCCATAAACTCTTATCTTTTTTTACAAAAGTATAATATTTCTAATACATCGTTATGATATTTTTATAATACAATATTTCATATGCAGAATATATTGTTGGGTTGATTAGATCATTTAGGGTGTGTGTGGATGGGTTTTGGCTTCGCGAGACCGAGCCAAAATCCTTTCAAATGAGTTTTCACCAAACCCAATCCAAGTGGGGCTTCGACTTATTCAAACCACAAAACCCAAGAATCAAAATCCATCCAAATGAAGTCTCAAAGGTTTCATCGAAACCACCCAAACCAATTTTTTTAAACCGAGACCCGCGAAACCGAGCCAAAACCCATCCAAATAGACCCTTAGATGCATAGATGATCGAACCAGTCATTAATTGCTGACATGGAGGGAACCACGCCAGGTGAGTTGGATTACTTACTTAATTACTTTATTTATATTTAATAATTACTTTTACAAATATATGTAAAAATTCCAAGCAGCTTGAGCTAAATTCGTGTTTGAGCTAAATGGGTAACTTATTTTAATAAGAACTTCGTTTCAACTTTCGCTTATAGAAAACTTATAACGTCAATATTTTCTCATTTCACATGTCCCCTAATTTTGTGATAAAAAAGAGTTAGTATGTAAACTTAGAAATTAAAAGTTTCTATATCAATATTTTTTTGAGCTAAAAGTTTCTATATTAATAATAACTCAAGATTTGTAGCCAGATTTGTAGCCCCTCTGCAAGATAACTCATCTCACATAAACATAAATTCAAATATAGTCTAAAACAGAACTCATTAGCAATTGAAAATTTGTACCTCCTCCCGCGCTAGGACAGGCTCGTCTTTCGCCACAAAAAAAGCCTTAAGATTTGGAGGCATCTAAATCAGACCAGTCGATCTTGTATCAGTATTCGTGAGTTATAAGTTAAAAGTATATGTAACTCAAGAAGCATTTAACCGCCTTTTCTCATGTTTCATTACCTCGTATCTGAACTCAGTGACAACGTAGTCGATTTGTAGAGTTCCATTGACGAATTCAGTCATCCTAATTCAGTGATGAGTTTCCATAAGATCGGCTAGAGTTATCTTTCCACAGTTGCCTGGATCAAGACGTTCAAACTGTTTGCATATCACCAAAATGTCTTTTTCTGAAACTTTACCCATTTCCTTCAGCTTGTATATTACAAACTCTGGCTTCCTGCACATCATAATATGGCAAAAGAACCAAAAAGAAAAATCAGAAAACAGCAAAGTATTGTTCCAATCAGTATCCAGGTAATTTTTATGCGATCACGGTTAAAATGCATTTGTAGTCCCACAGGACTGGAAACTCAACACTCCTAGTCTCATGATTTTAAAATATCATTTTTCGTCCCAATCTTTTAACAAAAATTACACTTTCCATCAGTTCCCTCCTTTCCTCCAAAAGTGCAAAATAGAGACAATCTAATGGACCAAAAGAGCAAAATATAAATTGTCATGTGGAAACCAAGACTGCAAAAAACGGATGGAAAGGGCTGAAAGTGCAATATCTACTAATAGTTGGACTGCAGGACAAATAGTGTTACAGTGTTCGATCTTATTACTAGGACTAAAGATGCAATTTTGCCAGTTAAAAATACCCATGAGGCGGTGACTGGTGCGTTGAATACAAGCCCTTCACTTGAAAATGAATTAAAAATAAACACTAATGAAAAGTTCTCAAAACAAGAATATCGGTATGCAAGGATACATGAATCAAGAATCTTTATGAAGATGGACAATAACACTGTTGAGGTAAAGATAATACCATAATCATTATAAAGAAACATGAAGAGGGAATCCCATAGAGAATATAAGGATATGTTTGTGAGTTTTTATTTCCATATTCACACACAAAAACACATTTTGTGGTGAGTTTACTTGTTATGTAAATAAATAGATCAACATCACACCAAAGCTATTTCATGAAATTGCAAGAATTTTGGAGGTTAAATGTATACGCAGCACCTAAACTCTTACCTCGTAAATATCCTAAACTATATTTAATTTAACCAACAAGACATACATTGTATTTAATATGATCAAAAGTGTGACAAACTTAAGATAAGCCCATGACAAACCATATAATATCTCATTTATATATATTAAAAAAAAATAACAACTGGACTAAAATGATGAAAGATAAAAGAGCTTACGTGACAAATCCATTGTTATCAATATCGGCAGCAAGAAACTGAGCAACAGTCATATCTTGGCCAAGCACCCACTTAGCCATCCTCCTGTGCCTCTTATCCACTCTTGCCTCAGTCAAGTAAAGAAAAGCTCTAGCAACCGCAAGTGTAGACACAAGCAACCAAATCGAAGCAAAAATCCGACCTTCCAAAGAATTAAAAGCCCTATCACCATATCCAACGGTAGTCACAGACATAACCGATAAATAAAACGAGTCCAACCAATTCAACTTCTCAACAAAATGCATAACCGCGACCCCGATTCCAATACATAAAATCACAACCCCTAAAGCCAAAGCAACCTTCATCCTTATCCTCATCCTCCCCTTCTTCACATCAACTATATAAGACCTAGGTCCACGAGCATCTCGACTCTTAATAGTGCTCAAAAGATAATTCTCTTGCAAATCAAGCATATAACTAACCATCCCAGATAACAAGATGTCAATAAATCCAAATCCCACAAGCACAAATGTGATGGAAAACAATTTAGTTGCTGTACTATCAGGAGTTATATCACCATACCCTATTGTACACATAGTTACAATACAAAAATACAAAGCATCAACTACAGGGTGTGTCTCTTTTGCCCTGAAATTATCCCTATTCAAAGAGTATATGACCACACCTAAACTCAAATACATAATCAATAAAACAACACCCTGTCGTAAAATCGATAGTTTACCAGATTGGGGTGGCTTTGAATCATTGAAATGATCAATTTCATTGATGGTAGCCATTGCAGGGGCAGTTTTGGACCTGTGGAGATTGGATTTGGAGGCGGGATAATCGGGGTCGATTAACGATGATTGCTGGTTTTCCGATAAGTCAAGATTAGACCTATTTGAGTCAAGATTGAGTCTTTCTGTATCAAGAAAATTGGGTATTGGTGTTGAAGGGTGGGGTAAGTCTAAGGCATCAAAAAGGTTAGAAGGTGATGATGAAGGGGAGCCGAATATTAACATGTCTTTGAGCTCTTTAGATGGAATGGTGATTTCATTGTGTTCAGGTAAAGGGCGGAGTGGCGGTGGTGAGGGGTGGGGTCTTAGGGGGCTGATGTAAGAGAGGAGTGGCTCGTTTTCCATGCTTGCCCCTAGATTTTTTCTCAATGGCAATGGCTATGGCAATGGCTATGGCAATGGCAATGGCATTGGCGGTTTCTTTTTTATTTGTCTGATGGTGATGGCGTCGTTTGAGGATCTTCTCAGAGAAGAAATTAACGGAACAGAGAAGACAAGTGTTGGAGCCTTGGGGAGCTTTGCGTGTTTGGATTTTATTTTCTTTTTTTCTTTTTTGGGAGATAGTTAAATTATACGTCTCATTGTCGAGAGGCAATTTCGTTTTTCTTTCATTTTTTTTTTTTTTTTTGTATTTACTTAAGTTATATACTATTAATAAATTAATATTACATATACCAGTAGTAGACTAATTGGTAACTAGCATACCTACCGTGCTATGCACGGATTTTAAAAAATATATATGTTAAGTACTTTGTTTAATATATTAAAAATATCTATTGTACGACATGATTAAATATATAAAATGATTACCATATATATATATATATATATATAAAATATGAGAATAATAGTATTTATATACAAAGAAAAATAATATGTTAAATATTAACAAAAAAGGATAGAGGTCGAAGTTATATTCTTCACAAATACATCACTCTGAACATCTAAGCTACATAGGAATATTTGCACACCATCAATGTTAAACTAATACCTTTTCCCAAAAAAAAAAAATGTTAAACTAATACCTGCAAAACGAATGAAAAATTAAAGTAAAAATTCTATCATATTTATGCGAGTTTTATTTTTTGGTATCGACAGTATATTAGTGAAATTTTCCAATTTGAATTTGTTGAATGTTAATATGGCAATTGAAGATGTGATTATTTGGTGCCAATTTTTGCTCACCCGCAAGTATTAAAAAAATACTACTTAAATCTTAATACAAAGGGACAAATTTTAAGAAAAATAATAATAATCAGAATGCTTCACATTAAAATATAAAGAAAAAATATAATCGAATTGCGTAGAACCCATGTCGGGGTATAGGGTCAAAAGAATTTATCGTTGAAACATTAAATATAAACAAAATCTTAGGCAAGCAGTTTCTTTGAGAAATTGGAACGATTTCAAATGTATTTTACTTTACATGTTATCTTCATGTTTGTAATAAGATATTCTATGCATTAGGAAGAAAGTTTCAAGTCCTTAAATGTTTTGATTTTTTTTCCTTATGATAACAACACTTGATAAAGGGATATATATATATATAAATGACATAAGAATTAGGGTGAGTTTGGCCTAGCGATTGAAGCTCATAAAATCACTTTTGAAGCTCTATTGTGATTTTTGAAGTGTTTGGCCCAGATTATAAAAATTGCTTTTGCTCAATCGTGATTTTTATGGTGTTTGGCCCCCGAGATCATAATTGCTTTTGGGATCTCGAGAAGCAAAAAATCAACTTATTTTAGAAGTTGCTAAAGTGTTACTTTTGCAAAAGCTATTATACAAAAGCAAGTATTCTATAATTAATTTTTATTATAATCAACTATTACCAAAATCAATTTTAATAAAATTAATTCTCCTATAATTGATTTTCGAATCGCTAGGCCAAACTCACCCTTAGTGGCATATAATACTTACCTCTTTGATTAATAAATAACACCTTCAAAATCTTCTCAACTGTCTGCTTAAGATATACTTTACCCCACTGTTGTTATCATAAGAACAGAACAAATTAAAAACATTTGAAGACTTAAAATCTTGGCCAAAAAAATTTAAGAGATAAAAAAAAAAAAAAGCAAAGCTTACCTCTCGATTACAAAATAAAGAATACCAACAAAATCCTCTAAATTTTCTGTCTATCCCTTTATCAAGTGTTGTTATCATAAGAAAAAAAATCAAAACATATAAAGACTTGAAACCTTCTTCATAATGCATAGAATACCTGATTACAAACATGAAGATAACATGTAAAGTAAAATACATTTGAAATGACTAAGAATATTAAGAACTTAACCCATGTAAAAAGAACACATATCTTAGTCAATGTAATATATATGTACTAAAGCAAATTGTTCAGCCAAATCACATAAAAAGAAATGAAAAGTGCATAACATAATGAGTTAAACCGTCTACCATACTTCAAACACCCTTGCTTCATCTCTTGTTCCTTTACTCTAAGAAGTATGAACGCACTGTTGCAAGTAAGAAAAATATAAAAATTTGAAATTAAATTTGAAAATATTATGAAACTGAAAATTTAATTTCTTAACCAATCAAATATGGCAGTATGAAAATCGATTTTTTTTAAGAAATAAGTTGTGCAACCGCCTAGAGCAAACTGTTCAGTAAAAAGAAATGGAAATAACATAACATAATGAGTAAGGAAAATATTAAAATAAAAATGGTGAAAATATTATGAAACTGAAAAAAAATGATTAAAACATATTGAAGAGAAGATGAAAAAAAACTGAATTGTAAGTGGGTTTGGGATTGTACGTGGGTTTGGAGGTAGTTATATTATTATTAAGTAAAATAAAATAAATCAAACTAAGGAGAAAAACGTGGGTGTGGTTTTGGAGGTAGTTATAATATGTATGATGTAATTATTAGGTAAAATAAAATAAATCAAAATAAGGAGAAATTAGTATTTTGGTCAAAACAAATTAATTGAAGTCAAAGACTGCTGAAAAAATATATTATAAGTAGATTACTCTCTCACTAGTCATTATAAACAAAACTTTCAAGTTTTCGAGAACATGCAGAATGAAAACAAAACTTATAATGGGTTTGATGATTAATAATGTTGTAATTGAGCTGTTGAGGCTACCTAACACATTTCACAATTTTCATTGATTTGTTTTATGGGTTTGATATTGTAATTACATTTTATTTTTCTAAATGAATTGTATAGATAAAGATTTTAATAAAAAAACCTAATCAAGTCCGATCAGTTTCATACTTTTATGTATGTTTTGTTATATTTTAAATAATCAGGTCAATCAGATATACTTTTCAATCTTGATTAATTATACTTAACTAGTCAAACTAAATAGATTTTAAGGATAAAGTTGGACTAATATATCAAAAAGGTTAGTTTAAAAAAGATATTTATATTGTAATTTTCTATTGAGATTGAGACATATATAACAAGTGAACTGCCTAATCTATGAGAAATTATATATAAGTATTACAAAGTCATGTATTCTGTATTCCTTTTACTAATTTATAACATATTTAAGGTCCACAATTGATGGTATTAGATTTTCTTCTCCGCCCGTCAGTCAGACCTCCACTAGTTTAACAAAGCAATCTATTATCTGACCGACCCCCAGAAAGAAAAGAAGGAAGTCAAGAATCCAAGTGGAGGCCGCAAAACAATTTTATAGTATAGTTTTTATTTCTTGGGATAGAGACGTTAAAAATTAAGGAGCATTTCATTGCGAGAGGAAAACATAATCCAACCTTTGATCTAATCGTTGATTCAAAATTACCAACATCATATAATTATGAGATAGTAATCTGAATGATAAGCCTACATGCAAAATTATCCATGCTCAATCACTCAATACACTGGCTCAATCAATTAGGTTCTTCAATCCACAGACTATATCATACACGATAAGATGAATGGGTCATGTAATTTTTAAAGAAGTTCCGCTAAGATAAATCCAAAGGAACACAAATCTTCAAAAGTTGACTTAGAACAAATCATACACTGCGCCAGACAAAGGTGAGGCAAATAACTGAAATAAGCTAATCATCGTCAAGAACACTCTGGCGCCTCTTGATCTGAGAAGTAACAACATTTCAATCAACAGTTAACAAAGGCAAAACTGAATAATTCACTAGAGAAAAAAGATGGTAATTGATCTTTGCTACTTACTGTTACTTTGGTTTCTTTAGTTGTTTGAGTATTGATTTGTTCAAGCAATGATATAAGTCTATCCTCAGATACCTACATCAACCAAGAAATTTTAATGCTTATAAACCGATTAAGTCATTTCTGCACAAAGTTCTTTAAAAATCATGCAGAGGGGAGTTGTTAAATAACAGTGAGATACCTTCTCAACAATCTGTCCTGTTTGAGCAGCTCTTATTATAACATCTTCAACGCCTCTGGCCTTTTCAGGTTTAACCAGTGCAATTCTAGCAACTACATACAATATCAGAGGGGGTCAAGGATAAATGATACACATGATTGGCACATAACAATTTACAATTTTTGAAAACCAACAACATATCATATAGTGAATTCCTTCATTCCCGTTCTCACTCTCTCTTTCCACACTTGACATTACTCAAATGAATATAGGACATTTTGTGCTTTGTACATTAACTATAAAATGACTAAACATATTCAGATACAGTAACAAAATTGATGAATCATGCATATGGGACAGATAGTCGATTAATACAACTTACCTCTTGCTCGTGCTTCTGCTGTCAAAAGCTGAGAAAGCATCAACTGTCTTTGTTCCTCCGCCTCCCTAAGTTAATTTCCCCAGTTTAGAAGAAGACATTAGCATTGCAGAGCAAAATTTTAACAAATATAAAAGACTTTTGACACAAAATAATGGCTAAACTAAATCAGAGCATAGATATACATTTTAGCTTCCTCCTGCGCTTTCTGTTGCCCAGGATTTTGATTGTTACCCTAAAAGTCAATTGTCGATACTAATGGTTAGAGGAGGCAGAATTTGAGCAAGAATACGCAATACTTAAAAAACAATAGTTACCATTCCACGTTGAGCCATTAGCTCCTGCATTCTTCTTTGCCTGATGGCCTCCAATTCCGGGTCCGCCTAGCATAAAACCAAACTAAATTATACCAAAATTGAGGAAGTCACAATTTGATAAATAACTAAAATAAACTATATCAACCCAAATGATGTTCAAGAGAACAACTAAAAATCTATTTCTCCCATTACTCTCTGGCCTAATATCGGCATAAAACCAACTGCAAGCTGCCAAGAATTAAATGGCTGAGGCAGCCCCTGTTGTATTATCCTACTTCCTGCATTTTGTTGTCTTATATATTTAAAAATCTTTTATCGTTTTCTTCTTTTAAGGCCCGCTGCGGGAGCAGAGGGAACTGTTCATGTCGTCGTTAACTATTTTAGCATTGTAATAAGTTGTTGATCATTGATAGCAAAGAGCCTTAGCAATCCACATGTTAGCAGCATTTGCTCTCAAACAGGTAGGAATTATAATTTCATGTGTAGACCAAGTAGAAGTAAAAACAAGACATTTTTATCAGCTAATCAAATCCTATCTAGTTAAGTCCAACAAGATTGCTTTAATTTGTCTGTATTATTGGACATATATGAACCCATGACAAGCATATACCACACCGATTAGCTTACATACTTTTTCATTAGTTTCTCAAGGTAGCAGTCCAGCATCTTCTGTTTTGATGACATGGGAAAAATAGTTTGAAGCTAAGTCGATTGGTTTCAAACTAATCTTACATAGTTCCACAACTATGAATCGAACCAGTGACAAGCATATACCACAACGATTAGCTTACATACTTTTTTATTAGTTTCTCAAGGTAGCAGTCCAGCATCTTCGGTTTTGATGACATGGGAAAAATAGTTCGAAGCTAAGTCGATTGGTTTCATACTAATCTTACATAGTTCCACAAGTATGAATCGAAGTGCAACCATATTTCACAATGCTTAGGCAAACTGATCCATCCCCTAATACAAATGCCTTGGTTACTGGATAAACTGGTCAATATACAGCTAATTTCAAACAACCATAAAGTAAAAAGTTACAGAGACAAGTCTAGGAACCAGAATTTTGTATTTTCCATCACAAGCTCTTTCAATCTATTACATATCTGTCCTTCATGATTTGTATTCTTGTCTTTTAATTACTTATGTAAAAGCATGCAAAACTGTAACTTTCAAGTCTCACAATAGCATGAAAATGCCTGATAGATTTTCCGTTCTCAGGATTGGATTTAATTAATAGCAACATAAAACAAGTCAAAGATGCAACAACTTCAGTAGCCGAAACGGAAATCAGTTAAAATCTATGACAGGACACCTCAAGCACATCTACCTTATTGTAGCACATACCAGAGGAATTATATGAAACGTGCTAAGATTAGCCCTACTTGTTCCGAAATTACATCAGCCCCAACACTGAAAACAATAACCTAACCTTTAAATGGATCACAAAGCAAAGAAAAAGAGGATGATAATAATCCATATTCATGACAACCCAATTTTAACCTAAACACATAAGGCTAAGGGCTTTATTCCCAACGTGAAACAGTTTCATTAACCTGGCGGATTAATTTCAACAACCCTAATTTGTTCAATTAGAACTATATCAACATAGATAAAGTTCGGGAAAATAGAAACACCAAAGTACTAGCAAACTCGGCTGAATCTTAATTCAGATGAATCGAAAAATCAACATATACGTAAAACAAAAAGGAATTGCTTACCATTGTTCCTGAGATTGGAAGTTCAATTGAGTGCTTAAAATCTGTTAATAAATGGAAAATGTTTTAGATTCTGATTTTGTACTAAATAACAACCACGGCCCCGCACTTGCGTTCAAAGGACGCGTTGAATCTGGGATGCGAATATTTTTCTGACCCGAACCCGGTCACATGACGGGTTGATAAATAATTACTCACGATTTTATATTCTTAAAATTTTCGTATTTCTAAATTTCAAAAATCACCAATAAGCCCCAATTTTTCTATTTTTTTTATTTTCCAATAATTTAATCATTTTCAAAGTAACATGAGATTGATACTTTGTAGTGACTAAATTTTTTTACTAAACCGATCACATGTTAGTTTCTCAATTTTTCTGTAAATGACATTATCATAATTAAAACGGGAAAATTGTTTTTTTGGTACCATAGGATAGGCTGACTTGCACTTTTGGTACCATTGGATATAAAAATGCAAATTTGGTACCATAGGATAGGTTTTCATTGCAATTTTGGTACCAAACCCAATTTTTCTACAAAGTCAATAACAATTTACCCCCTACTAAATGCATAATGTTCAATTTAACCCCTCGTGGTTTAAAAAAGAGCATTTTACCCCTTGAAATTTTGTAAAAATTTCACATCGCCTCCCCGATATTTTTATAGGCGGCACTTAATCCACTTTTATTATGATAATGTGATTTTTTACCATTGTATTATGATAAATGTGGCAATTTATCCCTCTATGTTAAATAAAATAGTATGCATGCTACTCTCAATTTCGGCAAGTGAGTTACAATTTCCGGCTGAAGGGGTTAAATTGCTTCATTAAAATTTTACAGGGGGTAAATTGATTTTTTTCAAATTATAGAGGGATAAATTGAACATTATGCATTTCATAGGGGGTAAATTGCCATTAACTTTGTAGAAAAATTGGGTTTGGTACCAAAATTGCAATGAAAACATATCCTATGGTACCAAATTTGCATTTTCATATCCAATGGTACCAAAAGTGCAAGTCAGCCTATCCTATGGTACCAAAAAAGCAATTTTCCCTAATTAAAACTATCAACTCTCATATATGTCTTGAATAATATTTTACTATCAAATAAAGCAGGTTTAAATAATATCCAAAAGTACTAATTAAGATGTCAAACCAAGTCCTTCACAATAACTTTCCTTTTAATATCTAGCTTTGTGTCAATGAAGTAAATTTAATTTAACTGAATAGAACAGTATATATTTTAAGGTTAATTCAATTTTTAAATTAAAATAGCATTCAAATATCATTCAAATTTGGAACAACACTGCTCAAATGAAGTTAATCAAATCGAGCTAAAATTCACTTTATAATTTTGTCTTATTAAACAAGTTCGAAATAAATTTAAAAAGTGATCAAATGGTAAATATAATACAAATTATATGGATAACAATCATATATCTATATAGTAATTCTACTAATAAAAGTTTTATTAAAAAAAAAAACAGTAACTTTATCTGATATCACTACTTTCAAAACTTAAATTACTTATTTTTGCCAATAGAAGAAATAACTTGATTGATCATTCAAGAGTAAAACATGAGTTTATCTAGGCCAAAACCCAACAAATCAAACCAAAATCCATTATTTGTCTGATTTTAAATCTATTATGTTCGGTACATATCAGACAATAAAATATCATTTGTATCAAGTTTCAAGGTCAAAGTGTCAAATGCAATAAATAAAGTGAAACAAATTCGATATAATTTATTTTAAATAATTAAATGTTGATCAAATCTTTATCAACCTCCTTACATTAATAGGTTTTTTTTACAAATTTTCAAGATTTTATTTTTTGGTACATATTCTCGGGTATTATATATTTGATAATTTGATCTATGTTGTTACACATCCAACAACAAACCCACATTTCACATTATCTTTTAAATTGATTTACATTTAAAAAAAAAATCTAAAGAGTTACATCACACATGTATAAAAATCATGAAAATATCCGACTATGTTCACAATATAAAAGAATATGGTCTTATATTCCTCAATGAACAAGAAGTTAGGCCATTTCTAATGATTTTGTAAGGTTAGCCCTCGGGGTAACCCCGAGCCAGCCTGGGCTCTGGCTGGTCATCTCCAATGGTTGGACTTCTAACCACGATTTCTTTCAATTTAATTTCTTCTTCACTCTCACCATTATAATAATAATTTTAATACTTACAATAATAACAATAATAATAGAATAATATAATTAATTTAAAAATATTAGAATTAAGTGTTAAAATTATTTCAAAACCCGAAATATGAGATTAAAAAAATGGCACACGTGAAAACAAGACGAATGTCAAAACAAACACGCATTTTCAAGTAATTATAATTCTAATTTAAGAGGACATTTTAATTTCATTCTTATAGAATCATTGATAATTAGAATTGTAATTAAAATCAATAATAATTAATATTTAATTTAATTCTAATTAACAAAAATTCTAAGAACTTATATTAAATAAATCATTTCTAAAAATATAATTTAATTTAGATGGAAATTTTAATAAACAATTAATCACAGTTCTTTAACATAAATGAATAAAACAAATTTTAACTACAAATTCTTTAATTACACATTCTTTAATTCTTTAAAAAATTATTTACAAATTTAATTATAATTTTCAAATTAAAGAATTACAATTAATTTAACAAAATTACAATTATACACTACTTTACAATTAAGAAAAAAAATCAATCAAATAGCGCCATCAGACTTAAAGAGGGGAGAGTTAATTGCACTCGCCCCTCTTCTTCTTTCTTCCTCAATGTGTGCTCGGGCACCATAGCAGGTCGCTCGCGCCTCGTCGCCCAGCTCCGTGCCGTCCCGCCCCGCTGCTGGAGATGACTTTCCACTCCCAGCCCGGCCATCACGAGCGCCCGAACCCGTCAATACATTTCAGGAAAATTCTTGTCAAAGTCTGTCATGGTCAAACTCATCCAACCACCAACACAAGTGTATTGCACTTACTTTATGATTGATCACTCTCTTGAAAGTTACATCCAATCCCAAAATAAGTGTATTATACAGATCATGTAGTTACTTTGAACTTGACCAAACCCGAAGTGGATACGAATTTTCCTACCTTACTTATAGAAGAGTCAACCTCAACCCCATGGAAAAGGTAATTCCCCAAATGCAGACACTAATACTAAATTATTACCACCTTTTTTGATAAATAATCTATTACCTCTAGATCTGCCGCAAACATAAAATTATTATGAAAGATCACTAGCAAATCCTCACACTCAACTCAAGTGTGAAATAAGTGAGAACAAATACCAATAGAATTTGACAGACAGAAAACAAGAAAAAGAATGGGATTCACAATGGGTCTAAACTTAGTCCTCTTAATAGCAATGGTGGCCACCAACATCCTCTCCCTCTACCACCTCTCCTCCACCCTCCAATCCCACCCCACCACCACCACCCCTCCCCCCATCCCCGACCACCTCCTCCACCAACTCTCCACCATACGCGCCACCATCTCCCACCTCACCTCTCTCCAACCCCCCACCAAGAAAACCCCCACAACCCACACCCCCACCCCCACCGATCTCCTCCTCTACACTCACATCTCCCCCATAGCTTCCTCTTGCAAAGACAACCCACTACTCCTCCACCAATACATGAACTACACTCCCTTCGCGCTCTGCCCCAACGATTCCCCTTTGTCCGAAGATCTAATCCTCAGGGGCTGCCACCCCCTCCCCCGCCGCCGCTGCTTCTCAAGAACTCCGTCCACCCCACCCACCTCCCTCCCCACCGACCCATTCGCACCTTTCCCCGAAAAGACTACAGCTTTACTCACCCATTTCACTTGCAAGACCTTTTCCTGCTTCTCCAACTTAAAACCAGAAATGGGTTTCAACATGAAAGTCGAGAAATCGAGATTCTTGGACTACAAATCGGATCTGGATCTCCCAATTCCCCAATTTCTCCAACTAGCTAAATCTGCTAAAAGCGTTATTCGACTCGGGATCGATATCGGTGGTGGGACCGGTACTTTCGCAGCACAGATGAAGCTACAAAATGTGACTATTTTGACCACCACTATGGATTTGGGTGCACCGTATAATGAAGCGGTGGCGGTTAGGGGATTAATTCCCCTCCACGCCCCCCTGCAGCAGAGGCTGCCGGTGTTTGATGGAGTCGTGGATCTAGTGCGATGTGGGCACGCGGTGAACAGGTGGATTCCGATTACTGCGATGGAGTTCTTGTTTTTTGATGTTGATAGAGTGTTGAGGGGTGGAGGGTACTTTTTGATTGATCATTTTTTCAGTAAAAGGTCTGATCTTGAGAAGGTGTTTACGCCGTTGATTGGGAAGCTTGGGTACAAGAAAGTGAAGTGGGCTGTGGGCAATAAGAGTGATGCGAGTGGGTTGAAGAATGGGGAGGTTTATTTGACTGCCCTTTTGCAGAAGCCTTTGAGTCATTGAGAATTGATAGAGATCGATCAGATTACTACTCCATTTTCATTTTGAGGTAAATTTCAATCTCGTTTGTGTGATTTTGAATCGATAAATATCTTTTATTGAATGAGATTCCCAAGTATAAAAAATAAATTACTACTTTGAGTTTGATTTGTAGAATTCAGATTCATCTACCTTTTTTTTTTTTTTTTTTAAATTATTCAATTTAGATTGACCTTGCATACAATTTATTTATTGAAATTCTGGTTTCTTGATTGCGTACTTTACATCTAGTATGGTATGCATTACATAACTAACTCCCTTTTCATCTCAACTTTTCACCCCTTATGGATTGCTACTAGCTCTCTTTGTAGGTACGAGGACAGTGTCGGATGAGAAACGCGGAACAAATTAGCAAAACATCTGCTTCAAGTTGTCAGTTTAGACTTATAAACTTCTTATGTGGAAGATTTGGAGGATAGCCATAGGTGAACTAGGAGAATGAATCATTTTATATTTCGCTAGGTATTTGCAGAATATGAGTTGCAACAATAATCGAAAATGTGCAATTCTATATTGGAAATGTTCAGTTGATCAAATAGTCACTGAGTGAGAAAAGTGCTGGTGACAAATTTTTAACATTGTAACTTCAACTGTCCCTCAATCACATTGGCCACTCAACTTAAGTTTTTCAGTTTTATCAGTGGAAAAACAGCCTCAAAGTGAACAAAGAAGTAGAGAAAGGAAAAGAGACTCCTATCAATAGTTCCAAAGTACCTGGCATATATGAGATTTTAACTATTTGAAAGTAATTGCATAATTAATGTCAAAAATCAACTGGAAACAATACAACAATTGCATACTTGTACCATCTAATGTCAAAACAATCGGTGGAGATCCTGCAAAATGCAGCTTAAACAAAACCGCATTTATATATATAAGGAGGCTTCACCTTCTTGATGAGATTACTGTATATAGTCGCCAAAATTGATTAAACACCCATGATGCAAATTCACTAGTGAAACTATCTAGAGATATTGCATCGACCATATACAACGTACTATTGATTCTAAAGAGACATAAAACATGGCGGGTTATTACTAATAACAATCTCACATGTAAAAAGATCAAATCCACATGAAGTGATTAGTCGCTAACTTTTTGGTGTTATCCTAAGAAGGTGGTGAAGATTAAGTCCATTGATCTTGGCAGCAAGTATGAAATCATTCTCAGTCACTCCACCTACACAATAACCAAAAAAAGAGTTGCTCCAATCTCTCGAACAAAGATTCAAAACACAAAATGAACCAATTTTAATCCAAAGACCTATTACTTCAGTTAACTTACCAACTGCATGTGTCCATATGTCAATCTTTACATTGTTCCACCCAACAAGATGAAGATCTGGGTGATGGCCTGTACATAAAATCAAGAAGGATAAGAAGAGAAAAGAAAGTTTGAGGCCTGTTTAGATTGTTTTTGGTTTGGTTAGGAGGGTTGAAAGATTTTCCCTGGTTATGTACAAACCGATATCAAAAGTGTTTGGAGAAATTTCATATTATTATTGGTGTCTCAAATTTCGATATAATCAACATGTTTTTTTTTTTTAAATTGGTTTATGAAGTTCTATTTTTTCTTCCTTGCTTTTTCTTTGTTTCTAATCAAAAAAATTGAGTAAATCAAAAAGCCAAAGGAGGTTCATGGCCAAGAGGAAAGATGCGCGAGGAACGGTGATTTTGGAATTTACCAATTGAATCTTAAACGGTGTTCAGATGGGATCAACAGGCATTTCGAACTCAAAAGAACCGGCACAATACGCCAAATCGATTAGAACGGAGAAAATTATGTCCCTATTGTTGGAGTTGGAAATGTGAAAATATATAAGTTTTCGACTTTTGCATTTAGGAAAACACGCTCTAAAATTACTTTCAAGTTTGTAGTGCCAAATCAAGAAGAGAAATTCTATTCTCTAATCATGTCAAATGAATAAACTTTAATGTTTTATTAGAAAAGATAATAGAACAGAAAGTTAACTGAGAACCGAGAATTTTGGGTTGTTTTATGTAGAAGAATGAAGCAAACCATTACTTAAAGAGAAACAACGAGGGGCCTAAGAGAAGAAAATAACTTTTTTTCCAGAAGACCAAATGAAGCAACCTAAAAAATCTAATACTTTAAGAAATTTCTCGGTTCTACGATGAGAAAAGTTGATGAATTACCTTCTGCTTCCGCTACATCAGCTACTAGCCTGAGAAATTCCATCCCCTTCACAAAAGTCTTAACTTTCCACGATCGATGCAGCTTTTGTGTACTGCCTTCCTTCACCAGATTCCATCCAGGAACCTGAAAGTATAATACTAATAACTAATAACACAAATTTTCATCATTAATCAAATACAAAAAAAGAAAAAGAAATATTCATGTACCTGTTGAATCAAAGCATTAGCTGCTTCCTCAGTCATAGGCTTCAGATCTTTTGAGCTGCATGGCACACAATTCTTGATTGACAAATCTATAAACAAAAAGAGCAACTGATTAAATGTGCAGAACCCAAACATCAGAGCAAGCACAAATAGTATAGTAAAGAATTGAATTAGCTTTTGAAACTTCAAACAGAAAGACGAGAGAAGAATTTGAATCAAGGCACTGCTATTTAATGAAGAATTGATTGAAGAGAGAGAGAAGTTAATGTTGTTGAATCCACAGGCTTCTATTATCATTATTTGCAGGAATACCCACCTTGGCCAGTACAAAAAGCCCTAAATTGATTAAGATTGCTTATATTTGATGAAAGTCCAACATGCCCCTGGTGGAGTATATCAGCTACAGCTACGGCTACATGATGAGTAGTACTTGAGCTGTAAGTAATTACAAAATTTTCAAGACATGGAAAGTTACATTTCTAGACAAGGCAATATGATTTAGAGGGAATTTATTGTTCCACGAGTACTTAAATATGTGAGATCTTGGTCCTATTTAAGCCCGGAAATATGAAAAAACCCAAATTAAATCATACTATTTGATAATACCTTCCATTTCCATGGGCTCTGCAAAATCTCTGCAAGATTGAATTCAAATGAACATAAACACTATTTTAATATACAACGACAATATAATCCCAATCGAGGACAGACAGATGTGTATCAAGCGTACGTGGGCGTTGGAGAGAAAGTAGAGACGAGACTGAAGCGGTCGAAGAATCATCATTGTGTTTGAGTTGTCGGCTTTGCCCGTTTCTCTCTATCAAGAAAACAGATTCTTAAAACGCTACTTTAAAAACGCATATGTCGCTTTCTATATATAGCATTAGCATCCATATGGGCCCGAAGTATCGTCCAGAATCCAGATTAAATATTTTCTCGAGTATTATTATTATTAATACATTCAAAAGGTTCGGTTAATTAATTCAATTTAACAACTCTACAGACTGCACAAAAACTATGTAATATGGTCAAATTGGATATTTTTTTTTTATCTACTAGATTGTGTATTTACAACTCGGAACGAAGAGTGCAAAGGATATAAGTTCTCCCTCATACGGTGTCTACAATAAAATTTGATATCTACTTTTTTTTTTTTGTAAACGTTGGTAAAACTCATACCCTTTCTTATATGAAAAAAAATCAAAATTTTAGAAATTTCATTTGAAATAACATATTTTTCTTAGTTTTTACCCTTTTTTCTTTTATTTTTTCAAATTAAGAAAATAAATCCCATAGAAATGTATTGGATAACCACCTTAATATTTTTCGTATCATTGAGTCCAATAGTGAATATAACCCAATTTATTTTTAAACCACTCAAACCTATCCATCCAAATTTCAATCTTATGGCGTGAGACATTCCAGAGTTTATAACTAAATTTATGTGGGCGTTGTTTGGGATTGTAAATCTCCAACATATGATGATTAGTAAGGTGCATCCATCCAAAATGAACACAGATTGTCATCCCCCAGATGAAACATATTACCCATGAACTTAACATTATTACATAATGGACTAACCAATAGGACAAATTATGCATAAAATTAGACAATCCCTTTGTCTTTCCCTACCTTACACAAAAGACAAATGATATTTTATTTGGAGAAGATGTTGGTGCATACCCGCTTTCATGCCTCAACGGATAAGAACATAGTCCGCGTCTTCCGTGAACCTGTCACCAGCTGTTGGGGGCAAGTTATGTCGAGCTGGCTTATGGACTTGGGAGTGAGTTTCTGCCTCGTGCTGGAACATCTTCACCAGTTCATCCAATTCCAATTTCCTCACTTCAACTTGCTCATCCCTTACAGGTTTTTTCAACCCAAGGTAGATTAACCCAACAGCAATGAGCACCATACCTATGAAGAACAGAAGCGCAGCAAAAAGGCCAAAGGCGTATGGTGTGTTTGTTGCGCCAGGTATCCCATCTACATTGATTCCAAACAGCCCCGTGATTATGGAAAGAACAAGCCCACATCCTCCAAATACGGTTAAGTTATGAGTAACGGTAAGGCTTCTATCCTGTAATTTTGAAAAAAAAAAAAAAAAATTCCACCACAGGAGATTTAGAAAGTCGAACTCTTGAATCACTGCAAATCATTATGCAATAACTTAATCTGCTGCACATAACATGATATTTCAATGCAAAAACAATATTAGTCCCACAGAATTTGACCAGTAGCAATTCCATCCCGGGCTTTATAAAATTGCATTTCAAACCCAATATTTTAATAAATTTTGCACTTTTGGTCCTATTGTCCCCATTCTCATCCAATTTTTGCACGTTTAGTCCCATGGAATAGTCTATGTTTTGGACTGTTGATCCTACAAGACTGTCTGAGTATTGCTCTATTGGTCCCAAATCAGATGGAAAGGTGCAATGGGACCAAATGTGCTTTTTCTTAAAAAAAAAAATAGGATCAAATGGGTAATTTTGTAAAGAGTGGGACCAAAAGTGCCGAAGCTCCAATCTTGTGGGACTAAAAATGCATTTTTTCCAAAATTTACTACACAGGTAACATCAGAAGGAGATTGTATCATGTAGAAGGTATATACAAACCTGTAACCATGCACGAATAGTGCTTTGCATGACATCTTGGATGGTAAATAAGCGGCCACGAACTGCTTCTTGCTCATCAATCATTTCTCTAGTACTCTTTCTTATACCTTCTAATAAACTTCTTGTTAAATTTCCCCTTAAATGCTGGAGAAGTTCAAAAACAATCTCTTCTCTTGCATGGAGTGACCATTTTACTCTAATAACCTGCAATATGGTAAGGAGTGGAAATACAGAAGGCTCGTAATACAGTAATACAAGTGATTTTAAATTAATAAATAAATAATATTAAGCGAAGATTTGAAGCAACCTGTTAATCCATCACTTTTCATATAACTCTATCACATGGTTTTCTCATGATTATCAGGAAACCATATATCATAAGTCTTATCCATGAATCTAAGCTTGAGATTGGATAAACCCGAAAAACTAATGATCCCAAAAAAATTCAAATGTAGCTACTGTGCACTCGAAACTACTCCAGTTCATACCAATACCTCACAAATTCATACCGTAATTGGACTGAATAAAGCAAGTATCTGCTTGCAGAAATAGGTCCTAATCCGTTCTATCTGGCCAATTTTTCACCTCATCTGTTTTAAGTGTTTTATGCAAGCCTCCAACGTTAGTAGCAGCAGGGATTTATTTTTGGCAGCCAGCCCTAAATAGTAGTTCAAAATTTGTACCCACTAATTGCTTAAGCAAGCTAACACTATGTCCTCCCCCCTCCCCGGCTCCCCCCACCCCCCCAAATTGATGAGATATTTTCGTTAAGAGAATAACTGTTATGTATTAATGCATTGTTTCAAATTATAGTTGTTTTTAGTTTTAAGTTTACAAAGGGTAAATTGATGTATCCATGATGCCCATGCCAATGTTATGGCTTTTAAAGTTTATCTTTCTTTTTATACTGGATATGAGTCCATCAGAAACAAACAGAAGAATTGCAGATAAGAATAATCTTGCCCCAAACTCTTGCAGCAAAACAGCTAAGTAGGTAATCTGGAATGACTACATAATAAAAATGAATTCAATATCTAGTATATACCTGTCTTGATAACTTTCTGATTTCTTGGTTGAGTATAATGCCAAAAAGATTTAAATCGTCATGGTTTCTCCTATTTAAAAAGATTTGCAAATATGGTGAGAGAGAGAGAGAGAGACGAAGTGTACATCTAAGTAGTAGTTTAAAGTACCTGCTCATAAACTTCAATTCAACTTCATCTGCAGCCCCAAAAATAGACTTTCGAAACAACCTTAAATTAAGCAAACATAACGACATTAGTCAATACAACACCATTTCGAGGTGTATTATGGCACAGCTAGATACTGATCAACAGCACAGAGGAGAATTGAAGTTTGGAATGATAATTTATTTCAGGCATGCCATGAAAATATGTCTCCATTGTGCATCTTTACTTCAATGTCTTGAAAATATGTTCAGCATTGACGAATTCTCACACCATAACGACCCACATAAATTGCTGTATGCATCCTAGTTCTGACACGAATTTATATTGTTTTCTGTACCAAGTAGTTGGTTCTACTGATCTGACGGAAACATATTCCTCTAAACCACTATTACTGTCTAAATTTATGGTAACCAAATTCAAGTATTCAGTTTTCAGGGGAAGCGACAGGTCAGAGAAAACTCCATCATAGATAAGAATATGTTGAATAGTGAAATCAATTTGGTTTTCCAGAGTCCTACATAGACAAGAATAAAGAATTAACAGGTTCACGGAGTAAGAACTGGAGAACAGATAACTAAAACAGAGAAGATTTCGATGCACTAACTGGTAGTGAATGTTGGATTTCTATTGGTATTAACCCATTCGGTTTGGCCCAAATATTGTTAAGCCCATGAAATATAAATGAAAGAAATTGGAAGAGAGAAAAATGACTTCATCCTTCATGTGAAGAATGAAGAAGTTTTATAAGCTATTTCTATAGCAAAATACTTGTAGTAAGGGTTGGACCCCTTGGGGGTACCAAGTTTTATAAGGGGAGAGGACCTACATGACCAAGGATTCACCACATGTTATCAGATTTCGTCAATGTTGAAAATAAGATCCGCAGGGTGGATTTGGATTGACCGGAATGGGTCCGCGTGCAAACCCAATGACCGAACCAGTGTGTAACCATTCGTTTCAAATTTTAAATCGAACGAGTGGCACATATTCGGATCAAACCAATGCTACAGGTTAAATCCGAACCGACATGTCCCTCCAGCAACACATTTTCTGCTGCTATAAAAAGGAGGAGAATCTGACCAATTCTCTTATCCCCGTTTTCTAGCAAACATAGCAGAATCCTATCTTCACTTTAAATTGTTGAATTTTCCTGTTTGTTGAAGTTCGTTGTGGACTTGTTCTTTGTGCAAAGAAACAAGTATCCGACTATTGTATCTTGGGAAAACATTAGGACGAATTGTTGCACCTCTGACAGCCCAAAAATATTGTCTTAAGGACATTGCATTAGCAAGCCTCATTCGATCATTTTCGTATCAAAAATATTTCACTAAGTGTGTTGTTATTAAATTCTAATTAAGAGTCATATAATAATATTAATTTGTTTTTTCTGCGCGAATAAACTACACTAAGATTAATAATTAGAGTTAATTACATATAATTATTCTATGAGAATAATTTACTAAAGTTTTTGAATTATAGTAAAGTATTTATAATGTTTTATATACACGTATTGTTTTAAACATAATAACATTGAATTGATCTATCCTATAGGCACATCAAGGCTTAAGCATAATTAGCAAAAATTCATGTACATGGCCATAGTTTATGAAAAACGAGTGATTTGTTAAAATCTCATAACCTTTTGAGTTTATCAAACAGTGCAAACAATGATTATGAAGGTAATGTGACGAGGGTACATCAAAAAAGATGAATTCCTTGGAAAGCAATTTAGAAGAAAAGACAAATCATAAAACCCAAAGAGATAATCAATGTAGGTATAGTTTATGCCAAGGAATATGCATGCATGGAGCACGATAAGGGTTTGAATTGATCATTGATATTGCTCAAGCTTCAAGGGTTAACTATCTCCCTTAGGTGGCATCAGATAGATGATAGACATTTCATGTCTATGTGACATTCATCCAACCCCAATAGATTAAATCCACTAGTGTAGTATCTTGAAGACAGATTTACCTTATGAAATTATACTATTAAATCAAAATTGACATTGAAATTTTGCATAGATAATTCTGTCATATGCTACTACATAATTAACTAAAGGAAGTAAATAGGTTAGCCTTTCCAAAATCAAACTACTGCTCTAACCTGTCATCCCACCGTGCCAGGCGGCAAGCTAAGTTTGCTATGATTTCATGTACATTCCTTGGGGTATTATAACCACCACCAAGAAGAAGTTCCTACAATTTAAGAAATGCAACTGATATGAACAAATTATATGCAGAATCAACTAACATATATGCATCAAATTCGAGAGAATTTGTAAGAAGCAGATCAAAATAAGGGAGACTTAAAATTTCAAAATCTGAAATTCCTCGGTCTATCGCAATGACCAGTTTATGGTTGTTCTATACATTATAAATAGAGAACTTGTACCCATTGATTGTAACATTAAAGATAAGTTAAAACATCATAGCTCTATTGAATCACATTTTCAAATACAGAAAGATCCATCGAGATAAAGACAAACCTGGACTTCCGTAATTCCTAAAACATTGATTCTTAAAGCAGTTCCTTTCACATGTAAAACACTTAAAAGGAAGTTCTGAGCTTGAAATGAACGGAGGACAACAGGGATGTCATCTTCATCAACAAATGGATCACCAGCAGACTGTCCCAAAAGCTCAAACAATAAACCTCCCGCAACCCTCACTGGTACCTATTGGAAACATAAAACATAGGAAAAGGTGTGACCTGCCCAGAGCTGAATGATGAAAACGACAAAGCATGACGCCCTACTTTTGTTTCTTTTAATCAGAGTTTCAAATATTACAAAGGACTCATAATATCTCATCCAGAGAGAGCGAGAGAGAGAGAGCAGCTAATATGTTTATAGAACAGAGTGTCCCACTTTAGACAATTTGGTTACAAGAGGTAGTGTACACATTAATTTCGATCTGATTGCAAGATACCAGGTTCAGCTAGTTTTCAGTTACAAACACTTGAGCAAGAACATAAGCATAACAGAAAAGAAATTTACCTCATATAGGAGGTGTTTCATCCTATCGCTTATCAATCTACTTTCATCTCTCAGAGCAATACCAATGGCAGGATGCAACCACTGGGCAGTATTGAGCCATGCATCCACAGTAGGATGACCTGCACTAAGATGGCACCACCATATAGGCCCAGCTGGGCGCTCCCAGTAAGGAGCAGCTAAGTCAGCAACAGTGAGGTCATCCTCTTCAACTATGAGATCGAACTGCTGAGCCTGAGTAGACCATCCTGCATCAACTTGCACTACTCGGACAAGTTCCAAAATTCTAGCCCATCCTATTGGAACCCAATGGCTCCCTTCAAATCCTTCAGTGGCATGAAAACTGTCTAACGGAGAGTTTTGTCCATCCGGGCGCAAACAGCTAGCTTGGTGATTTCCCAATTCAATAATAGGCGCAGATTCCAGAAAATTATTTCCCTTTGGTCTTTGAGAAGTTAGCTCAGTCCCTCCATCAAGGTGTAACTGGTTCGTTACATTAACATCATTGACTCGATGAGATTTTGATGGAAATGGTTTTTTATGCCCTCGGATGAATTCGAAAGCGCATATAAGTCCGTCTGTCCAAAGTTGACTGCCAGGCATGAGATCCTTATTGGCTTGACCTCTATGGATTTCCAGCTTCTTCGTTTTATTGTTGTGGGATGAGCATTCCTCACCTTTTCCGCTTATGTTATTCTTCATATGCATCAAACTGGAAAAAGCCCTTGCACAGGTTGCAAAATCCGTCTAGCTACTGCTTTCCTTTCAAGCTATGAAGAAGAACAAGCACGCACCCGCTCGTCAAAATTCACACAGGCGAGCCGGATATATGTCCCAGCAAGAGCACATACTTGGGGAAATCACCTACATTAAGTCAGGAAGAAGTTTTTGAGAATAGCTGTAGATTAAACTTGGCTTAGATGTAAAATATCAATTATGCTCAAGTTTTTTGGTGCAAGCAGTTAGCTCTCCATGAAAAGGAAAGAAAAAAAAAAGGAAAAAGGAAAAGGGAAAAAGAAAGGAGGAAGACACCTTAACAGGTTTGCCAAAAGGATTATCCTCCTACCAAACCAAATTTTACTAATAGTGTAATAATGTCAGCTGCTTTGATAGTAGAAAGTTTTCCCTATAAAAATTCACAACTTATACTATATAAATCCCCAAATTTCAAAATCACATGAAAACTAGTGACCAAGAATTGAAACCCAAATGAACAATTATTATATTAGCACGAAAAGCAATCGCAATTCCTTATTTCAAATAGATAAAAGAAGCAGTAAGCCACAGAGGAAGCATTTATTACGTAAATGACTTCGATTACAAGTATGGAAAGCATCTGCAAAAGGTACACACTTGAGATTTGGCTACAGAGATAAAATACTACGAATAGTACTTTTTAGTATAACGAGATCTCCAAGAAGCTTATTCTAAAATTTAAAAAAAAAAAATTTGTAGAAGCTTGAAAATTGCATGTATTTTATTCGTTTTTCCCTCAATTCGGCAAAAGAGAGAGCACGGGAAATTAATTACCAGTGAGGTTATAGTCTCCAGAAAATAAAAATGGAAGTTGCAGAGAATCGTATCAGTGCATTTTGTTTTGTACGGTGAGGTAGGAGTGTGGAGTGGTAATGAAATAATGATTACACGTGTGTTTAAAGCAATAAATAGCTGGAGCTAGGAGTAAAGTACTACTAATAACTATTTATAGGAAATTAATTTGTAATAAGTCTAGATTTGGTTGGTTCAGTACTACTTATTGAGTACGGACAAACGATTTTTACTCCCTCTGTCTCATTTTAAGTGTCGTTTTACGTGTTTTCACATATATTAAGGCATCTATTTAATTGCCTCAATTTTAGAAAAAAACAAATGATATTTCTAAAATATCCTTAACTCTTTCTCTCTCTTCCTTTTTCTCTTATTCTCTCTATCTTTCTCTTTCTATCTCTCTTGGAGTAATAAAGTAAGAGAGAGAAAGAAAAAGCAAAGGGCAAAATGGAAAA
This sequence comes from Penstemon barbatus, assembly GCA_003313485.2. NCBI lineage: Eukaryota > Viridiplantae > Streptophyta > Magnoliopsida > Lamiales > Plantaginaceae > Penstemon > Penstemon barbatus. Next base: position 1,215,153 of record CM064877.1, read on the forward strand.
ATATGTAATTAATAGTGCATTGAAACTCTAAAGTGACAGATAATTTGGGACAAAAAAATTTCTCTAAAACGACACTTAAAATGGGACAGAGGGAGTATCATTGAAGTAAAAACATCGTAATCGGGTCGGGCGGATTTTTTGAGAATTAGGGTTTAGTTCCCAAAAAAGGTTGGGGGTATAGGCTGGCTAACGAAGGAGTCCAAGTTACACTCTAGTGAAAAAAAAATAAAAAAAATTGCAAAAGGTTCGAAGTCCAATCGGGATCAATATTATCTGGATTTGCATCCATTTTGTTGATTCAGGTTTGCATCCAGCTTGTTGAGTTCGGAATTAGGCCCCTCATCTGCTCCTATCGGATTTCAATCGAAAATTTGAATCAGCTCAAATTGATAATCACAAATTTTTTACTTTTTTTTCTATTTAAAATGTCATGTTAGTGCACTATTAAAATCCAATTCAGCTCACAAGCTCAAATTTTACTTTTTTTTCATTGTGTGAAACTTCAAACTATCATTTCATTTGTTCACATAAATTGAAGTCTCTTTTAAGGCTAGCGATAATGCCAGAGCAACAATTGTTGTTGCCAGAGCAATATTTATATATTTCCAAAACTACCCTTCTCATTAAATACATTTCAATATTGATTTTAATGCACACATTTAATTTCTGCAATTAAAACATCCAATTATCATTTTCAGCTTTTGTCTTTATTCAATGCTAATTAATGTCACCACCATCACACTTTTTTTTAAAAATTGTTTTATGATAAATCACCACCATCACACTTTTTTTTTTCACTTTTTTTTTTGCTAAATCTCCACCATCACACTTCAGCAAACCCACATCTTCCTCCATATGCACAATATGCAAGTTCTTCTTTCTTTTACTTTTTGTTGGTTTCAGAGTTTGGTTAGTAAATGGATAATAAGTTTTACACTTACTTTCATTTGAAGATGTTTACTGAAGAATTTGTAATTAAGGTTCATAATCACACCATTGATGCTCCTCGTATCAACTACTAAAATTTCCAGTCCATTATTGAAAAAAAAATGAAAGATTAAAAGAAAAGGTAAAAAGGGCTGTGTTTGGGAAAATAATAAAAAATGATGTTGAATTATAATTTCATGCTAGTTGTAATGAACTAAAAAATTTCGGAGAAATAAGGGAAATTAGAAAATGAGTTATAATTACATGATTCATAACTCTTTGGATTAAAAAAATCAGTCTCAATTATGTATTAAGATAGAGAGATCTAATTTTAAGGTCCATTTTATTTTCATTTGACTAAATATCTTTTCACTTCTCTTTTTCCTTTTCATGAGTTACAAAGATGATTAGATATATAAAATTGGTGAAGAAAGAAGACAAGTATTAGGAGTGATCAATTAATTTGGTGAAGAGTTCTCTAAACAAAAAAAAAATTAATTTGGTGAAGAGAAAGGAAAAAGCTGATTGATAATATGAGACATTAATGAAGAGAGAGAATGGAGGATATAATTATTAAGGTGAGAGAAGGATAATTAAGGCAAGGGCAAATTAGGTAGTTGATAAATATTGCTCTGGCAGCATGGCAATATCGCTAGCCTTAAATAGTGTACAATAAATTATCGAAACAAATTCTATATTGTTATTATTAGCAGAAAATTGGAGTATGAAATAATAAAACGTAAGACCATATATCTTGTGATGCAGACAATAAAGACCATTACATACTCCCATGTAATATAGATAAACTATTAATATGAATTCTTCTTTATTATCAAATTTTTTATCTCTAGAATCAAATTTGTATACATCCATACTAAGTTATATCTATTTCAAATTATAAATCTTCTTAGATAAGAAAAATCAGATCTCAAAATTACCAAATTTAGGCTGAATTCGAATCAGTTCCATTCACTCAACGACATTGACGCCCTAGGTACACACATAATGCCTTGACAAACAAAATGAATAAGTAAAATCAAATGTTGGGTATTCAATACCATAGAACGGTCCATCTCATTTAAGATCAAACTTTTCCACTAAGAAACAGGTAGTAGACAGATTGACTAAGCATATATATATTATATATACACACGAATCAGAGTAACAAGTCCTACGGTAGCGGCCTGATCAGATTCTGATATAATCTACAGCAGAACCAATATCCGTAACTCGTTCACAAACCAAAAATAAATCCTTGAACTACACAGAACACTAACATGGATTTCATTACTTGGGCCAAAAACAAGTGCAGTAAACCGGGTTAGACTCTCAACCTTATGCTTAAGCTATCAGTACATGTCTACTCTAAAGTAAAAGTACATTCGCAACTGGAAAAGAAAGGGAAGTGTTTCCACTAGCACAAAATTAGCACCCAAGTTCCTACATTACACCAACTAATGATAAATAAGTTAAAAGTACAACCTCGAGACACAGATGGCAGTGACCAGCCAAGTCCATTTCTAACATCATATATAGCTTGAACGGCCACTTGCACACTCATCACTTGTCCCTGAAGATCCAGCCCGTTTAGTACCCGTTCTGCCAAATTTGGGACTGCTTAGGCTGTCCTTGTGGACCACCAAGTGACCCATCTCTTGGATTCTGTGGCTGATCGAGCGACATTCCAGCCTGGGAATGGTAGAAATTCGGGTATCCTAAGTTCCCATAATTTTGTGACGGCTGCTGACCTTGTCTAAATCCTCCACCAGGTTGCTGCTGAGTTTGTCCCTGATAATAATTATAAGTGTTGGCTGGAAGAGCTGACATTGTTCTTGAATTAGCTCCATGTGGCCACATTGCTGGGTTCTCATTCTGAGAAAATGTAAGTAATAAGATATAAGTAAGCCTTGTACAACTAATAAAAAGACTCATGGAGGTAATATAAGGATATATTTTGGCTCAGGATTTTGGAGTTCTAGAGTGAGTATAACATTGAAAGTTTAGATGAAAATATAGAGATGCAGTATTGGGGGCAAACATGCCAAGGAATTTATGTTTTATAAGTTTAGAAATGTGAATAGATTTGGGTGTGTTCTCCATCGAAGTTGTTTGTTTAGAATGTGAAATCGGGTTGGATATGTTCTCAATGTTGGGAACCCATCCGAGTATTCTAGTATTTAAAAATATGTAATTTTATCAAGATGGATTTCAATGTGGGCAGTAGAGGGATGTGTGGGGCCGTAAGTTTTTTTTTTAATATAGAGTTTTAATTGGATTTTGAAAACTTGGGACAGCTGTGTTAATGCATCCAAACAGAGAGAGAGTGTGTGGGTACATCATAGATATAAAGCAAGAGTCATTACAAGGCTAAAAAAATTAGAAGTAAAATACCTGCTGAAGTGAGATCAAGTGACTATTGTCTTTGTACTGAGAACTCATAACATCATCGTAACTTAAATTTGTTCCAGAAGGAGCAACAGATGGATTCATTGAGAAATTCCCAGGGATTGTAGTGGTATTTCCAAAGGCACCGTATCCAGAAGCAATAGCAGCAGACTGAGGCAAATTACCAACAGCAGCACTATTTTTATACTGAGGTACAGCAGCTAGAGATTGATGGTATGTGTTGTTACCCGCAAATGCTTGTTGAAAAGCCGAAGGCATGTATGTATAACTCTGAGGCAAGAAAGGGTAGCCAATCATATTGGCAAACGGTCCCAAAGGAAGAGTGGGCTGTGAATATGGATGTACAGCAAGTTGTTGAGGCAGAGAATGTCCATTGGCAACACTAGTCCCAGAAAGAGTCTGTGGGGCATGCTGAGCAGTGTTCAAAGCCTGAAATACCACAGTAAAAACTTAGTTAGAAAAAGTTAATTAAGCATGCATACTTTAGCTAAATATATGTCTGGTTATTTTTTTTGTTATACTATATTTATCAAAAAACACAAGAAATAGCTTAAATTCTACAATTAAACACAGAGAACAAAAGTTGATGCGTTTGCACCAAAACTGTACCTCTGACATTGAAATCCCTGAACCACCAATTGAAGTGACAGAGTTTCCATATTTAGCAGCCATTGCTTGCATAACAGACAATTGAGAGTACTGAAGTTCAGATTCTCTACTGGGGTGGGCATTAGGAGCCAACAAAGTACTTGGCAGCGAATTTGTGTATGACTGCTGATGAACATCAATTCAAGAACAAACTTTAATCAAAACAAATTGGGATACATCAAAAACTCCAACAATTATCAATTTAAAGGTCCGCCAATTACCAAAAAAAGACATGCTATGAAATATAAAACAATATGTTGCTAGCCAAAATACAAGAAAGACCTGGAATAATTCAAGTCCCTATACACGCTAAATCATGCATAGTAAATATTTCATATTTTGATAAGTAAATAAATTTATACATATTTGCAAGTTCAAAACAAAGTTACTAATATCATCAATTGTGAACCATCTAATGTACTCCATACACACGAAAGGAAGTGAGTTCGCTTTTATTTTACTTAAATTGAGAGACTTTTGAGGTCATGAAATTCCTTCTACAAAATATTGAATGCATAAATAGAAACCATGTTTCAAGAAAGACGCATCATAATACCCCCTTATCCCACTACACCTCCGCATTTTACTTCTCAAACCAAGAAAAAGTCATTCAAAGATATTCAGATCCAAAACCCTATCATTTTTTTTCCATGTCTTGCATACCAATGACATAAAGATTCAATTGCACTAGCAAAAGACATTGCCTTCACTATCTAATCTCTTCAGATAGTAGGATCTCATAAATCACATATATTTCTTATATCCTGAACATATTGCAGCAAATATTTTACCATTACGTTTGAAAACTGAGCAATATTTTGCATCTCGGAACTTGTCTGACTGAAAGTGGCATTTAAGTGTTGTTGGGCATCATTGAAAGAGTAAGCAGAGGTGGAAGAAGGGAAAGGGTATTGATTTCCATGAGCCACTTCAGCATTCTCAGGCTTCAACTCTTCGGGCCGTGAAGCAGAAGATGCATCATAGCTCCCAGCACTTGCACCAGTTCTATGGAACAAACTACCATCAGAAGCATTTCGAATAGAATCATCAACATAATACTCGGAATTTCTGCAGAAAGAGTGGGAGATTTCTTCTTCTCAGGAGGACAAGGAAAAAACAAAGATGTGAAAGATGTGAAACGCAAATAATTGTTATACCTAGTGTCTGTATGCCCAGCAGAAGAAATTTCAGCCTCACTATGTGGCTCTTCCAAGTTAGTTTCTACAGGCACTGACGTCATAGTACCAGAGGAATATGCAACTGTCAAGCCAGATCCGAAACTACCAAAGCTCAAGTGTGAGCAGTCTGCAGTCTGAACTTGCAAATGATCCGGAATTATCACAGAAGGTGCATCCCCATTTGATGATAATCCACGGTCATCGTTTTCCACACTGAGTTGTTGCAAGTTTCTGGTGACTGATGAAACTGAAGCATCAACTTCTTCAACTGCAACATTACAAGAGACTTAAAAACTCGAGTAGACACAATTGTAAACACAAAACTAGGATTGACTGACACAGAAAACATGCCAAATCATTATCTTAGGAAAGCTAAAAATATTATTCATGAAATGGCTCTTTTTTTACTATTCTGGAATAAGAGTTGATCTGGAAATACATATCAGCTACAAGTAGCATCTGTACACCAAGAGGAGCAATCTACCTAAACTTTCCAGGGCTTTTGATGATGTTACAAGTTATAATGGACACTGTGAACAAAAAAATCAATATTATTATAGTGAAGTGAAAATTGTACAAACAGTTACCTTCACGGCGTTCAAAATCGCAAGCTTGAGGCTGGTATGAGCCACTGTTTTTATATAAATCATTCTCAAATTGGGATGCACCTCTTGCATCATCATCAGAAATCTTCCTACTGGAGAAAGAATGAGACCCCACATTATTTGCACCAGAATCGTCAATGTTATCATCTTCTGAATCTTGATCCTCTTCTGCCTCAGAATCTCGATTTACAGTGTCAAAAGGTAGAACGTATGCCTCTGGTTGCAGCTGGGAATCAACAGAATATTCCGGGACAGAAGTCACTTTTGAAGTTGCTGGCTTCTCTATAGAAGGCCACTCATCAATGACGGGAACATGCTGGACTGAAGAAACTTCTGACTCGTGAACTTTTGAAGCATGATCATCAGGAAATCTTAAATTGTGATGTGATGTTGTTGAACGACCTTGCACATTATTATGAGATGCATTTGGAACATTTGTTGTTTTATTCTGTGGTCTACCCATCTTAACAATGTCAGCCATGGAAACCTGACCAGCCCAGGCAGAATAATATGCAGAAGGTGGTGGTACGCCAGACAGTATACCATCAGCTGTAACCAATGACGACCGTTTGTTTTCAACAGAGGAACCACCACTGCAACAACCATGGAGGAAAACAAATGAGCATAAATTTGAAAGGACACGATAAACAATGAATGCCCAACCAATTGGAAATTCAAAACATCATGCTCCTACTAAAAGTTTACTTACTGATGATGAAGATCAAATATCAGGATTTATATAATTAAACTTACGACTTATTGAAAGTAACAGAACAGCAAGATAAACGCATCAAATTCTGATTGAAGGGTATGACATGGTCATAATAACGCACAGTCCGCATGCTAGTGTCTGGAAATCGCAGTTAATACAAGTATACAGAATGAGACATACGGAAACATCACATTGCAAAGTTGGAAAATCTAACATGTGAATTTTAAGAAACTAACATAAAATCATATGATCATGAAAAATAAACAAGAAACATAAAAACCTAGATCTTCATCAGTCTATCGGCACAGGAGGCTAACAAAAACATGGATCCAGGAGAGTAAAGGTGGAATTCTCAGCGATTAGCTAGCAAGGAACCTCAAAATACAGAATGTAATAATCACCAACTAAAGTTCACAGACCAACCTGAGGTCAGAAGGACCACTGTTTCTATTGTTTCCTGACGCCCCAGACGCTGAGTATAATGCGCTTGTGTAAGGAGTTGATCCATTTTCTTTCTTGTATGTGGACTTCGCGTGCACAAGAGCAGGCTCTGAGAAAGAAGAAATTGTGGTCAAATATGCTTTCAACGACTTGCAACTACATAAATACTGAAGCTAAGAGTACCGGAATAATTATATGAAGTTGAACCACCACGACCAGCACCACTCTTGCCGCCTCGATTTGAATTATTATTGGCACCACGAGGTCTAGATTCAGTGGTATCTTTACCCTGAAAATTTGTGAAGAAAAAAAATATATATCTCAAGCAGAACGAAACTAATCACATGCATATGAAACATGTAAAATTAAATTCTCAAATTAAACCAACAAAAAAGCGGCACTTAAACTAGGTGTGTTCTTGCAATTAATTTTTAATCTAAGAAACAAACCAATCCCTGACATAAACAACTTATCCAAATTCGAAAGTTAAAAGGGAGAATTATACTCAAAAAGCAATCTTGCATAATATAAGAAAGGAGAGAGTCAGCTATCAGACAGAACATCCTACTGAGATTATGAATTGATAACAACAACGCACCTCTTTTTTCTTTTCTCGTTTGCTCTTCACCTCATGGAAAGTATCTAAACAATGTTGAATAACATCAGATATATATATATATATATATCCAAATAAAAATATATAAATTGACACACGGATTATGGCTGTAAGCGTTCCATAAGCAAGTTATATTCCATGAGATACTACTTCAATTAGCCATATAGTAAATAGATAGTATACATAGTAATCAGAAGAAGTGGTAACAATTAAAATCCAGAAACTGTTATATTGAAAAAGAGGAAAGTATTTCTTATCAAACTGCAATCAGGACATTGTGGCACACAAAGACACCATAGTAAACCGTTATTTGGAATTAAATATATTGGAACATATACACATCTACATGTAGAGACATACAGAAGCATGTAATGGACTATGTAAAAACTGGATCTTGAACAGAAATCAAATCCAGACCCTATGCCTAACCTCAAAAGAAATATATTTGTATAACAAGACACCCGTAAATTGTTATTCACTTTCTCGGAAATAAATTTTTTATATGTAATGGATAGAAACTGAATCTTGAATTGAAATCAAAGGAGACCCAAAACAAAACCTCAAAAAAAATCTCCTTGTATAAAAAGAAATAGATAGCATGCTTAGACAGAGAAAATAAATACTATGAAAACTAGATAAGCCTTCCGCTGTGCCATCATAACATATATCTGACAACAGGTCAATACAATATACACCAAACGCATGAGTACAATCACCATCCAAAATTAAGAATTTTTTTTTTTAATCTTGCAATTTCTTATTCCTTTTCCTCAGTTTTTAATCCTGTCAAACAAACACATGCGACTAATCACCATTGCACAACCAAATTTCTTCAAAAACAAGCTCAAAGCCCAAACTCAAAAGATAACAAGAAAATCAAATTAAAAAAGAAACTAGGGTTTTTCTGTAAAAATAAAACCTTGAGATAGTAGACGATTGACTGCTTCGTTAGGGTCCATATTGCAGTCCTTAAGAGTAGCATAGATCTCCGCCTCCGTACAGTTAATTATCTCCTTCAAACTCTGAACCATCTTGCGGGACCCCGCCGGTATGTGTTGTACACCATTACCGGCGCCGCTTCCCCTGCTTGTACTCATCCTAAACAGATCTAAAACCGACCACAATTTCCCCTTCTGTACCTTCAACAATCACTATAGCCCCTTTCTTTATTAATTATTAAGTTTTATTTATTATAATTAAATACTTAATTTACAGTACTTTATCACACACCAAGAAACGCACACAGTGAGTAGTGGCGTGTAGATAGATAAATTAAAGTAGGAGACAGTTTATGAAATAATCCGCAACTGAGAGGAGATTTATCAAAAATTGTTTCGGAAACCCTTCCCTCTCTCTATGCGGTGTCCAGTTTCTTTTGTTTTTTGTTTTTTGTTTTATTTCCTTTTATAATTAGAACTCTGAATTTCTACTCCCAACACTCTAGTAACTTTAGTAACTTTAACACTCTAATTACTAGACACAGGAAAGGTAAGAATATGGCAATATAGGTTAATTCCAAATTTGTAGTAGCTATTCGAGCATAGCCGTTGAGAAAATAAAATATTCACTTATAAAAGACTTAAAAGTTACATCGCAATTATATTTATAATATTATTTTCTTAAATAGTAGTGTAATTTATGTTTTCGACCTTGTGATGCAAGTTCTAAGGATTTGTTTACATTCCTATTCAAATTTTCAAAAATATTATTTATTCAAGATTTAGATAATTTCACATTTGCCATCCTCTTTTAGTTTTAGTATTGCACTTTCAATTAATTTGAGCAATATATGGTTATTTTTTTTTAAATGTAAGCAGATTCGAACTAAAAGAATGATTGTTTTAATAACTCAAAATGTGTTGGATAGAAAATTATAGAGCTAACATTTGAAAATCTAAGGCTTACTAAGAAAGTGGTTTGTCTGAGTTCCGTCTATGGTTTCAAAAAGTGATTTGGGAATTATCGTCGAAACTTTGAAACATGATTTGGATAATGGTTTTAATGAAATATTAAGATAGTAAAATATTGCTAAATAATATTTGGTGAGTTTTGAAACTTTGAGATATTATTTGGATTGATGTTTGATTGTTTGATTTTAAATGATAAAAATATATGGTAGATGGTAAATTAATAATTTTATACGTGAAATATAAACGACTAATATCAAATCAATAAATATATAAGTCTCGATTAGCGTTGTGTAGTTTTCGATTTGGGCTGAAACTGAGTTTGAATTAAGACTTCTTCAAACTATTTTAATGAAGTTTGGTCCGTTTGGGTGAGACCAAACTCATCCAAAAACCGGACTAAACTAGGTCAATAGTTTGAAGATGTCTCGGCCAAAACCAGTTCAACCAAACTCGAAATCTTCACAGCTTTATTTGATACCTATATATTTATTGATTTGACATCAGTCGTTTGTTTTTCACATGAGAAATTATTGATTGAAGTCTACCACATACTTTTTCCTCCAAACCCCAAATATTAAACTTCAATACAAATAGTATCTCAAATTTTAAAAACCAACTCACTATTATTTAATAACATATTACTATCACAATATTTCATTGAAATTATCATTCAATGTTCTTCCGAAAATTCCAAACCACATTTCAGAACAAACAAGACGGGACTCTACAGGTCCATTTAGATGGGTTTTGGCTCGATTTCGCGGGGTCTCGATTTAAAAGAATTGGTTTGGGTGGTTTCGATGAAATATTTGAGACTTCATTTAGATGGGTTTTGGCTATTGGGTTTTGTGGTTTGAATAAGTTGAAACTCCACTTAGATTGGGTTTGAATGTTGGGGTTTAGGGGAAAAAGTAGGTGATAGGTGTCAAATCAATGTCTTTTTTAGTGAGTTGGGGGAAAAAATAGGTGGTAGATGTCAAATCAATGTTATATAGGTTTGAAGAGTTTAAGTGTGAGTTTCTTCATAGGTTTTTGATGATTTTATGGGTTTGACGAAAACTCATTTAAAAGGGTTTTGGCTCGATCTCGCGAGACCGAGCCAGAACTCATCCACACACAGCCTACCAAACCAGTCTATGATAAACATTAGCTTTTCTTTTAGTAGCATGATAAGCATTAATTGTTGTTAAACAGCTTTTATTTTTTATAATTGTGTAACTATAACTTAGGAGTACTAAGTCCCGCACAAAATTACTATATTATAGATTTTTTTTCCAGTGAATATATATTAGAAAATAGATTTACTTGTTTTGAATTCAAATCATTCAGTCCTTTGATTTTTTTTCTTCTTTTACTCAAAATTGATATTTGAAGACATGAGTTGTGTTTGAGTAATTTTACATTGTATAAATATTTTATTACTTTTTGACTAATCGAGTCAAATTATTCTTTGAAAATTATCTGTTATCAAAACAATCAAGTTCAAATACTAATTTCAATCGTAAATATATACGAGTTTATCCAGAAATTTTGATAAAACATTGTTGGTTGAATATTTGTTATACTTAGGTTGAAGTTCAAAAGTTAAGCTAAAAACCTGTCAATCCATGAAACAAGGTGTCGATGACCTACTTACTTAAGGGTGAGTTTGACCCAGCGGTTGAAGCTCTTAAAATCACTTATAGACCTCTATTGTGATTTTTGAAGTGTTTGGCCCCGATTATAAAAATAATTTATGCTCAATCGTGATTTTCATGGTGTTTGGCCCCCCAAGATCATAATCACTTTTGAGATCTCGAGAAGCAAAAAATCAACATATTTTAGAAGCTTCTAAAGTGTTACTTTTGCAAAAGCTATTATACAAAAGCAATTATTCTATAATTAACTTTTATTATAATCAATTATTACCAAAATCAATTCTACTAAAATTAATTCTCCTATAATTGCTTCTCGTATCGCTAGGTCAAACTCACCCTTAACTTAACACTCTAAAAGGGTGCTTGCAAATGTTTTTAAGAAGTATTGTTTTGCTTTTTTTTTTTTTTTTTTGCTTAAAAGCACTTTGATAGTGTTTGCAAGTAGGTGCTTTTGTTATTGTTTATTTAACTGAAAAGCATTTAAAAGCAGGTTAAGGTACTTCTTCTATTGCGTTCTTTTAGATGATATTTTTGTAATAATTAAAGTTATTTTTTTTAAATATTTGCAAACACCTTATGCTTTTAAATAAAACTACTTATTTTTTACTTTTAATTTAAGCAACTATTTTTAAAATTTTCAAAAGCATTTGCAAACACCCTTAAATAGCCTGCATTTACTTCTAATTAGAAGTTGTGAGTTATTGGGCCTTAACTAATGGGCCATTGGTCTTATATTTAAATTAATCATGGGCCTTATCAACATACCTAACAAGGGATATTTTGATTGGGTTATAAGAATATTTGTAGTAACCAATATCATTGCAAGATATTTTACGAACACAAAGAGTTCATTTGAGATACACAGTTTAAAAGAGGTTAATAAAATCTCTGGTATGTCTAGAATTTTGTATTAGGGTCTATTTGGATGGATTTTGGCTCGGTTTTGTGGGTCTCGATTTAAAAAAAATGGTTTGGGTGGTTTCGATGAAACATTTGAGACCTCATTTAGATGGATTTTGGATGTTGGATTTTGTAGTTTGAATAAGTTGAAACCCCACTTGAATTGGGTTTGGATGTTGGGGTTTAGTGAAAAAAGTAGGTGGTAGATGTCAAATCAATGTCTTTTTTAGTGAAAATTGGAGGAAAAAATTGGTGTTAGGTGTCAAATCAATGTTTTATAGGTTTGAAGAGTTTCTGAATATATTTTTTAAGGTTTTATGGGTTTGACGAAAAATCATTTAAAAGGATTTTGGCTCGATCGGGCGAACCCCGTGAGATCGGACCAAAACACATCCACTTATACCCTTAATTATTTTGATCTCTATGACCCTACATGTAATGATGAATAAAAAATTGGTATTCATTATTCTGGAATTCTACTCCACTGTAAATTACTTTGATCTCTTTTGTGTGAGATTAATATTTAACGAACTATTGTCACTTTGCACCTTATACATATACATGTTTTGTATTTTGTACTCTATAATTCATGTCTTGATATTTTACACCTTAAAATTACATATATAATTTAACAAATTGCACCCACTATATTGCCAAACAAATTGCAATTTAATAGTAAAAAATGTCAATATTTTAATTACAAGGTAAAAAATATCAAAACAATATATTGTTTAGTGTAAAATACCAAATACCCATATTTAACTATTAGGAGTATTTCATATTATCAGCATAAATTTCTTTAATGTAGAGTATTAATAGTATCAATATCAATATGAACGTAAGGTGCAAGGCCATCTCCAACACAATGGGGGGTGGGTGGAGATGGCCCAATAGGATGGTCTCCAACCATCCAGGGCTGTCTAGATACACAGTCCAGAGCCCAGCTCACAGCCCTCACTTTTCCTTCACTATGGACTTGCTGAACCGCGCGTCCATTTCACATAGCACCAGGTGGTGCCACTTGGCGCCACCTGGTGCATTTCCTTTAATTTTTTTTATTAAATTAAAATATATATATTAATAAGTAAATTATTAATAAAAAAATTATCTACAAATTTAACAATACCTTGTTTAATTTAATTAACTAAAAATAAAAGTTACATTTAATTATAAAAGTTGTAGATACTAATATAGATAAAAATAAATGGGACAAAGTGATCATAACTATTATTATTATTATTATTATTATAAATAATATATGTGAGAGTGGGGAAGTTTTTTTTTTTTTAATTAATTGGAGGAGATAGCCCTATGTATTGGAGAATGGAGACGATGCTCAAGGGGTGCAGATTCACCCGGGTGAAGATTGACACCCCTGGGCTGTGAGCCCTCCGTGTTGGAGATGGCCAATTAGGTATGATATGTTAATATTGTACAAATTTGCGATATTTGAGGTTTTTTGCTAAACCTTTAGAAAAATTAATATGTTTCCTCCTAGATATTATTATGTTAAATCATGTATTAAAAGAAAAATATGCATAAAAGAGAAAATGTAGCATTATTATTTTTTTACAACATTATCCTATTATATATAAAATTTTGGTAAGTAGTAACAAAACTTTTTCACGCGTACATACTACTACATAACGTAATGGAATCTTCCAATTTCCAAATTTACAATCGACAAAGCATTATTATAAAAGGAATGTAAAGATTATGAGATTCATTTTAATATAACTATATTAGCGGTATGCTGCTGCGAACACCAGAAGAGTGAAAGATGAGGCTCATTCTTTTTTGCAACTTGCCACCGTCACTCTCTCCGCCTCGGCCGCCGCTGCAATCAGCTGCACGGAGTCCTCCACTCAAAACCCCAGCCCTCGACAATAAATTTCCGATAATTACTCATACATTGAGTACTACCTTACTCTCCGTAGCACTCTCACTAGGGCTTTTTTACTCTTATCCTTCAAATCTAATCGCACTCGAATCGTCTACGTTGGTTAAACCCTCGCCTTCTCTTACCGAATTTAATACTCCGAAACAGGAGTCAAATTGCCGAGACGAAGAAAGTTATACTACTACCGATGATGATAAATTGAAGGAAACGGTGACGAATGAGGAGATCGTGGAAGAGGCATGGGAGATTGTCAATGAAGGGTTTCTTGATACCGGTCGTCACCGCTGGTCGCCTGATTCTTGGCTCGTGTGTATTGAATTTAATTTTAGTTAATTTATTTTAAATTATGTAGCAGTTTGACTGTTATTTTTGTTTTGGTTTCAGAAAAAGAAGGAAGATATTTTAGGCACCTCGATTCAAACGAGATCAAGAGCGCATGATGTCATCCGAAGAATGTTGGCGAGCTTGGGTGACCCTTACACCAGATTTCTTGCCCCTTCAGAGGTAATCACTCCATTAACTTTCGTTTTGTCCTATGCAATTAGTTTGTTGAATGCTCTTTCGCATAGATGGATGATGAACATTTTTGGAGTGTTTTGTGGGTAATTTAGTTTAAGATGTGGATCATGGCTTGCAAGGTCATTTTTTATGTGTTTCGCGGGTATTTATCATTCTTGTTGAATTGTGGGGCGAACCCCTATTAAGTTTATTAGGAAGTACTAGTCAATTTAAAATCCACACTTTCATGCATTCACAGTCAGCCTTCTTGGTCTGTTATTCAGAAATATAATAAAATATAAGTTTATAAGTCCAAATGTCACAGGTTTTGTGGTGTTTCTTTGCATTTTTTTGGTGGTTGTCTCATCATTTTCTGGAGTTACTCAAACCAAATTTATTTTGCTTATTCTCATTAATTTTTGTATATTCTGTATTTTAGGTTCTCAACTTTTTTTTAAATGACAATTTATCACTTCCTTATTTATCTTTCTGTTTTAACTGTTTTTGGTGGACTAAGGATTTTATGATTTCATTGCTAAATATTTAAGCTTTTCCTAAGAATTGTCATGAAACTCGATATTTAGTCACATGTGTCATTGTTGTTTTTTCTTACAAAACTTTTCAGTTATCTTATTCCATGACATGTGTTGGCTCTTCACCTAAAGTTCTCCAAGATGGCAAGGTATGATATCAGTGGGATCGGAATAAACCTTAGGGAAATTGAAGATGACAGCGGAAAAATGACGTTGAAGGTTCTAGGGCTTATTTTGGATGGTCCAGCCCACACTGCAGGAGTCCGACAGGTAGGAGATTGTGATTTGCCACGTTTACTCCTTTCTCTTTAGTTCTTCTTTACCCTTTTTTGGCTAGTTATCTTGAATCAAGATTCCTATTCATTGATTACCTCCTATACAACCAAAACATTCTGCTATCATGTATATTAGTGGGTGTTTGGCACATACAAATCCTCACAGTACATGTTTGTCCGCAACTTGGAAGATAAATCAGCTAAAAATATCCAATTATCTTATGTAATTTTGATGTATGGCGCATATACAAGCCATGCAGTAACTTTATGTTCTCCCTGGCCGAAGATATCGGAGGTGATTCTTATTTCAGATTTCTCCGTTTGATTTTCTTGCTCATGTTCATGCTTGAATATGCTAAAGCTTCTAGTTTATTAGCATGGACCGTATTAGTAACCATTAATTATCTGGATGTATATGCACTACACATTTGTGTGCTGCTATTGAATTGCTTATATGTTCATATAAAGCATCCTGCTTTCAATTTTGTGGTAGGGCGATGAACTATTGTCTATTAATGGGGTGGATGTCAGAGGAAAATCTTCTTTTGAAGCATCATCACTATTACAAGGACCAAGTGAAACCTTTGTCAATATCATGGTCAGTTAAATCCAGACGACATTGATGCATCAGTTTTGCTTGATATACATATGTATATTTGTCAAATGTATCAACTGGTTACCGTTGATCATAACTATTGTTAGGTCAAGCATGGGAACTGTGGACCCGTACAGTCCATTGCTGTTCAGAGGCAATCTATAGCAAAATCCCCTGTTTTTTACCGATTGGAGCAGGTTAAAAACCTTTCAGATCCTGTTGGTTATGTGCGCCTAAGAGAATTTAATGCACTAGCAAGGAAAGATTTAGTAACAGGTAATGTTTCATAAATTCATTTCATGCACCACTCAGATTTATGATTTTTACCCCTCCAATGGTTTTTATCCTTTTCCTAAGCTCTATGATAATATATGGATAAAACAATTTTTATGCGACTATTTTATCCAACACAAATTTGGCATAGTGCCAAGATGGGAAAAAGAAAAAAGATGATGTTTCTGTAAGTTCAAACTAACTGTTTTAGTATTTCTGCATTTCGAATTATACCTTCTCTTAATTTACCATGCTTATCTTTGCAGCAATGAGAAAACTACAAGAAATGGGTGCCTCGTATTTCGTCCTTGATCTTAGAGATAATCTTGGTGGACTAGTTCAGGTATATTTGTAAAACTATATCTCTTTTTACCTTGCCATTTAATCATATTAGTTTTTAAGGGAAACTGCCATTTGCTTTTGGAGTAATTGAGACTTTAAAGCATATTAAAATTTGTTGTAGAGTTGGTAGTTAATATAAAAGATATGCATTACAACCTATTGAATAAGTTTCTTTATATCTCCATTAAAATGATCAATTTGATAGTACAATTCATGGGGTGGCTAAAATTTATCTAAATTTGCATTAAAGCCAATGTTTTGTGAATGGCAGCCAATGGAGAACATCAAACAAAAGCCAATCAATTATTACACTATTTTAGAGTTAAAAGATAGCACATATGCCATATAAATTCAATAGTTTTCAAGGATACAAATGCCAGAGTTAAAGAACATGTTATAAGCGCTTACTGCTTACTCAGCTTGAAGAATCTTGACCTCAACTTTTGTGTTTTAACACAGACAAAAAATATATTTAGTCTTTGTGCTTCAAGAAATATTAAGGAAATGAGAAAGTTGACTCTGAGATGGGTGATTTATACATTTAGGAAGGGCAATGTTCTCTTCAAATTTACAGGCTATGAATTACTGCAAATCTTTTCTTCAGTTTAGCAATTTATGTTCTAACATGGGGCCTGTTTGCAGGCTGGTATTGAAATTGCTAAACTATTTCTGAATGAAGGAGAAACAGTATGTTACTTTGAACATTTCTTTCCATGATTGTGAATTTAGGGTTGATATTTAAATCTATGACCTTGTGTATGGCCTTATTTTTGTATGCATAATTACGTCATACAATACACCTATGAAGATATTGGACAAGAATTTCCTGATATAAGAAACTACTTAAATTTTGGGAATATTTATATTCAAGATGCAATTATCACTGTGCGTCACCACTTTGTCTTGCTTAAGTAGAAGATGCTTCCTTATCTAGGTTCCCTCATGTAGTTATCTATGTGATGAATAAAAGTTCTTTCCCCTGAATTTCACGGTTGAAAATTGTCGAAAACATTGCTCAAATTCTATTCCAGAAGGCGTAGAAAAAAAAAATTTGAAACAGGAAACAGTAGAAAAGACTCTGGGCACATGCTATTGACTAATGTGCTCTTCATGTATGAAGTTTGGCTAGTTTTAAGTGATCCCATTGTCATTAGTAAGAACTTTTATTTTCCAATGAGTAACTTCTTGTTTTCCAATGAGTAACTTC
Organism: Penstemon barbatus; assembly: GCA_003313485.2. Taxonomy (NCBI): domain Eukaryota; kingdom Viridiplantae; phylum Streptophyta; class Magnoliopsida; order Lamiales; family Plantaginaceae; genus Penstemon; species Penstemon barbatus. The sequence goes on from CM064877.1 coordinate 1,232,756, forward strand.
TTGTTTATGAACAGGTAACTTACACTGTTGGTAGGGATCCACTGTACGTGAAAAATATTGTTGCTGAGACTAAGCCTCTTTTTACCGCTCCTACCATTGTAAGGGCAGTTATCTCGACTAATGAGATTTTGATTTATTATAAATTGAAAGATATCTAATCTATGATGATATTTTGTTGTTTTTGATAAGAGTTACCGAAGATTCTCACTGATTTCTAATCTACTACTCATGCAGGTTTTGGTGAACAAAAATACTGCTAGTGCTAGTGAAATTGTGAGCATTTAGAATACAGCCTTGCGTTTTTAAGTTCAATTTTCCTGGAGCAATCCTGTAAATAATTGTTATTCTTTCAGGTAGCCACTGCACTTCATGATAATTGCAGAGCTGTTCTTGTGGGGGAAAGGACTTATGGAAAGGTATCAAATTTCAAATGATCTATACCCATTTGTTCCTGATTCGTGTTTACCTATTCTAATCGGATTTCATTTCTCGTATACATCGAATTTGCAGGGTCTGATCCAATCCGTGTTCGAGCTGAACGATGGATCTGGCATGGTGGTCACTATTGGGAAGTATGTTACCCCAAATCATGTAGACATTAACGGCAATGGGGTTGAGCCTGATTTTCATAGTATTCCTGGTAAGATATCTTCATTTTTGATTCTAATTAATGGGGAAAACTTGCTAAGAATCTGAACTAGTGCTCAACTACAGCCTGGAATGAGGTCACCGGGTATTTATCAAAGTGCCACAAGGCACAAGCCACGTGAAGAATGAATTGATAAACAGTTTTCTCAAGTTTCAGCTGTCACTTACATTAGAGCTTGAAGGAACAACACTTAATATTCTGGTAAGCAGCTCATTTAACTCTCCTCTATAAGATAAGTATGATTTTTAAGTGCTATTTGTCTTCTGATAAGTTGATATAGACTTTTTCTGCATTTGGATGCAAGGCAACAATGACTGGATGCGGCGTAATGACAAAATCGGAGCTGTATTCCAGAGGCATTTTTTTGCAGTTTGTTCAAGAACCTGACATTCATGCCTTATTTAAGTGTGTAAATCTGATTTAATAAACTGTATATAAATAATAATATATACGTCAAAAACAATAACTACTGTTAAGCTTGCATATAAAAGAGAGGAACGTGTTTATTATCTTTTCTTCTCAAATTCTCAAAGGTCCCAAACTTGCTATTAAATGTGAAGCTGAATTCCCGTGTCTCATTTGAACATAAATAGTCATAAAAAGGTTTCTATTTTGTTATTATTAATTAGCCTTATATTTTATTTTATTTTATTTTTTATTTGTCATCAACTCAAAAGTTACAGGTAATATTTTTATCAATAATAAATCATAACTAAATATTCTTATCATCCACTGTGTAGTTATAGAGTATAATTAAAATTATTGATATAACTATACAAAAAATCAATTTCTTTTGGGGTGAGGATTTGATTATATAAAATAAAAATAAAAATAAAAATCTAAATTTTTCCGTGATAATGAAGGTTTTGTTGAATAGTAGTAATTATTATCATACAAAGATCATCTATACGATCAAATTTCCAAACTTAAAAATTATGGAGTTTGCATAAGTTGTACAGTACTAAAAAAGCTTAAAATTCAATGCAAACATCTTTAGTAAACCTTGAAAATATATAGGATACTCATTTCCATTAAGCATCAGTTCTCTCTCAGAGTTTGTACTTTAGGGAATAAAGAGAAGGGAACGAGCACTAATTAATTGTCGTTAAGAATACGTACATGTGTCAATTAATTAGTAGCGATACACAAGAGTGGTACACTAAAAGTGGTACAGATGATCTACACCTTTAAGAATATACATACATATGCTATAAGATTCGTTAATTTAGTATCCACAACTTTTTTAATTATCTCTATCTCACTTGAGTGGGTGATGTATTTATTATGTGTACACAAAAAAAAAAGTATTATGATACAATTTTTGTAATTTGACAATGTAGGAAGGTGGTCTTGTGTTCCTTAAGACAACTTTACATACAATACAAATGTCTTATAATTAATTTTTCACTCTCCTAGAATTCGAATATCATCAAATATTTAAATACGGCGGAACTATATTTGAGCTAGAATATTTATTATCCTCCCCTCCCCCCAGCTTTTGGAATAGAATTTTGCTTTGCTTACTTTCTTGGTATCTTTTGATCCTTTAGAAAATAAAATAGTACATGTGGGTCTTATTTTCTTTTGATGAATTCCTCCTCTGTTTTCTGGTATCTGAAACAGACAGAATGAAATATCATGATAAGTTTCTTACAAGCTTGGTTCTGAATGTTAAATAGGGCCGGCTTGTTGTCTTAAAAAAGATACTCCCAACATACTAAAACATTACAATAAATAACATCACGACTAAAACATTTTACGCATAAAATAAAACTGAGAATCCAGTAAACAAGGCAGTTGAAACCTTTTACTTAGATATGGGATTTAGAACAAAATCTCTTTATCTTAGGTTACTCTCTTACCTTTGCCTTTTGATTTAGTACTATGTAACAGTAAAAAGACAGCAGGCCTAAAAGAGAAACTCAAGCCATTACCTAGATTTTAATAAATACTAGTAAATAAACAGAACAGATATTCCCTTTTTTTTCTTTTTACCTTTTCTTCTTCATGAACCTTTTTCTCTCTAGCTTGCTTGTAGTTGAAAACAAACAAATGACTCATTGCTTAAGTTTTCTTATATTCTCCAACACAGAAATCTCTTTCATTCTCTCTTCAATGCAAGAAATCTATGATTCTTTACACTTTAGCATATATAAACTCAAGGCATCAAATGGACATGATTTCTTAGTTCACACACCATCTTGTTCAATAAATCCCAATTTCTCTTACAATTATCCAAGGAGATTATTATGGCTGCTCGAATACTTCAGCGTTCTATGTTCTTTCTCCTCTGTGTTTCATGTATCTCAGGTAATTTCCTTCAGATTTTACATGCGATTATATGCGATTTTTCCAACTAGACATAAACATCATCATGCAATATGTTTGTTGGTGCTATTTTACATCAAATATTTGTCCACAAACCTTTGCATCACACACGGTTTTGTCTTCCTTTGATAGGCCATTATTTGGTACATTTTTTAGATAACTCTTGGCTTGTATTCAATTGATAGAAAACAAAAATAAAATACGAGAATAATCAAAGATGAACCTGTTTTCTTTTTCTTTCTTTCAGATGCAATCTTTGCAGAAAAACCATCTTCAAACGCAATCAGAGAAAGCGAAAAAATGTATTATCCAGATAACCAAATATACTTTTCATCTCCCATGGATAATAATATCCAGAGAGATAATGTCCCCATCATTAATCCAACAATGCCAGGTACAGCTCCTATTATCAATCCATCAACCCCACCCTTCACCATTCCAACAACACCAGGAGGCACAAATCCAACCATAAATCCAATCAATCCACCGCCAACAACCACCACTGGACCACCACCAACCACAACGACGCCTACAACATCAGGCGGCGGTTCTTGGTGCATAGCCAACCCCAGTGCTTCACAGACTGCTCTACAAGTAGCTCTCGATTATGCATGTGGCTATGGAGGTGCAGACTGTTCAGCAATACAACCAAGCGGAGCTTGCTACGAGCCAAGTACTCTACGCGACCATGCCTCGTATGCTTTCAATAACTACTACCAAAGAAACCCAAATCCCACTAGTTGTGTTTTTGGAGGAGCAGCTCAGTTAACTAATACTGATCCAAGTACGAAAATAATGAGTCCCTGACCCCGCGTTAGTTTCAATGTAGAAATAACATTTCATATAGCTAGAAACTAATGAATCTCTATTAATAACATTTGTTCAGGCCATGGGAACTGCCGATATGCATCATCCACTACTACTACTCCCACAACACCTACAGTTCCAATGACACCAACACCAACAATTCCAATGACACCCACACCAACAATTCCAACGACACCACCAAGGTAAAGTTACTAACTACTTTATTATTGGCAAAATATTTTTAGTTCCACAGGACTGCATACTCTTTAACTTTTACTTCCTTACTTTAAAAAAATAGCACTTTTGGTCCGACTTACTAAAACAAAAAAAAAATCATCTCTTTTCTCCTTTCCATCCAATGTTGGAACTTTTGGTTCCATATGACTGTCTCTTTGCATTTTCGGTTAAAATAATTGGATGTAGGGACATAATGTGCTAACAAAATCTAATAACTGGGGACCAAAAGTGCTATTTTGAAAGCCTGTGAGACTAGAAATGCATTTTTTCACTTAAATGAAACAATTTAAATAACACGGTGAAGAGGTATATTTGAGTAATTTTTCATTGCAGCATGCCCACACCTGTCACTCCTTATACACCGGGTGGAGGAGGAAACGGCTTTGGTTCAGACCCAACAGGCGGCTATGATTATGGTTCACCTACAGGAACCCCAAGCTCAGCAGCAGCCATGTCACTAAACCTACTGCTGCTCATGGCCATTAATTTTCTAATATCATCAACTGCTGTAGCCAATTATTTCTAAACAAGCAAAGATCGAAATGAGAGCAATACATAGATTTTTTTTAGGCAGAGAGATATTGCATGATACATCTCAAGGCCTTAACAATGCATGGTCATAGATTGTAAGCTTTCAGCTAGAATAGGAAGCGAGGGAGGAGGGGGGTACTGGAAAAGGAGATCACATGTCTTAGTTTTATTATAGCTTTATATTTCTTAAGTTAATAAGCACTTTTAGACAAGAAATACCTGGTTTAGTAAAGAGCTGTACAGTATAATCAAGAACCAACACATGAGCAGACGAATTTACTTCATTCATCAATAGATTTAAATACATATTCCATGAGAAAATGAACATGATCTATACTTGCATTCATTTGGCATCGAAAATCTAGCACATTCATCAGTTCATTTATAAGTATAAGGTACGCGAGAAAACAGGCTTGTAAACTAAAGGAAAATATATATATATATATATATATATATATATATATCTTACAACAAGAATGTAGTACGTAAATTTACATACCAAAAGTTGAAAGAAAGTGCAGAGATACACACATGTATGTGACTGTGTGTGCATATATATTAAAGATTTTATCTTATTCAGCAAGTAATAAAAGTCAAACTTATAATGACTTGCTAATGTAGATTAAAAGAGTTAAAAAAAATCACGATTTATATCACATAATTCAATTCATTTACAAACTTGTAAAGACAGTAAGCATCTATAGCTGTACAAGGAAGAACCTCTTCGAAATCAACACTTCTGCCACAAATTAGCCTAAAGGACTAACAAAATCTAAAAAATGTAGAATAATTAAGGAACGAAGATAAGTTGACTCAACATCAAGAAGGGGATTGTAGATTATTGTATGTAACAACTATAACAAAGCTCAACGGGAAGAGATACAACCATCTAAAACAAAAGAAAAAATTGTTTTCCAAAAAGATGAAGGGCCAAGATTTAATAAAAGAACTACTAAGGCTTCACAAGGAGCTTTTATTCCTTGTTACCGAACTTCTTTGCAATGATCGGCCGTACATCATCAGCATCAACCAAGGTCTCTAAAAATGGAAGTAAAGAAATTAGAGCACAGTCTGATGGGTCATCAAACCAACTCTTAATAGGAATTCCGTTATTCACTTGCAACCTGAAAACCTGAAGCCATCAAAAGAAAAATGCTTAAAACAAGGAATCTGTTCATGGAGTCTTGGCATGTAAACAGTGTAACTGGCTACAGTTAATTTAGAGTAACCTTCCCAGAATTTTTATTCAAATGTTATCTTAAGATGGAATGACTTCCTACAAATAATTGACAGCATATATAGATTACAATGTAACTGGTAACATATGCACAGGAAGCCTGAGAATTCTTATTACAATCATATTACCCTATTTTGTGATAAACTACACCACCACCATTGCTACAGCTGCTACTAATATACATGGTAATAAAACTGAGACTAAAAGATCAAGCAAGATTTACAACAACATCATATGGGAAGTACTTCAAAAAGGAAAAAATAACTCTACCTGTGGGGTATTATCAATTATGGCAACTTTTGCAAGATCAACACCCAAAACAGTTAAGTCTTTTGTGTAACTTCCCTCTGAAAAGATACATGACTCGCGATAAGCTCGTCCTGAAATAAGCTTTCCTTCTGGATCTAAAATATCCAGAAGTTTTTCTGCGTAGAAGCTTTGACTGGCAGTGAACACCACAATTTTGAACAATTCTGCCACTCTTTCTAGAAAAGTCTGGAGGTGGGGCCTTCGTTTGACATACACAGTATGTTCTTTCATGTTGAAGAAAACAGGAAATGTGAAGTCTGTATCATCACTGCGATCCAATGTAGAGTGCACAAGTGTTTCTGTACACATTAACAATAATTTTCTGGTTATAAAATAAAGTTTAGCTCCATTTATAAAGATAACAATTAAAAATGGATGATTTAAAAGATGGTTCACTCTCAGAAGTGAGGATGTGAAAGTTCGCTCTGTTTATTAAGTTATAACTGTGAGAAAATTATATTGTGATGATGGCACCAAGCATGTAAACTTCCACTAATGTTTCCAAAATGATCTTCACGAAGAAGATAAATCAGGATGACCACATGGGAAGCCATATCTAATGACTGGAATGATATCTGCATGTGAAATTATGGTATATGATAAGACAGAATTACGCAAGTAACAGATGTCTGGATAACAATATACTTACCATCCAAATCAAGTACTAATGTAGTCTGTTTGGTATTCTGCTTTTCATTTGGCACTGAACTGGGCAACAAATTAAATGCAACACCCTGCAGGTCCGGAAGATTTCTGATATACATCTGTGGATCAATGCACTCATAATCTGGATCAGGGTCAGTATTTATATGAGCCTCGTTGTAAGATGTCAACTGATGAATTGCCATGTACAAGCTTGAATTATCAGCATCTACGACGGTTTCTTCTGATGGCCGTCTACCATCATGGTCACATTCAGTATCCAAAGTATCCTCCAAAAAAGGCAATAGCATGTACTCCTCAGTAAAATCACTAAGTAAACATGACTCTTCGCATTTATAATCAGGAAAGAACATGGTATCTGTTTTATTATCGAAAACAAAATTGCTTCCAATGGGTGGTCCAGAAAAAATCATGTCAGAGATGTAAAAATCCGATACATCGCATGCTTGATATCCGCATGAACTTCTGCTGCTGTCGTCACTGTCATCACTATCCAGCTGCGGCATGTAAAAACTGTCACTTCCTACATAGAAACAGCATGCAAATGATGTCAATTCAAACTTTTTAGGCATATGAAACTTCAACTTAACATCAAATTTGGAAAGAGATGCAAATCATTGAATAGGTTTTATGCATATACTGAATAACTTTCTACAGACTACGAGATTACTACAATAGTTTATATGGTGATTCCATAAGCTTTTAGTAACAAAATTATAGAGCATACCATTATCATTGTCGAAATCCATTGACTCAAGAATGGGCGAAAAGATTGTCTCCATGTTTGATGTGCATGTGGATGATGTCGGCTCCTACAATTATTTAATGCAGCATCAGAAAGCGCGCAAATGAATATTCAATAAGTACTGTTTAGTTTATCAGGATTCAGGAATAGTATGTATTCATGTAAGTGACAACTCCATTACATATTTGAAATCACCAACCAAAGCTGTCTTAAGATTTGACATAATTGAATACCCAAATATATATTTTACATATGGAAATTAAATTGTCTATGCAAGAGCAGTTATATAGTATCAAGCAATCAGAGGGTAGCAAGAGTAGTTATATAGTATCAAGCAAATAAATTGGAAGATGCCTTTGCTCATACATGCTTTCAGATCAAGTCATCAGATGATAACTACACAACAAACAAGACTATGAACTAATTGTAACATAATGGCTTCATGTAAAGTGTTATTAACACAATGACTGTGATTACCATACTAACCAGAATTATAGAACCAACTAGCGATGATGGCTGCTTATGGAAAAGAAATTCTTCACTGGATAATTTTTCATGGTTAGCCTCATCCTGTCCTATATCATCAGCATACATTTTGTCATAAACTGAAGCTGCAGAAAAGGAAATGCATCAATATTATTGTAATATATACTTATCAAACAAAAATGTAAATCATGGAATGCATCAACCAGAGCCACATCCCCATCAAGAAAGAAGAGTGAGAAAGAACAAACAAAGAATAGTCCATGGAATGGCAATGAGTGAGGAAACAAGTCTAAAGAGCATAGCATAGATGAGAAAATAAAGATGTAAATCATGTAATTCATGACTGATCCACACTTACCATCCTGCCTACTCTGGTCATAACTTTCACTTTTGTTTGCATTTTGAGAAACTCTGTCATGAGAGAGAGGATTTTTTGATATCATGCTTGACTTTTTGCATACATGGAGGCCATTTCTTTCTTTTACACAACTTGTGGTTGACTTGATTTTCATTTTTAACGATGGCATTTGATCGTTACTTTCTGATATTGATCACGATGTAGTATCAAGAACGATTAGTGGCAAGAGAAACCTCCTCAGGTTATTGGATCAGCCACAGGAGACTGCAATTGAAAATTTTATATAAGAGACATGTAAATCAAAGTTGCCATGTTGGGAGTAAAGCATAGAGGGCTATATAGGTTATAAGTGCATAATGCTCAGAACCAATTAAGTGATTGTTACAGCAAACAAAATTCAATGGGACTAATACTTTGATGTAGAGGAGGGAAAGATCTCTATAAGCTCGAGGAACTCCCGACATTTTATCATTTCTTAAGTTTATGATTCATAAAGAATATAGAAAACATTGTTGCGGAAATTATTCCACATTCAAAACAAACAATAAATAATAAATGATGTATGCGGCAGAACTCCATTAGTTACAAATACATATATTATAGTCCCGTGATCAGCTCAACTTAATATGGAGCAGTTTAGCACCATGCAACTTTAGTAAAATATATCCACTGGCCACGCTTATAAAAAAATGCTTCAGATTTCTAGCAGAGTTTGGGAATATTAAATAGGAATGGATCGTGATTTGCTCGGAGGAACAGATTTTTAATTATTTAATATCTAATGCATACATAATTGTATGATCGTCTTAAATGACTTTTATGATTGCTTTTTTGCTGTTACTAATTTAACTTTTATAAATGACCCAAAAAAGCATATCAAATGTTCATGCAAATAATTTAAAAATAATCGATTTGGGCAACTGAGAATGGCTCCCCGGAACTGCATATCCTGGCTCAATCAGCAAGTACTTAAACACGAGGTCAAATGTAGACACGGTCTAATGTGTGTCCTTAATATAAGCCTGATTACCAAGAGAAAAGAACAAAAAGGAATTAACTTATTTGGGATGTTTTCGATAAAGCATCTAGGGATTTCTTTTTATCTAACAAAAGTATATTTAGACAAATTTTCAACGGAACTAAACTTTTTTCTCCCTTCATTATAATCATTCCGATGCAACCCCTAAATTTTATTTATATGAAAAGATAATTAAAATTTACAATAACACGACATTAAAAGGAGGAGAAAGTAAGAAATATCAGAGTCAGAAATCTAAACCCCCAATTTGTTAAAAAAAAGCCCTAATTATTTAAGAACCCCAACACCCCCAAAAAAAAAAATTAAAGCAAACTCCAAGAAGATGAAAGTCAACCCAACTCAACTACTAAGTCTACAAAACAGAGACAAAATACGGAATTATTTGTGACGCCGTTAAGAACACAAAAAGGTCACAAGATTTACAGTATTCACCCCTATCCAATAATCAAAAACCCTAAAAGTAGAATTAACACATACCTTAATTAATTCATCACTCCTAATAGCAGAACTTAACGCTAGAACATCCAGTTTACTCATATGCACAACTGAATGATTATTATCTACATAAGTAGCGATAATACGTATTAAATAAGTGTACCTGTGGAAACAAGTCCTCTCTCTCTCTAGAAGACGCGCTTTCTCTCTCTACATACCTCTCCTCTGTGTAAGTTGTGATTATATACAGAGGAGAGGGCGTGCCTGATCATCTACAACTGGACTTTCTTTACTTTCACGCAATTGGCTCTCCGAAGAGGAGTACTCAATAGTTTTTATGGTAAGATTGCAGAATTAGGGTTGACCTCGTCTTACAATGTACAATTAAGGGATGCGAGGTTTATGTAGAGTCGGTGGTAGGTGATTTTGACCCGTGCTTAAGTGACGTTCTGTGGGTGGCCGGGATCGAGTGTGGGAGTGAGTGTTAACCTATGACAGGGAGGCACGTGGAACAGCATGACGTATGCACACGTGATGATAAAAAGAGTCTTGTGAAAAAATGGCTGCGTCACGGCTGTTGTTGGAGAGTGTGTGGCACGCTCGACTAGTAAATTTTGAATTCAGTGCAAGTGTGCAAGGCTTAAGTCATTATGGTTGGTTAGTAAATTGAGGCTATCATAATCACTCCATAAAGGCCATCTCCAGCCGTGGGCTGGGGGCCGCGTGAGTGCCGATCCGAGGTGGAGAAGTGATTTCCAGCGGTGGGGCATGGCGGGGCGCGGGGCAGCATGAGCTGGGCGGCGGTCGCGGGCGAAAACGGCTTGGAGCTCTGGTGCCGCGTGAGATTATAGCACTTTCCACCTGAGTGGTTCCTTTCTTTGTTTTTTTTTTTAATCTGTTTAGCTTTTAATTGTTATTACCTATCCTGAAGCACTTAATTTTTTGATTTAAATGGGTTAATCCTCCGTATTATATAACATGTGGCTGCTGGTTTTTATTATTATTTTTTTTTAGTTTTTAATTGAGAAATGTAAATGATTTGTTGGTATATTAAATGAAAATATAATTGCACGCTTACACAAACAATTAAAACTGTTACTTAAAGTAAGAAATACTTGAAAATATAATTACACACTTAGACAAATGATTTAATAAGAATAAAATTTCCTCCTAAATTAGAATTTATATTTTAATGTTTAAATATTTTAATTATAATATTTTAAAATTAATTATATTATTAAAATAATTATTATTATTATTCTATCATTATTTAATATCAATATTAAAACTATTATAAAAAATGTGAGAGTGGGGAAGAAATTTTTTTGGAAGAAATTGAGTGTTGGAGATCACTACTGGAGATGATCACCTAAAGTCCGGGCTGGCTCGGGAGCTGGCCCGGGAATGGCCCCGGGAAACTATTGGAGATGGCCTAATAGTTGTTCTAGATTTTGAAGAATACATCATCACTTTAATCATAACAATTGAATTCTCTTTCACTTTTACTTTGTTACTTCTATTGTGAATTCAATTTATTCGATCTATTGTGAATTCAATTACAAGTAACGCGACTTTGGGCTCTGCAGCTATAGGATCGAGTCCTTGATGGATACATGCATACATATCTCCAACCAATACAAATGCTCTGCACTAATCTAATTACCATCCCCAGGCCACATCGACCATCTCTAGAGTTCACCGTCGCATCAAAATTAATTTTAATGAACTCGGTAGGAGGGGCTTTCCAAGACATTTTTTAATTACATGTGGCGATGGAATAAAAGCCGAATATTTATGAACGAAGAAGCTGACCCCCAACTCTTTTCTGAAATCGATAACATTGCGTTGAAATCACCCATACACAACCATGGTTTATTCGATAAGGATGCTAGTCGCCTCAATAGTTCACAAGACTTATATCTTTCAATATCTTTTGGTTCACCATAGAACTTAGTAAAACGTCAAGAAATCTCCGGTTCTTATTCCACCGCCACAAGTAATTCAAATTTTATCTTAGTTCATTTTTCAGTATTTTTCAATTAGAGTTTCTGTCTATTAATTAATCAACATGTGAATATTATGCCTTCTGGCATTAACTAATTAATGAAAGTGGCTTCATTCAATAGTTGTTAATCATGTTTGACGATATATATTAAATGATGATCTGATAGTGTAGTGACTTCCTTTAGACAATTTTTTTTTTTTGCTACGTCCATCGTATACGTTTGATAGTCGTTATTGAGTCCCTTGGCTAATTTGATAGTGATTATTAAGTCAAGTTAGACAAAATTGATTTGATCAATCTAACAACACGACTTTTCTGAGTGAGTTAATTGTTTCCACATTAGATTTGGAATTTTCTTTTTTCGGTTTCCCAAGGGTTTAATCCCTTTCGAGGCGGGTCGGGCACATTAAGTGGGTACCTCTCCCAACGGGGATTCGAACCTGAGTCCGTTACTTTGTAGTGACTAGTCCCTTCCACTAGACCAATCACCTGTTGGTATTAGATTGGAAAATTATGAGCTTCTACCACTACCATATTTGAGTAAAATTATGCGATTAGAAAGCAAGTTCATGAATAGAGTTTTTTGCAAAGCAAAACTTGAACAAAGTTTGTAATTGTTTTCCTTTTTGGTACTCAGTCAAGGACATATATTGAACAATATAACAAACTTAGAGGCTGATTGCAAACAGCTTCTGTTTAAAGTTGAATATAGTTTTTGCAACCTTATGGAGTAAAATCAACATTCAACAATTATTGTTTATAAGTTTAATACAAATTACCTGTGGAGTAAGGCAGTGGAAAATGGTGGTAGCCGGTAGGACAAAAGTATGTCAAATTTTAAGGCCGGGGATTGTTTAGTAAGTTCGAATCAAATCTGCCCGGTCACCAAGTGAGTAAATGACGATTGGGCCAGTAAAGTGGCAGCCCAATCACCCCCCCTGGCTTAATCCACTTTCAGGCTACCGATAGGTACAATTGCCTTTTAATCAAGACCGGGCTTATCCCAAACTTCATGGGAAACAGTAGAATCGATCAAATTCCATTTGATTTTTTTATTATTAAAAAAACGATATTATACCCTTCATCTTATTATAAATGTATTTCAATGACTATCGAATTATAAAAATAAATAAACTATCAAGAAAAGGAGTAATATTAGTGGGAGTCGAATCCAATACTTTTTACACTCTTGATTTTGAAAATTTATTTTATTGATAAATTTTCACACAATCACACTAATCGAAGGGGACTTTTATTGGATGATTTTTTTTAGATAGTGAATATGTCGTTTCATCCAACACTATATAAATTTCTGATCATATATAGTGAATTAATTGGGAGACAATCTTATTATTTAATTTTATCAGGCCAACTTAATTAAGCCATCTATAAGGGAATCCTTATAACTCAAATATTAAGAAAATTTATAATGTACTCCAAAAAATTCAACTCCAATGAAAAATGTATTCAACTCTTGAATATTTAACTTTAGACTCTCAAATATGATTGCTAATTCAACTCTTGTAAGACCGTTACAGGGTGTTTTTGTAAATATTTTTACAAAGTGTAGGTGGTGTCCTTGTAAGATTTGTTAAACCATATGATATCCTTGTAAGACTTGTTAAATCACAAGAGGTGTTGTTGTAATTTTTAAAATTACAAGGGGTTTCTTGTAATATGAATGACCTTTTTTAAATTTACTCACTTTTAGCTAGACACATGTAATTAATATTTTGAAATGATTTTGAAATGACAAAAATGTCGATTAGAGGACTAATTTTATCTAACCTTAATTAATATGTTGAGCTTTAAAAGATTCAGCTTTGGAATAATCATAAAAAAAAAAGGGTTCAACTTTGGATGCATTAATAAATGCATTTTGCCTCAATTTAATGGAAAAAAATACTTTTAATATTAAATTTATACGCCATTTGATATTAAATTTATTGAAAAAATAATTTAACGTAAACTTTCAAAACCGAGACAATCATTTACTTTTTCTTAAAATATTAATCTAAATTTGTATGATACATCGCATTCCACAGAACCTTTAATACACCCCAATCTTTTCACCGTCGATCTAATTTTATGCACATCTTTGACGATTATAGTACATAGTCAAAACCCTAATGGTACCGAGTGTTTATCTCTATATAAACCACTGAGCACATACCCTGTACTCAACCCAATCCCAGGGGCGGCCGACGAGAACACAGAACCCTAATTTGATACCGTATGTAAACCCTAAATTTCATTCAATTTCAGCTTTCCTCGTTTATACATAGTAAATTGTTTTTCTAATGCTGTTATTTGTAATCTCGTTGTTTACAGAAGGTAAGAATGGCGGTCCCTTTGCTCGATAAGAAAATCATCAAGAAAAGGGTGAAGAAATTCAAGAGGACACAGAGTGATCGATGGGTTTCTGTTAAGGTATTCATTAAATATAATTAGAAGTATTGTTAATGCACGAGGCAGATGATGATAGTAATTTTGTCGCCCCAGTCTTAATTTGCATCTACACGCAGATGTAAAGTGGTGATTGACATTTTATCTGATTCTCTTATAAAAGATCCGTTTTTTTCATCTTTCATTTTTCATTTTTAATATTGTATACCTGTGTTACAGAGTGAAATGATGATAGTAATCTTGTCGCCCCAGTCTTAATCTGCATCTACACGTAGATGTAATGTGGTGATTGACATTCTATCTGATTCCTCTTATCAAAGATCTGTTTTGTTTTTACTATTTTATACCTGTGTTGTAGAATGTAGAGTTTAGATGATTGAGATATTCAAGTAATTGTGTGATGAATATGAAGTTTTGATACTGCAATAGGCAGATTTTATCTTATTCCTCTTATCAAAGATCTATTTTATTTTTATTATTCTGTATTGTAGAATGTAGTTTAGATGATTGAGATATTCAAGTAAATGTTTGATGTTATAATAGGAAGTTTTGATAATGTAAGAGGCAGATGATGATAGTAATTTTGTCGCCCCAGTCTTAATTTGCATCTACATTTAGATGTAATGTGGTGATTGACATTTTATCTGATTCCTTTTGTGAAAGATCTGTTTAATCTTTATTTTAATTTTATACACTTGTGTTATAATTTGTTGTTATAGAATGAAGGATTTAGATGATGGAGATATGCAAAAATAGGTGTGATGATACTTATCCATTTATTCTGCATTTGAATGATGATAAAAACATGCACTACCATCTGATCTCTTTTGCTAATCTCCTGATATATTGATTTTGTATTATTTTTCACCATTGATTTAATTATTTTTTAAATATTTATAAGTTCAGGCAATCTATGATGAATTTTTTTATTGTTGATGATATGAAAGTGATTATCACAAACAAAATCACCATCTTTCGGCTGAGATTGCTATTTTTTATAGATCATTCCTTTTATGCTTTGTTAATATTTTATTGTAAGCAATGCTTGCCCATGGTATCTAATGTCCAGAATTATATTTTGTTTCTGGCCATTCCGTTTTTTAGGGCATACATGAAGTAGGGAACAGGTCTGCGACACAGATTGCTTCACATTCTATTAGCTTTCTGTTACTATTATCCTGCCTACATTGATTTGCTAAAAATGTACAGCATTCCTTGTAATAGCATTGTAGACAATGTCGCCCATGGTATCTAATGTCCAGAATTTTGTTAAGTTTCTGGACATTTTGTTTTGTTGGGCAGAAATGAATTAGGGAACAGGCCTGCGACACAAATTGCTTCATTTTTCTAAGCTTTTTGTTACTATATTCCTGCCTACATCTCTTTAAAATCTTTATTCAATTTATTTATTCTTTCTCTCTTTTTTGAATTGAGTATTGAATGTGCAACTAAGTTGAAACTCTTTAATGACAGCCAAACTGGCGCAGGCCCAAGGGTATAGACTCTCGGGTGAGAAGAAAGTTCAAGGGATCGGTCTTGATGCCCAACATTGGATATGGATCAGACAAGAAGACTAGGCATTATCTTCCAAATGGTTTCAAAAAGTTCCTTGTGCATAATGTCAAAGAGCTTGAGATACTAATGATGCACAACAGGTAATGAAATAACCATTAGTCCCAATTTGATGGCCTCATTTGTTGATTTTTGAGAATTTTCAGGGTTTTTGGCACACATCATCTTTTCTTGGTAAAGTGTTTCTTTAGAAACACATTTATCATTGTCCTATTTTGAGACCTAAATCTTGTTGATTTGGCATCTAATGACGAGCTTTCAAAAAATTGTCTATCAAAACACATATCAAATCCTATAATTCAAAATTTTCCTGAACCAATTCAAATATGTTACACTTTTTTAGGATTTTTAAAATCGCTAGATTTCCACTGAAAAGCCAACTTTCCGAATCAATTGATATGCCAAGTAAATTTTTGTTATTATCAGGAAATACTGTGCTGAAATTGCTCACAATATCTCTACACAAAAGAGGAAAGCAATTGTAGAGCGAGCTGCGCAGCTTGATGTTGTTGTCACTAACAAGCTTGCCCGGTTGAGGAGCCAGGAGGATGAGTAGAGCAATTATGCATACTGATGCAATGCTTGTCTTTGTTGTGGGATTTTAAATTTGGTACATACACTATGACTATTTGGGACTTCTTTGATATTCCTAAATTTCTATGCAAATTGTTGTATATGTTATGTTAATTTTTATTTTTGGATGTCCAATAGAATTCAAATGCATTTTACACTATTTAAAGGAAAACATTTTAACATTTTGTTTTTACTTCATTATCGTTCAAATAATTCTCCTATACTGGTGAGAATTGTTGATACCCCAATCGGCCTTTCACACGATGCTACTATAACTGTAGCAATTGAAAAACTTTATACCATTTATGTATATGTATGATAGACTGAGGGGCTATTTTCCCTTCTTTCTTACAATAGTCTCATTCTTATCTCATTCTCAGGTATTGCAGTTCCTGCCCTTCTTGTGTCACGAGGACGCATTTGTTCACTATAAATAAAGCAAGGCAACCATTTGTTTTTATCAAAATCTATTTTCTGAAAGAAATATTTTCTTTTTCACAATTTTTTTCTTAAGCACTTATTCATAAAATAGATTTAGCAGTCGATTGGAAAATAATTTTAGGGTGTGTTTGGAAACTCTGTTGAAAACATACCATATTTTCTTCTTACCTCAAAATTCGAATGCCATAATTTTGTGTTTGCAAAATTAACTTCAATAAGTTGTAAGTTTCTCTTGAGGTGTTTCTACTTATACTGAATAACTTAGGATTGTCACAATCCATTAGACTTTCACAACCTAGGGCTGTCAACCTTAACCTCGACAACTTTTTCAATCTCATCTATAATAGTAATAATAATAATAATATTAATTTTGAAAATTAATAATAAACTTAGGACTGTCACAGTCCACTAGGCTTTCACAGCCCAGGACTGTCGACCTTCACCCTGGATAAATTTACACCTTCCTGGGTACCATCTCCAATCGTTAGAGCTATCAATACCATTTTTGAAAATTAATAATAATAATAATAATAAATATGAAAATGAAAGTCAATTTTCAAATATTTATACGTTTTGAATAAATTTTACTTTCGTAGACAAATTTATAAATTCAAAATTTAAACTATAAATCTTTAATTTAAAATAAATTGTATTAAATCTTGCACAATTTTTATAATTAAATGTATATTCCATTTCGAGTTAATTAAATTAAACAACAATTCGTAGTTAATTTTTCCAATCTCTATTTTTTTAGTAATACATATGAAGTATTTTTTAAATTTAAAAAAAAAAAAAAAGCACCAGGTGGTGGCACCACCTGGTGCCGGCTGGCTTGTAAGGGACATCCCAAATGTCGGGTTGTACCCCACACTGCTGATAGCCTGGGCATATCCTCGGGTTGTGCCAATTCACAGCCCTGGACGATTGGAGACCGTCCAGGGCCGGGGGGAAGGCATCTCCACCCACCCTTCAGTGGATTGGGATGACCTAATGACTAGGGGAATGTCCTAGAGGGTATGTAGGGAAAAAAAAATAAATTCTAATGATTAGGAGGGGAGGACAAACATTTTAGAGGACCTTGGAGGGGGTTAGGGGGAGGCGAAGCTTCCCTAGCCTAAACCCTCCCCCTCACATGCTATTATTTATTTATTGTTTTATTTGATCATTTTTTTTAAAAACTTCCTAAAATTTGTGTATTATTTGGAGATAATTATTTTTAATCATTAAAATATAACTTTTATTTAATTTAATTAACATTATTGTTTTAATATTTATTTGCTTTAATAATTTTTGGGGTTCTATTTATCACCCAAAAATAATTCTTTATTAAAAAAAATCCTATAATTATATACTTTGATTTTAAATTAATTTTTGGTGTAATAATAAAAAAAAGTAGTGAGAATGGGGAAGAATAAAATTTGTGATTAATTTAGTTTGATAGAATGAGTTATTTAAGATGACTAAGAAACTAGGGGGACCCCTCCGAGTCATTAGAGATAGCCTTACAATCTCCGACCTCCTTAACTTATTTGCTAGAGTTTACAAACACACCATATATTTGATGTTGTTCCGTCTTCAATCTGGATATAATCATTAGATGTTTATTCAATAAATTAAGTAATATGGCTTCTCTTTGATTCCTTTTCTGCTTTCCATTTCTTTTGAGGGGAGGTTGAGTGATGCAGAAGAGATCACTATGCCAAAACTATGGAGGCCAGGAATCATTTTACAGATAAGGATTTGATGAAAAAACTAAATAAAAGCCCAAGTAAAGAACAATGCTTTACAATATTCAAAAGGAAAGTTAGTAAGCAAGAAAGAAATTAAATCTTTTCCTTTCCTACCTTGAACACAAAGCATAGTTCTGAAAACATACAGTCTTACAAGAAAAGAACAAAAAAAACTTCCCACATTGGAACTTATATAACACCCCCCCCCCCCCCCCCTTTCAATCTGCACTTAACACATGCATTTGAACAAGTATCTCTTTATACTGATCCATTCACAATACATACATTTAATCGGTCGGAAAAATGGCTGGAGAGCAGCTAAAACCTATTGCAGGATTGCTTTTGGTCCTCAATTTTTGCATGTACACAATAATTTTAGGCATTGGTGGCTGGGCAACTAACAAAGCTATTCATCTCGGCTTCGTAATTGGTATGCAATTAAAGTGAATCATAATTTGGGTTAGGTTATGGAAAATGAAGAATATTTATTTTTATGACAGGTCCAGGATTTGATTTGCCGGCACATTTCTCACCAATATACTTTCCTATGGGAAATGCTGCAACTGGATTCTTTGTGTTGTTTTCCTTGATTGCTGGTGTGGTTGGAGTTGCTTCAGCCATTTCTGGAGTAAACCATCTTCGTTTCTGGGACAGAGAGAGCTTACCTGCTGCTGCATCCGCCGCCACTATTGCCTGGAGCCTTACACTTCTTGCCATGGGGTACGTAAAAAATTGCATTTTTAATCTATGCTTACAACAATCAACACTTTCTTTCGGTCCCTGGTTTTTTGGAACATGCACATTTTATAACTATTGATAGTAATTTCTTCTTTTCATTCAGCTTTGCGTGGAAAGAAATTGACCTACACATCAGAAATGCTCGTCTGGTGAGTTGAACTTGAACTTGAACTACTATTTGTTTTATACCATGATTGATAATTAATGTACATAATCAATTTCTTTCATATTTCTACAGAGAACAATGGAGGCTTTCATAATAATCCTATCAGCTACTCAACTCCTCTATATAGCTGCAATCTATGGAGCTTCTTCAAGGAGAAGAGTTTAAGAATAAATTAAACTTGCGTCTTTTCAAATATATTATTATGTGTGATTTATTTTTTGATTAACTTTATTTCATTTATGTTGAACAAATTGTACAAGCGCACATGGAGTTAGTGTATTTTTTTTTTATCATTGTAAAACATATATATATACATATTTCAAATTCTCTTTATATGGTTCACTTTGTTTGCAGTTTTTAGCAATTAAAATTTCAGTCACAAGAATTGCAGGATCAAATGTTTTTTATTGTGCTAAAAACTGGTTCTATTAATTTAACATATATAAACATGTCTCTTTATTCAATAAACAAACATTGTAAACAATCAATGAACCAACAATAATTACTTAAAAGTTGGTAGCAAGAGACTGAAAGTTGATAGCAGCTACAAAGTAGTATAATTTAATAAATGAACCAAGTAAATTTTAAACTCTGCCCTCGATAAACTTTAACATCACACACTGGAACAGGAAAGTCTTAAG
Source organism: Penstemon barbatus (assembly GCA_003313485.2). Lineage (NCBI taxonomy): Eukaryota > Viridiplantae > Streptophyta > Magnoliopsida > Lamiales > Plantaginaceae > Penstemon > Penstemon barbatus. The sequence goes on from CM064877.1 coordinate 1,252,852, forward strand.
TCTATCCACTGAAAAATCCACAAGAAACAAGGGGTATTATAGGAAGTTACTCTAGCTGCTTTCTACGTATGCTAACACTATCGAATCTGAATGCATATTGACAGACTCCCCCAGCATTCTAGAAGCACAATCCTGAATGGCAATTTATTCTTTGATTCTGCACCAACAATTTACGAGGATTTAGCAATACATCAAAACCGATAATCTTAAAACTCATTTGTTAGTAACTATAGAATAATTTTTATATGAATAAGAATGGACTTGTTTGATAGCAATGTCAGCAACATAGATTAGTGGGAAAATGAGACTTTCACCACCTATATATGTTAGTTATCACAGGGTTTGATGAGAGAGAATTTTATTGATAAGTTTGAGTTATCTCTTGTTAATAGGTTGATCCATTTTATTCATTAAAGATTGATGAAACACTCAAACTTAGCTACCAAACAAGCTCTTAATGTTGGATGGTAAAAAGAAAATATGAGATGTCAAAAGAACAATCAAGCAATTCGGTGTTGAGTAATTTGACCCGAGATAAAGTGCCAGCTAGTTAAGGGATGAAAGTCTGAAAATATAGCCATCTATCTATGGATCTTTAATCAAGACATATTTGGAACTCGAATTTAGTTAGGAAAATGAAAAGAATGCAATGCAAAAATTCCCCTTATGCTTTGCCTAATTAGCAAATAAAATAAAACCTGTTTTATTTTCATTATTAGAAAACCCTCCAGTGCTAATTTTTTATTAGCAAAAAGAAAAAAAAACCCGCCCAAGCCAAAATGACAATTATACCCCACCAAAAGATGCAAAAACACCCCTATTCACTTTTAAATTGACAATATGATTTATGAAGGAATTTCAAATGGTTTTTTGCTAATAAAAAGTAACACAGGTCTTTCTGCTTTGCAAATTAGGCAAAACAGAGTATTTTTCACTTTAGATCATACTAAAATGATTAGAAAAAGAACACATATAACTCAATATTACATCTTTGATGCAAGAATTCGTTATCTAAGAACCTTAGATAAAAAAAACTCCAATTTACAGCAAGGTAAATTAAATGTTTTTCCATCTACCTCAACCTATAACATCACAACAATTTCAATCATCAAATAGAGCAGTTCAAGAACAACAAATGAGCAAAACCAATTTATGAATCAGGCTTTAACAGAAGCAAAAAACCAAAACTTTGTAGCTTCAGAAAAGTGCTAACCTCGTTTATCTACTAGACCCACCAAACAATTCAAATAGTCCACAACAACTCTTCCATGACGTAGTTTGCACATGGGGTGGAGCAGATGCCAGCAAAGGCTGCGAAAAAAAAATCAGCGAGAAATGGTAAAATTCCATAAATCGGCAAAAATTGGCATGATAACATAAGGCAAATAATCCAGAAAAAAAGGTGAGGCAGAACCTGAGTAACTCCATGATCTTTCTCACTCCCTACTCCATTATCGACTGTAAGTGGAGGTTCATTGTATGAATAAACCAATCTATCATCATCTGTTCCCACCTCTTTCGTCTCTGTTGCTGCATCCACGAGCCCTGCTGAAATCCCAATTTTACCCTCATCAGAACTCAGATTTTTCTCCTCATTACCCTCAGATACAGGATAAGCTACAGGGGTTTCTACAACAGGTGTTTCCACAATTGAAACACCAGCCTCTTCTATTATAGCAGTATGAACATCCTCGCCTGGCGTTTCAGATAAAGAAGCAGCATCGGTAAATGGGGTTTTATCCACTGCGGATGGACTATTCTTGTTACCATGAGACTCATCATCTGAACCACTGCTGCTACTACTTCTGCTGTGAGAGCTTTCAGATGAGCCTCCATCACAAGACTTCCCTTTCTCATTGAATTCCCTTTTGTCCACCTCTCCAGTTATTTTCTCTTCATCCTGGAAGCTATGGTGGTCCTGAGATGCAGGAGAGCTAACCTCCCCAACATCACTTTCTTTACCATCTTGGTGCTTCACATCATCTCCTACCATATTTTGATTCATTTCAGAAACAATTAAATAAAAAATCAAGATTGACAACAAAAACTTAAAGCCACCTAATATATAAGTATTAATTGCAAATCTACAGGGGCTTCTCCAGATAGCATAGAAACCTAACAAGTTCAAGAAAAACTAACACAAACACAAAACTGATATATAGACAAAATAAATGAAGCTAGTCAATCAAAGAGGCACAAATTAAGGCATACCCACAAAGACAAATCCATATGAAGACAAACTGTAAAGCTCAAAAAGATGAAATAAAAATAATCATAGAGTAAACACATGGGTGTGTACGGAATGAACTGAATAAAGTAAAGAACCAATCTTTTTTGTACCATGAGCAGAGGAGGAATTGGGTTGGTTGTTGAACTGAATTTCCTTCTTTTTCTTGGCAGCTTTTCGCTTTTTGGCACCTGATGGCATGATTTTTGATTGATTGAGGGCTAGTGTGTTGACGCAAATTAGTTATAGATCGTGGGTTGTCTGCTGCTTAATTTTCTGGAATCATTCTCACTACTTTCTCTCACTAAACTCTATCGCTTCGCTGTATTTTTGTTTGTTGTTTGGTGAGTGAGTGTTCAAATAAACAGTACAGGGAGGAAGAAGGGCGTGATAGATTGGTGATGGGGGTTGTTCAGGAGTGGGGTTTAACTTTAATGTTTATATGGTGTGGAAAATTTAGTAGCTGAATGGTTTTTCCAAATTTTACTTTTCTATATCTTTTTCATTTTCCAAAAATGTCTTTCTATTTTCCATAAAAATAAGAAATTGGTTTGTAATCATTCGAAATTATTAATAAACAACTAAATCACTTAAAAAGACAGTTGGAAATAAAAACTATAACAAGTATTGTTTCGATGATTTTCAATTTGGTTTGTAAATTCTGAAAATAAGATAATTTTATATATTAATCTTTTTATGTTTGAAATTTGAATTTGACGTGAACTTGGTTAAATTATGATGAGAAAATTCAGAATTTGAAGAATTATAAATTACCTTGGTTTAGTAGTTTTGTAATTACTCGTATTTTGAAAAAGTTTGGTAGTCTCAAATGAGTTAAGTTTCATATCATTTTAATTTTTTTTTCTATTGAATCATATAACTGTTGATCAAAAATAAACATTTCAACCAACAGGTGATTGGTCTAGTGGAAGGGACTAGTCACCACAAAGTAGCGGACTCAAGTTCGAATCCTTGTTTATGTGTCTGACGCGCCTCGAAAGGGATTAAACCCTTGGGAAACAATTTTTTTTTTTTTTTTTTTGGGTGACTTTAGAAGTCTAAACCTATAAAATGGTGATGAATTAATTTATTAGGTGTGATTTGATTTGTTCGTTCTTGTGATCATACCTGCAATTGGTATGAATATATTATTTTAATTAGATAAGATAAGAGTATAGAAAATCACATATCATGATTGAAAATTTGACATTTCATTAATTTGTTGCACAAAAAAATGTGAGACAGCTGAAAGAGATTTATTATTATCCGAGAGAAACTATGAAATGCCGACAATTCGAAATAAAACGGTACGAGGAGTGTATTTAACTATTTATTTATTTATTGAGGGAGACAAAAAAAAAAAAAATTAAGCAAGTGGTGTGTAACGTGCCAACTACACGTTATCGTCATAATTTTTTACTGTTTTGAAACTTTTCAAATTTTCACGATGAAATAATTGAAACGGGGCTTTCTGGATCCATCAGTTATTACTAGTAGTAGTAAATTAATGAAACCACGTCATTTCCGCATTTGTGGCTTTTAATTGTCGTCAATCACATGAAAATGGTTAGCTTTAGATTGGAGAATTCATGTGGCCTTCTTTCCTTTTAAATATAAATAAATAAATAAATAAATATAGAACGATGGTATACTAAATTGCATCAATATTTTAATGGACTTTTAATTAAATGGATCAGGTTGAATAGATTTTGTAATTCTTCAATAAAGTTTGAAAACTATACCGAAAGATCCATTTCAGTAATTATCATTTTCTTGTTATCGTTGACCTTCACCAAAAAAGTAGTTTATTTGATCCAATATTTTTTATTGTATTAATCATTTGAGCAACATAGTTTCCTACATATTTTTTTGTCAACGTAGACGTGGGTTGAATTCTTTAATTTTTGGTCATGTGTTGCTCATATAAGAGCATCTCCAGCAGCTCATTTTTTTGCTCTTCCAACCTCTAAAATTGAATTTATAGACAACCAAACACAAAAATCTTCCTCCAGCAGTAACCTCTAAAAATAGAGGACTATGTATATTGGAAGATTGGACTTGTAAATATAAAGGCCCTTGTATAAATATACAAGGCTTCCACATCAGCAAATTAATTCTCTCCAACAATCTTCCATGCCAAAATATGTTTGTTTGAATTAAATATAGAGGACTATGTTTGTTTGAATTAAATATTTTATTAAATCATTATTTAAAGCCAGTTATTTTAAAAAAAGTTTTTTTATTAATTTATTATATTTAAATAAGAAACATTAAAACGTGTATTTATTATTTATATTTTACGTGAAAATGTAATAAAATATTATTTATAATGTTATTTATAATTTAATATTGAAAAAAGAATAAAATATAATAATTCTGAAATTTTAGATGATGACTGCTGGAGTGAATAGCTAAAACTGAATAGCTAAAACACTGTTCACCATGTATAATTTCATATAGATGACCATTTATACAAGACAACAAAATTAAAATTGCAAACAGATGAGTTATAATGGCAAACCCTGAAAAGCAGGGACGAAACCAAGATTTGATAAGGGATACAGAGCTAATTTGATGAATTATTAATATTTTATAATCTTGGCATTTGCATATTAGAATATTTTTATCATAAATTGTTCTTTTTTAAATTCAAATGTGTAACCACACATATAACTAATATATAAATGGCCTAATAAGATAACTGAAAAACAAAGAAATTATGGTCTTTCTAAAATAAGATTTTATAGAATATAAGTGTATATGAGATATCCTATCTCCGCCATTAAAAAAAGTCAACAACAAATTTGAACCACAAATTTTGGTCAAAATGTCCAATGATGATGTGACATCGGACATTTAGAAAAAATAAACATATGTTAAATTACATACTAACCCTTTAATTAATATGTTTAAAAAAATCTCCCTAATCTCTAATTAATATCAAATATCTTTCCAAAACAAAAACAAAAATCGAGAAAATTGCACTTTTCATAAGAAATTTCTGCCTACTTTATATATTTACCAAACTTTTCAAAAAGACACATTTCGTACAAAAGTTGGATAACTTTTTTTTTTTTATTTCATTCGGCCGCTAGTTTTTGGATGAAAAATATCACGTGCCAAATATGTGTCCGTTAACTCACCATTTTTATCTCTCAAGGGAACATTTACAATTGAACACAAAATACCTAAAATCTTGAAGGGGATAATTGCAATTATTGCAACCCCGCCCAATTCCTCTTCATTCACCTCCGAGACTACAACATCGCCCAGCCCCAATTCCTCGTACCCACACACCCCACTTTCATTTTATGATTAGGATTTTCTTTTTTAGCAATCTCAATTAGTTCTAATTTTTTAACACAAATCAAATCATTTTAATATCTTTTGTATTATAATACATATTTTGAATTTTACCACCTAAAGTATAAAATAAGTACGTATGAGGTCCGTTGCATTTTCCCCCCTTAAATGATTTTATGCCAATTTCGATCGCCGAAAAACTCATATATGCGCCTCACATGTATTTTAAGGGTAAAATTAGTCAAAACATGATGTGCATTTTTTACTTTCTCTTTACAAATAAAATATTTTTCTACTTAACTTCGGATTTCCGGTTCTTTTACATGAGCGAAGTATTTGGACTTGTAAGAAGTGTTGTGAATAAAGGGGCACAATATTTTCCGCCAAACAAAAATTAAATAAAATTATTTTAGGCGGTAATTAAGTGATTATTTTGTACATATGGGTGGTAAAGTGCAACAATATGTAACTTTGGGGGATAAGATTTTTGTCAAATTTTTAAAGTGGACTTCATAAATCATATGAAAGTTTTTATCAATTTTTTTTTAAATAACAGGGGTTTATTGCAAAAATTTAATGTTGTCAGGGGTTATTGATAATATTTTAATTTAAGGGGATGTTTTTTCATCATTTGATGGGGTAAAATTGTCATTTCGACTTGAGAGGGATATTTTTTGCCAATAATAAAAAAAAAGTACAGGGTTCTTTTTCTAATAAAAATAACATATGTTTTTTTAATTAAAAAAAGCAGAAGGGGTGTTGTTGAAATTTACTCATAAAAAAGGGTAAAGGGTAAATTTGTCTTTGAGAAAATAAATTATTTTAACTTAAATTTTAAGGGGACACGTGTCACCAAGATAAATGTTACTTATGTGCTCTCCGTCCCTCGAAATCTCATTTTAGACGGACCCTAGAAACTATCTCTAGAACTTGAGAAAAAAAATGATACTTCCATGTAACAAAAATTATGAAGTATGCAACATGTTGTAGCAGTTAGAACTTTTTCTTTTAATTGAAAATCAATTATATTTTGATAAACATGTTTTCCCAAATTATTTTAATTATTGAAATACTTTTCAGTTACATTGTAAAATAACCATGGAACAAAAGCTCAACAATCTTATTGTTAATTTGTTATATTTACTTGTAAAGCAATTTAACTATTCACTATTAAATCATGCATATCTTTGACAAGAAATTAAAATAGAGAAGAATCATAGAAAGTAAACAAGCGTGTTAGAAAATACTAGTCATGTTAATCTCATATTTTACTGGGTAATACCTTTTTTTTTCTAATTATATTTGTTGATTATCTAATTTATCTTTCCACATGTATTGTATTGAAATTACATAGAAAATCAGTATATTAATTATCTAGAATCGTAATTTTTTTCTTTAGGAAAACCAGTTGAATATTATCCTATTGAAATTTATATATGACAATATGTCTTAATATATAAAGAAACAAATTTTTAATTAAGTCTTGGGCAGTTGGGCTTGGAACTTATTTTAGAAATTAGAATTATCTGGGACTGGTAACCAATTAGAATATGTGAAGGCTAGTAAAGAAAATTGGCTGGAGGGCACCCCCACCTCATATGGCTGCCACTGCTGAAAAGTTAAATGCATGGATCAAAATTTCTACCAATTTCGTTAAAAAATTCGAAATGTTTTATTTTTAAATAATAAATATAAAATTAAGGTATAATTTTAAAACTATTTATTTACTTTGAGATTGTTATTTTTTTTTAAATTTATTTAAATTACTTTTAGATAATTTTTCTAATATTTCTACAACATTTTTAAAAAATTTGTTGAAACATACCATAGAAAATAATCTTTGGCCAAAAAAACTATTTCAAAAATCGTATGCTAGTAAACATTATAGATACAAATTTGCCGGATGTTAATGAAAATTTATCCCATGTGATATCAATAATTTTAATTTATTTTCTTGTGATTTGAAAAGATCAATTTACCCTTCCTTAAAAAAAAAAAAAGATCAATTTACCCTCTTATGAAATTTTTAAAGAAGCAATTTATCCCATTCATTCGAAGAGTATAACTCATTTATCGAAATTGAGAGAGTCATGAAAAGTATTTTATAACACATGAAATGAATTGTCATATTTATCATTATAGAGAGATATATTGCCACATTTATTATTGTAACAAAAGGGGTGAACTATCACATTATTAATATAGGAGATAAGTATCATATATAAAATATTAAGAAAGTGAATTGAATATTATAAATATTTCATGAAGGTAAATTGTAATTAACTAATTTTGTCAGTATTTACTATTTAGTGTTCCAAAAATGAATAAAAATCATCGAGGAGAATACGGGCCGTTGGATTGGATAACATCGGTTTCTACTGTATCGTAATTCCAGTTTTCTCAAATTCCTAATTAACTCGCAAACGTTTCTTTAACTTTTGAGGTTACAACTGTAACTCAGTGACATTCAAATAAAGATCCGGCAATCGGCATTCATATTTCAATTGGGGATTGGATCGAAATCCTGACAATAAAAAATCAAGATCAGCTTCAATGGATGCACTAAGGAAGCAAGCTAGCAAACTGAGAGAGCAAGTCGCCAAACAACAACAGGTTCCTTTTATTGACTCTTAGATTCCAAGTTTTGATTTTGAGTTTAAGAAGTAATTGTTGTTTTGGGTGAATTTTAGGCTGTAATAAAGCAATTCAGTGCGAGCGGCTATGAAAGTTCGGAAGTTATGGTTATTGATGAACTCGAGATGCAAATGCATCACCACCTGGATAAATTGTACAGGTCTACTCGCTCTGGAAGGGTAATTATCTTGTACTGCTACTTGTCAGGAGTTCTTTTAGATTTTTTTTTTATTACATGAGGGTATATTATATTTGAGCATTTAAATTGCTTGAGATATTTAGTTTGATACTGTGATTCATGGGGTTTGGCTATATTTTGATTCTATATGACCAGGTTAGGACTTAGGAGAGCTAGTTTGGGTTTATAAAGAGTCATATTAAGTTCAAAATATGAATTCCTTTTTTCCAATACATGTCTTTTTTTTTTTTGAAGGTCTACTTTATTGTTTTTAATGATAAACATTTTATTATTTTCTCAATTTTAGGAATTTCAGAAAGAAATTGTCAAAGCAGCCGAAACATTCACCGCTGTAGGGTATAAGCATATTGAAGCTGGTGAGTGTAAATGAGTTCTGCTATTACTTTTTGAGGGTAAATCGTCTTGAATTAATCTGATATTAGATTAATTCAAGACGATTTATATGCTAGGAGCATATCATATACTCTCATGTTAACACGATTTAATATCATGGTAGTCAGGAACCAAGTTGTCAGAAGATTGTACTAGATATGGAGTAGAGTGTGCTAGTGATGAGATTCTGGCCAAGACTGCATCCGTGTATGGAGATGCCCGTAAACATGTGGAGAAGGAGCAAGAAGATTACAATAGGTTGCTGTTTACGCAGGTCAGTTGGACAGTACGTCTATAGAAAGATCTTACCATATGATCTAATTTGCTTTGTGATTTGAAAATATGGTTGAAGATTTTTTATGGAGAGCAGAATCTGGGAGTATTTTTAAACTATTTAGATATTTTTCTAGGTATTAGAACCACTGAGAGCAATGATTGCTGGTTCACCTTTGGAAGATGCTCGTCATCTTGCTCAAAGATATAGTAAACTGAGACAAGATGCAGAGGCACAGGTAATAAGAAACATGTGCATTTATGCATCTGAATGTTCCAAATCTCATGCTAAATTCCTTGAGCACCACCAATCTTATGGTGATTTGTGACATTTTCGGATTATTAATGCTTCAACTTACACAAGCAAATACCTGCAGGCTGCAGAAGTTTCTAGAAGACATGCACGTGTGAGGGAATCTCCTATTCCCGAAAATGTGGCGAAGTTGCATGCAGCAGAGTCCAGGATGCAGGAACTTAAAGCAAACATGGCGGTACTTGGTAAAGAAGCGGCAGCAGCCTTGGCTGCAGTGGAATCACAGCAACAAAGACTTACGTTTCAGAGACTCGTCTCCATGGTATTTATATTAAAGTGACTTAAGATTTTTCTGGCTTAGAACATATGAGGAACATATACTTTAAGTGATTTTTTTCATAGTAGATTGAAGGTGAAAGGACATATCACGAGAGGGTTGCTACAATTCTTGGTAATATTGAAGCTGAGGTGTGTGTTTGCCTTCTTATATTACTGTAAACATGTTATACTGTTTTGTTGTGTTGATGAGATATTCCGAATTTGGTGTAGATGGTGTCAGAGAAACAGAGGAAAGAGGCTGCTCCTCCAGTGACTCCTCTCAGTCATACTTCAGAGAAAACAAAGTACTTTTTGGCTGAGGTAAGTTAAAACTACAACACATATTTAAACTTGACAACCTTCATGGGTTCCTTAAGGCTACTATGGGAACTTAAGATTTTAGTGAAGAAAATGATAGGGAAAAAGGAAAATTAACAAAAATAAACCTCATGTTCTATCATCTGATGCAAGAAAAAACATTTTTCGTGGTGTTTTTACTCGCTTAAATCCAATAATCAAATTCTTATGGACCATAATTGTGTGGAGCCAATGATATTGAAGCAATATCTTGCATTAGCAAAGCTGATGGCATTTGTTATACTAGCTATTATTTTGACTTTCAAGCTTGAATCTTAGTGTAGTATTATTTACTGGCTGGAGATCTTGTAGTTTACTCGATAATAAGATCTGTACTTATATATTTGCAGGCAATGCATGCTTTTGATGCTACATCAGATAAGGAACTAAGTTTGTCAGTTGGAGATTATGTTGTTGTTCGAAAGGTTGTTGTCCATCATTTTATGCTGAGATTTTTATTATCATAGATCTTTTTAGTTTCTTAATATTCTCTTATTGAATAATTTCGTTGTACGACTATCTTAGGTAAACCCGTCTGGGTGGTCAGAAGGAGAATGCAAAGGCAGAGCAGGATGGTTCCCAAGTTCACATGTCGAGAAACGCCAAAGAATTCCAACAAACTATACTGCAAATGAAGTTTACTAAACAATGCCTTGCTTTTGGCCATTCATCTGGTTGGTGGTTATTACTGTGCAACAATCACATAAACTAAATGCTTTCTGGTGTGTAATCTGTTTTTTGTGGTACTAATTTGGCAATTTTTACATTTGAATTTCTAGACGGGTGCAAAAAGTATTAAATTTGCTAAGATAACTGTCAACTTCGTTGATCACAAACTATTTTAATTTCTGAGTTTAGTTCTTCTTGCACATCAAACAGATCAGTTCAAGCTTGAACAATATAATATTTATTGTTTCATAGGTTATGCTTACTTTTATTATACAAACAAATAATTTATAATTAGACTAGTTTCAACTTATTGTATCAATAAAATGAACAGAAAATAGCTGTATAACTGCATACAATGATGTTTAGTGACACCATATCTTCCTTTAGATTCTCATTGAATCAATATATGATTTCCCATCAAGCTTCTTCGAAAACAATCCCTTTAAATAATCAGCCACACCAATATTCTTGAATTTTGCTGGACTTTCAGGACTCATTAAGCTTGGTGCAGGGCCTAAATCTCCATCCAGTTTTGGGCTAAGGAATGTGGCTATGGAGAGCCTCTCTTTCTCAGAGTTTACAGTAGCTCGATGTTCAATGCTTCGATAAGTACCATTTGTCACAACCTGTCAGATAAGATAAGAAAGATACCTTATGAATCTTGAGAAGTTAGATTAAGTTACTGGAAAAACTGTGTTGATAGGCTCAACACTTTTTGGTCCCGCTCTATATAAAATCATACCTTTTGGTCAATATTTCGAATATATATATTTTCATCTTATCGCCCCAATTTCTTCATCGATGTACTTTTGGTCTCAAAGAATAGTATGTGTTTTGCAGGTTTTGGTCCCAAATTAGATGAAAAAGGGCCGATAAGACTAAAAGTACAATATATATATTAATGCACCATCTATCGAAACCGGAATCAGAAGTACTAAGGGACTAAAAATGCAAATTTTTAAGTAATTTGAAGTACAATACCTCTAAGATATCTCCAATATTAATGACAAATGCACTAGGAAGTGGAACAACCGGAATCCAAGTTCCATCTTTCTTGATTTGGAGGCCTTCCATTTCATTGATTTGGAGGAGAATTGTGAGCCCAACTGCATCAGAATGAGGGCAAAGACCAATCACAAGTTCCGGTTGAGGACATGGAGGATAGTAATTCATTCTCATGGACTGCATCCCTTCTTCAAATAGCAATTTCATTTCTTCATCTTTCATGTGTAAGGCTTTAGCCATGTGGTTTAAAATCTTCATGGCAAGAATTTTCATTTCTGTTGCATATGCTTCTATCGCAACCCTGCAAAAACAAAGAACGAATCCTATTCTTATATGCGTAAATATTCAAGAACTGAAAAGCCTAGCTAGAATTTTCTAGTGTACCTGAATGAAGCAGGAAGCTTGGGAATTAAGTGAGGCTTTCTCAAATAAGTTGGCAAAGTCAGTATGTAAAATAAATCTGCCCAATCAAGCTTTTGCTCTTCTGATACAACAAAGGCTTGCCCATAACCCTCTACATCTCCTGTTTCCTGACTAAACTTGTTCTTTTCTTCTATTGGAAGATTGAAGAATTCTTGAATTTCAAACTTCATTTTCTCCACAACTTCAGATTCCACTCCATGATTAATCAACTACAAAAGAAAAAAAAAGAATTAGAATGAAATGATGAGATATTGGCCATCAAGTATTACAAGGGTACCTGAAAGAAGCCCCATTCCTGGCATGCACTATGCAGCTTATCAAGCTCCGAATCCATTGAATCTTCACCGAACAAGTTCTGCATATTGATTACAGGGATTCCGGGTACTGAGGAATGATCAGAGTGAATCAGATGGTCAGGATCAGGTCGCACGTAACGTGGTGGAATCGTGCCTGATATCGTCTTCTTAGCTAGTTCTTGTACAATAGGCACCTTAAGAGAGCTACCTAGTTTCGTTAAATTTGGTTCCATGGCTCCACTGATAATTTTTCTCCTCCGATAAGCCTGTTCCTCTCTAATTTTGTCTCTTCTTCAATCATTCAATTGGTATTTGATCTTAATGTGTTAGTTCTAGAAAGTTTAGGGTGTGTGTGGATGAGTTTTGGCCAAGTCTCGCGACGCGAGACCGAGCCAAAACCCTTTCAAATGAGTTTTTGCCAAACCCATAAAACCATCAAAAACCTATTCAAAAACTCAAACTCAAACTCTTTAAACCTATAAAACATTGATTTGACACCTACCACTTATTTTTTCCCCAAAATTTCACTAAAAAATACATTGATTTGACACCAATCATTTATTTTTTCCCCTAAACCCCAACATCCAAACTCAATCCAAGTGGGGTTTCAATTTATTTAAACCACAAAACCCGAGTGTCAAAATCCATCCAAATGAAGTCTCAAAGGTTTCATCGAAACCATCGAATCTAATTTTTTTAAACCGAGACTCGCGAAACCGAGCCAAAACCCATCCAAATAGACCCTTAGTATCCTATTATTATTATTATTATTATTGCAAGTACCAAATTAAAATCTGAAAATGACCATTACCTAACTTTATAGAAAAAACTTTACATTTAATATTTAAGCAATAATAATTTACAAGTGTAATTTTATTCATAGAAGAAAATTTTAGAAATTTCCATAGAAGATGAGAAAAGTAATGATCATTTCTTAAAATAGAGAGAAAACGTCCCAATCGAATTAGTGATTTTGGATTTTCGTTCCTAATTTTGTCCCGTAATTTAATATTATTTGGAATATTATCCCAAACTAAGTACTTATTTCGGTTTTTCGTTCCAAACTATATGAACTCGCCGAATTATCATTTTCATGAATTTAGTCCCAATATTAAATATCTAAATTAATTGAAATGACAATTCAATCTTGTAATTATAGTTTGGGACGAATTTTGTAATTTTGTACTCCTATAATTGTTCATTCTAAAATTTGTCACGTCATGACACATAAGCAACCACGTGGCAATTTAACGTACACGTGTGCAATTTTCGTCTCCTAATTAACAGTGGAACGATATTCCAAAGCAATATTAAATTACGGGATCGATGAAGTGATATATTTTAAGACGAAAATTCAAAAGCACTTATTAATTTGTGATATTTTATGCAATTTTGCCTAAAATATACTTAGTTTACCATGTTTCAGGTGTGATTTAATTTAGAATATTTTTGGCTAACTTTATACTACAAACCAAAGAATTGTTGGTTGTGCCGGTGGAGACATACAAAATTATTGTGATATGCAAAATTACACTGTGATCTCAATATTTTAAACACTTGTATTTTCAAAGAATAGTCTTAATTTTGCATTTTGATTCCAAATTAGGTAGAAAAAGGGTTGAATGACTAAAATTACAAATATTTTATACCAAAAGTGCAGTTTACAAAACACACGACTGGGGACATGGAGGATATTAATCTAAACTCAAGGGCTAAAGCTTTACTCTGAAAGACGAAGGAATAAAAATGCTATAGTTTATGTAATTCTTCCTAAAAATGCAGAATTCCCGAAATAATTTTCTAACAAAATATAATTGCCAAAATAAAAATGACAAGTCATACACCATTAGCTAAAAAATTGATGAAAAAAAAAAAAAAAGGAAACATGATAATATAGAAGATGGCAGTAAATGTGTTTTATATAGAAGTAGTTTACATAGTCACGACTGTAGAGTTGTTGGTGCTTGATATGATAAATTAACACGAAAGAATCTGCAGAACCTTAATATTCCGATAATTTTAAAATGTCCAATAATATTAATTCCATCTGAATTGTTTTTGAGTATACTGTCCCATGTGCCGGCAGAGTATTTCCTCCGCTTTAAGGTAAGGTAAGGTGTTCGCAGTGATGACGTTATTTACCTTAACAGTAACAAGCAGCTTTGCTCTTCATCTTTAGATATGCATAAAAAAAATTTGAGACACCCCCCCAACAAGTATCATCTTGAGGAGCATTTTGTTTCGTGTGATGGTCACCATTATCGAAAGTCTGATTGTTGGTCAATTAGAAATCGATCCGAGTTATTAACTCAGGATATCCACAATAATTTGCTACTGTATGGATTAAAACATTTGGTCAAATTCGAACAATAAGTTATTTAAAGAGCAGATATTTTTTCTTCTTCTTAAGAAACACATCATCAAGAAAAAAAATACCACAAAACAAAGACTCTTAGCATTCCAAGCAGTCAAATCTTTCTAACAAGCCTTGTTCGGATCATGGAGCAAAGAACAAGAAGAGGAAATGTGGATATTAATTTATGCAGACGTTTAAAAACATCTTTTCTCGTTTCTGATAGTCGATTGAATTCTTCTTTTCTTTATATATAGTGTAGCTGACAATGACATACCTTTTTCAAATAGTCTCTGCTAAATATCTTCATTGAATTTGCCAGTCTTTGGTTCTGCATTGCACAACTTCAATTTCCACTCCATGATTGATCAACTACAACAAAATCAAAAGCATCATTAATATAAATTTATGACTTCAAATCAAGACACAAAATTATAATTTGATAAAATAACTCAATTATAATTCTTTACACAAGGAACCTATGAAGGATTGTATTCTCTACCTACAAGGAAACCTCAGAATTATTTATTTCCCAACTTCATGAAATCAAGGTAGGATTTGCCATTTAGTTTCCTGGCAAAAAATTCTTTGAAGTACTGATCAATCGGCATTCTATGAAACACTGCTGGATTATTTGGCCCCAAAAGGCTATGTGCAGGGCCCAACTCAGAGTCGAGGTTCGAGCTATAAAACATGGCAACAGAGAGCCTATCTTTGCTCGAGTTCACTGTTGCTCTGTGCTCAATGCTCTTATACTCACCATTGCTTACAATCTGCATACAAAACAAATTGAGTGAAATGCAAAAATACCCACTATGCTTTGCCTAATTAGCAAAATTCCCCCTATATTAATTTTATTACCACACCCCGTGCTAATTTTTATTAGCAGAAAAAAAAAAAAAAACCTCCTGAGCCAAAATGACATTTATACCCCCACCAAAAGATGCAAAAACACCCCTATTCATTTAAAAAATTGACAATAATCCCCTTGTTAACTTTGAATATCCACCTTGTTAACTTTGAATATCCACCTTGTTCAAATAAAAAAATTGGCAATAACCTCCCTAAGATTTATGAAGGAATTTCAAATGGGGATAAAAAAGAAAGAACGTAAGGGAGTTTTTGCTAAGAAAAATAACACATAGGGTTTTTCGGCCAATTAGACACATGGGACATTTTAGCTAGGTCCATTTATAAATTACGTAATTAGTATTCATGTACGAATAGTGTCAATATACCTCCATTATGTCACCAACATTGACTACAAAAGAATTTTGGAGAGGTTTTACAGGCACCCATTTTCCATCTTTCCGAATTTGAAGGCCATCAGTTTCGTTTAGCTGAAAGAGAATCGTTAGAGCATCAGCATCCGAGTGAGGATTGAAGCCTATGGCTAAGTCCGGCTCAGGGCACGGAGGATAGTAATTCATCCTCATTGATTGCACACCTTCGCTAAATAGTTCTCTCATTTCCTCATCATCCATTTCTAGTGCCTTGGCTAATTGACTTAATAAAGTCATGGCTACCCTTTTCATTTCTGCAGAGTAAGCTTCCATTGTCTCCCTACATAACTCCAACACAGTGGCATGATGGTAAAATCACTTCAACTAGCTTAACTAAATTCGTTCATTTTGGGGAAGGGTGAGTGTGGTATATAGAAAATAGAAACTGGGGCTTTATACATGCAAATATACAAATGATCACCAGATATTTATCTAATCAAATCAAAATGTTTCCAACTTTCTGGTTCTACTTAAACATTAGAGAAAAAAGACGGAAATGCAAAAATACCCCCTATGCTTTGCCTAATTAGCAAAAACTCTCGTGTTATTTTTTAAGCAAAAAACTCCCCTGTGTGATTATTTATTTGGCAAAAAAAACCCTCCCATGCCGGAATACATAATTGCAGGAAAATGACAATCATATCACCACAAAAAAGTTTGAAAACACCCCTCTTAACCTAAACTATTACAATTATCCCCATGTTAACTTTAAAATTTGCCAATAACCCCCAATGTTCGTTTAAAAAATTGACAATAACCTCCTTATTGACTGATGAAGGAATTTCAAATGGGGTTTTTCGCTAATAAGAAAAAAGCACAGAGGGGTATTAAATTAACATGGGATTTCTTCGCTATTAGGTAAAGCACATGGGGGTATTTTTGCATTTAGCTCAATAAAAAAATTGTATCCGGGATTCCAATCATATAACTATAGTATTCCGGAGTATCGAATCGTGGATAAAGAACTATATTACCTATTCAAAAAAATTGGATCAACAACATTAGACCAAACAAAATCAAAATAATTTTATACTGTATAAAGGGTGACAATACTCGGTCAATTTCATACTATTATCATTCGTTATTCTAATCCAATGGTACACGGCCAGACGACAAAAGAATTCTAACATGTTATATCAGAGAATACATTCATAGTAATATACTCTAAATGATTGACTTGTAAGAGAGAGAGATACAACACCTTAGCTCGATTGGTATCTTTTCGAACAAATCAGTCTTCCTTAAATTGATGGGAAGAGTTGTTATGTAAAACATGTCAGACCAATCAAGCTTTTGCTCCTCAGAAACAACAAAAAGTTGCCCAAATCCTTCATGATTGTCTAGCTGTTGCCATAACGTTCTTTTCTCTTCTATTGGAAGTTTGAAAAAATCGGTAACTTCATTTCTGAACTTCTCTAGCAATGTAGCAGAAACTCCATGGTGAATAATCTGTTGAGAATGAAACGAATTAGTACAATCCTTGACACATGATCTCTTTACAACAATAGGAAAAGAGAGGAAGACAATGAAGAGATTTTACGCAGTTTAATGGCAGGATATTCCTTTTAAGCCTGTTCTTTCCTCACATTAATCTGTACTAAAAGTCCAAATTTTAGAATTTGAAATATGACCACCTTTCTTGGTATCTAAAAATTATCTGATTCAGGTGGTAAGACACACAATGTCAGCAAATGTGAAATATCAGGACAATAATCAATAAAAAGGCAAACTTACACTTTTAGCCCCACTTGATTAGATCTCAGCACTTTTGGTCCAATTTTTTTAGAAGGTTTAAACTTTTATGATATCGCTAGATTTTCATCCAAATTGGGCCCAAAAGTACAATAGTACAAAAGTGAGCCAGTCAAGGGGGACTGGATCCAAAGTGCAAAACATGCAATATTTTCTAAGAACCAAAAGTGTTAAAAAAGGGTAGGAAAGGAGGAGTAGGAGTCTCAAGGGTGTGAACGAGTCGAGTAGTACTGTACTGACACATTGTTCAAGCTTGGTTTGAATTTTATGGAGCTTGAAATCCAATGTTTGAGCTTGGTTTGATTTCTTAAGGAACCGAGCTCTAGCGAGCTTCCATCGAATGAGGTCGAGTCGAATATCGAATAACTTGATTTGATTTTGAACCCCAAGTAGGACCAATAAAGAGAGGAACAAAACAACAGGTTTATGGAATTAAAAAGAGTAAAAAATGCAATTTTGCCCATTAAAAAAAATATCATGAGATGTTACAATACAGTGAAGCTGACAGTAACAATAATCATTTCTACTTTTATAAATCAAAATCCGATTAAATGGGTGAGGATAAAAAAGTTCAAACATCAACATTCAACCCTAAGCTCTGTAATTTGTTGCAGTACAAAAGTTTTACTTAAAAGTCTTAAAGAAAAAGAAGCAAACCTGGAAAAATCCCCATTCTTGGCAAGCTGAATGAAGCTTCTCTAATTCCTTATTCCCAGTTTCTCCGTTACTGAGCAATTCCTGAAGATCAATTACCGGTACTGATGGCAATTTCTCAGAATCTACGAGAATCGGAGAATCTTGGTCGGGACGCACGTACCTAGTTGGGATATTGATAATTGGTTCCTTGGAGAGTTCTTGGACACTTGGAACTATCAATGACTTCCCAAAGTTAATTACTTCAAATGGAGAATCCATTTCACGAAAGAGCTCCTGTTCAACGATAGAGAATCAAATCAGTGAAGAAAGGGTAACAAACAGGTCCTCGAAGACGAAATTGGGCTGCAAATTTTACAACCATATTTCTTAAATTCTCATTTGGGCCATCAAATGGCCCAATAAAGGGTTCACGTTATTAATAAGGGCAATATAGTAATTCTTGTTGTTGGAAACAATATAAATATTTATTAAAACAACGTGAATATAACAGAAACCCCGAAAAAGGAGGACGACCAGAAACAAAAATGGTAGAAGAGACTGAGAAATTAGGGCTCGCGGGCAGCAAAGAGGAGGAGGTTGTAGTAGAGGACTCATCATCAATGGCGAAGAATAACATCAACGGGGCGGGAGAAGAATCGGAGGCGGAGGAAGGTGAGATCGTCGTCGGCGATTCTGAAGGTCAGGAGAAGGCGGTGGCCGCGGCGGCGCCACTTAAGCATCCACTGGAGCATTCGTGGACATTCTGGTTCGATAATCCTTCCGCCAAATCTAAACAGGCGGCTTGGGGAAGCTCCATTCGCCCTATTTACACCTTTTCCTCGGTCCAAGACTTCTGGAGGTTTTCTTATTTCCTTTTTATAGAAGTTTTTCTTTTTCTTAGATTTATGAATTTGTTTGGATGAGGCCGATTTTTATGGTTTAAAGTAGGTAAGACTCAAATTTCAGAGATGCTCTTACTATGTTTAAGATGTGCATTAGAGGATTGGCCAGTTTCCTGTTCTGTTCATTTATGTATTTAGTAATATATGCATCCCTCTGCTTTAGTGTATAATTAAAAATTAACAAATTCTTTCTGAAGTTTAATGTGTTCTTACATGGTTTTCTTTTTTTAACTTTTCGCTTGATCATGTTTAGATTCATAAATTTAGATTCATAAATTTGGTGTTCTTTTTGTCCTAATTTATCCATATCTAATGGTTTTAGCCGCACAAGATAATAGTGATTTTTGTGTTAGTCTGTATTTGAACATTCTAGTTGTCCTCACTCCTCAAGTGTTCCCATGTCTATAGGTAAATTATGCCACTAAAAACATTTCTTTGCTTGATTTTCAGTGTCTACAATAATATACACCATCCTAGCAAGCTAGCAGTGGGAGCAGACTTACATTGTTTCAAAAATAAAGTTGAGCCGAAATGGGAAGATCCTGTTTGTGCCAATGGAGGAAAGTGGACCATGAGTTTTAGTAGGGGTAAATCCGACACTTCTTGGCTCTATACGGTATGTATTGTGGTCTTCTGTTTGATCAACATGCTATTTTTTTTTTTTGGGTACTGATACCCTCGTGGATTTCTTATAGTTGTTGGCTATGATTGGAGAACAATTTGATTATGGAGATGAAATATGTGGGGCAGTTGTCAACGTTCGAGCTAGGCAGGAGAAAATTGCTCTGTGGACAAAGAATGCTGCAAATGAAGCTGCTCAGGTTTGTCTGAGAGTATTACTTAAACTGTTATGGATAAGTTTCCAATTGTTATGTTGTAAATTTTCTGATAAAGATCTCTACACTGAGACAAGTCTGTGCCTTTAATTTGCAAATACTATCATGTCATAGTCCAGATGGCAAAGATTTTCTTCGTGAATATTCGTTGTTGTCATGTTTAATTACATGAAACAAACTTATAATAGAGAATAAGACCCTTTGCATCTATTGATGGTCATGAAATCCAACAAAGACTCCTGCTAGATTGTTATTTGGTGGCGACATCATTGAATCTAGTTTTAAGTTTGCTTAGTGTCCTTGAAGCAATTGTGTAAAAGATGATGTCTGGTCTACGTTGGATCTTGAGTAGTGATAAATTTACAAGATCTTGAAACTAGTGGAGATAATATCTCAAGCAGCTCATTTATTCATCGTATGAAATTCTACGTTGGAATTTCCACTGTGTTCATTTATCAATCACATTGACTGGGATACAATGGCCAGTCTTGAAGCTCCATCTGCAAGGTGGGCATAAAAATTATTTGGTAAAACTGGGTTCTTTTAAGGTGTGTGAATATAACACAAATTGTTTGAAGAATTAGAGTTTGATATAATCAGTTGTATGCAAGGCAATTGCAAAAAAAAAAAAAATCATTCATATAGATGTGCCATGCTGTGATAACCTAGTTCCAAAAATCTCTTGAAATTATGGATGTTATTCAACTCTTTTACTTTTGGAAAACGAGTTTGGTTAGGGCAGTTACCTTCTTGAAGTACATGGCAATTGCACTTCAGTAATACCTAAAGTATCATGTGCTTATCTTCCTGATCTCTTAGTTGAAGATAAAAACTCACCAATTACTAATTTAACCACCCTTCCCTTCATGCTGAATACTGCTACTTTTGTGCAAAGTGACAGATGATTTTATTTTTATCAACTTTTATCATTTTGAACTTCATACCTAAATTAGTTATTCCATGTGTTTCTTTTTCTATTTTCATGTTTTGGATTATGCTGCAACCTTTTTGGTTAAATGTGTCATTAAAATGTGTCAAACAAAGGCGCTTATCAAGTGTTGGGTTTCTAGAAAAGCCTTTGATGCTCATGATAACACTGCATCCCCTTGTCTTGAGAGTAAGATCTCCAGGTCACCTTAATAGTCTCCTTGCCTGGTGGAATGAATCATGAGCTTGTAAATTGCCGGGTGTTGTCTTATCTAAAAAGTTCTCTCTGGTAATAGTTTATCGAGATGAAACATAGTATACCTCATTCATGGTGCTTCAAGTTACTCTGTAGAGCTGTTGGTATACTTATGGTTTTATACATCTTTCCTTGCTTGTTAACCACATGCCTTTTGAAATTTCCAGCTTAGCATTGGAAGACAGTGGAAGGAGTTTCTAGATAGCAATGAGACAATCGGTTTCATATTCCATGTAAGTTTTCACATTTGTTTGGTTAAAAGTTAAATCTTAAGTTTCACACATGTTGCTAAACAAATGTTTTGTGATATATATATCCTTTTTAGGGATCAATAACTAACAAGATCTTCTAATGTATAGGATGAAGCAAAGAGGCTCGACCGTGGGGCCAAGAATCGTTATACTGTGTAGTTGTCCAGATGATGCAGTAGGACCATTGCCAGCTCCCACATTTACATCATTATATTGGTCTACTACATTTTGAAATCAAATGCGATTAGTGACTCCTTTTCTTTTCTTCTTCCCCTTTTCGGTCTTTAGTTAGTATATCTGCTGCATTTGTAATGAAGACCACATCAGATTACTGGTTCAGTTAAGTAGTATTCAGTGCTTCCAACTACTAGTCTATTATGGGAGTTTCTAAATTTCAGACAATATAGAACTGGAGATGATGCAGTAAATTTCGTTTTTTACTCAAATATTTGAATATCTATGGAATTGTAATCAAGAATTTATCTCTTAGAAAATATACTTGACGTCCGTACCTAGATCCATTCATTAAAAACAACCCCTTTTGAATTTTATTTAGACAATTGTTGATAATATACTTGACGTCCATACCTAGATCTTCAATTGTTGAAAATCGTTGGATGAATCTACAGTTAAAATGTGAAGAAGCGATGTCTTATGGTAATTTACCACAGTTACCCTCATTTAGAATTTCTTTTGTGATGCTCAATTTTTTCTTTCTTTTCCATTAAAATTAGATCTTTCTGAGAGAATAGTAAGTTTGATTTGTGCCATATTTTGATAGCGAAAGAAAGCTAGAAGACTTGCTCATTTCCTCTACCATGATGATCTCTATAGCTTTTCTAAGAAAAGGTTTTTTTTGCGCGTTCACCAAAATCAAATTATCAGTAGGATTAAATATCAAATTCTTGGTTAAGTAAAGCCCAATATCTTTAACATTCGATCATATTTTACTACTAATATTAGATGTTAGAAGTCCATGATTAATTACAATTTACAAATTAAAAGTATATGATATATGAGTTTAAAAGGCAAGGGCAGTAAACTGACCTAAATTCCTACTCCCAACTAATGAACTTTTTTTTTTTTTTTTATCATAAATCATATTAATAATTATCCAAATACAAAGAATAAACTATCACCACACACTAGTATTAAACTAAAAAGAAAAATCAACATTTGTGAGAATTGAACCAAGCCCTCTCAGTCCTACAGCCTCATCCTTGATCAACTGACTTAAACCTCATCGGCTCCCATTAATGAATTGAGAACATATATTTTATCACAGAGCTATTTTTTTTTTAAATTATAACTTGCAAGGTTTGACAAATCATGGATCAAGTTACACTGAGCGTTTTAAAACAAAGATTTACAGAAGAGGCCTGACTAGCTATATTTACTTCACATACTGTGCTACGAGACAATTTCTCCCTCTTCTCCATTCAAAACCGTGTCTTCATCTTCTTCAAGATAATCATCCTTCATGTACAAACCAAGTCGTTCCAAAGGATTTCTACCATGGAAATTGGATTGAGGAAAACACAACTTCTCCAGTTCTTTCAGTATCTGTAGGTTCTCATCAATCTCCACACTTTTTTCTATCTGCAAAAGGTGAAGGAGTCAAAAGAAATCTACAGTAATCTACCAGTATTATGCCAGTGAACGAAAAATACATTTTCTAAGGCCATCCTTGCGGCTTCTCGTTCTCTCTCACGCCTCATTTTCAACTCAGCTTGAGCTTTTGTTCGAATAGCTTCTTCAGCAGCTTTGATTTCTTTTTCTATTCTGACTTTCTCTGCAAAACAAAGGAGTTTCTAATAATTACAATTCTGGCCCTCTAAAAGACCGAGGAAATAATGTGTTGGGCGATAAACAGTTACGAATAACGAGTCATATATATCAGGTCAAAATTTTATGCAAGGATAAATGCATGGCATGTCATGCATATATACTGTCATTGTTCAAGAAGAAACTTCTATCAAACCCAAAATTTATAAACCACAAACTTTAACATTCAATCACTGAAAATAGTGAACTTATACATATATGAAGTATAACATGCATATGCATATAAATATATTTAATGCAGACTTGTTTCTGGGTCACCTTCAAGTTGCTCCCTTTCCAGCCTCTCTCTTTCTTGCTGCATTCTTAGGGGACCAGACTTCTCACCCTAGACAATGACATCCATAATCCAGGATAAGCATTCAAAAACAAAAAGACCAGCCTAGAATCCACAATTACGAACCAACACTTTTGTAAGCGAAAAATATAATACCTGATGTGTAGCTTTATAGATAGTAGCTGCAAAGCGGCTTTTTAGCAAAGCAGCACGCAATGCCTTCTTCGGCGACATTAGGACATTCAATGAAGTCCATCCTGATCACAAGGCATAAAAATTTCAAAACCTCCAAATTATAAAGCACAATAAAGAAAATCATTAATTAAAAATATTCATGCATGTTCAACCCAATAGAGAAAGGGGCAAATAATATGTAGATGGTGTGCGTGAGCGCAGGAAGAGGCACATAGATTTGGTATGTACATGCTATTGCATCAGAAAATAGAACATAGGTAGACTTCCATATGTGAACAAAAAAACCTTCAGTCCTGAAAAGGCAATGGTGCTCTACTTAGATATCTTCCATGCTCAATAGTACACCGCATTGCCTTTTTCACACATCTCAAAAAATATGTTTCATACTCCAGTATTCGTAATGATGTTTCCCTCTCAAATCATTGCCTCTTTCCCAACAAGGACAAGTCATTTAAGTATTGCAAAAGGCATATGACTATCATTTGGTGCAAATTATGTGTATTACCTTCACCAGATGCAGCAGTTGGGGGAGGAGTTGAGAGGTCGGAGCTGCTTTCATCATTGAGAACAACACCGGGACCTTGAATCATTGGCAAAGAATGTCAAAGCTCAAATCTATCATAATTATGAATAGAAACATAGCGTACAAGATAAAGATGACTCTCACCATCAGAATCTGGACCCAATATGTTTGTATGAGACGTTGATGGATATTTGACCTCGGAATCCTGATACATTAAAGAAAAGCCATATCACCTAATTTTGCACTGTTAATAGAATAGTTCATGCTCAAAGAAATAAGGCATGACTACAAGCTAATACTTACATGTTTTGAATCACCACAATGACCATGTACTGATGAACTCTCGGAGGATACATCTGAGACAACGACGTATTCATCCTGAGTTGTAGTAGCCTAACACAACCAAAATCCTAAAGCACAGAAAAAAATTAACTCACCGCTTAAAGATGCTTGAACAGAAGCAATTTTAGCCTTGCAATGGCATATCTGGCTACTGCATGAAGAACATTTAGATGCAGTTGAGTCAGTCGATTGTCTGAGAATGGTGGAGGCTTGACTTCGACTACATTTTTCTGTCCCTGTAAGACAGGTGGCCAGTTAGCTCCTGAAAGAGTCAGAAACAAAAGAAACACTATTCTGGCACTTTGGTTGACACCTTTCTGGAGAGTTTTCCCCAGTAAGTAGCTCCCACTTTGAGATATTTTGGTAGGCTCTACCTGTTCAATATGAACACACAATTCAATTATGCTGCATGGGACCTCAGACATCAAACCATAAAAACCCTCGGTAAATAGAAGTGTACATATACATATACACATGTAAAGATTGTTTCAATTATAGTAGAACACCACATGGTTGCTATTAAAGAAAGAAAAATATTAAATGGCAAACTACCAGAATGACTGTTTACCAAAGGAAATTAAACTTACTTTTCCAGCTCTTGCATCAAAAGAAACCTTAATTTCTCTTCTCAACTTCCACAAAGTTTCATCGTCAGTTGCATCAATGTAAGACTGCAGCCTTTCCACTCTAAGATCAGTCAAGCCAAACTTCTGAAACACGGTATGCAAATCAGCCCTCATCTTTCCGCTCAATACTTCCACAAGTTTTGACCTAAGCTCAAGTTTTTCCTCAAATGACATTGTTCTATTGGTGCATAGATTAACTTGCGTAGGAGCTCTGGTAAGAACAATTTGATTTGTGACCTGGGAACTCTTTCCTACTGTCTGCTTGGAATCTTGACCATTATCAGTGGCAGCATTGGCTCTCTTCAGTTTAGCCTCCAGAATTTTCCATTTAGTATTGAAATTGCCATTCAACAACTTGGCCAAATTATGAACGGCATCCCCAGGAGGATTAAACACCATTGCATTTGAAAATGTCAGTCTGACATCAGCAGCAAATTCCTGAACACTGAAGTACAGATTACCCTCAAGTTTACGTTTAATTGTTCCCAAATCCATTGGGTCCGTGATTATTGAGAAATAATCAGGAATATTCAACTTCACTGGATCAACTGGCTCACTGAATATCCATCCATTACGGTGAATCATCAATTCTTTCAATATGTTACTGCATTGAAGTTTCACACTTCTGTCCATCCTCCACTTTTTCTCCCTTTGAGAATGAAGAGCCATTTCTGGACTACGCTTCTTGGTGCAAACAGACATAGATGGTTTCAATTTTTTTACTTCAGAATGGCCATCTCCAGCAGATGTAACGTGGTGTCTGTGACCATTCTTCACAATAGCATTTACGGTTTTTTCACATGACCTCTCTTCTGAATCAAGTCGTACTCCTTTGGTAGTTATTTTGAACTTGAGCTTCATCTGTGTTGTGTTAGCCTCAGGTATCATGGCTTGAAACCGTAAGTGCTGAATTGAGGAATTAGTCACGTCTCGGATTGGCTCTCAGCCACCATAAACATTGGCATCACCAACACACTTAACATGTAAAATGCAAAACAACAATTGTTAGTTCATGTGCTTGTGGAACACAGCTGTTTGACAATCCTAATAGATAGTGGTAATATCCAACCAAAAATTAGAAATTTCTTGACATTTATGATGAAAGAGTTCTATAAATAATACTTAAAATTACAATGTCATATTTCCAATTAAATTTGGTTCTTTAATATGGCATGTAATACAGATAAAGAAAATGAACAGAACAAGTTGGTTTAAGCAGAGTCAAATACTTTTCATTAATTATAGTCTCATATGACACATTAAAATATAGCACAGTATCAAGAGCAGTTACATAATCCAGGGATCAAATTGAAGGATTTTAAAATTAATAACTTATCAATTATTTATATATGAAAAGAACCCTCTTCATTAACCCTATTATAATTGGAAAGTTCGATCAAATTAAAATTTTTCAAAATTAATAACTTGTCAATTAATTATAATTGAAAAAAAAAAAAACCTCATCAATAACCCTATTATAATTGGAAAGATGAACTCACATAATAACCAATGATTAACCCTTCGAATCTTGGACAGCAATAAATTACTCGGAAGGACATAACTCCAATTTATAAAATCAAATCACGTAAAAAAAAAGATCATCTAGGTTAAACGCGAGAAGATAAGTACCTTCACAAACCCATACCACAAAAGAAACCAACAAAAAGAAAAAGAAACATATCCGAAGAAGTTCGAATTAAACTGTGAAAATCAAGAAACAGAAACATACAAATCTTTGGGTTACTTGGAGTTGAACATACTTACGACAAATAATATCGCGAGGCTGAAGAGAAAAGGTTCCTGCATTGTCCGAGCCGCATGAGAAATCGACGCGGTTGAAAAAAGGTAAAGAAGGTTTTAGGGTTTTAATTTCCCTCTCGCTTTCTCTCACCTCTCTATCTCGAAAATATCTAAAAAAATTATTACAAAGGTTGTTTTATATTGATTGACTATAAAATTTGCCAGAGGGGTAAAATTGGAATAAAAGGTGTACTTGTAGCTTGAGCCCCAAGATTAACAAATATAAAATATAAAATCCATATAACTTTCATAGCCCAGGGCTTTACAGTCCAGGCTATTCACCTCTACCCCGGTTCAACATGTAGTGATGTGAACATCAATTAATTAAAAATAATAATATTCCCAACTCTCACCTTTTTCTCTCTCTTTTATTATTAATAATAATATAACAGTAATGTCAATAATATTAATTTTGCATCTTAAACTATTATTATTATTATGAAAATAAATAATAATAAATCTACACAATGATAATAATTATATATATCATTAAACTTAATTTTAAAAATTAATAATAATAATTGCGAATGGCTATATTCGTTACCATAATTACTACTGGTGTGAAAGCATCATTGCGAATTTATTTATATAAAACAAAAAGTTTGCGAATAATTGGTGAGTATTTTTTTACTTGAAAAAATAAAGGTAAGTTTTTTTTTTTTAAAGACGAATATTAGTAAAGTACTCCATGCTTTCATTTTAATTGTCACATTTTGTCTTTTCATCCAGATTAAGAAACTATAAAATATCAAAAATACATTGTAATGATTTTTTTAATTAATGTCATTAATCTTTGTGTGCTCTAATTTATTGTGAAAGTTCAGAAGTAAGAAATGATAAAATTGAAAAAATTGCATTGAGAATCAAATATGACAATTAATCTGGATTTTTTTTTTCTTTTTTTTTTTTTTGCAAATTTGAAAATTGAAATGAAACGGATGGAGTATGTTATAAGAACACCAAGATGGAAATCACTCATGAGAAAAACTAAATTAATTTAAAAAATGAGCTCCATTTGGATTCGTAAAAACTTGTTTAGGGAGTGCAAAATGGTATAGCAAATTGCAAATGAATCTGCTAAAAAAATATACTTACAAAATTAAATTGACTCCACTCCACAGTTCTGTGACATTCTAATTATTTCATATAGATTTATCACAATCTTTATATCTATACAAAAAGAATATGAAATGGAATGGAATGATGACTACATTACATTACATTACATTAGATGATATCCTCCTCCACCTCTTCTTCTCCATACAAAGCAGCTTGATATACCTTGACAGCATCCCTAACATCCTCAACTGAATCAAGTCCTTGAAAGAATGGAATCAACTTGTTCAGTTCCTCGTCTTCATCATCATCATAAAATTGGTCAATTGGTATTCCATTTTCAGGCTGTAGCTCATAAGAATCTGGATTATCATCAACAAGCACTACACTTTTCATATCCCTCCCCGTTCTAGAAAGATCCTTCACATATCTCCCATTGATTAACCTACAGGAATTGCGATACAAACGATGGGAAATAAGATTCCTATTGTCCAGTTGATCAATAACAGCCGAAGCATACATCTTATTCCCAGCGGTAAACACGACAATCTCGAAATTTTCACTCAAGAATTTCAAGAATTCGTCCACAAATGGCCTTTTCAGGACATAGAATTCGACCTTTGTTTCATCATTGGGAGAAGTGACCACGAAATCATACTTTTCTGGAGGTGGGTACAACCTGGCATCAGTGGAGTGTACCAGTGTATGATCCAAATCAAGAAATACAGTTTTCATGTGGGGACAAGGCAGTGGGGGGAGGGTTATTTTGTCATTAAACCTCTTGGTGAGAGATTTCTTGTGGCTGTTGTAGTAAAGATTCATCCACTTCTTGAAGGATTTTCTGGGTTTTCTTTTTACTATTTTGGACACCATTATTTTCAAAAAAATGGAGAAACTTTTTGAAATTAGGCTTGGTTACAACAGCCGATTTTATTGAGCTGAGAATCTAATCTAATCTAATCGAATCGTCGGAAAGAAAGAAACAGAGCTGTAGAGAAGTTGCAGTTCAAATCATTTTTCTGCTTGGCGGGTTCCGTCCATCTTTTTTCGTTAACAGATTGTCTAATGGGCCGGGCCTAAATATTTTTTACCAAGAGGATTTGGGGGCTCATGGGCTTGGATGAAACCTAGTTTTTTCTTGGGCTCAATTGAATATGATTTATATAGGTCACCAGCCCAATCTATGTAACCACCACCCAATATGTATTTAAATCTGGACTTGACCTAATCTTGCTCAAATCCCCTCCCAGTTTTTAGTCATTCAAAATTTTCATAAAACAATTCTAAGAATAAGCTTCTAAATATTAAGTAACCATTTGATACAACCATCTACTAAGTCAATTTTGAGACCAATTTTCCCCCAAAATATTTAAATGAATCACTTAATAATTTTTTTTTTGAGAACCAACCAAGGATTTATAACATTATAAAGATTCAGAAAGTACAATGTTAAGAATTGAGCTAGGGAGTATAGAGAAAAAAGAAAAACAGCAAGCTTTGCTAAACAATGAGCAGCCTTATTATTCCCTATAAACATGTAAAATAATTTATTAATCTATCCAGAAAAGTTGAGCTCAATAGATCAAAATTCTCGATAGATAATTAACACTTAATTAATTGTGACTAATTATTAATTTGTTTTTATACTTTCGCTTTATATAATCTAATTAATTAATTAATTTATTTATTTGCTAATTAAATTGATCCTTTTATGTGAATAACTTGTGTTATATGTCGCAATTCTCTCCCTGATGAAGAAATCTAGGTTAACAAATCACTCAGTCGGAAAATTAAGCAACAGTATACTTAACGTAGGGGAAAATCAATTATTATTATTATTAATTGTTAAACCAGGTTCAATTAATTTGTATTATGGATCAATTTTTGGTCCTATGAATTTTGTCATTGTTATCATAAGAGAAAGTAAATACTAAATACTAGTATGTTCTAATTATGCATACCAATTGTAAGCAGTAGCGCAAACAACGGGCAATCTGGACATAATTATTTCCTTTGTCGTTTTACGTTGCTTTCATGACTGGGAAAGATTGCAAATTCCTTGCCATTTTGGGATGTATTGCTCAAAGACTTTTTGGGGATCGTCAATTCAAGTTTATACTTGTAGAATTCATGAACTACTATTAGTTTTTAATTTGAACAGACGACCTTATGGGTATAGATTCATTTAATTAATTAAGTGGATGGAATTTAAATCAATTAACTGTTTCATTTGAAGGTGATAATTATCAATCAATTAGCTTTTTTTTTTTTTTTTTTTTTTTTTTTATAACCCAGGTGTACAAGCTTACACTCGACTAATCCTGGACCCTCAGAACCCTTGCCCTAGAATCCTGAAGGATGTAAATCGCAGGATGTGCCTCCACCAATCAATTAGCTTATTTAAGGAGTTGATCTCTGTTCATTTGTGGTGGGTCTTGATCTTGAAGAAATGTGGTGGAGGAGTCCTTATTGATAACGACAATATGAATTTTTTTGGTAGAAAGTGCGAGCGAATATAAATGGGGTAAATAAGTCCAACAAAAAATTATGTTTTACTCAAAATTTTCTTATTGAGCCCTAAGGCCCTTGTCCAAATCTCAATTCATATATTGAGCTAGCCTAGACCTGAAATTAATCACGAAAGCCCTTTAGGCTAAGTTGGAATTTTTTTTTATTAATTACAACTCCGATGCTTATGATATCAAATCTATTGATAACGATCTGTCAAGCAAGATTAAAATATTTGAAATTACGTAAAATTAATAATTATAAGATGCAATGCAATGCTCTGGCAACCAATCATATGGCTCCAGATTTAAATTTGTGATATCATCTGGCCGGGTTTTCCTTTTCTGTTGAAGCATTAGATAGGATTAGTCATCAAAATCTATTAACAACAAACTATAAACAATTTGAATTCTTCATCAACCATCGCTATCTCTCATTCTTTTCTTTCTAGAACGGGAAATTTTATGGCATAAATTAAATATGTCCCACCTCAGCTACAATTACCTTTCTTACAAAACATAACTCAATATTTTAAGAATATTTTTTGAAATATAGAGTAAATTATTTAATCATATTATTTGAGGAGTGAGGACTTCAACTGAATTTTGTGGCTTTCATGTTATACACGTACGTGAACAAAGTGAAATGGACATTTTTGATATATTTAAGCAGGTCAGCTTATCATTGTGCACTTGCCACATGGTTTGTTTCTTGTATAATGCGTTAATAATTAATAATCTTCTGTACTATTTTGATTTGATACAGTTTAGTTTTTCATGAGACCTCAATCAAGCACCTCGATCAATTTGGTATAGTTTGTAAAATCTTCTCCCACATCGATCGAATGAGGAAGAAAATGTGAATAGTTTATTTATTTAAGTATGGCAATAAACAATTTAAGTATGGTAATAAGCAGTGGACAATTGACAATGTAAGGAGTTTTTTTTTTTTTTTTTTTTTTTTTTAAATTTGCTTATTTCTTATAAATATCGTAGTCATGAATCCGATAGTATTATTCACTTAGCTAGGCAGTATCGAATACTTACTGTTACGTAACATAGATTGAACTTGATAATAATGTCTCGATTATTTTTATTATGCCAATTACATTACATAGAATTTGAATATCAAATATCTTGGAATTAGAGTCTCATCAATTGACACTTATCTCACTCAAAGTTCCGGTTTCCGATTTTCTCTTACTTGCGGTTTCCGATTTTCTCTTACTTGTCGACATGAATATATATTTTAGAATTAGAGTCTCATTATAATGAAATGATCTGAAGTTTACTAACTTTTCTGTGAACTTTAACAATTGATCTAGCTAGTAACCTAAATTACAATGATAATGATAGTATCATATATGAAGAAATAAATATTCTATTTAGTTATTCCCCATAAATTATGAGGCAACATAAGTTTTTTTTTTTAACAATACATAATCTTATTTTAACTAGACAAATATTCTTCGCTACATAGTTGTACTTCTATTTTTGCTCGTGCAATTAAGTTAACTCGGTTTTACGTTACCTTAGCCAAGCCATCCATTTTTTGAGTGTAATTTATAGAAAATCTTGTATAATAATACGATGGCAGATTCGATCAAATCCAATCATTAAGTTTTCCATGTTTGCAGGTTCAATTAGCTTGTAATATTTGGTTTTAATTAATGTCATTAAAGATGCTGTAAATGTACTTAACATATGATATGTCCAACTGGGTTATAACATCCCCGTGAAGCAAAACATAATTTTGACGCAATAAATTACATCGTCGAATTAAGAAGCTAAAGTTCATGACAATACGACAAAATTAGTGTAGCTGCGGTGCAATTACTAAATAAATATTTTCAATTATCTGCACAATCAAAATGCTCTTTCAAATGACAAAAAAATATTCCAACGGCTCTAACTGATTATTGACCACACATATTTAATGGTGATGTTGAACTACGTAGCAAGTCTGAAAATGATAGTCAATTAGGTCGAGTATATTAATTTGAGGTCCGATCATATTTGAGTTAAGTTAGTGAAATGTGAATCGGGTTGAGTTTGAGCTATTTTATTCGGTCGAATTAGTTTATGAGTTGATTGTAAAGATTAGCTTAACGAGGTCCAATCCCAACGAAGCTCGAATTACAAAAATGCTTAAATAACTTAATATGTCATATAAGATGAATGTATATTTGAAAAGGTGATAAGAGTATATTCATCAGTGTATTTTTGCTCTTCCAAGAGCTAAAATTAAGATTATACATAACTAAACTAAAAAAATATTGTTCCAACAGTGGCTGGTATTTGTAATAATATGGACATCCACATAAGCAAATATATGTCCCAACCTTCTCTCCTGCCAAAATAGTTTATTAAATCGTTACTTAAAGCCATTTATTTCTTAAGAAAAAAAAATATTAGTTTATTATATTTAATAAAAAAAATTAAACGTGTATTTATTATTTATATTTTACGTGAAAATATAATAAAATATTATTTATAATGTAAGATGAATAAAATATAATAAATTCTGAAATCTTAGATGATGACTACATGAGAGAATAGCTCATCTAAAATTGAATATCTAAAACACTGTTCACCATGTATAATTTGATATAGATATCTATTTATAAATGACATTGTTGGAAATGCTCTATCAATACATATCTTGTTTTAGAATAAGTAATCATTAAATATTACTAAATGCAATCATAATATATATTTAAGAGTGGAGTTAGAATTTAGTGTGATTTGACATGATATTAGTATATAATAGGAACTGACCTAACCAAAATTTTATGATCAAATTTGAATTTATGGTCATCAAACTAGCTCGATGTTATTTTGAACTTGAGCTAATTACTTGATTAAGGCCGGCCCTAAGTGTGAATAACTTAAACGATTGTCAATAAATTTTATGTACCAATAAACTAAGATAATTTTTCTTCATCGATTGCCTATTATGACTAGGCATCAGACACCTGTACAGCTAGTTTAGAGTAATCAGATCATATTGTTAATTTTGATTTAATTAATTTTGATTCGTGTAAACTTGGGTAGTGTGTTTACCCAAAGATTCCTATGAGCTTTAATCCTAAACACGTTACTTACTAATTACTATACTTTATTGTGACAATCACATGTGGATAAGATGGAATATTCTTGCCATATCAATCTAAACTTTTATGTATTCATACCTTAATCCACACCAAGGGTTAAGTATTTAACGTGGTTAAAGTCAATTTCTACTGTGTTTAGTCCCTATAATTAATTTCTCGAAAGAAAAAAAAGTCCCTATAATTAATTAATTAGTTCAAACTATATACAGAGTCGGAAAAAATTGGATTTTGATTTTAAGAGGATCGATAGTAGTTATATATACCATTCTTTTTGTATACAAGAAAAACAAAAATGAGGCAAATCAAAATGGAATTCCCTTTTGTTTTTAGTAATGTTATTGAAGTTTAATTTTATATAAAAAAAGTAAGGAAACTAAAAGAATTCACGCATCGAATATATTTATATATAACTGTATATAAACTAACTAACAACATTACATTATAGGGATTTTTGCACATCACCCTCCAGTTTTTTTCAATTTTTGCACTTTCCCCCCCGAAACACATTAAATGTGACCATGCCCCCTGCTTTTATGTATTTTGTGCACTTACCCCCCCCCGAAATGTCTTAAATGTGACAATGCCCCCTACTTTTATGTATGTTTGTGCACTTACCCCCCCCCCCCGAAACGTCTTAAATGTGACTGTGCCCCTTGCTTGTATGTATGTTTGTGCACTTGCCCTCCCACCCCCTCATACCAAATTTCGGCCAGATTTTTCGCCGGAATTAAAGCACTTGCAAAGCACACAAAAATTTAAGAGGGCAAAAGGGTAAAATTATCCTTATTTCCCACAAAACCTAAACATCAGTTAAAAACGTGAATTGAAATTGAGAAAAAAAATTACGGTTTATCTCAGTTAGGCTCAATTTCTCATCCATTTACTGAAATTGAGTGAATCATGAACAATTTTACAAATTCATATCGTCTCTCTCTCATGCAAAACTCATGATTTAGAGAAATCAATATCAACATTTCTTGTTGCTTTCTTATTCATTTTTTTATGGAGACTCCTTCATTACATAAACCGAGAAATCAAGTCACCTAGGAATTGGAACTGGATATGGAACGTTGCCGCACCGCTGGTAATATTACCCTTTTGCCCTCTTAAATTTTGTGTGCATTGCAGGTATTTTAGTTCCGGTGGAAAATCTGATCGGAATTTGGTATGGGGGGGTGGGGGGGATAAGTGCACAAATATACATAAAAACAGGGGGCACAATCACATTTAAGATGTTTCGGGGGGTAAGTGCACAATCATACATAAAAGTAGGGGGCACAGTCACATTTAAGATGTTTCGGGGGGGTAAGTGCACAAAATACATAAAAGCAGGGGGCATGGTCACATTTAATGTGTTTCGGGGGGGAAAGTGTAAAAATTGAAAAAAATTGGGGGGTGACGTTCAAAAATCCCTACATTATATATAATGACTAATAAATATCCAAATATGGACGTCACTCACATGTATAATAAAATGTACTGTATTAAAAAATGTACTGTATTAAAAAATGGGATGTATAAAATTCCGTAAAGCCCAGCTGTGACCTGTGAGTACTGTTGGACAGTATCCAAATTCCAAACCAGACAAAAATTTAATCATAAAATAAATCAAAAAATTCTGTGAATTAAATCACTATCCAACACCCAGCAAAGCATATAACAGAAACCTAAATCTAATAACACCCTGGATCATTCAAACTACAACATGCTATGTAGTATCTACACATCATAAATAATCACAAAACTACAAAAAATAAAAATAAAATAAACAATTAGTAAATGTGTTCTGTCTTTTTCTTAATTTCATTACCTTAATTATTTTTTTAGGAAATGAACAAATAATTAAGATGCAAACTAAAAACTGGGTGATGGGTTTAACAAGAATTATTACATTACATAAGATCTACAAAAGGGATTCAATTAAATAAATAAAGATTTAATTTAATTTCCCATGACATGACATATTAATTAATTTTATGTTTCATCAATTCATATTCCAATCTGAAATTGAAAGTCACGTTTCAAGAAATCCAGTCATTCTAAGAATTGAATTCCGAACTTCACTCAAATCTCTTCCCTTAAGCGTTCTACCGTTCCCTGTGCAAACGGAAAAAGCCATCATCTTTCCAGCCACGCGCCGCCCTATGATGATATGCGGCGGCACTATTTCATTGTCGCCGCCGTCCAAATCCGTGTCAACGTACCGGAATAAATTTCCCCGGCTCAAATTTTGCGGGATATTCACCGGAACTGAACTCTTCTTCGAACCAACCGTCTTTAGCTTTTTCCTTTTCCCATTGTTGTAATTTCTTGACTCCTCTTCATTATTAGTTTCTTCATCGAACTCAAAATTTTCTTGAAATATAATTTCTGATTCTTGAAATTCTTCCGCCATGGATGAAATTGTAATTAAAGTGAGATGTTCTTTTTCTTTTTCTAATATTTCTGAATCGAATTAAAGGAGTTGAAGAAAAATATGAATTGAAGTTGGGCATTTATAGGGGAGAATGAAATGAATGATTGGGGATTGAGAAAGATGAAATCGTAGTGAGTACACTTTAATCCATTGCTGGCGTCACTGTAAAGTGCGGTCCCCACTTTTCTATCTATCTAAAAGTTAGTAAATAATAGTAAATATTTTTATATTTTATTTAATGAGATTTCTTTATGTTCTTTGAAAGTTATTCGAGAATAGAAATTAAATTTGACAGAAAGGAGAATCCGACGCTGTTACTTGTGGCCTACGGCTTTTGTTGTGGTTATGACTGCATTATTTTAGCTTAGGGTAATCGATTTGATTTTATTATGTAATTAATGATTTGACTAATTATGCCTTGGGATTTTAATTAATGGTTTTTGTCTTTTATTCCTTGCGTATTTCGTACTAAAAAACAGTATTAATACGTGAGCCTAAATTTTCGGGTTTGCTCAAGTCTTAAAGATAGAGAAATAATCTCTATTTGATTTTGTGTATAATGGGAAAATATGTCTGGACTTGCTTTTCCTTGGACCTTTTGAAAGAATTTATTTTCTTCTTAATAGAAAATTTTAATAACTTGCTCTCAGAAATCTCTATCAACCAATGCACAAACCAACTATTTTAATTTTGTTTAAGATATCATTAAAATGCTATATTAATTCAGACACGTTGTACTCTTTTCAAGATGAAAATCCGGTGATTTCTGTGATGCAAATAGCCAGTCCTTTCTTTTCTGTCACATTAAATGATTTTCTCTTTTCAAATGATATATTAATCTTGCGAATTAAACACCTTAATTAATTGCTTTGTCTCTTTAATTTATGATTTAAAATCATACATTTAAAACTTCAACCCAAAAGGATACCCTTCTTGGGCTAGTAAGTTCGCTGTTGAATTCAATTATTTTTTTAAGAGTGTAATGATAAAAATACGGAGTAAAATTAGAAAAAAAAAAAAAAAAAAAAGACCGAATGATATTAACTTTAATTTAATTTCATGTTCCTATTTTGATATCCTTTTTTATCCTCTCAAAACAATGCATTTGTTTATATTTCCATACAAATTATGTTAGAATTCACCACGTACATAGATTGGGCTAAATCCACTTATATGACTTTGATTTAACTTAACTTTAAAAATTAGCTTATAAGGTGAGGATTGTCCAAAAACTTATAAGGTGGACTTAACTACTGTTTTCAATCAATGTGAAACATTTAGTCTCAATAAATTAATCATAGTTACCGCTAAATCGAAATATTTTACAAGTAAAAATATAAAATCAATTACAAATCTGTTTTGAACTTTCAACAAAAAATCAGGAAACAAATTGCAAGAAAATAATTGGATGAATGAAATAACAATAACAAAATAAATATCAAGATCTGAGTGTCTGGTGAAATTGAAAAATCAGAAGTATTAATAATTTGGGGACAATTTTGGCTCTATAAATATGAGCAAAATGCAAAAATAACTCTTTTATTATTTTCTATTGGCAAACATTTCATATATTATTTTTATTAGGACAAAACTTCGTATATTAATATTTTATTAACAAACAAAAATAAAAACTTACTATTATAGTATTATTTTATTAGCTAGCAACACTAATTTGAAAATTAAGAGTCGAGTTATAGTCAATTATTTGAGTTTAAGGGTCTATTGCAAGGGGGTAATGATTATTCTAGTTTTAATATTTTATTACAAAGAAATAACACATAGAGGTATATTTGTCCCTCCTCATGTAAACTATACTCAGCACTTTGAGCGAGAAAAACATATTGTGGCCTCATGGGGGTAAATTTCTTTGAAATTGCTAATAAAAATAATTTTATTAATTAAGAATAATACAGAGAGTATTTTTGCATGTTACTCACATAAATATATCTGTACAAAAATTTGTGAGCACCGATAAAAATAAAATCGCCAATATTTGCCCTGGTTATATAATACGCGTGGAAGTGAATTGAAGATGAATACTACACCCATACGATTATAATTGGTGCTGATAAGGGGCCTATTGTCTATGAATTAAAATATTGAAAGAATTGAATATGGTTTTACGAAATTCGAATTTATTAGGTGAGGGTAGATAAGTATAGATGAAATAGTATGTAAAATAATATAATATTCCAAGGTTTTATAACTGAAACCTCATGCCTCTTTCTTGTTCTTATATTTCAGAAAATATAACTAGATGAACTTATCTCCAATTATATAGTGTCCATTAGGAATATAACCAAGTGAAGTCGGACAGAATAGTGAATATTATGTAGGCAAGTTCGTTCAGATAAATTTGTTACAAGAACACGAGAAATAGCACACATGAACCTTTGAGAGAATAAATCTCTTTCTTTTTCAAAAATTCATAATCATCAATATCTGAAAATAGTGAAGATTGCAACTTCTTTTATCAATGTTTTAAGAACCAGACCGGACAGTGAACTGGTGAGCCGACTGACCATTGATTTTATTGGTCGAACCGATCGGACCGGATGACGTCATAATAATGTAATAAATATATTTTAAATGAGTTAATTATCTAATTTATAAATAAATTTGGCTACAAGTTTCTATAATTTATAAATTTTGTACTAAAAGTTTAACAAAAATGATATGCTCAAATGGTAAGGAAATTATGTTTCATGTAAGAGGTTAGGGGTTCAAATCCTATCATTTACAAGAATTTTTAATTTATTTTTAACATTAAAAAAAAAAGGAAATTCAGAATTGGGTTGAACCGGTCCAGACTGGTTTTTGAGTCAGACGGTTTTAGGGGGTAAACCGGACTGGAGCAACCTTCGGTTCGCTGTCTAACCAATCGGACAGGCCTGTCCGGTCCTGTTTTAACAACATTGTCTGTTTTTACTCACAGAAGGAAAGTTATGACACAATGCTACACCAAAAAATTGTAACTTTTCAAAATTATCCCCAATTACACTTGAAAGTGCTTTAACCGTGAGTGTTATTTTGTAAATCTGTGCTCAAAGAAAAATTGGAAAACTGCCACTTTCAATTTCAACTCTACAATTATCCATTTTCATTTATATTGCATTATAAAAAAAATGTCATCCACTTCCATAATCTTAGGACTGATAATCCTACTGTTGTAGTGATCCGATCATCCTTTCTAGCATTAGTCTCTATTATGAATTTCTTATGTATTTTTTTCTCTTGGCAAATTTGCAGGTGACTTTGAGACAGAGGATATTATCCCTATTTTTGTGGCCTTCTTTCCTATGTCTTCCTCTCCTCGAGATTAATTATTGCTTATACATCTAATTTATTTTTTTTCTCTAGAGGTATGACTAGCTTTAGATGCAACTTTACTTGAATAAAATTACTTTAAATGTATTTATTTTTTGTTGGGTTGTAAGATCGTGTAATTTTTGGTGTACTGCAATAAATTATTATTAATTAGGTCCTTTATTTTATGTTACACAATTTCTTAGTAGAATTATATATATCTTTAACCACTCGTCATAATTATATAAAAATTATGCACGCGGGGACGCGTGCGCCAATTGCTAGTAACTAACTAATAAAAAGATAGATTGTCATGGATGCTTCTACATCACCGATGGTAAAGTGAATGAGATATATTATCAAATGAAGGGTTGAAATGGTCATTTTATCGCATCAAAATGAAATTCTAGGTGCAATTTAAACGCATATACAACTACACCTCATAAATCAAGGATAGAGACGTACGCGGCTCGTTATCTTTTTTTTTTTTTTTAATGTGGTAATATGTTTATTTTAGACAACATAAAATTCAATTGCCCAATAGACATTTTAATAAGGGGTAATATTATAATTGTACACACA
This sequence comes from Penstemon barbatus, assembly GCA_003313485.2. Taxonomy (NCBI): domain Eukaryota; kingdom Viridiplantae; phylum Streptophyta; class Magnoliopsida; order Lamiales; family Plantaginaceae; genus Penstemon; species Penstemon barbatus. The sequence goes on from CM064877.1 coordinate 1,292,962, forward strand.
CACATATATATATATATATATATATATATATATATATATATATATATATATATATATATATTCTTCGAAAATCGTGAAGTCTGATTATTTTAGGTATTTTTTCGCATTTTTCCTTTTATCAAGCGCTTTTATGTTAAAAAAAAAAGGAATTAGTGAACTGAATTTCTAACCTTTACACTATATCATCAGATAAAAGTTGTCATTTTCACTGGAGGGAGTCTATTTGATGAATGCACGTGTGGTGTGGTGTGGTGGGGTGGTGTGGTGTGGTGTGCCATGAAAAATAAGAAGAAAACTATTACCTAGTTCCGTTTGCGACTATATAAATTATTGTTGAAACACTACCTAAATTTAGGTATAACAAAACAACCAATTTTTCTAATAAAAGACTTGTGCCATGTTTTAGATCATGGGTTCGTATTCTTTTTACATACATTTATTGTGCTATATCATCGCGATTATTCTCAATTCTTTTTCTTTTGATCTATGTTTTATTAAATCAGAAAGTCTAGTAGAATGTATAGTCTAAATTCTAATTATAGTAGTTACATGTACAAAATATCATTGTTAATTGATTCGTATATATTCTGTTGGACTCTTAATAAAGGTAAAGCATGGGACTTGTATTGATTTTAGTTTGAGATTCGACTTCTCATCCATGTAGTTCATGATATTTTATTCACGTACAATTTCTTATTTTATATCCATATATATATTTTGTTCTTTATTTTAAATTGAAAATTAGTAGTTTGAATTTTAATTTATATGACATTTATAAAATGACAAGGTGATAAAATTTAATTTACATTTTCAATTTCATCATAACAACAACAAAAAACAGTTCAAAATGGTTGTGGAATATTTCGAAAGCCATATGTAATAAACCAAAAATATCTTATAAAGCTTCAAAAATTTGTATATGCTTTTGAATATTATGCCAAGATAATATATTAGCATAATTTCCGTCTGTCATTGGTTAATAATCAAATTTTTAAATAATTAACACGCTTATGAATTGTGCTAGCTTGTGCTTTTCCCTAGGAAAAATTTCTTCTTTCCTGACTTTTTGCATTTCAGAAACGCAATATATACTTGCTAAAATAAGACCAAATTCACAAAAATGAAGAATAGCAGTTATGAAGGAGTTGACAAAATCCTCCCTCCGATTTATTTTAATTGACACATTTGGATTTTCATTGCAATTTTTTTCAATTTTGCCCTTCTCTTACATCTAGGTTGAGAAGCTCAAGAGTCTTCAATAAAATATATTAGTGGACCTCGAATAACATGATAGACTAATAGTTATATACTTATATATCATATAAACTTATTTTATAAAAAACTTTAAATTTTTTAATTTTTTTTACGGTGAATACACTACATCAATCACAATATTGAATTTAATTTATTGATATCAAAATGCAAAGATAAAATAATTATAAAAATTAATATTAATTTAATTGTTTGTTATTATAACTCATTTTTTAGTATAAAATAATTTAGTTTAGTTTAATTTATCAACCAGATTCAAACTTCGAGTAAAGCACAAGCGTAAAGCTATAGTCTGGCTAATGATTAAATATCAGCCATAGATTAGAAGTGACCGCGCAGCTCGGCGTATTGGACGGCTCCTGCTGCGCCTTTAAAGAAAACACATTTCCAGAGGCCCACCTAATTATTTACACGCACGTTCCCTGTATTAATGACGACAGTCGATTCATAAATTGACACGTGTGAGATCACTTGCAGCCCTAAAAAACAAAAGAGAGGAATCTGAATCATCCTATTACTTCATACCACGTGGCAGAGTTTTTTCGTGTACTCCATCACATATATTATTGTGGGATAGTCAGGTCTCCTCTCGGGAAGCAATCACAAAAGATGATCCCCACGCTTTTGTCTTTTTTCTTTTGTTCTTTATAAATATGGAAAATTCTAAGGTGCCGCTACGTCACATGCCGCTAATTATAACCAATAAGAATATGACACATCATTAATTAGTAACCTGCTCAACAAGTTGCCAACAGGTCATAATAATTTTACCACAATAAGTGGTACTATACCACAATAAATGATAGTATACTATATATGTACTCACATCGAATAGTAAATTATTTTCAAATAAATTATTATGGAAATAAATAAATGAATATTACAATAATATTTTAAAATAAATACTATGTAATATTTTTTTTGAATAATTTTACATTAATTAAGGAAAAATTAAATAATACACATGTGAGTTATAAATACTACGTAATGTGGAATAAATACTACATGATGTGGGTTAATACTGTGTAATGTGAGTCGGTACTGTCACATGTGAGTTATACCGTAGAATGTGATCCACATTGCGTGGTAATACAACATAATGTGGAATAAATACTACATGATGTGGGACATACTAGACATATGTGGTTATTACTGTGTAATGTGAGCCCGTACTATCACATGTGAGTTATACCATATAATGTGATCCACATTGCATGGTAATACCACCTAATGTGGAATAAATACTACACGGTGTGGATTATACTAGTTATACCATCTAATGTGATCCACATTTCATGGTAATACCACCTAATGTGGAATAAATACTACAGGGTGTGGATTATACTAGTTATACCATCTAATGTGATCCACATTTCATGGTAATACCACCTAATGTGGAATAAATACTACACGGTGTGGATTATACTAGTTATACCATCTAATGTGATCCACATTTCATGGTAATACCACCTAATGTGGAATAAATACTACAGGGTGTGGATTATACTAGTTATACCATCTAATGTGATCCACATTTCATGGTAATACCACCTAATGTGGAATAAATACTACAGGGTGTGGATTATACTAGTTATACCATCTAATGTGATCCACATTTCATGGTAATACCACCTAATGTGAAATAAATACTACAGGGTGTGGATTATACTAGTTATACCATCTAATGTGATCCACATTTCATGGTAATACCACCTAATGTGGAATAAATACTACAGGGTGTGGATTATACTAGTTATACCATCTAATGTGATCCACATTTCATGGTAATACCACCTAATGTGGAATAAATACTACACGGTGTGGATTATACTAGTTATACCATCTAATGTGATCCACATTTCATGGTAATACCACCTAATGTGGAATAAATACTACACGGTGTGGATTATACTAGTTATACCATCTAATGTGATCCACATTTCATGGTAATACCACCTAATGTGAAATAAATACTACAGGGTGTGGATTATACTAGTTATACCATCTAATGTGATCCACATTTCATGGTAATACCACCTAATGTGGAATAAATACTACAGGGTGTGGATTATACTAGTTATACCATCTAATGTGATCCACATTTCATGGTAATACCACCTAATGTGGAATAAATACTACAGGGTGTGGATTATACTAGTTATACCATCTAATGTGATCCACATTTCATGGTAATACCACCTAATGTGGAATAAATACTACACGGTGTGGATTATACTAGTTATACCATCTAATGTGATCCACATTTCATGGTAATACCACCTAATGTGGAATAAATACTACACGGTGTGGATTATACTAGTTATACCATCTAATGTGATCCACATTTCATGGTAATACCACCTAATGTGGAATAAATACTACACGGTGTGGATTATACTAGTTATACCATCTAATGTGATCCACATTTCATGGTAATACCACCTAATGTGGAATAAATACTACACGGTGTGGATTATGATAATTTAGGTATACATTACCTTAAGCCAATTAACGATTTGAATTACGATTAACCTAATTATACATTATCTTAATATAAACAATATTGAGAATTGTTAATTAGTCGAGCCAATTATCGATTTAGATTTCGATTAACGTAATTATACATTATCCTAAGATTAACAATGTTGAATTTGATTAATAAGTCGAGCTAATTATCGATTTGAATTATAATTAACCTAATTATACATGACCCTAAGATTAATAATGACGACTTTGATCCCTTAACCTAACTTACCAAACAACTATTATTAAATTTTGATTTTTGAAATTTTCCACCCCAAAATAGGGTAAATAAGAAATTATAATCCTCAAAACTAAAGAATAACACCTAGCACCCTTGAATTTTTAGAAAAAAAACAAAGAATTTGTACCCTCCTAGAAAACCTAATAGGTGAACTCTATGACTACATTCAACGTCATTAGTAATCTAAGTAATCCTTCTAATGATTAATATTAATAAGCTTAAAAAATTCTTCTAAATACTTGAACCAAAAATATAAAAATATGACAAATGATCACAACTTGAAAATAGAATCACGTAAAAATGTGTGTAAGAACATTTCTTTTATTTATAAATCCAGATTATAACATTCAATAACGATTATGATTATCTAAAAAAAGTTAATTATATTGATGAAGTTTAAGTTTTGAGACAAAGTCGAGTTCTCAAGATCAAGAGGTCTTAGGTTCATTTCTCACTTTAGAAGTAGTATATGTAATTTATTTATTTGTATACTTTTTTTTATTTATTGTTTTGAAAAATTCCACACGAATTAAAGAATGTAAAATAATAATTTTTTAGGTAAAAATTCATGGTAATACCACCTAATGTGGAATAAATACTACACGGTGTGGATTATACTAGTTATACCATAGAATGTAATACATAATACGTGGTAATATCATCTAATGTGGAATAAATACTACATTATGTGGGGGTTATACTAGATATATAGGGTTAGTACTATGCAATGTGAGTCCGTACTATCACATGTGAGTTATACCATATAATGTGATCCACATTGCATGGTAATACCACTTAATGTGGAATAAATACTACACGGTGTGGATTATACTAGTTATACCATATAATGTGATGCACATTGTTTGGTAATACTACCTAATGTGGAATAAATATTATATGATGTGGGGTTATACTAAACATATGGAGTTAATACTATGCAATGTGAGTCCGTACTATCAAATGTGAGTTTTGCGTGGTAATACCGCCGAATATGGAATAAATACTACAGATGTGGGGTCATACTATGTAATGTGAACACTTATTGTCACGTATGAGTTATACTATTAAATGTGATACACATAGCGTGGTAAAACCACCTAATGTGGAATAAATACTACATGATATGGGTCACACGAAATATATAAGGTTAATTTTATGCAATATAAGCAATATGATACATATTGCGTGATAATATCACATAATGTTTAATAAATACTACTTGATGATGTAATATGAACTCATACTGTCACATATGAGTTATAGTGTTGACATCACTTAAGTAGTCGAGCCAATTATTGATTTGAATTATGATAATCTAAGTATACATTACCTTAAGCCAATTAACGATTTGAATTACGATTAACCTAAGAATTAGCTTGAATTTCCAGCAGCTATTTCGCTGGGGCGGAGATTTCTTGCGCTGGGGCGGAGAAATATGGAAGAGTTAGCTTAAATTTCCAGCAGCTATTTCGCTGGGGCGGGGATTTCTTTCGCTGGGGCGGAGAAATATGGAAGAATTAGCTTAAATTTCCAGCAGCTATTTCGCTGGGGCGGAGATTTCTTTCGCTGGGGCGGAGAAATATGGAAGAATTAGCTTAAATTTCCAGCAGCTATTTCGCTGGGGCGGAGAATTTTTTTTTTTTTAGACGAGAATTGATGCCCATTCAAGAATTACTAATTTAATTCGTGAATCGACTCTAAAAAGTAAAATATGCAATATTGTGTTTGCAGGTTTGTGGATCACAAGAATTTAGCTCAGCGAGGTGGATATAGTTGGGGTTTCTTTTTTTATAGGAGAATAAATAAAAACACTACCGATTAGCTTTGAAATTAGCATATATTGATTAGTAAATTTTAGCATATACTAATACTCGTACAAATTTAATTGCAAACCACTTTTGAAGCTGTTTTTTCAACCGAACATCTGTTGCTGCAATTTGAGTATATTTCATTGAAAGTCGTTTGAATGATTAAGGTTGTCAAGATTTGCAGTACTTTCTTGCTTGAAAAATAAAGAACACTGAAAAGCTTGTTTTTATATTTGATCAGATTAAGGGGCCCTTTTTGTGAAAAATAACATCATAAATGCCTCCATCTTTCACAATTTTTAGATGAGAAATGATACAATAAAAAAGATTAGTTGTACCTCATAATTTCTGAAGGGCACAAACAGAGCCTTGTAAAATCGATATAAGCACACCATGAAGTATATGGGCCATATAAGCACACCAATTTAAGAAATCTGAATTTGGCTCCAAATGAAGTTAACTTGTACGCTTTATAAAATGAAATGAAAATACTCCAATGACATGAAGTATTTATTTATTTAATCACATTTCTTTTCTTTTTCAGCACCACAGGTCATTGACAACATAGCTAAATCACACCATGGCACGTAATATTTGATCGCAGCAATATACTCACACAATACTAGTATAGCTAAATCAAAAGCTTGGACCACATCCACCAAAAAGAAAGTAATATATGTCTCTCTATTCCATTCCATTTCTGTCCTGTTGATACCCAAGAATCCTAAACTAAACAGAATTGCAATGATATCAGATCAAAAGGACTAAACTTTAGGTACCATAAATCAAAATTTAGGAGCAAAATATGTCTACAAAAGGACTAAGCTTTAACTACCAGAATAAAAGGCAAAAAAACATCTCATAAATCCATGGAAACAAAAAGAATTCCTCCACATTAAAATGCGATTAATGAAGGACAACCCCAACTGTTTCTCCTCACAGATATCAAATCATTCACCCCTTCTCCTTTCTTCCAATTTATGGTACATCTCATCAACTATCTATAAGAAGCTCACATTTTAATCTACAAAACAACAAGACAAAAGAAAAAATTGTATGAGTATCACCATTAAAGACCTTAAAGAAAACTATCATTCATATATATAAAATAAAACACAAAATAGTATTAGCCATTTGTCCTGTTTATTAGGTATTAGCAAATATAGAAGTTTCGAACTTTCAAATCTTCTACAAGCAGCAAAAGATTGTAAGATGCCGAATTGCCTCTTCATTGTTATCCTGATCCTTGATCACAATGCAGTTGTCTTGGGTTTATCTTACCAACTATTTTATCAGCCATCATTAATTATGGATTGCTTAAAATGTCATATTTATCTTCCTTGTAGAGAGAACTGGGTAGGACTAGAATGAGCATTAATGTTTTCTGCCATACGTTAAGCACTGTCCAAGACTTGATAGGGCTTCTTTTTTAACCGGGACAGCTACGGGAAAATGAATTTTGGTTATTAATGAGTTAGGTCAGGTCAGAATATGTTGGGTGTTTTTATTCAGACAAACCAATAGGAGTACATAATCTTTTCTTTTCCCTTTCTTATTCTTTTTCTTACCCCTCCAAGTTGTAATTTACATCCTATTACCATAAAAGTTGCAACAGTATGTGAAATTTTGTTCAATTTTTTTATATAGAAATTGAATCCGCAGATGTACAGGTCTTGTCTGGTCTTGCAAAAAGATGGTTTCAGGAATTAAAGGATGACAGGGAAGAACCTATACAAGCACGTTTTGTCTTCAAGGTCAATTTGAACAGCACCCTAAACCAGATATCCTGCAACTTGTGCCCATCTTGCAATCCCATAGATGACGGGTTCATTTTCTGTCGGGTATCTTCATATCTTTCATTGACAGAAGTTCGTTGCATGAGCACTAGGACTTCTGGTTTTTCAGCAAATTATTTTCCCCCTAGGTTGCTCAAATCATGTATGCAATTTCAGCTTTTAGTTATGAATGTGGTCATAAATATATATGCTTTAAATGTCAGTGTGCAGTTATGCATGTTCTTGCAATGACTTCAACTATTTTTCTATTTAATTTATATAAGCATCTGAAGGGTTTCAGGAATTAAAGGATGACAGGGAAGAACCTATACAAGCACGTTTTGTCTTCAAGGTCAATTTGAACAGCACCCTAAACCAGATATCCTGCAACTTGTGCCCATCTTGCAATCCCATAGATGACGGGTTCATTTTCTGTCGGGTATCTTCATATCTTTCATTGACAGAAGTTCGTTGCATGAGCACTAGGACTTCTGGTTTTTCAGCAAATTATTTTCCCCCTAGGTTGCTCAAATCATGTATGCAATTTCTTCTTTTAGTTATGAATGTGGTCATAAATATATATGCTTTAAATGTCAGTGTGCAGTTATGCATGTTCTTGCAATGACTTCAACTATTTTTCTATTTAAACTTCAACTATTTTTCTATTTAATTTATATAAGCATCTGAAGTTAACCCAGTATATTGACATAAGCTGCTTATGATGATCAAGAGAACTTCTTCATTTTTGTTTTCCCCTTACATATTGACATAGTATTCAGAGATATTTGTAGAATATTATGTACTCCTATGTATTGAGACTATAAACACTAAAAGATCAATCAGAAATTGTAAACTACTGTAGAAGAATTAAAGGATAATAAGCAACAAAAACACGAAAATTAGTACACGCAGGCCTAACAATAGTTCAAGTTCAGGATGCCCAATATTAAAATTAATACACCTAAATAATCAAGTTAAGAAAACAAATGCCACATCCATCTCTTAAATAAACAAGTCCAAAAAAAAAACATAATCACTCGTACCTGTAGTTCCCCAGCTGCAGAATGTTCTATAACAATGATTTATAGAATCTGAAAAACAAAAAAAAAAGTGAATAATGTTAATAATTCTGGGGTTTGGGGTTTACAAAACAACACACAGAAAAAATAACAATTTAAGATCGATTTGAAGTGATTAACACAAATAATGTTGTGTTCAGAGATTCAGAACCAACACGGAAGCGATTTTTGGGGATTCTTGGGGAGACGGAGTCGATGGCAGCGGTTGAGCAGCCCAAATTTCTTCTGATGGGCGAACGCGAACAGGAGGGTTACGGGATTTTTGGGGAGAATAGAAAGAAGGGGAAGGAATCACGAGGTAGAGGAGGACTTCAGCAAAAAAGAAGGATTTTGTCTGCGGATTATTCTGAATGCAAGATGTATGTATGTTGTCGATGGTGAAAGAAAGAAACGGGAAAGAATTGTTTGGGGGAGAAAAGAAAGAAAGGGGAAAAATTAATAAAATTAGATTAACCGGTCCAACATGTAACCTTTTGTAATTTTATTTTTCATATTTTTAATAAGTTGAATTTTGTGTGGTATTGATCACATAAATAAAATCTAACGATTCAAATTAAATTTACGGCACGTGACGTAGCGGTACCCTAGAATCCCCCTATAAATATAATTTACACAGATTTTTATAATTTTAATATTTCACAGAAATTATTAAGGCTATCATACTTGTCTGATCATAGATTGTTGCCATTGGAGTTTTTTTATTTCTTAATTTGCCCCTTCTAATTAAAAGTCGTAAGAACTTATTATATCTCAGTTTTCAAAATATCCCATATTATTTATTTAACAACTCACTCTTCTATCTTCTATTAAAATATCCTTAATTACTATTTTCTTTCCCTATAAATCTTTAATATGAAAATGATTAAAGTTGAATTTTCATTTTGCATATTTAATCTGAATATAGCCCACTGGTTGAACCAAAAGTTAAATTCAATATTTGCTTTTCCTCTGTACGCAAATATAGAATCATCTTATGTAATGAGAAAGTTTGAAAATTTTGAAACAAATAAAGGAGAGATAAGAACTCATAATTAATTTAATGTGAAAATTGATTCTGATTTTTAAGTTCGAATTAAAAAAAAAAACACAGGAGTTATAAATATTAATGAGTGATTTAAAATAAATAGTAGCTATATTAAGGGCTTTTGGTACTTTGCACCCTGAAATAATAGAGTTTTGACACATTGCATCCTAACTTAAAACTTTTGACACTTTACACCCTGTAAATATAATTTAGTTGGTACTTTGCACCATAATGTGTGTTTTGAAGAAAAAATTCATTAGATATAATAGTCATTTTCGAATATTTTTGGCCCATATCACCATAAAAATATAGAATTTGACACTTTGCATCCTGATAATATAATATGCTGGCATTTTGCACCAAACAAATATTTGGCATTTTTAACATCGGCTTAATATGATAATCTAAATAATGTAAATATCATGCTAGATTTGTAAATTTGTATTTTAGATATAAAGTAAATAATTTAGAGGATACTTGAAAATAAAATGAAGATGATATCTTTTTTTTTTTAATCCAAATTTAATTGAGAGAAAATGTTAAAATAAGTTATTATAGAGTAAAATAAATTAAGAATAATATGTTTATGATTGTTGTGCATAGAAATGACCATTTTATCTCTACATCGACTACAATTAAAAGTTTTATTTTTAAGAAAAACACATTAGGGTGCAAATTGTCATACAAACTATATTCTTAGGGTGCAGAGTGCCAAAAAAATTAAATCGGGTTGAAAAGCGCCAATATTTTCTAATATTAGGGTGCAAAATGCCAATAATCTATATTTTAAGGTTGCGGAATCTATATTTTCAAGGTGCAAAGTGCCAAAAAAAATTCGAAAAGGTCTATTCTACCCTTCTACCAATGAATTTTCTCATCAAATCACACACTAAGGTGAAAAGTGCCAAAATTCTATAATTTGAGGGTGTAAAATGCCAAAAACCCCTATAACAATCACTCCCTCCGGTTCATGTTTCATAAGGATTTGTTACGCGCGATATGCCGACGACTTACTACTGGGAATCGTGGGTGCCGTAGAGCTTCTCATAGAAATACAAAAACGTATCAACTACTTCCTACAATCCGGCCTGAACCTTTGGGTAGACTCTGCAGGATCAACAACAATAGCTGCACGGAGTACGGTAGAAAAACGAATTTTCTGGGTGTAGGATCGATCCCTTCTAGTAGCCTAGGGCTTCCCCTAATTCTAGTTAGTGACTTCGCTCCCCCAGGACCAAAAGAGTCTTTCACATTCTTACTTTTCACACAAATTAAGAAACCTCATAATTATATAGTTTTTGACGATAAAATGTCTCAAATACCCTTTATAATGATGACTAGTTTTTAATTTTTTATTAGTGAGTGGTGAGCATTGAGTTTCCCAACTCTAATGAGAGAAATCGACAAATTTGAAAAAAAAAATACTTTGAAAACTCAAACATGCCAATTAATTTGAAACAAAAAAAGTTAACACATATACCAATTAATATGAACCGAAGGAAGTAATATGAAACGGAGTGAGTATCAATTTGGCTATAAAAAATCTTGCCCCCAATTAATAAATGTGGAGGCATATATGAAGACTTCATAATCTCACACATGGAGGGACATCCATTCCATACAAGGAAAGAGTTTAGCACTCAATGGGTATAAGTTGACGTACACATTTTGCTTTTTTAAGAAAAATGACTTCGCACAAAAGGCCAATTGGTAGGGTCATTATCTTTCTTGTAATTTTCCTTTTCCTATGCATGCACCCGTATTTTGGTTTTAACCCACTATAAACATATATAATGAAACTAAACTTATCATGAACTTTTTCATTTTATATATATTGATAATTACTACTTAAAGCGGTTTACATAATCTATGCATGCTTCCTTAGCTATTAGTCTATTTCGATTCAAACTCATTTTCATATTTTTTATATAATTAAGAAAGTCTTTGAAATATTTAGTATATTATTCCAAAACTCTTAGAATCGAAGTAAAAACATCTCAAAAAACCCGAACCCCTCCAATTCAATCATTATTGTTTCTTAATAATTATGAAATTAAGCTAACTAAAAAAAATTGATCAAAATTTGTCACTATTATATTATATATAAAATAAAATGGAAACATTCTAATGTTTCTTTTTGTTTTAATTCAACGAACAAACTTATTAGGTTAATGGGGGAACTTTAAAATTCTAGAAATAAAAGTACATTTAACCATTTAATTGGACCAATTAAAAATATGCAACTTAGATAAGATTCTTCTAGTAATTAATTGTCACATATTTGACAAGTGGATAGTATAAGGACTTTTTGGCAAGAAAATGAATCCTAAACGTAAAAGTTGTTGCACACTTATAGAACCTATGATCTCTTTCACCAAAAAAGTTAGAAAAGAAAATGCTACTAAATGATTAAGACTTTCATATATCTCACCCCTTAAGGTCTAAGAACTAATTTAGTTGGTTGGGATAACATTGTTTAAGCAATATTGTAAATGACCCTACTGAAATTTTAGTCCAAATTCAATTTTGTCAAGTTCAACTAATTATTAAATATCAAATTAATGTATACTCGTATATTTTGTCTTTAGTTATTCTCTTTAATTATCAATTATCCACTATATACAGATACAATATGTACTCATGTTGATAATTTAAATATGATATAAAGTTTGATCAGGCAAAAAATATAACATGAATATATAGTTCCCGAGTATATTATAGAATGAGAATTAATTGTATTTTTGGTACTGAGCTTTAGGTCAATTTTTACTTTTGAAACTCAGCTTTATGTGTCCAACACATTTGGTACATCTCTTTAACAGATTGCGACACATTTGATACAACGGTTAAAAATTGCCTTTAATTGGTGACGTGGCAATTAAGTCTAATTGTAAATTTGATGCCATTACCTCTAATGACTGATAATTTTACCCCATAACATTTTAGGCCACCAAAAGAACCCCACACCTTGAAATTTAGTGGCGATTTTAGTCTATATTAATATTGTTGCCAAATTTCAAAATTGACTCGAAAAAGACCACGTGCAGACCAATTTCAAACTTTTACTTATTTGATTTAAATAACTAATTTGACTTTTAAACAATATTAACAAATTAAATAATACTTTAACATAAATATTACAAAAATTAAGAAAACATATTTTTTTTAAATATAAAATTTATATAATAACATTAATCTATTTAATATTTATTAAAATAATAAATAAAATAATTTAACAAAAAAAAAATTCCCAACCTCCCCTACACCATCCTTCTTCCCCCTCCCAGGCCCCAGCAGCCAAGGTCTTCGGTCCCAGGCCACTGTCGACTTGGGCTGGGTTCTGCTAAACCCAGGCCATCGGGTCCTGGAAATTGGGGAGTGGGGGGAGGGTAAAGGGGGTTGGGTGAGGCCAAAGAAGATGCAACAAATCCATTTGTGTTTTGAGAAATTTGCACAAAATTCCCTTGTGTTTTTTTTATTTTTTATATAACCCCTTGATCGCCATTAAGAAAGAAAATTCTTTTGGGTGGCTATTGAAGGATGTAATTTCAAGTTCGATATCTACTCTTGTCTCTGGGACAAAAACAGGTTACTTACCATATAGCTTTATATTAAAAATTTTGCCTCTAATGAATATGCATAGTTCCTTATGTGACTTTTATTTTTCTCATGTTGTTATTCTTCAAAATAGAATTTTAGCTTTTCATGTTATCTGCTCCAAACTTTCTCTTTTTTTTTTTTGGTACAACCAAACTTTCTTTTTTAACAAATGGTTGTTGACAGGAAATATATTGATGTTTAATTATGCTTCGGTTCCTATTAACTTTTCTGATGTGGGGAAAAACTTAAAGAGGCATTTTGTTGATTTTACCCTTTTCTTTATGGGCTTAGTAAAGTGTTAATTTAGACCAAGTATCTAGGTTAACTAAGGCCCATATGAGTCGGATGAAAGTGGGCCGCAATTATATTGGGTCACCTTCTCACCACTACAAAAATCACTCACAAGTCACAACACACACTCCATTCATATGAAAAAACCAGTTATTGCCTTACTCGGAACATCGGATTGGCTACTCAAAATATACAACTAGTACTAAATAGGCGTGGCGAAGTATTATTACTTAAATTACTCAAAGAAAATCCCCTTCTTGTGTGAACTGTGACTTTCTTTTCTCTGTACATCCAAAATCTTTTTTACAAATCTTCTATTTTCTTGTATAATTATTGGTAACGTTTCTTAAAACAGAAAAATATCCTTTTTGTGTGTGGGGATGTAATTTCAACAAGTTTATGAATACAATGGTTGTGCCTTTGGGTCCTATTAGTTCAATTTCTTTTCACATCTGCTCTATGGATCAAAAACAGGTTTTACTTGCTTGCCATAGCTTCATAATTCAATTTATTGCCTAATGTGAACAGAATTATAAATCACTTTTTCAGGTTTTATGCTTTACCGTATATCCTCCAAGGTGTTGTTTGTTACAGAAGGCAGATAAGGGAAAGGGTAATTAATTAATTATATACTAATTGTTTTGATGTCATTCTTTAAGGTCTCTCTTCTTTCAAGCTATAAAGAAACTCCATTTTTGTGCATAGTATATGCTGTAAAACGTGACCAAGGCCAGAGCGATAAACCCCTAATCGTATCTGATACTGGCGAGAAGTAGGTGATTTTATCCTATTCATAGTGTTACACGAATGCAATTTTAGGTTTTCATGTTTTCAGTTTCTTCTTACAAATTCAGCTAATGTAGTTGCTAGTAAAGGCATTATTGTTGATATGTGATGCAGGAAATTTGTCCGAAAGGTGGGAAAAAAGGAACACCACTTTTGGAATAAGAGAGATTCTTCCGGGTCAGGACAAAAGGCACTGAATCTTGTCCGAGCTGTATGTGTATTTAGCTTTTGATTGTTAGTTGGTTTTTTATATCAATGATGGAGTATATGATTTTATAATATGGTATCATCCTTAAAGTACACTTCATTATTTAAATTTGTATATTGTCTCAGATTTCTAGACTTCCAAATGAGAAGGAGGCTGTTTATGGGGCCTTAGACGAATGGATAGCATTTGAGACTGAATTTCCATTAATTGCTGCTGCAAAGGCTCTAAGAATCTTAAGGAACAGGAATCAGTGGAAACAAGTTATTCGGGTAAGAAACTTGCAACATCTTATCAATCTATAGACCTTGAGTAAACTTCATTGCGGCTTAATTATTTATTTTTGGACTGACTGATCATGGATTATAACTTGGAGAAATTGCAGTCCTAGATCCAAATGATTGGACTCTCAACACTTCTACTCATGTGCTTTACATAATTGCACCTTTGTCCCATGAAATAGTCTCCGTTGTGCACTTTTGGTCCCGAAATGGATGGAATTCATGTTAATAAAGTGAGACCAAAATTGCAATATGGTAAAGCGCCAGACCAAAACTGTTGAGATTCAGTCATGTGGGACTAAAATTGTAATTTTGCCATTATAAATTCTTCCATAGCAAAATGATTTCATATCAATGCAATTCCAACCGATTTCAGGTGACTAAGTGGATGTTAAGCAAAGGCCAAGGAGCAACAATGGCAACCTATGATTGCCTTCTACTTGCGTTTGACATGGACGAAAGGGTAGATGAAGCAGAATTGCTCTGGGACACGGTTTTGAATGCACATAACCGCTCTATTTCAAAGAGGCTGTTTTCTAGGATGATATCATTGTATGATCATCATAATGTGCCAAATAAAGTTATAGAGGTGATTGTTTTCCTTAATTTGCACTTCTTATAACTTAGTCAATTATCATTCTCATCAATTACACAGATATTTGCAAAATTGCATATTTAGTTCGCTAACTTTGGTCCTAATTTTTTCAAATTTAATCCTTTAGGCTCAAAATTTGGTTATTTCTGTTTATATGATGCCCTTTTCCTTGATACCGAATTTTGTTCATTCATATTACACTAAAAAAGAGTAGCATTTTTTGCTGATTTTCTCTCTTCTGGTTTCATTAGGTATTTGCTGATATGGAGGAGTTAGGTGTGAAACCAGACGAGGATACAGTTAGAAGAATCGCAAGAGCCTTTAAGGTTCTGGGGCAAGAGGACAAGCAGAAACAAGTGATGAGGAAGTACCAAAGAAAATGGAAATACATTCATTTCAATGGGGAAAGGGTTCGCGCAAGAACTCATCCACGGGATGAAATCAATTCTTCAGACATGTGAGGATTCTCAGTCAAGAACTTGCTGTTTAATTAGTTTTAACAGTGTATATTGTATCTTTTGCGTCACGATTGATATATTTCTCGGTAATCATAAGATATGGAAAATGGATTACACTCCATATTATGAGTCTATACAAAATTTTATGTTTCCTAGACATCAATCTCAAAAACATAGAACAAGAAATCTAAGCTACTGAAACTGCGATCGGACTACGGACAATGTGGATTCCATCTGACCAGGCATACCATCCAAATCCGTACTGATCTTTCTCACTCATTTCACTTTGTGTTGTTTTTACTGTGATGGTAAAACTCTGCTTCTGTCCAGAAGAGTTAAAATAAAGAATGGAGGGAGAGATTTTCACAGAGATCCCTTTTGGAGGTTTGACACTGACAAAATACACACTCTTACTGCTGCCAACATTTGTGACGGCTCTAGTAACAGTTGCAGTTCTGTTGAGTTTGGGTATTGCCAGGGATGGATAATTGAGGTTATTTGGAGAAGGTGGATTCGTCGGGCACTTGAAGGAAGAATCTAGATTCTTTACTCCACTGCTGCATAGAAAGAGAAGGTAATCGGTATAAGAAGCATCATACACTAGTCCAGGATCTGCTGCTTTTGTTGGGTTGAAATGGCCCGACCCAAATTGGAACGGGTCAGCTGGATTGCCTGATGCATCGGATATGGGCTTGCCCTCGTTGTTATTCAGTCCTGCTGAAAGGCAAAACAACAAGAAGATAAAGAAGAAGAATTATAAGGAGAAGTACTTGCTGTGCTATTTTAATGGATGCCTACCGGAAGTTATTAGAGCAGATCTTATTGCAGCACTACTCCAACTGGGGTGTATGGCCTTGAGAAGTGCAGCTGCCCCTGCTATATGTGGACACGACATTGAAGTTCCTGATATAATGTTATACTTCACAACTCGAGTATCTTCTTTCAACTTTGTTGGAGATGATGCTTCACTCCATGCTGCCAATATATTTAGCCCTGGAGCCGTGATATCCGGCTGTAGAAGTCGCTTATTTAGCATCCGATTGCATTATATCAGGCGTAAAGTACTCAAAACTACAATCGTTCGTGGTCAAATTACAATGAGGTCCTTTCTGTGTTTGGGGAATTACATAGATATCTTTTGAGGTACGCTATTCACTACATTTATGACTTTTCCACTAAAACTTCCTGATGGTTTAGCTGGAAATACATAAATACTCTCAGTTTAGCTTAAAGTACTTAAAAATCCTGTTTTAATAATCCTACCGACCCCTCATGCAATATGTTACCAACGAAGTCACCCATGAAAAAACTTATAAGCAAGTACCACCCTTAAGGTTCTATTATGTAACCTCAAAATTGGAAAAAGTTGACCAAGGGTATCTTTGTAATTTCCATGTTAAAATTTGTTGATGTCATCAATCTCCTTAAGCTAGGATTGCCGCCGTAGGATTGTAGATGTAGCGAATTGCATACTTTAGGGGTGTTTCCAATTATATTTAAATATGAGGGAGTTTCATTGCAATTTGACCATATTCTAGGGGTAGATTATGTAGTTTAACCTAGAATAACAGGTAGTGTATAGTGTACTAGAGTTAAACTTCATTACCTTCAAAATATCAGGTGAAATTGTGCTGGGGCCTCTACTAGAAAATGCAGCCATGAATGGAGCTGGTTTGGTGTCTAAAACTGTTTCAGATGGAAAAATATATGCCTTTGGTGCTTTTGCAGATTTGATGTATTCGATAATTTTGAGACCATTTTCGTAGTTGACAGCAGTGGCAGGAAGAAGATGAGCATCTGCTGCTAATTCATCTCCATTTGCTTTACTATTTCCTAAGATGAAACCAATCCCTCCTGCCCTTTTCACCTCCTGCCCTTTTCCAACTCGTGTTCCGTTTCCTCTCAAACACATTATGATCTTTCCCTTTGATTTCTCAGGCGAAAGTGAACCAGGTAAGCATTGCCTGCAGAAATGTTAGTTATATTGAAATCCCAATTCAGATTCATTAATCAATCTTCTAACCATGAACAAGATGAAATTAAGAATAAGAATAGAGAAAGATAGATAACCCTGATAAGTTTTTGGGTGTATGTGGGTTGATTACTTGAGCTGCATAAACTAATGGGTACAACTTCTCTTCCAAATTGTATGGAGTCACTGTTTGTCCCTGCATATATCCATCACAAAAGAATGCAGTGAATTGATTTCAATTAATTGTTGATCTAATTTGTCGAATGGAAACGGAAATTTGGAGTATCTTTTAAACTTTTTGTTTTCTATGAAAGTATCTTTTTAAATTCATTTACCTCAAGCTTTAGGCCATTTCCCAGAACAACAGATGCGATGAATTTCCGATCAACACTACTCGCGCCAACTGTAATAATCCAGGGGGCTGGGTTAGACAACGTAGATGGAGCGGGTCCTAAATTTCCCGCGCTGCACGCCACCACTATATTTTTCTTTATAGCATGTAGAGCACCGATTGCAATAGCGTCCTGGTTAAAGGGTATCGGATCTTTTGTCCCGATCGAAATGCTCAACACATCGACTCCGTCATCAATAGCGTCATCGATGGCGGCGAGCATGTCTTCTTCGAAGCAAGTGTTGCCGTCTTCTTTGCCTTGTCCTGGAATAGCCCAACACACCTTGTAAATTGCGAGGCGTGCCAGTGGCGCACCTCCTGAGATGGTGCCGCGGGCGAAGCCTCCAATGGCTGAGACGTTGTTAACCTTACGGCCGGTGGCAGTGGATGAGGTGTGAGTCCCGTGTCCGTCCTTGTCGCGTGGGGAGCGGTAATCCAATGTCTTGTTCAGTGGTCCGTAGTGTGCTTCGTAGCCCTTGATGTAGTATCGTGCACCAATAATCTTCCTGGAAAAAGGTAGTAAAATCCAGGTTTTAATGGAAAAAGTATTTTGTCAATCAATGAATTTATTTTTAAAAAAATTGCAGTGTCATTTCGAGTTTTTAATCGTAATCACAAGTCATATAGAATATGTATATTTTATTATATGTTGTTACGTTTTTGCAATGAAGCATAAAATTGTACCAAAAATGTAAACATGTTTTATACTAGTATTTCTTTATAAAAGATACAAAAACAATATACCTGTTTTACTGAAGAGGTTTTGTTGCTACAGATAGACGACACATAACTTAGACCCAACTTAGCAACCACTAATTAATACGTATATTTACAATAACATGCTTTGTATATATATATATATATATATTTTTAAGGAAAATGATTTATTATCTCGAGGAATTACATGAACGCTAGACAAGTCTAATGACCAGCTAATCACCATTAATTAATGTATGTCCATAATCTGGCTCATTTAACTAAAATTATTACAGAAATTGTGATTTATTATATACAGTAATTATTAAAAATATATCACAAATTGTTCGTTTGAAATTAACATCGTAGTACAGAATTTTAAGTGGACTACAACTGGAAGGATGAAAAAATTATTTATTTTAAAGTTCACAAGATGGCAATGCTAAAAGCCATAAGTAATAATTACTTGTCAGATTGATTGTTCATTTTTGTTTTATTCCTGGAAAATTATGAAAACAACAAATTAAGCCAACTAAGTGATGCATGCAACGACACAGATGTAGGTCCAATAAATTCCATTCCCTTCTTTTTAGCTAGGTTTTCCCAAATTAATGCCATTTCGAAAAATAATGTGGATGGATATTATATGATATTAATTAATCTTTCTTAATTGTTTCTTTGTTTTGATGGAATTAATTTGATTAATGGAAAATTAGTCACTCACTTGTTACAAATTGATGATGAGTTGAAATATAATGCATCAGCAGCAGCAGCAGCAGAAGATTGGCAAATTCCTTTCCATGATTTTGGAATAGGCCCCATCCCTTGATCACTGAAGCTCTGCGACTCTGGCCACACACCTGATCCGATCCATCAAAACACAAACAAACAAACAAACAAGATTCATCGATCACATGCATTCCATTCCAAAATGTCCAAAATAATACATAATATTATTAGGATTAAGTATTGAATACCATTGTCTAACACGCCAACAATAACATCTTTTCCGTATCTTGATTTGAGCAACAGATTTTCCTTGTCCAAATTGCTCCATTTCTTGGTCACTTGTAAACCTGAAAACTCCCACGATCTTGTGGTGTGCAATGAATATTTTCTTGGATTACTCCGAAAAACAGACACCACTTCCTCCATCTCTGTCGTCCACAATTCAAAGCAATTAGATACATACAATATAGATCAATAGGAATGGAATGTAATTTAAAAATTTGATCTCATGACTACTCACTAGACAGCTTAGCAGCTTCATCTTGAGTGAGTAAACTTGCGAAACCGTTGATGGTGTTTTTGTAACTGTAAAGAAGAGAAGATTTTGCATTTTCCTCTGTTTCTTTCACAGAGAGTAGATATGAATGATGCCTTTCTTCTATTTCTTCATATCTTTTCTTTCCATCGTGTTCTCCAATGTAGACTATATATACCTGCATTCACCCTCTCCTCTCCAAATTAATTACTCATGCACTCATGCTCATCTATATATATATATATATAAATCTACCTTTATCACATATAGGAGTATAATTAATTAATTCATTACTCTGTATATATATATATATATTAATTAACCTGCTGTTTCTGAGTACATGAAGCAAGGAGAGGGAAAAAAAGCAGCTGCAGCAGCCAAAGGAATAAAGGAAAATTCTTCATGCTTAATTAAAACCTATCTATATGTATGGCCATATATATATATATATACTATTTCTGATTTATTTATCTGAAAGAAAACACGACTTATGCTATATATTTTTATTCTTAAAAATTCTTTTCCTCCCGTGTACAAATTAAATTAAAGATTTTAATTTCTCAATTCATATTATTGACAACACATTCGAACTAATTAAAATGTAAGGTCTCTAGCTCTCTCATCTGATTTACTATCATTATGCATGCTTACAAATACAATACAATGTATAGAGTCGATTGATATCTCCAATTAAGGGCTTGCATGTTTTGAAATGTGTATATATCTATCTATCTTGAGATAGAAAAGAAAATTAAATTAAGGTGAATGGATTTAGCCCAGCCCATCTAAGATTTTATATGGTAGGCACCGCCTAACAGCAATTACAAGAGTTCTAGATTTGGGCTTACTACAAAGTCTAAGGGCCCATTGGTTTAGGGCAACTCAAATAAAACAATAATTTTTGTCATGATTTTGTTATTTTCAAACAAAAATTCGAATGCTGTAATTTCTTTAAATGCTCGAAAAATATATAAAACTCGCCAAATCTCTAGAGTCCATTTCAAAAAACAGGGCTTAGATTTTCATCAAAACAAGAATTTATGAACATTCTACATACTTGTTCATATGAATCCACATGCTAGACACAATCATAAATTTATTTAATGTCAAGAGAATTATTTAGCAAGCCTTCAGCGACCATAGGGGACGCCTTTTGAAATATTCCCCAATTTTAAAAGCTTTTGATCCCATGAATTCAATTTGTTCTTTTGTTAAGCAATATATATATATATATATATATATATTTTTTATTTTTATTTTTTTGAGATGTTTGTTAAGCTATGTTAATTGCCATGTATAGTTTCTTCTTGTAAATTGTAATCCATGTGCAATGATCCAACCCGGCAGATTTTAACCGCACAAGTACCAACTTAATCTTATCTACATTTCCATTATTGCTTGCCTTTGCATATATATACTCAGCAATTTGGTACCAACTCAATTTCAAACTTGTGGATGGTCTGGTCCGGAACTGTACAACCTCTGGACTCCTGTTTTAATTTTTCGGCATGGACTTGTCCACATATGAAGAAACTTTTTTATTTTGATCGTTTACTAATTCTAGCTATTAGGATTTCTCTAGAGATTTGATGGAACAAATTCGATATGTAGAGCGAATATGGATCTATCTCGATTCGATCCGTTAAAAATTCGTGTTAAATTACAATAATTTTTTCTTATATATATAAATAATGTTTTTACCAAAATAAGTCTTATGAATAATATTTCCATCAGTTTAATAATGTAGTAGCAAGTAATTCATTCATAGTTTCATTTTTATACATATTCCAGCTAAAAATTATTAGTTAAGAAGTTCGAATATGTATAAATAAAATTGTATAATTAACAACCTTATTTTAGAAAAAATAACTTTTATAGATTCTGAAAGTGAAAATTTTATTGAATACAAAAAAATATTCGACCGAATTCGACTATAATCCATTGGGCTAGATAATCCCAGACTCATGCAAGATCCATGTCTCACACGAATTCATTCCAATTTAAATAAAGCCAGATTTTGGCCGAGTCTGATTCGGCCCATTGAAATCCCTAATTATCTGATAAAAAAAAGAAGAGAAATACTCAAATAGGAATGATTGTTTTTACTTTCGTGTTCTTTAATTTCTTTTATAGTACTTTAGCATGTTGAGAGTTATAAAAATTACATTGCAAGTAATGGAAATCTAATTTTAAGAATATGTTGTGTAGTCAAGTCATATAAGTATTTCAGTAAGAATATATTTACACAAAAAACTGTGTTAAACCTTTTTTTTTCTTTTTGTGGGTTTGTGCTGGAGTTAAATTTTTTTGGTTTTTTTTGCACTTTGCACCCCCAAAATATGGGAAATAGATATTTTGCACCATTGAAACATAACACCCCCGAAATATGAACAATTCAACACTTTGCACCCTCTTTTATTTTTTTCAAAAAACCCAGGGACAAAATAGGCAATTCAAATTTATTTTTGGATCTTTGGCACTTTGCACCCGAAAACACGAGAATGGGTATTTTATACTCCCGAAATAGAATTAACAAATAGCACCCCCGAATTAAGAACAACTCATCAATTTGCATCCCTGAAACACGAGATATGGACACTTTGAACCCCCTAAACACAAAATTAGCATTTAGCACCTCAAATTAATAAAAACTCAACAACTAGTACCCCTCATTTTTTTAGGCAAAGTTGACCACCGGTCAAAAAAAATTTAGGGGCAAAATAATAATTCATTTTCTTTTTTCTCAAAATTTACAAATTACGATTATGAATACTAGAATATTCATCTGCAAAATCTATTATAACATATTTATGTAATTACAAAATTTCAAATATCCTTAAAATTAATAATTAAAAAGTTTCAAGAAAGTTAATATATAAAATTGACTGAATCATATCACATCTGCAAAATCTATTATAAAATATTTATGTAATTACCAATTTGTCAAATATCCTTAAAATAAATAATTCAAAAAGTTTCTAGAAAATCATATCACAAAAACAAATTTTAAGATGGAGAGATAAATGAGTATTCTAGTATTCATAATTGTATTTTCAAATTTAAGGAAAAAAGAAAATAAACTACCAATTATAAAAAAAAAATAAAAAAATAAACTACCTATTTTGCCCCTTGGTTTTTTGCCCTCGGTGATCAACTTTTCAAAAAAAAAAAAATGAGGGGTGCTAGTTGTTGAGTTTTTCTTAGTTTGAGGTGCTAAGTGCTAATTTTATTTTTAGGGGATTCAAAGTGTCAATTTCTTGTGTTTAGGAAGTGCAAGTTGATGAGTTGTTCTTAATTCGAGGATGCTAAATGCTAATTCTATTAAGGGGGTTTAAAATGCTCATTTATAGTGTTTTGGGGGTGCAAAGTGCCAAAGATCCAAAATTGAATTACATGTTTTGTCCCTAGATTTTTAAGGAAAATAAAAGAGGGTGCAAAATGCTGAATTGTTCAAATTTAGGGTGTGCAAAGTGCTAAATTTATGTTTCAAGGGTGAAAAGTGCCTATTTTTCATGTATCAAGGGTGCAAAGTGCAAAAAATCCAATTTTTTTCTACGGGAAAGTATAATTAGGTACGTGTTTATGTATTTAATTAAAAAATATAAATGAGCATTGTGGATATCTATAATTCTATATGGCATTTAACGATATAATTAAGCTATTATTAAATTTCACAAAGACAAATAGCCAAATAAAAAATCATAAAATCAGGATGAATCTTTAAACAGTAACTTTCCATAAAATGAGTTCCGAGTATCTTTTTAATTCAAGAATAATTGATTATTAGCAAAAAGTATAAATACTAACCAAAACAAATTGCCTCCTTTAGTTACTCTAATAAAAAAAAAAAAAAAAAGAATTCACGATTTTAAGATACTCGTATTTGTGTAGCGATTTTAATAAACGCCAGTCTCCGCCGCATAAACCCTAATGACGGCGTCGCCGCCGTCTCTTCTCTTGATCTGCCTCCTCTTATTGTCTTCTACTTTGTCCCTTTCATTCTCCTTTTCCAGCTACCACAAACTCCTATCTTTCTCCCACACTCTCTCTTCCCGAGTCGCCACTCTCCGTGAGGCCCGCGGCGATGTAGAGGGTGCGGCTCGGGCCAGAAGTTTGGCCCGTAATCTCGAGCCCGGACTAGGGATGGGATTCTACAAGTACGCTTTGAATGTGGGATGGGATTATGTAAAGAATTATGATGCAGTTTAGATCACAATCAATTATAATAAATGCACTATTAACTTCCACGTAAATGAATCAACAAGCAATCCAAACAATATTAATATGATCGGAAGTGATCAGTAACAATCCAATAAACTCCGCAAGATTAATAACTATCAAATCCACAATCAATACCAAAATTACAATAATCCAACCAAAAACTGAATACAATCAATTAAACAGTGGGTTCAACTGCACAGGAGCTCCAATTGAACTCGGATGCAATTATACTAAGCTGAGATCCTCATATTTACCTGAAATGGGGATGGGCAACTCAGTTAATGGATTGAAATCAATGGAACAGAGATTTGAGGAAGAAGGATGATACTTACGGCATCAATTTTCATGCTCTTTCCATTTGCAGTTGTGTGCTATTTATGTGGGTACAAAAGTGATGTGTCAACCCTTTTCCAGCTCAGCTTAGTGACTCCAGTTCCATCCAATTATCCGTTCCCGTGTGTATGCTGATGTGTAAAGTTCAGACTTACAAAAAACGTGTTTGCTTATTTATAAAATTGTTGTTTAACTCTGCTCCAGCAAAAATGCAATTTCCCCCCTTGTTTAAAATAGAATTGCACTCTTTATTTCCAGCAGCTAAGAAGAGGGATTATTTACTAAGGTTACATGCATATTTGCATGTAACATTACCCTCCCCTTTTAAATATTCCTTGACCTCAAGGAATAAAGGTAGGGAACCTTTGACGTAGTTGTTGGAAATCCTCCCAAGAATTGTCCTCATCAGGTGTATTCAACCACTTCACCAACACTTGAGTTCCAGCCTGACCATTCTTTTTATATAGTCTTCTAGCAATGATTTTTTCAGGTTCCAACAGAACATAGCCATGTTCAGAAGGGTAGCTAGGGAGTATAGGAGAGACCACCTGATCACCCACCTTCTTTTTCAATTGAGAGATATGAAATACATTGTGGATCTTGGCACTGTCAGGGAGAGCCAATTTATAAGCAACAGCACCTACTCTCTGAATAACTTGGAAGGGACCAAAAAACTTTGGACTGAACTTGTTGTAAGGGGAAGTACGGAGTGTAACTTGTCTATAAGGTTGGAGCTTAACAAACACCCAATCTCCCTCTTTGAACACCTTATCTATCCTCTTTTTATCAGCCATTGATTTCATTCTGTTTTGAGCTCTTGTGAGATGATTCTTTAAGAGCCTTATAGTAGCCTCTCTAGCTGCTAGACTTCTGTCCACACTATCAACATGAGAAGTGAGGGGTTGATACAGTAAGTGTGTGGGTGGAGGCTGACCATACACAACTTCAAAGGGGGTATGTTTAGTTGAAGAATGATGATTGGTGTTGTACCACCATTCTGCAAGTGATAAGAAAGATAACTAAGACTTGGGCCTATCCCCAGTCATGCATCTAAGATAAGTTTCAAGGCATCTATTGACAACTTCTGTTTGTCCATCCGTTTGAGGGTGATAAGCTGACGAATGCAGCAATTCAGTACCTTGTAATTTAAAAAATTCCTTCCAGAAAGCACTCATGAATATGACATCTCTGTCACTGATAATGGACTTAGGCATCCCATGGAGTTTGAATACATTGTCAACAAAAGCTTGAGCAACTATAGGTGCTGTATATGGGTGAGATAGAGGAATAAAGTGTGCATATTTACTTAATCTATCAACCACAACAAAGATCACTTCTTTACCATTAATCTTTGGTAATCCTTCTATGAAGTCCATGGAGATATCCTGCCAAATTTGATCAGGTATGGGTAATGGTTGCAGCAGGCCATAAGGTAATGTATTTAGAGGCTTACACTGTTGACAAACAACACATTCTTGTACATATTTGAAGATAAAATCTTTCATTTTCTTCCAATAAAAGTGCCTTTCAATCCTGTGTAAAGTTTTTGCCATACCTGAATGACCCCCTTCAGAGCCATCATGATATAATCTCACAATCTCCTTCTTAAGATCTTCATCATCTCCAATCATTACCTTCCCTTTCCTTCTAAGCATTCCATTAACCCAAGTGACATCAAGGTGAGCAGAAGGGTGTTTTTGCACTTTCTCTAGTAACTCTTGGATTTTGTTGTCAGTATTCCAGCTTTGTTTGATCCTTTCAATCAATGGGGAAGTGATAGTTGACATAGCAAACAGTTGAGGTTGTTCAGCACAAGCTTGTCTACTCAATGCATCAGCCACTTTGTTTTCCACCCCTTTCTTATAAATGATGCTGTAATCATAGCCCATAAGTTTGATTAACCATTTCTGTTGAGCAGGTGTTGCAATCTTTTGCTCCAATAAATATTTTAAACTTTGGTGATCTGTATGAATCACAAAGTGCTTGCCAATTAAGTAAGGTCTCCACCTTTCAATAGCAGTCACCAAAGCCAGTAGCTCTCTTTCATACACTGGTAGAGCTGTGTGTCTATCACATAGGGCCTTGCTAAAATATGCTATGGGCTTCTTGTTTTGCATAAGAACTGCACCCAAACCCTTTCCAGAAGCATCAACTTCCACTACAAATTCACTTGCAAGATCAGGCAATGCCAGTACAGGTGTTGTAGTCATGGCTATTTGAAGTTCTTTAAAGGCATCAGTAGCCTCATCAGTCCAACAGAATTTGTCCTTCTTTAATAGTTGAGTTAAAGGTCTAGCTATTGATCCATAGCCCTTTACAAACCGCCTATAATAACCTGTAAGGCCCAAAAATCCTCTCAAATCTTTCACATTCTTTGGAATAGGCCATTCAAGCATAGCCTTGACCTTCTGACTATCAGCAGAAACCCCCTTGTCAGAGATTATAAAACCCAAATATTCAACCTGTTCTTGTGCAAAACTACATTTGCTCTTCTTGACATATAACTTATGTACTCTCAGAATATCAAAAACCATACTCAAATGCATTAAGTGATCATTCCAAGTAGTGCTGTAAACAAGGATATCATCAAAAAAAACAAGGACAAATCTTCTTAGGTGTTGCTGGAATACCTTGTTCATAAGACTCTGAAAAGTTGAAGGTGCATTTGTTAAGCCAAAGGGCATCACCAGGAACTCATAGTGTCCATGGTGTGTCCTAAAGGCAGTCTTCTCAATGTCCTGCTCCCTCATCCTTATTTGGTGGTAGCCTGATCTAAGATCCAACTTAGTGAATAACTTGGATCCATATAACTCATCCAGCAGCTCTTCTATAACTGGAATTGGAAATTTGTCCTTAACAGTGGCTTTGTTAAGCTCTCTGTAATCCACACAGAGTCTCCATGACCCCTCCTTCTTTTTGACAAGCACCACAGGTGAAGAGTATGGACTGTTGCTAGGTTGTGCTACTCCAGAATCTAACAACTCAGCCACAATCTTTTCAATCTCATTCTTTTGAAATGCAGGGTATCTGTAGGGTCTTACGTTGATAGGAGCAGTCCCTTCTTTCAAAATAATAGCATGATCATGTTCCCTTTTTGGTGGTAGTTCAATAGGTATCTGGAAAATGTCTTCATATTGATCCAGTAAGTGTTGTAGTTCTGGTTGATTACCTTCATCCATTGCAACCTCCATATTCATCAACTGGCTTTCAGTCTCATCATGATTAAGCCAAGTGAGGCTCATCATAGATAACTCAGCAGGTTTGGCAAGTATTTTATCCATGGTGCTCCCCTTGACAAATTTGATAGATGGTTTCTTGCCTCTCAAAGAGACCTTCTGCCCATTAAGCTCAAATTCCATAAACAATTTGCTGAAGTTCCACCTTATATCTCCTAGTGTGACAAGCCACTGTACCCCTAGGACTAGGTCACATCCCCCCACTGGCATGATCAGTACATCAGAGAAGAAAGGACTTCCATGCATAGTCCATGAAAATTTTTTACACATAAAGCTGCTATTAACCTTATCTCCATTTGCTACTCCTACTGAAAAAGGTGCAGTTTGAAGCATGTTGCACCCCAACTTCTTAGCTACCCCAAGATCCAAGAAGTTGTGTGTACTTCCAGAATCTATGAGGATATGTATAGTTTTACTGTTGTGTGAGCCAGAAATCCTCATAGTATGGAAGTCATGTGCTCCTGTCATGGCATGCAATGAAATGATAGGTATTTGATCCAGTTCATTGTTATTCAGCTCTTCTTCTGAAGTGATTTCATTTCCCATACTTTCTTCATGGTCTGGAGTTTCCTCTAAGTCCATAATATATAACTGCTTCCTATTAGGACACTGGTGACCTATAGTGAACTTCTCATCACACCAGAAACAAAGGCCCTTGGCCCTTTTCTCATTCATTTCAGCTGTTGAAATAGCTCTGGACTGTCTTGCTGGGGTAGGATAAACTTTATTGTAAGAATTTTGT
This sequence comes from Penstemon barbatus, assembly GCA_003313485.2. NCBI lineage: Eukaryota > Viridiplantae > Streptophyta > Magnoliopsida > Lamiales > Plantaginaceae > Penstemon > Penstemon barbatus. Next base: position 1,321,755 of record CM064877.1, read on the forward strand.
ACTGATCTAGTAGGTGGAACAGGTAAGAGAGGTGGATGTTTGGTTGCCATGATAGGAACAGATTTCCTGTGAGTCTCCATGTTGGTTCTCTCCTGCATCCTAGCTAAACCATATGCCTTTTGGAGAGTTCTTGGTGAGAACATCCTCACAGGATACTCTATCTCTTTCTTGAGGCCAGTTAAGAAGATACTTACAGCATAGGTTTCTGAGATATCCACTTTATTATAGAGCTCATCAAAGTTATCAAGGTAATGTTGAACCGTTCCAGTTTGCTTGAGTTCTTTCAATTCACTCATTGGGTCATCAAATAAAGTTGTTGCAAACCTATTCTGTAAGGCTCCTACATATTCCTCCCAGTACACCACATCTCTCTTCAACTTCATGAATGATTGGTGCCATACCAAAGCTCTTCCTTCCAAATGAACTGCTGCCACCTTCACCTTACTAATATCAGGAGTCTCTTCCAACTCAAAATACAATTCAGCCTTATATACCCAGTTTCTAAGATCCTCTCCTTCAAATCTTGGGAACTCCATTCTGGAATTATGCCTTTGGGGACCCCTATAGAAATTTTGTCCAGAAGAGTAAGAGTGAGTTTCTCTTTGCTCTTCATCACCCCTAACTTCAGAACCCCTGCCCTTTGAGGTTTGAGTGGTTAATTCAGCCAAAACAGCAATAGATTTCCTTAACTCTAACATATGTTCGTCCATTTTCTTCTCTAGAGCATCATGTTTCATTGTTTGTTCCTCAGTGCTCATTCTTAACTTTTCCAATTCATTTTGCAGTTCCTGAGCTCGTGTATTAGCCATCGTGCAGGAACCTATGGCTCTAGATACCACTGATGCAGTTTAGATCACAATCAATTATAATAAATGCACTATTAACTTCCACGTAAATGAATCAACAAGCAATCCAAACAATATTAATATGATCGGAAGTGATCAGTAACAATCCAATAAACTCCGCAAGATTAATAACTATCAAATCCACAATCAATACCAAAATTACAATAATCCAACCAAAAACTGAATACAATCAATTAAACAGTGGGTTCAACTGCACAGGAGCTCCAATTGAACTCGGATGCAATTATACTAAGCTGAGATCCTCATATTTACCTGAAATGGGGATGGGCAGCTCAGTTAATGGATTGAAATCAATGGAACAGAGATTTGAGGAAGAAGGATGATACTTACGGCATCAATTTTCATGCTCTTTCCATTTGCAGTTGTGTGCTATTTATGTGGGTACAAAAGTGATGTGTCAACCCTTTTCCAGCTCAGCTTAGTGACTCCAGTTCCATCCAATTATCCGTTCCCGTGTGTATGCTGATGTGTAAAGTTCAGACTTACAAAAAACGTGTTTGCTTATTTATAAAATTGTTGTTTAACTCTGCTCCAGCAAAAATGCAATTTCCCCCCTTGTTTAAAATAGAATTGCACTCTTTATTTCCAGCAGCTAAGAAGAGGGATTATTTACTAAGGTTACATGCATATTTGCATGTAACAAATTACGCGTGGAGAGACACGGCGTCGTTTGGAAGCCTAAGCGGCGTACTTTCGGATGTAAATGAGTTGGTACAGGTTCTGGGTGAGTTTACTAAGATTCAATCCGACACAGAGAGGGTAGGTTGGGTCTGTCGGAATTACGAGAATACCCTTAGGGTTTCCAAATCACTGTTCGCTCGACTGCTCGGAGTTTGCCGTGAATCTGTATGTCTTTTCATGAGCTTTTTTTTTTCTTTTCCCTTAATTACTACTCTACTCTACTCAACTGTTTTTAAAACAAGACTCTTGTTGATATAATTAGCAAAACTTGTGTGTTATTAGGGAAAAACCCATGGCGATATTCATAGCATCCAAGTTATTCAATTACATGTTCATTATGTTTGAGTTTTTTGTGCATATGTGTATGATTTTGATTTTGATATAGAGTTGATTGAAATGGCAGGGTCCATTGCGAGAAGTGGTGGAAGCTCTACAAAAGGAAGTTGTGGAAGGTGATCTTCTTAAGGACTGCCTCAAGGTAGGCGCTAACGACCTGAAGGGTCTGATCCAAGTTTTCAAGGAAATAGCTCTCCAATATGCATCTGCTTCTCCCAGGACTGAATTGTAAATGAGATAATGAATATTATTATCTAAAAATTTGTAGGAGCTTGGCCTTTTCTCTAAACATGGACAAAAATATAAATATAATAATAGGTATAGTACCCATAGTTGTATACATACTATCTTGACAATGAAAGTTTTCAATTTGATCTCATTTCTCTCTTCATATAGGTTGTGTATATTTGTTAGACAGGCTATATTTTCATTCATTGTATGAATGATTTGAAGATTATTAATCTCAAGAGTATCTAATTTCTACTCCATAATCTCATTTGTTATGCTGAATTGTTTCAAATGAAGTGTATTAGTTTTCGGCGAACTTGCATTTTTAGTTCCATGGAGTTGGACAGACAACATTTTAAGTCTAGCGCTTTCAATTTCAAATTGGCACTTTGGTGCATAGAATAGTTTTTGTTTTGTACTTTTGGTCCCATAAGAATGATTCTGTTTTGCTGTTTTTGTCCTCAATGTGACTCAAAAGAAGGGAAATGAATAACTGTGCAAAGAAGAGAAGTTACAAAAGTTGGGACCGAAAAAAACGCGGTACTGAGAGTCCTAAGCCTCCAGTGTTGTGGAGTGAGGACTAAAAATGCTGCATCTTTTCCCTTTTTCTACTAACTTTTGCAAGGCTCGCGGGAAGTACATGGTTCAATGTTACTGGCCAAGTTGAACCGGTGTGGTTAGTACAGATGAGACTATAACGTTGAAAAGTTTGCCGGTGGATGAAGACTTGGTATTCTCATAGATTCACTTATCACTTATTTGAAAGCATGGCATAGTTACGGTTGATGATGTGATGAAACGCTAACCACAAAGTCTAGTAGCCACTTGTTCAAGTATGTGCTTACAGCTCTTTCTTCAACTGTCTGCTTTAATTAGAACGGCAGTAAGAAAACTATATTACCACATGTGCAATTAATGATGCTGTCTTACTCAATTACTGTGGGATATCTTCTTATCTTTTTCTGATTTTCATTCATGCTCTTAGGTCATCTCCAGCCGAAGCAGGCAATAGCCCCCTCCTGCCTACCTGCCTGCTTGCCTGCCTGTCTGGCCAAGTTAGTCATCTCCAGCCGAACCAACAATTCAAAATATTTATTTCAATCTCAAACTTTCCCCACTCTCACTTAATTATAACAACAACAACAACAACAATAATAATAATAATAATTGAATTTGGTACCAAAACTGTTATGAAAACCTATCCTATGGAATCAAATTTGCATTTTCGTATCAAATGGTACCAATAGTGCAAGTTAACCTATCCTATGGTATAAAAAAGCAATTTTCTCAAATTTTAATATAGTCTAATGGAGTAAGAATTTGATAACGGTAAATATCACAATAAACATTCAACTTAAAAGAAATTAATAATAGCGAATTAAAATTTTCAAACGAGACCTATAGTGAATTAACTTATATATTTTTTATACATTTCAATTACATTCTTGCATGATTTATAACTTATAAATTCGTCCTACAATTAACTTATAACAAAAAGAAAAAAGAAAAAAGAAAAAGGTAAGGCACGGTAATAAGACAAAAATAAGAGGCAATATTGCAATAATACACTGCAATAATGCACTACAATAATACAATACAATCAATTGCAATTGAAAGAAAGAAAGCAACGTGCAGCATATTAAAAGAAAGAAAGAAGGAGCAATTGAAGAAAAACAAAAAAATAAAATAAAAAAAGGGGGTTATGCGTGTTAGCCTCCTGGCAGGCCTGCCTGCCAGCAGGCAAGCATCCTGCTAAGCATCTCCCCCCGGATGCTTGCTTGCCAGCTCCGGGGGGAGTTCTTCTCCAGCCGAAGGGGGGCTGTTGCTTGTCTCCCCCCTTCGGCTGGAGATGGTTATATTCATTAACTTTTAGCTGGCAACACTTTTTGAGTTTGATATTTGTGATGGTATCCAAATGTACGTATGCAAGTAAAAGTTGACTTGAGTGATACATGACAACTACAACTTTTCGATTTTTTCTTCTTTCACGTGAATTGTTATTAACTAAATTGAATCTAATCAAATAAGATCACGAATAAAAAATTATCAAAAAGAATCATGAACTAAATCAAATCTACTTGGATTTACAATATGATAATGTTACTTATATAAATAGTAAATGTACAATCTCTTTTTTTAACGGATTAATTAAAACTTAATTAGAGCCACAGTCTGATGCTCCATGCAATTAATTAATTGGTTTAAAAATTAATTAATGTAATGAAGTAAGTAAATTAAAATCCGCTATAAGCTACTAGCTAGCTCTTTCTAGTTTTGATGATGGCTGGTCGGCAAGGAGCTTAAAGATAATAATAATAATAATTCATAATTACGTACCAATACCATTCCATGTGCAATAGTAATGGGACAATGTTAGATCCCCAATTCATCTATGAAATCAATGCGGTGCTAGCTTACTACCACTCGATTGGTCTCAAAGTCTAAACAATAAATTCAGTTGTTTGCCGTCCACCTATCATTAAATCTCTTGCTCAGCTGACTTTCAAAATCGAAATATATATACATACTCCCTCAGTCCCAATTTATGTGTCGTTTTAGAGAAATTTTTTTATCCCAAATTATTTGTCACTTTAGAATTTCAATGCACTATTAATTACATATTTTCCCATTTTACCTTATTTAATGTATCTAACACTCTCTCTTTAAGAGAAAAAGAAAGAGAGAGAATGTAAGGGTATTTTAGGAATGTCATTTATTTTTTCCCTAAGATTGAGAAAATTTAGTAGGTGCCTTAATATGTGTGAAAACACCTAAAACGACACATAAATTGGGACAGAGGGAGTATTTATTATGTTGTTCATTGGAATTTCGTCAACTTAATTTTGACCATTACAAAACTTAAGGCTGTGTTTGGATGGGTTTTGGCCCGGTCTCGCGGGTTTCGTGAGATCGAGCCAAAATCCTTTCAAATGAGTTTTCGCAAAACCCATTAAACCATAAAAAACCTATTCAGAAACCCACACTCACACTCTTCAAATCTATAAAATATTGATTTGACACCTACCACCTTCTTTTTCCCCCAATTTTCACTAAAAAAGACATTGATTTGATACATATCACCTACTTTTTCCTCTAAACCCCAACATTCAAACCCAATCCAAGTAGGGTTTCAACTTATACAAACCACAAAACCCAAGAGCCAAAACCCATCCAAATGAAATCTCAAAGGTTTCATCGAAACCACCCAAACTAATTTTTTTTAAACCGAGACCTGCGAAACCGAGCCAAAACCCATCCAAATATATAGACCCTAATTGTTTGCTAACTAGACTCTCGACTTAGTCCTGCATGCAGGCTGTAAAGCAACAGTTAGTTGAGTTGAGACTTTTGTATTTTTGACATAAGTGTATGTACCATAATATATATATGCATTAAAACTTCTAAATCATTTTAAATTTGACAAATATTAAGAATGCAAATGCTTACTCTTTATATATATATATATGCTGTAAAGTTATAGGCCGACTTGAGGTTTTGGGTGTTCAATTATACAGTCGGTAGGCATTATAATTTATAGCAATTAGAAACCTGCAGTATACATGATGAAATAAATGCCAATTAATTAATATGTGATCATGTATTCACTACAACCGTTGAAAATGAACAAAGAGTAAATTTCTTTATGAATCAGACCCCTTTATTTAATTACTTAATTTTTTTTAATCAAACTAGCTAGCTCTCGATCAGTTATCATGCATGAATTAATACTAGTATGTATATATATCAATCTCATCATGTTTCTTTCTCGCAGTACTGCTATATATGCATGATTTACTATTATCAGGACGACGTTAAGTTAGTAGCTTATACAAAACTACATACACTTTTAATTGCTGAATAAATAATATAATGGATCAATCAATCGGTAAAATTAAAGAAAAGGGAAGAATGTATTGGGTTCACCAACTTACAATAAAATTAATGCATGCATGGTTAAAAATATCAAGACCGATCTAGTCTCTTAACTTTAGATGTATGATCATGTATATTGTGTGAAATAATAAAATATATATATATATATTTATAAATGTCCGCGTGAAATCAATGCATCCAACCAACTCCAAGTAGTCCATATCATATTTATAACCTGCAGTCACATGAGTTTGCATGCGCCTATTAAAAAGTTTCAAAATGTATGTATATATATATAACTCTATCTTGATGCTTTAATTAAATTTCATCACGTACATGACCTTCACCTTTACCTTTAACTTTAATTAGTACTCTTTGGTTTTGCACTGATCATATACTATTATATATTAATATATAATGAGTAGTAGTAGTTCATGTAGTGATGAGGTGAAGAAATGGATCATAATTATATTGTTTTATTGTGTGGTTTTTTATGAGGGGGCTTTGGCGGTGCCTCAAGTTCCAGGTTTATTTATATTTGGTGATTCATTGGTGGACAGTGGCAATAACAATGCCATTCAGTCATTGGCAAAGGCCAATTACCTGCCCTACGGGATCGATTTTCCCAACGGGCCTACCGGAAGGTTCTCCAATGGTAAAACTACAGTTGATGTCATTGGTAAGTAATTTCTAATTAGTAGATATATAGTAGATTTACTCATTACTCATGAAGGAAATTTAATTTAATTTAATTTAATTTACACATATATATATATGCAGCTGAGTTACTGGGTTTTGATAATTACATTCCGCCATACACCACTGCCAGAGGCCGACAAATACTAGGGGGAGTGAACTATGCATCTGCTGCTGCAGGAATTAGATCAGAAACTGGCCAGCAATTGGTAATTATATACTGTATTACAATATAACAGATCAAAATTTGAATAATCATAATAATAATAATAATAAGTATGCATGTGTGATTTAATTTAATTAGGGAGCACGAGTTGATTTTGCTGGACAAGTAAATAACTACAAGAATACAGTTCAACAAGTGGTGAACATACTTGGGGACGAGAACTCTGCTTCAGATTATTTGAGAAGATGTATATTTTCGATAGGAATGGGTAGCAATGACTATCTCAACAATTACTTCATGCCCAATTTCTACTCCACCAGCCGTCGATACACTCCTGACCAATATGCCACCGTCCTCATCCAACAGTACACCCAGCAGCTGAGGACACTCTACGACTATGGGGCTAGAAAGTTTGTTCTGATTGGAGTGGGCCAGATCGGATGCAGCCCAAATGCATTGGCCCAAAACAGCCCTGATGGCCGCACCTGCGTCCAGAGGTTCAACACTGCAAACCAAATGTTTAATAACAAGTTGAGAGCTATGGTTGATCAATTTAACGCCAATACAAGGGATGCACATTTTATCTATATTGATGCATATGGGATCTTCCAGGACCTGATTAACAACCCTTCAGCGTTTGGTTTTAGAGTGACAAATGCAGGGTGTTGTGGTGTCGGAAGGAACAACGGTCAGATCACGTGCTTGCCATTTCAAACTCCATGCCGCAACAGAAATGACCATTTGTTTTGGGACGCGTTTCATCCTACAGAAGCCGCAAATACTGTTGTTGGGAGGAGATCATACGCTGCTCAAAGGCCATCCGATGCTTATCCCTTTGATATTCGTCGCTTGGCTCAAATCTGAATCAAATTAATTAATTAAACCTACGTACAACAACAACAACAACAGGTCATTAATATATATATTTATGATCTATACTACTAGTACTATATCATCAATTTTATTTTATTAGTGTTCTCTTCAAGTTGAGTTTTTGTTTCTGTTTTTCTTCTATCTACTGTAATTGTATTGTATTGTATGACAAAGTCATTCTCATCTTAATTAACGTTTTTAATTTACGTACACTTAATTAATATTTCAATTTCACTTATGTATGATAATATCAAATTCTATAAACGGATCGGATACATCAAATCATTGATCAATTAAACATTTAATTAGAATAAATTAAATAAACTCTAATCGGATCCGAATTAAAATTTTTACACCCCCACATTATTAATGGAGATTTTTAATTTTACAGAATCACCCTTTCTAATATTGTTGCATCCCTGAACACCCCCACATTATTAATGGAGATTTTTAATTTTACTCGATTCTTGACATTTACTTGCTATAAAAGAGATCTAAACTTGTATATGATATATGCTATCTCTCAGCTCATCTATCACTTGCATCTCGACCTCTCTAACACCCCGGCCAAATTCCTCAGCCATCTAGACCTCACTCTGTCTCCAGTCACTATTGCACCAATCGCCGCAACGAACAGTCGCATCGCCACCAGATAAGGACATAATGGGTTAGGTTGATGATGAAGGGATGGGTGGTGGGAGTGGGGTAGTATGAGGAAGAAGATGGGTGATTTTTGTAAATAGTTGAAACCCATTTTTTTTAAATTGCACATTGATCCCAATTTTTTTTATTTAAGTTCAACCTAAATAAATATTGTAATTATCTAAAGAAAGAAACAAAATTTAATTAAATTTTCTTGTTCTATTTTTTGGGGTTTTTTTAAATTATTATATGAACTAAAATGATAAATTGAAAATGCTTACTTGTTTATTATAATTTAAAATTGTAATTTAAAATGACAAATTTAATTTTCATTAAGTAGATGTATACTAAAAAAATTAAATAAAATTTGTTGATGTTAATTAAGTGTTTTTTTTTCCAATCTATCTACACAACATGACCGATTCACAACGACAGATTGTGCAGGTCACAAGCAAAAAAAAATTGTGGCTCATATTAATTTAGCTAAAAACATGTGGCCGAAAATGTTTTAACTCGTCGAACCGAAGGGTTGGGTTATCAAAAAGAAGAAATAAAAACATGTGTAGCTGTGTATAACCACTACGCAAGGAAGATTGACATTAATATCATGTACAATCATTGCATTAAATTCATTTGACTGCACAGATAATTAGTCATAAGCTATCGACTTTGGTGTTCCACAACCACAAGGTAATGTTAATTTGTACAATTTAATCATAAATTATGGATAGTGATACTGCTCTGCAATATTTTTCAATTTTCTAATTTATCCTTTTTATATAATGACTTATGAGTCAAATAACTAAAATTTCTCTCTCTTATTTAATTTGAACTCAATCTTCTTTTTCTTATTAATGTAGTATTGATTTCTTTTTCTTTTTTCATACTATATCTAAACATTGAAATAAATAAAATTATTCATAACCTTTGAAATAACGTTTGTCACGAAACTCAGCATCATCTTACTTGTTCTTTAGCATTGTTACATTCATATAAATAGATTTATATAGTCTACAAGCAATTAATTTCTAAGAATGTTTGATAAAAAAATAAAAAAATAGATTGAAAAATACAAACTAAAGTATAATATTTATCAATGAGAAAAGTGAATTGTAATTGAGGGCATATTTGAAACAATTTTCACTTCTTTCTTGATTGTAGTACATTTAAACTTGTATGTGGAGATTCTAAATGAGTTTAGTAGAGTCAAAAAATATTATTCAAATTTGATTTGAATTTTCTCATATAGTTTGAAATTGAATTTGCACTTGACTTGATTGTTGCATGAATTTAGCTCGAACGAGTTGAATACTTTTGAAGCGCAAATAACTTGACATTTACATATATTTGATTATTTTATAACTTATCTAATCAAATTTGAACAAGTTTTATAAAGTATCGTAATAGTATGTTTTGTTTAAGTTTGGATCCGTCTAAAATAAGATTTCGAGGGATGGGGAGTACATAAGATAGCATTTATCTTGGTAACACATGTCCCCTTAAAATTTAAGTTAAAATAATTTATTTTCTCAAAGACAAATTTACCCTTTTTATGAGTAAATTTCAACAACACCCCTTGTTTTTTTTCTAATTAAAAAAACATATATTATTTTTATTAGAAAAAAAAAACCCTGTACTTTTTTTTTTTTTTTATTATTGGCAAAAAATATCCCTCTCAAGTCGAAATGACAACTTTATCCCATCAAATGATGAAAAAAAAAATCCCCTTAAATTAAAGTATTATCAATAACCCCTGACAACATTAAATTTTTGCAATAAACCCCTGTTATTTTAAAAAAATAAAAATTGATCAAAACTTTCAGATGATTTATGAAGTCCACTTTAAAAATTTGACAAAAATCTTATCCCCCAAGTTATATATTGTTGCACTTTACCACCCATATGTACAAAATACACTTAATTACCGCCTAAAATAATTTTATTTAATTTTTGTTCGGTGATAAATATAAATGTGCCCCTCACATGAAATTTCAAAGTTAGTCACAACACTTCTTACAAGTCCAAATACTTCGCTCATGTACAAGAACCGAAAATCCGAAGTGAAGTAGAAAAATATTTTATTTGTAAAGAGAAAGTAAAAAATGCACGTCGTGTTTTGACTAATTTACCCTTAAAATACATGTGAGGCGCATATATGAGTTTTTCGGCGATCGAAATTGGCATAAAATCATTTTAGGGGGAAAAATACAACGAATTTCATACATACTTATTTTATACTTTGGGTATAATACAAAAGATATTAAAATGATTTGATTTGTGTTAAAAAATTAGAACTAATTGAGATTGCCAAAAAAAAAATCCTAATCATAAAATGAAAGTGGGATTATGTGGGTACGAGGAATTGGGGCTGGGCGGTGTTGTGGTCTCGGAGGTGAATGAAGAGGAATTGGGTGGGGTTGCAATAATTGCAATTACCCCTTTAATCTATTAGGTATTTTGTGCTCAATTGTAAATATTCACTTAAGAGATAGAAATGGTGATATAACGGACATATATTTGGCACGTGACATTTTTCATTAAAAAACTAACGGTCGAATGAAATATATAAAAAAAAAACAGTTATCCAACTTTTGTACGAAATGTGTCTTTTTGAAAAGTTTGGTATGAAATATATAAAGTAGGCAGAAATTTAGTATGAAAATTGCAATTTTCTCGATTTTTGTTATTGTTTTGGAAAGAGATATGAAATTAATTAGAGATTAGAGAGATTTTTTTAACCATATTAATTAAAGGGTTAATATGTAATTTAAAATATGTTTATTTTTTCTAAATGTCCGATGCCAAATCATCATTGGATATTTTGACCAAAAATTGTGGTTCAGATTTGTTGTTGAATTTTTTTAATGACTAAGATGGAATATCTCATATACACTTATGTTCTATAAAATCTTATTTTAGAAAGACCCAAGTTTGATTGGATTTCTATAATGCATCCAACTCATCACTTAGGTTCATTTGAAAATTTTCTTCTTTCTTTTTGAACCATTTATACATCAATTGGATGTTGATATAAAATGAAGATAAACTCATTTTCTACGTACCTTTTTATTTTAGAAAAAACTCATTCTACATACTGTTCTTCTTAAAAAACAATTTTTATATTCTTTTTGATGGAACTACTATATAGATATTGTGTTTTATACAGTAATTATTCCATATATGCTTAAACATAATAAAGAAAATGAAACCAAAATTAATAATGCATTAAAAGGAGAGAGAAAAATGAGTTGGGTATATTTGAAAATTGTAAAAAATTACTCTGACGTTAACAATATTTGCTCCGGCACTAGGCATAAATTTATCTCGTACTTCTGTACAAATCAATGGACTGATTGGGCCGGGCTGGATAATTAATTTCATGTTGGATTTTTAAAACAGACAGTACCTAGACTTGGGCCCGTTTCTTTCAGTTTTCTATGTATGCTTTCATTTTGAAGAAATACTCGGAATATTTTCGTAGACGTTGATATTATTGACTTTCATTTGAAAAAAAAAAGCCTGTTTGTTTGGTGTTTGGGAAAGTAGTTTGGGAGAGTAGTGAAGATTTGTGAAATAATCTCGATTTGTGTAATGTTGTTTGTTTGGGTTTTGGAAGAGTTGTTTGAGAAATAAAGTAGATGTAGGTTTTTTTTGAAAGAATTAGGTTGTAGATGTAAGATATGTAAGACTTTATGTCAAATCACACATGCTCTTCGTGTCTGTGCTTGGGCGAAGAGAATTTGGGACTTTATCATCCTACCGACGCAATACTACGAGTTTATGAGCACAAACTTGAATTATTGGATAAAGGACAACTTAACCAAGTTAAATTTCAGCAACATTATTGCCCCGAATCGCGTGGAAAAAGATATTTGCAGCAACAATTTGGGCCATTTGGAAGGCCAGAAATAGAATGGTTTTCGACAACACACCGGAGAATCTGAAAAATATAATTTTCGGAATCAAACTCATGGCGCGGGACACTGATCACGCCTACCCGGAGAAAAGACTGAGTAACAAAGTGATGGAGGTAGATGTGAGATGGACAAAACCGGAACAAGGATGGTCAAAATCAATACAGATGGCAGCGTACTTATAAGTAAAAAAAGTGCTGCTGCGGGGGGCATTATTAGGGATGCTGAGGGTCAATGGATTTTGGGTTTCTCGAGAGGCTTGGGAGACGTTTCCGTAACAGTGGCTGAACTTATGGCTGCTAGAGATGGTTTAACTATTGCCTGGGAAAGACGATTTCGACGTGTGGTTCTTGAACTTGATTCTAAAGTTGTTGTCCAACTTATACAAGAGGCAGATATTTCCTCTCACCCCTTGGGTCGCATAATTGAAGATTGTAGACGTCTACTTGGAATGCCGTGGGAGAGCAGAGTTCAACATACCTTAAGAGACGGTAATTCTTGTGCAAATGCCTTGGCTAAAAAGGGACACGAATATTGGCATAGTTTTCAGATCTGGGAAACCCCACCCCCAGAAATTCTTAACTTGATTAGTGGGGATCTAATGTAATAGTTTAGTTTAACCTGTACGTTTTCACCACCAAAAAAAAAAAAAAAATTATTTGTTGTGAGATAAATTGTGTAAGAGATATGTTACTTTATGTCAAATCAGAAGAGTAGATTTTGTATAAGTTTTGTTTAGATATAAGAAAATTGTTGTTTGTTTGAATTTTGAGAAAGTAGTTTAAGAAAATTGAGAGATGAAAAATTTATTTAAGAAAATAGAAAACATGTTTGTTTGGCATTTCCCAAACACAATTTTTTTTTGAGAAACGCCAAACAAACAGGCCCAAAATGTTTGTTTAAAGTTTTATTTTTTATTTTTTTATTTTTTTATTTTTTATAATGACACATTTTTTTTTTTTTTGTTGCTTTGCAGTTTTGCAGACAATGTCAAAATTGATTAAGATTTGTGCATGTAAGAAAAACTAAACATGATTAACAGTATCTATTGCCTGATCCATATAATGACAAATTGACAAATATTATGTGAAATAATTTTATAAAATCTAATTTTTAAAATAGTCCCTCTGAATTCCATTTTGCATCTGATAATTTCTCGATTCTTCGATCATTTTATACTTTGTTTTGTATACTTGACTGTGTAGTACCAAAAATTCTGAAATTAAGTAAATACATTTAAGTAGAACTAATTGTTGGATATTTGGATCATAAAGGAGGATTGATGTCAAGTCCAAATAAGACATGGACTGGCTCACAAAAGACGTGGCCTTTTTTAAACCACTTTTTGGATATTGATTGGAAATGGATTTTCAGCCTCGGGTCCCATGTATTCTTTTCCCTTTTCTTTTTTTATTTTTTAGGGACCATGTATTCGTTTTAAATTAAAATTTCGTGCAAGGTTGCTTGTTGTAACCAAAAAAAAAAAAAATTGTGCACGGCAAAAGTAGAGGGAAGGAGTACAATTCATTGAGTAGGGTTAGTATAGTTGTGATATCATTATCATCTCCATGAAATCATTTATAACTCAAAATATAAGAAAAATTATATGTTTTGTCAGAAAAATGAACTTCAACAGAGCTCTTATATTATAAGATCTAACAAAAATTATAAGTTCGACCTCTTATAAGAGGCCAAAGTTAAAATGTTAAATGTTAAAAACTCTTTTGCATGGTTGTATTTTTCCTATTTTAAATAGTAATTCATATTATTTTTCAAAATGATAATATTTTAATTTCATATTACTTGCACGAATCATTTAATTTAAATTCATATTATTTTCTCAAAATTATGATATTTTAAAAAAACTAAATTTTAATTATTAAATATTATATATTTCACTATTATTTATATAAATTTGATGTTGGAGTGAGGTGTTGGTGCGGTTTAAAAGTATAATCTTAAAATATAAACTAAATGTTGGAGTGTAAACTAAAAGTTAAAATGTATAACATTGTTCACCCCTTAAATTAAGAGGCCATAATTTAAAAGGATTGTTGGAGATGTCATGCTACTTGTTCATAGTTGATAGAAATAGTTACGGGAGCTATACACCACACTAGAAAATTAGGGCATGTTTGTTTGTCATTTCTAAAAATTATTTCGTGTTTGGAAAAATATTAAACAAATATGTTTTTGACTTTCTAAAATAAAATTTTCACGTCTCAATTTTCTCGAACTACTCTCTCAAAAGTCAAACATACAATAATTATTTTTTATCTCTTAATACGCTGATTTGACATAAAGTAACATATCTCTTACATAATTTATTTCATATAACAAATATGATTTGGCATAAAGTCTTACACATCTTATACCTACAACCTAGCTCTTCCAAAAAAATTTACACCTACTTTATATATGAAATCACTCTCTCAAAATATAAACAAATAGCATTACGCTAATCTAAATTATTTCACAAACCTTTATTACACTTCTAAATTATTTTCCCATAAAGATTTACTGCAATTCAAATCATGATCAAGAATCATTTTCGGAATGTGATGCAATTAAAAAAAATCACGTGTTCACTATCTATCCATCACAATTATGATGTCCTTTTGTCGTATAATATAATTTGACCACTCACCTGTCCGGTCTGTCACCACACCCATGACCCAAGCCAAACCAATAAGCAAATATCCCCCTCCTCCCCCCCCCCCCCCCCCCACCCCCACCCCCACTACTATTTACATGTAATATCCATTGTCCAAATTTGAATAAAATAATTAGTAGGCCAATGTTCACCAACAAACAGTGTCAAATATTCAATCATTAATTAAGTTTTGAAGTTAGCCTATAGGCTGCCTATTTATTGAAGACCAGCCTCTTACTAAAGTTTTCACCAACGAACATACAACACTAGCTAGTCTCCATTTCCATTTGTGGTGTACTACTAAAAAAACATATATCAATCATGATTAATTGTACTTGTAGGCTTAGCTCTTTTTTGTTAGCAGTAATCTTGTTAACGTTACAAGAACTTGTTGTTGTTCTTTGCGAACCAAAAGTAGTACCATGTTACTTCATATTTGGAGACTCGTTAGTGGACAATGGTAATAACCTTTATCGTGAAACAACGGAGAAGGTTAATTACATGCCTTATGGTATTGATTTTCCGGATGGGCCGACTGGAAGATTCACTAATGGTCGTACAATTGCAGATATTATTGGTAAGTTTAATTAACTAATGTTTGTGCTAGTTTTCTTTATTATTTTGACTTTAATACTATAATATTAATAGGAGTATTTGTTTGTTATATATATACTTTTAATAGCAAAATGAGCAAAACCCAAATATCAGAACAATGAAGGAACCTCCCCAAAATGAAAACTAAACACAGTACCAACATCAAGCTTCTTAGATCTTCTTTACCTGTAAATCTAAAAGTCTTAAGATCTCCTTAAAACACAAAGAACTATATACAAATTAAGAAATTCTAAATTAGGCAATACGACACAGTTTTAACCTGGCAAAAATAAATGAAAAAGAAAATCAATTTTACTGTTCCTGAAGTTATCGCTTCTTATATGGTATTAAATTAATTAATATATGTATACAGCTGAACTACTGGGTTTTGAGGAACGCATTCCACCATATGTAAATGCAACAAATGGGGACTTCCTCCGGGGAGTGAACTATGGTTCAGGCGGATGTGGAATTCTTGATGAAACTGGTCGCCAACTCTACGTACGCACGTACATATTTATATATAGTTATATACTCTCATCTCATTTATTAAATTAACCAAATTAACCTTTTTAAATTATATATTATATATGCTCTGTTTGTCAAACCCCTGCCTCCCTCCCTCCCTACCTATTTTTTTTAACTATCTTTACGTCTTTGTTTTTTATAAATACTACTCTGTATTTTCTCTATATGGAATATTCCTTGAAAAGTTGTTTTAGGAGAAAAAATACTTTTAATATCAAATTTTATTTCAAAAAATACATTTGATATCAAATTTAAAAAAATATATATATTTCATACCACGATTCACAACATCTTGATAACTTTATTATTGCGATTAATTTTCGGACGGAATTCAGCACGTCTCACTCACGTGTTCGTTAAATTAACAATGAGAGAGAAAACATGCATGGATTTTAAAGACCCATAACGGACATGTGAGTGACACTTCCTGAATTCCATCAAAAAATTGACGGCGAAACTAAGAGGATGTGAATTATTATATAAATATATTTTATTTAAAAACTTGATATCATATGGTTTTTTGAACTCGTAGTTTTAATTTTGTGTTGAATTCACTGAAAAAACACATTATTGAATCAAATAAAATGTGGTAAACTCTGCAATAAATTAAATAAAGTAGTATCGCTGACTAATGTGTTCGACTGAGAAAGTTTGACTGGAAAAGTAACTGAGACCAATTATTGACCCTAAAATATTTATACTTAATTATATCTTAAAAAATTAGGACATAATGCGTTAACTCATATACAAAAATTTAACTTGTTAAAAAAAAATACAAAAATACAAAAATTTACCGGATTAAATATGAAGTTTTAACATAAATAATTAATGGAAAAATATAAATAATGCAAGAAAAAGAAAATATTGAAACTAAGAAATTATAATCTTGTAATATAATACGTACGCAAAAGAAACAAACAATTTTGTATATACAAAAGAGAGAAATATATTCATTCTAACCCAATTAATTAATAGCCATATCTTGAAGAACACCTAAGTGCATCTTCAATGGTAGAGCTGGGGCTGATATTGGAGCTCCGAGCTCTGCCTGATTGTCTCCATTGGTAGGATTTCGAGCTCAAATTACTTTCAATTTAATTTCTTTCCACTCTCACCATTTTAATAATAATAATAATAATAATAATAATAATAACTTTCTAATTTTTTTGTCTAATTTTTTAATTATATTTTCAACTAATTTGATATAGGCACCACCAATATTGTAATTAAATGATTAAATTTTTAATTATAATAAATTAAAATAAAATAAAATGTTTAAAAGAAATTATTAATTATTAATTTTAATTACAATTCTACATAAATATTTTAAATTAAAATTCTAATTATAGTTCTAATTAATTTATGAATTTAAATATTTTAATTACAATTCTAAATAATTATTATTGATTTAATTTAATTTAATTTAAATTAAATTTTAATTTTATTTAAAAATCACTTAAAAGAAATTTCATTAACTTTAGTTTTAATAAATAACTAATTTATTATCAAGAAAAATAAATAACTATTTTAAATATAAAGAAATATAAAAAAGAAAACCAATGGCAATGACATAAAGAGCCTCTTCTTCTCACACGGCACCCTGTCGCCCCTGCCCTTGGAGACCACTCCTCCGCCCACCCCTATCTCCAGCCCAGCCATTGGAGATGACATATATATCAATAATATTTTCCTCTACAATATGCCAGAAAGTGGTATTTAATTTTATTCATAGTTTGGGCTAAAATATAATATTAATTGATTCTCCGATATCCCTTGTTTTATTTCAGGGTGACGTTATCAGTTTTAATGAGCAATTATCAAATCATGAGTCCCTGATTTCAGACGTTGCTAAATTACTAGGGACTGAATCTCGAGCTAAACAACACTTAAGCAGTTGCATATATTCAGTTGGATTTGGCAGTAACGATTACCTGGCCAATTACTTGCCACAATATTATTCCTCAAGCAGCCCATACAGCCCACAACAATTTGCTTCACTTCTCGTTTCCCAATACTCAAACCAACTTCAAGTAATTAAGAAGTTAATTTACTTCAATTTCTTTTTCATCAGACATTATTCTTTCTAAAATGTTGTTAATTTTTGCTTTTATTAATTTAATCAGAAACTATACGATTATGGGGCAAGAAAAGTAGCGGTATCTGAACTTGGTAAATTAGGATGTATACCACAACAGGTGAGCACTTATGGCGCATCAGAAGGCTCGTTGTGTGTGGAAACGAGCAATAATATCGTGCGGATGTTCAATGCAAAACTTAAACTTGTTATAGAAGATCTCAATTATAATCTTGGTGATGCAAATTTCGTGTACGTGAGCAACGTTATAACTTCATATGGTATGACATGTTGAATACCATGCAGATTAATTAAGTTGGCATTATATAATTTGTTTGAATTACAAATTAATTAGTATATATATGTGTATGAGGTAGATCAAAATAAAATTGATTTGATTTGATTTGATTTGATTTGATTTGATTTTCAGGTAATATTACAAATTTGAGTGAACCATGTTGTAGCTTGTCGATCGATGGGCATTGTCTTCCAGGAGGTGCAATTTGTAGTAACAGAGATGAGTACATCTTTTGGGACGAATTTCACCCCACGGAAGCTGTAAATATGATCTATGCCAAACTTGCTCACACTGATATGTCTCCATTGTATGCTGCCGCTGATCTTATTCATATCATCTGATTTTATTTATTTCAGTTTTAATTTATAATATGCATGTTATAAAATTAATTAAACTTGGAATGTTGCTACCTACCTATTACTACTTCTTAATTATTATTTTGTTAATGGCATATATTCATAATATTCAATTTATCTCCTTGTAATTTGAAAAATCGCATTTTACCTACCTATAATCTTATAAAAGTTTTACAACGTACGTGATATTTTGATAGAAGTCGGAAAAATAAAAGTTATATCATCTAGCTCAACTTCCGGTAATTAATCAAATTTATAAGCTGTTGGGCCCTCTTAGTTTCAGACAATTTCTAGAAAATTAAAGAGGAAAAAACACTTTTGGTCCCAAATTTTACTCCAGAAAACATATTTGGTACCATGTTTTGCAGAAAAACAGATTTGGTACCACAATTTAGAGAGTCTTGACACATTTAGTTATTCCGTTAAATTTTGGACGGAATTTTCGCGCGTGACTGTCACGTGCGCGTTAAGTTCAAAATGGTCACGAGTTTTGCACGTGATAAATCGGCCAAAACACTTTTGGTCCTAAACTTTACCCCAGAAAACACATTTGATACCATGCTTTGCAGAAAAACAGATTTAGTACCACAATTTAGAGAGTCTTGACACATTTAGTCATTCCGTTAAATTTTGGACGGAATTTCCGCGCGTGACTGTCACGCGCGCGTTAAGTTCAAAATGGTCACGAGTTTTGCACGTGATAAATCGGTCAAAACACTTTTGGTCCCAAACTTTACCCCAGAAAACACATTTGGTACCATGCTTTGCAGAAAAACAGATTTAGTACCACAATTTATATACTCTTGACACATTTAGTGTCTCCGTTAAATTGATAAAAATCACATATAATGAACAGACAACAGTTTCTCTAAAAGATTTGATAAAAATCACAAAATATACTTAAATTATTAAAAATATTCTTAACAAATTGTTAAGAATATTTTTAATGATTTAAGTATATTTTGTGATTTTTATATATTGTGCAATTTGTTAACATACGTAGTAAAAGGCTTCAATATATAAACATGGATTAGTTGATATAGAGTACGTAGTTGTTTGCACTTTGCTGTGAATGGGAAATCTTGTTTTGTCAAACTCAAAATTCCAGCATATAGTCGCCTAATTATTACTAATATTTTGTGTTTAGATTAGAATATTTTTAATTACTATGCATGTATTAACTAATACAACTTACTTTAATATCAATATTTTCCTGAAAGCTCGTTTTTTGGCCTAAATTTCTCTCTCTCTATAATATAGCTAGTATTGTAAGTTACCTTTAAATCATTTTTTCACGTAATAACTACTATATATATATATTTTACTTTGTATAACTTATACGACTATCATTAAGAGGGAATTGCACTTTTTATACCAAATTTTTACCTACTTTATATTGCATACCACACCTTTCATAATAATACGTTTCATACCAAAATCAATTAACCTTTTTCAATTTACATACCAAACCTTCATATTCTTTCTTCCTCCCCTTAGAAGAAACAGAAAACAGGGAAAAAAAAATTAAATTAATTTCATCTTCAAGCTCCACCTCCCGGCGTTCGTACACTCCTCCGGCAAGAACATACCTGCTTCTACCAAAAATCCACTCCGCTTAGGACATCATGGACAGCTGATAACCCAGGAAGACGCTTTTAATATTCGTGGCTACACATCCGTCATGTTAGATCACTTTTAGGGACGCTTTTGCATAAAAGTGTCCCTAAAACCCCCCTAACATGGCGGATGGTGGCTACCTCAGAGGGTAGCCACGAAAATTCCCCGCAAGGAAGATGGATGCCAGTTTTTTATATTGGAAGATGAACCCATGTGTGCAAGGTCAAATGCAATAATCCCTGGTTTATTGCGGAAAATCAATAACTTAGAAGATGAAATCAACAAAAAAGATGGAGAAATTATCAAAAGAGATGGAGAAATTTGCGAAAGGGATGATGAAATTATGTTTACTTTAGGAGAAATTAGCAAAAGGGATCGGGAAATTAACATTAAGGATAGAGAAAATTTGAAGTTGAAAAAAAAAAAAACATGTATGATGGCCTATGTTGTCTTATTTGAAAAAGGTTGATTGATTTTGGTATGAAATGTGTTAAAGTAGGTAAAAGTCTCGTATAAAAAGTGCAATTCCCTCTCTCATTTTTTTTTTTTTAAGTGAGTTAACGGACACGTGTCCATTTCCATCCAATATTTAACGTTGGTATGTAAATTGAAAAATGTTGATTGATTTTGGTATGAAATGTGTCATTTTGAAAGGTATGATATGCAATGTATAAAGTAGGTGAATGTTTGGCATAAAAAGTGCGATTCCCTCCTATCTTTAATATCAATATTTATTCTTCTCCTGCAAGTTCGTTTTTGGACTAGATCTTATTTTTTTTATATAACTAATGCAAGTTACCTTGATTCGATATCTATTTTGGTTTGATCAATCTCAAATTATATATTCACAGAGTGACTATTATTATTTCAATTTTTGACTATATTTTCTTACTATGTATAGCTTATACAACTTACTTTACTACCAATTTTTATTCTTCTCATGCAACTGCGTTTTCACTATATATATTTTTTCTATATAAAGCCAATGCAAGCTACTATATAATAGCATTAGCAATATATTTATTCTTCTTCTTACCCCAAGTTCGTTTTAGCTATATTCGTTCTTGATATCAAATGGCTTCCACTATCGCAAAATGGATTTTCATAACTATCTTATATTTTATTGTGAAACCAAAAATATTAATTCAAGGTCAAAAACAAATTCCTTGTTCATTTTTCTTTGGAGATTCATTATTCGATAATGGCAATAACAATTTGTTGGTTACACAAGCCAAGGCAAATTATCCGCCTTACGGTATTGATTACCCCGATGGTCCCACTGGCAGATTTACCAACGGAAGAAATATTGCCGATTTTCTTGGTTGATCATTATATTTTTCATCTCCACCACATTATAATTTTTTTTTAAATCATAAATTTGGTGAATTTGTTCTAATAGACGCTTAATTAATTCATGCAGCTCAATTACTAGGTTTTGATAAACCAATTCAGCCTTTTGCTACGGCAAGCGGCTCGGATATTCTCACCGGTGTAAATTATGCATCGGGAGCATCTGGAATTCGCGATGAGTCTGGAAGCCATTTGGTAGCTAATATTAGTACTTAATAAAGTGTGGTTAAATCCGTTGTTAATCTTATGTTGATTATTAAATCTGAATTATGATTCAATTGCAATATTTTTAATTTTAAGATATATATAATGACTGATCATACAAATTAAAATGGTTGTTGATTTGATGTAGGGTGATCGAATAAGCCTGAGGGAACAGTTGATAAACCATGCAACCACAATCTCCCGCCTCGGGCAGTTAATCAGTCCTCCAAATACAGTTAATAACTACCTCAACAAGTGTCTTTACACGATTAATATAGGCAGTAACGATTACATTAACAACTATTTACTGCCACGGTTTTACCGGACAAGTGTTCAATTTACGCCTGATCAGTATGCAGAAGCCTTAATTCAGCAATATACTCTACAACTCAGGGTTAGTATATATATAAAATTTCTACTTTTGAATTCCCCTATTTTTTTCTCATTGCGAATATGATGGAAATATCTAATTTTTAGTACTAAAACCGTGGTCTCAACAGTTATTTTTCATGTATGTATAATTTGTAATTTTAGTTAGCAAACATATTTTCTTACTGATAAAAACGACATATTCTGATTTCTAACATTTATAAATAAATAGCACATAGATCAATTAAACTTGTTTTATACTATATCACAATGATTCTATAAACTTTTTTCTTTGTAACAGACATTGTACAACAATGGAGCAAGAAAGATAGTTATTATTGGGCTTGGTTTCATAGGTTGCATTCCTCAAGAGTTGGCCAATTTTCCTACAAATGGATCTTCATGTGTCGATTCCATCAACAATAATGTGCAGCTATTCAATAATAGGCTTAAGCCTCTAATCGACAACCTTAATACCAATCTACCCGGTGCACAATTTATCTACATAAACACAACCAGCATTTCATCAGGAGATCCTTCTGCTATAGGTACGTTATCAATGCC
Source organism: Penstemon barbatus (assembly GCA_003313485.2). Lineage (NCBI taxonomy): Eukaryota > Viridiplantae > Streptophyta > Magnoliopsida > Lamiales > Plantaginaceae > Penstemon > Penstemon barbatus. The sequence goes on from CM064877.1 coordinate 1,344,637, forward strand.
AATATGTTGTTTTAGGTTCTGTCTTACAAAATCTAGCCCAAATCTGATTGATAAAACCAACTTATTTATCTCACACTTTTCCTAGACTAATTTTCTTTTTTTTTTTTTTATTTTGTCATGGCCATCATCATCATCATATATCTATATATAAATGATCCTAAAGAAGTTTAAATGTTGCAGGTATCAAAACTGTGAACGCCCCGTGCTGTGTAGTATCATCATCGAACGGACAATGCGGCCCAAATCAAGTTCCATGCAGTGATAGAAAGCAATTTGTGTTTTGGGATAATTTTCATCCCACAGAGTTACTAAATCAAGTAACAGCTACAAGAGCATACAAAGCAACATTACCTTCGGATGCCTACCCAACTGATATTCGACATCTTGTGCAGCAATAGAATTCAAATATGTCATGATGTGGTGCCAATAAAAAAAAAAAGATAATGTTTCATCATTAATAAAATATTTCATTTTAGACAAGCTTGCTTGAATTTTTTTAGCATCTTCTATGATGTTATTTAATTTCATAGTTAGACACGAATTTTACACCAATTATTAATTATTATGCTAGACAGAATACAATTAATTAAACAAGTTCATAAGATTCGATTTTCTTACACAAATCAGTCAAGCATATTCAGCAACACTTAGATAACATATTGAAAGAAAGATGTCACTTTGATCGAGGTGATCATTGCTATCCTGTCTTCTCCAACCGAAATTCATCATCCGCAGAAATTGGAAAAAGAGAGATAGCTCTTTAGTTATATCATCTGTTAAGAAAGTAAAAAAAAAGAAACATGTTACACACTAATTTGATATTGAACATGGATTAATCATGTTTTGACAAAAATCACCACTTAAGTATCCCAACACTTTAGTCACATGGGACTGACACTCGGCACATTTAGTCTTGCACTTTACGATATTGCACTTTTGATCTCAAATTGGACGGATTATGAACTTCAAGAGTCCAACCAATCAATCAAAATATGTTCTTAATAAAGATGAAGGAAAATTGAAGAGAAGGAAGGATTCTTACACTAATTGAAGAGACAAATGCTCTTGCCTAGGGTAATCTTGATAGTTTGGAGCATCAAATGGATGTGGATGTGGATGTGGTGTTTCAACTAGTTCATAAGCAGCAGAACTACTCCCGGGCATCAAATTCATCATATGCTGTTGCGCCCTCTCAGATTCAACTATCTACTTACACGTACAGTTGTTACAATTTAATTAAATGAATTACACTTTTAATAATCTTAATAATTACTAAATAAAGAACATTAATTAATTTATATGTACATCTAACAATTCAGATATATAGAGAGCTAGATACCTTTGCACGAAGGTACTGATTGTTGTTATGTAAGTCAATCTCCTGCTGCCATTGTTTTACAATGCATGCCAGGAAAGAAACACAATCAGGTAGCAAAGAAATTCAAATTTCCAGCCATGCATATATATAATCTCTTTAATTAATCATCAAAATTTAAATATGTTTAATTATTACTTACCCTCTTTTGCATGTATTCAATTTCAGCAAATAGCAACTCATTCTGAAATAAAAAAGAAAAGTCAGAATTTCAATACATAGATATAATTGATCAACATAATAAATATAATAATAATATTGAATTTATTATACCCACTTTCTTTGAACGGATTCTGCTGATTCCTCTTTCGACCTTGCTCTCCAAATTCTTGAGCTCCCTTAGTGATAAAGCCCCTAAAGATTCACCAAGCATATTCCTGAATCAAAATACGGAAAATCATGTCAATATTGTAAAGTAGTTAAAAATCATGTGATCGAACCCAAACCAGTTACTTAAATTACAATTAATTACCTGTTTTGATTCTGCAAATTACTTATTTGAGCACGAAGTTTCGATGCTTCTTGTTGATAATACTGAAATTAAAATAATTATCGAAAAGAGTTATTGTGATTTGGAAACAATTTAATTAACATAAGTAAAGTCAATATCAAAGTTGAAATCAAATTTATTTATAGTACGTACCTGAGTATTGGATTCAGATATAGAGCCATTACTTGAGGAGTCTGATGATGCTTTCTTGTACCTCTGAATGGTTTCTTTAACACTGCACATTGTTTCATGAATGCTAATTCATCAATAATTTTATATATATATATATATATATGTCATTTGATGGATTTCAAAATGAATTGAATGTTATATAAACTCTATAATTAATGTGAATAAGAAGAAGTTACTGTAATAACCAACGGGCAAAACCCATGAACAAAAAGTGATTGATAAGATTAAGTCAGACTTATTCGGTATTCTTAAAATGTCTAAATAACAGTGATTTGATTGAATGTAGTGGAATTGAAATAAATAAAAGGCTAATAAGTCCCTCATTTTGCAGTCCTGCTACTACCTTAATTTCCTCGAGGCGCTGATTGGCTGCCCCTTTGTCAAGTTGGCATTATGATTGGCCCGTATATCTAGGGCGAGGTTTTCTTATTCTACCATTGGATATACCTTTGACGTTGAACCCCAAATATTATATTACATCAGAACCCTTCAATTTTATAAAACTGCCATTCCCATGCAAGAAAAACTTTAGAAAAAAAAATAAATTAAATTGAACTTTTTAGGGCTTTTTTATTGGTTTGCAACTCCCTTTCACTTCTGTTTCTTTCTTCTTTTAGGTTCAATAGTTTCAGAAGCTTTCTGAAAGCTTCAAACTGAGATAACACAAAATAAAATTAAATGGGTTTTCTTTTAAGTTCCCAATTCGAATCTCTGTGTGTTGTGATGTAATTAATATTACTTCTTTTTGCAACGAGTCAAGATCAAGAAATCGTGCGTGACGTGACTAAAGATTCTTGAATATGAGACAAATCTATATCGAATTTCAACTTTAAGTAAACAAGATAACCCATGTTTAGATCTTAAGAAACCAAGAAAACCCAGATCTAAATTCTCAATTTTACGCAATATGTACACCAAAGATTTGATCTTTAACTCGCCTGGGTAGTTTAATTTAGAGTTCTGTACATAGCAAGAGAAACCCATCAAGTTGAAATATTATGTATGTTTAACACTAATAAAAAAAAAATGTTTAGAATCTACGACTAAAAAGAATTAAAGAAGCTGAAGTTTATAGTAAGAGATAAATTTTCGAAACCCTAATTTGGATTAGGGATTTATTTTAATAGACTAAAAAAACCTGGAAAACATCAAATCAATATCATCTTTCTTGCAGAGTCCTATTCTGTTTACCCCTTGATGATGCTAATTAAGACTGATTTGCCATTAAGGAAGTACTTTCAAAGAGATCATATATAAAAATATATATATGAATTGAATCAATGGACAAATCAGAAATCGACACCTTGCTAATACTCTCATACCCTTACAGATAGATGTGTGTTTGTGTGTGAGAGATGAAGAAAAAAATGACGGAAAATAGGAGAAAATTGGGATTTAAAAAGTGAAATCCCAGAAAGCACAGTGAAGAAAAAACACAAAATAGGAAAAAATAACTGAATCCATGTCATAGCTAGGAAGAAAAAAAACTTAAAATCTTCACTGTACAGGACATGATTGTGTCTTTGGGCTAAAAAAATTACATGGCACAATACCTCAAACGGACAAGAAGGTAAAAAGAAAAGGTAATTTTAAAAGCAAGGGTTCAAGAAAGGATAAAACCATATATATTTATTTAGATCTCCAATTAAATTGAGGCCATTTCATTTATATATAATATCTGAAATTTGTATCGTACGTACCTGTTGTTTGAATACTCGTAGAGGCGACCTCTAGTTGAGAAGACAATCAAAGCAACTTCGGCATCGCAAAGCACTGATAATTCATAAGCTTTTTTTAGTAGGCCATTTCTGCGTTTGCAAAACGTGACTTGGCGATTTGTGGTGCTTTCGATTCGCTTGATCTCGATCTTTCCCCTCCCGATTTTCCTTTCCGGGGACATTTCTCTAGTTTGGAGCTCCATTTTCTGCACCCAAAACATATATCTGTAACTAATTTCGTGTAGCATGATAGTATTATTGTACAGGTCATGATATATATTAGCAAAAATTTAATGGATATGAAATCAAGAAAATTACTTCATAAAAAAGAAGATTGTTGAAGTTATTGAGATCTAATTATTAACAGCAGAAATTAAATTAATTAAAGCTTACAATATGTCTTTTATCTGCTTAATTTCTCAGACGGAGGAAGATGAAGAAGTTAAACTGAAGGAAGGTGCACCTGGTAGGGAGGGAGGTATGTATTTATAAAGTACACAAATAGCTTTAATTAATATGTTTCATAAATTTAAAATACTAAAAATAAAATACTTATTTTGTTGTCATTTTCTTACTCTATTGCTAGATTATATTATGCTTGTATTATTGATCAAATCTTTTTTTTTTTTTGTGTGGTTTCTGGTGAACTAATGGAGCACGATAGAGGGTAAAGGAAGAAGCAATTATTCTTTTCCTCCCCTAGTCATTCTTTTTTTCTTTTATATTTAGTTATAAATTACAATAAATTAACCTTTTTCGATTCTTGATAAATTGATCAGATTATGAGAAGATTAGGGTTGGGTGGAGGATAACCATAACTAACATAGGTTAGATAAAAAGAGACTGATCAGAAAAAGATACCTTTGAAACTGAAAGTGATATTTCATTAATGGATGAATGGAACCTTGACTAGGTTTATTAAGCTTCAATTTTTATGGTAAATTAGAATATCACATAATGGGACCTTATCTTTCAATTAAATCACACTCACTTAATTATGATACTTAAATTATCATATTTGTATTTCATAAAAAAGAAAAAAGAAAAATGGGAAACTGCAATTTATCCTTGATGTTTCGTCTAATTTACACTGCTCTACCCCTACCTTCTGTGTTTGCATTTGTATCTTATTTAGTTCAAAACCTTTGTCTTAGATGGTTGTTAGAGATCTTAAAACAATGCAGTTGAAGAGTTATTAGTTAAATAATTTTTAGTAATATTTATTTAGAGATGAAAAGTAATAATATTATTTGTTGAGGGGCTATAGCAGTATACAATATCGTATGTTTAGATTTACGAGATTGTACTTTCAACACTTTCTGTTTGAGAGAATTATATTTTTTTTACTGAATTTTATGTCAATTTTTACTTTTTGTATCAAATAAATGTAGATCGGCATAGTTTGTACCATAATTTAACAAATCGTTTCACATTTGGCACTGTCATTGACTAAATTGGTGATATAACCGTTAAGTTAGTTTTAATTATTATAAAATTAGTGTCATAACTTATACTAACTTACAATTCTACCCTATAACATTTCGAGCTGACAAAAAAACATTTCGATTGAATCGTCAGCTAGGATAGGTTATGGACACTAATTTTGCAATAATTGAAATCAACTTAGCGGCCACCTCACAAATTGATGATGATTTTTAAATTTAGTTAACGACAATACCAAATGTGGAACGATTTTTTAAATTATGGTACAAAATGTGTTGACATGCATTTATTTAGTACTAAAAGAAGAAACCGACATAAAACTCAGTACCAAAATTATAATTATCTCCATTCTGTAATTTATAAAACTGTACTTTTAATTCCAAGTTCTTAAAATATTTGCATTTTTGGTACTGCGCTTTATTAAATACCAATTTTTGTCCTAGGTTTTGTTTGAAACATTTCACATTTTGTCGCATAGAGTTGGCTGAATTTTGTCCCATAGAATGCTATGTTCTTAAATATGCAATTTAGTGATGTACAATATCAAAAGTGTTGAGGGGTCCAATCTTTGTGGGACTGAAAAATGTAAATTTTTATGATTTTCTTGTAAAGAAAATGCATAAATTTATATTTCCATGTGGTATATAATTAATTAATTAGTTATGTCGCGTATAGTTTATATAGCTCTTTAATTGACACAATTTGTTATATATATATATATATATATATATATATATATATATATATATATATATATATATATATATATATATATATATATATATATATATATATATATATTCCCTCGTAAAACATACATAGTATATATATAATATATTGACCAAAGATATATGAATACCAACTATCAAAAAAGTAATATGATGCCTTAATATTTCACATAATTTTTTATGTCCCCACTTGTCTGCTCCTATGTCACTAGTATCTGTTCTCTCTTTCTCACATAAACAAACTTCAACTGGATTGATCATGAACTAGGTATATATGACAAAAAAGAAACTACTGCCATGTCCATGTGACATCCACTGATTTCATTTCCTCTATAATTTCCGTTGAAAGTTGGAGTTTCATAGTTTATATTGGTATGTTTTTTACATTGCAAGTACGTACGGATCGAGCAATCTAGATTTGACCTTTAAAATATTTCAAACTTTGTTGATTCTTATATTGTAGCTGGATTTAGTTTGTTTTTTGAACGAATCGAGGCCAAACGAGTTTAATAAAATCGAGTAACTTGAGACTTTTACATAGAAGAAAATGCATATCTACAACATTTGTAAAAATAGCATTTGTGGTTCCTACGTACATTTTCATTTTCTTTGTACATTTCTTCCTTAGAAGAAATTTCTATCATCTTTTTGCACTTTTGGTCGCATAAGACGATCTCGGCTTCATACTTTCAGTCTCAAATTGGATGAAAATGGGTAAATGTGCAAAATATAAATAAATTAATTAGATCTTATTTTTCTACTCTAATTGTAAGTAGCAATTTTGATTTTCATGCTAAGGCGTTTTGTCACAAGTCTTTAAAATGAGTTTTCGCCAGACCCATGAAATTCAAGATAAACATATTCACAAGTCTACGCTAAAACTTTTGAAATTTATAAATTATTGATTTGATATTTACCGTCTATTTATTTTTTCCTAAACTCTCTAAAAAAGACATTGATTTGACACACTCACCACCTTTTTTTTTCTCCACACCCAACATCCAGAACAAATTCAAGTGAGGTTTCAACTTTTTCAGAACAACAAAACTCAACATCCAAAACCTAACCAGAACACTCAACATCCTGTTGGAATCTATATTCTATATTTGAATAAAATTAGTTGAGAGTAAGGGGTCGTGTCTGTTCGATCTGAAGAGGTACCCTTTGGATCGAAACAGTACAATCCAAACATTATGTCTCTTGCGAAAAGACATTTTATTAGTTTATAAATAGGAGACTTAATCTGGCCAATTAAGTATCCTATTTCCGACAATAATAAAAAAAATTACTCTCATCTCAACTTTAAGTTTATGTCGAATTTTCTATTTGCTTCGGTTCGCCGTGGGTTCATTATATGTGCAAATAATGAACAACAGACTGTTGTATCTTGGGAGACTACCGGGAATCAACTGTATGCACCGTGGCAGCCCCGGAAATATTGTCTTAAGGAAATTTGTTTCGGCAAGCCTCAGTCTAATTTCCTTATTTTTTACGTAGAGATTGAAGTGATCTTTGGTTTCGATACAAGTAAGTATTTCTCATTATTTTTTTTGTGTTAGATCGAAATATTTAAGTACACAGATTGTTAAACACCAACAATCTTAAGACAATATTATTTGTTTAATTAATCTGTGTGAATGCATAATTATTTATTAAGCACAGATCGTGTTTCCCACTTGAAATAAATGAAGAGGTGATTATGATCTTTATGAGTAAACATAATATGAAAAAACTGCTAGATATGTATATTCATCATGGTTGTATGACTGTATTAAAAAACTGTGAATTTAGTTTCTTTGAATAGCAACAGAATTTTATTTTCAGTAATTGTGAAACCAAGGTTTTTATTCCCTGCGATAGAAATATTGAATGAATTAATGGGCTTGGATTTCCATCAATCATTTGATGCTATAATGTGGAAATGTGAATTAGCAATTGAGTTCATGAGTAAATGAGAATTGAAGATGCAGATGCTCTTTCTTTTGAAAGCCTCATAATTAATCATTAAGCGCCTTTTCATATGAATCGGTACTTTTGTGCCAATTCGTGAATAGATGTTTATATTTTAATTGATTAACTAATCCTAACCAATGTGTTGGGAGATGAGAAATTTGAAAGAACTGAAAAGGTGTCTTTTCTTAATCTCTCGGCCTATGATTCTATGAACCTGCTTGAATTGAAACTTAACCAATAGTCACGGCTTTAAGGGAAGGCTCCGCCCAAACAAACATTGTTTTATTTATTTATGTAGAAATGAATCCCGAAATTAAATACCTGATAAAGAGACACGACGTCTCCTTATTTAATTGTGAAATTTTTCAAAGGGTGTGAAGGGAGTGTTTCCTTCAGAGAATTTTAATAGGTGTGTCTTTACATTCCCTTGATAATTGCAATGACTAATCCAATTTGGAGAGTCAATACTTTATGTAAAAACTATTGGATTGGTGAGTAAAGTGAATCGGTGCATTACTTGGACTGTAATTTTTTAATTAAGTCCAATGTATATTCTCTTTTTGCACGAATGGAGCTTATGTTTCTGATTCATTAAGAGTACAAATTTTTGATGTGATAAAATTCAACTTCATTAAATTGTTATATGGGTTCGGTAAGGATATGATAATTTGAAGTGAGTATCATTAAACGAAATTAAAAGACGAAGAGTCGTCACGATCATCTATTTCAAATTGTTAGAATGCGATTCAACAAGAAATGATAACAAATCGTCATATATATATGAAGTGCGAATTCAATATATAGATGAGGAGGATTACTAAGTCATTCCATGAAGGTAATGATTTGAGTAAAGTTTAATGACATGAGCGTGCAATTATGAACCTCATATGAGTATGTGATTCATAGCTTGTGTACATTTATTAGTGTGATTATGCATATGTCAAGCATAAGGAAAAGAGTGAATTACTAATAGCTTTATGTGAAAATAAAGAATTAATTAGTAATTATAATCATATCAATATTTTAATGAGGAAATATTGGTAATTTATTATTGAAAATAAAGAATTAATTAGTAATTATAATCATATCAATATTTTAATGAGAAAATATTGGTAATTTATTATTGAAAAATAATTAAAATTGTTTGCAAAATATTTGTAATTCGATATTTTAATGAGAAAATATTGATAAGAATTATAATTTATATCAATATTTTGAGAAAATATTGAAAATTTATATGTAAAGTAATTATAATTCAATTGTGGAATAATTATAATTTGCTATGGTATCAATATTTTATTGAAGAAATATTGATTATATTTATAATTTATTCGTGAAATAAATATCAATATTTTATTGAGGAAATATTGATTATATTTATAATTTATTGTGAAATAAATATCAATATTTTATTGAGAAAATATTGATAATATTTTATTTGTAAGAAATAATTATAAATTATTTGAGAAATAAATATCAATATTTTATTGAGAAAATATAGATTGAACTTATTTGTGAAATAATTATTATTTATTTGTGAGAAATAAGTATATAATTATAATATATTTGTTTGCGAAACAAATATGTAAAGGTTCAAATTTTTGAACTAATCCAAATTAATTATGTGATTTTAAATCATTACTAACTCGTGAAGTTTAAAATGCATTTGATCACAGATATTTTATTGCGCTATTTATTGAATAATAAATAAGAGGCAAGAAAAGTATTTGCGAAATACAAAGAGATGCATTTGTGAACTACAAATCTAGAAAATGGAATAAGAAAATTTTAAATTCTTATATCCAAATTGTGGGGGTAAATACGAATATATTCATTTACACAAGAATGTGTTAACTTAGGAATAATTCGTCAAATAATTTACCTAGCTCAACTCAATTGAATTGGTTGCTAAAATAACAGAATTTTAAGATGTGGTTAAGCGCCAATATCTTTAAATTTGGGTTTACTTGACAACTTGTGGGAGAAAGCTCACTAGATGCCTACACACATACTAAGTCGAGTTTCGTACAAGAAAATCAATTATCATTCCATATGAGTTATGGAAAGGGAAGAAAAACCAAATACCTTAAAATGTGGGGGTATTTAGGTCAGATTCGGTTTCACAACCAAAAAAAAAAAAAATAGCTTAAAAATATTAATTAATACTAGCTTATGCGATAAATAGTAGTAGCTCATATTTTGGGTATTTAAATCTGACATAATTGTAATCATGTGAACCGAGTCACGTGATGTAACAATAATTGAGAATATAAGAAGGATTTGAGAATCATTTCTTATAAATTGATCTTTCTTTCGGTTCAGATTTATTTTCAGTTTGTGTGGTTTACTGATATTAAAATCTGATAAAGTAATATTATTTATTACTTACGTAAACATTTCTACAATTTATAATTAGAGTTAATTATAAATTATTTGTTATGCGAGAATAAAAAGTACGGTCTAATCATTTTAGATTATAATATTTATTTAAAAGTCATTAAATATTTTGCAAAAATATTTAATTGATTTTGATCTAGAGGGTTTATCTTGTGAAACTTATAATTATTTTTAATTATAAACTACTTTATTCTGAGAGAATATACATATGAATTGATCTCTAAAGAGGTCAATCTCTAACTTCAACATGAGTTTGTTGATGAGTTGAAGAGACATATGAGTTAAAAGCTCGAAGTTATTTGATCAAGATATTCTAACTTATATGTTAAAGAATTAACCTCGAACATATAAATAGATTATGTCACGTTCCACCGTGGATGGAAATAGGCGATTGACAGCAAGTTATATTCATCAAATTGGTAGACCTCGAGGAGTGAACCAATTAGATGTAGATGTGTTTTTAAATTAAAGAGTTTAAAAACTTTGATAAGTTAATCGATAAAAACTAGGCTAGACTAGTAGCCAAGTTGCCTTATAAAAGAAATAATTTTACTTATTTTACTCATATTCACTAACGATTAAGATAATATCCATTTGAATGTTAATAGCTCTAATAGCTATATACAATGGATGTTAAAATTATCATCATTAATGGTGAATTAAATGAGAAAATTTATAAGGAGTAACTAGAGAGTTTCATTGTTAAATAAAAAGAAAACATAGTTTGCAAAACTTATGTATTTTCTTGTTGACAGTTTAACAAACTCCTAAATAATGACACGAAAAATGTGAAAGTGTCACTAATAAATTTTGACTGTCATATTAATAAATATGACAAGTGTGTCCATATAAACTAACTAGATAATTGAGTATCAGAATTTGTTTATATGCAAATGATATGTTAATATTTGAGACTAATACTGTGAGTATTAAATCCATTGAGAAAATATTAACTTTTGATATGAAAAAAAAACTTCGGTTTAATCAATCATGATTAAGAGGTCATGTGATGATATTAAACTATCTCAAGCACATTATGTGAGATGAGTTATAAATAATTTAATACTTATGAAAAGGGATTTCATAATTCTATTTAATCCATACCTTGTGTGCAATACGAGAATAAATGTGATATAGTATCACAATTTGAGTATGCTCATAAAATTAGATGTCACGCATATATTGTAAAATGCAAGAGGTTAGACATCGTCTCTTTAGTTAATAAACTAAGGAGATACATGAGCAATCTTAGCAAGATTCGTTGGGATGCATTAATGAGAATGCTTGAATCTTGATAGAATACATACATATGTGCATTAGATTTGGAAAATTTTCAAACGATCCAGGAGGGATATAGTAATGCAAATTAAACTTCTGATTTAGATGAATCAAAGTTTATAAGCGGATATGTATTCAATTTCGGAGGCACCGCTATTTCCTGAGAATCTTCCAAACAAACGCGTATAGTTCAATCCACTATGAAATTAGAGTGCATAGCATTGGATAAAGCTAGTAAAGAATTTGAGTGGCTTCACAAAATTCATGGAAGATATTTTAATATGACTGAAAATTGTGTTAGTCATACATAAAATGCGATAATCAAGCGGTGATACACAGAGCTCAACAAACTCTATGTATAATGGTAAATTCACGACATAATTGTTGTCGTTGATACAATACCGAGAGACATCTACTTTCAAATAGAATGGACTTTATAAAGTCAAGAGATAATCCTAATTCCGGATATTAAAGGTTTATCTAGAGAGTAGTATGTGCATCGAGGGGAATGGGCTTAAAGCCTAAATTAGACTAAGTTACCTCGTACGGAAACCTAACCTGGCGACTGGAGATCCCACGGACCAGGTTCAATAGGACAACCAGTCTTGGCTAACTTAAAAGAAAGCACTTAAGAGTATAACTCTATCCCATTCTTATGATGCAATAAGTGCAAGCCTGCCGCGTTTATAAGGTTAAGCAAATACTTTTAGTGACGTCTATACCTTGTCAAGAACAAGTAGAGTATGGTAGGATACTCTTGATAGATGTGGTCACCAATGTTAGTGTGAGCTGGGTCGGCTCGTTGAGAATTCTTTATAGGCTGAAATTCTCTAAAGCACTCGCATAACCAAGAATGTTCAGGGCCAAAACGAACACAACCGAGAACTTGAAACAAATCAGTTTAGTACTGTGTTAAGTTTATTGTCTTGGTTTACACAAACAGTCGACGGTTCAAGATGAAATATTTCACCGATTGGCTAAGTAAATCCGATAAGCTTTAACTAGGGAAGGTTCAAGATGAAATATTTCACCTATCTCGATGCGGTATTATTCCTAAAGAAATTTCGACATAATGTCTTATGTGAAGGAACTAGGAGAACTATTTTATTCATGTGGGGGATTGTTGGAATCTATATTCTATATTTGAATAAAATTAGTTGAGAGTAAGGGGTCGTGTCTGTTCGATCTGAAGAGGTACCCTTTGGATCGAAACAGTACAATCCAAACATTATGTCTCTTGCGAAAAGACATTTTATTAGTTTATAAATAGGAGACTTAATCTGGCCAATTAAGTATCCTATTTCCGACAATAATAAAAAAAATTACTCTCATCTCAACTTTAAGTTTATGTCGAATTTTCTATTTGCTTCGGTTCGCCGTGGGTTCATTATATGTGCAAATAATGAACAACAGACTGTTGTATCTTGGGAGACTACCGGGAATCAACTGTATGCACCGTGGCAGCCCCGGAAATATTGTCTTAAGGAAATTTGTTTCGGCAAGCCTCAGTCTAATTTCCTTATTTTTTACGTAGAGATTGAAGTGATCTTTGGTTTCGATACAAGTAAGTATTTCTCATTATTTTTTTTGTGTTAGATCGAAATATTTAAGTACACAGATTGTTAAACACCAACACATCCAAAACTTAAGATTTCACCAAAATCATTTTTTTTTAAATAGGGACGTAGAATCGAATTTTATCCTCCAAAGAAGTAGGACTTGCCGTGAGTAGATAGGGAAATTCTTACCCAGACCGGGTTTGGCCGAACCCAAACTAATTACTAGGCAAGTGTAAATACACTTGCTTTGAGATTGGATGTGACTTCCAGGAAAGTGACCAATCACAAAGTAAGTGCAATACATTTGTTTGGTGGTTGGATGGGTTTGGCCAAGCCAGGCTTGGACAAGAATTTTCCAAGTAGATGTTTGGCATTGGTTCATCAAAAGCCATATAATTGAGATGCCAAACTGTTGAATAAAGGGCCATAGGGTTCATGTGGTATGTCCACTTTTTGCCTTGCCATATGAACAAAAATAGTGGCTTCTAATTACTTCTCTATTAGAAACAAAAAAAATATCATCCATGAAAATAGAATTTGACACGAGGCCGTGCCTATGTGAATCTTTTAATAACCGAACAGAAGCTTTTTTTTTTTTTCATTATCTTTTTTGAGATGGTGAATATAATTATTCATTAATTATTATATATTAAATTCGAATATTTTCAACCAACATTAAATTATAAAGATAAATAATTATAAATTCAACATATAAATTACAAAATGCTCATACAAGCGGAAATCGAATTCTAGACATATTGGTCTAAGGGCCTCAGTTTTGCCATTAAGACACAACTTTGTTGTTAAAAGAAGCCAATTAGTATTAGTAATTTTTACCAAGATCATAATGTCTTATTATATTTAGTACAATTCCGATTGAATCATAACTATTGTCTAAAAGACGAGCATGTTTAGAACATGTGCATTTCGTTAATTCTTTTTGTTATGTAATATTAGTTGCTAATTTATTTATTTTTTCTGCCTATAGTTAGCATACGTTGCCTGTACTTCTATATCATTAATTACATTGCTGGAACTAGTTTCAATTAATTTGTGTATTGAGTTATCAAATGCATTTTTGTCTTTTGTGTCTAATCAAATTATAATTGTCCATATCACAATGGGAAACATTTTATCATTGGAAATGGTGACTGAAACTTTCTAGTGTTATCTTACTGTATTAGTATAATATTGGATACCCTTTAATTTTGAAAAAAAAAAAGAATTATCTTTTCATGAATAATGCTTTTTTTTTTTATACATTTTCAGAATTATGTATTTTTTATTTTCCTTTTTAAGAAGTAAAAGGTATTAAATTACAGCAGGTTGACTTTGCAATAGACTAATAGTCAATATTAAAAAAAAATATATATATATATATATATACATGTTTTTAAGAAAGGCTGTGTGTCGTTTGATCTCTTGGTCAAGTAAAGAAATGGTTATTTGCAAATACTTTCGGAAATCCAAAAATAATTGCTTAAAGTAAAAGTAAAATATAAGTATATTTATTTAAAAGCAAGAGATGTTTGTAAATATGTCAAAAAAAAAATAAAAAACTTTAATTACAAGAATGCCACCTATAAGAAGCACCTCATTAACTGCTTCTTGTCAATATATTTTTACCTGTTTTTTAGTTGAAGAAGCAATAGCTTATTGTTAATATATTTTTACCTGTTTTTTAGTTGAAGAAGCAATAACAGAAACACCTGCTTGTAAACACTATCAAAGTACTTTAAGCATAAAAAAGAAAAAAAAAATACTTTTTTAAAGCATTTGCACCCCTAAAGATATATTTGTAGAAGCTGTTATCTCTCATTCAAAGTACAACTCTCCCAAATTGTAGCTAGGTAAAGTGATGGATTTATGTTCAGTATAGTCAAAGTCAAACATAAATAAAAAAATATAAGAAATCTCTAACAAAACGAGACCAAAATTAGGAAAAATGGTGGATTTCATTATTTCATCCAAACCTATTGCACATTTTTATTTTCACACGTAATACGTCACAAATATCAATATGAAGAATTGTTACACATGTAAAAAAAAAAAAAAATTAGGATTTATCCAAAAGGATTGAGAGGATGAATTGTGGAAATGGAAGAATTCCTAACGTTCAAAACTTGTTATTGGGCGCAACAAGAAAATCTTCATGTATATATATGATGAGGACCACAATGATGCAACCAAATCGCAAATGTTGATCATATGCGTGCTGTGCATATATATATATATATATATGTGTCCGGTCCCAATGGCATGTTTAATTTCTAGCTATAAATATTTTCTAAACTGTCCTACATAAAATGAGAACCTAAGTACTGCCACATTTTTTAGAAAGAAAAGGAGTTTTATTAAAATGATATTTTCAGACATTAAAATGTACTTATTTTGTAATTAGTAACTCTCATGGGTGTTACATCAAATCACAAAGCAAGTATATTTCACTTGCCATGTAGTGTGGGTAAGAATTTCCCATATTTCGCTTGCTTAGCTAAGTTGTATGCCACTTCATTGCCTTTATGAGAAACTTTCAATAGCTTTGAATTAATATATTATTTTTAAAGTTTATAATATTCTTAGTTAGTAGAGAAACAATAAATTGGATAGCTTTAAATATATTATTTTTAAAGTTTATAATCTTCTTAGTTAGTAGAGAAAAACAATAAATTGGATAGTTTTCGTATTAACTAGCAAAAAATGCCAGAAGAAATAAGTATCCATAGAATCCTTAATTTTATAAGTAAAAACGTTGAAAATACTACAAACAAATAGAGATTATAATAAATATATAAAATACTATTAAAAGCACCATGAAAACAAAAGAAAAGTACATGCCCTAAAGTCTTATGAGAACAATAATCTTTACAAGAAGGGGACCACGATGAACAAACCCTAATATCCTTTTGGGCAAATGATGTTGAAATTTGCAGGACATCAATGCAAATACCTAATCAAATTAATGCCCCCCAACTCCATTATCAACTCCAGCCTGCTCTTTTTTGTACAATTGATTACCCTTGTTTGATTGAGAAGTTTAACTGATGTGTTACATATTTATCATCGACATACGTGGATTGGGTTAATATGGAAATATTGTTCATATGTAATTTTACCTTTAATAATATGAAATTTTAATATCTTCGGGCAGATATTCGCATAACATTGTGCATCCAAGTTCGAATTTCTGATGAAAAAAATACCTATTTATGTTTCTACAGCGTCTCGAAATGTATTAATCACAATAGTACTCTTGAAAAATAAAAAGATATATTATGTTGTTTTTTTTTTAATTCAAAATTGAATTGATCTATAGTCTCAAAGGACCTTTCCAACTACAATTTTTAAATACTCCAATTGCCAAGTTATGAACAACCTTATTGCTGAGACAGGGAATCTTTTTAGCATCCGAAGATGGATATTTCTGCTGGAGATGGTCACATTAACTCTTATAAAATATGTGACCGAAGTCCTGAGAGAACAATCCTATGAGAATTTTGCGAATTTTGGACTAAAAAAAAAAAAGCGTTTGAATCCGTAGGACGAAAAATTGGTCCAAATTTCTTAAAAAAAAATTTGTGCTTTTGATCCCACACCCCACCAAAATTTTTCTTTCAGTCTCATTTTTTGTCAAAGGCAAAATATAAATTCCTTTTTTGTCTCAATTATGTTTAGTGTCCTATGAAATTTTGTCAATACCCTTGTAACCCTTCCATCACCTTTTGATCACACGGATTGTACCTAGTTTGAGAACAAGAAAAAGTTATATAATGATATTAAAATATAAAGAAGCAACAACAAATTTTCATAAAACCGGAAGAAAAAAAAATATCATTTGTACCTTATTAGATTTTGGTTTAAAATTTCAAATAAATTTAGGGTAAATTATGAATACCCCATCAGGTAAGTCATAATTATAAAAATCTCCCTTACGTAGGTTATTACAAAAATTTCTCTCGATTTTGTCACATTCTTACAATTAACGTCTTGTCCCTATGTTCCAATTTTGCCCTTGGAAGTTATTTTAATGTATATAATATGTTATAAATTTTAAAATTTGGGTGTTAATTGTTATATCTTGTAAATATAAAAATAATAATAATATATTTACCACCAAATAATTGATATAATTTATAACTGCACATAAATTTCATAAATATTTCAATTTATAATAAAATATAAACTTTAATAAATTAGGATATCATATTTATAATACAATATAATTGTATTAAATTTATTAATTCATAAAATAAATTCATTTGACTACTGTGTAAACAATTTGTTCATGTTTATAAAATATATTATTAAAATTCTATTTAACTTAATATTTTACAATTTAAATTGCTAACAAATATTTAAATGGCTTTTTTTTTGTGCAATATTTATTAAAACTTATGGGTAATTATAAATTTTATCAGTTATTTTGGTAGTAAATATATAATTATCTCTTTTCTAATTTATAAGATATAATAATTAGTACCCAAGTTTTAACACTTATAAGACATACAAACAATTGAAATAACATACATGGGTAAAATTGGAACATTTTAGGGGCGAGGGGTTAGTCGTAATAAGATGACAAACCTAAGGGGAATTTTTGTAATACTCAATACATGAGGGTGATTTTTATAATTAGGTCATACCTAAGGAGATATTCGTAATTTATCCATAAATTTGTTAGAGTTAATTTTACTATAACTTGTTCTTATGTTAGAAATATGACTAAAGAGCTTCATTAATTTCAATCTCTAAATAAAAATGATTGGATCTATAACAGAAAGGAAGTCTATCTAGTACTAGTTGAGATCTAAAAATATTGCACGTATCTTTCTTTAATTTGGTCATAACTCATAACCCATGTGTCTAATTAAATAAGATTTTGTGATTATTAATTGCCAAAATCAACTCAATTAAAGAAGATTTTTTGTTAGTTATTGTCACTACGCACGTGTCTAAATGAATAAATGCACAAAATAATTTTTCGAAAAATCAACATATATAATTAAGGAATGAAGAATACAGCCGATAAGACCATAGCCTAATAGTAACACTAGGTCTTAGGTTCATTTCCCACTTGTGTGATTATTTTTCTAGTTTCTGTTAGTCTTTAAAATGTGATTATATTAATGTTTACTCTCTTATGGATAAATATATAATTCAGTGCTATATATATATTAATGCATGTGAAAGGAGATCTTCACGAACAAGTTATGCACGGCACAGATGAGGATCATTATGAAACTACATGGGAAGCAGAAAAAATGAATGTCTCAAGTGAAGCTTTAGAAGCTGCAAGAATTGCCTGCAACAAGTACATATCGAAATATGCAGGAAAAGATGCTTTCCACAATTGCGGGTTAGATTTCATTCATATCATGTTCACTTGCTCGTGTAAATAAACTGTTGTCCTGTGCTGGTGTTGATAGGCTCCAAACTTGAATGAGAGGGGCTTTTGGGAAGCCTTTAGGAACCAGTGCACGTGTGGCGGTTAGCCAAGTTATTCTTTTGGTTCAGTGTGAGGATGTACATAGCCAACGGGCTCAGGAAGCTTTACGATGTGCAAACAGTTCCGGGTTGACAAGTATCATCATAAGCAGGAAATGGTATGTTTATGATCTTCTATTGAATCCTTACGTTTTGCACTTTTAGTCCCAAACTCCCAACAATTGCATTTTCCATAGGACTAAAATTGTGATTTTCTAAAGCGTGGAAGTAAAGTGCTGACGGCCGCTATTAGAATTCTACCTTGTAATATAATTCTATCTGATCCTGGCATATAATATGGCAAATAGAATAGAATTCGTACTGTTAGGAACTAGCAAGGAGCATATATGGTGCTCTCTGAATGTCATTTACAACACAGTTTAAGAAAGAAGATTGTCATTTTCCTTTCTTGTTTCTATGATTCATTATTGTGTGAATTTCAGGGGGTAAACATGGTATGGGGAATGAATGAGAGAAGAGAACAACACATCAATTAAGTTGTACAATTTAATTTATTCAAGGTTTACAGGAGGAAGGAAACCATTATGATTATGTTATGTGGTGTGTACCTATTAATTAAAGTTGAAGTTTATACTCAGCAATCTTCTCCCATGATTTGCAGCTTTTGTCTTCGGTGTCAGTTTTGTACAATGCTAGGCGAGATATCTGGAAATTTAAACTGCCAATGCTTTCATCAAGAACATAAGCCTTCTCTTGAGCGGTTTTCTTCTCTTCTTCATTCAAATCCCCATAAAGCAGGCTCAGGTGTGGCATATAAGCTGCAAAATCACACAACATATTATATGATATAGTATAACTTAATTGGTGATCCTTTCCTTGAACAAATGAAATTGAGTATTTTCAATTTCTTAAATACGGAAGAGCTGTGCAAATTATTACCTGTGGAGTTCTGATAACCAAAATGACTGCAGCAACGCGCACTAGCATCCACCACCTGTTTGAGAAAAGGTTCCAATATGAAATTATCCATTATGAAGTAGGAAGAAACAAGATCCGATCCGATCCAATTATGATTTCAATTAAATTATTTACCTCAGGGGTGGGATGAAGTAATAGGTAAACGCACTGATAAAAGAAAGTCCCCGTGGCAACTTTCTCCACAGTAGCGCTGTACGCCTTGAGATTCTCACAGGCCTTGTTGAACCTGTCACGTGCCTCGTCCTCCGTCAGGCTAATAGCTCCGACGACCGTCACGTGCGGTTCAAACTGGGGCCCACCAAATTCGGATCGAAGACCCTCCATCAATTTCTTCAGTCGGGGAGTCAGTTCCTCCTGCGGGATCCCCCACACCGAATAAACGTCTTTCTTCACCATGGACATAGATTAGATAGATAGATAGATTTGAAAACAGGGATTACCAGAAGTATTTAAATGGCAGCGGTTGCTTTTGACTTTTGAGTTTTGAGGTGGTGGTTGAATGATGGGTAGGGTTTAAGATAATGGAGAATTAATAATCTCGTAATGTAAAACGAATATGCTGAATTTGGGGATCTGAAGATATTACTACTATTTATTTAATAGCCAAGCTGCTATTTTTAAATCGTTTTATTATAGTTTAGTTTTTTCTGGGCCATTGTTTTTACAGAGTATTCAAAAATCACATGCTAAAATTTGGAATGTAAAAATCAATCCATTACCTTACCTTGGGTCTTACATGAAAATAAATAAATAACAATCCATAATCAAACAAACACAAACATAATTAATTAATTACCTTCTCACAAAAACAACAATCAAATTCCAAACTACAATAGTACACGTACACTTTCTTCTTCAATTCCAATATATAATTCATAATTCTTCCTTTTTCTACTTTCCCTCCTCCACATTCTGCTGCAACTCACGATCTTCCTCCCTCCTGTACTTATACCTCTTTGAAACAAACAAATAAACACAGAAATTTAACAAACTCAATATGGAAAGCAACCAATAAAACAAATTCAAATGTCCCCTATTAATATTATTCCCCGCCAACCACCCTCCGCTCCTCGTAATATCTCTTGTGGCACTATTCACAATCTTCACTACTATCGTACTCAAGAAATACCCAATCGCCATCGAACTCCACAGAAAACAACTCGAAATCGACTTCAAGTCCTGCGGTAGTTGCGAGTAGAAAAACTCCAGCAATCCAACATAAGTAAACATATCAGCAATCCCGAATATGAAAAACTGAAACGTCAGCCAAAAAACACTAATCGGAATTGGAGGCATCAGCAATGGAATCGCGTCCAGCATGTTATGCTCCTTCGCGACGCTTTTCCGTTTCACTTCTACAATTGCGGCAACAGCCATGGACATTGCTGAGAGAATTAACCCGACTCCGACCCGTTGTAGATAAGTTATGCCTGTGGGGACGTTTGTGAATTTGCGTATGAAGGGGACGATTATTTGGTCGTATAAAGGGACGAGTATGATTAGGAAAATGATGGGGATGATGGGGAGAGAAGCAGGGGGTATTTTGAAATGCTTGGTGATCGTGGCGTCCATTGTGAGGCCTTGTTGAATCGAGAAGGTTTGGAGTTGAGCTAAGCAGAGCGTCATTATAATTGTGCAGCCAAAGATTGGGAGCATGTTTAGTAAGATTTTTGCGTTTTCTACTTGTGTGATTCTGCAGAGTTTCCATGGGTTTGGAGTTTGTGATGATGATTCAGGTGTTTGGATTGCTGCTTTGTCCAGAAACCTGGTAACATTAAAAATTTATCAATCAATATAAAGTTTTCATCAACACTAATTAAAAGCAAAATATATATACCTGAAAGCCTTAGTATGAGGTAGAAATTCTGCTGCTTGGATTGCAGCTTCTTTATCTTTATTTATCTCGTAAAGCTCATTACTGTCCTCAGGAACCTGAAGCTTTCTATTGCGTATGGCTGCAACGTACACCTATACATATAATCAGGCCAAAATACAAAGTTATATATACATACATGCTATATAACATCAGTGAATTAATTAATAGTTCATCCACGTAAACGATGTATACCTGTACAATTCCAGTTAAAGCACTGGTACTCTCATTAACGACATAAAATCGGTACCATGGTAACCCCGAAGCAAAGATTATCATCGCGAAAAACATAGCAATAGTACTAACAGAAAAACCCCAATCCCATCCTTTATGATCTTGAATCCAAACAATAAAAGTCAAACTAATTGCACCACCTACGCACACGGCCATTAGTAGCCAATTGAAGAAACTTGATTTCTGTGTTACTTCTTTCGGGTCCTTATCATCGAACTGATCTGCACCGTGTGATGGCAAAGCAGCTTTCATTCCTCCAGATCCAAGGGCCACTAAGTATAGTGCCACAAAGAGAAGTGCAGCATTGGCTCCATTAACTTGACTACAATTAGCATTTGGAGCAAAGATGTTGCATAGTGCTGGCTTGAGTTTTGGGTAGTGTGCTTGCAGTGCTAGGAGTCCGAGTCCCTGTATGGAGATAATGTTTGTGAGTTTGTATGGGACTAAAACTGCAAAATTGTATGGTCAACAAATTAATTACCAAAAACTCGATGAATGTTGACATGAGAACGGTTCTGAATCGGCCAATATACGCATCTGCTAAGAAGGCGGCAAGGATAGTAACTATGTAGCTAGTGCCCAAATAGTTTGTCAAATGATTTGCTGAATCTGCTATGTCGAAGTGCATAACTCCGGTGAAGTATGTAACAAGATTAACTCCCAAAGCCAATGTTGCCATGTTCTCAAAAGTAAATGCACCTAATTCAATTACAGTTAATTAAAACCAAATATTGCTATCTAGTTGACACTGAAAAATATACTACTTTGTAGCAGTGTTCCAAATTATAGTGAATGCAGTACTTACCTAGTACAAATATAGAGCTACGAGTTCCACCGTGCTTATATCTCATCGCAGTTCGTCCTTTCCAATCAACCTTCCCTTCAATAAGCTCTGCTTTATCCTGCATGCATATAACAAGTTATAGGAGACGAGAATGGCAAAATTGTTTTGTTCAGATCATTTTAAATGTTTTCGGAAATTCGGTCCTATTGCCTCTTTTCCGCTCAATTCTTGCCCTTTTAGGCCCATATAATAGTTTTTATTATTTAATTTGCATATGTTAATGTATCAGTTTTACACTTTTGGATGTAAATGAGACGATAGGACCAAAAGTGGAAAACTATTTCAAAATTTAAAATCTAAAGTGCAATTTTATAAAACGCAGTGGTCTGATCATGTGAAAGTAAAAATGCAGCTTTACCATTTTAATCTAGGAACTAATTCTTGAATCCCTTTTTGCAAGCAAGTGGAAAGAATGGGAGAAGATGAAGATAGTATTGAGTAATTAATGGAAGAAATTATGAATATGGAGTGATGATAGATTACTCTTTATATAAGAGTTGATTTTTGTCTGAATATCCTTGTACAGAGTGCTGGAAATTTTAGCCGACTCTGAGAGGTTGATTCCTTTGACAATTTCCACTGAAAATAAATGATTGAGAAATGCAAACATAAAAAAATAAATAAATAAAACAATAGAAATATGAAACGCCCTCATTCATATCCCATGGCTCTTTTTTTAGCGACTCTGAGAGGTTGATTCCATTGACAATTTCCACTGAAAATAAATGATTGAGAAATGCAAACATAAATAAATAAAACAATAGAAATATGAAACGCCCCATTCATATCCCATGGCTCTTTTTTTATATGACATTTGATTTGATATCTTGGAATTTCTTACCTATCTTGTAGCTTCAAAGTCGGCATCAACAATCAGTTATATTGTAAGTTATAGTCTATCACTGTCACTCAAGGTGTGAACTTTAGTAAGAAAAACATTATTGTCTGACTTTGGACAACAACATTAAACTTCAGAATATCATTCTTTCCTAATCAAGTCCAAACCCAAAGACTAAATGCAGTATGTTTGTTGTTTGATTGTGTGGGTTTCGTTTGTTCAAGTCAATTCTGGCCTGGATGAGAATTTTTAAATACATTTAACTTGATTTGTTAACTCTTTCAGAAAAATTATTGAAAATGTATAAGAAAGAGAAGAAGTATATATAGTAGAATGCTTCTTGTCTTTCAGTAAAAATGTTCAAGGGCATAAATACTAGGAATCTATTCTTTGAAACGACCATTACATATCATAATTGTCTTGTCTGTCTCCTTTCTTTGTCTGTCTCCTTTCTTGTTTTCGTTTTAACTTTATTATTATATAAGTATATTGCTAATGTTAAGGTGTGAAAGTTACATGTTCTCTTTTTTCTTCTTTTGTTTTCCCTATGAAAGGTTCATGTATTATTATTATTATTATGTTGTTGGATAGGAAAAAGGATATGCAGATGATGACAACTAAACATTTGCAGCTTCCACAAATCAAAATTTTTATTCTTAGCTATACACCCGCGAAATTGAGAAATGGCAAATATCAAATTCCTTCTAATTGGGAAAAGTGCAGACCATAAGCCAAGACCAATTCCTGAAATGCCATTCTGAATATTTCTTAGTTTCCAATCTACGAATCAACTTCTTGTACTTCAAAAACTTCTTGTACTTCAAAAACTACATAAATAAATTTGCAATAAGCACAAGTCGACCTTGTTTATCTAATTGACTGAATTGTCCCTGTAAACGGTTGAATAGGGTGACTCGGGCAACTTTTCTCAACGGGTGCAAAATGCTATTTTTTCCAATTATCAGGTACGAATTTGTGAAAAAAACATAATTCAAAAACTGCTCAAGCACAATGAATAATAAATATATAAACATATATACACAAGAATAGACTCAAATTCAACTATGCAAAAAAATGCTGACACTCTACTAACCTATGAATGAAGGTACAAACAAAAACAAAATCTAGCAAATAATCTCTCAATAGTTCAATAATGAATACTTCACGCGTAACACAATTTTCCCTTTATCAACTCCAAGCTTGGCACCAGTTATCAGCCAATGACCTGGCACATCTTGCGGTCCTTTAGACATTTCCGTCATATCAACAATTTTCACCAGCTTCCCAACATGGCTCGAGCCATCCCCTTTCTCACTCGATGAGCCATCGAGCTTTTGTGTCAGATTAGATGGGCTGTGATCCCATACAGAACGCCTTATCGTACACCCTGGTACTTTAGAGAAGAGGAGTTTAAGGTGCAATACACTTTTGGCACCAAAATCCCAAACACCGAGTTGGGCCCCGGTGACAATGTGAACACCTGAGAGATCTCCAATACATGTGTCCGTGAACTCGATTGGTGCAGTGCTCACATGTGAAAATTTCTTCCATTTGATTGGTTCAAACCATCGGCTATCTTGCTCTTCGGGCCCATGCCATTTGGGTGCACCTATAGCCATGTGGGTGTCCCAATGAGGCTGAAGAATTTTAGGAAGAGAAACTAGGTGCTGTAAGTTGATGGATAGACGGTTTTGTTTTATGCCTTCTAGGCTGAGTTTGAGTCCTGTTACTGGTTTACGCCCAACTGTTACCTGAGATATCATACCACTGAATGTTAGAACTGAGTAATATATGTAGAGTATAGACAATGTAGTATTTATGATAATTAATTCTTTTTCATTTTAGCAGGGAAAGAACTTCCGAACCAGGAAATGTTGGAACCAGAAAGGAAAATTTACGCAACTTCGATTTTCAAAAGGCTAAATTACATGTTTAGTCCTCTAACTTTCGATCCGTGACAAATATGGTCATTTATCCTTAGAACCGACACATTTAGCCCTAACTTTCTTATATTTAATCTTTAGACTCAACATATTTGGTTCTATATCTTTAAGCTAGCATATGTAGTCCTCCACCTCTCTGTTTTAATTTTAAAGGAAAACTACTTGATATATAAATTTATTTAAAATAGTTGCTAGAAGTCCTTTTTACAAATTCATCAAAATCTGCATGTCGGACTAAATGTTCAAAGTTTCAGAGTAATCTTATTTGACCAATAAGATGGAGGACTGAAAATGTATACTTGATTACTAGATGTGTATCCCACTGAAAAGACAATAGGACTAAATGTGTTAGTCTAAATGATAAAGATCAAATAAAAAAAGAATAGGACCAGATGTGCCGTCTCCAATGCCGACTCCAAATAGGAAGGACTATTCTTGTAGCGGACCAAATATGCAATTTCGCCTTAACAGAATAATGCGACCGAGAAATAATATTACCTGATCTGGGCTTATATAAAGCTTAGGACCCATTAAGCTGAACTGAAGAGATGAACATACAGGCTCTTTCCTATGCAGGTTGTTCTGTTCCGGAGCCCAAACTCGAGAAATTTGGAAATCTAAAAAATACTGAAGATCCTCGATTGGTGGCTTGTCTGAACAAAATGGAACTATGTTAGAAAATTTTAAATTATAAGAAAAGGATGCCATTTTTCCGTAATAAATGACATGAATATCTAAGCGGATTTTATAAAATTCTGAAATAAATTCAAATTTACAGTTTCATACATTCCAAATATAACTCAATAGCACGAGCTAAGTGCTTTATTCCAGCCACTCCTTCGAGCAAAGAGACGATAGGCGTAAATGTCATATTAATCACATCTGGCGCTCCTTCTACAGACCTGGCCCACTTGGCATAGCTTTGTTCAAGGTCGTCTCCTCCTCTCCTCCTGAAAATTACTGTAACATCCTGCACTAGGTAAATTATCCCGATTAACTTTGCAAAAATCATCATCAAAGTAAAATGTGATCATGAAAAGTCCATTCAGGAAAACTTTGTTTAATACGAAGTATATAAGTACTGGACTTAATTAAATTTAGTTGTTGGACTAACCTTGTCCTTGTATTTTAAGGCACCGGCGCCTGAATTGCCTCTTGAATCGGAGAACCTCTGGTCTCCAATGTCTTTTAAATAGTTTTCAATGTCTGATGCTGACAAAGGTGATGATTGGTGCTGTCTAATATAGACTATATCCCTTCCACCAATTGTAGCAGAGGTAACAATATGGGTGCCATAGTTCTCAATAAAGCTGAGAGGGAAATTTCATGTCAGAAATCATATAACATCAAAATTAATCATGGTGTCAACAATTATCTTGCGTGATTTCCAAACGAATGTTAATTCTCCTGTGGGAGTTCGAATATTGAATCTAAGCTTTTGAAATTCAAAAACTTAAAAATCGATAAAATTGCAGTTTTAGTCCCACCTTACTAGTCCTCGGAAGTTTTGGTAACGCTTTTTACAAAATTACTCTTTGGGTTTAATTCTTAATTCAATTTGCACTTTTGGTATTGTCGTCCCCGTTAAATTCAACTTGGGACCAAAAGTGCAAAAATGATACATCTGTATCAATTAAATCGTTTTATGGGACCAAAAGTGCCATTATGCAAAGCATGAGACTAGAATTTAAGAGTTAATCTCGTGGACTAAAATTGCAATTTTTCCCCAAAAAAGATAACTTTGGTGCTCCTTAGAATATGTCAATTGAATGGAGATATTTAATTACATGATTCACAAAAAGATTTATATAACGAGTATTTTACTACTTCATCAAATAAGTAAAGTCTTAAAAGAAAACGACAACAAACTTTAAATAATAGTAATAATGCACGAAGTACGTCATATTTAATATGATATCCAAGAAACGTGTTAAACATGAGTTGAATTTGAATGCCAAATGCTTCACCTTGCCAAGGATGCAGGATCCCAAGAATACGGAACTGCACGTTTGATTTCATCACGTAAAATTAAATTGGATTTTCCTAATTTGACCTTATACAGTGGGATTACACGTCCAACCATTGCGAGTGATTTTGTAGCTGCTGCATCAATTTGCCAAGAGCCAGTGAAATTAAACATGGCATTGAAGCTTCCAAGTGGTAAGTCACCAGGTACATTTGACTTTTCATTGTAGTACTTTGCCATCTGCAAATTTAAGTATCATTAGTACAACCACCAAATCTGGAATGCCACGTTGGAACATTAACGTAAGCATACTTTACACTAATAATCTAACCAAAGGCAGCCCATTTCAATATATTAGCGTAATGCCAAGGGGGTGTTTGGTAGCCCAGTAGAGATTATATCTGATTAAGTCACGCACAGATTATAATGGATGCGTGACTACTGATTCACTAGTTTGGTAGGCAAGATTAGGAGCTCAATCACTATCTTTAGATACCAATTTCTAGCTCGGTCTTGACAGAATAGCTAATCTGTCAAGGGAAAGAGGGATTATAATAGAGCATTTCTACCGATCGGCCAGATTAACTTGATTTAGTAAGTCCTACCAAACGAAACATTGGCCAGATTAACAAAGTCAATCTGGTTCAGTCACGGATAATCCCATCCCTAAAATGACTCCACGGGAGCTGCAAGTTGCTATAACTACACATAATAAAATTTTGAAAAGGAAAAATAGTTATAGTAAAGCATACAAAAAAAACACAATTCAAACATCTACATCTAATGTATCCATTTCTTGCATGCACAAACTCAGTACTATTAACCAATAAAGTAAAGAATTAAAAATTCAATTAAAAGGCAAGAACAATGGAATGCATCAAACCCTCCCATAGTTCCCACAACTCAAGCAAAAAAGGAAACTTGTTGTTTCTTTGACCATTCATTTGCAAAGGACTATCTTTCACCAAGAAAAAGCTTATAAACAGTGAAGGTATACAAGATAAGCATTATCAATTATTCGAATCAAAACACATATAATAGTTTCACATCATACAAAAAATGGAGATTATCTTGCACATTCAACCCAACCAGAATCAAGAAGTATGGGAACCAACAATAAATTAAGTAATGAAACACAAGTAATAAGAGAATCAAGACACAACCCTAATTCAAGAACACATAATACCCCAGCAAGATTATGTATGAAAACAATCAGCAAGAAATAGTCCAACAAAAAAATCAATTGAAAATCAAGAAGATATGACCTCATGAAAGCTCCAGACAGGGGTGTTCTCATCAGAACTCTGTCCTCTTGAGCAATCAATGTCAACAGAAACATTTGGGATCAAACAAGATTCAAAGATTTCGAGATTTTTGGTTTGTTCTTCATTTATATGAACCAATCGAGAGGTAGGGGCGCCTTTGCAGTAGAGCAACCTAATATCAGATGTAACGTCAAACCCACGACCCAGAGCTTGGATTGAGTTGCAAAGAGTGGTGATCAATGCATTTTCTGAACTGTTGATGTTATTCTTCGGTGATTGTAAAGCCATGGAAGAGTAAAGATTCAAGAATGTCTCATTATTATTATTATTATTAAACTCCTGGTACAGAAAGAAAGAAAGAAAGAAAGATTGAATCTTCTTGAGAGGTTTGAGATGGGTTTGGTGGTGGCGGTGTTGGTGGAGTCAAAGGTTGGACTTTGGATTCACAAATACAAATGCTGTCGTTGGGGGTTGTTTGTTCAAATTTGTATGCCCTGGGGTGGGGTGGGTTTGGGGGTGGGGTGATGAGGTGTTGACTGAAATACTATCAATCAACAAACGCGTTGTCCGCTTGTTTGGATAATCTTCAAATTGACCAGTCTTTTTATTCCTTTTTTTTTTTTTTTTCTTTTCTCTTTTTCCACACTTTAATCTTATTATTAATAAAGGAAAGTTATTAAGGTCAACATTATTGTGCTAATTCTTTTCTAATTTGGGTTAAAGTTTAATACTTAAAATGTGCAACATTATAAATTTTGTTAGTTCAAATGTTGAAAAGATATCTAGTGCGCTAAAAATTACAACAACATATCATCAAAATTGTTTCAAATATTGGATTGTTTCCACATGGACATGCAGTGCGCGATTGAATTGGAAAAAATTACTATGAACTTATTGGAGGTTGCTTATTTTATTTATAATCCTTAAATATTTGAAACATAATAGTTTTAGTGTAACTCGTCAATCAAAAAGAGTCAATACAAATTATACAATCTGATAATATTTGAGTGTTTTAGTAGATTGTCAACCTGCAATTTTATTTCTCAGGTCCGCCTATAAACTATATGCAAACAAATATTCTCCTGAACAATCTTAATTTGCACACCAAAATTATTTGCAATTATTTACAAGTTAATTTGCAAATAGCTCAAAAACTCAGGGAGGCCAATGTAATTACCCTAAATCTCTCCCACCACCCTCTATAAATTACAAATCTTTTCCTTAACCAAATACAGAGTTAAATTACAATAACATGACCTCAAAATTGATTTACAAATTTACAATATAATAATGACACAATATCAATATTAAAATTATAACTTGATTACATAGTATCTCTACTATGTTCATAAAAACCAGAAGTAGATGAAGAAAAACCAGCAGCATCTGTTCTTATAGTAGATGAAGTCGGAGTTTGGCTAATTCCGTGTATTTTCTCATGTTGGAAATCTTTCATGGCTTTAAACCTCACATCCCTCGTATAAGTGCTTCCCTCCGGAAGAGCATCCGGTATATCCATCTTCCCCTCAAGCATTTGCACTACTTCAGTCATTGTCGGCCTTAACGAAGGAGTTGCATTGGTGCACAAAAGCGCTACTTTGACCGTCCTTTCTATTTCCTCTCGGTTGACTTTAAATCCCAACCGTTCATCCACCAATTCATCTATGTTTTTCGTTTCTTGCAAGTGACAAGCCTGTAGAGTATGTACAATGTTGTCTTAAATTGTGTAATCTCAAAAAGAACGAATGCAAATATTTGATCTTAAGCCTCTCATTAATCATATACTCCAATTGATATAGAAAGAATGTGTTCTTAATTACCCAATCGAGAAGGCAGATGAAATTGTGACTTGGCATGTAATTGTTGTTGCTTTTGCCACTGACGATTTCCAAAATTACGACTCCGAAGCTGTAAACATCTACTTTGTCCGTTAGGTAACCCCAAAGTGCGTATTCCGGTGCCATATATCCTCTGAAAATAAGATGAATAGAAGAAAAGTGTGATTTTGTAATGAGCAATATAAATGTGGTTGAGGGTGTTTACTCGGTCTTGACTGAACCGAACCGGAAATTAGGTTCACCGTTTTGTCAAACCCTGAAAATCAAACCACCCAGCTAGGTTTTTGGTTTAACCATAATAACTACGAATTAGAGTAAATATTTTGCATACAAAGAAAGCAGATTAACAATCCAGAAATTTATTATTTTGGTCTAAGAAGTTTTAAATGTGAAATAGAAAAATGAGTAAAAAATCTAAGATTTGCGATTTGACTCGATAGCCAGTCCAAAAAACCGAACAAAATAAAAAAACCAAAATTTTGCAAACATGAAGCCAAAAAGAGAATGTTAAAGCAAAGGGTCGAAAGGAGTGTCGACCGAAATTCATAAAATGCGAATAACTCACATTGTTCCAGCGACTTTCGTGCTAATGTGTGTCTTCTCATCTTCATTAAGCCTAGCCAATCCGAAATCCGATATTTTAGGGTTCAAATCTTTATCTAACAAGACATTAGTTGCTTTAATGTCTCGATGAACAATCTTCAGTCTTGATTCCTCGTGGAGAAAAGCTAATCCCTTTGCAATTCCAATAGAGATTCGGAATCTTGTTGGCCAGTCTAGCATCAATTGGCTTTCCTTTGTATCTAAAAAAATGATCCAACACTTAGCTATATATTGTAATTTGACTAAAAAATAGATTTACTTACCAAATAAAACATGGGCAAGGCTATTGTTTTCCATGTACTCGTATACTACTAACAATTGATCTCCTTCAATACAGCATCCGTAGAGCTTTACAAGATTTGGATGCTGTAAACAAGAAATCATTCCAATTTCATTCAAAAATTCTCTGTTTCCTTGTCTTGATCTTGAGGAGAGTTGCTTCACAGCAATTACAGTACCATCGGGTAGTTGGCCCTGTACCATTTTTTCGATTAGAACAAATGAATAATAATTAAAAAGAACATAGAATTACTGGTGAAACCAAACCAATCTATTTGACATTCGGCTCAAGTTAGATTGATAAAAGCTTGACTTGGTTTCATTTTCCATTATAATTAGATCAAATGAATCATGAAAAGGAACATAGAATAAGCAAAGTCTCAGCCAATCGAGTACCTTGTATACGGGACCAAAACCACCTTCTCCAATCTTGTTGATAGTATCAAAGTTGTTGGTGGCAGCTCTAATTTGTTTAAGTGTGAAAGCAATAGTTTGCAATTCCAAACCTTCAAAATCTGTCCAAATATTTTGACTTAATGAGGTTCGACATTCTTCAAAGCAGTTACCAACTCTTTAATGGATTTTGAGTACTTAAAAAAGAGGATGAAGACGAAATTCAGAATGTCACCTTTTCCTAATCGTTTTCTGCGTTTTAAAATTACTTTCCACCAAAGGATGCCCAATACCGTTAAAATAACAAAGAATGCCAAAACTGAAGCTATTACATAAGCAGTTACATTCTTGCTGTTACCATATGAACAAACTTTAAAATCTGCACAGAAAATAGATAAAGAAAAAATCAAAGCTTTAACTAACAAAAAAGTTGTGAGAAAAAAAATATTAGCTAGATTAAGATTTATTTGTTAAAGACAAGATGTTGACCATAGAAGATTATAGACTAGAAGGTGGGATATGGCAAGATTCAACTACAAGAGCATCCAATTATATTCATATTATTACATGACAAAATTGCAATTTTAGTCCTAAGTCATTGGACAAGCACTTTTGGTCCTGCGTTTCACAAATTGCACTTGTGGTCTCAGTTTTTTAAAATGCTTTCCACTTTTAGTTTTATTGCCCCCTCATCCATCCAGTTTTGCACTGTAGATCCCACAGAGTAGTCTCTATTTAGCACTTTTGGTACCATATGACTATCTAGGTATTGCACTTTTGGGACCAAAAGTACAACTTTATAAAACACGAGACTAAAGGTGTTGAGTTCAGTCTTGTGGACCAAAAATGCAATTTTACCTTATCAAATACAAAATAATCTTTTATGTCTCACATTCTAGAGAAAAAAAATTGTAATTATATTTGTTAATAATATGAAGTTATGCTTGATATATAAGAAGATAATGAGAGAATCACTAACTTGGATTGACGGAAATAGCTGATACTAGAGAACCATAATCTCCTCTATTAGGAATCCGAGTAGTCCCTTTACTAGCCCAATAAAATCGGATCTCCAACATACCATCTGTAACCGTAACATTAGTGTATCGAACCACAGGCCTTCGAGCTCCACGAGCTTCATCTTCAATGTTAAAATCTTTCCAGACCAATTTCTCCTGATATGGAAAAAGAAAATTCAGTAAAAGTAATAAAAGTCACTTATATATAATATCGAGTTAATAGCAATTTACCACGCCCCCCCGGGGTGATATGCATAATGTTCAATTTACCCCCTATAATCTTATAGAAGTTTCACGTACACCATCTCCCTCGCATTTCTAAATATAAAAAATTAAGGATTGACAAAACTACCCCTCTAATATACGATACTTTGACTCACTCTACCCCCTTTTGTAAACACCCCCCGTTTTACGATAAAAGGACGCTTTACCCCACTAAAGTTACTTTTGTCTTTTTAAGCAAAATTTTTCATGCCCACTCTCAATATTATCAGCGAGTGTGTTACACTCTTTGTTGGAAGGATGTAAATGGCTTCTTAAAATTTTTCACAAGGGGGTAAAGTGCTATTTTTCAAATCACAAGGAAGGAGGGTAATTTGAATATTATGCAATCCTGGGGGGTAAATTGGCATAATCCCATAAAATATCATTGCTATATATAAACAACCTGTATGTATATGTCAAACATTCGTCTTCCAAGACTGTTATATGTGCTGTCATTTGTGAACAGAATTTCGGCAAACTGCAGGCTCACATTGTAACTCCCATTCTCCAAGCAATATTGGTAATATGTAAGTGAAAGAGGACTAAGGCGAGCTGAGCTGTACAAGTCGGTGAGATTTGCCGTTGGTGGGATTTTTATGGAACGTGAATTTTGGTAATTAGGTTCGTCTAGGAAATCGCCTGTGCTAGTAAAGCCCCAATGGTTAGTAGTACTTAAATATCTTGGGGAATCACCTCCTGAATCTCCTTCGTACTTAACTTCTCTGCTGTTTTCTTTGACAATTAAATCGTTCCCACCGCAATTAACATGTAAAGAACATCTATCTGCACAAATGGAAATGACATTCTTGATGAAGTTTGGAGCAAATTATACACAGTAGTTGAGAAGCCACATGACCTTAAAGCCTAAAAAAAGTTTAAAAGTAACATTCTTGGTTTCAATCTATTACAAGGAAGTAATTGAGGATAATTTACTTACATTTAGGGCAGACGACATCTCTATTGCAAGGAAGGATTCGTTGTCTGTTGAAGAATAGCACAAAAGCAGTTAGCCAAGGTTCTATAAAACTATTCTAATGAGCAAAAATGCATCTTACAGTGTGTTCGCGGTGGATGAGGCTTTGAACAAGTTTATGTTTCGGTTCCTACTAAAAGAAAAACAATGATAGAATGGTCAATATGATATTAAAAACTTAATTAAATATAATTGAA
Organism: Penstemon barbatus; assembly: GCA_003313485.2. Taxonomy (NCBI): domain Eukaryota; kingdom Viridiplantae; phylum Streptophyta; class Magnoliopsida; order Lamiales; family Plantaginaceae; genus Penstemon; species Penstemon barbatus. The sequence continues at coordinate 1,378,722 of CM064877.1, forward strand.
AAATATGAATTGCTCTTAACATGTTTGGTTGACATGCAGGTTCATCAGGGCCTTGCCAAGTAAAATTGTTGTAGGAAAGATCACTGCATACAATCAGTGTTTCAAAGTATCATCATCTGGATATTGGAAATATTTAAAACTCATTTTGGAGTTCAATTTAATTTATTTAATTTTATAAAAACTTAACAGAAAAACATACATATTGCTTCCGTCCCTCAATAGAGTATCTGGAACGTTCCCTGTCAGCATGTTGCCACTCACAAACCTATTTACAAGAATTTCATGTACTTACTATGTCAAACTTTCATAATATAAAACTATAGACAAGAACCTTAAGTTATTTGAACTTACACAAGTTTCAAATTTCTCGCGATGTTATTTGGAATCACTCCCATCAACCTATTGAAACTGACATCCCTGTTGATGTCACGAATATAAACAATGAGTAGAAATTGACTTTTCATAAATATTTTGTTACATTCCTTTTATTCTTTGATTCTGAATTTTAGTTTGGATACTTACAGCATGATCAGAACTCTAAGTCTCCATACATATGATGGAATTTCTCCAATAATATTACAATTTCTCAACACCCTAATTCAAGAATGAGACATGTTAGTATCTCATAAAGAATGCGAATAGAAAAGAATAATTTCAACATGCATAGTTACTCAGCATACAATGTTATTAGGGCTGTAGTGCTCCTTATGTTTGGAAATTCCTGAGGCGGACCCTTTAATTCGCTGATTCTCCTGTATGCAGAAATTCAATCAGAATACTCTTTTGGACCATATTTGGTCCTTGGATTTTAGTGAATAAAAGGCTGATGAAAATACTTTTCTTGCAACAAATAAATGAACATTGAGATTCATTTTTCATTTTCCTTAACATTTTACTCTCTGAAATTCAAGAACCAAAAACAGCTTTAAGCAGTTAAGTGGTAAACGAGAAAAGTAAAAGGAAAAGAGCCAATTGTATACTCACAAGTCAGTTAGCATATTAAGAAGAGATATGTTTAAGGGAATCGGCCCTTCAAATCCACTCGCTAACATTTCTCTTCATAGAAAACATTCAATGTCATAACCAAGATACAAAACAGGAAAGTGAGAAAATTATTTATAGTTTAGGATAGAAAAAGATATTCTTACAATTTGGTAAGCAGTTTCCAGTTCTGAATAAAATCGGGTATTCGTCCAGTGAAATTGTTATCATTTATCCTACTGTAAAACAAAAGGAGAACAACTAAGCTTAATACAGAATTTCAGAACATAAATTGAAAAGGATAATAGTTATGCTTACAAGTCATTTAAGTTTGTTAAGTTTGAAAAGGACGTCGGTAATTGCCCTGTCAATTGGTTGGAGGACAATATCCTGTGTTTCAATCAACATTAGAATATACTGATCAAACTGTCATGAGTTGCACTTACAATATTCAAATTAAAACTTTTAGTACATATGAGAACTTACAGAGTTTTTAAATTTGCCAAATTCCCAATGTCAGAAGGAATCAACCCCGAAAAATGGTTCCCTTCAAGATTCCTGATTAGAGCACACAAATTAAACCTCTTACGCAATTATGCGAACGATATTTCAAAATCAAATGTTAGTAAAAACATATGTGACGATTGACTTACAAGTATGTTAGGCTAGTAATATTTGCCAACTCCCTTGGTATTCCCCCTGATAATCGGTTTACTAAGACAGAGCTGCATAAAAATTCTGGCAGCAATGTCAGTTATAAAACCAAAAAATTATTCAAATTTAAAACTAAGAAAATGTACGATACGATTAAGACGTACACAGAAGTCAACTGTGTTGAAGCCCATTCTCTTGGAATTGTACCGCTTAAGAGGTTGTAGGCAAAATCACTGAGAGAAAAGAGGTTTAGAAAATTTGAATAATATTTTCCGTTCTCACATTGTTTAATCATTAATTTCAAGGTCATGGTGATGTTAGCAAGGTTCTTACACAAATTGGACATACGGGAGTCTCACGATACCACGTGGAAGAGTTCCAGGAAGATTATAACTCTTAAGTACACTACAAGAAGAAAAAAGATAGTAGTAATAAAAAAACAATATAACTGCAGTTAAGAATGTTAGTTTAGTAAGTGAGAGGTGAAAGAAATTATTACATTCTAGTAACATGGCAAACTGTATTGTTGTTATAATTGCAATTACACTCAACATAACCCTCGGAACCACTTGGGGGTGTTTGCGTAACCCCGACCTCCTCGACTTCGCATAAATCAGCATTGAATCTCCAGTATCTTGCGCCCATCTCAGTTGCAATTTGTTGAAGAGCATCCGCTGCAAAATCATATAAGAAAATTGGAAAAGAATGTAATCAAAAGCAAAAAATTAAGAAATTGAACCATTGTCCTTGTTGGCCTATTAAGAATCAAATAACAAAATAGTTCACTAATACCTTAATTAGCCAACAAGTTCACTTTTTCTTCACTAATCAATCAGTCTTTTTCATCACCTAAATAGATATCACCATCATTCTTTCATTTTCTTGAGCCATTCATCCAATTTTGTTTTTGGGTAATTTCTTATCTGTTTGTTTTTATACATTTATTTAATTTAAAGCAAGACAAGTAATCTTCGAATTCATCCAATCTGGGTTAATGATAAGTTGATAACTGTAAAAAAAAAACTGCATATTTCGTATAAGAAAGTAGAGTCAAGAAATTTCAAAAATCTACCAATCAGCCTTTTCAATTACCAAGAAACCAAACAACACAAATTACTACAAGATGTAACCACTAAGCTTTTAATTTTCTTGAGCCATTTCATCCAAAATTATTCTAATAATTTTTTTAAAAAAAAAAAAAAAAAGAACAAGAACAAGATATACAATCTTTTACTAATAAGAAACCGCCAAGGCACTCATATATATATATATAGAGAGAGAGAGAGAGAGAGAGAGAGAGAGAGAGAGAGAGAGAGAGAGAGAGAGAGAGAGAGAAATTAAAGAAGTATGAATTGGTTACCTTCTTCTTGTGGAACTGTTTGAGATTCACACAATTTGAAGAACCGAAAACAAATTAGTGTTAGAACAATCCAACGAAGTAGAGTGATTCTGATTCTGAACAGCATCTTGCAGCATCTAGATTCAACAACTTACACACACAACTTTGGGGAGATTACAGTTTAACTTGTTACTACAATCTTAAACTAATAAGTTTTTGAATTTGAGTGTAGCACAAATCCAGATTCCGTTTTAGTATAATGTGTAATTATATAATGTGTATGAACTTGGGACAAATTTGAGTCGGCCCAAAAAGCAGGTGGATAGAGAGCAAACAAGAGAGAGAGAGAGAGGAAAAATAAAAAATAAAAGAGTACTACTACTAACTATGGAAAAAGACTAGTTCAATATTTATATATATATTTGTATTTCCTATTTTAATATTTGGAAAAGACATGTATATATGTCTTTCTGTTTCTGTACTTTTTTTACTTCCTATTCCCATTCGAAATTAAACGAGACACGCTGGGCTGGTGTGGTGATTATGTAAATTTATTATTACCACGTACGGTAACTGTACATGAGTTGAGTTGCTTAATTTGACAATTTGTGTACCTGTTTTAGGGAAAGCCAGCCAAGAACTTTCTAGCGCATATTTATCCCCGTACGTCTTTAATAATTTAATTTAAAAAAGGAATTTAAATGTTGACTTTAATTCGTTACAGTAATACTAAAATGATCCTGCATTAATAAAATAATTTAATAGATGGATGGATGGATTTTGCCTAACAACTTCCCGCACCAATTATATATCATTCTTTAGGAAAACGTAAAAAAATATTATACTACATTTTAGATTACTGGCAAATTGATAACAACAACTGAACAAAGCAAATTATAACTAAATAACTAACGACTAATTAGAATTACAAAGTCAAAACAAAACAAAAAAAAGGGCAAATAACTTATAATTAGACTATTATGAAATTAACAGGACACATATTTTTAGAATCCGAACTCAATGGTGTTTGGGAAAGTAGTTTGGGAGAGTAGTGGAGGTTTGTGAAATAATCTCAACTAGCCTAAACATGTGCTATGCACGGAATCATATCATGTATATTATTACAAATAGTTTATATGACAAATTAGTAATATAAGCTATTATAATTAACTATTACTTTGCAAACTCAAAAAAAGTTGAAAAATGTATAGTCGACCACGTCATAAACTATTGAAGTAAAAAATGTCATCGACAATGGGTATTTAGGCATAAAATGTTGAAGTCAAAATAATATATCGATGTTCAATGGTTCAAATTGAAAATTTCTTATACAAAAGTGAACAAAAATAATCAGAACATTGAATTTGTGAAGGATACTATACTATGTGATTGATATATATCCCCCAACATAACATTGAGGAAGTTTGTGATAATAAAAAGTCGTCATCTTGATCACCAGCAAAGATATTATCTAATTTGTGGATCTCTCCAATGTAGCCAATATAGAAAATATTCTTTCAATGTCAAAGGCTGCCGGTTCAATAACTTCAATTGAACTATGTTGGTTGATAAAACCTCTTTTGCCATATTTCACTTTCATTATACTCTGAAGATACATTAAGAGTCAGACAAATTATGATTTCTTCATATAAAACCTTGACATCCAATAAGGATAACATTAGATGACACATATTCAAATAAGACGTGATATGAAAATTAAAAGAACAATTTTACACGTACAATAACATGATGAGCATACTGGACGCACAATAACATGATGAGGATACTGGACAGAATGTGCAAACTTATGCATTGTAAATAAAGGACCACTCTTTACAAAATACTCGCGGCCAAAAGCATTGTAAGCACGAAACACAAATATCTAAGCCCATTGATGCTATAAAATTAATAATCTTTAAGGTTTCTATTAAAATGAACATCATATGCTTGATCATTTGAGGATGGCTGCAAGATAAATAGGTTCATGGAGTTTTATTTTTTTATGGATCTAAGAATTCGTTCTAAATATTTCTTCATTTCGAGCATCTTATGCTACAATCACTATTTCTAAGAACCATTGAACTCAAGTCAACAAATATTTATCTATCATGATCAGAGTCTAAAATCAATTCCAATCCCTTTTCAAATAGGATGTCCATTTTTTGTTTTCCGACCACGTTCTTCGACATCATTGCTTCTATTACATCCCGAAGACATTGATTACCCTTGGATGGGTCAACTTTTACCATCTAAAAGAACAATAAATGAGTTAGAGAACCAAATCATAAGACTACAACAAATATCAGAAAAATGGTAAGAAAATGCTCAATCGAAATTAGAGCAATTATTTTGTCTTGCATTTAATCAAACATGTGGCATTCACTTTGAATATGGAAACTTTATGCAAAGCAAATGAACTCAACTTTAAAGGTGAACACACGTGATTAATAATAACAATAAACTGGTTAGCACTACGAACTAAAAGTACGACATTAAGCAAGAAAGTAATAGAGATCAAATTGAAGTATATGATAAGTAAATATGAAACTTATAACAACAAATCAGTTTATGGATTCTGCAACTTGAGGTTGTTGGTTGGGTCTTGTAGCAAGTATCCATCTACCACCCTTTGGATGTTCTCCTGATTTCGGCCACTGTCAGCACCCTCAGGCCTATGTATAATTTGTGCAGATGATTTTTTAGAGGATATACGAATATGGAATAACAGAAAATATGGAATCTGGAAAGATGTTACATGGAATAAAGTTAGTGGGTTTGTGATTTGTAAGAGGTAGAGGGAAGTTACGAATGTAGTTTTAGGCAAAGAAATAATGGGGAGGTTTTTTTTAAATTAATCACGTTTTAATTCTTGAATTAAAAAAAATTCAAAAAAGGAGAAAAAAGAATTTGGGTCAAAATTATTTATTTTGACCAAAACACTCCCTTGAAATAATAGTAAGTTAGATTAGATTAGATTAGATTATATTAGATTAGATTATATTTGCGTAATGTTGTTATTGTTTGGATTTTGAGAGAGTTGTTTGAGAAATAAAATAGGTATAGGTTTTTTCGGAAGAGTTAGGTTGTAGGTGTAAAATATGTAAGACTTTATATCAAATCATGTTTGTTGTGAGATAAATTGTGTAAGAGATATGTTACTTTATGTCAAATCAGAGTAGAGTTTGTATAGGTTTTGTTTAGGGATAAGAAAATTGTTGTTTGTTTGGGCTTTGAGAGAGAAGTTTGAGAAAATTGATAGATGAAAATTTTATTTTAAAAAATAGAAAACATGTTTGTTTGGCATTTCCAAACATGAAATTTTTTTGGAAAACGCCAAACAAACAAGCCCAATATATTTCTTGGGGTTTCAATTTTTGTTATTAGGCTATACTGCGTCATTTGCCCAATTGTATATCAGTTTGGGCATCATTAAAATGCATAAAACTCTTCTGCTTTCGCAAAATTTGTATGGAATTTCTCTCTATTATTTTTATTGGCTTAAGATTTCTTTCTATAATATTTTATTATTCTTGCACACTTGCCCATATTATCCATTATTTTGGGGAGAAATGCAAAATACTTTCATGTGTTATGCTAAATCTGCAATAAATTACCCTGTGAAATTTTTATTGCGCCAAACTTCATTGTGCTTTCAAAAATCCTCGCAAAAAACACCCAATTTATAAAAAAAAAGGTCATTTTGGATCGACATATTTCAAGAAATAATTTCAAAAATATATCACGTGAAGTTGTAGGGCCAAGTTGAAATATTTTAGTAATGGTTTCTTGAAATATGTCGATCCAAAATGACCTATTTTTAATTGGGTGTTTTTTACAGGGTTTTTGAAAGCACAAAGAAGTTTGATACAATAAAAAATTTACAAGGTAGTTTCTTGCAAGTTTAACATAACATAGAGGAGTATTTTGCATTTACCCCATTATTGGAATCTGTTTTTTTTTTTTTTTCTTTCCAAATTTCACCCTTTTCTTTCTTGCTAATGTAGCATAGTCAAAGTTATCTATGTAGTAATTGAGCGTCTAATTTCATATATTTCTTCATTTGTAATGTACACAATTTGATGCTTTAGGATCCAACCATTATTACCTAATTTTGAGTTAATTTATTTTTTACCTTTACACAAGTGCTTGACGAGATGATAACTTAATTATAACCATGAAGATATATAATTTTCAAAGGTGAGTAATTTCTTAGTAATAGTTGATGCATGTCTATACATCCTCGGGCTTTTACGTAATCTAATTGTTTCTTGGAGAAAGTGAACAAAATTAATTATGCATTAATTAAATGTAGACTTCTCACTTCATGAGGAAATTGACTAACAAAATTAGTTGCGTAATATAATCGACGTGTAGAGTGTAAATGCATGTGTGAGAATATTTATAAATTAATACTAATAACCATGCATCAGTCTAACAAAATGTACACTTCTCACTTCATGAGGAAATTGACTAAGTGAACGTATTTTTGTGGACTTTGACTAAATTTTAACGTAGAATGCACTAATTAAGATCTTATCATTTAATTGGATTAATTGTGTCATGAGCAACTAACTGATATGTACTTTTCAATTAGTGTCCATGTTAGTTTGTTAATTACACATTGTTTATAATCCTAAAATAAGTGATGAAATTAATTTCATACTCCTTTTTTTTTTCTCTGAACTTCTTCTAAATTCAAATATAGTATATGATGGACATATTATCATTAGCGAGGTTGTATAACATCACTTTAGGTTCGCCATATTTGATTTTAATTTTGTATTTAATTATATATATTTGGGTTATTGACATTTATTTTTTGGCCAAACTCATAATTCTTTGGAATACATTTTTGCTCTTATATTCTTATATATCTTGATTTACACCATGTAATGAAAACTGATTTATCATGTATTTTTATTTTTAAAATTTTTGTAGTTGCATAATAGATGAATTTTATGCAACTAATTTATAAAAAAAAAAATATCTTCTTTATTTAACCAAAAAAAAATTGAACTATATTTAAGGACTTTAAAACTAAATGTATCTTATTAAGAGAATAAATAAATATAATAAAACAAAAGATGAATTAAAGATCAAAATTTGTTAAATGTTGTGGCCTTCTATGTATGTCAAAATCAATCATATATAACAGATAAATTATAAATATATAATTATGTTTTTTTTCCTGAAAAGCATTGGCCGGCGTACATGTGCAATTTTGCATGGTACCATTTTTTTTTTTTTTTTTTTGATAATTATTTTGCATGGTACCATTCAACACAAGTTTTCTTCAAGGTTAATACTAGTACCGTTTGGTTGGGGGAAAATGCAAGATATTTTTCCGCGTTATGATAAACATGAAAAAAACTATCTTACGAAATTTTTATTGTGCCAAACTTTATTGTGTTTTCAAAAATTCTGTAAAAAATAGGTCGTTTTGGATATGCATATTTCAATAAATAATTTTTAAAATACTTCAAGTTGGTCCCTACAACTTCACGTGTTATATTTTTAGAATTATTTCTTGAAATATGTCGATCTAAAATGACCTATTTTTTATAAATTAGGTGTTTTTTGCAGGATTTTTGAAAACACAAGGAAGTTTTGCACAATAAAAATTTTATAGGGTAATTTCTTGCAGGTTTAGCATTAACATAGGGGAGTACTATGCATTTATTCCGTTTGGTTGATAGTTATATGTAATCAATGAAACTTATGATTTAATAACCCTATCGATGTAATGATGGTAATTATCGTTTCTAAAATAAATCTCGATGTAATGATGTAATATTACATAATTATTGTTTCTATGAAACAAATCAAGTCATCTGGAATTACTTGTTTGAAAAAAAAATCAGGTGTTCTAGAATTTATGCAAGTTTCTTTTATTTACTTTTATTAATAATGACGTCATAACTCATGTAATTAGTGATCAACAAAAAGACAAGGAAAAATCAGAATGACGGAAAACGGTTTCTTTGGTCCAACGAAAGGAGAAGGAAAAGTCTGTACAAGTGCTTTGACCTCTATACGAAGGTGTCACGGACAAGTACACATTAATAATTCAAGAATTAGAATGAATCCTTTACATATTATAATAATAATCTCAATTATTTCATGACCATTTCCACACTAGCTACGGCTGAGATTGCCGTTATATATTTTAAAAAAGGACTCCTCATGAATATGATTCTAACAAGTCCTTCAGCTACATGAAATCAAGTAACCTGAAGATTAGAAATATAATCATATATAATTAAGCAGGAGGGCAGTATTAGATTTGCGTAATTAAGTAGGAAGTGAGCATGTCCCCAATTAATTTCACACCTATATATTAAACTGCTAGCTGCTTTAGCAAGCAAGCCTCTCAACATATAAAAAAGAAAAATAAATTAGAGCCCAATCGAACTACAAACCATGTACAATGAAAATTGAAAAATGATTTTTTTTTCAACTATATTTAATGAGTCATGACATCATCCCAGCTTTTTTCAAGTAATCAGTTTAGAAATACATATTTTCAAATTTCACTCGTGTACTCTTTGAAAAATCTTCGGAAACTCCAAAATAGAAACTAAAAACAAGATGTATATATGATGTATCCATATTCAACAGTACTAAACATATTTATAAGATGCTTAATTAGAAATTAAACTCGTGGGCTAAGCAATATGGATTACTTATTTAATAATTAATTATATATTCTATTCTCTTAAATAAATTCTGAGTTGAAGAATTCAACTCAACAACAATGCATGACTATTCGCCAGCCAGCCTTCTGGTAGTTATCCACCCCCTTCAAATAAAACCTTAAAATTTCAAACGGCATGCATAAAATCATTTTTAAGTCAAGATAACAGATTAAAACAGACAAATGCATTTCTTTTTCCTAATTGCAGATGCCTCTATAATGCCTTAAATTCTTCTCTTTTTTTTTTTATATATATTGGATCAGTTCAGATGTCTTAATTCTAATTAATCAAAAAGTTATACTTTATTGGAAATTAAAATTTGTAGAATTAGTCGATCTATCGATATATAGTTGACATTTTAGTCCTTCAATAATCAAACTTTCAGGCTGTGTTTGGATGGGTTTTGGCCCTGTCTCGCGGGTTTCGCGAGACCGAGCCAAAACCCTTTCAAATGAGTTTTCGCCAAACCAATAAAACCATCAAAAACCTATTCAGAATTTCACACTCAAACTCTTCAAACCTATATAACATTGATTTGACACATACCACCTACTTTTTCCCCCAAATCTCACTAAAAAAAACATTGATTTGACACATATCACCTATTTTTTCCCTTCAACCCCAACATCCAAACCCAATCCAAGTGGGGTTTCAACTTATTTTAACCACAAAACCCAAGAGCCAAAACCCATCCAAATGAAGTCTCAAAGGTTTCGTCGAAACCACCCAAACCAATTTTTTAAATTCGAGACCCACGAAACTGAGCCAAAACCCATCCAAATAGACCCTCAGTTTTTGTTGTAATTTTTTTTTTTTTTTCTAGCAAGGGACATTAGGCCCAATAAGACAAATTAAAGTACATGTAATATAAAGCATATAAGTTTGATACATTTAAATGAGAAGGTTGGATTAATTATTAGAAGAATCAAATAATTAATCCTATAATTATAAAAAAAATGAAGAAGGAGGAAAACTATAATATTAATATAGTAGTACGTACGTACGTATTATTGTGATTTAAATGCAGAGCAGATAAAGTTATCCAACTGCTGCTGCTGATTTGTTTCCCCGGAAACTCTCCTCTGTAAATCGCACTGAAACAAAAGTTGGTATCCATCTGATTCTGGGCTGGTGGAGCTGTTGAGAAAAGGGCTACTACTTCTACTTTTTGTAATTTCACGAATCGGTTTATCTGTTGTCCTTATAAAGTTGTATGTCCAAGCCCCGGCTATAGCTCCGGCTACTGGGCCTAAAATGTAGATCCATAAGCCATTATAATTGCTTGACACAATAGCTGGGCCTATACTCCTTGCTGGATTCATTGAGGCCCCTGATATAGGCCTGCAGCCCACAAATGTAAAACAAAACACCCAGTAAACAAGCATTTGACCTTATTAAATTGTACTCCATCTTAATTGAAAATCTTAACTCCACAATTCCAGACATCACTTCTCAATGAATAAAAAGTCTTTTTTTTTTTGGATTAGTCATATTTTAAACTAGACACATTTAGTAGGAATTTTAGTCATTTATCTTTTCATTATATTAATAATATAATTCTTATTTTCATGAAATTCTTTTTTTTTTTTTTTGGTTAAATTAGGTACATAATAAATTATTTTATATGCAACTATCTATCTAATGAGTTTATAAAAATGAAAATTTATGTAAAATTGATAAATGTGTATGAACGAAAAGTTAGAAGATGACTAAAAGTAATATATATAAATATGCATGATCAGCAAGACTAAATAAGAAAGTTTGTCGATTAGATTATGCAATTTGATCTAAATGAATGTACTTAACCCTGAATTTACCAAAACCTGAAATAAGAAATAAGAGAATAAGCTGAAAACAATTTTTTTTACCGGAGTATGTGTATATGATAAGATCTTATAAACATAAGAATTTTGTAATAAATATTTATTAGTCTCATCTTCATTATACGTTTACGGAAATGATTTATATTCGAACTTTTAATTATAAAAAAAAAAAAAAGTATGTCAACAAATTCAAATCATCAAAAGACAGAAAAAAAAAATCATGAAATTCCGTTCAAAGAATTTTGGGATTCTTGTTTGCGCATTTATAAATTGAGAAATACTTAGTAAAACAAAATAGGATTCTGCCATACGTACCCAGCATATATCACATTAACCAAAACGGTAGCTCCAATTGCCAGACCAGCAAGTTCTCCAATCTACATGATCGATCGATACAACTTTGTCAAATTAATCATCATATGAGAAATTATACTTCTACTATACTATCATTTACAATTTCACCAACTTGGTTTCTATTCTAATCAAAATTGTTTTACATAATCAAATCAATGCATAAGTTTATATAATAAAATTATTTCTTAAATTACAGTTTAATTTTTATTATAAAACTGAATACTTGGTTGATTTCAAAAATCACGAGATGGTACTTTAGTTTTGACACCATTCACACCTTTAAAGTATTACATAAATTGGTGTTTTACCGGTCCAAAAATCTAATATTATGCATCAAAATGCAGGGTGTCCCTATTAAATTATTATTGAAAATAATTCAAAAGCTTAATATATACTCCTTGTTTAAAAAAGTTTGAATCCCAAGGAATTAATGTACTTACAGCTTTGGTGTCTGTGACGACTCCGGACATGACGAACATGAAGAGGAATGTGATTATGAATTCCACCACCAGAGACTGCACATTGCTGCCAGCCGGCAGTGTTCCGAAGAAGTGGTCCTGCACCTGCTCTTTTTCAAACAATAGTCGAAGAGTTCCACTTGCTAAGGTTGATCCCAACACCTGAGTTAATATATACGCCGGTACCTAAACAACACCCCATCACAAAATAGTTAGAAAAACTAGACTACTATCGGTTTTAAATAGGTACTTAAACGACCCATGGATCTCGATTTTCATGATCTGAACCATTTGAACCCGACTATTTCCCATTCTTGAAAAATATAATAGGAAAATAGACAATAGACAGTGGTGCACGTGTTGGATACAAACCTGTTTCCATGGGAACCTCTTGCAGCTGGCGAAAGCAATGGTGACTGCGGGGTTGAAATGTGCACCGGAAATATGGCCGACAGCGTAAATCAGGACCATCACTATTAGTCCCCACACCAACGCAATTCCTGGCAGTGTCACCACCTTCTCCTTGCCGGCGTTCAATACCACCGCCGCACAACCACCGAATATCATGAAATACGTTCCCAATATCTCAGCAATTAACTACGCCAAAAAAAAAATATTTAAAATAAAAACAATTGAATTTTTATATACAACTATGATTAATGTCCGAATTAAATCTAATTTTATTCAAGAATTCTATTTTATCATGGTTGCAGAAATTAAAGTTAAGCTTTACCTTTCGTATAAAGGGTGGATTGACAAAACAGTATTTTGAACATGCCGAGCCGTCATTAATATTGTTACTGTTTGATGCACTAATACCAGGCATGGTGAGATTCAAAACATCATCAGATATATCAACGGCCAGTACTTGATTCCCAATTTGGGTTCCTGCAGATATCTGATCAGCCATAACTCTTGTACAACAAATGATCAAATTAATTTTAAGTGGGATTAGAGTTTATTGGGGGGGGGGGGGGGGGTTGAAAGAGATAATAATTAAGTAAGCTCTTAATTAAATTCTAAATAAATTACATTGTGACGAGAGACTAAGCAAGATTCTATAGTTTTCTATTCATTGAAACTGAGTTGTTGACATCAGACTTCTCTTTTTTAATTATTTCCAATACGTGGTAATGTAAAGTCAATGCTTGAAATTCTGTTAATCTATAGCTAAATAAAATTCAAAAAGAAAAAAAAACGACGACTAAGTGAAGAGGACACACCTGCGGCCATGTTCATGAATTTCATGTGTTGAAAATTTCTCCGGTACAATAATTAATTCTCATAGGTTATTTTAATATGATCATATACGTGTGTGTGTATATATATTTCAAAGTGGCTGAAATTGGAAAGATGTCTTTTTTCTGCTAGAAAGAACCAGACTCTTTATTGATCTCCGTGAAACCAAGCTAGAACCAATCAAACTCGTGTAAGTGATGAACAAAATGAATGAATGCATATTTGGATAAGAGAATACTGTCAAGAATTACAGAAATTTTGAGAAAGAATATCCATGCAAACCATCCATGCTTCTGTACCAAAAAAGAAAAGAGTGAAACAATAAACAAGTAAAATGAAGTCCATATATAGCTCTCAATTGTTTCCTTCAATCAGGCTTCAAATTCTTGAGCAGCTAAGTTCCATCAAGAACCTATTCAGTAAAATGGAATTATCTTCAAGAAAGAAAAAATAATAACAGAACTTGATTTTTACCTGGATTTCCACTTTAGTAATATGTTTTCACTAAAGCATAGAGCAATCTTTCTTGTGGAAATTACTTTATGAATTATTACAGCAAGCAAGCTGTTGCAAACATGATGGACCTAATTAACAAGTATCAATCATCACCACTAGAGTCAGCTGGCATGCCTCAGTAACAGGATCATAAGCCATTGATGCTGAAGGTCAAATTGTTTTCTTGAAAGAATTTTCGTGAAGTGGAGTTACCTGAACACGTGTACTAGCAGAAATAATTCGCAATAATTGATCATAACCATTGTGAAATGAAGTGTCTGCTAATATTTGCAGTTATGTAATAGTAAGGTAAGTATTTCTTAAAAGCTCATCATCGATCCTAAATAAAAATCTATTTCATACTAGCTCAAGAACATTTAGGAAGATTTACGTATGCAAAACACTAAAAATATATATTTGATGGTTAGAAGAGTGTATTACTAATCTAACCATAGATGAATTCCTCGACCTCTTTCTTTAAATAATCTGATAAATCCCGGGGGATGCCATTCACTTAAAGTGGATGATGTGGAAATAAGTGAAAGGCTCAGAATAGTCTATCTGGGAACCAAGCAGGTTAAATCAAGTTGGATGGAGATATTTGACGAACAAAATATGATACCTTGCTCCCTTCAACTCTTGGTCACTCTTCAATGGCCAAAACCACCATTAATACAAGAAGAGGTTTAGCACCAAACCAACGTTAAGCATTATAATCTATGCGTGCATGAATTGATATGCCTGAAGACAATCAAGGTAAAGTGGCGTTAAGTTACTTGTGTTTTGACTTACTGCATCAAAATAATTAAAATAAATTTATTTCCTCTCAAATTCAGTTGATCAAGGAGGCGAAATACAACAAACATGTAACCATTAAAATGAACACACAGGACAGGAACCAGACGTAATAAATCATGCCAAACCGAAGATAAGATCTTTGACAGACCAAAAGAACATAGGTGAACGCAGAATAGCTAAAAAAAACACCATCGCGGCAGAGGACAAGGTGCAGAGTGGACCCATTATGGATGTAGTTAAGAAGTATTAAACTTCCACATCAATCAATGAGCAAAGTGTAAACAAGTACATCATGAAAAATTAGTAAATAACATAGTATCAGATATTGGATTATACAACTCAATTTAGAATAATAAATAGAAAAATAGGCAACTTGCAACCACGGCATAATCAGATTTAGATAATTTCATAACTTCAATCCTACAGCATCACCTCAACAGTGGATCTACAAAACACATCATAGCAATTATCAAGATTGTATAAGATGGGAGTTCACAAAAAATAGAGGTAACCTTTTTTTATTGTCTCAGGGAAGCCAAAAAAAATTGATTAAATATATTATCTTATAGCACAAAATGAGACATTGAAGTCATGACAAACTTAACAGCCAATCTCTTGACAAACAGAATCATGGACACGGAGAACAAGGTGTAGGGATTCTAAGGAATGTTAATAATAATATGCGAATCAATTAGTACTTCAATCTCGCACATCAATATGCATATCAATTAGTGATGCAAACTTGCAAATATATGAAAATCAATTACCATATTAAAAAAAAAAAAAGAACAATCTTAAGTTGTGGGGTGAAAGGAATGGGTGAATTTGTGAGGAGAAAAGAAGAAGAAAAGGACAGGCGTAAGGGGAATTTCTTGCCCCGTGCAGAAAAGAAGAGACGGTGGTCTTGGCTCGTCTCGGTCCTCATTTATGCTACGAAGAATAAGATCGATCAATTTCATGAGGTTTATACAAGGAAAGAAATTAAGATAAAGGGGTTTATTAGTAATAAATAATATTGTTTATATAAGGAAGAAAATATAAAAATATCTTTTTATATAAGGTTACAAATAAGATCAACGGACACATTTATTCTCTAAAGGAAACAAATAAAGATATACTATTAGTGAAATTGCTTTGTATTTCCTTTGATTACACCCATTTTCTTGATATTTAGTAACATATAGAAACTCGGTTCAACAAATAAAATAGTAAAAATATATTTTAAATTAATATATTGACTTAAATAGTTACATCATTTTAAAATAGTTAATTAAATAATCAAATAAATTCTCAACAAAATTTAAAAACACCCATTTAAAATTTTCAATAAATGAATGAATTAATTTATAGTTTGACTTAAGATCAAATTGGAGAATTCAACCCAGATTAATGGTCAACTTTGATTTTCGTCCTAAAATATATCAATTTTCGAAAATTTCGTTATATAATTTAATATGTTGCCCCGAATTTCTAGCCACCATTAATATTTCGACGGAAACTACTATTAAGTAAGTGTCACGTTCGCGATGCTAGTTTCTTAATTTTTGTATATAGGTTAAAATACATTACTTTAAGTTGATTTTGTTTATGTGGATATGTTTATAATTACTTTTTAATATATTTAGAAAAAAAAAAAAAAATTCACATATCACCAACAACTTTTACAAACTAACCCATTTATTTAATCTGATTAAAAAAAAAAAAACTAGCATGCATCGAAGCCCATCAGCCAGGAATCCCTACAAGCCCATAAATATATAGGCCCAGTCAATATCAAACAATTTATCTATCTATCAAATATCACCCCGCCAACCAGAAACAGTATTTGAACCTGAAAACAACGTCTTCCTCCTCCTTCCACTGCTCTGTTTCTTTCCTTTGAAAATAATGGTGTCCAAAACAGTAAAAAAGAAACGCAGAAAATCCTTCGAGAAATGGATACATCTTAGCCACAACCACTGCCACAGCCGCAAGAGGACTCTGTTTAATGACAAAAGAACCCTTCCCCCATTGACTTGTCCCCACATGAAAACCGTATTTCTTGATTTGGATCATACATTGATACACTCCACTGTTGCCAGCTTGCACCAACCTCTAGATATGTACGATTTCGTGGTCACCTCTCCCATTGACGAAACAAAGATCGAATTTTACGTCCAGAAAAGGCCATATGTGGACGAATTCTTGAAATTCTTGAGCGAAAGATTTGAAATAGTGGTATTTACTGCTGGGAGTCAGAGCTATGCTTCGGCTGTTCTTGATAAACTGGATACCATGAATCTTATATCCCATCGTCTGTATCGCGAATCTTGTTCGTTAATCAATGGGAAATGTGTGAAGGATCTTTCTAAAACGGGGAGGAATATGAAAAGTGTAGTGATTGTTGATGATAATCCAGACTCTTATATGTTACAGCCTAAGAATGGAATACCAATTGAGAAATTCTATGATGATGATGAAGATGAAGAATTGAAGATTTTGATTAAATTCTTTCAAGGACTTGATGCATTTGAGGATGTGAGGGATGCTGTCAAGGTATATCAAGCTGATATGTATGGAGAAGATGTGGATGAAAGGTTGTGAATGCATGTGATGGTTAATTAGTTTTAGGTTTTTTGATTCTTTTTTGCTATACAGAATTGAACAATTGTAATAAACAAACATATATGATGGAACGAAATTAACTAATTTGATTTGATTCGATTCGATTCTTCCAATGCTGCTGCTGCTGGTAAAATTTAACTGAGACTTGTTGAGAGTCTGTATGTATATTGAGATAGTTTTGTTAAGGAGGTGATCATTTTGGCTCATTCCGGTCAAAAGAAAGTCTGCTTAAGTTTTTTTTGGCTCACTCTCACTGTGTTTGAAGGGTTTAACACATAGATACAAGTTTGCCTTCAAGATTACTATGTTTGATATCCAAATAAAGCAACAATAGATCCACTCTTGCTAACTTGTGAATGTTGGGTTCCACATAACAAAAGAAAATAATTACTAGGGTAAACACCACTAACGATACTTTTTATTATTAATTTTTTACTTGGGTTTTTTTTTTTCCTACTATGAATTATTTGTTTCACTTAGATCATTTTCAGGTGGTGAAATCAAGTGTCAGAATAGTTTTATGAGGGACTAAATTAATTTAAAACAATTTTAAGAGAGACTAAATTAATTTAAAATAATTTTAAGAGGGATTAAAGTGTAACATTATAAGTAAAATGCCTCTTATAAATGACCAAAATAAAATTAGTAATTCATTAATAATTGGGTGAATTACAGTTTCTCCCCTTAAAGTATGAAGATGGTATCAGTTACCCCACTAAAGTGTCAATTGTAGCACTTACCCCCCTCTGTTATAATTTTGTAGTATTTATTCCAAAAATAACCTCTCCTCTTTCATAAATAATAATTTCTTATTACTTTATCAAAATAAAATTGTATCTTTATTACTTATGAATCTATTCATCCACCTAACAACATTATGTTTTATTTTCTTCATTTATTTTATTATCTTCCTTTTTTCGATCTCAAATTTTTTTCTTCATTTTCATCTCATTTTTTATAACCGAAGGAAACAAAAGAAATGAAGAAATTGAAACATTATATTGTTTGGTGGATGGATGGACGAATTCATAATTAATAAAGATTTTTTTTTTTGATAAATGAATGAAGAAATTAAAACATAATATTATTTAGTGATAAACTTGAATTTTGCGAGAAATAAATTGAAGGAGAATTAATCAATATTTTGGATAATAATTCGTACCGAATATAAATGAGATAATTATCACAAATAAAACTCAAAAAAATATAAAGAAACAAATTGAAACATAAAATAAGGAAAACAAATTGAAACATAAATAAAGAAAAAAATGAGATGAAAATAAAGAAAAATTTGATACCATAAAACCTAACAAAACAAAATAAATGAAGAAATTTATACATAATATTGTTAGGTAGATGAATAAATTCATAA
Organism: Penstemon barbatus; assembly: GCA_003313485.2. Classification (NCBI taxonomy): domain Eukaryota; kingdom Viridiplantae; phylum Streptophyta; class Magnoliopsida; order Lamiales; family Plantaginaceae; genus Penstemon; species Penstemon barbatus. The sequence goes on from CM064877.1 coordinate 1,397,534, forward strand.
TGTTGTTACATAAATAAAAACTGCAAAACTATAACTTATAGGTAAGTGCTACAATTAATACTTTAGAGGGGTGAAGGGGATAAATTGTTTTTCACCCTTAATAATTCACTTAAACGTGGAAAAATGAATAGGTGAGATGGCCCATGCAGGTCTCGAACCTGCGACCTTCGCGTTATTAGCACGACGCTCTAACCAACTGAGCTAATGGGCCAGCTATGTTGGTACATATTTTGTAATTTATTTAATAAAAACATTCACGTAATTGAAGCCCACACGTCACCGGATATAGAATTTAATCCGAAAGGTATTAGAGGTTTTTCAACTTTTCTTTTATCATCAAAATTCAATTTTTCAGCGCAAATATAATTTAAATAATTCAGAAATATATACCCGAAGACTTTCTCTGTGATCGGCTTCCGAATTCGAAATCGTGCCGTTGGAAAATTGGGCTTCTGATAACAAACTTTAGCTGGTATGTCTTTTTGTTTGATTTTTCATTATAGAAATTGGTTCATTTCTCTGTAATATTAATTTTACAATTATGAATTTTGGCTGAGGCAATCATATCCTTTTGTTTGATCCCAACCCGCAGTGCTGATAGTTGCAATTTTATGATATCTATAATTTTTATTTTTTGTGAACCCTAAATCTTTAAGTCAAAATTTCGATATATAATAGAACTGTATAATTCAAATTACTTAAAGTTGAAATGCTTATTTGAGGTTTCAGGACCCATTGCTAGATTTCTTAGCCAAAGAATGAATCCCCATGGTAAAAACAATCCTGAAATGTTTTTAGACCATGGGGAGGATATTTCGTTTAGCGAAAATTTCATGATCCAAGCTGAAGAATCTGTTTCTAGAGTTTCACTTCAGAAAAAAGGCCAGGAGAGTGATGAAACAACAATTTTTGAGAGCCAACATGATGTAAATGAGAAATCTCATGTTGAAGTTGATTTAAAGAGAGACTCTATGTGCCTTAATATAGCCAAAACTGAAGAAATTGACCATGATTCTTTAGTTGAGAAGGCAGGAGATTTAACATGTGAAAATAGTGTTGTGCATTGCCACCACATGCCTCAATCTGCAGGGGAGTGGAATACTGAGGAAGAAGATCCAGTTGTTCGAGGAATATCTAGAACTAAGGGACGTGAATCATCATTTATTGCAAAGAATGAGAATCACTTAAATTCCTGTGAAGATATGTCGCCTAAAAAGACAGCAACTGATGATGACCAAAATGGAGATTTGGGTGCAAGGAACCTCAAGGAAGGTAAATACTTCTATTACGACACGCCTCTTCATGAAGATACTGGGATTTGGATACCTGTTTCTGTTCCTCCCATGTCAGAAAGCGATCATGAAGATTGGACCAGAGGTTTATGCTCAAATGGAGGATACATTCCGGAAGGAGACATGGGTTGGAGTCAATGCATTGGAGAAGACAAAGAATTAACCATGTGGGACGTGGTTTTGGAGATGTTGCTTGTAGCCCGTGGCAAAGTGAGTTCTCTTTCATCTGGGGATATCGGGCAAATTTCATGGCTATCGACCCACCTTATTGAGCAAACATGGAAAGAGATGGCTCAGACCTTGACAGAGGCTAATTTCAGTAACACTCAAGGAATTCTTGAATCAGAGCCAGCCAAATGGTTGCCTGATAGCACATCTTCTTCCTGTATGCTTTGTAGTGCTCGGTTTCACCCAATCATGTGCACAAGGCATCATTGTCGGTTTTGTGGAGGAATCTTTTGTAGTGAGTGTTCGAAAGGAAGGAGCTTACTTCCTGCAAAATTTCGCACTGCGGACCCTCAACGAGTCTGTGATGTATGCTGTGTGCGCCTTGAATCTGTGCAACCGTACTTAATGGATCAAGTCAGTCGCGCCTCACAGGTACCAACACATGATTTGACAGACTTGAGCACTTTAAGATCCTGGGTGAATTTTCCTTGGGGACAGTCTATGGAATATGAGATTTACAAAGCCACAAACACAATTCGTGGTTACAGTAAGGTATGATATCCACTCCAATTCTGGTCAAGTCTTATACCCTTGTATTTATTCTATGGCAGTTTCTATCAGTTTCTATCCAAGTTACATGATACAAGCCTCTAGGGAATCCCATCCAACAACTAAGCTTTATTTTTTAATTAGGATGGAGTTGTTGGAGTGTTTGTATGTTGAATTACTTTTCAATTTGAAGCGCAATTTGTAATGTATTTTGCGAAGCAATAATAAATAAGAGCACTGAATAATGGCTTCCCTCTGAAGTATATTAGCATCGAGAATACTTTGCTCCTCATTGATTGAGTGGATAGATAAGCTTACTCTTCACCTCATAATTTCTCAGGTAGGTTCATTGAGAGCGGAAAAGAGGATTCCAGAAACTATTCTACAAAATGCGAAAGGCCTTGCAATAATAACAGTTGTAAAAGTTGGAATGATGGTCACCTATAACATTGGAACTGGTCTGGTGGTTGCTCGTAGAGAAGATGGTTCATGGTCACCACCCTCTGCCATTTCTTCCTTTGGTGTAGGCTGGGGAGCTCAGGTTAAGTATCCTACTACCTAAAAAAAATCTAGAAATCAATCTTTCTTTACTCTTCTTCGTCATTATACCAAGAGACAATAAAATCTACAAGTTTATATGTTTTAATTCTTTTTCCAAGTCATTCACGCTGTCGATATAAATGATGGATCTTCCAGAACAGTAATCTATCCCTGGATCTTTAGTATGCTTTATGATGTGGTAATATCATATCTTTTGTTTGTCCTTGTAGGCTGGAGGAGAGTTGACTGACTTCATTATTGTTTTGAGAACAAATGATGCAGTAAAAACATTCTCTAGTGATGCACATCTCTCTCTTGGAGCTGGTTTAAGTGCTGCTATAGGGATCATAGGGCGTACAGCAGAAGCTGATATGAGAGCTGGTGACAGTGGTTTTTTTGCTTGTTACACATATAGCTGCAGTAAAGGTTATCCTCTGGCTGGCTTATCTTGCATCTTCAAAATATCTTTATATGACATTTCAGCTTGACGGAATTTGGTTTCAGTGTCTTTTTTTTTTTTTTTTTTTTTTAATTTGGTAAATGGATCTCTTTATTGTTAACTCATTTGGAAGTAAAGAAGAAAAGGGAACCGAATTGTGACAAGGCCGTTTAATGTGAATTTTTCTAGTTTAATAAAATTTAGGAAATATTGAAATTGATTGATTCAACCGAGGTATATTTGTAATATCCCCCCCCCCCCTCCTATTTGTGATGCAGGTGCTTTTATTGGATGTTCTTTAGAAGGGAGTGTTGTCACAACTCGTGCAAAAGAAAATTCGAGATTCTACGGTAGCCAGTCAATAACAGCATCAGATATTCTTCTTGGTTCTTTGCCTCGGCCACCTGCTGCAGCCACTCTTTATCGGGCACTAGGTGATTTGTATCTGCAGCTTGAAGGATGAATGAAATGGTACATATACTCGTATATATATAACAATTATATGAAGGGTTGTGAATATCAATCGTTGGGCAGGACTACATTCTGAGAACTGAATTTGTCGGGAGGTGCTAATCTCGGAGAAAACACGATTCTTGGTTGTATATAGTAAATTGATGTACAGTTAAATGTTATTGCAAGTGTGAAAATGGTGTGCATAGGGAAGGGATGTACATTGAAAAGCTAGACTTTTATCTTTATATTCAAATATTTATTCCATAATTTGTTATATAATATACTGGGATAAGAGAAGGAACTAGCAAATGTAGGTCATAAACCATAAAGAGGTCAAAGTGTTGCATATGGAGTTCTTTCTGAATTAGTATTGATTTAATAATTGAAAAAAAGGAAAAGAAAGAGAGACAAGTTGGATTTGTCTGGTTTTTGACAGTATCACTTCTAGTTCATAAGGTCATTCTTGCCATTCTAAATTTCTATCGACTGAATATTTACCAAATTTCTTTTTTCAATTAACGTCATACTTAGGTTGATGTAATTTTTGTTTGATTATAACAAGTGAAGAGATGAATATGTTTTAGACATGATTCAATTGAGTCGATAATCTAACACATAAAATCTAATTGTTAAATGGTCCAAATCCGTTGTTCAGGCATTGTGTTGTGACCTTTACGTGTATAAACAAGCCTGGAAATTTGAATGCTCCTGAAAAACATAAAAGCTTGAGGAAATGAAATTCATATGTAAAAACCAATTAATCGATCCCAAAAAATCACAAATGAAATTTAAATTGAAGCGTATTGAAATCTGGAATCATGGTAATAAACCTGCCAAAATATTTAGAACTCCTTTAAGTATAATGAGACTAATATCAGAGAAGAACCACGAGGAACAACATAGACATTGACATGCTGGCCATAACAGAACTCTACAATAAAATTAAGTACCGTTTGAAATTCTGAGTACATTCAAATTACAACAATAATGGAACACACAAACAGAAATTGCTTGTATTACAAAGAAAAAGAATCAAAAGAATTTGAAATGATAGGAAAATCTGCCAAAAAAAGAAAAAAATTTGCAGAGCCAAACTACAAGTGCTATTTATACTTTAATTTGTTGTTTCTTTTCAGGGCCATAATGAAAGAAAAAATGAAGGACAAATAGAATGAAAACCTCATCCTCCTGTGTACTTCACTTCCCTGTGTCCCAACAATAGTGATTCCGTGTTCAGACAGCAGCCACATTCTAAAGTACCAACTCTTCCTTCACCTGAAATTCCACAAAGACAAATATTTACCAAAAAATGAACCAAACACGGCTACAAAGTCTCCAGCAGAAGCTCCAAGCAAAATGACAAGAGAAGGCAAACGGAAAAACGAGCTGGTTTATAATTTAATATTAATACCTGGTACTAGAATTCCCAAGAGTAAGCTCAAGATCATCAGGGACGCACTCATCATGTATTCTCTCTCCTTCCCATGCTTTCACTAGTCCCATTGTATTATTATTGCCAAATGCAAACTCAGCTGAAATTGCATCCGACATTGGAACATCGGCCGTTTTATCATATCCTGCTGGTATAGCAGGAGAACAAGTTCCACTTTGCCCTGGGGTCCACATGCGAGACCCACCATTGGAAAACGGTTCTCTTAAACCAAATGTATTTGCTGAGACAAGTGTGAATGTGGGAGATGAAGACCCATCCTGTGGAGTTTGAACACCAGAAAGCCATCCCGATTCGGGTGGAGTTTGAAGACCAGGACTTTGAGGTGTAGATGAAGGTAAAAATGGGTAGTCCCAGTTGCTGTTTAGTCTAGGAGTTTGCGCAGAAGGTGAACTCAATGGAGGGGTGACTGGAGCACTTATAGAACCTCCGGGAATGTAAAGATGATGGGGATGCTTAGATGAAGCAGGCAGAGAGCCTGATGATAAATTTTTGAGCCAGGGTATAAGAAAGTTTGGATCAGCAGGGTTATTCACATTGGTGTAATGGGATGAGACAGGGCTTGCAAAGGATGAAGATTCAGGGCTTGGATTAAAAGAGGCTCCTGGACTTGGTTGATATGAAGGGCAAGTGCTCACTGCTGCAGAACCCATCATGTCCATGCGTTCCACAGGTTTGCAACCCTGCAAAAGTTAGGAACAGTTGAGCTTAATAATGTCATCTTGCTACACATTTATCTCCATGACCATATGCTAAACAGCCTTAAGGTATATGCTACAGCTGTAATATATGGTACATAAAAGTTTATTACAGACTTTTTCAATATTTCAATATATTACTATACTTTAGTCCAACAATATGCATAATCTCTAGCAAATAGGATTTTTTCATAAAAAACGCAGGGCCCACGCGCGACTAATAAAGGCAATAAGAGACACAATTCCATCATTATCACCGAGAATCCAAAGGATTGCGAAACCCGCAATTAACCTAGATAATTGACCATCCTCATATGTCCCACTAGACCAAATTTGAAAAAAAAAAAAAAAAAACTCCAAAGATCAGGGCTCAAATTACGCAAAGGTTATATTGTGTGTTTCGTTCTTGTGCTATCACACATATGAACTCCAAAAAAAACCTTGCAACAATTTGAAATGCTTAAATTCAACCAATTCGATGACAGACTAAAGGAAAATATAAGAATTAAAATTATTTTTTAATGCGGGTGAATAGTAAGAAGAGCTTGAACCAAAAACAGAGTTTCGAATTTAAACAGGACGGATTTGAGGAATGAAGTTAATTAGTGAGGGGCATACTTGTCTAACTATTATTTTCTCTGATCAGATTCAGAGAACTGACTGATACTTGGAGCTATACAAGTACAAACAGAAGGAAAAGTACATTGCGTTTGTTTGTTATTGAAAGAGAGAGAGAGTGAGTGAGTGAAACTACAAAACTGTACTGTAATTTAGTAAATATCATTTTGACTGAGGTAAGAATGAGAATCTTTTGATCCTTGCGCTTTAAAAAGTAAAATCACAGTCTCAAGTGATCTATCGTACGCCTAGAGCTGTAAGCATCACCTTGCCCGATGAATCTACACCTACAGACCTCACATGCGTTGTACAACACAGCAATTGACAACTAATCATACTTACCTTATTTTCTTCCAAATAATAAATAAATAAAAAATTTATCCATAAATCCATATTCTAAGGGAGTTCGTTCGATTCTCTCACTCATATCATGCGCCGGATGCGTAAACCGAAGTCTAGTTCTCAAAGGCGCTAACGTATCCCAGACGCATCCGGCGCATTTTAGTTAAAAAAGTGTTAAACGTATCGAGGAGATCTAAAAACTACTCCCTAAATCTACTGGCTTAAGATCTACACCAACTGCGCAGATTAACGTCAATCAGAAATTTCTCACTAACCTACACAACACCGGAAGTTAAATAGATCGATTGTACCTGTCTATAAGTGGTGCCATCTTCTTCTACGATCCAGCCAGCTTCATTGCAGAGAGCTTTGAGGACTTCGTTGTTGTCACAGTGCTTGGGAAGCTTGTAGTTACCGTACATCCTCAGTCCGGAGAAGATCTTGGCGGCGATCGCCCGCCGCCGCCGCTCCCTGCGCTTATTGTTCTCGCGCTCCTTCCATGTCGGTAGCCTCGATCCCGACGTCATCGTTACGACGCCGGATGATCAGCTTGATTAGAAATTCAAATAGAGAAAAAGTTGCCGGCTATACGAACCGGAATGGGTGGACCGGGTTTACGTGGAGAGGGTTTGAGATATAAATGAAGAGAGAGGGTTTGGTTAATTTGGTTAGTGAAGAAGACAGAGAGGAGTACAGCTAAATACGGGGATGAAATAATTTGAGACTTGAAGTTGAGGTTTAATAACTAAAGTGCCACTGATGGTACAGGTCTTCTCATTTCTTCAAAATATCCTGGAAATGCGGGTCGTGCACGTGTTTTGTCCTTTTTGACTACGCGGGTTAATTAACTTTTTTCATTTTAATTTTTTTAAAGATTAAGATAAGAATTTAATTAAGACTACGATGAAAATAAGTTTTGAGCCTGTATCAAATTTCTATATTGAAAAAAAGGACCAACAGGAATGCAAATACAGGAGATTTTTCTTCCTCATTTTCTAATAGAAAAGTGAATACAAACAAAATTATTGAACTGAAAAGAAATTGATACACCAGAAGCATAAGTGAACTGTAGTATTTAATGCTTAAAAAAATGCGTATAATAAGTTTAATCCAATCTAATAGGAAGGATATAACAGATGCATTGAATAAACATCATATAAACTGTAGCTGTATTTAATCAATGTATAAATATGTATACGTGTTTCTAAAAATATGTACATGTGTTTGATTATTTAAAGGGATTTTTGCACTTCACCCCCCATAAATTTTCCATTTTTGCACTTACTCCCTATGATTGAAAAAACATGATAATATCTCTAAAAGTTGATAAGTGAGTGTACGTAGTTTACCCCCTAGTCAATATTTTAAGTTGTTGGATTTTAAAGGGTAGAAATATAATTTTGGGACTTAGAGCAATAATCTGAAACTTTTGTATTAATTTAAGTTATTGATAATTAACATTTCAAAGCACAATTACATAAAATATCTTACCTTGTTAATTAGTCTTGTACCATATTTTTTATTGTTATTGTTTTACATTTTTTTTAAATATGATTTATCTGTAAATCGATATAAAAAAAATAGAAGTAATGAAAATTTGGTTAAAAGAACTTGTAATTTTCTTTCTCAAAAAAAAAAAAAAAAAGAAGAAGAAGAAGAAACTTGTAAATTTGAATTTTCGTATCAAAGTACACGGAAAATTTCTAGTACTTACCCCTTTAAATTAATTCAATCTAGTGTTCTTTTTCTTTTAGATGTCTAGTGAATGATTTTTAAGTTCAGCACAAAATATCGAAAATAAATACAAGATGCCTTGACAATGGACAATATTTTTGGTTAACTTCACTCAAACTTGGACAAGGAAAATTACCATTGTCGAAGAAATTAATAATTAGTTTTATTTAGGTTTTGGTTGAGTAAGAATGATTCTTGTATTACCTTGAGAAAAATTAATTGTATTTATTCAGAATGTTTTTCTTAGTTCAAGTACGGTAATGCTTTAATTTTTGGGAATATATATATATATATGAAAGAAAAACAGAAAAAGAAAATCCAGAGTCGATTGGGAGTTGTGGGACCGTGATTATCCAAATTTCAATTATCTTGCACGTGCATGGCAGACTATGACCGGCATTATTATCTCTATTGAATTATACTATTTCTTTTTCTCTTTCATTTATTCTTTTCTGATGGTTCTTATTTAAAGGACATAATTTTTTACAATGTTCCATTTGGGCCATTCATTTCTAATTCATAGTTTTATTACTTTAGTGAATAAAATATAAAATTAATTTGACATCGATCATCGAAGCTCTGATTCTTTCTCTATAAAAAAGAAAAAAAAAATAGTTATAAGTTATTTGTTCATTTCAATTTAACACATTCCTTATTTTCACACAGATTAACAAATCTAATAATTACATATTTTTTTTATAATAAAATATTTCAAATACCTATCAATATAAATATATTTTTTAGTTTTTATTTGTGAGTAGTGACCATCAAGTTTCTCAACTAAAATGTGAGAAATGAACAAAACTAGAAAAAAAATACTTTAAAAGCTTAAATATATCAATTAATCTAAAAAAAAAAGTTGACAAATATGGCAATTGATTTGAAACGTAGGGAGTGTAACTTTGTGAATGGGTTCAAATTAGCATAAGCTCTATCACTTATGAATAGATGGTCGATTGAAGTTTGGGCTAAAATCTCATGTCATCCAGCTCTACATCAATAGAGCTACTGGGCCCCTAGCTGTGCTTATGCATGCCATTTAAGAAGAGCCCAATTAATTTGACATAAACCCCATTGTCTTAATGTATATGTATGTCAATCTAACGGCCTACATACATCCAGTGAAATTTTAGAATATTTTCACAGATTAGAGATTCCATAGATTATAGATCCGGATATAAATATTCGAAATTCGAAATATGTGGATCAAATATGAATCTAGATCTATACGATCAATTGAAGATTCATACTCGATAATAAATGAATATTTTATACATACATAATATTTTATTATGATAAATAATACTATATTACAAATATTTTATCATCAATTTAAGAATATACTAGTAATAATTCATTCATAATTTTATTTTTATGCATATTGTAAACTAAAAAAGTGAAATTCATTCGGGAGAGTCTAAACATGTGAGTTACCCCTCTGTTTTTTTTATTGGTCGCTTTGTCAAAATTTACTTGTTTACTTTTAATTGTCATTTTAGGATTGTGAAATTAATGTTATTTTACCAATTTTACCCTTCTTACTAATACTTATCATTAATGCTAATTAATGCTAAGATTATTTGATTAAAAGAGTATTTTGAAAATTTTGCATCAAAAAAGTGGCTATTTATGACATTCCTTAATTCATGTGCAATTCTCCAAAGCGACAAATAAAAAAACAGAGGGAGTAAATTTTATGAAGCTATAACATTAAAGAAATTATTACAGATGGATCAAAAAAATCGAATCCGAGCAAAATCCGATTGTCGCGGGAAAATTAGTTCGGAGCAAGATCCAAATCCGATCCGAAATATAGGAAAATGGACATGGGTCAACCCTGATCCAACCCGTTGACAATGCTAGTATCAGCTCAGCTACATGAAATAATTGAGGGTATATATATTCATGTTCTCAACCTCTCTATGAAGCAGAACTTTTGTTTGCTGAAACACTTCTAGAATTGATGACCTACTCAACTGCAGTGGACTTTGGGAGAAACTCTTTAAGTCACTATGACTAAAATTGGTAGTTAGAAAGTGGCCTTTTATTTGATTAGGACTTAGGAGATAATATTTGTAGATTAAAGTTTTTGTGGTAACCTTTACATTCTCTTGCTTCAGACGTGAATTAGGCATTACTCAATATCAAGAATCCCAATTTCTTACTCCCATCCTTGCTAGAATTTATTCATACTCAAACATAAAAAATTAGTTCAATTGTTAAAAGGGTTCATCTTCACTGAAGACTGTCTGTTGAAAATATCATTTTGGATGTTGATTTTTACTCAAACTATGACGGGAACTGTAAATACTAAATACCAACCATTTATTTAAAAAAAGACATGGTTACGTTATTTCAACAACCATTCCCTATACATTACCTATTTTGCAGGTTGCATTGTGAAAATGAACTGGATCGATCAGAATCATCAATGGGGGTCCCTGCTCTTTTAGTGGTTCTGGTATCTATGTCTAGAATTAGCAGTATCGATGAGTTGGGAGTACATGTCAGCCGTCGGTGATTCATGGATGGTCTGAGATTGGCAATAGAAGCATGTAATTAATCAGTGTATGTAATGAAGTTGGAAAAGAGGCTCCTAATATGGGAAGTTTTGATATATAGAATACATAAAGCTTCTCCTCAACTAGCATCTGGTTCTCCTCAACAAGCTTGATCATAATTACACAACTTTACAAGGGCCTAATGGAAATCTGCTCAAAGGCTCGCTTTACGGCTCGTGGGACTTTGGACGCAGATTTGAGTAAGGAAATGGAAGAGGGTAATGTTTCTTGTTATTCGGTGAATTGGCAGAAGGAAATTGGAAAAGGAAGTTTGATTTTTCATCATGTCCTAAGGACTTGAATGAAATATCCATGGCTTATGCTTTACCTTAGGAGTTGCATGTAAAGATCTTATTCTAAAACAAACTAATGACAAACTAATGGTGATTTGCAGGATCAAGGAACCGCTCCAGCTATAAGAGGAAATGGACATCTATAGACTTGGGAACTGAAATTTATGGAGATAAAAATCAAAAAGCACAACGGAATGTTAGTGATTTTGACATTCTAGTACCAGTAGAAAAAAATTAAGTGACAAGCCAAAACAATGACAAACATTTGTCTATCAAAAAATAAAATGCACCCAATTATGATGAGAAGTAATTAGCCATGTGAGAGTGCATATTCACTTGTAATGAATGCTAAGCTGCAGTTTTCAGCCACATAATCAAGCACAATTTCTGGTCATTTTCACATCAACTTGAAGTATATGTGTGAATAGCTTCATATTACGGTTATAGCAATAGAGATGGGGCAGAAATAAAATGAAAATGAGACCAATTTACACACTATACAGCCTCCGCTTCAAGTTCTTTTAACTTTCACGAATCAGATTTGTAGGCTCACTCAAAACGTATTTGGGTAACTCATACTTGGCACCTGCAATAAGATCTCGCATTAGGACAATATTTTTTAAATATTGATAAGAGAATAGTGTAATTCAGTACAAACCTCTCTCGTCATAACATACTGTTAAATCGGGATTTTGGACAATAACACCAGCACTATCCACAATTGCTTGTGCAAGGCTCAACTCAGCCACAGCTGCAGCCTGGAGTGCATCCCAGATCTCTGATAAGAATTTTGAAAATTAAACAAGAAAATCAACAAAAAAAGCAACCTGGTAATTGAATCCCAACTAGGTTTGACTGAGTCTGGAAATTATATATCACATTAGGATGATGAAAATGTTAGATGCTGATGAATTTACCTTTCCGACCACCATAATGTGGAGCAGTATCCCAAAACTCTTCACGCATCTGATTTAGTTGTTCCCTTGTTATTGCTTCAGAATGCTTCCATGCTTTTGGTTTCCGTATCTTTTTTGAAGTTTCTGAATTCACAAAATAGTAATGCACATTTCACCAAACTGACATAATTAGAGACTCACATTGGGATAGAAAGCGGAACAAATTTTTCTCCAGTCTAGCAAGTCTTTCAACCTAAAGATGTTCTAACAACAGTCAAATTTAACTAATTAAAATCGAATATCTGAATTTTGAATCCGTTTGGACACCAATGGCGGAGTCTATGATATGAATCATACTCTTGAATCAAAGATGTATGTATATAAGCGATTCCCATGTTTGTATTTTTTGAAGAAAGGGGTTACACAAATAGATATGGGAAATCTGAACAAATAAACACACACTGTATATGAATCATAAGATCCAATATCCTAGCAGCAATTGACATATATAATACCAATTTTAAACAATCCTTCTTATTCAGAGATAATTGACCCAAGTTTCGCCACATGAATGCAAAAGATTTCTACAAGCATCAACCACATCAGTAAGCTTAGTGTCATAATGTTCGTTAGGAACTCAAATTATTTCCTAATCTTGATTGGAGGATTGGCTTGAAACAAGAAGAATGATTTTCTCGGAACTGATAGCCAAAAAAAAAGACAAAAAGGAATTTCTAAAAACAAGTCCGCAAAATCAAGATTACAACTCCAAACAAAAAGGTTGAACTACTCAAGAAACCATAATAATTTTCCATATCATCAATCACATATAAGATAAGATATAAAATAAAAACCAATGGAAAAAAACGCAAGTAATATCAGTACCATCTACTTTTTCATGCGATCCAGCGCAACCCATCCCGTGAAATCACACGATTTCAATTTCAACAAAAGATTTTGAGATAAACCCACCGAATATTTTACTAATGAGATTACGTTGAGAGGGACAGAAGGTCAAATCGAAGTGAGAATAAATCTCTAGTTCATAATTATCCAGTATGCCCCTTTTCCTATTTTGTACGTATATTTTATTTTACCGAATCTTGTTGGTATCTTTTTTCTTCCAGGGAGTTTGAGAGTAGAGAGTGAGTGAATGTTGTGGGGATGAGAAATCACTTTTCTTTAACGATCAAGGGCTAGGTTTGGTATTTATTTAAACAATCATTAATGCATGATTAACTAATACTCATTTTGTTGGTATCAAATTTCATTAAGTTGGAGTTAAGTTTTTCTATATGAACACTAGGTTTGGTATTTATTTAAACAATCATTAAGTTGACCAGTTGATCGATCCAATGAAATTTAAACAATCATTAATGCATGATTTGGATCGTTAAAGAAAAGTTTGTAATTAAATATTAATACGTATGGTATCAAATTTCATTTAGACATAACTTGGAGTTAAGTTTGTAATTAAATAAAATTTGGATTAAAGTTGAACTTGATGCTCGGAAAAGGACATGTCCTCCTTATTCAATAAACCAAATCCACTTAAAAAAAATTCATCCAAAATCTCAACAAAGTGATAAGGCACTAGTATTGTATTCAAAAGTCAACAGATTAATTAAAATTATAAAAAGCGTTGACAAATTCAATGAACAATAACATAAATTGTTTGATACAAATATTTTCCACCTAACCAACCATTATAAGAATTTATCTTCTGTGAAATTAATCACAACCATTTGATTTGTGGTTCATATATACTAGACAAAGGCAAACCTCAAATTCAATCGCATGGACTCGGAAAGGAAAGGTATGCATATATGATATATAGTCTTTTTTATTTGAAAGGTATATATATATATATATATATATATATATATATATATGCATGATAAATCATTTCTATAACATTGAGATAATATGCTAGCTGTTAAACTCGATCGATCGTTCGTTAAATTCCTTTTATAGATTTATTTTCAATTTAATTGTTCAGATGCCGAAGTTGTCACCATTGATGTGTATGCTGCTAAAAATCTTCTCAGTCAAGGCCACCGCTACCTCGATGTCAGGTAATTAAATAAAGAACAAATTGATACACAAATTGATCAATCGCAAACAACAATATATTCTTCTAAATTTAATTTAGATACTAGAAAGTATTAATGCACTAATTATATTGTTTCTATTTGGGTCATAGTTATATAAAACTTCCTTAATTACACAAATACATTAAAATTGGTTGTAAAATCAAATGCATCTTTAGTTAATTTGGTGAATTATATTGACTTTAAATTAAATAATTAAAATTAATAGGGCTGAAGAAGACTACAAGAGGGGTCATGTGGAGACTGCCTTGAACATTCCATACTATCTTAACACTCCCGAAGGTGAGTTAATTTTATGTAAATTTATTTTCCAAATTTCCCAATTCAAAGTTCAACCTATCTTTAATTTAATTTTAATTTCCCTTAATATTTGATGACTAAACTATGTTTGATTTCTTGGTTTTGATTTAATGAAATTCAGGTAGGGTGAAGAATCCTGAATTTGTGGATCAAGTTTTATCAATTTATGGCAAGGAAGGCCGTATTATTGTGGTAAATAAATGAAAACATAATACATGGTGTCACTTTTTTATTAAATAAGTATAAACTATATATATATTTTCTTCAACATTAGAACTTTAAAAAATTAATCTTTCAAATTTATAGGGCTGCGGAACTGGTACCCGCTCTGTGTTAGCCACAACTGATCTTCGAAATGCTGTAAGTTTAATCGTTTTTTAGTTTTCATATTTTCTTGATGCTTAAATATTAGTATAATTTATTTTTTATCCTAACCCACCTCTACCTAGCTAGCGCCGTCCCCACCCCACCTCCTTCGAGGCGTGTCACCCGCTTGGGATCAATAATTCCATTTGGGGGAGGGAGGAAAGGGGAAGGGTTTTTTTCTTTTGATTTTTTTTATTTAATTTATGAATATATATGTAATTTAAAATATTTTATTGGTTATATAAAACAAAAATTAATATTTTACAACCTGTTATATTTTATTTTCATATTTTATAGTAAAATATTATATTATTTAGCTATATTGTATTTAAATAAGAAATACTTTGATGATTTTATAGTTGAAAATAATAAAATATTTATAAAATATACACTACAAAAAAATTGAATTTTAGTGACAAAATAGTAAATGACAAAGTGACAAAAATTTAAATATTGTCACTAAAATGATGTATATAGACATAGTAGTGACAAGAAATGTGAAAAAATTGTCACTATTGACATTTAGTGATACCCCAAAAGTGACAACTAAAAAGTTGTCACTAAATTATAGTGATAATATTTATTGTCACTGAAAGGGTGTCACTAATTGTTAATAGTGACAACTTAAGTTCCATAAACTTGTCACTAATAGCCATTAGTGACAACTTAAGAATATATTTTGTCACTATTGCACTTGTCACTAATATTATTGTGACAAAACTAATATTTTTGTCATTAAATATATGCAAAAAGTGACAATTTAAACAATGTCACTTAATATTTTGTCACTAAAATTCATTTTTCTTGTAGTGATAAGTATAAGAAACTAAAACTTCATTATCTTTTCTTATTGAAAATTTCAACGGGTATTTCTAAATATTTTATAAAACAGAACTATGAATTCCATAATTTGGAAATTTTTAACGGGCATAACTATAGAAGTTAAATATATAATTATTAGTATTTTATTAATTGAGTATTATTTACTTTACTTTACTA
Organism: Penstemon barbatus; assembly: GCA_003313485.2. Taxonomy (NCBI): domain Eukaryota; kingdom Viridiplantae; phylum Streptophyta; class Magnoliopsida; order Lamiales; family Plantaginaceae; genus Penstemon; species Penstemon barbatus. The sequence goes on from CM064877.1 coordinate 1,413,343, forward strand.
TTAAATGAGTTGTTAAATAGTATTTTAAAATTTTTGTAAAAGAATTTATTGATTTTTTTAGTTAAAATTTTATGAACAATTTATACTAGTTCAATTATTTATATTTATTGAAACTTTAATAATTGAACAATTTAACTTAACTTTTTGGTTTCAGATTATCCAATTCGTAGTTTTGTGATCTATTTTTAAAATAGTGTAGGGACTTATGGTGCTAAACTACATGTTTAACAGGAACCAACATGAACAACTATATTTTGTTATATAATGCGAGGTAAAAATGCCCTCGAAGACAGGCATGTGAAAGGCACGTGAGGCCTTCTCCATCATATCATTGTCGAAAAAACCACAAATGAAACAATATATTGATAAGAGAGACGCAACTACAAATATTGTTCAATAAGGAGGACGAAATATGCGATTCACTCATCTTTCAAAATAAATACTATATACTGTTGCATGTGATCCCTAATCGATAAACAAACATATTCGATTTAAACTACTTAACATGGATCTTTGCATTGCAGGAGTTCAATAATGTATTTAACATGGGAGGGGGATACAAAGCTTGGGCTGGCAATGGATTTCCTGTTAACAAATCAGATTCTGTGGAATCCTGATTTGAACGAACATTTTTTATTTATTCATGAAATAATGGTCTTTATAATAATGACCAACCTTGTGTATTTGAGCTTTAAATTTGATTGATTAATGTTGTATGTATTGAACTTTTCTCAGTTTCATTATTATTGGTATGTTTCGAAAATGATATCAGAAATATTTAATTTTTTTCGTGGTTTTTGAGAATGGCAAAATAAATTAGTTAAGTAATTCTAAGTATGGTGGTATTAATTGATCGACATATAAGTTTCTCAAGAAGAATTAATACTATGTAGACAAATACAATCTCTTTATTTTAATAAATAAACTGTTATTTTTTTTAAATTAAATAAACCTATCCAGTTGTACGGTGTAATATTCTCCACTCTCCTAATGTATCCTACAATTTTATTTTTGTTATTTCTTTTTTTTTTTTTTTTTTTGAGCTAGGTTAACCAGCAATAATTTCACTTGCCTTGTGTAACCAAACCAACAATAGTTTCAGTTTCCTTATAAAACTATATAACCTCACTAATTAATAATAAATATTAATTTATTTAACCATCCGGAGGCCCAGCCCACAATTAGGGAAGTTAGAATTTTGGGCGAACTAATGGGCCGACTATATCTAATCTTATTCAAAAATTGAATTCAATACGGCACGGTGTGGTTGCCTCGCCCCTCTTCAAGACTTCCAAAATCAAACATCAAGGGAAGGGGGTGATGAATGTGATGTAGTATTTTCAATTTCAAAAACTTTTTGGGGGAATTTTCTGTACTTTCTTTTTCTCACCATTACATCTCTTCTTCATCTTGACTCGCCCAAATATTTATTTTATTTTCCAAAGTTTTAATGTTCCTTACAGCTAGCAATTTCTTTCAAGTATTTGTGTTGGGAAGCAGATTATGCTGATTTTTATTCTTAGAACATGTGGACTTTGTTTGACCATTATCTCCTGGCACTTGCAGTAACTCATCTTCTGTCAGGGGTTCATGTTTTGATGAATTTTGTATACTCCTTTTACTTATTCATGTTATACTAGATATTCTGAGATGATGTTCACGGCGATTTTCATATTCTATGTAAATGTTTGTGTGTGTGTGTGTATATGTTTGTATACTCCTTTTACTTCTTCATGTTATACTAAGGAAGTGATGATGTGAATATAATGATTAATCTTCTTGCCTTTTGACTTTCCTCATTCATTGTAACCTGTATGTTGCACACAGTTAAACATTCTTTTTCAATGGCATGGGACTATGGGAGAAGAGTTCTATTAAAAGTTTTGACTTTTATCAAATTAATCATAGACTATCTTTTGTAAGATATTAAGGAATTTAGTTGACATGAAGTGAAAGTATTCAAGAGTCAAAAAGCATTTTTCTTTGACTTGTGTGTATTTTCTGGAATAATGTTGCTTGGTTATTTCTTCCTTCACAAATTTTTTGCAGCTCAGCAGACATGGAAACAGACCCTTCAAATGCCTTTCCTACAGGAAATCAATTGTTAAGTTTTTATACACATGTTTGGTTACTGGCTCCTGATAAACGATTTAGAGAGGGAATGAAACCCGAGAAGGCAGTGATACTAAGGGAATTGTTGAAACCCGTGACATGATTGATCATCCATCAAAACGTAGTCCCGGTGAAAAGATGGATTTGGGGTAATGACTAAATTCGTTTATATTGATTCAAATTGGAATATGGGTTCGTTCCTATTTGTAGGGGGTCCGATTTTGATGCATTTAAACACTTTTGATTAGATATATTTATATATACTAACATGATTAGTTGCATTTTTTGAAATTTAGGTTAGGTATGTAGTAGTCGAAGACCCCTCATCACTTTTCTATATTCCGTTTTGTTGCAGTGCTCGAGCCATTTGCTTATCTATTGTCATTTACATTGTGATGATCATTGACCGTGTCAAATGTTGCACTTCTTGGAGGAATGTTCATTGGTGTATTGACAATGTATGACTTCATTAAAGGTGGTTTAGTTTCATTGTTCGGCCTTTGATCTAATCCCAATTTATTCAGTTTATCTATCCCAGCCATTTAGTTTGATTAATAATTTATCTCACTCGAGTATATATCCTGCATTAATCATTAGTAACCAAGCACAGCTTGATTAAATAGGAATATTAGTATTAGTATTCAATATTGAATTCTTAATCCTGTACCCAAGGGGCCTTAGCGATGTAACTTTTAGTGCAAATTTAGACTTAGAAAAACAATTTCAAGCAGATTCAGAAGTCTATCCTTTTATTTTATTTATTTTCCTTTCTGTTTAAGTTGTTCAGTCATATATGATTCATTATATAGCCATTTGGATGATCATGCCCAAGTATAGGAGTCTTCTTTTTTTGGGATCATTTTCAATGGTAAAATTTGCTTCTTTGTTTCAAACATGATTTACACTTTTAACTCTTGGAAAGAACTGGTATGTATTTCATACTGTAAGATTGCATCCGAGTTCTATAAGACTGGACTTTCAACACTTTATATCCCGCATTGTACAAAACTATACTTCTGGTCCAAATTTTTTATTTGCCAACCTATCGCCTCCTTTCAATCCAATTTGGGGAATGGAAGTGCAAAACGTAGAGTATCCTATGGGACCAAAGGTGCAAAAAGTTAGAGGGAAATGGAGGCGATAGGATCAAAAGTGCAAAACTTTCTAAAAATTGAGGCCAAAAGTGCAAAAATTGGAGGGAAAAGTTGTGATACAAGAAGTGAAAAACATTGAGACCAAATACAATTTGATGCAACACAGAACCAAAAGTGTTGGACCTAAATCTTGTAGGACTAAAAATGCAATATTTCCATGTTACTGGTCATGGTCATTGAGAAAGGACTATTTTTGGGATGAATTCTAAAACTTCCTCACCATAACATAAAATACAAAATTTTGGGAAAAGCAACACAACTTGGGGACTCTGTTCTTGTTTCTTTGTATTAGGTTCTTTTATCTTGTTTTACTTTATTTCGAATGATGATTTGTGCTTTAGGTCTTAGAAAGAGTTAACATGTCCCTAATTAAAAAGAATTTGACAAGTTTGCATGTTAAGATTCATGGTCAATACCTACTACATTTGAAATGCATACTAGCCAGTTGAGTGAAGACTGTTAGTGGTTGTAGCCAATATCACACTCCATAGATAATCATTACTTTTTATGTACTAAACTGTAACGTAGACGCACTAAAGAGGGTGTGTATGAATTAAATCAATAATTTTATATTTAGAAGAAAATAAGGACTATGTGGTAGATGTGAGATTAATGTTTTCTAAAAGATTGTATTAGATTTTTTGACATAGGCAGCAACTTAATTTGTTCGGGATTGGCAGACCTATTACAAATGAGTTTTGTTCAATCTTGATCGGGCGGGACCTGGAGCAACCTAGATACATAAGGAGTCCAATTCACTGCCATATTTGGCTAGGTTCTGGCTCGATCTCGCTGTTTCGTGAAACTGAGCCTTAACCAAGTGAAATCTGAATATAGGTTTCGCAAAACACATGTTTCAATGTCAGATTATATGACCTATTTTTTTCTATATAAAAATATTGATTTGACATCTACCACTTACGATTTTCTTCTAAACCCAACATTCAAATTTAATCTGAATAGGGTTTCAAAGGTACCACCGAAATCACGAAAATCAATTTTTCGAAACCAACACCCTACGAAATTGAGCCAAAAAACCTACCCAAATAGGCCCTTCATAATAGCCATTGATTCTTTTTTTTTTTTTTTGGGGGGGGGGGGGGGGGGGGGTGATTTGACATTTTATGCGCTTCTAAGTGCTTGAAAACAAATACTCCTAGTTTAAAGCTGGTTGTTGGTACCATAGGGTAGCAAAGTGATGTAAGTCTTGTTTCATCTCATGGCATTATTTGAACTCTACTTTTCAGGCATTTGTGTCTTGATAGAGAGATATATATAGATGACCACATGATGTTCAGATTTTGGATAGTGAATTACTACATACTAGTGGAAATTACTGGTCCAATCTCTTTTTCTGATATTTGATTTTTGTGTAAATTCCAAATTTCAGAAAAAAGAAATTTGTTGTGTATTTTCTTTCACATATTAAATACTACTACTACTACATAAATAATACAACATGCCATGCCCAAAAAGTGATGCATGTGTTGATGGAAATTGAGTACCTAATAATATTGAAGATTTGTAAATCATTTCCTTAAATCTCCGAAAGAAATATAAATTATTTCCATCTCCTCCCATGTTGAATTATTGATGACTAGTTGTTCATTTGGGTATTGTTAAAAAAAATTAATCTCCTGTATCAATTGGGATTAAATAAAAAGAAACGCATCAAAACATGGTTTCGTCATTCATATATAACAGATTTTAGTGTTTAATAATAAGTGTTAAGATATATTCAGATATATATTGGGCGATCTGATCTGTTTTATTTTTGAAAAATTAGTGAAGAGTATATTGCATTTTGCTTGACGTAAAATCTAAAATGTCTACCGAAAGAAGAATCCATCCGATCCCAAAATAGTGTAGAAGAAGCTGAATTGAATTGAATTGAATTGAATGGTACATTATTTAAATTAGTATCAATATCATATCATTGCAAATGCTGGTACGTACCAGACTTTATTCCCACGTTAAGTTAAGTAGTAGCAACTGTAATCAAACTTACCCCCCTGCTTGTAATCTATATATTGTATCAATCAATTAAAAAGTAACATCCGGGGAGGAAATGGGTTTAATTTTGATTTTAAAAATTAATAACATATTTTTCTCTATTTACAAGATACTTAGTTACTAGTAAAATATAACAATCGTGTCAAGTCATAATTGGTTCATTAAACATGCCAGAAATTTTGAGCAACTTTCTCTGCTTTATGAGTTGTATTGATAGGAAACCTTTATTTGGGACTAGCAGTTTGCTAATGATCAAGTAGAACCACTTTTCCATTTTTGTTAATTTTAGCTAGACCCATCGATCCTTGAGAATAATATATATTCATACTTAATTAATTCTTCCATTTTATTATTATTATTATTATATTAGATAATAAAACAAATTTGAATGCGCATGACAGTGACATCTTCATGATTTTATTATTAATTATCTTCTTTTTTTCTTTCTGAAAATTGAAAATTAAACAAAAAAAAAAAAATACTAATATGATTAATATATTGGATCGGAGTGTATGAAAATGATTTTGCTACAAGGACTACGTACAGATATGATACATCACTGTCTGTCAGGAGTTGGATGTTGTAGAGTAAGGGCATCTCCAACGGTGGGCTCGAGGCGGGTGAGGGTCGGGCTGGGCTATTGCAGTTTTATACTCGTTCAAATCCGATTCATTATTTACGGGTTTTTAATACTCTAGATCAAACTCAATCCAATAAGTTTAGAGATTGCACTTTGCGGTCCCTTCGGGTTGGGACGGGTTTGGGACGGCTTTTGCGGTCTTAGCTTTTCCTATTTTAATGAAGTTTTTTTTTTTGGAGACTTTACTTTAATTTATTATCACTTACTATTTTGTTATTGTACTTTTATCTAATAATAATAAAATTCTTGAATGTTTCATAATTATATGAACAATACTACTTTTTCATAATTTTTAGCTTTAATTTGTTAACCTATTTAAAGTCTATATTCGCTATATAAAGATCAATAATTGTTACTCAAATACAAAACCGAACAAGACTTTTTCAAACAATAAACAAAAATTGAAAATACTTTAATTATTAAAATTGATATTGGTGGTTGTCAGTCGATAGAATTTAACTTGGATTGTTAATAAATTTGTGTCGAGTAATTTTAGGGGACAAATTAGGTTTTGGGGTTGAGACGGTAAATTAAAAGTATGTATGTGCTTAAATTATATTAAATAATAAAACACAATTTGTTATTTTATATACATGCGGTTGGATGCGATTTATGCGGTTTTTTAAAATATAAACTCAAATCCGATCATAATTTGCGATTTTTTTTTTCGAGAAGCCCAAGACCAACCCATTTATCGTTCAACCCACGAATTGCGATCGATTTGAATTGGGGCGATCAGTTGTGGCAGTTTGTCGATTTTATTGAACACCCCTACCTAGACTATATAGTCCTATTAATAATAAAATAAATAAATACCTAGCTAGCTACTGGACAATGGACATGCATGCACTGTAACATTAACATTAACATTGAATGAAGTATACATACATGTTGTTTCGTCCAAGGCACCTCCCCAACGTCAAACTTTTCGTCCAATCTTAGCCTACAATATGGTAACGCATTTGCAGATTTCACACTCTGTATTTCAGATTCAATAAATTAATCAGTATATATCTCGAATTAAATGTACTTTAAAATTACTAGAATTATAGGGCCTGATTGTTTGGTGTTTTGGAAAGTAGTGGAGGTTTGTAAAATAATCTTGATTTGCTTAATGTTGCTTGTTTGTATTTTTAGAAAGTGATTTGAGAAATAAAGTAGGTGTAGTTTTTTTTTTTTTTGGAAGAGTGAAGTTGTAGGTTTAAGATGTGTAAGACTTTATGTCAAATCATGTTTGTTATATGAGATAAATGGTGTAAGAGATATGTTACTTTATGTCAAATCAGAGTAGAGTTGGTATAATTTTTGTTTGAAAATTGTTTTGGCTTTTGAGACAGTAGTTTGAGAAAATTGAAAGATGAAAAATTTATTTGAGAAAGTAGAAAATATGTTTTCTTTGGCATTTCCCAAATACAAATTTTTTTTTTGGAAAAACGTCAAACAAACAGACCCATAAATTTCGAAAATAAGTTCAAAATTTATAAACATTATTATGTTATATCTTGATTACATATGGTAGATTAAACAACAATTAATTTAATAATTTAACAGTTTATGTTTCTCAATCCACTAATCGTAATGGGTTACGTTACGTTGTTCCCTACCCACTCATCACATACCAAACCATTTTCTAATTTCTATTTCTTTTGTTTCCCATCCGCAATTACGTACATTAAGTTAGCACCGTTAGTACGCAATATTCAAATAATTATACCTTCACCAAAATAATAAAAAAACATAAAAGGGAAAATGTTAGTTTTCCTAACAATTTTATTCTAATATAAATTTTTATTCCATGTACTATGTTCTTTTTTTTGGGTCCTAATTCCATGTGCTATGTGAATCATAATATTATGCGATATTATGTACCTTTAATATTTGACAAATCAGATTTAGTTGTTGCCAGTTTGCTTCCTTAAATTACAGGTCCTAATTCCATAATACATGATGGATTCCTTTAGCTTTTGTTGAATTATGGTCCTTGGCTTTATCCAAAAAAAAAAAAAGAATTTAAGGTCCTCCTGTGTTAAGTCGCACAATTTCATCAATTCCATTTATTCCCAGAAATTATGAGTCATTGTGAAGTTGGAAAAAATAGTGATAATTCTGCCTAGGAGTTTTTATCATAAATTTTTAGTTTGGAATGCATAAAAATGAATCCAAGATGAATACAAATTTAGGAAGAAAATTTTCTTTTCTTTTTCAATATCAAAATAATCAACCGTTTTCAAATAAGTCAACAAGCTGAATTTTTATAACTGACATAAAATAACTAAATAAAGGGTAAACACCATTTTTTGGTCCATCTTATCATTAATTTTTAAAGAGTGGTCCCTTTTATGTATTTTTCTCACTTTAGTCTCTACTATAAATTATTTGTTTCGCTATAGTCCTTCTCAGGTGGTCCAAGGCGATTCCGGTAACATGTGATAAGCACATGAGGAAAATTTCATCATTTCAAGTAAACTAACATGGTCCAAACTAGGGTTTCATTCCCATTCGATTAATTCGTCCATTTCGTTCCAAACTAAATTTTCTCTCAAAATCTTCTTCAAACACCAAAACTGCCCACGAAATAAACAATAATATCTCACATACCCATTACATTTCTTAGGGTTTATCAACATGATTATTCGCGGGGAAGGTAGCAAACATGCCACGCTTTTTTTAGTGCCAAAATGTTAGGGGCTTAATTGATACAAAAGAACTTTATGAGGGACTAAATTGATATAAAATAGATTTATGAGGGACTAAAGTGTAACACTGTAAGTAAATAGTTTCTAGCCAAAAATAGACTCAACAGTAAACGGACGAAAGTGCCCTCAAAAATATTTATGTGCATGTCACGTGTTATCGGAACTATCTGATAAGGACTAAAGTGAAACACATATTTTATAGTAGGAACTAAAGTGAAATAAATAATTTATATTAAGGACTAAAGCGAAAAAAATATCCATAAAAATAACCACTTTATAAAAAATTAATAATCAGAGGAATAAAAAATAGTATTTACCCCTAACTAAAAATAGATAAACTTTTAGTTCAAAAAAAAAAAAAAAGATAAACTTCTATTGGGGAAACACAATAACAAAATTTCATGCTTGATATTCTCCCAAAATCATCTTGCATCACATTGCATATTGCTTTTTGGATGAGTCTTCCGTTAATTTTTTTTTTCAAAGGTTTATCCCGAAGGAGAAACCCCCCTCCTGCATCAGAGGTCCCTTGACCAGGAAGGATGTAAATCGAGGGATGTGCCGGATGACAGGGTTTTGAGGGAGAGAGCCAACAGGATACCAACCCCAACACAACCCCCATAATATTTCAATGGAGAATTGTGCCACACGAGGTTCGAACCTGCGTTGCCGGAGGAAAAGATTCCCCACATCACCCCAAGCCTTACCAACTCCGCTATGCCCCTGGGGACAAGTCTTCCGTTAATTGGCAGTACTAAAAGTGACCTGGCTGTATCATTTTCACACTAAAAAAGGAAGTTTCTAGTAGTAGGCCTTGTTTGGACTATACTTTTTAGAGTGTTTTGAACACTCAAAGTCGTATATTCTGAAATTTAGTAATGTTGTTTTTAAGACTTCTCTCTATTTACATTAAAATCGTCTCAACAACATCTTTCTATTTAGATTAATCTCATCACCTTAGAAAAACTTGAGGATAATTTGTGAAATATTTATTAATTTGTATAATTTTCTTAGTATGAATTGTTCGTGTGAGAACTATCAAGAGTTTATCTTTTAAAAAAAAAAAAAAAACTATCAAGAGTAAAACGAATGATTTACCAGATCACATTTTTTCTTAAATAAATACTTCAAATTAATTACTTGATTAGGATCTTATCCATTGCCCATTGGGTCTTTTAAAAAAAAGTATTTGATAATTGATATAATGTATCACATGATTCAAGGACTTGATTAGGACGTTTGTTAACGAGTAATTATTTAATTATCCCATCATTGCCATTAATATGATAATAGGAGGTAATGGGTATGAATAGATATTTTATCCATAATAATAATAATGCAGAGATCCATTATCTACGTTATGGAACAAATTAAATCGACCAAGGTCCCTGGACTGACTTGATAGGCGATGTGTTTCTCGAACGAGCTGAGTGCCTTTATGCGATTTCAATAATACGGGTCAAAATGTTTACTTTGTGACTTGTTTTATTTTTGGTCTTATATATATGGTGTTCTACTAACCCTGTGAATTTATTAATAAATGTTAGCAGAAGTTTGCCCGGACATCCATTCCAAAAAAGAAGGAAAAAAACCCATTAAACAATTCTTTTGATCTCAACAAAATTTTCTGCCAAAAGAAAATGGAATATCTCAACAAAAATATATATGCATTTCTATCTCATAAGATAGTTTTTATACAGCAACAAAATCTATCTCTATTATTATAAAAGTATGAATATTTCTTAACTTTTTTGTACGGATTAAAATACCTTTATGTGATTTTAAGAAGTATAATTTTATGATGCTTTCAATTTTTTTGTTAATACTTATATTTAAATATTTGTGAATCGTATGAAAAAAATCAATAATAATTAATCAAATACACGCAACTTGTGTAAATTAACTTCACCTTGTTTAAACTTTAAAGTGCTTTCCTAAAACGTTGTCCAAACAAAGTCTACTCTTTGAAGAAGACTAGAGCTAGGGCTGAGCGCGATCCGGTTTACCGACCGGATCGAACCGGAACCGAATTTTTGGTCCGGACCGTTTACCGGACCGAAATTTCAATCCGGTAAACGGTTCTCGCCCCAGAACCGAACCAGGTTTCTTTCGGTTTTTGGTAAAACCGGTCGGTTTACCGAACCGAACCGGTTTTACCGAATTTTTTTTTTTACATTTTCAGTACCCATTTAGTCATTTACAATACTCATTTACCGAATCCAGTCCCAAATCTCTTATTCCCTTTCATGGTTTCACCTTTCATTTATCAAAATCAAACCCTAACATTCCTTTTCCTTCCCATCCACAGCCGCCGCCCACCCACCCACTGCCCGTCTCATTCCTCCGCTGCCGTCCAGCCGCCGCCATCCTCATTGTCTTCTCCAGGTACTTTTTTTAGTATAAATTTTACATATATGTAGTGGAATTGATTGTTTAATGATGATTAAAGTGTTGAAATTTTTGGCAGTAAGACTTCTTATTCATTAAATTGATAATACTGATTGATTCCTAATTTCCTATATAGTATGAGTAAGGCAGTAAGCCTTGTATCTTTACAAAAAGTCGGTTTTTTGGGACCGGATCGGAACCGAATCGGACCGTTCGGTTTTTTACCGAATCGGACCGAAATTTTCGGTTCGACAAACTATCCGTGATCTAAAATGTACTGAACCGAAAAAAAACCGAAGTCCGGTCCGATTCGGTTCGATTTTTACCAAACGCGCAGCCTTAACTAGAGCCCTTTTCTTTTTCCAAGGGTATGAAGAAGAGCGCTTTCAAATTTCCTTTTCCCTTTCTGTTTCTTGGTTTGCGGGCTAAAAATTTTATCTTTATTTACGATATTTTTCTTTACTCCACTTGACTCTATAATAAGCTCAACTACGTCTACAACAAATAATTACAATCTGAATCATAATTAAAATATATAATCCTAAGCTTCAACTTGTCTAACGCGTTTGCTTTGCTTTGAGTATAATATTAGCAATAAACAACCCACATCAGAATGATTAGCTATAAAGATTAAGAATTCCATCAACTTGAATCATCATATCATCACAACACGAGCGTATAATTTCTTCAAAAGTAGTATTTCATATCCTCCTATATCCTATATTAAGAACCCGCCCCCCGAAAATATAATACTAAAATACACCTGAAAGTTATCGTAATTGAATATACTATTTATTTATCATAATCTTTGCGCATGCAAAATACTGAATTTTCCTTTTATCTTTTCTTTCTTTCCCGCCCTTTAGATCTTTCTTTGCTTTTAACTGATCACTCACTCTAAATCTCTGCCTTAAAACCACAGAGTCAAAGCAGTGTCCCCTCCCCTCCCCTGCTTTTTCTTTCTTTCTTCTTCCTTTTTTATACCCTATATTTATTTATTTCCTTTTTTTCCATAAAATTCAAATTTCAAAACATTCAATAGATGCCCTGATCAAGAATTAAAAAATTATCCATTTCTCAAAATTTCCCAATTTCAATGGATTCAACAAGGCCTCCAGTTCAAAACAGAGGCAACAAAATAGCCAGAACATTTCAAAAAGTAATTAATCTGAAAACATCTTCAAAATCCCGTTCAAATCCTGGATTTTGCTATTTAATTCCTCAAGAAAAACTAAGGTGCTGCGAATCTCAACAGTTTCAGAAAGAAAATGAAGAAGAGGCAAAAGAAGAGTCCAAAAATAGAGCAGTAATCGAAGCTTTCGTCGCCAAACTTTTCGCCACGGTTTCAGCTGTGAAAGCAGCTTATGCAGAGCTTCAAATGGCACAGTTTCCGTACAACAGCGAAGCTATACAAAACGCAGATCAAGCTGTTGTTGATGAATTAAAAGCACTTTCTGAACTCAAACACAGATTCATGAAAAAACAAATCGATTCTTCACCACCACATGTCACTTTAATGCTTGCAGAAATTCAAGAACAGCAGTCTTTAATGAAGACTTATGAGATTACAATGAAGAAAATGCAGGGCGAAATAGAAAACAGGGAGACCCAAATCGATTCCCTTCAAGAACAGTTTCAGGAAATCATTCAAAGCAATAAATTCTTAGAGAAGAAGTTAAACGCAAGTGGGTCTTTTTCAATTCTTGATAATGTTAAATTTTCTGTTTTGAATCCTAAAGATTTCATCTTGGTTTTACACTACGGTTTGAGATCTATACGGAATTTCGTCAAGTTCTTGATTAAAGAAATGGAGTCTGCAAATTGGGATATCGAAGCTGCAACAAGTTCGATACAACCCGACACTGTTTTCAGCAAAAGGGATCATAAAGCTTTCGCCTTTGAATCATTTGTGTGCAGGGAAATTTTCGCTGGGTTTAACGATCCATGTTTTTCAATACAAACAAATGAACAGTCTTTAGCCACAGAAAATCATAACCGTCGCCTTTTCTTTTTTGAGCAATTTAAAAAGTTGAGGTCGGTGAGTGTACTTCATTTCCTCAAGCAAAACCCAAATTCTTTATTTGGGAAGTTTCTGAAATCGAAGTACCTTCACCTGGTGCACCCAAAAATGGAATTTTCATTTTCCGGCAATTTGAATCAAAGAAAAATGGTGAATTCTGGCGAGTTCCCGGAAACGGAATTCTTTAAGATGTTTGCTGAAATGGGGAGAAGGGTTTGGCTTTTACACTGTTTAGGATTTTCTTTTGATGAAGAAGTTAGCGTATTTCAAGTGCAACGGAATTCCAAATTTTCCGAAGTGTATATGGATAGCGTGACGGAGGATGTTTTCGCGGCGGCGGACGGTGGTTTTAGGGTGGCGTTCACGGTGGTTCCGGGGTTTAAGGTTGGGCAGACGGTGGTCCAGAGCCAGGTATATTTAATTCCAGCTAATTCTCCCGCTAAAAGTTAGTTCTGTCCTGGGGGTTTTTTCACGCGCCGCCTACCTTTCAAGTGGGTGGGGGGCTCAATTTCTTGAAATGGGATTTCCTCTCAACACCTTCACAAATAATTTCAGAGTAAAGCATGACAAATTCTATTTGTGCCTTGATAAGTCAAAGAATCTACAATGTGGTCCAATCCATACTATTAAGCTATTTTGTTAAGGATTTTAGGACTAATTTCCCTCTAAATTGAGAGGGTGACAAATTTCAATAGTAGTATTATCTAATCTTATTCCATGTGAAATGTGTTCGTCTTCTACTACCTATGTTGCCCTCAGTCATTACCATCAAACATCATTTGAATGATGTTTCAAATGTTTGGCTAATACCAGTTAAAATTGATTGAGAGATCCATGTTAATCCGTTATTTATGGGGAAGAAGTAGAAGGTGTTAAAGAAGGATGTTTAAATTTTCAAGGCCACCAAGAAGGATAGATTGGGGGCGCGTGAACAAATGAAAGTGTAACTAACAACATTACTGTCATAAGATGTGACACAAAGTCCAAGGGGAGGCAACAACATTAAAGAGGAATTGGACCCACACGTAAAATTCAGACCGGATATGAACTGGAAAATTTGGAGCATAGCAAGCAAATATTGTCTGTATATTTTTGTTTTGGGGAGGCGCGAGATAGGCGGTGGACAAAATGCAAAAGAGGCGCTCAGGTTGTGGGGACAAATTTGTTCTTCGGGAGTGAGAAAGAAGAGGAAATGGAGCCCACTTTCAAGAAAAATAAATGATGCTATTTTGCAACTTTTGTTATCTATAATTTAATATAGTAGAAGTTAGGCAGATCCATCAAAGGTACAAGTTGTTCGATATAAATTTCATTAGGTATATGTTCTTTTTAAACGACAGATCGAAGCCCACAAGTTGTATGTATGATATAATAATGTGTGCAAGTGGTATATGTTGGATCGTTTGAAAGTGTACAAATTATGAGTAGATGAAACATGATTATGTCTTTTCTTTAGTCTTGTATGAGTAGTTTTAATTTTGTTTTGAGTTGATTACAAGCAAAGGTATCAGCTAAATGATTGTTTGTTAATTTCTTTAGTCTTTGTATATATATATATTTCAAAACAAATGTTTGTCAAAATTTAGACAATCTGCTCAAAAACATTAATTATCTGACGTCTTTCCCTAATTCTATAGGGTTAAATACAATTTTTCCCCAGGTATATCAATTACCTTTAGAAGTATTATTTGTATCATTTACTCCCTTCAATATTAATTACTTAAAGTTATATTTTTTCTTGTTCAAGTTATTCTTCCCCCTTCATATATGTTCATGGATAGTTTTACTCTCATAATAAATTTATTCTTAATTTCAATTTTACATCAAATTGTATTATTCTTGTTGAATTTTTTTCATTCTTCTTGCCAAAAGAAGAAGTTCCCATTATTTTCAACAATTTATATGCTGTTATTTTACCGTTTATTATATTTATATTTGTTATTATTCAATCAATTATTATATTTTTACCTCAATGATTATTTGAACCATTTGATCAGGCCGTTGTTTTAACCAATACACGTCTAATTTTTCAGGTTTTATTACAACTGTTCGAAACTTGCACCACCTCGTCCATGCCTTATGAACATTACATTTAAATCGTCTTTCTAACCATTAAACGCCTAACTGGGAAATTACTTACATTTCAATTACCAATCAATTTAAGAACATTTTTTTATTATTTTCCATGCCATATGAATTGGTGCAAGTTTCGAACATTTAAGTAAAAATATGGAAAATTAAATGTGTAATGGTTATAATGACAATCTGAATTTCCTTTCGATTAGGAATTCAAAGAGCTACAAGAAATTTTAAATAACAATGAAGAAAGATCGCAATTGTTCCAGGTACAAACATTATAACCGATTGAATAATGACAAACATAAATGTAAGAACAAGTGAAAGAATAATCGGGACCATTTTTTTTGGTAATAAGTATGAAAAAAAAATCACCAAGAAAAATATAATTGAATGTAAATTATGAGCTTAAAAATGAACTATATATGAGGTGAAAACTAATAACCATTAGCACGTATAAAGGGAAGGGTAATTTTGACCAAAGAATAATAAAACTTTAACTAATAAATATTGGAGGGAGGGAAGTGTTACAAGTACTTTTAGGGATATTTGATACAACCCCATATTTTAGGAGAGCAAACGGTATTTAACCAAATTTTATACATAAATTTGAAAAGGAAAGATTAAATGTTGACCAATTCATTAGTTACTGATTATTAAATTGACAGAAAATGCTTGCAAATCTGATATTTATGTGAAGTTTTAGACAGAAAATCTGGCCCGCATCGCACAATAAATCGTATGTATTTTTCTATTGGAAAATTGACTTTAGTACTAAACTTGCAAGTAATCTTAGCATTTAATATTACTTCGTGACTAAAAATGCATCACAACATCGATGTGATAATATAATATTTCTACTATGACACTTATGGTGCGTTCTTAGCCTGTCAATTTTTTTTTTAGATTAGCCAAACACCATTTATCTAACACGCAAGTAAATTTTCGTTAATTAGGTAATTAATTTATCTCTCGGAAACTCGAAGTAACATAATTATTTAATTTGCTGCATGCTTGTGGAATGTTGATAAAGTTCGAGGTAAAATATGATTCTCGAACGAGGCCCAAAGCATGTTTATTACTGTTTGGGAATTGAGCATTCTTAATTTGTCCCCACCCTCACCCCAATAATAGGGACAATAAGATAGACATCATAAATTGAAATGTTGGTTTGAGGAAAGGGGGTAAGTCATTTACCTCTTGGTAGATTTATGTTGTCTGCGTATAAATAAACAACATTTGTTTGTTTGTCATTTCTATTTTTACTATTATAAAAGAAAGCATGAATAAGGTATATTATTTCTTAACTTATTTGTTCAGACTATAATACATCTATGTAATTAATAGATAAAAAGATACTCAAGAGATATAATTAAATCAGAAATCATAAGATATAAACTAATTAAAAAAACCTAATAAGTTAAAAATTTAACATATCAATATTAAAAGATCTACTTAACATAATATAATTTTTAACTATGTAAATATTTTTTCCTCAATTTTCATATAGATCCAAGCACATGAATTTTATATTTAATTTGCTAATGTTTCTTCCTACATCCAATCACATGAATCTTATTTTAGTTTGTTATTGCCCATTTTTCCAAGTAAGTGAAACAAATTAGTTTTTATGGAAAATAAAAAGAATATTTTTTATGTAGAGACCCAATTTTATCCATTTCACGAAAATTCATTTGAAACATACGAACTACATTTTGAGATATTATTTAGTACAACCGCTCCACCACGTCATCAAGTACATGTGGTGAAGCCCACCAATACACTTGGGACATGTGGAGTGATACATCACCCCATATTCTGGTCATGTTCCAAAAAAAAAGGATTTCAAAAAATTGTGTTCACATTGCCAGAACGGGTGTTGTGAATTATTACTCCATATGTCCAAATGTATTGGTGGATTGCACCATGTGTACTTGATGACGTGGTGCAGCGGTTAGATTATATAATTTCTCCTATTTTTTCCCCTAAACCCTAATATCCAAACTCAATTCAAGTGAGGTTTCAATCAAACCTCAAAACTCAATAGCCAAATGAAGTCTCAGATTTTTATCGAATCCACCAAAACCATTTTTTTAAATCGAGTCCATTGAAACCGTGCCAAAATCCATCCAAATTGCCCCTAAACTCCTTCATGGAATTAGCCGGTCTTTTTAGAGTTTACACAAAAAGAAAAAATAATAATAATTTAATAGTAGTAAACGAACAAGAAAATCTTCAACTATTTTCAATTTTTGCGAACAAGAAGAAAACTAAGAAAAGGCTGGAGGGGGCTGATTCCTCCAATGCTATCAACGAAAGATTGGTCATTCGTGTTTATATACTAAAATACAACGATTATCAGCAGTATGTTTGTAAGGAATAAAATTCTTGACGGGCTATTGCAATGTCTGATGAGAACGGCAGGAAAACTAATTCAGTGGAATTGGCCATTGGAATTGTTGGAAAGTGGAAGCAGACTTATCAATGGATACCCTTTCTTGCTGGCGTTGTTGCTATTGCAATGGCGTTTCTTGCCGGTGCAAACAATATCCCAATTTCAGTATGTTTTCAAGAATTCACTTAAGGGTTTTTTTTTTCTAGTTCAATTATGGGTTTCAAATTAAAAAAGTTTTTCGAGTGCGAAGAAAATAATTGACTAAAGTATTCAAATAGATAGTTTGGATAAAGTTCTTGGATATGTTTTTTATTCTTGAATCAAATTATGGGTCCATGGTCTGAATACTAAGGGGATTTCCTGTTTTCCTTTGTTTCTTGAAGAACTAGTTTGAATGTTTGATCGAGTTTATTTGAGTAATTTTCTTGATAAAAATAGTTTGGGTTAAGTACATTCTTTCTTGAGACTAATTTGACCAAGTTCTTTTGAATATCGTTCTTGGTTATGTAGTTGATAATGCTAATTAAAGAGCTGTATATATGTCTATACATGTAGACTTTATCTTGTTCTTGAAAATACTAATTTGTCCAGGATTATATGAATGTATAGTATTGTTAGTTCTATTTATGAAATTGATAATGCTTGTTGGACATCTGTTGGCAGTTCTCCTCGTTAATAGGGTCAGGAAGGCTCACATTTCTGAAGGTTGCACTAGTCTCATGTGTTCTCTATGTTCCTGGAGCAGTGTTTGGCAACAACAATACTGTTAATCATCTGTTGTCCAATGTAAGGGAAATTATAATTAATAGGTCTAAGTATTAGCTTTAAATCTTGGCAAGTTATTATTGGTCAAAAATATTAATATATACTCATTAGATTGGTTGATGATATTTATCAAATCTTGCAGTTCATTAGAGAAAATCAACCAAGTGAAGGTTTCTTGATGTGGAGTATGGTAGTTGTGCTCATCACTGCAAGTAATTCATAGCATTCATGTGGACCTGCATTTTTTATCCATTACTAAATTGTTTGATTTAAGTAAAGCTACTTTTATATAATTTATTTTCCTATTACAGCAATTTGGCTTGCACTTGCGACTTACTTTGCATTACCAGTTTCGCCTCAACAATCAATACAAGCTGCTCTTTTGGGAACCATTCTTGTTACAAAAGGTTTTAAATTTTTACCATTTTGGAACAAGGTATTCTATAGTTTCAGCATATTCTTAAAATTACAATCTTATTGAATTCTTTTGATGGTAGTGAAAATCTGATTGTGTAGAATGGAAACCATAATTTTTCCGGTGGAGGTCTTTTATGGATTTTCCTTGAATGGACTATAGGTCCTATGATCTCCTGTGCCTGCGCATTTTGCTTCTTTGTGGCTCTTAGGAAATTTGTACTTCGTAATGAGAATGGAGAGAAAAGGGTTTTCATTTTCCTTCCTATTTACTATGGTATAGCTGCGGGACTACTTTGCCTCTTTATTATGTATCAGGTCATCTCTTTTCTATGTGCTACAAGATAAAATCGGCATTGTTATACTTCTTTTGTTTAATTTCTATAATTTAATTTTCAGGTCATACCAGTTCCCATGAGAGTCTACAAATGGACTATTGTTATTGCTATAGTGATGACTACTTTGATTGGAGCCTTGTTATCTTTGGTGAGTCCCTAAATTGCTTCACTTGACAAAACTGCATCTTTAATCCCACATGATTCGACCTTCAACACTTTGGCTCCTGCTCTTTACAAAATTGCACTTTTGGTTCCAAATTTTTTAAACTTACTGCACTTTTCGTCATGTTGCCCCATTGCCATTCAATTTTTGCACTTATGATCCATAGGGTAGTCTCTGTTTTACAATTTTGGTCACGCATCACATTTTGTTTCCAAATTGGATGAAAGGGGCGGGCGATATGACCAGAAATTCCAAATATTTTGAAAATTTGAAACCAAGTGCATTTTTGGCGGTCCAGCCTCCTTGGATTAAAAATGCAATTTTACCCTTGAATTCTTGTTTATGCATTCTATTGAATATTTGGCAATGGTAGCTTTTGGTAGTTCCTTTGGCGAGGACAAGAATCGATTCAACTCTCCCTTCTGAGACCACCAGTACACATCAACATAGCAATGAAAGGAAAAAGCAGGAATTTAATGCTAAAGATGATGATGGAGACAACTCTGATGATGCTGTAAGAGACTTTATGCAGATGAGAGTTCTAAATACAGTTTACGAAGAGGATGAACGGAGTTGGGGTTCGCCTCAAATATCTCCTGAGATTGTAAAAATCCTATCTCCTCAGTCAACTATGGGACAATCAACTGCATTCAAGCAGCTACTCGAGTCTACACCAAATCAGTTGGTACAAACACGGAACTCGAAGAGAGTTGAGAAAACAAAGAATATCTCGCAATTCATCAGAGATTTTGCTAATTTCATGTTTTTTCCAGTAAAGTATTCCAAGTTTCTAATTCATATGTCACTTTTTAGTTGGAAAATCTACTTATTTGCACAATGATGGTTTCCATAAATATTTTTTTTTTTTTTTTTAAAATTGAAAATGTTGATGTTTTGTAGCAGGTAACTAAATGTGATAGAGAGACGCTAATACGGCATGCTCTAGCTGAGAAGTTCGATGAAAAGGAAGACTTGTTGTGTTTTCCTCACATTCTTACTTCATGCATTTTTGCGTAGGTTTTACTTCCTCAATAGTAGCTTTTTTATATGATTGAAATGATAAAATACCCCTTTAATTTGCCTAATTAGCAAAAAACACCAGTAAATTGTTTTTATTAGTAAGACCCCTATGTTCTTTTTTAATTAACAAAATATCCCCTCCCATGTTGGAGTACATATTTTTGCAGGAAAAATGACAATTATAACCCCACACAAAAAATGCGAAACAACCCCTATATACCCAAAAAATTATCAAGAATACCCGAAAATTGGCAATAACCCCCATGTTCACTTTAAAACCTCCCTATTGACTTTTGAAAGAATTTCAAATGGGGCTTTTTGCTGATAAAAAAAAGAACACAGTGGGTTTTTTGCTAATTAAAAGAATACAGGTTGCCAATTAGGCAGGGCACAGGCGGTATTTTTGCATTTCGCTCTTTTATATTTGTTACATACTTTCTCTACATCTGTAATAGGTTAGAAGTTTTTCTACAGGCTTATTCAATCTGTTAGCGAGACTGCTGCCCTGTTGAGCCCATTTCAAGTTGTTTTTGAGATTTTTAACTTCAGAGCAGACTTCTCCGGAAATGGGGAAACGGTGGTGAGTTTAGCATCTTCATTCACATTTTGGAATAAGCAAACATTTGCCTTTTCCAGTAAGAAAGGTTATATTTAAAAAACAAATATTCGTGTATTGATCCTAATTGCAAATACCAGTCTACTTTTGAAATATTTTCTTTATATTGATGGTTGGATTCAGTAGTCAGAGTCTGTGATCATGTTTAGTTATTCGTAGGGTGCCTTGTCCGTTAATTGGTGGTTTAGAGCAACTGGAGGACTTGTTGCATCAATTGGTTTCTTGCTATGTGGTTGGCGCTTGACGCAGTGTCTAGCCACTAGGTTGACATATATAAGCCACTCAAGAGGACTGGCCTTCCAATTGTCAGCCGTGGCAACAATGATACTTATGAATCGAGCAAATTTTCCAGCTTCAAGCATTCATATATCTGTTGGAGCTTTACTAGGAGTTGGGATTGCAGATGAATCCAAGGTTTTATTCAATAAGACTATGTTTGGTTGTCGGATATTAGTGAATAAATTTCTTCTTGCATTAACTTTGAAGGTTGTGTTTGATTTATTGCAGAATGTGAACTGGAAGGTCTTGCTCACATTTATGTTTGGATGGGTCATGACCATTATATTCTGTTGTTTGGTTGCCTATGGAATCTATTTTTCATCAATACATTCCCCTGCATACGTGGTGCCCTGATCCCACAACCAATTCCAATTCCAAACCATTCCATTCCGTTCCGCGTAGAATCTGGTAACTACGTACTTCACATGTTCTGAAAATTTTGATTATTATTCTTTTATTTTAGAGATATATAATACAGTATAATAGCATATCTTGATATTTGACTCGGATCTGTGAATACAATTCGATGTTCATAATACATCAATTTGAATTACATTTGTTAGTTTTAGAAACTCTCAACATAATATTCCAAAAACACGTAAAGGATATTTTATGGAAAATTACGATTTGCAAGAATTTCACGTTTCTCAACTGTTGAAAAAGATGCAATGGGATTAAATTGTAGCCCCTATTGCTTTCACATACATTATATATATGGGTATTTAAACTTCAATGTCCGACTATTGGTCAGATTGTATTTCAATTAAAGGTGTGCAAGTGCTAAACGGTAAACACTATATATAAATCATGTACAAATAAAAATCTATCTATTACACTATATAAGTACATATACATTGGTTTCAGGAAGCATTACAATGTTAGTTGCATAGGCAAATTCTACGATTTCGCCTAACTTAATTTCACTAATTGAGCAATAACTGAACTTAAACATAGTCTAGTGGCAAAAGTTGAGGGGTCATGCAATTTCAAAAGAGCAGGAGGTCTTGAGTTCGACCCCTCCCACTAACGTGGAACTTCTCTAACTTAATACTATCTTTTATATATCTTTGTATATACCTTTGATAGCGATTGGATATGTTTATGATACAGTGGCGGATGTTATAATGTAATATTGTTTCTCAACATATTAAAAAATCATTATTTTAAAATATTAAATGTTATCTAAGTTCCAAAAATTTTGGAGATCATTTTATTAATATTTAATTGTATTTATATATAATTTCCGGTCACAGGATTATCAATTCAACAAAAAATAATAACATCCCATTTGAATAAATTTTCTGATTTACAAATATTGATGTTACCTCTAAAGGTAATTATCGTTTCACTAAAAAAGAATTCTTAATTTTGGTTGAAATGATATTGCAAAATACGACAAGAGATTTGCTTTAACGAGTGACTAGCTCGAAAGTAGAAACCCTCTTTGACCACGCCAAGGAAAAATGAGATTACAAGTTGATTTTGGCGATAGTGATTCACGACTAATTAATATATAAATATCGTGACTTTCTTTATCTAGCAAAGTTGGGGTTAAAATGCCTAACATGACTATGACTAATTATCTGAATTCGATATGATCATATATCATTTCAATTCAAATCTTCTGTACATGTAATTCTATTAATCCATTCAATTGCTACAAACTACTATATATCTAACTACAGCATCTTTAATTAATTAATTCATGATGTGCTATATAGTCTCCATCACTTGAATGGAAGGCCATGCATGGGATTAAACTATATGCATATAATACATACATATAAAAATAGAAAGTATATTACATCAATCATTTAAACAAATTAGAAGATATAACTAGCTAGAATTGGCATAACATAACGTGAAGTCTAATAAAGGTGGCACTTGATCGTGTTGAATAGGATTTGCGAGGGTCAAATATGAGTCGGGTCAATGAAACCACCTCTTGTCAAGTCAAGAGACGGATCAAGTCTGATTGGGATAGATCATTAAAGTGGGTTTGTGAGAATCAAATATGAGCCGGGTCAAGAAAACCCGTTGACAATTTAAGAGCATGTTCTAATGTGTCTGAGATAGATATATTCGAAATAATGTTAGATACACATGTTGAGTTAGATTCTAATTAAGGATGTTAGTGTATTTTATTAAGTAATTTTTTTACTATTGCTTGATTCGTTGTTAATAAGTCACTCGATTGAAATGACTTCACTCACTAATTTTAATATACTTTAATCTAGAGGAACATATGGTGACTAAATTCGAATCCAGATCTATATATATATATATGAGTTTTGGCATAGGTAAGATTAATCCTGTATATATGACGTCATTAAAGAGGGAAATCTATATGTAGCAGACAATTTTGGGTGTACGTGATCTGGGGAATGAAAATCAGATCCACTAAAATTTGGGGAGAAATTCTTTGAGCGCCTCTCACTCTCACCACAAGAGAAATCTATGCAATCTCATGGCACTTGTGGCCCTGACCAGGCACTAAATACTCGAAAGATAATTCGGATTAAGACCACATTACTTTACTTGAAAAAAGCAACCGACAACATAGACATGGCAATGTCTCAAAAACGCGTTCTTTTTACCTTTCTCATCCATATAGATACTAAATTATATATTAATTAAGGAAACAAAATGAATAACATATATATATATACTGCATGTGATCCAAATTCCATATTTTATACTCCAACGTACTAATGTACCCATCTTAAATTTTTTTTTAAAGATTTGCATGTTAACATATCATGATCACATGATACATTATTTAACTAATTAAATCAAGTCACTAACTGCGTATGAATTATAATTAATTGAAGTACTATAGATCGATACTAAATATGACTACAATTCCCAAACTTTCACCCCGGCCCATCTAATCAAATCGATGAAATCATAACTGTAGTGTATACACATCGGCCACATGCAATAAACACGAATCAAATGAACTATAAACGAGTCAATATTAATCTTTGCTCAAAGCACGTATCTTCTAATTTCACTAACAATTTAACAGTATCTATTTGAAGACTGGTTTGAGAATTAAATGTGTATATAGTCTAGTGGGAATTAAAAAAAAAAAAAAAGAAAGAAAGAGATAATTAATTACAGATTAATCCATAAACAAGAGAAAAATAATAATATACCCTATACCTCTCCGATGTTGTGCTATATATATATTTATATATATATATATACACTGGTTTAAGGGCCTTAATTAGCCTCTTTAAACTCATCATGATCAACAAAAGAATTAATCCAAAATTGTGGAAATTAAAATTGGTCATGACTAGTGACCGACACCGGGGCTAGGAACGGAGCGGAGAATCCGATCGATGGCGGCGAGGTGGCGGGTGATGAGCTTTTGGTCAGTGGTGACGGCGTGGCCTTTCTTGCTAGGTGTAGAAACCGGGACCGTGCCCTTAGGCAGGGCCGCTAGATACAAGTTGTGGTCGTCTAATGACCGAACCTTGAAATCATTCAACTTCCGGGCTTGTACCGAGGATAGTGAGGCGGAAAGTATAATCAAGAAAACTAGCATTAGGAGACTTTTTCGAGCCATGAGTAATAGAGATAATTGATGATGAGTTTGGTAGCTAGAGAAAAAAAGAGAGAGAGATTTTCTTTTGTGGGAGAGAAAGCGGAGGAGATGAACAAATTAAATGGGAAATCATTTTGGCGCATGGAAGTTATATAATGTTAATGAAGACGTGGGGTTCTGGGGCTCAAGTTAGTTGGGCCAAGTCAAATTTGATGTTTTTTCTGCATTAAATATTACAAAGGGACGTTTTAGCCCCAAGCAGAGATTGGTTTACATGAGACGCAATATGAAATTTTTTTTTTTTTTAAATTTAATTCTAAAAACTATTATTACATTACAATTCAATTCAATGTTACTAAATAAAAAAAAAAATCTATTGAATTACAAGGAAAATTAATCACCTAAATTAGAGAAAAATCCACTTTAACGGGGTTGAACCCCCCATAACCTCTTAGTTTTGTGATCTCGATCTTAATAATGAGCTACGGTCTCATTGGACAATCTGAAGATATTCTGGACTATTAATATAAGGTTTGGAATTGGTTGATTTTCACGTTTGAGATTTTACTTCTTTGGCCGTTTTTTTTTCCTTTCTAATAACAACCTTATAATGGTTAGTTTTTCAACATTTAGTTTGATGTACCACGAACAGGGATATATGGTGTTGAATTGTCAAATTGTATGCTAAGATCGTTAAACTACCATAATTTGACAAATCGACGTAAATATGAGAACTAATCATGTTATTTATAACTGAGACAATTTTAGATGCATTTAAGTCTTTTTTTTTAAGATGATAAATACATTATTACTTCAATCAATATATCAAAATTTTTATTCGGATATATTTCAATTATTATTAAATTAAAAATATAAATTAAATACTAATACTAGGAAAATTCTTGTCCAAGTCTGACTTGACCAAACCCATCCAACCACCAAGCAAGTGATAGCTTGTTTAGGTTTTTCCTTTTTAATACTTTTTGGTAATATTTGTTACTTATAAGGAAGTTCTTGAATCGTTGAGAAGATTTTTTTTTTTTTTTCCCTTGTGAGAAGGGGTGTACTTAATGTGAATGGGAAGAACCAATTTTGTTGTACGATGACCGCGTGGAGGCTGAATTAGGTGGTTGTGAGCTAAGCTGCCGGCCAATTTTCTGAGAAATTTCGTTCATGATCAATTACTATTTTGCACCGTCATTTTCATTAAGACTGATGATCGATATTTGAGTTTAGGCTTGAGCTTAAACATTGAGGTGCTATAGGGAAGTACAGATTATATCTATACATATATATTATATATATACCACCACTTCTAAGATTTGATAGTTCTTCAAATTTATCTAATTAGTATAAAATCTAACCTTCATTCTAGTGATGTGGATACTAAGTTAAAGGTTCATGTAATGGTAAAAATATTATGTGAATTTTTTTTGACAAGATCTCGCGAAATTGAACTAAAACTCGTCTACATGTAAGCCAAGTCTATAAACATGGACTTTATTCTGAATCTAAAGTCAAACACGTTGGTCCTACAAAAAAGCTAATAAATTATTAATATAGTACTCTACTAGACTTCCTTCACTGTTTTGGATATCCACAATATTTTTGCAAGTAATTCAACATATTCAAGTTTCGCGTTACGTCACAAGTAACATGGCCCTGTCTGTTGTACTTATTGAAAATAAGTCCGCAATAAGGCATTTTTATTAGGGTTTTTTAAATAACCTTATACATTAATATAAGTATAATTTTACGACTGGCCCTCTGTTTTCAAAAGTTAAATATATCTTTCTGTCGGCTTAGTTTAAATAAAGGTATAACATCACCAAACAAATACTTCCTCGGGTCTCATTTTTCTTTATCTCTTCGTACGGTTGACTAGTCAAAGTAACTTGATTAAATATATAAAAATTATAATAAATAATTTAGTTAATAAATTTCACTTATAATTTGATAATATTATATGACACCATTCATATTAATATTTAATATGTTTAATATATCAGTAATTGTGAAAAATAATTCAACATGATAAGTCACTTAAAAAATTAAAAAGTTTGACCGAATACCGTAATTATAATGGAGTAAAAATATAGGAATGAATGTAATATTAAACAAGACATGACAACATTATAAAATAATTAAATTTTAGTTTATGGAAACATTATTGCTCGTCCCATAAAAAACTGTTTCATGTGCTCACAAAAAAGAAAAGAAAAAAACTATTTAATTTCATGCATGCATGCAACGTTTTCAAAATATCAACGAAATAATTAAATTTAATAAATTATCTTTTTTTTTTAATATAATTTTCATAAATTATATATGTTGTATATATATATATGGACAAGATGAAATTTGATTCATTTACTATCTCATATAAATATACAAGTATTACAACTCGAATATCCTCACCAGCCACTTTTAAACTCCAATTTGTTATTTATTTACAATTTATTATTAAAAAAAAATCGAGACCAGGAAACAATAATTAATTAATCCAGTTGATATATATAGTCCCCTGTCCATATCATAATAAAAGGTATATCATAAATACAAAGATTCAATCCGGAATGGTTAACTATGAAAAGACCCTTCACTTGTTGGTGGTCGTAACTCGTAATCGTAAGCATGCAAATGTCCAAATGCTAGCTGCAATCACCGGTGTTTATAAAATTGTTATAGAAAAACTGTCAATTGAGTAGATATTGTAGATTCGAATATATAGACATGCTTGGATGGGTCGGAAGATTGTCAATTACTTTGGTCTGCAACTGCAAGCATATATATATATATATATGACAATTTTGCTAGATAGTAGATACTACATATATTGAGACATAACAGAGTATTACTTAAATTTCAGTCTCTGACCTTTTACTTCAATATAATTAAGTGATTGTGGTATGAAATTTTCATCTATGTTTTATTTGACTCAATAATTAAAGAAAAAATGGATCTTTATTTATGGGGGAACTTTGGTGAACTGGTAAAGGCATTGAAATACGCTAATTAATTTCGAAGAACTTAATTTGAATTGAACTTCTAGACTTGCAAATTAGTAAATGATATTTTAAAAAAAATTATTTAAAGTTTATTCTCGGGAGAGCCAGCCATATTTGTTTCCGTACGTATGCCATTCTAATTGTTAAATCCGCAGAACTAATTTATAATCTGTCTTATTTAAATATATATTAAAGAGAAGCGTACTATTAAAAACGTCTTTAAAAGTGCATGCTCTATACATGGCAATCTAATAATTATAATCAAGTAACATATGTCAGTGGCACGAGTTTGGTTCCTAAATCTCATGCTTTACAGGATTTCCTTGAGATCATGATCACTTAATTATTATTTTTGCTCGGATTAATTTAGTTATTGGCTCATTATAAGCACCTAACTTAACCTAAACTGTCCTTGCTTAATTATCTAAGAACAAATTGTACTTTAATTAAAAAAATATTTCACAAGAGTTTAATTCTTTTTTAGGTGCGTCAGACACATTAAATAAGAACCTCTCCTAACAAGAATTTTTGACATGAGTTCATTACTTTGTAGTGATTAATTCCTTCTACTAGACCAATCACT
Source organism: Penstemon barbatus (assembly GCA_003313485.2). Classification (NCBI taxonomy): domain Eukaryota; kingdom Viridiplantae; phylum Streptophyta; class Magnoliopsida; order Lamiales; family Plantaginaceae; genus Penstemon; species Penstemon barbatus. Next base: position 1,441,576 of record CM064877.1, read on the forward strand.
TGTTGGTATTGTACTTAATTAATTAGTAGGTGCAATGGAATAACATAATTTGTTAGCTATTCACTCTATTAATTAATGTAGACTTTCATGTTCAAACTATTAAAATGCGCGCATTGAGTAAACAATGAAATGATTTTTTTTACATTAATTCTCTAACGTAAAGCCACATTAATTAATTCAGACTAATTTTACTAAGTGGTTTGTGTCTAAAATTAGATAAACATAGATAATGTAATTATAAGGGGAGTATGTGAGATTAATTTTTTTATAATTAGATTGTATATTTATGAGTGTACATACATACAAATATGCATATGTATTTAGTAAGTAATTTATTGTCACTATAAGAAAAATGAATTTTAGTGACAAAATATTAAGTGACATTGTTGAAATTGTCAACTTTTGCATATATTTAATGATAAAAATATTAGTTTTGTCACAATAACAATAGTGACAAAATATATTTTTAAGTTGTCACTAATAATCATTAATGATAAGTGTATGGAACTTAAATTCTCACTATTTACAATTAGTGACACCCTTTCAGTGACAATAAATATTGTCACTATAATTTAGTGACAACTTTTTAATTTTCACTTTTGGGGTATCACTAAATGTCAATAGTGACAACTTTTTCACATTTCTTGTCACTAGTTAGTCCATGTACATAATTTTAGTGATAATATTTAAGTTCTTGTCACTTTGTCATTTACTATTTTGTCACTAAAATTTAAATTTTTTATAGTGTGTGATAGACCCAAGTTTATTGAACAAAGTGGTAGTGATTTGCGACATCAGAAATAAAACTCATGTTTAAATCCCTCTGAAGACACCACACTAAGAAAGACATATATCATTTATACTTTTCGGTCCGAGCCGTAAATATACAATTTAGTATATATATATTAATGTGAAAGAGTTACTAAGTATTGATCAGTATGTTAAAATGCCTGAATTGTCGGCATAAAAGGGTGTATGGAAAGGTGATTTGCCGGGAGGATTATGTACATTTTGGCCCATGGACCATTCATCCTGTTCTCTCATTAGGTGTCTGCCGCTAGACAATTTTTTTTTTCTTCCTTTGCTGGTGCCGAAAGAGTTTTTGTCTCTATTTGACTTTGATGATGGCTACATTTTAACTGCAATTAATAGCAAACATAAATTTTAATTGGACGAAATCACGGTCGGACCCAAATCGTTCATAAAAATGTGTAAATTTTACAAAGTTAAACGTTTTATTACAAAATTTCATTCAAAGTTATTCGATTGCATATGTACTTATCGATTTCTTCGACGCCTAACTTTTTTTTTTTTTATCAATTTTATTCTTTTTTCATCCGCTTTATCAATGTTTATTTCTAATCATTTTCACATGTTTTAACCGACTTTTATCTATTTCATCAATTTTTTTAACCAGTTTCACCCATTTTCCAAGAAAATTCAAGTATCACCGATTTCATCCATTTTTCAAGAATTCACCCGAATTTTCGTTTCACATGTATTTACGGATTTTACGAACATTCTTTTTTTTATTATCTATTTCACACATTTTTCCTCACTAACTTTACCAGTATTTATATTTGAGGCTATTCATTTCTTGATTATTCGAGGTTATGCGCGCTAGGGGTGCACATGGTTTTCAAAACCGTACCAGACCGTCCCGTACCTACCGAACCGTACCAAATGTTAGGTTTTTTTTTCTCAAAACCGAAGGTCTTGGTATGGATGAAAACCGTACCGAGTATTTTGGTATGGTTTTGGTTTTAGACTTCTCATACCGTAAAAAACCGTACCGTACCGAAATTGAAAAGAAACATGAATTAACTATTTATTTTTTTATATTTACAACTAAATTTTATAAATTTATATTTTTAAATTTATAACTCAAATATTATTGAATACTATATTATTTATAATTTATATTATAGTCCATTATAGTTTATAATTACTACATTATTAGCGTTCAATTAAAAATAGATATGCTCTAATTTAGCACAAATTAAACTTGTTATATGTTGAAAACTTAAAATGCAAAAATTCTAGACAACAAATACCAAATAGTTAGTTTCTTCACATAATAAAAAAAATGATCAAATAATTAACCAATTAATTTTATTCAATTAGGTCGAACTATAGCGTCGAATTTGTGAACATTTTCTTTTCCGATGCTTTATTTAATGAAAAAAAAAATATTTTGTAAGATATTATATTATTAATTTTTATATAATTGTCAACTATGTAATCAATTATATAAGAAAAATTGCACGAAAAAGTTTGTTCGAAAAAACCGCAAAACCGTACCGTACCGTACCGGAACCGCACAAAACCGAGTTTGTTGGTATGGTTCATAAAACTCTAGTTTGGTTTTGAGTTTTTAAAAACCGCATTAATTGGTACGGTACAAATTTTGTAAAAAATACCGCAGAACCGTACCATGTGCACCCCTAATGCGCGCATGTCTTGATATTCTTGGATATTGTTTATATTTTGCTTCTAGCCTAAGAAAAATTGCGTACTTAGCTAAGTCATAAGCATTTTTCTTATTAGATAGATAAAATGCAATTCATTTTTACTGCTAACTTTTTTGTGCAACAAAATAATGTTTAAGAGAATTTGATATTTAATTTTTTATTCTTAGAGGACTTTTATGACTTATTTTTGTGCTAAATCTTTCAGTGATACATTAATATTATTTACTTCAAATTATACTGTTGCTAAATTATAATAATTTTACATATATATTTTATGAGCTATTTAAAAATGTGTATTTTTTTTCTTATTCATTATGATTCATTAATTTTTATGTGTTATAAGAGAAGAATAATGAATTTATAAAAGTTGATGTAAGAGATAATTTCTAAATTTGAGGAGTTTATCTAAGAAATATAATAAGACTTCATGTTTAATTATACCTCTTAATTTAGTTTTTTTATTTTAAGTTTATTTATATTGAAGTAGACTTCTCTTTCTTATTCTATTTTTTTCTTATTTTAATTCATTAATTTTTTTAATAGGGATATTATTTTTAATGAACTCATACTTATAGAAAATAGTCAATTAAAATACATTTCAGTTTGTAAGGTTATCTTTGCTATAATCAAAACCGCATATAAACTTCTTTCTGCTGATAATTCTTTAATTAGACAAGGATCGTTTTAGTATATTTTAATATTTTATTATCATTTTATGTATATGTATAAGATGACAAAATAACTTTCTGATAAAATGTACCAAATACCAAAGCACTACTAACGTTTTTTTGTTTATATTATTATGTATATATATGATTTGACAATTAATATGAGTACGTGTTACATTAGTTTCAAAATAAATGAATGAATTTAAGTAAAATAATAGTGCGTGTATCAGATGGATTTGACCCAAGTTATTGACCTTGGGCTCTGACGAGACTAAAACCAATTCAAAATAAATGAATGAATTTTTTAAGTAAAATAATAGTGCGTGTATCAGATGGATTTGACCCAAGTTATTGACCTTGGGCTCTGATGAGACTAAAACCAATTCAAAATAAATGAATGAATTTTTTAAGTAAAATGATAGTGCATGTATCATATGGATTTGACCCAAGTTATTGACCTTGGGCTTTGATGAGACCAAATCCAATTCAAATAAATGAATGATTTTTTTTAAGTAAAATGATAGCGCGTGTATCAGATGGATTTGACCCAAGTTATTTATCTCCAGTTACTCCAGACTCTTATTTCCCTCATACTCTTATATTTATAGTCATATTCAATGATTCAATCTTCTCATTCTATTTAATTTCAATTCTCATACTTTCTCACTCCCACTTAATAAAAAGATAATAATAATAATAATAAAATAAAAATTAATAATTATACTAATAGTAAAGTAAACAATAGCATTAATAATATGTAATTTAACATTGAAATAAATAATAAAAAATTTAATAATGACATTACAAATAATAAAATAAAATATTATTATGTTTATTAAATAAAACTTCAAATTATACAAGAAATAAAATTAAGATTAAAATTTAAAAAAAAATATTTTATATAAATATTCATAATTTAACTAAAAGAAAACTTAAAAAAAAAAACATGTGCTGAACAACCACAAAGATGGGTAGGGAGGTCAGACCACCCACTGCAATATTCCAGTAATATTTTTGTATTTTTTGCAAAAATGTAATACTTGGAAAGAAAGATAGACGAGATGAGAACAGAGAGAAATAGGTGAGAATATAATTTGTTTACTGCAAAAAAGATACCTTCTCATTCAGAAAACATGTTTACATACACCTCCAACTAACTAAAATGACTCGTGGGAATATTCCCTTAATTACAATTAAAATAAATGCATGACTAAATGTAACAAATCCAGTAACCATTCCAGTGCAATCGGGCCATCTGATCTTTAATTAGGATTGGGCTGATTTAAATCTCCTGATCCAGCTAATGGGCCTTCATCCACCGACCCATTACTCATCAGCTCACTTAATATTGTCCCTTCATGACTTAGCCCATCTTCCAGCAGTCCAGCAGTCAACGGCCCATTTAAAGACAACCCACTAATCAACTCCTCACTTCCAGACAACCTCAGCTTCTCCCCTTCTTCCTCGTGCATCTCCCTTGTCTGTAATCCACTCAAATGAGCCTGGGTCGTGACACCCACCTCCCCATCACCCACCTCTCCTCTCCCCTTCAATTATCTTTTTTTTTTTCCCCTTCCCCCATGGACTCCCCCTCCCCTTCAATCAATGAAAATGCTCTAATGTTCTGATTTAATTGATTTGTTAAAAACAATGTATGTGGGATATGCATGTTACCATAAATATTTCTATATAACTAGATGTTTTTATTAATTTGGAAACAATTATGTATTAGTCCATGTTACCACAAATACTTCTATATGTTAAATTGGAAAAAATTTATTACATTTGAATCTTTGGGATATATTATGTATTACCATAAATATTTCTAAGTGGATGGACATAAGTATTTATGGTAATATTTTGGAATCCGAAGAATTAATAATTATGAAGTTACCATACATATTAGGAAAAAACGCGGAAACAACGAAATGGGCTCAAAACGCGTAAGGTCCTCCTCATTTGGGCCGTAAATATAAAAGAACAGAGCCAGTAAGATTTTAATAGGACTTTCGTAGATCGTTTTTCTTGGAGAATCGCAACTCTCCAAGATTTTAATAAATCGTTCTCTTTCAATTTGAAATTCCTAATAAATAGTTGTCGAGCGCTTTCAGTTCAAACTGGAGGCAATGGATTTAATGGCATTGGAGACGAATTTCTGAATTTCGGTAATGTTCGATTTCTATGACGTGTTTTATTGGGAAAATTCTTGCAAGCAGACCAGAACAGACACATCATAGTAGTAGTATATGTGGTGTGCATTAATTCCATCAATTTCTATTGAATTTCTATATTATCAAAAGAAGGTTCTATCTTTGTGAAAATAAACATGGAGTACCATTGCGTTTGTAGTGTAACCAACTCATCTTCTTTTGCTTACTCAAGAATTCATAATTCTCAGGTATGCCACAATCTTGAATTTTTTTAAGAATCGTGGTTTATTTATTTAAAAGAATCTTTCTTACTCTATTAGGTTTAGTGGGTACTACGAATTCCAAATATTTTTAGAAATCTTGTCCTTTTATCTTTTTCCCTATAGCCCTTACTTCCTTTTCTCTGTGCTTATCTCTGTTTTTGCGTTCTCTCATCTTTTCTCTGTTTTTTTGATGTAATGTAAGCTGTCTGGATTTCGTTGAACAATGTACTAGTTTGAGGTTTGATATTTTGCTTAATGCATGTTTCAAGACTTGTGATTGATCATACCATTTACAAATTGTTTGGTATTTCATTTGAGTTTTGATCAAGAAATATGTTAATGTCTATGAGATACAAAAAGGTTTTATTGCTCTTGTGCCTTTTTTTCCCATTTGCTGCACACTTTCTCTATGTCTTTTTTGGTCTGTTTATTGCTTTCTTTTTCTTTCTATATACTGTTTAATACCATGCTTTGTTAAAAATGATGTCTTTTTTTACATGGTCGATGATTAGTTTAAGTTAAAGTTTAAGCTAAACTCAATGCTTGTATCTCTTACGTAATTCACGTCCCAGGACTTGATTGTGATTGATCTTACTATCGTAAAATTGTATACTTTATATTTTAATCAAGAATTTGGTATATAAAAAAGGATTAAAGCCCAAAGTTATAATTTCAAATTTAAGGATTTTGTTGTTATATTCAGGGAATCAGTATAAAAAGTGGTCTGGTTTTTTTTATTTTCTTTCTTCTTTCGTTATTTCTGTATGAGGGATCACTCTACCGCGAGATGATCTTGTTCACAAATATTTTGTAAACACCTTTTCATTTGAATTTAAACTAACTTCACTATCTTTTTGATAGCTTATTTTCTATATCTATTCATATGATTGCTTTTTTACCTGATTCATAATACTGTGATATCAAGAGGATTTCACTAGAAATTTTTACGTATAAATGCACTTCTACTCGATATATTTCTTGAATAATCACCAAGAAGCAACAAAAATCAAGGACCATTAAAAAAATTATTTGCACAGGAATAATGTCAAACACAATGCTGAACTTGTTTAATGTTGCAGGTTGTTTCATTTGTTTGCAGAAAATTACCTAGGAAGTTGTCTTCTCCAATTCCAAATCCTTTTCTTCAAACTAATTTTCACCCTTCTCTTTACCAACAAAAGTCTTCAATCCATACATCAAGAACCTATAGAGGCCGCATTGTCTCAGAAACTGGAAAGCAAGGTTGGGATGTGGGTAGATTTTTGAAAACATTGTATTTCTTTAATGGCCCTCCTTCTCCTGTAAAGGTTCAACTTACTTGATCCTTTCTTCTTCATATGTGTGGTTCTGATTTATTCATTATTATTTGATCTAACAATATTCGCTTATATTTGAAGTTGTTTGAATTTCTGATTGAGAAACTCTCTGGTCCATCACCTAGCGAAGCAGTAAAGGCTATGGACACTTCTGGGATCGTATTAGTGGCTGGAGCTACTGGTGGTGTTGGAAGAAGAGTTTTCGATCTGTTACGCAAAAAAGGGGTTCCAGTACGAGCACTGGTACTTTCTCTTGTAGACTTATAAATAATTATTTAGAGCTAAATGCAAAAGATCCCCTGTTCTTTGCATAATTGGCAAAAACCCTCTGTGTTCTTTTAATTAGCAAAAATTCCTTGTGTTCTTTTTTAATTAGCAATAAACCCCATATGAAATTCCTTCATAAGACAATAGGGAGGCTATTGTCAATTTTTTAAGTGAACAAGGGGGGTTATTGCCAATTTTCAAATTTAACAGTGGGATTATTGAATATGTTTTAGGTTAAGAGAGGTGTTTTCGCGTTTTCTGTGGTGTTATAATTGTCATTTTTCTAGCAAAATATGTATTCCGGCATGGGAGGGTTTTTTTTGCCAATATAAGAATAACATAAGAGGGGGTTGCTTATAAAAATATCACATGACGTTTTTTTGCTAATTAGGCAAAGCAAAGGGGGTATGTTTGCATTTCACTCTAATTATTAATTATTTTAACTTGGGGTATCAAGATATGCTGATCGAGAGTTTTTTACAGTTAGATTAAATTATCTAGCTATGTTTGGTTTTGGGTATTAGTGAGTAAAACGCGACGGGTAATTTTTTCTTGAACCCAAGTGATAGGATATGTTTTATTTTCTCTTCACTTCCTTTTCCTTATTATTTTCTCAATAAAATTCAAGAATCAAACATAGACTTAATGATTCCCATCTTAGACTAACATTTGTTTTAGGTTCGAAATGAAGAGAAAGCGCGAAAAATGTTGGGTCCAGATGTTGACTTGGTGAGTATTCTGACATGTTAGTAGTCTATTTGTTTCCAAGTCTACTAGTGAACATAGTTCTAGACTCACCTTATATGGTGGCCATTGCTTGATCAAATTTTTCTTGTGATGATTAACATAGGAAAATGTTGCTTTTTGAAATTTTATTATCTATAGAAACATGCTGACAATAGGTGAACATGAATTTAGTTGCATCAAAATAGAATAAATATTTCCTCAGTAGCATTTCAATGTTCATTTTTCAATTGCCACAACTTTGGATGAGAATGACAAAGTGAGAATTTTGGGTTCTTCACATTATTGGCTTTAAAAGTAGTGATTGAAAGTTAGTGGGGTCTAACGAAGATGATTTTCTAGTTTAGGAGTGAAATTCATTTGTGGATAGATGGATTAGTAGTAAAGAGATCAAAGAAGGAACAAATCTGTATATAAGCTAATAACGAAGTCTTGAATCATCAATTTTCTCCTATTATATCTTCAAAATCCGTGGCTTAGCAACCAAAATATATAAGAAGACTCTTAAATTGTGGAAAGCCTTTATAATTTCTTTTAATTTCAACTAAACAATGTACTTTATTTGATTTTGAAATGGTATTCTTGAGTGAATATTAGAATTCATGTTGTTTGTCAGGTATAACATTTCTTCATCTAAATTTAGTGAAAGTCAGGAGGCTTCGACTTTGTTACTTATTAAGAGCTTTATGATAACTAATGTTAATACTTAAACTTGTTCCAAGAACAAATTATATCCTCTGATGGTTCCACACTTAATTTTTTTTTTTTTTTGGTCAGATTGTTGGGAATATTACTAAGGCAAGCACATTGATACCAGAGTACTTCAAAGGAGTAAGAATGGTCGTTAATGCTGTTTCAGTCATTGTCGGCCCTAAGGAAGGTGATACTCCAGATAGGGCCAAATATAGTCAGGTATGAAATAGCTTATAATAACATTTGCTGCTTGGAAATATTGTAACTTGATGAGATATTTCCGTCGTCTTTTGGCAGGGAATCAAGTTCTTTGAACCAGAGGTTAGTATATATTGCCAAAAGCATTTTTCATCATTATCTTACTCGGACTCCATTATCTACTTTATATCAATTACTATTTATGCTTATATGAATGGTGTAATCAGATTAAAGGTGACTCCCCTGAAATGGTGGAATTCATTGGAATAAAAAATTTGATTAATACCGTCAAGGAAACTGTTGGGCTTCGAAGTGGAAAACTGGTCTTTGGATTTGAAGGTATTGTTAATCAAAAAATAAATCCAATCAGGTCTTTCTTTTTTCTTTTGGATTTTTGCAGTATGTATATGTTTCAATCTCCGGTTAAAAATTACGTTCTTTATTAGACAATTCATCCAGAGAACTTGCCTGGGGAGCGTTGGATGATGTTGTCATGGGAGGAGTGAGTGAGAGTACATTTCTAATTGATCCTAGTGGAGGTGAAAATGGTGGACCATCAGGAGTTTTTAGAGGTTCGTTTTTTTCTCACGCTTTTGCATACAAACTTTTTAATGCTGCTACAATTTTCTTTATGTCAATCTATTTACATTTTTCTATAGGAGTTGTCTCCACTGCAAACAATGGTGGTTTTACCAGTATCCGAACTAAGGTTAGCAATAACTTTATCATCCCTATTCTATCTTCTCCTTTCAGTTTAATTTATCAATATAATAGTTGTTTTTTACTTTTTTTTCAATAGATGTGCAAAACACGATAATTATATAAGTTGTATTTTTGAGTTAAGAATTTCCTAAATTTTGCCTCAGAATTTCTCGGTACCAGAAGATCTGTCCGCATATGATGGTCTTGAGTTACGCCTTAAAGGTGATGGTCGTCGATATAAACTCATTATTCGAACTAGCCGTGATTGGGACACAGTTGGCTATACAAGTGGATTTGACACTGTGAAGGACCAATGGCAAACGGTTTGTGACCCCCCTCCCCCCCCTTTGCATAACCCATGGTTAAGCAGAATCAATCTCTATCTCACATAACGCCACAAATTGGTGTCACACCAATGAATGCACGACAGGTGTCCTATATTAAAATGGAGTGAAATGCAAAAATACCCCCTATTTGCTTTGCCTATTAGCAAAAACACCCCTGTGTTAGTTTAATTAGCAAAAAAACCCTGTGATATATTTTTATTAGCAAAAAAACCCTTCCATGCAGGAATACATATTTTGCAGGAAAAATGACAATTATACCCTCACCAAAAATTCAAAAACACCCCTATCAACTTAAAAAATTATCAACAATCCCCATGTTATTTTTTAAATAAAAAATAACCTCCCTATTATTGACTTATGAAGGAATTTTAAATGATTTTTTTTGTTTAAAGAAAAAGAACTGAGTAATTTATGTTAATCAATTTTAGGTGCGTGTACCTTTCTCTTCTTTGAGGCCTATATTTCGAGCACGGACAGTGTCTGATGCACCACCTTTTAATCCAAGCGAAATTATATCAATACAGGCATGCCTTCATCAAAACTTGTTGTCTACTTGTGCTTCACTTTTTATTTTAAGTACTAATTTTCTTTAATACTATTTACAGCTCATGTTTAGTAAGTTTGAGTATGATGGAAAGTTAAACCCGTCTTTTGTGGAAGGTCCGTTTCAGCTTCCTATATCAACTATACGGGCGTACTTAAAGGAGCCAATAACTCCCAGGTTAATTTATACAACATTTTTTTTTTCGTGCAATGTATGAACTTGTAGTTTGTATATCAACTAACTTTTTAGTTCATAGGTTTGTGCATGTTGGCTCAGCTGGGGTTACTAGACCTGATAGGCCAGGACTTGATTTAAGTAAGCAACCTCCAGCCGTCCGATTAAACAAGGAATTGGGATTCATTCTCACATACAAATTGAAGGTTCTTTTTTACCATTTCCTAGTAATTCTGATCTTCAAATCCCATTTACTTACTCGTAAAGATGGATCTAAATTTTGTTTGGTGAAAACAGTTCTGGTTTGTACTAAAGAGTGACACGCAAGAATACCTCCTAAGCTTTGTCTAATTATCAAAATCCCCTCGTGTTATTTTTATTACCAGAAAACCCCCGTGTGCTAATTTTTATTTACTCGTAAAGATGGATCTAAATTTTGTTTGGTGAAAAACAGTTCTGGTTTGTACTAAAGAGTGACACGCAAAAATACCTCCTATGCTTTGTCTAATTAGCAAAATTCCCCTCGTGTTATTTTTATTACCAGAAAACCCCCGTGTGCTAATTTTTATTTACTCGTAAAGATGGATCTAAATTTTGTTTGGTGAAATACATTTCTGGTTTGTACTAAAGAGTGACACGCAAAAATACCTCGTATGCTTTGTCTAATTAGCAAAATTCCCCTCGAGTTATTTTTATTACCAGAAAACCCCCGTGTGCTAATTTTTATTAGCAAAAAAAAACCCCTCCCAAGCCAAAATGCAGTTATACCCCCATCAACGATGACCACTCCTATTCACTTAAATGATTGACAATAACCCCCCGCCCCCCTGTTCACTTAAAAATTGACAAAAACATCTCTATGATTTATGAATGAATTTCAAATGGGGTTTTTTGCTAATTAAAAAATAACATGGGGTTTTTTGCTAATAAAAATAACACGGGGTTTTTGCTAATTAAAGAACTTTTATAAAAATATGATATATTTGTTACATATATATGTTTTCTTTCTTTTAGCAATACTAATAAAGTTTTCATGAAGTTATACAAAACCTAAGCATCCATTTAAATTGGAAATATATATACAATTGATTTTAATTGCTGCTTGTTAGTTTAACTTGGTAGATAATTCACGTCACATATATAGTGAACTTGTGTATTATCCTCGTAATATGAAAGGATAAAATCGTGAATTATCACAGGGGGAGGATTTGATCCGGGAAAGTGGCATCCCATATACAATTGTTAGGCCCTGTGCATTGACTGAGGAACCTGCTGGAGCTGATCTCATCTTTGATCAGGGAGATAATATAACAGTATGATAATTAATTAAAAATTTATAAATAAGTTTTTTAGATACCTTAGATGACTTCATTTTGCTTGATACGTATTGCATTACAGGGAAAGATTTCCAGGGAAGAGGTTGCTCGAATATGTATTGCTGCTTTAGAAAGCCCATATGCAACGGACAAGACCTTTGAGGTTGCCCTTTAAGCTTTCCTGGAATGTGTTTTTAATTTAATACTTAGTATTTATTGAATTGGAAAATCAAATTATATGAAACACTTGATGCTATTCTTTTTTTGGTTACAGGTTAAGAGCGTCATTCCATTTAGTGAACCATATACAGTGGATCCGGAAAATCCTCCTCCAGAGAAAGACTACAATGTGTACTTTCAAACTCTGAAAGATGGTATAACGGGGAAAGAAAGCTTAGAACAAACACCTGTTCCTGTCTGAAACCACATGGACCTGGTGAGTTGAAATTTAAAAGTTCTATGTATATTGTGAAAACTTGTTAGATAGATGAAAATTATGTAAAATAATTCATATACTTTATGTGTGTCTAGCAGAATCTCAATTAGTTAATTAACTAATTTTAGAAAGTGCATTGGGTTGGGATTGATGAATTTAGCTTTAGGTCGGTTCCTTTACTTGTATATTTGCTTCATGTAACTATAATTTGTAATTGATTTTCTCGTGTTCCTTAGAATATAATCCCTAAAAACGGAACTGAGTTCCGTTCCATGAATGAAGTTAAGAAACTCATTCTCTCATTCAATTAAAGAGCAAGACATAGTTGGAGAGAATCTTTAGTATAGACTTGTGAAAAATTCATTACAAGTCAATTAGGCGTGGTGAAAATTGACCTGATCCTGAGGGGGTTCAGTTTCAGTTTCAGTATCAGTATCAGTATAGATGAATGAATAACTGTATCACTGCAGACAAGAATCTCTCTCTGCAGTAATCAAAGGTGCAGTTATTACCTTTTAGTCCGCAATCTTCATCTTGTACGACTCGATTCAAATTTTTAATATTCCCACCGCACCTTCTACACTAACAGATGCAGTCAGGCTCAGGCTCAGGCTCAGGCTGTCTTAAATGGTACTACTAAGATTCCTTTTTCTTTTTGGTCCTAGCTAAATAAATAATATTCCTTCCTTTTACTTTCTTTCTGCCTTTGAAACGTACTGCCAGAATGATTCGATCTGCTGCTGTGTGAGTGAGAAAATTTACTTGAAGTTAAAACACGACGATTTACATCATATATAATTCACGTTCCTGCCGAACAGTAATAATGTGAGAGTAAATTTATTTCTTGGTTATCCAATAAGGATCATTAATTTTACTTTTGCAGAAATATGCAGTTCCTGATTTGGTCAATTTTTCTTTTCCAAAATTATTACTAAAAAATAAAAAAATTAGGGTTGTAAACAACCAGTTAAAAAGTGTCAAACAAACACGTTGTACTTAAAACTTCATTTAGTTTTCTTATTTGAACATAAAATTGTATCTTAACTTGAGTTAATTGTTTACTGAACATATAACTAAACGAGTTTTGGTTAACTCGAGCCTGAATCAGGTGCAAAAACCAGGAAAAACATGTTATTCGATCTTAGTAGTTGTATAATAATGAAGAAAACTCAAATTTAGCTTTTTAAAAGCAAATTCTTGATATATATATGTATATAGTAGCTTGACTTATTGATTTACAGCTCCAAAGAATACACAAATTAAAATGTCTACTTAAATTTAAAATCTGATTAAATTAATTAGTATTTTTCTATTTTCAAAACCGTAACTGGTACATAGAAGTTGATTAGGTAGGTTTTCGGTTTGAATAAGATGGATTGAGCTGAAAAGTGTTCATTGGTTTGAAGTTGAAGAGATACATAATCCTAGCCAGTTCAAACCGTCTGGACCACTATCGATCTGCACTGATGAAGTAGTGTAGAATTAAATGCTGCTATGATGGACCACAGGTCAGGTGCGGTACAACTTAATTTCTGGACGTAGAAAATGTCACACTACTACTTTGCAATCTCACAGAATTAAGTAGTTTGGACGAACTGTTTCATCCCAGCCATAATTAATAATCATTGATCATGATGTGGAATTAATTTGAGTCTAATTAATTACTATATATGTGCAATATCATATCGATCACATGGCAAATCATAGGTCATAAAGTAAACTACTCCTAAATGTGTTGTAGCTATATTTATATATTGCATTTGTTTCTTCTTTTATATTATATGTATATATATGCCTCAAACTCAAAACATTCAAAGCCATATATATCAACTCAGTCACGTTAGATTTATAATGACCACATTTACGCAATCAGATGACAAACAAAACTTTTCAGGTAATAAGATTTTAGTGCAGAGAGAGAGAGGAATTATATATTAAAAATAAATAAATAAATAAATATAGACAGCTAGCCCATAAATATTATAAATTTGGTACAAACGTATATATATAATAATCATAATGTACACGAATTAATTTAATTCCACTTTTGTGTTTTCATTCAGCATCTCTTTGGAGAACACAAGCACGCCTGCAGTGAGAGAATATAATATAATATAATATATTGTAGTACGCAAAAAAAAAAAAAAAAAAAATGATGAAGATGAATTAGAATTAATTAAGGCTACGTACGTACGTACGTACATTAAAAGAAATTCTGGATCTTCTTCTTCTGTTGTGTGTTTGAAGAGCGTTTCTGAGCTTTGCGACCATGTCGTGTTGAGTGAAAATCTGTCCTGGAGAGCTCAAAAACACGCTTCTTTGAATAGGGGGAGACCACAGCCCACTCTGACTGTAATCAAAATTGAATTCTGAGACATCAGAAAACTTTGTAAGCAGTCTTTCGGATACAGACTTGGACACCAATTGAATTCTATTTCTATGTGAAGAAGAAGAATTAGAAGAAGAGGCTGCTTGTGGAGAAGAAGATGGGATTTCAAAGGTAGACATAATAAATATACTGTAGTATTTAGTTGAATGACTTGTGATTTGATTTAACCTCAAAAGGTGTGAATGAATAAGATCGATTTCAATGGTGGGTGCGGGGTACGTACTCACATTTCATTTTAGAGCGTATTGTATTGTATTGTATTGGTCATTGGTATATATATATATATAAATAAATAAATAAGGGTTGCATGAAAAAGACGCGTATGGCTGTAGGCAATCATGGAGTTGGACCGGACGTGGGCAGCATCATTAGAAGCCAAAACATTTTTGTGTTTTTTCTTTCATGTGTTTGAGTAGTGAAATCAATTTATATGTGCTGTTTTCATTTAAAATTGAGTTTATATAACAACATATTCTTTTGAATGCAATATATATATTGTACAGTTCATTGAGTTTAATTAAAAGTTTCACCAGTATAAAAAATGTTTCCAAGCTTAATTTTATAAGTAGTCTAGATAACTTGTTGCTTTCCTGTCGGCATATTTTGTTTCAATTTGGGCTGTCAACAAGTATGTTCATCTTTTAGCAATTTCTGTTGTTCGACTTTTTAAGTAATATCTGATCTTACTAGAAAATAATTGATCAATGGAAAAGTAGTTACACCATATATATATATACATATATATTATGTCCCACAACTACATATTTCTGACAATTTAGGATATTATTATTTCATACATCTCTCCTGGTCTGCGGTATGATTGAAGGTATTAAAAAATTCGAACAACTTATTCTTCGAATTGTTATAGTTTACTAATTGTAAGACCGAATTTTGGGTTGTTCACAGGTCGAGTTCAAATTCAAATTCAGATTCATTTATTTGCATTTAAGTATTCTTGGAGGAATCTCGGGTAGAAATTCATATCCACCATAAATATTATTTATACATAAATTATATAAACTCGTTTTATTTGAAAAGTAGTGTGGCTCTTATTAATTGATCATAGATTCATAGCCATAGAATATGCAATCCTGATAAACATTTTAATAAACTGGACCGAACCTCAACAAATTAGAGGATTAATTCCGCTCCATTGAGACCTGATTTAAGTGTACAACTTTTTTAACATTAAATAAGTATATAGCCTTCAATAGCCTATAGTTTGTACAACAACTCAATGGGCCTAAAATTGGGGATCACAAACTCGAGTTTATGATGGGCTGAAATAGGGCCTCAATGACTTAACTCAACGACCCATTAATTATGGTTTGGGCCTAAGTAACCCAACTAAAGCTATGAAGCCCATTTAAGTAATTTGTTTGGTTATAACTTATTTCCATTTCCCGGGCCCCTAGTTTCAAAATGTAACCCATTCCGAAATTTTGTCATCTGCTGTCCATTCAAATCAGCTGACAATAGTCTCTTCAGTTTCCCACTCAATCATTGGGTCGAAAAGAAAAGAAAAATCTTTTACAGTAACACTAGTAAAGAGAGAACGAAAAATACTCAAGATCTTGCAAATTTCTTTCCAGTTTTCATCCAACAATACTAGTGGCAATGACAGGGTACAGAGCAGAAGATGACTATGATTATCTGTTCAAGGTTGTTTTGATTGGGGATTCAGGTGTGGGCAAATCCAACCTGCTTTCGAGATTTACCAGAAATGAGTTCAGCCTTGAATCCAAATCCACAATTGGAGTTGAGTTTGCTACTAGAAGCTTGACCGTTGATGGAAAAGTAATCAAGGCTCAGATTTGGGACACTGCTGGTCAAGAGAGGTTTTTCTCAACTTTCATCTGATCTGTTTTTTTCCTTCTAAATATTTCTGCATTGTTAACTTTTTATATTACTTGTACTGAAATTGATGGTTTGCTCAGATCTTTATCTAGGAATTGCTAAATCCTGATCTATATTTATGAGAATTATGAGTAGTATTGTGTTTCTAGATCGATTTTATTGTAGATTGGTAATGTAAGTTGCAGAGAGAGGTGAATGATTAGGAATATGGGATAGATCTGATGACTGTTTGATGCAAAATGAAAATATTTTAGTTTGGACCTAAAAGAGTTTGTTGACTTGGATTATATAAATGGAGTACACTCTTTGAATGTTTGTTTTGGAGCCGGATTAAATCTTAGTTTGCCTTATTTGTTTATTTGATCTTGTTTTTTATATTTAGACAATAGGAATCATCTTATCCATTCTACGATCATTAATGGTGTTTATCCTATTTTGCTGTTCCAAAATGTCGCCGAAAGTGATCTTACAGAATGGGAAGGGGGAAATGTTACTAATACCTTTGTCATGTTTGGCTTTGATGCCAATAGAATTTTGAAGAGTTATGTGGTTACTGAAATAGTTAAGGTAACCTAGAACATAGTCATTCAGTAATTAGTCAAAGCATCATATAAACATGATCAGAATTGGTTTCTTAATATCATAATTTAGTGTTGAGATTAAATAGAATAGATGAAAACCTTGAGTCAAGTGATCAACCAGAATACATATTGCCGTAATTTTAATTTTGCATCTATCTTTCTTTGGTAGGTTTTGAACCCACAAAAAAAAAAAAAGGGTTTAGCTTATGTTGTTCGAGATACTTCAGTGTGTAGTCATTTTGGGTGCAACTATATTCCCTCTGCTGGTACCTTTATCAAGGTTCTACCACTTACAAAAAAATGGTAGACTTGCGCTGTGTTTGGTTCTTGGATTTTAGTGAGAAAAATGACAAGGAAAATGAAAATTAACAAAACTGAAGCATAATTGAGGCAAGAAAACATTATACTTACTGTGTTACTCACTCAAACAAAAGAACAAACCATAGACTTAGTGATTTCCTCAGGCTTGATTTTGATTGAATAATATGGAGCTAACAAATTCATAACTTTGGTTTGTTTTAAATTTGTATGCAGTTCAAATCCTTTGGTAACCACTTTATATTATATTTTTTACTATGATGCTGAATTTGGAAACCGCTAAGTATTGGAAAATGTTGAAATCCTTTCGTGATAATTCAGATTCCTCAATCCAAATTAAGCCATTACATCTTCACTTGTTTCACATTCTGCACTTAATGGTTCCATTTTGTTCTCCATCTTTGCTTGTTTCGTTTTCTGCACTAAAATTTGTTTCATTTTTATCTCTAGGTACCGTGCCATCACAAGTGCTTACTATCGTGGTGCTGTCGGTGCTTTACTTGTCTACGATGTCACTAGACACTCCACATATGAAAGTGTTGAAAGATGGTTAAAGGAATTGAGGGACCATACTGATCCAAACATTGTTGTAATGCTTATAGGCAACAAATCGGACCTTAGACACTTAGTTGCTGTCTCAACTGAAGATGGAACATCCTTTGCTGAGACAGAGTCTCTCTATTTCATGGAAACCTCTGCACTTGATGCTACTAATGTAGATAATGCGTTTTCTGAGGTTTTAACTCAAATATACCGTGTTGTGAGTAAGAAGACTATGGAGACAGGTGAGGATGCGGCTGGATCAAATGTCCCTTCAAAGGGTGAGAAGATCGATGTTAATAAAGATGTATCGGCTATGAAGAAAGGTGGTTGCTGTTCCTCATAGATCGATGTTAATAGATGCATCGGCTAATGAAGAAAGGTGGTTGTTGTTCCTAGTAGGTTTAAGACTATATTTTAATTACAATTATTTGACTGAGCTCTAGCTTGCATTTTATTAGTTTGTAGATGGAATGGTTATAAGAATATGGGGAGGGATATTCTGAATCAATTGCTTCATTTCTTTTTTACTTTTATTTTCTTGTTTTTATTTTGTTGGGATTTTTGTTATATTTATTATTTATGCTGCTTTCATCTAATAGCTTAGATGGAATTTTTATATCAGAAGAAGGTGAAAATTTGATATATATTTCAAAACGACCCTTTTGAATCAAGTTGGATTGGTTTTGGATGAAACATTCGATGATAAAATCAAAGTAATAATATTATTTTGAGAATGTGATATATATTTCAATTTGTTTGAAGTGTTGCTTTGGAGTGGGAGGGGGGTGAAGGTAAAAAAGTCTCATTTTAGATGTCAAATTTTAAAATAATTGTACATTTCTTCTTTTAGTTTTTCATCTTAATCAAACTTTATTATTTAAACTTGAAACAAGTGAACTAAAATACATCCAAACGTGTAAATATATATATATATATATATATATATATATATATATATATATATATATATATATATATTGATAAATATTTTAGAACAGTATTTAAAAGAAAAATCCTAATCGCTAAAGCCTAAAATACTTACCGGTGCAATTGCACAGGGAAAATCAAAACCACATGAAGATCCTCCATATCTCTTCGGATTACATTACTCCTTTCTTTATAGTAATTTTCAAAGAGGACAACTTCTTCATATATTTAAGAAATTTGTGTACCCAATGCTACATTGGATAAGATTAAAAAGGATCCAGAGTTGTTAATCAATAATTTTCGTTTATAAATTATCAAGTATCATTGACGTTACAACAAGAATCGCATCTGATGCGACGACATGCACGTGTAATATGTGGGAACTAATCTCATTTTAAGTTCAAAGTAGGGGGCACTCTTCAATAAAATAAAATAAAATAAATAAATATCAACATGAAAATTAATTTGGGTCCCCATTTAAGGAATCCCATACCTACTACATGTATTTAAATGTCCCTCGCCAGCCACTAAGTACACTCGTCGTTAAATGATTGAGTAAAAACTTAGAATTTATGATATATTTTTAAATATAGAATTGAATTCATAATAATGTTACTTTATTACTATTTGATACTGTACCTGTAATAATAATTTTAGATTTGGATCGACAGTTTGTAATTGCTTGGCACGACTAATATTTTTTAATGTTACAAGTGCTCCATTATCATTTATCACATTAATTGTTCTTCGCTAGCCAGCTGCATGATGCATGCTATATCATGTAAATTTCATAGGCTCCCATAAACAAAATGATTTATATGTGATCTACTAAGTACTAGCTAATGTGTCCAAATTTCGAGGGTGATTAAAAGATTACACTAAGTTGATATAAATTAGAGATTTGTAACGTCTTTATCATTAAAATCTCGTAACGTCTGTAACGTCTTTGTATTTATTACTTGTAACGTTTTTCCTGAAAAGACTATTGTACCCATGTATGTACCTATAAATAGGTAGCCATATTTCCAAACAAAGAGAACTCAAGTCATTATTAAAATTACTATACAATTTTTATCTCGGTATAAGTGTGCAGACCTTATTTCATTTTTGTGATGTAGTTATAGATCGAAAGGCTTATTTCATCTTTGTCCTGTGCATTTTTATACAACATCATAATTGGCGCCGTCTATGGAAAACGATTGATATGTACATATTATGAGAGGAACTTTGAAAAAAAAAATGTCACAGAACCACCGATCATGTAACTCCATGCAGTATCAACTAATTTTATCCTTGAGCCTTCGTGTATATTCTTTTTCCTCAACAAAACTCTAAATTCATATCTAAATAAACTTGATTTGCAAATCATGATTTTACCAACGTTGCTCCCCAAATCAGCAATTCGTATCGAAGCCAGTGCATCAATATTGCAAGTCTTCCAAAAGTGAACAAAATTGCACACTTGACCCAGAAGATGACAGAAATTGCAGAAGGATGACAACAATTCGTATCGAAGGGCTTATTTCATATGACCGATCGACTCCCAACTTGAAGCTCAAAATAGTTTGGAACCCTCACACACTCCTTCAATCAATTCATAAAGATTGCTCCAACGGCAAGGGTGAGATTCGAATCCCATTTGGAACTTGGATGGAAACATTTTCATGAATATGTCTAAATGGTCAATTGTGGTGAAGACTCATTTGTGTACTTATTTGGTGTGCATGCATGTTGTGGGATTCGATCGGTCATTTAAATAAATATGTCTAAAGGGTCAATTGTGGTTGACCACAACATGCATGCACATCAATGTTTGGATAGTTGAGATTTTGAAGATTCAAGAGTACAAAAATGCTTTATAGATCTATTCTCATTGTGAGTGCTTTTATTAGAATATTTCTGTGAATTAATATGATCCAACTATATATATATATATATATATATATATATATATATATATATATATCATTGCTAAAAAGTCAAATTTATTTGTTAATAGACTATGAATTCGACGGGCTAGCACGTTTTTAGTGAACCGTGAACGGATTGGCGAAACGAAGAAAGAATTTTTAACTATTAAAAGTAGATCATGATTTGTCCTTACTTGCATTTTCTTAAAATTCTAATGTCCTATTTGGGACTAACATCTTTTATTGGGTCTTCCTCCCCCACGAGAAACAAGATGCATATTCATATCACTACTTTTAAATTTTAATAATTGCTTAATAATAAGAATTAAAAATGAGAAAACAATTTAACTACGCGCCTATATATGGTTCTCTCGTTTGGGTAGAAGAAGATTGTATATTCATTTAAAAGAATGAATGAGAATAATTCAAGTTGTTTTCTTATGATGTGCCAAAAAACAAAGCAAAAATAAAAATGGAAGGGTAAAATTTGACATTTTTTGAAGTATAAAGGTGATATCAGTTATCCCCTTAAAGTATAAGTATAACTAATAATACTTACCCCATTTATTATAGTTTTGTTTTTCTTATTCCAGAAATACACCCGCCCCTTTTATAATCAGTAAATTGTTTCTTTAATAAGTATTTATTCGTCCGTACACCAAATAACATTATGTCTCAATTTCTTCATTCGTTTTGTTTCCTTCCGTTTTTTCGTCTCATTTTATTTATTTATTTATTTCCGTTTCAATTTGTTTATTTATTTTTTGTCTCAATTTTTTTATATTTTTATCTCGTTTTTTATACATTCGATTTCAGTTATTATCCAAATGTCGAATAATTCTACTTCAGGTTCTTCCTCGAAAAATTCAAACTTGACAGATGCTCGTATCTTCAACTCCTCAATTTATAATTACTCTAATTTTTTTTTATGAAAATCATAATAATATTCAATACCAACAGAAATCATTACCAATATTATGCTTAAGATAAAATTTTGCGAGTAAGCTTAAAGGAGAATTACTCAACATTATGAAAATAAATTAGATAATTATCACCAAATAAAACTGCGACAAAATATAAAGAAAAATATCTAGATAGAGGTAAATAAAATAATGAACTCAAAATAAAGAAAACAAATTGAAACGAGAATAAATAAATAAATAAAATGAGATGAAAATGAAGAAAAATTTTGGGACCAAACAACGGAAAGAAACGAAAGGAATGAAGAAATTGAGACAAAATATTGTGTAGACTGTGGTGAATGAAGGAATAATAATTAAATAGAGAAACAATTTATTGGTTATAAAAAAGGGCAGGGTAGCTTTTAAATAAAAAATCCAAAATTATAACATAGGGGTAAATCCAACCATAAAATTATGAATTTTAATTCTCTTCTATTAGATATGAGCACAACTCTTTTGGTTCATGTATAATTAAGACATAAAACAAGTTCAGTTCATCAAGAGATCAAACATACTTTCAGACTCGATAAATAATTTCAAACCAATTTTTAAATTGTACATGTAGTTTGGTAATAACCACAATCAAGCGAATACCATGTGCTTAGTTTGAAATTTTTAGACCCATTGTAATTAGGTTATCATCAAATTTTAGTCCTTGCTCTAGAAGAAATAAACCAAGAAAAGGAAAATTAATTGAATATAGAGGCAGTAATCCAGTTAATATACTTGCCTAAGTTTTTAATAACAATGTCACATGAGATGACGAAGAAGAATAGCCGTTAGAGGCGTACGGCCATGGTGCTAATTACAAGAAGATTATGACATCAAATTAAAACTTGTTTTATTCCCTAGCTAGCTAGCTAACCACTACATGCACTAGAATCTTTAAAAAAGAAACAATTAAATTACATAAAAATGTGGACTGGCTGCATCTTTTTGTTCAACAAGGTAAAATTATAATGTTATGACGTATGTATGACACTTTCTTTGAGTAGGCCTGGTTGATCGAACCCAAAACATTTACACGACAATCGCAACAAATTAACTTGCATATTTGGTCGAAAAATAGAGAAATTTGATGAGACAGGTGTTTAATAATGAAGCGGTGGTGGGCAAGCTATGCTGCCGTTGCTCCTGTCTCTCTTTGCACCATCATCCCCCGTCGGAAAACTGTTGAACACTCGGGCAGCTCACCAAGATCCGCAAAAAGCGGCTCATCTTCTTCTCTCATTGTGAAATTGATCATACCCATTTCATGATCATTGTAATCAATTCTGTCCTCGATTAAAATTGGACTCTCTAGCATATTACAAGTAGTTGTGGACTCAAAATCATTAAACCATCCAAGTTGATCATGATGACTTCCAATAATTAAAGGTCCCTCTCCAAATTTGTATTCGGAAAGCGGTTCATCATTGGTACAGATAATCACGGGTTTCTTCTCTTCTTCTTCTTCTACTACTTCTTCTTCTTCTACTTCTTCTTCCTCTAATTCTTCATCATCCGAAGTTGTGGTTGTGGTGGTGATGGCGGGGGTTGACATTGTATTCTTCTGATGATTATGATTGTTCCTTGAAACTGCAGGCCAAGGGTGATTGTGTTCACAAGCATATGTCACTACTAACATTTCAGGATCCACTCTACTCCTCTCCACTTGTTTTCTTGCGGGACATCCCTTTGAACTACTACATCTATAGTATGCTCTGCAATTAATTCAAAATAATTAAATGGGTGGGTGTGGGTCGTCTGAATTACTAATACTGGGAAGGACCTATACCCTTCGCACTCGTGTACATATATGTACCTGGGATATGGGGAACCTTTGATAGGTTTTTGGCCGTATTTTCTCCAGGCCCAAGAATCGGAAGGTGGAGCGCTCATCTGATCACCTTTCATTTTCAATTTTTCAATGTCTTTGATTCGCACTGACACAACCCTCTTCTGTATGGCTCGCCTACTGTACATATATATAATTTAATTAAATACTACTATAACATTTTCATTAATGATATACTACTATAAAATTGTAGGAGTATTATACTAGTAACCCTCATATGCATGCACATGATGAAATCCGTGCCATTAATTTAGCCCTAGCTAGCTAAAAGATTCTCGCATATTTCAAAATTCAAATTACTCAACCTATATATAGGAAGAATTTTATATTTATGGTGTATTATTTTCTAAGCGTCTAGTCTAGTCAGAATATTTCTAATCGACCGGCCGGTGACATAATATTAACATCATATTTCACGGGAAATTCTGATGGTGCTAATTATCCTCGATCAGAATGTCTCTAACTCATCCATCATAGAATACCAACAAATTACCAACAAGTGATTGGTATAGTGGAAAGGATTAGTCACTACAAACTAGCAGACTCGGGTTCGAATCCCTGTTGGGAGAAGTACCCACTTAATGTGTCCAACCCGTCTCGAAAGGGATTAAACCCTTGGAAAATAAAAAAATAAAAAAGAATACCAACGAATTTAAGTCGCAAAAATCTCTCTCTACACATAAATTTTGTTGCAAAAATGTTTCATGATTCAGATCATCAATATATATAGCATTTCTAGAAGAATTGTCAATAAAAAATTATTGTCGTTGTAGAACAATTAATAACAAAAAGAAAAAAAGAAAAAAGGAGAGATAGATCCCGCCACTTGGTTTACTTCAGACCTATTGAATATTAAACTGAAAATTTCGTTTCGTAGAATTGAATAACAACGGAATTAAATCAATCAAGGCTTCAATTTATCTGTTATTGATGGTTTTCTTGACTATAATTAATATATAGTGTAAGTAAGTAAGTAATTACGTACCTTCGTTTGAAAGATGAAGTAGAGGCGATCTTTTTATCATTGGACAGGGGCGAATCTCCGCTATTATGAGGCGAATTCTCGGAGTCTTCTAGCTCTACTACTCCAAATGGGTTTTTGTTGATTTGTCTGCCGTCCATGGCCGTGATTAATTAATTGATCAATGAGTCCCAATATTAATTTTCTGTCTTACTCCTTCTCTCTCTCTCTCTCTCTCTCTCTCTCTCTGTGTGTTTAAGTGAGAGAGAATTAGCTAGCTAGTAGTATATTAGAGAGATTGATGAGAACAAGAAATGGAGATGGTGGATTGGGTGGTGTGTGACTGTGTGTTTTAATATTGGGTCCGAATACCGACAGATGTGTGTGTATATATAAATATAATGGTATTATTTTTTTATAGAGGACGTGCAAGAAAATGTTGAAGTAGTATTAATCCAACCTCCGTTTCTAATACTCCTATATTATTGTATTGTGCGAAAGGGACCTTATTATTGATTTGTGTGTTGTAATTAATCTAATACTAATACTAACTATTATATTAATATTATGATTAATTATTTATCCATCTTAACGCGTCAGGATCTGGTCTAATTATTCAGCACTGTGCTATGGGGCAAATTGTCTTAATTAATTCATTAATTACTATCTTATCCAAACTTTGGGAAAATTCTTGCTCTAATATAGAAAGTATTCACATTATATGGTAAGTGCAGTTTATCTTTTTCGGGGTTAAATGAATTTCTAAATAATAAATGATATGCATGATAATGCAATACAATGTTTTCGAATTTCAGACCAATTAAATTTGGATAAGAATTTTTTATCTACGTATAAATTTTACCAAGGGTGATTAGAAACAATAATAGGAAAAAAAAATTAAGTAGTTACAGACTTGCCGTGTATTTCATTTATATTCTATTTTCATTTTTTCTCTCACTAAAATTCAAATTACAAAATTACATTAATTATGCATCGTAGTTTGAATATATTACACATGTAACATTTGTTGTCGTAATTCATGAGTGGGGTGGAACATTTTAATGTTATATGGCCTTTATCTTGTAAACTTTTATATTCCACTATGAATTATGAAATTGGTCTTCCATAATATGATCCGTTTCATAACTTGTAATTTTATACGTTTCTGTATTTGGTATCCTCGATATTAATAATTAAAGACATAATTTAGCAAACATTATATTATATCTTGGAAATTAATGGCTAATGGAGAAAACATAAAGCCTTAATTCCTTTTTTTTTTCTTTTGATTTTTCAAGAATATTTAGGTCTTAATTCGAAAAGCAATAGCTAACTCGATATTTTCTATCTAACTTTTACATACATTAACAATCGATGAGTAATAATTAACTACTGAACAACCAATAAGGCCTAGCTCATTTGTAAGACCGAGACCTCAGAACCAATAGATCATGAGTTCAACTCCTACTACTGTGAATGTTTCTCCTAATTTTAATATTTTATTTTGGTGATTGATTTTCTTTGTAATTTGTCTATAACTGAATAAATTTAGTGATCTTTTCTCTTAAAAAAAACTGACTATTGAACAAAATCATTTTCTCAATTTTCACAACAAAATATAACATTAAATTATCCAAATAATTAATACCAATGTATGAAAACTTAGTATATACAGCGTTCATTAAGATGGGGGACCACTTGATCAACATAACTCACATGGCAATTCGAGAAAATAATGGAGACCCAGTAGATTAATGAAGCTCTAATTTGATTGTGGTATTCTAATTCTAATATTTTATCAACAATTAT
Source organism: Penstemon barbatus (assembly GCA_003313485.2). NCBI lineage: Eukaryota > Viridiplantae > Streptophyta > Magnoliopsida > Lamiales > Plantaginaceae > Penstemon > Penstemon barbatus. Next base: position 1,467,959 of record CM064877.1, read on the forward strand.
TTAGTATTGAATGGTTCGAATCTCCGTTTGGCGTGTTATTTATTTGATCAGTTGTTCACAAACACCCTCAAATCATTGTCTTATCTAACCCAATAATATATCTCTTTCCTAAAGTCAAATTATCTTGTTTTGAATATTGTAATTTACATGCTAATTCGTACTATATACACAATTATCTTGTTCATAGTAATCAACTATTCATCACGTCATCATCTGTGTAATTATTATATGAGTTTGGTGTAAGGGATATTTCCATTTATATATCCGGTTGTACCCAAATTTTTTATATAACGTGAATACAATAATTCGATATTTACTTGATTCTATAAACTTAATTAGGCTATTAGCGATTCTTAACAAAGGTTTTCAAAACAGACCATCTGAGGCGATGTCAAGGTTATAATTTCAATAAAATTTCTCTTGTGCATATATAATTTGTTCGGTTTGATTCGAAACAAAGAATGATCATATATATATATATATAAATAACTACTCGAAAATTAGCCAGTCTTTGTTAGGTATATGTTAATCATGCACACCAATTTGAAAATTATAATATTCTTAAGTAAAGAGCATTTTTGTAATTTTTGATAAATTACATAAAGAGTATATATACAGCCTAGATCTGTAAATATATTATTATTGAATAGGTCAGTCTTTGCAACGAAGGAGAAATGGATGGAAATTGCCATTGAATAAAAGAATATTTTATTACGTACTAACGTAAGCATAACTTGTAACGTGAAGCAAAACGTGTTTAATAATGTTCTAATGTGGTGCCATTTGATCCTCTCAAAAAAAAATAATGTGGTGCCATTTGATGACTTCATTTATTACTTCTTTGACTTTCTCTCTCTTCAGACTGACACGATAAAAACAGGATATTTTTAGTGTGTACTTATTTTATTTTTTGGTTTTAGTTTTTCCTGATTACATATAGTGATAATGATTTTATATTTAATTTCCAGGTGCAAGTGTCCTCACGATTGCAGAGTAAACTTCTTAACGAGGAGCTAGAAGCTAGAACAATTGATATGAGAGATGGTAAATTTGGAAAATAAATATTAATTTTACATTGAATTTTTAAAATGACAAATACTATAAAACAATTTTTTTTTTTGCTAAAACTACAAATAATATGAATTGAAGAGATTAACGAGCTATATAAAAAATTAGAAAAAATTTTGTCCAAACCTGGCTTGGCCAAACTCATCCAACCACCAAGAAAGTGTATTGCACTTGCTTTGTGATTGGTCACTCTCCTGGGAGTTACATCCAATCTCAAAGCAAGTGTATTACACTTGCCATATTGTTGCTTTGGGTTCGGCCAAATTCGATCTGGGTAAAAATTTCCCCAAAAATTATTGGTTAAAAACTTAAATATAGGTCTGGATACAATCCTAATTCAAGTGCCGCAAAATTAAATCCGAATCGGCCTGGGTATGCAAGCTTGAATGGATACACAAGAACGGATATTTGTTCGGCCATCATTTAACATTTTTATTATGGGCGACGAAATGGATCACGATCTATGAATTTGCCCGGATCAACTAAGAATCTGCCCATTGAAATCTTACCTTTTGTTTGGTTAGGTTAAAATAATTCGAATGCGTTGGACTTCATAGCAGGGCCAAAGGCCCACCATTTTGGGCCTCTTAATAAAGAGAAAAACAGTGGACACGGCTTACTTATCATACGTACTATATAAAAAGTGGTGAGTTTAATTACTAAAAATTAAATAAAGGAAAGAAGATATATATATAACACTAATTCACATTACTTTTTTCAAATTCAAGAAGGGTCACTCTCTCTGTTTTCACTTCAAAATAAAAGTGACCTTGAAGGCTTGAATAATGAAAATATCACAGCACATGATAATTAATTAATATTACATGATGATTAACGAATAATTAAGTACATATATAATTATACAGTGGTTAATTTTAGCTTTGGATAACTCCGAGAATAGCTTGGGTCAAGATTTGCGCATCGATGTTAATATTATTAGGTTCAACCTCAACCATGGCTTCCAATCCGAAGAAGTGATTGCTGCAGGTGACACTAGCTTCTACAACATTCACATTCATTTCTTCAAAAGCTTCCAATATTGACGCCATCAATTCTTCCCTTTCCTTGCATCTGACTCTTATTACTAAATGTCCCGTCCCAATCTTCTCCACTTTTACTTCCTGTTATTTAAGAAAATTAATAACCACCCATGCCAAATACCAACATGTACATATTACCTATATATGTCGATCTGTATGGATTTAAGTTTTCGTTTTCTCGGTATATATTGATTACTTAATTAAGAAAATTTTGGAGATAGATAATCATCTAATAATAAACACATAGAAAAATAGTTTTGATACCAAACTTTAGTCCAATAATATATATATATATATATATATATATATATATATTTGGTATAGAACAAGCTTTTCGAAAAAACACATTTCATACCATGATTAACACCCTCTTGACACATTTAATTTTTCCATCAATTTTTGAACATAGTTCAACATGTGCCCGTCATAGTTATAACTTAACGGTTAAGTTATGAACAATTTTGAAAAAGACTTAATTAAGCCGTTAAGTTGACAATGGGAGGAAAAACCTGAATGGGTTTTAAAGACCCATTATAGTAACTTAACGGGCACATGCTGAATTCCGTCCAAAAATTGATCAGGAGAAATAAACGTGTCGGTAAAGTGTGAATCATAGTATGAAATGTGTTTTAAAAAAAAAAATTGCTTTCAAATATATTTTTTGGACTAAAGTTTGATATCGAAAGTATTTTTTTTTTTCCTCGATAATAAATAGCGAATCAATGAAATATATTGAAGTAAACATTACTCTATATATATTTTCTTCCCTATTCGTTCATCCAATAATAGAAACTAGCGTCCACATATTTTCAAGTGAAAACATGTGGAAATTTAAATTCATAATGTGTGTGTTCGTACATGGATGTGATTAATCAAGTAATGGTACTCTCTTTTGATTGCTTCAACTTGGAGCTTCAACTTGTAGATGTAGAGGAAAGCATCCCTGATAATGGAGCTCCTTTTCACCTTCACAAATCAAGAAAAGAAAAAATGGGACATGCATTATATACTAATAATTATTAGACTGATTTGTAAAAGAAGAAGTATTGAAATTAAAAAAAAAAAAAGTATATATATATATAATATTACTGCTTTGGATTTGGTTAGAGTTCTCAAAATGTGAAGCTTTCTGCGCAATGCTATCCTCCTTTGCATTTTTGCTGCCATCTTTGTGTGTGAGCTAGCTAGTGTTTGAATGTATTCTTAATAATATATTTTATTTAATGAATGGTAATGGTAATGGGCCGGCGCGTGCTTTTTATAGAGACTGAAAAAGTGGATGGATGGGCGTAGTCACGGAATGTTAAGATATGGGCTGACAGGATCTTGTCTTGTTCTGAAATTATTTATGGGTAAATAAATGGGTATTAAATTTGAAAAGCTACATCATTATATTATTAGACCCCAAATTACTCCAGTATATAACGCGCGATAGCGACTGATCAATCAGTTAATTTAATTTTTTTTTCTATCTTTTCGGGTAAATATAACTATCATCCAGGTTAATTACATTTACATTGTTTTTAATAGTAAATTTAAAGAATTACATACTACTACAGTACTTAAGAAGAATACAATTCAGTAAAAACATTTGAGTGTGAGGATCGAGTACTGGCCGGATTCCTCCAGCCTATATACTAGCTACCTAGCAGATCAACCTAGCTTATTGATGAAGGAAACAAATCAAACAATCAATTAATTGAACTTTTAACTATTTCTCAGATGTGCATAAACGTAACATACATTAATGGTGAAAACATCAAAAAATTGGACAACTCTTACCAAAATAAAGTTTCGTCAATACCTATTAATGCACAAGCTTTTTATTGGATTGTATTACCAAATCATAAAACAAGTATATATATAATTTAAAATTGAATTACGTTAATTCAGCAATTGTAGTCGTTTGAACATTTAATCTTGCTAGTTGGAATGACACTGTAGTGTCACACTGGTGACATGTTTACAAATATAGTCACGAGTTTTTCAATCCAAAATTTGTATTTAATAATATATAGAGTGATGGACATTTGTCACATTTTGGTGTCACGTATTTGTTAATGCATTATTGTTATACACACAAGTGACACCAAAAGGTAAAGATAAATGATCCAAAATTTAAACCCCTTTAATGATTGTTATAATTAATTAATGCTATTAAGATTTGTGTACATTAATAAGTGTGTAAGTCTAGAAGTATGAAAGCGTAAAATTAAATGACTAACTTTGATGGAAATATATTTCCTTATTTTTAAGAATAAAAGGTGATATAGGATGCCTCTTCTTAATCAAGTAATTGGCGCAAGATTAAGTGCCCAAGTTAATTACCAAAAAAAAAAAAGAGAGGGAGTCATCGTCACTAATAGGTAGTATGAGGATGACTGCCTGAGCTGAAAAGGAGCAACATATGTAGAGACCAAATGCAGGCACCAAAAGCGTCAATAATCTCTGTAGACCCTATATTATTATATATATAGCTAGCTATGGAAGTCTAGTAGTACGTACGTGTAGGACCTATAATATATATATATATATATATATATATATATATATATATATATATATATATATATATATATATATATGGAGCGTACAAATAGAAATACTAATAGTACTTGCAATGCATTTTGTATGGAATATGAAATTATAATTAATTAGCATATCCTATCCGATCCTTTTGTGTGTATAAAATTATATTTCCAATTCAAAATCACGAGCGCCCGGTTCTACTTTTCCGTCGTCCTTGGGTATGGTTTAGTCTCAGTCTGCTCTTGTAAAGCTCTTTTGCCAGTGTATTATTCACATGAATGAATGAATATATATATATATATATTTGACAAAAATCTGATTAAATGACCCCACCATATATAGGCCTTGTCTGAATGCATGCTTTATTTTAGTTACTCTTCGGATGTACACTAATTATTTATTTATTTTTTTTTTTTTTTGATAATTCAGGTGTACAAGCTTACACTAAACTAATTTTTTTTTTTATAATTCCGGATGTACACTAATAATTAACGACATTGCATTATTAACAAACGTATATAATAAGTATATTGTTTGTAAGTACTATTAATTAATACACTTTTATATGTGATTGTGTAAGTCTTAAAATAATTATACTTTTACAAGGATAGCAAAACTAGGATGTCACGCACTCACGCTTACTTTTGGTTACTCTAGGTCAAAGCAAATTAAAATAGAATAGAATTGGCGTTTGATTTCCTTGATGGATATATATTTCTACTAAAATCTATATCTTTATGAAATATTTCACGGATTGCAAGAGAGATATTTATTTTTCTCGACGGACGAAGACAAATTTCGTACTTTCTCAAACATCAATTATGGTTAAGGAACGACAAATCATTTTGCATGTTTGTTATGACAAGCAGCTTATACAAATTAAAGAATCAAAACTTGCTTTTAGGCCATCTCCAGCCGAAGGGGGGAGGCAAGCAACAGCACCCCCTTCGGCTGGAGAAGAGCTCCCCCCGGAGCTGGCAGGCAAGCATCCGGGGGGAGATGCTTGCCTGCTGGCAAGCAGGGAGGCAACCATTGCCTCCCATTGCCTCCCTGCCTGCCATCAGGCTCACGCGCATAACCCCATTTTTTTTATTTGTTTTTTGTTTTTTTTCCATTGCTGCCTTCTTTCGTTCAATTTGATGTAGTTTCTTTCTTTCTTTCAATTAGTGTATTATTATAATGTATTATTGCAATATTGCCTCTATTTTTTTATTTATTATCGTGCATAACCCCTTTTTTCTTAGTGTATTATTATTAGTGTATTCTTTCTTTCATAACCCCCTTTTCCTTTTTTTTTTTTTTTTTTTTTTTTTGTGTTGTTGTTGTTGTTGTTGTTGTTTTGCCTACAAGTTATAAGTTAATTGTAGGACAAATTTATAAGTTATAGGTCTTGCAAGAATGTAATTTAAATGTATAAAAAATATATAAGTTAATTTACTATAGGTCTCGTTTGACAAATTTAATTCACTATTATTAATTTCTTTTAAGTTGAATGTTTATTGTTGTTTGTTTTAGTGTGTAATAGTTGTTTTTCTTTTCAATCTAAGTGCATTAATAATAATTGTTGTTGTTTTTCGTGAATTATGTTTGCTCGTTTTTATTTTATGAATGATTTATTATTATTATTATTATTATTATTATTATTATTATTATTATTATTGTTGTTGTTGTTGTTGTTGTTGTTGTTGTTGTTGTTATTGTTGTTGTTGTTATAGTTAAGTGAGAGTGGGGAAAATTTGAGATTGAAATAAATATTTTGAATTGTTGGTTCGGCTGGAGATGACTAACTTGGCAAGGCATGCAGGCAGGAGGGGGTTGTTGCCTGCTTCGGCTGGAGATGGCCTTAGGGCATCTTCATTGCTCCGGGAGAGGGGGATCAGTTCAGGGGAATATGAGAGAAATGTGAATTTAGTGAGGTGGGGGGAGGGAGAGAGGGGACTTAGGTTCAATTTTTTATAATAATTACTTTTCTTCTCTAACCTATCATCAAGTGATCAAACTAAATTTAGGTTTCAATTTTGGGTATTGTTATTTTCTCTACAAAATAACGAATGTTTATTCAACTTTAATTTTATTTGGGTTTATTTGTTGTTTTTTTTTTTATTTATGTTAATTTTAAATTATAAAAAATATTTTTTTTCTAAATCTTAACATTAATTTAATTTTGTTAATTGTATAATTTGTACTTTTATAATTTGTAATATTGTAATTTTATGTATAATGTTTATTACTTCCTCCGTCTCATTTATTTTGCTCCCTCTGCTACAGTACTTGATCAAACTTTTCAATCTTTTAGGTGACTTATCATATTAAATTATTCACATTTGTGGTGTATTAAACCTCTTAAATATTAATATATATATATATATATATATATATATATATATATATATATATATATATATATATATATATATATATATATAGTGTTATAAGATATTATCCAACTTATTAGTAAAATATATTAATTAAATTATTTATTATAATTTTTACAAATTTGGTTAAGCTGACTGGTCAACTGTACCTGTGGAGCTAAAAAAATGGGACGAAGGGAGTATTATTTAGCTCTATTATAATTAATTTTATTAAGTGGGAGTGAAAATATATGAGAATTAGAATTTTGTGGGATAAATGATAATAAAGTTAACATAAATTTAATTTTATTACTTATAATATTATAACTTTTATGTAATAAACTTAACGTTAATTTAATTTATTGTTTGAAATTTAATCACATTGTAAAAATAATAATTTATGGAAATTAAATACATTGGAATAGTGGATTAAAAATAATTATATGTTACATAAATTAAATTATGATAACCCTATCAAATATAGATTGGAATTATTACTCATGACCATCATTTGGATCGCGTGTTAACATGTATGTTCGACTAAATAGGCTTGAAGTTGGCCGGTGATTGACTTCTAGTTATCGTATCTGGTGACGACGGAACATATATATATATATACTTCTAGGGATATGAGACTTGTTTTTGGATTCAAATCTATTAAATTAGTTATTATTAATGCCAATGTTAAATGTCAATGTTTAATTTACTATTGACTTAATTATTAATTTTTATTTTATTATTATTATTATTAAATGGGAGTGGTGAAGTATGAGAATTAAAATTAATTAGAATGAGAAGATTGAATCACGAAAGATGATTACTAAAAGAGTAGTCTGAAGGGGAAGGAGATGGAGTCACTGAAAATGGCCTTAAGTAAAGAGCCTCATTAAAATCTTACGAGTTCTTTACTTGATATTTAGAAATAAAAGCATCAATGGTGAATTTTGTTATCCAATGCGTAAAGCTATCAATGAATGGTCAATAATTAAAACTTTTGGACAGAGTGTATAATCAAATTAAATCCAACTTGAAATCTATTTGTACTTAATTTGGGACAAGACCTGTACCTTCAGTTTCTATCAATTCGTAGAAGGCATGCATAAAAATGCAGAGGCAGAATAACACAAACAAAAGGTAAAGAAAACATATTTCCTCAAATCACTCTTGTAAATTAAGCTTTTGTTGTTTAGTACTATGTGCTTCAACATTGGGCCTTTTTTGAGGATTTTAGGTCACTTTCTATGTCTACCCATTTTTCGATATTTCAATGTGGCAAACTAAAGCTCATCTCCCCATCCCTTTCTTCTTTTGTCTCTATCTTCTTGACATGTCTTTCTCCCCTTCCTCCATCTTCGCTTTTGTCTCCATTTTTTAACTTTTTATTCGTCCATAGAATCTAGCGACACTCACATGACTAACTAACTCTGTTTGAGCAAAATTTTAATAAGAGAGAAATTGAGAATTCGAATTGGAGTAAATGTTAATCAGTAATTAAAATTATGAATGAATTAACTTGTTTATTTTTATTCAATGAAAATAAGATATAGTTCGCCTCAAAATTCTCTATTTTATTTTACAACTTTTCAAGAAATTTTCCATAAGTTCAATATTTATATAACCTGAACTTCCATTGAAAATGAAATTTTGGTACATGGTTAAAATAGTTCATATTTTTCTGGTATTTATATATAATAATAATTAAGACCTAAGTATCAAATTAATATTCTTGGTACACTATTAATAAATTAATATTCAATCAACAGTAATTTGAACCTTAATCAACAAACCCTGAAACCCATAATATAATACTTCCTTCGTCCCATTTTTCTTGCTTCCATTTCTATTTTGGGACGTGCCAAACTATGACTTTCTTTCTCTCTCAAAGAATTTTAAAAATTTATTTTTTTAATAAAATAAATTGTCTAAAACTTCGTGTTCAAACTAAAGGGATAAAAAACTTTGGGACGGAGAGAATATTTCTTATGAATGAATCAAAGAGCACATCGGAATTCAGATCTGATTTGATCGGCTGACTGAATCCATATGTATCGGATCTCTTTAGAAAAAGAATTGGAATTTGGGCCACATACATAAGTCTGTCCGTCTCGGCAACTAAAGTTTTCCAATTAATTAAAATGAGTTGGGCTTAGTTGACAACAAGAAGCAGGCCTAGCCTTGTTACTATCCTGGTCCTGGAGATTAGTAAGTTTGGGCTACAGATTCAAACAAATAAGGAAAGATGCGGACATTCAGTGGAAGAAAATCACATTCAATGAATCTTCATGAAAATCCTCCTTGATAGCCATCAAACAGATTTATGCAGTAAGTTTTTCTTGCTAATTTCAATAATTTATTTTTCATAATTTTTTCCTGCTGAAAATGCTGTTAATTCAGTTTATCTGCCTAGTGTAATTAGCGTTGCTTATATTTGAAGAATCTGAGTGATTGCATGTTCCAGATTGAGGAATATGAAATGTTGGAGATTTTTAAGAAATTTAGTAGTGCGAACTCTATGTAATGTGTTTGTTAAATTGTTTGTTTAAGAGCTCTAATCTTCATGCTTAATCAACTCTGGATCTGAAGAACAAAAATTGAATACTTAAAAAGATTATTGATCTTAGTTTGAATTTAGGATATTTCATGAAAATCAAAGAGCTCTTATAAAATTGATTGGACATCTAAATAGCACAATCCAATGGCTCTTACCAATTTCCATATCTAAAAATGTATTCACACAAAAGCCTTCCTATATATCCATCATCTATAAACATAAGACTTACTGGAAGAATACTGTCTCAGCTTATAGGGATTGGCCATTGGGAAGAATTGAACCAGCAGAGATACAGAATGGCAGGGCAAATCTCCTTTGGCAGAACAGAGCTTGTACGTTATACGCGCAAAGACAGACAGACACACACACAGAGGTGTTTTTTCTGCCATAGGAGAACTGCACTGTAATTCTTCCCCACTTTTTTTCTTTCACCTCATCTCATTGCTTCTGTTGAGCTTAAACATACGCAACTATTCGGACATTACATGGATATTCTCTCTATACGTGGTTGGTATATGCTATAGCACAATTCCCCTAACCCCTTGTTGCACTCATGGTCCCCCTTGCCTTTCAGAAACCTCACCGTTGAATGCCTATGACCATTTTATCATTGATAAATGCTAATATGGTTTATGTGAGAAATCAAAAGTTGCTTTGATATTTTGATTATAACCTTTTTGCTTAAGAGATGGTTCTAAAGGAGTTAATAACACATTCATACAATGTAATGTGTAACTTGCTATGTTTCCATTACATGTGTTCTTTATTTTATTAGGAGAACATTATAAATAGGGAACTTAGAATTATCCCAACTCCTGTCTATATGCTTTGCTTTTTCTTACTTTTCTTAAAGCTTTTAAGTTGAAATTAAATTAACAGCAGTGAGGAAAGGAGTGGTTTTATCTTCTACATTTAGCTAGGTCCTTAGTTGTTGAACAAGATAAAAACAAATATCCTTGGACTAAATATACATACCAGCTTTACAACAATTTCTTGCATCATTTCCTAAGTGTTATTGGCAGCACTGATTATCATTCGGAGAACTAATTTCCTACAGAACTATTTTTAATTTCCTAAAGAACATATTGTTTTATTTTACGTTAATTTTTGTTTTTTGTTTTTTAATTTTTCTTATTGTTTACTCACTAATTATAAATTCAAGAACCAAACGTTTTCTTTGCTTTTGGTTGTATCTGGAAAGTATTTTTTATTGCTTGACAAAAGATATCAGCTCCATTAATTATATATAGTTGTTATTTTGATATTAGCCTATCCATCTGCTGGAGTACTGTTCCATCATTTGTTCTACTCTTATTGCTTTGTGTCAAATAATTATATTGTCTAGACTAAAAGATAGATTGGTTCTCTGTTTAGGATCTAAAGTAGTATTCAGTTTATTAGAGCCATGATGATTAAGATCAAGTTTCTATTAGGACATTTTTTGTTATATTTTCTCTAAAAAGCTATAGATATTAGTATTAGTATATTGTTTCTATCTGCAGTCCACAAGTATATTGTACTTCAAGTCGAATTTCAGAGAATGGAATCTGCGTGGCTTGTTGACAGGGCATTCCCGCGAATCTTATCATTATCTACAAACTCCAGATTTTGTGAGTTTTAAGACTTTTGTTACATTTAAGAGTATAAAATTATGGAACTTTTTGTTTCATTATTATTATTTTTTTAAAATACCCATGAGAGGTAAGTACTACTTTAATGGGAATAAGGGCCTTGGGCAACTTTTAACTGGTTTGGGTGATCCCTTGATCTGTTATTTACTGAATTAAAAAGGAGAAGAAGCTACTATGTGCAGATTTTATTATGTTATCTTGCTATTTTATGAAACACAAATATGATTTTTTTGAGAACTTTTTTCAATATATAATTACAAGGAATCCAGTGTTTACAGGTATTGTAATAAATAACCTTCTTTACAGGGTGACAATAAGAAAATAAAAGTGAAAGAAAATCATACGAAATCGTAAGATATTTGTCTGTCAATACAGAACTTATAGCATAATATGAAAAATTGAGAAGATTATACTTGTTACGTTGGAACTTGATTAATTATTGCAGCATTGTGGCAATGAATGGCAGGGCAATTCTCCTTTGGCAGAGAAAAAAGTATGCATTTAATTTGCATGTCATCCCTGCCAAAGGAGGATCGCACTGTTATTCGATTTCCCACACTATATATATATATATTCTTCCTCGAGTTCGATCGAGTTTTCAAATAACTCGAGAGTGTGCTTTATATATATATGAGCTTCATTTGGATATACTGGAGGTGGAAATGGCATATGCTTTGGACTATTCCTTTGAGATGTTTTTCTTTACTTTTAATTTTTGAGCCATTGCCCCAAAATCTTCTGACTTTCTTTCTGTACCTTTTTGTTATATGGATGGATATACTTTTTAAAACTACACCACTTGATGAAACATAATTGTGTGTTATTTGTCATTTTACTAAGGAATTTGATCCTTATTGATTATTTGTTTTGGTACGAGTACGAATTTAAGATTCTTCCAGCTTGTTTATGTTTTTATATCCAGAATGGTATATATATATTGACACCTGCGCGCAGGCACATGAACAAAGAATAATTTTAAATATTTGTTTCTAGAATTAGTGAGTCGTAAAAGGACCGAACTTTATAATTAGTGGCATGGATAGAATGATATATTTTATTTGCTTGGGTCCAGAAAATTGAAATAGGAATGGAGAGACTTAGCTTCATTGTGTGGCATATTAAAGAAGAATCTGATTAAGAAATATTTAGGATGCTTTTGACTTGTTCAAATCATATTAAAATAATCGCTAAGTAAGATTACATTATTGAATTATATAATCATCTGGTAATGACATGTTAAACGCCCCAATCAAACAGATCGTGAATTTGCTGAACACATGTATTAATCTTGTGATAATGACATGATTAGCTCTAATCAAGTTGAATGTGACATAATATTATATTACCTAGACTCCAAGTTAATCTGTTCCTGCACATATATAGTCTATTGCATGACGTTGCACTTATAAGGAAATTGATATATATATATATATGAATTTGTGTTCAAACGTACATATTTTTAGCTAGTCATAATTGTTGAAAATAGTGCTGTAATGAATTATAGATAATTTGAATGCGATCATGTAAATAAATAATTTCAAATTAGATTATATAAAGCGAGTTTCTTTCCCTTTCTTTTGATAAGTATATATACCTATATTAAGTGGAAATCCTTCATAGTTTATTTTTCACGTAGATTTATTAGTCAAAAGAAAAAAGAACACCTTATATGATCATGAACTTATGAATTGCATATAAATAACTTTTTTTTTTTTCCGATGAAAACAAACCGTTTATTCCTCTGGTTTACTTTTCACGTAGATTTATTCGTCAAAAGAAAAAAGAACACCTTATATGATCATGAACTTATGAATTACATATAAATAACTTTTCTTTTTTTTTTTTTATTTTTTTTCCGATGGAAAACAAACAGTTTATTCCTCTGGTTCATGCATATGAATATATGTTGATATCAGGATATGCCTGAGATATCCTTGTAACTATATAGCATGCAAAAATTAATACATAGTAAATAAGTATAGGATTATTGTATTTTTTGTGTCACATTTATAGCGCTTTTCTACCTCGTATCTTTTTAGCTTGACACATCTAGTACCATAACTTCATTGAATTTTTTTTTCTTTAAAAAAAAAAAAGCGTTTGAATGGTCAAAATTTCCAATTTTCATGTCACATGCCCGCACGTGGGGAAATTTCGGGACAATTTTGAAATTGGGCCTCAATTGACACCATAATTGTCACTGATGGTGAAGTTGTGACATCAAATGTACCAGTCCAAAAAAATACGGGATAGAAACGCTAATGAGCTATAATTGTGGCACAAAAAATACAATAATTCCTTGTGAATATTGTTTGCATATGCAACGATGCAAGCACTCGACTTTGGGAGTGTAAATGACTATAAAAATAACTATGGAGTTTTAAAGATAAAAATAACACAAGTGTCTTTTTTGAATTATGCAAAGCACATGGGATGTTCTTGAATATCACTCTATTTGATGCTATATATTTCGTACCAGTTTTACTTATAAACATAATGCCTTAATTATCACAGTCAATGCAATATATATAATAACTGGACCAAAATAAAATTGTGGTACACATTTTAGTCTTCTCAACATTTCTAAGTTTTCTAAATTTATCTTATTCACCAATTAATTTCATTAACTTTGTAACGTCGAACCAATAGAGGATTAAAAGTGCAGTATATACAATAATTTTAAAGAATAAACAACTCATTACTCAATGAAATCCACTAAAAATAATATGACCAAGCTAACTTGGACAACCACGTACACATGAATATCTTCAACACTTCAACAGTTCAACTCACTTACTAAAAATGCATGAAGCTACCAAATAACTAAATAAATAAAAAGGGATGAATTAGATGATACTCTTTTCCCATCAATGCATTTTACTTGTTATGATTATCTATTTTTCTTAGTATATCTAAAAAGTTAACCTTGTGCAGTTGAGTATGGACAGTAATGGTTGATACCTACTGATTAGTAAAGATTTAAATCTATTTTAAATTAAATTGACTACTTCTTGAATATATTATAATTAATTGGCGAAACAAAAAAGGTAACTTCACATTACACAAACCCGAATATCCAAAACAAACGGGAAATATAAAAAGCCCCAAAAGTAAATATCAAAGCATCATCAAAGAAATTACTTTTAAGGAGGTCTTCGGTTTTCTTAGACTTGACATATTCATTGAATATTGGGAATTCCTCATCGTTGATATATCCACTGAGCCTGAGGTAAGATTTGATGTAGGTGTAAGTGAACGCACCCAGAACCGCCGTCAGACCACACTTAACCCTAAGCGCAGCCGATCTTCCAGGTTTATCCAAAAGCAGAAAAGAGCCGAAGAAGCCTATGGTGGGGCTGACGCAATCATCCGCTTTGATGTTCAGAACCGTATCCTTGAAAGAAGGTTTCGGATGTAGTGAGGGGTATCGTGGCGTTCGCGACATTGTTTCGGTTCTCGGTTTGCTCTGCTAGCTGGAGAATAATAATTCTAAATAACAATGGTAATTCGTTTTAAGGGTAGGGCAAGAGCTGGGCCAAACATCACACACAAAAAAAAGAAGGGCCATAAAGGGCCTGCTCCTCAATTTTATAATTTTTTTGGGTTTTTGGGCTAAACTTCACATTACATGGACAAGTGAAGAATATCAACATTTCGGGCCTGTTTGTTTAAGACAAAGGTGACGGTTGTTTCTAGTAAAGTGGAAAACATTTTAAAAAACTGAGACACAAGTGCAATTCGTGAAATGCAGGACCAAAAGTGCTTGTCCAATGACTTAGGACTAAAATTGCAATTTTGTCATGTAATAATCTGTAATGAATTATAGATAATTTGAATGTGATCATGTAAATATATAATTCAAATTAGATTATATAAAGCGAGTTTCTTTCCCTTTCTTTTGATAGGTATATTATACATACCTATATTAAGTGGAAATCCTTCATAGTTTATTTTTCATGTAATTATTCGTCAAAAGAAAAAAGAACACCTTATATGATCATGAAATTATGACTTATATATAATTAACTTTTCTTTTTTTTCCGATGAAAACAAACAGTATATTCCTCTGGTTCATGCGTATGAATATATGTTGATATCAGGATATGCCTGAGATATCCTTGTAACTATATAGCATGCAAAAATTAATACACAGTAAATAAGTATGGGATTATTGTATTTTTTTTTTTCGTGCGTTTCTAACTCGTATCTTTTTAGGTTGACACATGCCTGCATGTGGGAAAATTTAGGGCCAATTTTGAAATTGGACTTCAATTGACACAGAAGTTGTCACCGATGTTGAAGTTATGATATCAAATGTTCCTGTCCAGAAAAATACGGGATAGAAACGCTAATGAACTATAATTGTGACACCAAAAATACATTATGTGAATATGTTTGCATATGAAATGATGGAATGTACCAAAAAAAAATATATGAAATGATGGAAGCACTCGACTTTGGGATTGTGAATGACAATATAAAAATAAATATGTAGTTTTTAAAGATAAAAATTACACAAGTGTCTTTTTTATTTGAATTATGCAAAGCACATAGGATGTTCTTGCATATCACTTTATTCGATGCTATATATTTCACTCTATTCGATCCTATATATTTCGTACCAGTTTTATATAAATTAAACATAATGCCTAAATTATCACAGTCAATGCAATATATATAAAGAATGGACCAAAAAAAATTGTGTTGCACATTTTAGTCTTCTCAACTTTTCCAAGTTTTTTAAATTTATCTAATTATATTCCCCAATTAATTTCATTAACTTTTGTAACGTCGAACCAATAGAGGGTTAAAAGTGCAATATATACAATAATTTTAAAGAATAAACAACTCATTACTCAATGAAATCCACTAAAAATAATATGACCAAGCTAACTTGGACAACCACGTACGCATGAATATCTTCAACACTTCAGCTCACTTATGAAAAATGCATGAAGCTACAAAATAACTAAATAAATAAAAAGGGATGAATAAGATGATACTCCTTTTCCCATCAATGCGCGCATTTGATTTGTTATGATTATCTATTTTTCTTAGTATATCTAAAAAGTTAACCTTGTACAGTTGTGTACGGACAATAATGGTTGATACCTACTGATTAGTAAAGATTTAAATCTATTTTAAATTAAATTAAATTGATAACTTCTTGAATATATTATAATTAGTTGGCGAAACAGAAAAGGTAACTTCACTTTTTATCAACATATATGCTCTTTTTTCTTTTTCTTTTTATAATTATCAACATGCTCTTTTGCTATGCGAAGAGTTGGACTAAAAAATTGAATTAACCAAACACGAGAAGAAGTAGGTGCAAAATATATTAGTTTCCTTCTATATATGCTTAAATTAAACTAGATGAAATTAAGTACGCATGTGCATGCATATATGGTTTCCTTTTTCCTTTTAAAGGGTTTACCTTTATGTGATTCGTTCTCGTGTTTTCGCATAAATAAACCACTCAACGAAACTTTTATTTTATTTTATTTTATTTTTTCACCAAATATTAGGAATATGCCGAGGAAATTGAAGGGCATATGCGAGGACAATTCTCATAAGGAATTCCTCTTCTTTGTTTTTCCATAAGTCATGGTGTCTAAGGGTCAAGTTATCATCTATATATCTCTTCTAGATCTTTATAAAGTTAAGTACGTATCCAGGGCGTATTGCTTGTTTGGATGTGTTTTGATCCAATTTTATTGGGGTTGGGTGAATATTTTGATTAAGTATTTTAAATACTACTCCTATATATCTAGAAAATGTGTGAAATAATTAAAGCATGATATATCTTGGTATCAAATTTAAAGAATGTAAAATGATGTAAATTGAATGGTGAGTTGAGTTTGCAAATATGGGTTGGGTTGTGGTTTGAACCAATTTTAAATTTGAAGTTTTGGAGAAAAACGGTAGGTCACAAGTGTCGAAGCATGTCTTTTCAAAAAAGAATAAGTGATAGTATAATATGTTATGATGATTGGTGCGATTTAAAATTAGTCATCTATATAAATCGCAAGCATTATATATAGACCTTGAAATAGAAAGTGTCGATTGTCGAACTTTCGATTATATGCGCCATGTATTTAATAATTCTTGGCAATTTTAGTCAAAAATCCCTAAGTTGAGGGGTCATGTGATGGCCCGTACGTGACATGATGCGTTAAATTACGAGTTTGGTAAAAACATAAAAAAAATTGCCAAAAACAATTATTTGTACGACGGAATTGAAAGCCCGGTTCTTTAAAAGAGTAAAATGTTAACAAACTACAATTACTGGACTTATTTTGCAATTTTTCAAAATTTAACTCGCATCCATTTTTCCCAATCCTGAATTCAACAAAAATACATGACACCTCTCGACTTTACAGTCTACACTTCAAAGTTTTCTGCTTTAGAAACGTAGGCTCTTTTCTTTTATTAATATTTGAAGTATTTTGCCCTCGTAGCTGCATAACTCATAAATACTTACAAAGTATATATTCATAAATTGCTGGAAACTCTTATTTTCTAAAACTATATCCAAAAACAGGGACAAAGTTTAAAAACCAACTAGTTTTGAAAAAATTAACATTGAGAATCAGGAAACTGATGCTTGGGAATGTGCTGTGAATATATTTATAAATCACTTATTTTCTTTGATTCTTCTTTTAGATGAATATATAGATTCATGAACTGGTGGAAAAAAAAAGATTGAGGCACAAGATGCTTAAATTTCCAGCACTTTTTAGTTTTTACATATACATATGCCTCCGGTTATGGCGTCCCTTTGAATATGAAAGGGTCAACCAATCCAATTGTTCAAACGCTAATTAATTATGTCTGGGTCTTTATTTTAAACAAAAAGAAATTACCATTGAAAATGGGCATAAAAATAAGGACAACTAAATTAAGTCGGTCATTTGAAGTAAAGAAAACATTTTTCTTAAGTTTATTATAATTTGTAGTAAAATCCGTAATTGCATGATAATACTTATAAATTGCTAGCCAATGTTATAAAAATCGGACCGATTCGATTGGTTCGACCACGAATCGGTGGCTATCTAATTCAGTTAACTTGAAAATCAATATGAACCGGGTTGAATCGGTCCAAAATCGGTGAATCGACGAACCTGTTTGGACTGGTTCAATCCGTTTCTGATTTTCCGTTTTTTTCTTTTTTTTTTTGGATTTATTAATTTTTTTTAAATATTAAAAATTAATTTAAATATTATAAATTAGATTATGAATCAACTCAAATTAATATTTTACACATTATCTATGAAAATTAAAACTAATTTTTGTTTTATGACATAATTTCCTATTAAAAGTTTTTCTATAAAATATTTCTTTACAGCTATATTATTTTTAGGATAAAGAGTGTCAAAGTTTGAAAGTGAAATCGATATATTATGTAAATTTGATTTTGAATATTAGACTTATATACATAATCATATTTTAAACTTTATTAATATTAGTTTGTTGTATTTTTAATTTACACTTCTATATTTTTAATAAAATAATATAATCAAACTATATTTATATGAGCTTACTAATTAGTATCATATTACCGTTATGATATAAGTTAGATAAATATTATATGATTTAATTTAAATATATTCTAAGTTTTTGAATATTTGTAATCAATTGTAGGATAATGTTTAAATTAATGCATATTGTATATACTTTAAACTTAAATATATTTGTTCTATCATTATAACATTATTCGGTCTAACCAGTGATTCGGCGGGTTCGACTAATAGAACCGGTAACCAGTCGACTTATCGGTTCATAGTCCGATCCGATTCTGAAAACATTGTTGCTAGTACTAGCTAATTGTTAAACCAAAAGAAAAGAATTTCTATAAACAAATAGTATAATTGAAAATTTTATATTTTTTAGAAGAAATATAAGACAGTAAAAGAAGGATTAACTAGGAAGCAAAACCTTTTTTTTTTCTTTTTTCATGGCATATAGAATTATTACAGAATATACTTTTTGTACTTACTTTTGGGGCACCTATATATATGATCTTAGAGCCTCAGTATTTTTCATGAAGACAACAAACAAGATATGTGTAAATGCATTACAGGGCAATTACTCCTCTGGCAGAAGCTAATTAAATTACTGCAATTGCAATAATATTAATATATTAATATTGCATTTTCAGCAGATCAATAAATAAGCTCACTGCCAAAGGAGATTTGCCCGGCAATGCACTTTACACAATCATTATATATAATCACCTATATCCGTCCCATATTTATTTTGCTCCCGTTTGGTTCTACAATAAGAGTTTTAGATCAAAGTTAAAAATTAAATCTTTAGTTGCTTTTATATTTTTTTAATTGTTAATTAATTTTGTCACATTATTATTTTGTATGATTTCTAATTATTTAGAAGATAAAGTGTCTAACTATAAACTCTGAGTCAATTTTCTTTCAGGTTTGGTCGAATTATCAAAAGTTGAAGTGATATTTTGGGTTTTTGACATTTTACACTCTGAAATTATAGGGTCTTAACACTTTATTCCTTGACTTAAAAGTCAAGGTATTTTTGTATTTTCAAATACTTCACTTTGTTTTCCTAATCTAATTAAATTGCAATTTATATTTATCTTTTTGTTTACCAACAAAAAGGTCAACCTTTTTTGGACTAAATTACCACTCCGGTATATATTGAAAATTAATAATGAATTTATTTTGGTCTTCGTATGAGTTTTAGATATAATTAAATTTGTCCGAATAAATTTTAAGCTTAATAATTAAATAAGTTTCGATACATGCAACAAACTTCAACTTTTATTAGTATAATATATGAAATAAATATAGGTCGAAATGGTCAATGTCAAGTTGATTGTCTATATATAAATGTTGTAAATAATTTTGGAAAAGTATAAGACTACTTGGTTGATTTAGTTTAGGAAAATTCAGCGTATAAGGGCAAGTTCAATGGTAGTATGTATATTTGAGGATGTAAAATGAATTATGCATTCTTAAATAGTTGTTTTCATACTCATTTAAATTGATTCATTCCAATGGTAAGTATGCAAATTGAGTTTCTATGTCACTTTATTAATATTTTTATTGTTTACTAAATATTTTTATCCAATCACATTCATTCCCTCTCAACAACTACCATATGCATATCATGTTTCTCTCTCTTCAAGAGTAAGTAAATATAGGATTTGAAAATGAAAAATGTAAAATGTAAAATGGATCCCCTTTTCCTTATCCCCATTGGAGTGAAAAATCCACCAAAAAATGTATGCAAAATGGTAGTTATACATTTGCATCCCCATTTGCATACTTGCATTGGACTTGCCCTAAGGTTGATTTTTTCCTTTTTCTCATATTTTAATGAATGTCAGAAGGAAATATGATTATTTTGTGTGTGATTCTTCTGATTAACTCTCATTTTTTAATGATTGTCAAAAGGATATTATGAATCATTATGTGAATAAAATTTGATGTACTAATGAACAAATACAATCACCGGTAAGAGGTGCATTTTGTGATCAATTTTATGTAAATCATTTGAATCAAACCTAGTCAAATAACCGATCAACTAAAAAAAACTCAATGGTATTAAATAGGAGGTAGTGTGAGTTGTGTCTAATTCACATCTTTTGGATTTGTAAATCAAATGCCTCGTGTGCTTCAAATGTCGGAAATAATTGACTTGAAATGCAACAACAGTACATTTTACTATGACAATTAATAGAAGAAATTAGAAACAAGTCTTCTGAAAAATCAAATGGAAACATCTGCTGAGACCATCAAAGAGAAGATTATCAGTTATACACTAGTATTTACATGGATATGGAATAACAGAAAATGGAATATTCTAAAGCACCCGCTTATTCAAATAGTTTGAACTAATTGTGTCATACATACTTGAGCGTTTTTCTCCAACTGAAGCAAAAGTACTAATTCCTCCGCAACTGTAGCTCTGCTACACTTAACATTCAACCATCTTCTGTCTCTGCAGTTATTACATTGGATTTTACCAAAAAGTTGTTTTACATTTGTAAATAAACATTTCGAAAATCTTATTAAAACCCACAAATATAAGGAAGCATACCTTGTATTGTTTCCATGTTGTCTTCCTTGTATACACCAAGAGGCGAGCCATGAACAGATAGAAGCATCTCCCCTTGCTTTGGAATCCTGAGAGTTTTGGGTGTCATTCCAACTAACAGCTTATTATTATTCACCTGCAATCAAGAAGCAATAAACTATGACAGGAGAGAGCAAGAGAGACCAGAATCTTATTTCATATGAAAATTTAGATTTCTAAATAGGTCACACACACTTGTGCTTCAGATCTCCACAAAGCTCACTAAAGTCTTCAGAGTGAAAAACAAATCTCGCCGGCATTGAACATTTCTACAATTCCATAAGTAGAAATCGAAGATAGAACGGATTGCAATGATACCATCTATATGCATTTTTTCACAAATTACTGTCTCAAGGATCAAAATAGTAATGCATAATTGAGATAACCACCCTACTGTTTACCACAGAAATTAAGACTTGAAACTAGCTTTAACTATATAAATGGTATGTAAGTTAAAGAACAACTTTATGAGGCATTTTCATAATTAGTACAATAACTTAACACAAGTATTTGTAAAGATACATACATCTGGAGTTTGCAGGCCATCCTTCATTTGAGAATCAGATGGCTCTTCCAGGACCTGTAAAGTTATAATTTAAGGTGAATAAGATTTAAGAAATAAGGAAAAAGGACAGTGATAAGAAAAACCTGTAAAGTGAACATAATTATATTCAACTTAACAAAGAACATAATTTGATAAGAAACCTTATTATATTCAACTTAACAAAGAACATAATTTGATAAGAAAAAAAAGTGAAAATGAAGGCACAAATTCGAAATGGAAGTTAGTTGAAGTAGGACATACAAGACTCCTGATCTGAAGTTTATCCGCACCAAAAAATCCCGTTTTCACTGCCACAAAATCAATAAATTGCATCAGATCAATGGATAATTGGGATCAGCATCTCATATGTACATCAACAAGCGATTTATGAATACCAGATTTATTTGAAAATTCAAAGCCACCCAAAGTTGCAATGCCAGCAGAGTAATCAGGATAGGCCATCGACAACCGATGTAGAAGAGAAGCATGCAATGTATTATCATCAACCTGATTCAGAGATATGTTCCCATCCTTGTCTTTCCATCCCACTTCATAGTGGCCATCCTTCTCTATTATGGACAGGTTTGGAAGGTTTTCCTTGAAAAACTGCAGTACCGGAACTTGCAACTGTTCTTCATTGAAATATGAACGAAGTAACCGTAACATAGTCTGCAATTGCTCAATCTCCATATCCCGAAGATCCCTGATTGCAGCACTTTGACGTTCAACTGAAGAAGAAAATGATTTAATTCTTACCATATAAGATAACTAAAAATGTTTCCAAATAAAGAATGCTTTGACTTCTGATGTATGTCCATAGGAGAAACATATCACAAGGTAAACCTTTATGTGGATGTACATGGCCAATCTGAATGTGCAAGAATTTAATATTACATAAGATATTTCTGGGAAATGAGCGACTTGAAAATTTTGCTAGTCATACATTATTTTGTAGCCATGACTCCACCCAAGAGTCGACATACTATAAGAGGGAATGACAGAATCACAAAATTTTCCTATTGATATTAGACCATTAGAAACTACTCTTCTAAAAACTGATTCCAACTCCTTCCAAATAACAATAACTAATGCCACAAGTTAATAATGATTTCAAGCTCAACAGGGCATGCATCTGTTTAGGAGTTCGCATTCTCATCACATTTGGTAGGATTATTTAATTGAAAAGACCCAACATTTTGACGAAAGTATACATGTGTTTAGCTAACTTCAAAAAGGTATAGTTTGGACATTAGCAAAATGAGCCAAGGCCAAAATTTTAAATCTGAAGAAAATAGTTCAGCAGTTAGCCTAAGAACTAAAGAATTTAGGAACCAGATATTAGATCGCAACAGACTTATTGTGGGTCTTGCTTATTCTACAAAAATGCTAAGTACCAATATCATACAGTTTCTTTCCTTTGACACAATTTAAGGTTTCTAAAGGTTAATTTGACACACTCAAATAAGTACAATTATATAGTGTGAAGGTGAAGTTTAATACCTTCATGGTCTTCAAATGCTTCTTTCTTGCTCACTGATTGTTTAGCAGTATTTTTTCTGACTCTTCGTTTTGCCATTGAAACTATTCACGCCCACTGAAAGTAGAATATAAAAATCAAAATAAAAGAAGTTAAGGAAAAATAATTAATTGATGTCATAGGAAATTACAAAAAAAGTACAAAGTTGAAGAATCTATTATACAAGAGCTGAAGAGTACATGAGAGTTTCATCATAAAATCTACAATTCAATTCAAAGGAGTGCATCAATCAATTAATTGGTCTATAAAAGCGGGCTTAACTTACACCATCATCATTCGAACAAACCCTAGACCACAGAGAGAAAATTATTCCGCTACGATCTTTTCAGCCAATAAAATTCCGCTGATTAGATTAGGTTTTCCATTTTCGGATGTGTGTGCTGAAGAGAAATTTTAAAACCCCAACTTGGAAAACAATAAAATAAGAGATTTCAAACATTTAATCCTCATCAAAAGTAAAAAGAAAACATACTGCGGTATTAAGCATCCTCAAGAGACGAGAGAGAAAGAAGAAGGAGAATCTGAAATTCAAGAGGATACTAGCTGTCTAGCTCTAATGTATTTTCTTTGTAGGCAGTTCAGTCACCATCCCTTTCTGACTGATTATTTGAAAATTGTCCTGATTTAAGGTAAATAAAAATAAAATTAAAAAATAAAATTAAAAAACTGCGTACCATCCCTTTCTCTAAAGTCTAAACATTAATTACAAGACCTTCCGTGAGCTTTGGTGAAACTTATTCCCCTCTATGAATACTAATTACTCGGATCTCGCTCGAGGTTTGGAAAACATTACAAAATCCTAACGGAAGTGGACGAATTTGGACGGCACGTGTGTTTTTACCCTTTTAACCTCGAGATTTTTAATTGAAAAAAAAATTAAAAAAAAAAAAAGAACGCTTATTTTTACCCTTTTACCCTCGAAATTTTTAATTGAAAAAAAAAACATAAAACATCTTCTTCTCCAACCCAACCCAACCCACCCTCCCCCCCGACCCACCTCACCAAATCCCTCCCCCACCTTCCCAGGCCGTCCCGCCGGCCTGGAAAAAAAGCTTGAGGCACTCCAAGCCGGCGACGGCCTGGAATATTCTCCCCAGGTCGTCGATGGCCTGGATCCGGTGATCCCAGGCCGTCGGGACGGCCTGGGATGGTGGTGGCGGCAGGGTTGGGGGTTGGGGGGTGGGGTCGGTGATTTTAGGATTTTTTTTAAAAAAAAAATTATATTTATATTTTTTTATTATAAAAATATAAATATTACTAAATATATATTTTTTCTTCAAAAATTGTTATGTTATATTTATGAATAATTAAAAAAAAATTCCCAACAGATAAGTTCTTTAATTATTTCATATCAATAAAACTTGAATTGATATATGTGTAATATGTGTAATATTTTTTCTAGAACATTATTGGCTAATGCAAAATTTTATAAACATGTGTAATATTTTTTTTAAAACATTATTGACCATTATAAAATTTTATATTTATAGACATAAAAATTAAACTTGAGTATTTCCAATATTTTTCTATCAAGTAAAATATAAGAACACTAAAAATAAAAATAAAAATAAATTTGAATGTTTATATTTATTTGAATTTATATACACAAATAAGAGGGACAATGTGGAAATCTATACATTATAAATAAATTTGAATGTTTATATTTTTGAATAAAAATAATTTTTTGTAAGAGTTAGTAGTGTATTTCTCTTTGCATATATTTTACAATAAGTAAGAAAATACTTTAGAAATATTTAAAATGTTATTTTAAATATAAATATACATTAATAAAGTCATTACATATTTTATATAAATTTAACAACATTTTAATCCACAAATGTGATTTGACATTGCTATTAGATCCATTCTCATGCAACAATGTAACCTTTGCTGAGAGGGGTAATATAGTCCATACATATTTGCTATAGTAAGTTGGGGGCAAACTTGGCAATCGATCAAAAATTTTATGATGACGTAAGCAAAAATTAACGGAACCCTAACGATTGTAATGTTTTTCAAACCTCGAGGGAGGTCCGAGTAATTAGTATTCTTAGAGGGGAATGAACGCGAGCTTCACCAAACCTCAGGGGAGGTCCTTGTAATTAACCCAAATCATTAATATTAATTGCACAAAAATCAATTTATGTGCAACTCAAATGTTATTTTTTCTTGAAAAGAACCTCAAATACAAATGGAAAATTACAAATTTAGATTAACAAAAATTCTAACACTTGCACTACATAATTAATTTATTATGTGCACCAATGACCTTGATTACGAAGAATTTACATGTCCATTAATTAAATACGTAAATAATTTTTTAGTGAAAATATGAATACATGGTTTTATTTCGAGAGTAGTTTATTTAATTACTATAAAATTAATTTACGACACACTTCTGATGAGATATTAACCGAAACCTTCAAAGCCTTGTGAAATAAGTAAATATAGTTGTGCGATTTTCTGTGGTTAGTCTTTACTGAAGGAAGGAAATATAGTTATAGTTGCTTCGCAAAAACATGAATCAATAACAAGGTAAAAAGGAAATACTTTTACTTGGCAATAAATATTCTTCTCACAACATGTAGAAGCCATTTGAGAGTCCCCAGTCTATTTTGGGAGTTGTTAGAAGGGGATAGTTAGTTGTGCTGTTTTTGCCTTTTGTACCAAAAACAAAAATAACAGTGGAGCAAACAGATCAAAATAGAAAAGAAAAAAAAAAAATATATATATATATATATATATATATATATATATATATATATATATATATATGAACCCTCCATCTTTTGGCTCCGGCTGCTCCTATGGGCCATCTTTATACATTCAATATTAGCCTGCTTGCACGCGCCCCTTTCCCTTTCAGTTATCAAACATATACAAAAAAGATCTTCACTTCTCCAATTTTGATGCTTTGAAACCAACTGACTGCCCCTTGAGTGCATACTTGTTCTTGAAGCTCAAATATGCTTGAGGTCTCAGTAAAAATAATCTAGAACACCCATTTGTGTTCTTCAACTCTCATCAACTAGAATTACTCGATCTATATCAAGTTGTGACCTCATAGGAAGCAAAAAACTGTAGACCCATTTGCCTCTTCACGTGATCTGGTATCAGTTTGTTGATTAAATTTGCAGAGGCACCAGAAAGCTCCTGTTTGAAGTTGAATAGAGGTGGTAATGGCCGACCATTTGGCAATCGAGCATTAGGTTCTCGTAGCTCATCAAAAAAGGGATGTGCAATTGCTTCTAGCTGCAATAACAAGCATCTTCCTCTTGTCAAAATATACAAATAAAGACAGGCAAATACTCCTGTATCTTGAACTACGTGAAGATTAATAACGAATTCAAGAATCAATTACTATATTAGTAATATATAAAGAAATACTCCTATCAATTAAAATCTGAAAAAAAGGAAAGGCGAAGGGGACTCACCGCAGTGCAACGTAGATTTGGAGAGTACTGCAGCAACCTAGATGCAAGATCTATTGCTTCTGGAGGCATTCGTTTTTGAAAAACCTGAAACATGATACAGACACATTCAATTAACAAAAAATCAATAACCCATGAAAAGAATACAAGAATCAAATCTATTTAGTATTATTCTGGGGCGTGAGATAAAAGAAAAAACAAATAGATCATAGAACATGTTTATTTTTCCATCATCTTTATTTCTCTAATCATTTAGTAATCATTTTCCCTCTAACCTGGGCTTGGAGGCCCTGCGTAGTCCACTAATATGCAGTTGCAAACTATCATTTGGGATCTGTCTAACTCTTTGATCAGCAAAGCCTTACAAATGACTTGGTAAGACCAAAAGGCCATCCATATGATTTATAGTAGCACATTCTCCCATTACAATCCTCTTCAACAGAGTTTACTAGACCAACCTTTTCCCTCATTCAGTCCAAAACCAAATATACTTCTTGCCACATGCCCATAGAGAGAATTCAAAAACTTGAATAAACCAAATCCTTGAGTCAATAAATTAATAACCTCTCAAGGCTTCAATCATACTCATATATTTCACCTCATTATTGAAGCTCTGTATCCAATTATTAGCAGAAGCCTGAAACTTCAAGTTTTGAGACACCCACACCACATTCCCTCAACGTTGCAATATGTTGTTGGCACCTTGCTATAACAGAGACTCAATAATTCTTTTCTTCATAGAAATTTGAATAGATATCCAAATTATGTGACTGTGTTATGCTTAATCTAAATTTTCCTGGAGCAAATTGGAGATAACTATTCTGAGAAGATAAAGACTGAAATAACATAAGTGATAGCAGCAAATCAGCAAGCAAGAAAAAAATGCAATCAAGACACATAGATCCTTCTCCACACAAACTTTAAAAGTGGAACATGTACCTTGTGCCAAGGGTGTGCCTTTACTTGTGGAAACCTAAAATCAGTGTAGTTTGGATTCATACAACGGATTTCCTCGCGTGTCGGAGTTCCAAGAACCTGGAAGACAAAATACATTAGACTTATATGAAATACATGATAATATACCACTTCAAGTTAATGATGAAATGGTACCTTGATAATTTCCACAAGTTGATCTACAGCATTTTCCCCAGGAAACAATGGCTACAAAGTTGTATCATATGCAGGAGTAATTAAAAAAACAAAATAGTAATAAAATCCACCAAGTACTTCTGTGATGGCAGATGCCTACTCACTTGGCCCAGAAGAAGCTCAGCAAGCACACATCCAGCTGACCAGATATCAATTGAGGTATTGTACTCTGTTGCGCCGAAAATGAGTTCCGGAGCCCGATAAAATCTTGAACATATGTATGATATGTTTGCTTCACCTTTCACCTATTTGAAATGCAACAGCTAATCATGTAAGTAGAAGCACACTAGCAAGTAGGATAGAGAGAATAAACGTACAATGCCACAAATATTAAGCTACAAATCTCCATCTATTATCATAACTAGCTCAAATATCCAGAAGTAGGTAGGGTATAGAACTCAATAGAGTATCACTTACCAATACTTTTGCACTTCCAAAATCACATATTTTAAGTTGATGAGTAAGAGGATCAACCTACAATGAACAAAAAACAAGAGTAAGTGATATCAAGAAAAGACTAATTGCCAACTCAAGTCAAGGTCTCTAAATGATTCTTTTGTAACATACCAAAACATTTTGAGGCTTCAAGTCTCTGTGGCACACTCCAGCAACAGTGTGCATGTAAGCCAACCCTCTGAAGATCTGCAAAATGTCCTTACTATGAAGTTGGGAGGGGATAAATGTCAAGTCAGGAATAGCTCACATGGAAATTCGCAAAACTTACTTGGTAGGTATAAAGTTTCACATAAAGGAGAGGCATTCTCTGATTCACATTACTATAATGCTTCAAAACACGAAACATGCTTTCTGGAACATACTCCATAACTAAATTGAGGAATAGTTCATTTTTGCTTGTAGTTGAAAAGAAACAATGCTTCAAGGAAACAACATTAGGATGACTCATTGTTCGCATTAGCTGCAATTCGCGGTTCTTGTATCTTCGGTCTTGCAAAACCTTCTTTATGGCCACAGTCTCCCCAGTTTCAATGCATTTTGCCTAAGTAAATGAGAAGTACCAAAAAGAGTTAGATAGAAAAATGTGACCATAAAAGCAGAAAGGGGACATAAATGCATATACCTGAAACACAACTCCAAATGAACCAGTCCCCACAACTCGCTCTGCCATATAACTAACAGTCTGAAGAATAATCAAGAAATTTAATGAGATTGGATTTGATCAGACTCAAGACAAAAACTTTTTTCAGTAATAAAAAACCATCTATACCAGCACTAACTCACAGCCTAAGGAATATCAAACAGTAGACAAATACTAAATAAAAATTTGAGATATGAGTATAATATATCAAGGGATGCAATAGAAGCCCAATAAGTCTGTTTTGATCCAGCTTGGCATGGTTATAAGAACAAGCATCAAAAGATGTTTTAAATTCCAACAAGTTGTATTAAATCCAAGCTTGCGTATCTTTGATTTAGTTGCATTGTACATTTAAAGTTTTTAACTTAATTAGCTGACTCCGAAATTAACATGCTAAAAATGTATATTTGGCTTTAGAAAACAACTAGAACCTGTTCAGGACCCGAGATACAGCCCAAATAGAAAACATGAATGCATGAAATTTTATATTTAATAGGGCTCATAAACAGTCAAAAGGAGTTCTAAATATAAATAATTTTACCTGCTTAGGTTCTCCATTCTTGCCCCCAATTGTTGTGGATATTATGTGACCAGTAACAGCATCATTCCCATCCACTACAGGAGCAGACATCTCCTACAAAAAGTGTAATCACAATCATGTCAAAAACTATACCATTGGATTTATGCAACTAAGAGTAAGTTATATAAATATATGATTTTACAGTTTCATGTATTATCATGATTGGTAACTCGCAAGTATTATACTTAGTATGATATTTCTTGGATATAGATCAAGTCAAGATTCCAGGTGAAAAAAAAAAAAAATACTAATATACAGCCTTTCCAAATTAGAAGAACATAGAGTGTAATTAAAAACCCTAAATATAATCCCCTTTGCCACCTCAACTACGCAATAAAAGCTTAGCCATTCAAGATCTAAAATTATGAAATCAAATTCCCAATCCGGATAAACTGGTTATGTACTTACACCTAATCTAAAATTCTAATAAAAAGGGATGCGGAATTTCTAATCTGTGACACATCAAAAGAAACAACGATCATCATACGATGGACGATTCTTCAGCACCGGAAGACACAAATTGAAAAACCCAGAGTCAATATTGCTGCTCGGGTAGAAATTCAGATCTACAATATCTTCTGTGAGGAAATTAAAAGAAATAATTAAAGCAATAACAAATTCACCTTATCACTGGCCATCATAAGAACAATGAATTGCAGAAATTCCGCCCTAGAATCAGATAACGAAGAAGAATTTCTTGAACGAATTCTCAAGTTGGAAATTTGCGTACAATTTTTCTGTCTACGGTTCAGAACTCATTATTGTCGGTAGGAGAAAAGGAAAGAGAGAGAAAAGAAGGGGTGCAGGACCCATTAACCAATCAGCACCCACCCCATGTGACTACAGCTATCCTCCTTTTCTTTCCCCCCTCATTATTTCTTCTCTTTCTTTATCTTTAGTGGAGAGAATTCCTAAAATGGCCCCTAAATTCTCGTTTAATAACCAATTTAACGCCGGGCCTGTAGTAAATGAATATGGACTGCTAAAGAAGACCTTTTTTTTTTTTTTTTTTTTTTTTTTTTTATCAATGAAAGAGAACTTCATTCGCTAGCTTAAATTAATATTACAACTGTCAAAAACCGTTTCTGCTTTTTCAGTCAAGGAAAATAAAAAAAAATGTAATCAAGATCAATGGGCTATATATGTTATTGGCAACAAAATCTGCATTCTTACACTTTCCAATAGTATTTCTTATGCACTAAAAATGATCTTTTAAGAAACTCTTGTCTGAGTTCACCACAAGGAATTATATTATTATGTTATTAAACTAGAGCTTGAAGCAGTTAAAACTGTAGATTCTAAAATTCCATTTTGAGCTCAACCATGATTTTAATTTTTCAATCACTGCATGGGCATTGCAGGAAAATATGCAGCTCTACTATTTAATTTCTTTTGGACGGTCAAATAAGAGGCAGTTTCCAAAGAGAAATGTTGATCTTGTAGAAATACTAGATGATGTCACTTTCCAAAGAAATTAACAATTTGAATCTATCATGTAAAATTTGCTTCCAAGTTTTATGTTCACAATTTGCTGGTAAGAATCTATGAGATTGGCCGTCGCATAGATAGGCCGAAGGAATATTCAGAACCTTAAGAATTATCTTCATGGATAACTTCGGGTGAGAAATTAATGAATTAAACTATTAGAAAATAAAAAAAAAAAATTGACAATGCTATCTACACATATCATTATTTCAGTTAAAACGAAACAACATTGTTTATAACTCATTAATGTTCATTTTTCTTTTTTTTTTTTCTTTTTTTTTTTTTGATAACCCAGTTGTACAAGCTTACACTCGACTAATCCTGGACCCTCAGAACCCTTGCCCTAGAATCCTGAAGGATGTAAATCGCAGGATGTGCCTCCACCAAGCCCCGGGTTCCCACCATACTGCTGTACACTCTGCGCACAAAGGAGTCTTCACCACAAATGACCCTTAGATAGACCATAGAAATGCTTCCATCCAAGTTCCAGATGGGATTCAAACCCCCACCCTTGCCGCTGGAGCAAGCCTTATGGATTATTGGTCGACCAGTTGGAGATATGCACATATATGTGATATGTGCCTAGGGCATGTTTTTAAGAAAGAGTAAATGTGTTTAATTTTGGCCATGTTTTGACGTGGTGTTTTCTCTAACTTAAAGTAATCAATTTTAATGTTTTATCTCTCCAAAAGTGCTTATGAAGGTGTTTGTAGAATTAACTTCTCTAAAACTAAGTTAAAAATTGACAGAAAAGCAAAAGCAGTTGGAAGACAGCTTTTAGCTTTTGGTGGTCTTTTTTTTTCTTCTTAATTTACAAACACTACTCACTTAATCTAGAAATTATTGAAAAATCGCTTAAAAGTAGTTGAGAATAAAAAATGGAAGGTGTTTGTATTTTAAGAGGAAAATTGTTTTATTGGGTAGTGCTTGCAAATTAAGAGGAAAAAAAGACCACCAATAGCTAAAAGCATTAAGAGAATCTAACGGAGAAGCTGAAATCGAAAACACACCATTAAGTACTTTTGAATGAAAAAAAGCATAAAAATAATTTTATAAGCTTTTGAAAACACCAAATAAATGATTCTTCAAACTCTCTAATACAAATTAAAGTTCAAGCATTTGAAAACACTATATGTGTGTGTTTGCAATAACTTATGTTATGAATAAGTTAAAGCACAAGCATCTCTGAAGGTGCTTATAGCGAATAAGTTTATTTTAATAGAAGCAGAAGTTAAAACAATTCTTGTAAACACTCTAAAAAAGCTTCTAAGCAAAAATAAGCTCGGAAGTTGTTTTTCAAAAGTTGTTGCAAACATTTGTTCATGTTGTCTCGCTTTTGAAAGAGTAGTTAGGAGAATAGTGAATGAGAAATTATTTGTTTGAATTTTGTGACAGTGATTTGAAAAATAAGAATGGTATGCATTTTTTCTATTCTAAATAATACCCAAAAATGAATTAATGGTATAAGGGTAAAACTTGACCCATGTGATACTGATAACAATAAGTGGTTGTGTGAGTTTTTTCATTCTAGTCGAGTTTGAGTTTCTATGAATAAAAATGAGAAGACAAAAACGTCAACGTAAATGAAAAGCTAAAGAGCTAAGCAATCTGGCTGGGTATGAAAATCTTCAACAATTAATGACCAAATCATACTAACTAAAAGTAATTGTTCAAATTCAACAAATTAGAAATAATAAAAGCAATCTTGGGCCTTCACATGTTAATTTGAGACCAGTTAGTTTCTGTATTCTTAAATTTACTAGGAAAGTATAAATAAAGAAAACCAAACGGCTTGGTAGTTGAGTTTGTAGAAGGGACCCGCGAAAAACAAGTCAAATTCAAATCTGTGCGTATACTATACTCCTTTCATTCTTTTTCTCTTCATATCAACACTCAAACCCCTTTGAGATTTCTTGAACAGTAAGCATTTAAACTGAAACAACTCCGTTTGGTAGAGAGTAGTTGTTCGAATGTGATACTTTGCCTGTATTTTACATGCAACAAACAAAGTTAATGATAAAATATATTCACTACAAATTTTATACTATTTGACTAATATGAATACGTGCATGTATCTTGTTGATGTAGGTGAGCATCATCTAACTCTTACCACCTTACTTAACTTGACTTGTAACCCATGTTGATGTTCTTGGTTTATCTAATTTATTAAAATCTACTATCCCACCCAATTTCTAGTTTCTCCCAAGCTTAACAGTCAACAATGAAATGAAATTACCAAGAGGTTATACTATTTGGGTTTCTAAGATTCATGAGAAGTTTAATGAAGACGCTGTTTCTTCAGACTAGTTTTTATATTTTTAGAGGTCATTTGCAGATGAAAAATTTAGAAGGAAAACAGCGGATTTGTTAAGAAATGGGAAAGCAAGGATCTCCAAAAAGCTCACGTCCTGGTTCTTTAAGTTTTGATGCTTCATCTAATTTAGAATATCAACTGAGATGGGAAAAGGCAGTATTGGGTAAAGGAATTAAGAACAATATTGTGAAATATGGTTCTTATAAAGGAGTTTGTAATGGTAAAAGGCATACATGGTGGCTCCATAGGCACATAAGGTCAATTATATTCACATTCTTGTTGATGGGATTCCTTTTTCTTCTGGATTCCTTAATGTTTTCCCTGTTTAATCCCTCCTTTCTCAAGACTAGTCCAGCTCCAGGAAAATCACATGAACAAGAGGTACAGTTTCGGAAATTGTTGATCTGAAATTCATTTTGTCAGCTGATATGAAAGAATGTCTCTATTTAGTACAATCATATGTACTTGGTTTGTCTGCAGGGGAGCAACACTGCATACAATGACGAAGGAAAAAGTCCAGTGATGTATTCTCGACTCTTACAAATGGCTTCTGTTTCGCTTGCAGAGGTTCGAGTCAAAACCTAAAAAGTTTGACAATGTGTTTTTAGCAGACACAAATGATTCATAACTCGTAAGTTTAATTATGTACCAATGAAACAGAGAGAACTTGAGCAAAAAGAGTCCAAGTACTGGAAGCAACCATTTCAACAAGCATCTATGTGGAAACCTTGTGCAGATATAAAGGTCCAAAGGTATTAATCATGGCACACTTAGAACTGTCATATTGAGAGAGTAGTTCATTCTTTGTGACTTGTTTAACTATAGATATATGTCAGGGCAGGGACAAGAACAGCCGTAACGGTTTTATTTTGGTCAGTTCTAATGGAGGTCTAAATCAACAGCGAGTTGCTGTAAGATTTTCTTGTACTTCTTAAATTATGTTCATCTATTCACTTAATAACATTCTGATTTCTGGTATTATGTGCAGGTTTGTAATGCTGTTGCTGTAGCATCTCTACTAAATGCAACATTAGTGATTCCTAAATTTCTTTATAGCAATGTATGGAAGGATCCAAGGTAACTAAATTTGTAATTTTTTCATCTAGTTATAATACAGCTTCATTATCATCACTAACTTCAGTTTGTGGTTGCAGCCAGTTTAGCGATATTTATCAGGAGGAGACTTTTATGAATATACTAAAGGATGATATAGATATTGTGAAGGAACTTCCTTCTCATCTAAAATCAAAGGACTTTGAAGCATTTGGTAGTTTGGTATGTTGTCTATTTGATCTTTTTAGATTTT
The DNA here is from genome assembly GCA_003313485.2 of Penstemon barbatus. Classification (NCBI taxonomy): domain Eukaryota; kingdom Viridiplantae; phylum Streptophyta; class Magnoliopsida; order Lamiales; family Plantaginaceae; genus Penstemon; species Penstemon barbatus. The sequence goes on from CM064877.1 coordinate 1,502,684, forward strand.
GATCTGATTTTGAGGAACATTGTCCTAGACCTCCTACAACGCTTTTCAGGTAACAGACGCAGACCTTTCAAAAGAGGCAACACCTGAAGAATACATAAAGAATATACTTCCTATTTTGCTAAAAAATGGAGTTGTTCATTTCCTCGGATTTGGCAATCGATTAGGGTTCGATCCCCTGCCTTCTGATCTTCAGGTAAAGGACACTCTTAAGAAGTTAAATGTATCGGAAAAGAATCATTCCCATAAGAAATTTACCTTCAGATTTGAGTTCTCTTGCTTAACTCAGATATAATTTATTTGCAGAAACTAAGGTGCAAATGCAACTTCCATGCTCTAAAGTATGTACTAAAAATTCAAAAAACTGCTTCCTTACTAGTGAAGAGGATAAGAAAAAATGAAGCTGCAAAGAGTATGTTAGACAAACAGCTTCTAGGAAACTTCATCTCAAATGTCCCTTCTAATGAGCACACTTCCAAGTACCTTGCTTTACACTTAAGGTTTGAAGTAGATATGGTGGCTTATTCAATGTGTGCTTTTGGAGGTGGTGAAAATGAAATTAGAGAACTTCAGGCTTACAGAGAAGAGCATTTTCCTTTGCTCCTCGAACGTTTAAAGAAAACAAAGTATGTTCTCCAAATACTCAAATTATGCATCAATTAACATGATATATTCTTCAACTGCCCAATGTTCATTCAATGGCTGCAGATATATTTCCCCAGTGGAATTAAGAACTATGGGAAGATGTCCATTAACACCTGAAGAAGCAGCATTGGTTCTAGCTGGTCTTGGATTTGATCAAGGAACTTATATATATCTTGCCGGGTCTCAGATCTATGGCGGAAAATCAAGAATGCATTCTCTAACCGGCCTATATCCCAATTTAGTTACAAAGGAGGATCTCCTCTCTCCAAGTGAACTTGCACCTTTTCGGAATTTTTCTTCTCAGGTAGTTAGGCCTGAATGTAGTAGAAACTGGTTTGGTAGCAAAGATTATGTGATATTAAATCTTTTATCAGCATTAACTCTTGTTTCGCAGCATTGATAATATAATGTCCATGCTCCAACACAAGTTTAGGTAGTAAATTTTGACTCATTTTACTAATTTGCCACTAATCCATACTTCAGACTTTGCTACCAAACAAGTCTAAAAATTTTATTCATAGTAATATGGTATATAAGAAGATTGCATTACCGCAATATATTTCTTGTAACTGATTTGAGCAAAGCAAATTTATGAATGCAGCTTGCAGCATTAGACTTTATCGCTTGTGCTTCTTCGGATGTTTTTGCCATGACGGATTCTGGAAGCCAGCTATCGTCCCTCGTGTCTGGTTTTCGAATATATTATGGTGGAGGAAATGCTCCTAACTTGAGGCCAAGCAAGAAGAGGCTGGCTGCAATCTTGCAAGAAAATAGCACTATCAGGTGGCATAGTTTTGAAAGCAGAATAAGGAAAATGATTGAGGAAGGTCAGAGAGTACATACCAGGAGTAAAGGCAGAAGCATTTACCGACAACCAAGATGCAAAGAGTGCATGTGCCAGCATGTATAGTTTATTCACTGCATAACCATACGATTGAGGAGGTTTTGCATGAGGGTTAGTAGGCGTTGGGAGCCGAGATATACCTGGTGATTTCTTTTCCACAATCACTCCGAAAACTACAGACAGCAGTATGTACAAGTGCTGAGAAAGGAAGCTTCCATCTTATTTTTCAAGCTTCATAAAATGTACTTTTAAAAGCTCACAGAAAATGAAATCAAAGTTGAAACTAGTATTCTCCAATTTCATAACCAGGAATGAGTATACAAATTAGTTCTGCACCAATTGTTACATTGGGTTTCTTTTTCTCTTTTTCTAACAAATAAATACAAACCACGGGCACGGATGACCCTTGTTGGCACACACACTCAGAGCTAAATATAGATGGAAGACAAAAGATATTAATAAGAACAGAGAGATGATGCATTAAATCCATATAAACTCAAAGCACAGTTCCTTGAAATTAACTTTCTTTTTAATCCACTAACAATCTAATCAAGGTTTTATTCAGTGAAAACTGAAGCATCTAAATTTCGTAAAATGGAAATCTGAATGCTACATTGTCTCAACGTAAGTCAAGTTATAGAGATGCTGATGAAAATAAGTTAGCTAAAATTGAAAGCTGCACATACCATCACTACATAACTCGATCAGTAGCCACTCTTTTCCATTCCTACAATATATGAATCAATAAATGAACACTAAACAACTGATTAAATAAATTTTAAGGTGTGCTGAAACAACATACACAACCTTACGGATAACTTTCTCCCCAAGTGAAACCCTAACCTAACCTAGGATTTCTATTCTTTTCTTTTATTCTGAATCGTAATTGACTATGGCAGAAATGAATAGTATGATTTGGCAGTGGGATTTTTCCAAACTGTGCAGTGGTAGCGAGTCCAGTACCACGGCCTCTCTTCATTCAATTTGAATCGGTCTGTAAACACTGGAAGAAAAGCTAATAACCAAAGTCGCTATTATTATTCCGCAAGGAGTAGCCCACTCTTGCAAATAGCGCTTTATATTATCGATGGTGATAAGAATCGAATTAATAATAAATGTAAATCTACATTTTTCTAAAAGGTAATTGTCAAATTATTAACATAAATCATTAAGGAAGCAAACAAATTCTAAGAATATAATTCTTAATTTTTAACATCACAGAAGAATTTGGAATACGAAAAGCAGCATACAATAAATGGAAGAGATGTATAATTCGATATGGCAATTAGTTTTATGTTTATTAAAAAAACTAGCTATTATATATAAAAAAATAATTCAGGTATCAACCTGATGCAGAATTATAGAGAAGTAATGTGTATATCTAATACAACACAACACTATTACACATACATATTTATATTAGATAAAAAAATAAAATAAAAATTGCCGCTATAGTGTTCGAATAATAGTTAAACGATTAGAAGGTCAAATTTTGTTTTGGATCGACTGATTAGCCATATTAAGTAATACAACCCATCTAGCCCAATCAACTATAATTAATGTAGTTTGCTAAAGATTTCCTTAGTAACTTTATCTTTATGATATACTACTAACAATTTAGGTTATCAATTTGTATGGGTGACCATGTCTTTGACTTTGGCCGTTTGGTAGGATATATTTGATTACGGTGGATTTGATAGGAACATTAATTTACGTTTGACAGATTTTATTAAGTCATATTACATTAAAGGAAAAATTTTAGGGTGCTGTAACGTTAGGTGTCGCTAGTTATAACTAATAGAAATAAGACATGACATTAATTAGTAATTTGTTAAACAAGTTGTCAACATGTCATAATAATATTATCATAATTAATAAGTGATACTATACCATAACAAATAATATTATACTATATATTTAGTAACATCAAATTGTAAATTATTTTCTAATAAATTATTATGAAAATAAATAAATGAATGTTACAATAATATTTTAAAATAAATAATATGTAATCTTTTTTTTTTTTATTAATTAATATTAACTTTGGAAAAATTGCATAAATCACCTAATATAGAATGAATACTACATGACGTGGGATCATATTAAATATATGGGGTTAATACTACGTAATGTGTGCTCGTACTATCACATGTGAATTATACGATAGAATGTGATACACATTTCGTTGTAATACCACATAATGTGGAATAAATACTACATAATGAGGAGTCATACTAATTAAATGGATTAATACTATGTAATGTGAACATGTACTGTCACATGTGAGTTATAACATATAATGTGATACAAATTGCATGGTACCACTTAATGTGGAATACATACTACATGATGTGTGGTCATACTGAATATATGAGGTTAATACTATGTAATGTGAATTCGTACTGTCATATATAATTTATACCATAGAATGTGACACATATTGCGTGGTAATACTACTTAATTTGGAATAAATACTATATGATGTGGGGGTCATACTAAATATATGGGGTTAATACTATGTAATGTGAGCATATACTGTCACATGTGAGCTATACCATACAATGTGATACATGCACATTGTGCGGTAATACCACCTAATGTGGTAAATTAGCGGCACCTAACGCAACGACACCCTAGAATCCCCCTATGTTTGGTGAAGTTGTGAGTTTAGTCATATATTAATATTATTTCACTAAATAATCTGACAATATCTGACTATAATAAAAATTAATTATAGAATATTTGAGTTTGTATAATAGCTTTTGTAAAAATAACATTTTATGAACTTTTAGTATGAGTTGATTGTTTTATTTATGGAGATCTTAAAAGTTATTATGACATTGATGATCAAGCATCATGAAAATCACGATTGAGTAAAAATAATTTTTATAATTTGAGTCAAACATTTTAAAAATCATAATATATATATATATATATATATATATATATATATATATATATATATATATATATATATATATATATATATATATATAAGTGCTTTCACAGCTTGGTCAGACACGCCCTAAAATGTTTTTTTTTTTCTCCACTAATTTATAATATCGCTATCTCCTTCTACTTTTACATATTATTCCACACGGAATGCTCAAATTCTCATATGTTGGACCATATATGTTCCAATTTGCACGTTAGTCCTTTTCAACTTGATAAACAAATCTTCCATAAGGCAAATTAAACCAGGCGTCCAGGCCCTGTTCTCTCAATGACATTTCTTTCAAGAGTTGCTTTTGCCATTAGTTTCTTCGAATTTCAGAACGTAGAAAAAGAAACAAAATAACTAAATATGGAGAAAGCAACTAAACTCTAAAATCAAGACACTGAAAAACAGGATTAGAAACTGACATTACTTTTATTTCACCCTTCAAGTCTAGCTGTAAATTCCTAAAGTGCAAAAAATTAAGGACAAAGGGAATACTATATTAGTAATGGTCCCGCATCATTTTAACCGCCAAACCCAATCAACCGCCGGTTCACCAGACTCAAATTTAATTTATATTCTCAACAAAAATAAATTATTTTAGGGTCTCAACCAAAATAAGTTAAATTAATGAATTGTGCACGAGTATGTAACATGGGGTTATTTGCACTTATACCCCTGAATTATTGCTATTGTGCAATTATTTCCAAAACTTTTTATTTTCTTACAATCACACCCCTTCCGTATAAACCATATATTACACTTATTTATCAATTTTACTCTTCACCCTTAACAACTATTTTTATAGATTTATTTTTTATAACTACTTAGATTTATATTACAATTTTATTAAATATTTTACTCTTCACCCTTAACAACTATTTTTATAGATTTCTTTTTTATAACTACTTAGATTTATATTACAATTTGAGAATATTAAATATAATTTTATTTATATTACAATTTTGCTTATAAAATCATACAAAACATAGTTTCTTCCATTATTCTATCCTCAAAACTCAGATATTTATGTTGTCAAAATTTATATGAAAATTATAATCAGGACATCAACATAAAAACGTTATATGTCATAGCGCCATGTCTAATATTTGGAAAAAATTAGGTATGGTGCTATATAATATTTCTATTTTGATGCCCTAGTTATAATTTTTATATAGACATTGTAACACCATTATATGAGTTTTTTTGTTAGAATTATGGAAGAAACTAATTAATTTATAGTTTGTGAATTTTTAAAGCAAAATTGCAACATAAATAAAATAATATTCAATGATCTTAAGTTCATATTACTATAATCAATTCAAATATTTCTAGAAAAAAATAACCAATTCAAAGAGTAAAATTGACATTTAATAATTGGAACGAATACTTTGTTAACAAAGGGTCACTACAAGAAAAATTAATTTTAGTGACAACATATTAAGTGATATTGTTGAATTTGTCTCTTTTTGCATATATTTAGTGAAAAAATTATTAATTTTGTCACAATAATAATAGTGGCAAAATATAATTTTAAGTTGTCAATAATGACTATTTTTATGGAACTTAAGTTGTCACTATTGATAATTAATGACACCCTTTCAGTGACAATAAATGTTATCACTATAATTTATTGACAACTTTTGAGTTGTCACTTTTGAGGTGTCACTAAATGTACAACTTTTTCACATTTATTGTCATTAGTGTGTATATACATAATTTTAGTGACAATATTTAAATTCTTGTCACTTTGTCATTTACTATTTTGTCATTAAAATTAAATTTTTTTTGTAGTGGGTGTGATTGTCAAAAATTGAGAAGTTTTGGGGGGTAATTAACAAATAACAAAAGTTCATAGGGTGTAAGTGTAAATAACCCTATATAACATGTGGGTCTGTGCCTACAAATTTGACTGCTACGTCATACCATGCATGGAAATGGAATGTTAAGAAAACGAACGATGGTGGTTTAAAATTAAAACTGTGTTGGCTCGGCTCCCTCCCATAAACTAAAGCCTAAAGGTCATATGATTAATGGTCCCGTCCCTTCTCTTAAAAAACAAACGACAGAAAATATTTTATATATAGATAGATATCATATATTATTCCAATCTATTTGCTAAAGAACATTGTCTTGTTCACTTTAATAAGTGGAATATCACTTTTATCCAACTTTGAAAAATAAGAAGGAATATTAAAAATTCAAAGGAATAAAAGCTACAAATAGAAACAAAGAAAAGGAAACAAAAAAGAGAAAGGAACTAGTAAACAAAGACCAAAGATAATAAAGGAGTGGGTGATATTTTAAACCAAACCGTAGAAACAAAAAGGAAATTCTACACCAAACTTGGGTAAGGTTTTTATAGGAATAATAATCTATCACAAAATATGTCACACTTTCTTAGTGTACACAATTTTTTTTCTTATTTTTTTATTCATTTCGAGACAAGTTGAACACATCAAGGAGATACACAATTTAATTTAATAGAACACAAAAACTAAAAATAATTATTTATATGTACTTTATGATTAAAACTCATCAAATTACGATGTAAAAATATTCTATTTGCCTTGTAATTGTTTTCAATGTGTAGTCGAGTCAGTCTGAACTAGATTGGTTTTGTTTTATGGGAATTTGCGAGTTAAAGAAACCAAAAGGTTAATATCTCAAAGAAAATGATCACTCACAAAAAAAAATAAGTATTTAATTTGCAACACATAATTACAATCAAATGGAAATTAAATTATAACTGGAGAAGTGATTTTGACTTCAACAATTTTTGCAATTAAAAGAATGCGACTATTGGAAAATTTGTTCGCACTTTTGATCCACGGATATTCAGAGAAAATTACGATGCATTGGTTTTGTGTGAAACGTGATTGCATGAATTTACTCTATATATTAATTTTAACACCCCGGCCGATCGAACAGAAAAGAAAAGGGAAACTCAGATAATCTCCAACGGAGATGGGTGTATATCTTTTAACAAACCCAACACTTGTTGCATAGTGGGCCTCTTCTCCGCCGTACACAAATATCCAACTCGGAGGCACTCCACCATCTCACTCACCGAGTCACCACCGCTTCTCAACCTGGAGTCAAGCGCCTGAACCCCTTCTCCATCCTTCACCAACCTCCTAACCCTATCCACCGAACCCGTTTGACCAGTCAACAATTCCACCAACAACACCCCAAACTCATAAACATCATCCTCAGTCGACCCGCCAACTCGGTCCCGACTCAGTGCGAAGTCAGCAATTCGGGGCTCAAAATCGTCCGCCAGTAAGATATTTGACAGGACTAAATGTCCATGCACCACAGGCTTCGACCGCGCGTGGTGGAGATAGGCAAGTCCACGCGCCACACCAACCGCAATGCGGTGGCGCGTGGTCCATTCCATTTTCTCCGGCGAGGCGATGTGGGGCTCGTTTTGAACTTCCCACGTGTCAGTGCTCCAGTCTTCCACGTTGGGTGCTCCGGTGGGTAGCTCGTGTAGCCACCGGTGGAGGTCGCCGTTGGCCATAAACTCGTATAGTACCAATTTTTCTTTACCTGTTCGAAAGGGAACAATCAAATCAAATGTAAAGTCCCTGTTGGGTTGATATTTATGAAACATACAATCAAATTACTACTATCATTAATTGAAATGGGTACACTTCTGTCAAAATTCATTCAAAAATTGCTTGTGGCAATATTAAATTCACACTGTCAGCCAATTGCAATAGTTGTTCGCGTGGGCCCGGGATTTACGTGTCACTTACCACAAGTGTTTGTGTGAGTTTATACAACTTCGTTCATATAGATTGTTCTGAGTAATCTGCATGCACAATGTATTCCTAAACTTGTTGGATTTTTCAAAGTAGTATATTTCTTGGCCAAAGCATTTACTACTTCATAATAAGATTAGATAAGATAAATTAATATATAAATACGAAAGAAAAATGAAGTTTAGCAGACAGCATTAATTGTTATGCCACTAAACTAAAATCCCTCTACTCTGTTAATTCAAACAGACATATATACCTGAATGTTTTAATTTCAGATCCCAATATATTACCCTCAATCTCAAACATTTTGACTTTTCGCAATGACACGAACCCCAATAAATCAGAAGAAATTTTTACAGCAGTTCAAAATTGAATCTTTCCAAGCTATTATTAGTAGTAATCATATCTTTACTGCAAGATAAGATAGTATTTGTATTCACATTAAATGTGGTAGCTGAAGACAGCTTAAGAAAAGTCAAGAACACAGTACATACCTGCAATGCAGTATCCAGAAATTGGCAGCAAATTTGGGTGTTTTAGTCTTTTCAAGTCTTCGAACATAGCTGTAGCATCATCATGACTTAGCCTTCTAGCATTTTCCAAGACCTTGATTGCCACGTGGAGGTCACCTGGAAGCACGGCTCTGTACACCGGCCCACACCTTCCTTCAGCGAGGAGAGATTCTTTACCGAAGTGTGAAGTGGCAGCAATTAGGTCCTTGAACGTGAGGTTCATCAATGGCTTCTCAAACATCACTACTGGAGCTGAAGTGGGTTCTTTTATGTCAGCTATCCAAGATGACCCGGATTCTGTTTCGAACGAAAACGGGCCGGATTTTTCTATTCGGAATGGGATTTGGACCGGTTTTGAGATTGCCCATTTGTTATTTCTTGCTGCTTTTCTCTTCTTGTATATGCAGTATGTGAAAGCAGTGAATGCCAAGAAAAGAAATGACGATGCTAAGGATGTTGCTAAAATTAAAATCTTTCTATTTATGGATTTGAGTTTCTTCTTCTTGATGGGCTTTTGATTTACATTTCCATTAAAGTATAGATTACCTCCTCTGTTTTTAGGCGGTGATTTTGGATGCGAAAATGGTGGATGAGGTGTGACGTGTAATTCAGGAGTCGTGATAGAATTGTTCTTAGTAATGAGATTTCCCGCATGAATAAAAGCTGATTTACCAAAAGTTTGAATCTTTGTTGAATCCAAAGTACCAGAGAAGTTATTGAATGACATGTTCAAGAACTTGAGGTTTGTTAATGTTGGGAAATCAGTGGGGAAGTTTCCATAAAATCGATTTCTTGAAATATCAAGATACTTAAGGGACTTTAAATTAGATATTAGTTTTAAATTCCCAGAAATATTGCAACCAGAAATGTCAAGATATTCAAGATTAGTTAAGTTGGTGAACCAAAAAGGCAACACGCCTTGAAACTCGTTATGTGAAAGATTCAAAAAGCTAAGATTAACAAAATTCGAAAAATAAGAAAAGTTTCTGAACCTATTGAACGAAAGATTGATTTTTTTCACCGGAGAAAACTTCAACATTCCCTTTTCCGGCAGCCCAATTCCTCCGCCGAGTCGGTTGTTAGAGAGATCGATTTCGTAAAGGTTTGGAAGAAACCATATCAATGGCGAAACAGAGCCTGTAAGAGAATTATTTGAGAGATCTATTACACGAAGCTGCGTCATGTTTTTAAGAAACTTCCATGAAATAGTGCCTCTTAGATTTCTAGAGGGTAGTTTAATTTCTGGGATTGGTGGATTTGTACAGTTGGATTTTAAGAACCAAGAAATGTTGAAGCCTGAAACAGAGCCGAACGCTTTGGTTAACAGATCTTTATCTGTGCTGTTGCATGTTGATGAAGCTTCTGATGTAAAGAAAAGTGAAATGAAAAGTATGAATTTGAAGAGGATTTTCATGGTTTTTCTCAGTTGAGATTTGAGAGATAGAGAGATAAAGGATGTAATTTAATGTATACGTACTGGTGCAATATGTAGGTATTGTTTTTTTATTAGGTCAGCATTGTTAAAAAAGAGAAACTACTCTCCCTCTTTTTGTATGGGTGAAAACTGAACCACCAGAGAACATTGTGTAGTGGATAGTGGGCTTGGGGCAGATAAATTGGACTGACCAGTTTGAAATGAGGGCATTTGTTTATTTGGAAATGTTTGACCTCAGCACTGAAAATAATTTGGGTTCAATTTAGTATTGACATAAAAGAAAAATTTAAGAATATATTTGAATAGAAAATGAAAGAAAATTCTTCACCAGATTAGGTTTAGAAAAAATTTCTTAGATGATGAGAAATATTATGTTGATATCATGCTTATCAAAAAAGTAAATAATGTGATGCATTTTCATACACAAGGTTTAGGAAATAAAATTGTCTTGAACCTGATCAATCACATTAGTTTTATGACTAGGAGCATTAGTTTTAGTTTGAACTTTGGTATCTATTTATGTGTTAAAAAAATGTCCTTGGTACTCCATGCATTTGATGTACAAAATCAATTTTCTTCATAAGAGCAACTCACAGTATGATGATAAAATATAGGAGAAATGATACAATTTCATTATTCAATCCATTTATCATATATTAAAAAATTAAGAAAAAAAGAAAGAAAAATATTACTTCATATACTCGTAGCGGCCGTGCATAAAATAATTTCTTTTCGAGGGACATTCTTATCTTGATTAGGCGCAGGAGAATCGGCTAAGCCTTGTAGCAAGAATGCATTAAATTTAATTATTGTAGTGAAGTCGAAGTCTCCGAATTTCACAATTGTTGACATAGTGTATATGTAATTTTTTTGCAGGTTATCGATAAGTAATGAGATTTAATAGTGAGGTTTTTCTAAAAATAAAATATCTCATTTTACTATAAAAAAAAATGATATTTTTTCACTACTCATATATATGTTACATACAATTACATTTACACATATAAATTCATTGGCATGACGTTCAACATATTTGACTGTATGTATGAAATAAATTGTGGATCAATAGAATCCACATTAATCTCTTTTTGTTATTTTTTGTGTTAGTAAGAAGTTGTCTACAAAATAAGTTTTTTTTTTTTCTTTTCAAAAATTTAAAATAAAAAAAATCTTAGAGTAAAGCCAACTGAGATAGGTGAATTAATTTTAACATGGAAATTATGTTTTGGAAATGACTGTTATATATATTTTACTGCTACGAATTGTTTCCTGTATTTTGTTTGATTATGCTTTTAATATCTCCTCAATGTCAATGGTGTGTCAGGTGCCTGCTGTGAAGAATATTTTGGTAATGACCTGATTAGTGCATTATTTTCTTCACTGAGTACTACTAACTAAAGACAATAACCAAGAATTAGGAATAATTAATTATTAATAAATTCCAAGTCATTCCGCACAAAAGATTAATAATATCAAGTCTAAATCACCACATGATTTCATGTGCCATCAAGTGATTAATTATTATTACGTAAAAGTTAAAGTGGATCTGGACGCTAGCAGGCGACTTACTCCAAAACTCGTATCTGGATTTGGTCATGATCTCTACCGCATAAGTACTACGTGATTATCGGCTTAATTATTCTTATTCTTTTTCTAAACAAATAAATAAATCGCATTTTTATCGTTTTTTTCTGGGTTAGATGGCTTATAGCTTCACCTAACCCGACATAATCCAAACTTAAAATTCCAACAGAATGGCAACTAGGATTTGGTAGTCCCACCCTCTCAAATACGGACATATATAACAGAGCCTTATTTTTTTATTTTCTTGCAACAGCAAAATGAAAACAATATGCTGCATTAAATAGCTAAAAACCATAGAAAAAGGAAATCCAAACTCATTTACTTGAAATATATTCTATATGCATAAAGTTCTTAATTTATTTGAGCAGAAAATAGGAGTATAAAAATGAATGCTTTTTTCCTTTTTCCTTGAGGGTGGTGATTAGAAAGCTGTACAAGAACCAAGTCTGCCTTTGAATGTTAAGTTGTCATAACTTATCTATGATATTTATTGGAGTATTTGAAATTGATCTGAGCAAATTTAAATTAATTTTTTACCAGTATTAAAACTTTCGAACTCCAGAAAAGGAGAAGGCACTGTTGAGATGCATGCACTTTCGCCTTATTTGGTTTTGTCTGAGTGAAAATATATATATTTTGATTGTGTACTTGGATGTATTTTTCTTGATACTTCTGCGAAACAAATTAAAGTTTTATTTGGATGTACTTTTCCTGAATATAAGTAGTGGTATTTAATTTCATGGAGTGTTTTAAATTGTGATTTTCAACTTAGAAATAATCGTTACATCAATATTCAATATCTCACACCAATATCAATATAATAAATCAGAAAATTTATTGAATTACAAGGAAAATCAATCACAAACATAAGTACTGAACTAGATATTAGTGGGAGTTGAAACCACACCTTTTAGTTGTGGAGTCTCGGTTTTATTAATTAATGAGCTACGACTTCATTGACTTTTAAATTGAAAGTTATGATTTGAATGTATTTTTTATGTTGGACTTTCGGGGAAATAAAGTTAGGCAGTTGATTCAAATTAAGTCTTTTTATACTTAATTAATTGATATTATATTATATGATGATTGATTTAATTTAAATATCATTAATTTAAGTTGAAATCGTGCTCTGTGCTTTTGAGTTTTGATTCGACAAAAACATTCTGATCATCCGAAAATTCAAAATATTACTGGATCATCATAGATCCAAACATGCCAATTGAGTTGGCACTTGGCAATCGATCTATGAGACATCATACGAAGTGGACTTCTAATTAATTATTCAATTGGAGCCCTTGGAGTTTGGAAAGCAAGGAAACAACATTAGTCGGCAACCCATTTGTTAAATCCATGCGACAAGAGGAGTTTACAAATTACACGCACACTTTTAAATTTGAGATGTCTGTGAGACTATTTTGGATGGACCTAACATGGTCTGGATCCTCCTCATTGGCCCAATACAGAGAGAACACCTAAAATAAATTGACTAACTTCGGCCCACTTATATTTGAAACCTTACCCATAAAAAAAAAAATGCAGAGTACAATAATTACGTTAAGTAACATCACACAATATAATATCAATGAAGCTAATTTGAAAGGTCATAATTTGACACGTAATATCTATATTTTGCCCCAAAATTTCAATTTCTAAAATACATAATCGAAACATACTATATATTTTCAATCCCAAAAGTTTATTTATTTCACATTAGTTTAACATCAAATCATGTTTGAATTGTTACGTATACACTTCAAGAATAATATTCAATTTTTTAACCAAGAATTTCTTCTTCCAAACTTAACCAAATCAAGTCAAAACACTCCCAAAGAGGGTCTAAGTATTTTTGACGAAAAAGTTAATGACATATTGACATCTAGAAAAATCAAAGATATAAGTGAATTCACGTGCAGTGCATGTCTAAATTCATTAAGGGAAACATTTCTCAATTTGGACTTGTTGTAGGATTTTTCTTCCAACGCTAGCTAGCTAATTCTGTTGGTGGGGACAGATGTCTTATACATCCAAGCACAACATTTATCACCTACTGAAATATTTCCTTATAAATTGGCATTTTAGGCCCTTGTCATATAGTATTGTTTAATCTCCTAGCTAGTTTCCATAACATAACAATTTTTTTTCTTTTTTTGTGTACATGAATTTTGTCAAAGTCAAAAGTATTTTAAGAATGCGCAGGTAACAATTAGGTGTACTCAAATACGTGTATGCAGCAGGTAGCTAGGTGACCTATCATTGAGTAAGAGAAGATGAGAATATATTATTTAATCATAATTCATAGTATTATATAATACTTCATCTAGCAAAACCGACTTTCCATTATTTTGTTATCAAGTTGAAGTATCTGTGAATCACCACCGTCAAATTGCTCTGACCGTTGACCTAGCGTATCATCTCGATCCAGCTATTATATGTTGTCTTCCTAAGTTCAGAATCTTATATACGTACGTACTAAAACTGAAAACAATCTATTAATTTCCAGATCTTAACCGCGTAACTAAAATAACATAATATTTGCTAAAAATATAATAAAGATCCTCTAGCATAGACACCCACATACAAATAAATCAAATTATTTCAAAGCCGTGGGTTGGATTCAATGTTGTGTTTTTTTCCATAGAAAAGGTATAGTTGTTGTGATATCAAATGCATTTTATATTTTATACATTTGTGCCATATTTGTATCACATCATGTTGATCGATCTAAGTACGTATACTAATATTAACTCTCGTGGTAAAGGATGTAACGTTCCGACTAAAAATTACTTAACTAATATTTACTTATAGACTTAGTAAATTTGCATAAGTTGGTTTTTATAAAACATAAGTTATTAATAGCTATTTTACATATATATAAGCTTCAAAATTCTAGTTTAACTTCGACTAGAATCCTCCTGGCTTCTATGCTACTTCAAAAATCTGAAAATAGGTAAACACATTATGTAAGTTGACTTGCAACTTAGTGAGGTGGGTGTTCGTGAATTCAAATAATACCAAAAAAAGAGCAACGAATGCCGAATAAAGTAAACAAAACAGGTATTAATGTACGGTATAAAAGAATACGTCTCGGTGTCTGTCAACTTCCAAAGCTAGCTTCCCCAAACACACCCTATAATTTCCTCCAATCACACCTTTTGATATTCCCCCATACACACCTTACGCATGACTAGTCAGTGCATCCAAAAACGACTTCGTATATCCGAGAGACCCTGTTCTCTCGAATATACGAGCCAAGCCAGGGGCTCATGATCGATTTAATGGCCTGTGCTATTCAACTTAATCACATAACCGCACAAGCCAAATGAGCCCAAAACAACAGCAGATAAATAATTAACATAATCAACTTTTTATCCGGATGAGATAAAGTACTACACCCGGATATCAATTCAACATAAGCAATCAACAAATAACACATCATCACATTCCAAATTAAATTTCAAAATCAGCCCCTTCTAAATCACATGTCAATTACCATGCATCAAACCACCAAAAAATTACATATAATAGCAATTTACTACCATTTTAGTTATGGACATTTTATACCAACCCTTTTTAAAAGTTTTGAAATTATCAATTACTTGATTAAAAGTTTATCAAAGTAGTAGTTTTATTTGTTGAATTCTTAAAGTTTAAGAGAATTATTACTACACTAAACGAATATAACTAAACTTTAACGCACTTAAATAACGATAAGTCGAGATTAATTCCTCGTTATTTAAACTCCCACGCTCACCTTTTTCACCGAAAAATTCGGATTATCAAAAGCTTGATTTACTCCAAACGATCATCTTCACTTTCTCTCCAAGCTTCCTATTTCTTCAACTTCTTTCTCACAATTTTCTTTCCTCTCCTTCTTCTTCCTTTCTTTTCAATTTCTTGAAACTCTCTCGTACTCACGTACACTACTATGGGCTGAAATATGTTGTGTTAAATTTAAGTTCAAGAATGAGAAAGATGAAGTATTTATAGGAGTTTTTAGCCAATCACAGTAGTCCAAGAATGCATACACGTGGGAGATTGCATGTTTCAACTAAATGTAATTAGAAAGAAAACTTATAAACAAGTCACATGAGTTGTCTTCATTAGAATTAACCACATTGCTAATATAGGGCGAAATTGCAAAAGAACCCCTGTAATTTTGAAGTTTTCATTTTTTTACCCCAAAATATAAAGAATTGTACAATAAGGTCCCAGCTAAAATTTTAACACTTAATTAAATTTTTTAAGGCTTTGGCTAAATTTTTATAAGGAAAAATATTGGGGTTTTACAAAGGAGTTCGACTCATGAACGTGCACAGTAGAAATATTTACACTGTTAAACGTATTGTAACCATATTGTGAATAATTATAACTTATATATAATACTATTATATACGTCAGCACGAAGTTGAGACATGATTGGCCTTCTCAACCACATAATTTTGTTGTTTCTCTTTATGGTTGACACTTGACCCTGCGCCATATCACCTACACGACAATATCTCAGCTAACCTCCAGTAGTAGCTGACACGTATACATGAAAAAATACTACACTATAATCTTCTCTTTAAATTTTTAATAGAGAACCACATACTTAATGTGAATTTGTCAAGTGAGATATATGATTGGCTACGAAAGTACAACCATCATGTTCGCGTCTGCATACAATCACTCCTCCTTAAGGGTAAATTAGGAATACATATAACATAAAGTCTTAAAATTTCTTTAATGTATTGATTATTATAGAAAATTTCTTTCGAACTTGTCATTTTCTTACAATTAACCTCTTGCAACTAAAAAGTTTTATTTTTTTCCCATGGAAGCTTATTTATAATGTATATAATATCTTATAAATTTTAATACTTAGATGCTATTATGTTATATTTTTTAATTATAAAAACAATAATTAAATATTTGTTATCAAAGTAAATAAAGTATTTACATATTTATTAATAATTTAAATTATATAAAAAATAAATTAAAAAGAATTTTAATAATATTATTTTATAAATATAAAAAATTATTTACATATTTAATTAAATGAATTACTTTTTCTATATTAGTAATAAATATGTTAAAAAAATGTATTTTTTATTTTTATTTTTTGCAATATTTATCGAAACTTATGGACATATAAAAAATTACCAATTATTTTGGTAGTAAATATGTAAGATATAACAACTAGCACTCAACTTTAAAATTTATAAGATATTTCAAACATTACAAATAACTTTCAATGATAAAACTTAAATTTTTAAGAGGCAATGAGTTAATTGTCAAAATGCTATAAATATGAGAATTTCTATTATAATTCTCAATATCTAGGAGGAATTTCCCGGGTTGGAGATGGCCTTAGAATCAAGACATTGTTGACCCCAATGTCAAGCTGTTAGGCGGCTGCAGATCTTATTAAATAAAATTTGCTTTGCTTTGCCAGGTAGAGTAGTTTATTCAAAGTAATATTCAAAAAAATCCCTTGTGCTTTATCTAATTATCTAATTACAAAAGTATATGTGTTACTTTTATTAATAAAAATATCTTGTATTATCAGACATATTTACCCCTCAAAGGTGCAATAAGTTATGAGTAGTTAATATTCTTCATGATTTGGTTCTCAAAAAAAAAAAAAAAAAAAATTCTTCATGATTTGAATGACAATAACAATAATGTCTCTAGATTTATTTTTTCTACAAATAAAATATTAAAAACCATTGGTTATTTGAAAAAAAAATAATAACCTCTTTTGACTTTAAAATCTGACAATAACATCATTCAAAACATAAATATATTCCGTTACAATCAACTTTAAATTTATATATGGTTAAAATGAACTAATCAAATGCTACTATCAAGTGTTTTTTTCCAATAAATTATTTAGTAGGAGAGGTTCATACAAATTAATACGAGTTATTTGCACTTACACCTTATGAACTATCGTTATTTGTCAGCTATCACTAAAACTTTTTATTTTTTGGCAATCATATCCGTTCTATTATTAACAAGTCTTTAATTTCACTTATTAAATGTAAATTTTACCCTACCCTAACAACTATTTGTATTGATTCTTTTTTCAAGAACTACTTGAATTGATTCTAGTAATATGAACTTGGTAACACTGAATATTATTTTATTTATATTGCAATTTTGCTTTAAAAAATTACATAAAATATAAGTTAGTTTATTCCATGATTTTAACCCAAAATCTCACACAATGGTGTTAAAAGTCTATGTATGAAAATTATGACCATGACATCAAAATAAAAAAAAAATAAAAAAATCTTATGCAATAGCACCATGCATAATGTTTTCAAGAATTTGATGCTATTGTACATGATATTTATTTGAAAATGTAATCAGGGCATCAAAATAGCATCTCATATGAAATATTAAACACGGTGCTATTACATATTATGATTTTATTTTGATGCTTTGGTCACAATTTCATATATAGACATTTCAACGCAGTTTGGGGGGGGGGGGGGGGGGGGGGGGGTTAATTCCATTTTACACGCTAAAAATGTATCAATATGACACTTTGCACCCTAAAAAAATAATCACATTTCACACCCTAAAAACATATATTGTCTTTCACTTTGCACTCTGGGTGATTTTCATGCAAAAAAACATGAGTATTTGTCACTTCCTTAAAAACTCAATGTATTAAATAAAGTGAGATTCATGTGCAAGTAAGAGTTAAAATGAATGTTATCCATTAAAATAACTCGAAAAAATAAATCATTTTGAAGGGCGGCCAAATGAATACATATTTAATACTCGACCTACTGTAAAATATAATTCTAAAAAATTTATATAACTTGAAATTAGAAAAGATAATTTCAATAAAAAAATAAAATGTATTCTGATTTTTACAGTAAAGTGGTAGAGTTAGAGTAAATATGGCACCAAAAAATCCATTGGAACAACCGTCCGAAATACTTATCACTCGAATAATTTCTCAAAATAAATTCTGACACGATATTTTCCGACAAAAAATTTCAATCCCAATTTTTGTCGCGACAAATTTGTCAATTTTAATGTTTTTCTCGGAGTTATTTTAATGGGTAATTTGTCATTTTTGCTTTCGCTTGCACATGGATCTCACATTAGTATATTTTGGAGGGAATATATGTTGGAGTGATAAAATAACCACTACTTTTTTTCCTAAAATCCATTTAGGGTGCAAGATGAGAGATAATATAAGTTTTGAGGGTGCAAAGTATGATTGATTTTTTTTTTCAGGGTGTAAAGTGGAATTAAGTCATTTTTGGGTTATAATAATAAAAGATATTAGCTTAAGTTTTGTGTTATTTTTTAGGCAAAATTATAATATAAATAAAATACTATTCAATATTATAAGTTCATATTACTAGAATCAATCATATTACTAGAGTGTACAATAATATGGTGGGATTCCGAGACTTGGTGGAGGCATATACCGCGATTTAAATCCTTCAGGGTTCTAGGGCAAGAGTTCTGAGGGTCCAGGATTAATTTAGTGTAAGCTTGGATACCTGGGTAATAAAAAAAAAAAAAAAGAATTAACTCAAATGGTTGTTAAGGGAAAGGTTAAAATGGATATTTAATAAGTAGAATGGATAGTTTGTTAATCGAAGGAGTGTGATTGTCAAAAAAGAATTTTTTTAAGGTAACTACCAAATAATGATACTGTGATAGTTCACCTGTTCAAGGGATTTAAGTGCAAATCAAACTAATACATATATTATCAATTACATAAAGTGCAGGGGTGTTTTTAATTTGACTCCTTTTATTAAATACGTAAACACCCACTGCACTAAACCAATACGAGTCATTTATATGGCCTCATGAAAAGTTCAATTTGTAAAATTAGCTATTTTATTTTTTTATTTATAAAATTATCCTTACTTAGATTGAGTTATTAATTAATTTAAATTAATATAAAAAATTACAAAAAAAGTCGATTGTCATCCAAATGACAAGTGATAAAAACGTGGGATGAATTGAAAGAGTTTTTGTAGTGAGAGAGATTTTAAAATTTGAATTGAAATTGAAAATAAATTTTTATGGGTGTTTTTGTAATATAAATAAGCGGTCAATTGATTAAGTTTTGTTTTCAACTAGATTTAATTATTATTAAAACCAAGAAAAAGAAAAAAGAAAAAAGGGAAGGGTAATTTTGCAAATAGCTAATTTGATAAGGCCATTGAGACAAATTTCCCAACCAATATAATAACAGAGAAATTATGTAATTCATTCGGTCTTTGTATAGACCTCACAAAACAAAACGAAACACACCCAGCCTCAACCAACGGCAAAGCAAAACAACCACCCTACCACCGCCGGAAACTAGGGTTTTAATATAAATTTTGATTATCTTTATTTCGCGAGGATCCATGGACGCCTATGGGCCGCCAACTAAATCTACGAAGCAGAAAGAAATCCAGGGCTTGTTGTTAGGCCGATACGAAATCGGTAAACTCCTAGGGCACGGAACTTTCGCGAAGGTATACCATGCTCGAAACGTGAAAACGGGAGAAGGTGTTGCGATTAAGGTGATCGATAAAGAGAAGATCTTGAAAGTAGGGTTGATTTCCCACATCAAACGTGAGATCTCGATTTTGAGGAGAGTTCGGCACCCAAACATTGTGCAATTGTTCGAGGTTATGGCCACCAAAACGAAGATCTTCTTCGTAATGGAATTCGTAAAAGGTGGGGAGCTGTTCAACAAAGTTGCTAAAGGAAGGCTTAAGGAAGAAGTTGCTAGAAAGTATTTCCAGCAATTGATCTCTGCGGTGTCGTTTTGCCACGCCAGAGGTGTTTATCATCGTGATTTGAAGCCGGAAAATATATTGTTAGATGAAGATGGTAACCTTAAGGTTTCGGATTTCGGATTGAGTGCTATTTCAGATCAGATAAAGCAGGACGGCCTTTTCCACACGTTTTGCGGAACACCTGCTTACGTGGCGCCGGAGGTGTTGGCGAGGAAGGGCTATGACGCAGCAAAGGTGGATATATGGAGCTGTGGGGTAATACTATTTGTTTTAATGGCTGGATATTTGCCTTTTCATGATCAAAATGTCATGTCTATGTATAAGAAGATTTATAAAGGCGAATTTAGGTGTCCTAGGTGGTTTTCCCCTGATTTAATTCGATTGTTGACTCGTGTACTGGACACGAATCCTGAAACTCGAATCACCATTTCCGAGATCATGAATAATAAATGGTTTAAAAAAGGGTTTAAGCATGTGAAATTCTATATTGAGGATGATAAGTTATGTAGTGTTAATGATGATCAGAATGACGAGACTGATTGTTTATCGGATCAGTCGTTATCTGAATCCGATTCTGAGATGGAAACCAGAAGAAAGATCACCACTCTTCCTAGACCAGCTAGCTTGAATGCATTTGATATCATTTCATTTTCGCGCGGTTTTGATTTGTCGGGGTTGTTTGAGGAGGGAGCAGATAAGGGTGCAAGATTTGTTTCAGGGGCACCCGTTTCTAACATCATATCAAAATTGGAGGAGATTGCTAAGGTTGTGAGTTTTACGGTAAGGAAAAAAGATTGCCGAGTGAGTTTGGAGGGATCTAGAGATGGTGTTAAGGGACCCTTGTCAATTGCAGCTGAAATATTTGAATTAACTCCGGCATTGAGAGTGGTTGAAGTGAAGAAGAAAGGAGGTGATAAAGAAGAATACGATGAGTTTTGTAACCGTGAATTGAAGCCTGGGCTACAAAGCCTTATGATGGGAAATGATGTTCATTCTTCTTACTTGCCTTCGGACACGGAATAGGGAAAGAGACAGAAGGGGAATTAACGAGTATGTGCTCTTTTTGATCCCTTCTTTCTTTAACAATTTGTTGCTTTTAGTGTGCTAATTAAATGAACTTTCCTATGTTATATTATCTTTCATTGTTGATTTCTCTTTTTGGTAAAGTAGATCATGTAAAATCCTCCAGAGAATGAATAACAAGTAGATAATTTACCATTTCTGGTGGTTTATTACTTCATGCTCTGAGTTGAATTTGACAAACTTTGCCATTCCTTTTGAGGATATTGCCTTCTTTTCATTTATGGAAAGAATCTAATACTTGTATCTACAGAATCGCATTAAGGATGTCGATTTTCAGTGTCTAAATTTTGTCGATACATTACAAATTATGTTGCTCCATTTATATGTGACAATTGTTCATTCAAGTTGGCTCTTAAACAATTTCTACAACAGTTCTGGACTCCTACAATTTTCACCCAATATGCATATTCAACTTTCTTTAGCTCATCTGGTTTTTTGTTATACCTTTGTACCTAAATTGGCATTTGCAACAGTTAGAGGTCCCATCATGTATGTTGGAATCACGCAAGTACATCATAGACCATTGCTTTTAGGATTTTTCTCCTTTCACAGTGGATCAAAGGTTGTTTTTTGTTCCTTTGAAAATTAGGCACGTGAAATAACTTCTTTTGTTTCTTAACTTTTTGAGCATTTTCTTCGAGACAAAATATCGGTTGACTGTGTCTCTACGAATATTCCTCATTTACCGTGTCGACTACTTCGAGAAAAAACATTCATAACTATATATTAATTAAATTAATGTGATTTATCAATATATCATTTTTTTTCTCCCAACGCCCACCGTCTTTATTTTGTTTTACCGCCTTTCTCATCTTCTCTATTTTCAATTTGGTATTGTCCTTTTCCAAGTTTTGTCTTGATAAATGAATGGTTGGCATACACTAGGAAATTGTAGCCTTGTTTACTAGATATGAAAACAATACACTTGCAACTTGCAAGTTGTATTATACTCGAGAAGATGACTTCTCTGGACCAAAGTTCTTTTGCAGACCCGGTTTGATCAGCTCAGTTCTGTCAAACTCACTTGATCATGTCACAAATCTAAATAAACATATCATCTTCTATGTGCTCAATCTAGCAGAAATATAACGTTACCACATTGTAGTTAAGGTGCTTAGGTTAAATGTTGATTGGCTACATGCATGCTGCTGGCATAATTCATGTTTAAAATTTGAACTTCAATGCTTAACGACATTTTTGGAAGTAAGGTTATGCTATAGAAAGATTTTTTGAATTTTTTTTGATGGAAAATATGCAAGTAGGGATATGCAGGCTCGAAACGGAAATTGAGAGGAAATGCTCCAGAAGAAGGACCCAGTTGGACAAGAGAGCTGTTATGTGGTGGTTAAAGAGAGTATTTATTGAATCTGTCCCAAAATTTGGTAGTATGTCACTGCTCAATCAGAAATCAATTGGCAAATATTTGATGTGGATGTTAATAGAAAGCGATCCGAAGAAGGATGTACGTCGTTCATTGCTCTTTTAACTACCATATCCCCCAATAGTTATTATACAACTTGTCAATGACGATTAACCATGATACAGTTTGTTTTTAATGTACCTTTGTAATACTATCAATCTTTCTCTTTTTCAACAAAAGAAAAATCAATCTTTTTTTCTTTCTTTCTTTCTTCATTACACAGTACACACACATGTATATATATATATATATATATATATATATATATATATATATATATATATATATATATATATATATATATATACACACTTTTCTCAAGGACAGGTATTTTATACTATATATTCAGGTACGCAGAATTTCGCAATTCATGTGACTAGTGGGGTTAATATCATTTTGGAGTATCTTGTAAAGTACTAATTTTTATTATATTAACAAGTTAGTGCGGGATAAGTAATCATTATCTTGCCGCGTAAAGAGTTAGTGAAGTCAATGATTAGTCTGAAAGGCAAAGAAAATATCTTAGGATTAATAATTAAATGGTAATCATAGGTTTTTTTAGTTGGTGGTGCAATAATATTCAATTTCCATTTCAATACTACAAAACAATTTCATTTCAATACTACATAAGTACAAATAATACAGCGAAGTGCTTTGCTTTTTCAGCATCATATCAAAATGGCCATGTTGGCAATGCCCAATGGGCTGTTTCCTCTTTTAAGGTTCAGTTTTCAGTGTATTGGAACAATTCCAGGCCCAGGTCTAGATGCATCTGTCAACAAATATCAGTGTTCTTGTTTTGGAATCCAGATCCATACTGGAAGAAATCCTTGTCCGTTTGATTGCTTAAGAATGATCGGAAGTGGCATCACTAGGATATACTAAGCCCATCTGGACTATTGTAACCCTGCTAAATCCGGAAAGAGCAAAAGACAAAAGGATTTATGTGCTTTGTTTAACTCCTAAAAAAATTTTTATGTTTGGTTTTAATTATCGCACTCAATTCAAGGAGAATTTTATTTTTGACTTTTGACGAAATGATAAATCACCCCTATGTGTTTGTTTTTTTAAAATTATTTACTCTTTTTGAAAATCTATGTATATACTTCTTGGGTCGAGTGTGGTATTTAAAATCAAATACAAAGGGTCTTTTGGGATTTAAAATAACACAAGCGGGGTTTTTTTGAAGTTAGACAAAGCATAGGGGGTATTTTTATCTTTCGATATCAGGGGTAAAATTGTCATTTCAAAAGCAAAATATGAACATACACTTGCAATTTTTCGCATTTGAATCACACTATTTCTCGGGGGTGTATTTGACACTTACTTGAGATCACATGGGGGGTTTTGGGAGTTAAAAAAGTACAGAAGGTTTTTTGAGAGTTGGACAAATCATAGGGGGTGTTTTTGTGAATCGCTCAATCCTTTTTTTTTTTTTTTTTTTGAGGTAACCTTTCGCTCAATCCTGAAAACCACAAATGTAACTCTTTAGGATTTGCGTGCCATTTACCTCAGAGAAAATTCGACCAACCAAGCAAAGTTCGAATGTTTCATACAATGCAATTATTCTATTAGTTCCAAAACGAGTCTAACAATCTTCCTTGAGTACAACAACATGTTTAATCAATGCCTATCTCCTGTTTGTCGAATTGCCTAACACATTAATATATATGGATTGTTTTTGAACACTGTCCATATTGGGACTCTAATCATATGATTTCGAAGATGTTAACAACAGAGCCTCTAATTTTGGGGACATTCTAGTCTTAGAAAAATTGTTTAGAATGTATCACATTAATTATTGTAAGACATGATGATCTGGTATAGTAAAATTTCTTTTTCTAAGTTGATAGTGATTAGTGATACAAATGCTTTGACATATTGTATTAGCCTTTATGTTTGTGCAAAGAGCTTTACTACTACTAGTATTCTGCAATTCTGCTGCTGCGGAGATGACGATAAGAACGCACCGAAAGAAAAAAGCAATTCATTAATGACAGCTTTTCCTCACAAGAATCCAAAACAGGGGAATTCTATTTTTTTTTTATTATTAAGTATAAAGGTGAATATTTCATTCACATCAAAATTCGATTATTGTCAAAATACAATTATAAATCAGCTAGCAAGACTAATTTTCAACTAGAAAAAAAAAAAAAAAAAAAAAAAAAAAAAGTACTCACATTCACATTGGCATTCGAATTTGAGGTCATGATTTTATCTTGAAGTATTCTATTCTCATCAACTAGAAAATGTGTCTCGTAGTCGTAGTGAAGTGATAAAAGAATTTAACGTTTTGTACTAAACCTCCAACACCAAAAAGTAACAGAGTTGTGATACAAGAATTTAACGTTTTGTGCTCATCTAAAAACGCTCACCACATTGTTCATCTCTCTTTTGTCCTATTATTATAATTAAATCATAAAAATCTCATATTCTTTTCCCATGCACCAAGAAATATTAATTACTTGTATACACAAAAACTGTGTCTCTCTTCATCGCTATCCCCATATGTGAAATAAATTACTATTCTATCAGAAGAATTCTTACCTATATATATAGATTAACTTACTCGTTAAGTTTCCCCCAAAATAAAATTAAAGTGTAACTCGTCATTCTTGTTTGGATATATAGATCATAGACAGACAAAATTGCAAAAAATCTATGGCAAGTAGCAGTGACCAAGTTAGAGAACACAGCTGCTTCCAAGAATGGATTGCCCAACAAGAATGTGATCTCTCCGAACTTCTCCACTACATGGAGGCACTGGCGAACTCCAACGAAACCTCCGCTGAACGGGAAGTCTGTCTTCGCCAACTCGTTGACAAGAACATCCGCCACTTTCAGGTGACTGATAAATATTTTTTAGTTTAATTTTATTGAACATTTTTTATGAATGAAACAAGTACAATCTAGATTTCACCCCTATTTATACTAGTTTTGGCATATCAAGTACGTATGTACATGTATCTAATTAAATGAGGTTCATGAATACTAGTGTATCTACATAGTAGCTATCATACAATATAACATGAAGTTCATGTATGCATTAAAATCTTGTTTTCTTGACATGTCTAGGTCACTGATCAAATAATAGAAATATATAGTATGGCTTCGATTGACTCATAAATAAAAATTTCTCGGTGAAAACTTGTAGAAATTCTCATCAATGAAAGAATTAATTATAGTTTTGTTTCAATTAACTTATGAAATTTTTGATCCTGTATCAACACTGAATCAGGCATACTCGGAGAAAAGAATCCGTCTAGCACGCGATGACGTGTCACCTTTCTTCTCACCCACATGGTGCTCCATCTTCGAAAACTCCCTCCTCTGGCTTGGCGGCTGCCGCCCAACTCTCTTAATCCGTCTGGTCTACGCCCTTTGTGGTTTACAAATCGAGTCCCAGCTCGACAAGTTTCTAGAAGGCGTCAGAACCGGAAATCTAGGCGAGCTCTCGGCTAAACAGCTCAGCTTAATTAATGATTTACAGGGAAGAACGATAAAGGAAGAGGGAAGGTTGTCGAGTTGTGTGGCGAGTTTGCAAGAGAATATTGGGGACCAACCGATTGCCGCGATTGTTAATGAGTCGAGTTCCAAATTTTTGGAGCCGAATGCAAAAGTTGATGAGGCATTGGATGAACACGAACAGTCAATGGTGAGTATGTTAGAAGAGGCGGACAGGTTGAGGATGAAAACATTGAAGGAGTTGATGAACATATTGACTCCTTTACAAGCTGTGATTTTTTTAGCAGCTAGCAAAAAGCTTCATCTTTGTGTTCGTGCTTGTGGGAAAAGGAGAGATCGGTTTCACGGTAGAAGGGGAAATTAATTATTAGCTACTGTTTAATTACTATATTAATGGTTGACCTGTAGTTAATTTGCAGTTTAAGCTAGCTAGCTGTAATTAGTTCGTGACGAAGCCTGAAAAATATATTATATTAGTGCATAAATAAATTATAAGTAGATTTAGCTTCAGATTTTCAGGCTGAGTTGAAGTTAGTCTGTAGCAACTTATGTTAGTAAGGTTCTCTGCGTATTAATTATATTTTCCAAATGTATGTTTAAGTCTATTTACTAATTAAACGAATACAGCAACAGCAAGTGAAGTGAATTATTTATGATCTGAAAGTCAATTATTTTCTCAAGGTCCTATTTCAGATTTCTGGACAACATGATGCATGTTTGATCTAAACATTAAAAGACATAACAGCCAACTTGCTCTGCAGCCAAAACTGTAATAATGGATGTGAACCGAAATGCTCCTCCATATGGTTTGGTTTTATAGTCGAGTATTAAATGACTACCAAACAAAATTTAATGAAAATTCTTCCCCCACTCACCCAAATCTTAATTCATCTCCATTATTACAAATTAGATTTCCATTTGTATCATTTATCTTTCTCTAACTTTTTCTGTCCAATTTCTCCTAACTTGACAAAAAAAAAAAAAAAAAAGGGTCAAATTAATTCACTATCATTTACAAGTAGTACTGGTCTTGTTTATCATGCTTAAAAAATTGTTTCCAATACTCAGAAAAAATGTGTAAATTGATTCCCAGAACATACGCAAGCACTACATAACTTTGCCCGAGAAAAGAATCCTGGTATGGGGTAAGGCTTCGGTCCGGACAAGGACACACGAGATGAAAATAAACAAGCAAAAACGAACTAAATAATCGAAATACAAAAAGGCGAAAACAGAGCAGCTAAAAGCCTTGAATAGCATCATGATCTCTTTGCCTCCCCCACTTTTTCAAGCAAAAGCTTAGCTTCTTCCCCGCCGCTAAAAAATCCACCGCCTGTGAAGGCATAAGTATCCCTACAATCTCCCTCACAGTGTCCATCCTCAACCCATCTGCTTCCTCCAATACCTATACGTAAGTAAGTACGCAATTAATTAGTTTCAAATTTCAAGATAAGAGACACGATAATTACTTTTCAACCGATTTAACTAATCAAAAAATAAATAAATAAATAAACCTCCGCCATTGCTCTTCCATGGTCATCCAATGCCTCCTCCACATTACTATTACTGCTGGATTCTTCACACTTGGTACCGCTAGACTTCAACGCAATCTCCATAATCGGATGGTCTAAAACATCCTCCTGCAAAGTTGCCAAACGCAATGTAAGCCTCCTCTCTTCTCTTATGGTTTTGCCCCGCAATTCATCCACCAATGTTATCTGCTTTCCAGAAAGCAATGTTCTCCCCTTGAAGAAACTGAGTCAGTTGTAACTCGATTTCTAACCCGCTTAGAGCGTAAATGATTCGGATAAATGAAGAGGGTCTGCACCCTCCGATCCAAAGGACTGTTTTTTCGAGTGAGCTGCACCACGTGGGTGCCAAGTAGGGGGAACCATCCGCTCGGGCCAATTCCCTTCGTTTTCGCATGTAGTCTTCAAAATTGTTCATGATTTTTTGGACTAATTTGCTTAATTCGGCGTCATTTGTGCAGCCGTTTGATTTAAGAGCAATGGCATGGTTGAGTTCTGAGACTTCTTCTTCTTGGATGTTCATCCACTCGTAATAGTAACATGTTTCCTTGCCTTGATCAGTTTTTGCCATTTTTTGCTTAATTGTGAATGATGAGAAGAAATACTTTGGATATTTTCCATATAGACTTATTGTTCTTACATAGGACAGTGACGACAGAGTCTTCAATTAGATCATAACTTGTGAGTGAGGTTTTCTCTTTTGTCCTGAATTTCTGCCTTTTCTTAACTTCTAGTCTAGTAGAGGTTATTTTATTTCGTGGCTACATACGTTGGTTGTACTACTGCAATATACCTATTCAATTTATTTTATTAATTATGTGCTACATAACAATAACATTTCATATATACCTATTTTTTTTTTATTAATTATTATTATTATCATGCACCAAGTCCCCCTATTAATTATTAATTAAATAACTCTTCTATACTATACTATACCATACCATATCTTCGTCCAACTAATTACTATATATAGTTGTTTTGTTAGAGTTAATTAATAGTAATAGCAAATTACCACCTTCTCTTCTGTTACTGTAAAAAGACAGTTTTCAGCAATTATCTTTTTCCTCTAACAAGTAGGATACTATAGTGGGCTTGATGGATGTTGGTTAACGGTCGGCCCATGAAAGTTGGAAATGCAGGCCTGAACAAGCCGTGTCTTTAATTCCCCACAAAAGCTTGGGCCTAAGTTGGCCTTGTACCCCCCTCTCTCTCTCTCTTGTGATAAAAGAAAAGAGGCAAGATATACACATCCTTTGTCTTTCTTTGTGTTTGTATTTTTTTAGAAAGATAAAATATCTATTAGATAATATCACAGCGGGAGAGAGTGTTCATTAGACAATTTCATTTTACTAGCTTAGACTTACATTGATTATTTTTCACATTTAAATAAAATTTCAGTCGCATTTTGAAGCGTGTTTGTAAAACATCTTTGAAAAGAAAAGGAAGATAAATCACTCGTTATATATAACAAAGAGCTTATATGCTTATTTTTATATTATTAAGAGTAAATTGTCCATTACTTATATCACATGAAGATAACTTGTAAAAAACTCCTCCATTTATAACTCACGCAATTTATCAAGTAATTTATGCTGAAGTAGCTGATGTAGTGATGTAAGCAAAATTCAAAGAAATCCTTGTATTCATCCATTTTTTTTTAATTTTTTTATCTCCAACTCCAATAGAAGTATGTAATATTTGGGAATGTAAAATGTCTTATACATTCTCAAATAAATAATTGTTTGTACAGTCACTTAAAGTGATTCACACAAATTATGAGTATGTAAATGAGTTTTCAATTCACTTTATCAATATTCTTATTATTTAATTCATATTTTTTATTTATTCACATTCATCATCTCTCAATTGTAGTTGAATGGAATACGAGGAAGGAAATTAAAAGACGTCTTGTAAGTTTGCTCAATTGGCTAAATTTAAATAATTACAAAAGGGAAATTGGTGACTGATAAATATAAATACATAACACAAACAAAGTGTAAATCCCAGAACAAAAGTTACAAACAAACATAAGGCGAAAAAGAAAAAGGAAAAACGTACGTACACAGTATCAGCTCAAAACCTGTCTACCAATTAATTAATTAATTAATTAATTAATCCCTACCTGCCATGATCATGATCTCTTTGCCTCCCCCACTTCTGCAAGCAAAACCTGAGCTTCTTACCCGCCGCTAGAAAATCCACCGCCTGTGACGGTGTAAGTATCCCCACAATCTCTTTCACCGTGTCGGTCCTCAAGCTATCAGCTTCCTCCAATAACTGCTAGGTAAATAAGAATTTAGATAGATAGATATAAAGTAAAACTAATTAAATTAATACTTATAAGTACCTTGGCCATTGCTCTGCCATGGTCATCCAACGCCTCCTCCACGTTGCCGGTGGTTTCTTGACACTTGGTACCGGTAGACTTGACCGCAATCTCCGCAACCGGATGGTCCAAAACATCCTCCTGCAAAGTGGCCAAACGGGTCGAAAGCTTCCTCTCTTGGCTTATGGTTTTGCCCTGCAACTCATCCACCATTGATATTTGCTTCCCAGAAAGCTCACCCAATTTCCCTATACTCTCGCCTCGAAGAAACTCATCCAGGTGTGACTCGATGTTTAACCCGCATAGAGCGTACATGAGTCGGATATATGAGGAGGGCCTGCACCCTCCGACCCAGAGGACTGATCTTTCAAAGGAGCTGCACCATGGGGGTGCGAAGTAGGGGGAAACATCCGCTCGGGCCAATTCGGATCTCTTTTCCATGTATTCTTCAAAATGGTTAATGATTTTTTCAACTAATTGACTCAATTCGGCGTCGTTTGTGCTGCCCCTTGATTTCAAAGCAATGGCTTGGTTGAGCTCCGAGACTTCTTGTTCTTGGATGTTCATCCACTCGTAGAAGTAACAAGCTTCCTTGATTTGATCACTTTTTCTTGTTGACATGATCGATGGATGATTTTTCTTGATTACCTTAAATAAAAAAATTAAAAGAAAATTGATTTTAGAAACTAGTAGCTAGTAGTATATATGTACAAGAGAATTAAACAGTTTGAAATTGGCTCAGTAACTTATTTTCTTGATTACCTTAAATAAAATAATAATAATAATAATAAACAAAAAACTTTGTTGATTGCCTATATATTATTTAGTGCTGTCAATGGGGCGGATTTCAATCCGGATCCGTCCGAATTCGGTCCGATTTATTAGGATAATTGTCCGATTAGAGATTCGATGGACCTGATCCGATAATAAAGATCCGAAATCCGAAACTCATGGAGCGAATATGGATTTATGTCGATCCGATCCGTTAAAGATCCGTATCCGACAACAAATAAAAAGAAAGATATATATACAAAATGATTTATAAAAATATGTATCATTAATAATATATCAACGTCAATTTAAGAAGATAGTAATTTATAATTCGTTTATAAATTTATTTAAACCAATATATTCATTCTACAAATATGAATATAGTAAAGAAACTTTGAAAATGTGAGTTAAAATTAAATAAAATTGAAAAGATAATAAACTTGTTTTAGGAAAAAAAATATTAATTTAACTTTTTAAATACAAATCCGGCCAAATCCGACCAAGATCCGACCCATTGTAATTGTGAATGACAAGAATACACAAATTTGAATGTGACTAGGGCGTTTCTTGAATTTTGTTCCATTTGATGTTTTGTTTTGATCTATGTAACAAAGACTTGCCAGGGTAAGGAAGAAGGGGGATATAGAATAAGACAACGTCTTTAATCAAATTACTTCTCAGTGAGGAAACCCACCTCTCTGTATTTAATTTGTTCTGAATTTATGATTACTTGTGCACAACCTCTGCATTTTTCCTCTTCCTAACGTTTAGTTATCATATTTCATTCATAGTATTACACATATGATTATGAAGGAAGATTTGTTATTTAGTGACATGCTGCAATATACAATCGGACCGGTAAAGACTTATTCATTTTAGGTTTTACTTATGAATATCAATCTGTGGTTGAAATGAAATTTTGGAATTAACTGTTCTTTAAGTTTAGAGATCAACTATGATCTTATTCGTGGCTTGTCTCATCTCTTATATATATATCTCTTATCTCTTCTCTTATATATATATTTGAGATCAGTCTTTGACTGCAATTAAGTTCTCTTGATCAAATACTAATTTTACAGAATTTTGAATTATTTTAATTAATAAAAATTCCACCAGTTGAAATATTTAAAAAATAACTAACTCCAAATCCCACCAAAATTCAAAAGAAAACTATCACAAATCCCACCAAACTAACCACGTCCCTTTAACGCTCTTTTGTTATACAGTGCATCAGTAGAATGCAGTTCACATCCCTGTAACTCTCTTTTGTTATACAGTGCAGCAGTAGGCAGTTCTCTGTTCATTTTTTTTTTTTTTTTTTTTTTTTTGCAGTTCTCTGTTCATTTGCATTTTAAGGTACCCATTTCATGATTGTATATAAAATAGTAGTATAATAATAATCATGGTATAGAACTGCAAATGAACATAATAATTATTAATAGTTCTATGCGTATTTAAGGTACCCATTTGCATAGAACTGCATTCTACTAATCATTTGCGGTTCTCTGTTTATTTGCATTATAATGGGTTCTATGCATATAAAATCAATTATGCATTATAAAATCATTTGCAGTTCTACTCATAATAATCATTATGCGTATTTAAGGTACCCATTTTATTGAATTTATCATGAGTAGAATTCAGTTATGGTATACAAAATAAGGTATGAGTTCATCATGATAAAATTCAGTTCCTGGATTTATGCGGTTATATGGTCAAGTAGTTTGAAGTTCATTTACAAGCATGCTCATCTACATATACCATGCGAGTGAAGAAATAGATAGTTCGAAGTTCATTCTCTGTTTATTTGAATATTTATATATTTTTATGGTTTTGCTCAGACACAATAATCATCTGAATTGAGTGAATCCAAATATGTTTTAAAATAACTCAAAGTCATAATTGTTCTCCTTCAACTTCAAAAAGGTAATATTTTTTTTTAGGTGTTAACAGTTTTGAAGTGTGTTGCAGTCTTGGAGTTTGTTCAAGATCGTGTATAGTACAATTAATTTAGTTCTGCTTTTTTTAAATGTTAATTAATGATTTTAACTCTATTAAGGTATGAGTATTTACAGATAATGTAAAACTAATACTTTAAAACAACTGCAGCCTGCAGCTCTGTTTGGATTTGGGTGTAAGAAACTGGAATTGGTTTTCCTTTTATTCAGACTAAAAAAATTCACTTTGTACACAAAAAAAAAAAAATTCAGATTGTCCTCTAAGTTTGATTTGATTTGTCATTCTCAATTTACGATTATAAGATTAGATAACTACCAAACATAAATTATTGTTTAATTAATGTTAGTGCAGTAGGGTATATAAGAGAAAGAGATTAAATTAATGGGTTTTTCTCTATCCGGCTCAGATCTACGTTTTTCTCTATGAGTTCATCATGATAAAATTCAGTTCCTGGATTTATGCGGTTATATAGTCAAGTAGTTTGAAGTTCATTTACTAGCATGCTCATGTACATATACCATGCGAGTGCAAAAATATATATAAAACTATATATATAATATACGCTCCGTACTATGCACGGATTTATATTAAATTCAGCCTTTTGATCTCATATTCTATAACCATTCAACTTTTAGCAATGGAATACAAACTCATTATTTTTAATGATTAATTATCATATGTTTGATTGAATTGTAAGGTTTTGCAAAATACATTAACAGTGTCAATTTCATTCTAAATGTCCCTGCAGGTCCCACTATGGCTGATCAACGAGTACATACCAAGCTTGCTAGACTTAGACGAAAGAGTTTAAATTTTCTCTTTACATTATTGATTCATTTCAATAATGTTAAAGACACTCTCTGTTTTTAGCACTAATAAATCATATACATATTCTTAAAATACACATCAATTCTCGCGCCCCGCTGTTATCCGCTACATTTAAATGGGTCTGAGGTTGAAAACATTCTCTCGCTTTTGTATTAAGAGATCAAATGTTGATTTTCGGCCGATTAATATTTCACTTAATTTATGTGACACCGTGCATAGCACGTAGCGTATACTAGTATTAAATAAAGCAAAGCATAATTTATCAAATTCTTTTTTTTTTTAAGTATCTAAACAGACACCGGGTCACTTAAGCTTGATCCTCATACATGAGTTTTAGAGTAATGAAATTTATGTTACATAATAGGACTTAGGAGTATCACTTTTCCATGGAACCGTGGCAATTAATCATTGTTCAGAAATGGGCTCCATTCTGTTTTAAAATCTGAATAACAAATTTTGGTACTGTTTCATTAGTAAGCGTGTTTTCGTGGGCCTCCGGACCGAAAAGTTAGATTACTTGGGGAATCTTTCCAGTGGGCTCTAGAGAACTGAGAGTGTAGGCCCTTTGACCAATTCGGATATAAGTCTTGATTAGCCCATAAAGTGGCCCAAAATAAATTTTATGATAAGGATTTAAATGAGGGCTTTCAGCGGGATTTGGATACAGTTCGAAGTTGTCTGGACGCTGGTGCAACCCAATCTTTTGTGTTTCACAGACAACATAAACAAATATGGCAAAATGACACTAATATGGTACATCTCGTCACTCGTAAATAAATAGTTCCTCTTTCGTTCCTTTTAAATAATATAATATGTGTTACACCAATCATTTTTTCTACGAATTTTCAGCAAAAATATAATTTTGATAGGGGTATTTTCATAATACAATGTTATTTAATATTTTAGTATTACTCTAATTTTAAAATGAAGGGAATGTTAGATAACAAAAAATTCTGAAAATACTATTAAATACTATTTTGTATATACACATTTCTTGTACAGCAAGACAGATTGGGTAGTAGTTAGTAAAGAGAGTAGTTCACTTTTACTTTTACCTGATGTAATTCATTATTCTGTAAATACAATTCATGTTACCTTTTCTAGAATCTCCTCTTTCCTTTTATCTTAATAATTACTCCAGCCAAAAATATATTTTTGCCGGAAAAGTGGCCGGGGTAACACATATTATTTAAGAGGAACAAAAGTGTAACAAACTTTACACATGAGGGACCATTAGTATCATTTAGCCACAAATATGCATATATATATTTTATTGCCTTCCGAAGAATATTTAGATCTTAAATAACTTAATCGAAAAAAAAAAATCCCTTACGAGACATATCAAACATATTATATGAAAAACTCTCCTAACGGATATTCAAACATAGATTTACTATTTTGTGGGGGCTAGTTTATTCAACTAGATTAACTACCAATTGATATAATATTGTGTAACACACCGTTGAATGCACGAATATATTATCCTAATGACAAGTACGTGTCTTTTGTTATGAATTAGCACTGACATGGCAAAAATACAAAATAAAATTAAAGACATATCATTAAGAGACTATGCACGTCCATTTCACAATGTGTAGCATCTAAGTTCCCACGGCAACCCCTTCCCTCCCCTCAAAAAAAAAAAAAAAAAAAAGTCATTAAATGAACAATTAAGCTGAAGAGCATTGAAGGCACTTTGGATGTGTGAATACAAGTAATATTTCAGAAAAGCATGAAGTGGAAAACATTAAAGAGGTCCCCCATATCTAGTCGATCGGTATTTGGGTTTAATTTTGTTTAAGATTTCCAAGATTTCCTCGACCAATATCAATATGTATGACATAGGTAGGATTGTCAATTGAGTTTTGTGAGCCGAACTTTAAATAGGGTCTAAATCGGGCTATTATCGAGTTTGTTATTAGGCTTAAACTCGGCTTATAAATTGATCGGATTTAATATAATGGGTCAAACTCGGTCCGGCTCACAAATATTCAACTTCGAACTAATTTTAATCGGATCGAGCCATCGAGCTTCGAGTAGGCCCGACTCAATTAACAGACATAGCAAAAAATAGATATAAGCTACCAGTCCTACCTATCGATCTCCTGCTGACACAGCCATTAGAGCTTTAGTTAATTTATCGGGGATTCATATTCCCCATTCAACCTATTGATTTTATTTCATTTGTACATATGATTTTGTATGTAGGTTATAAGATTTCATGACTTCATTCGGACAGCACATTATATAGTCACACATTGCAAGAGGAAAAATGAAAAACTAGTCTCATTAGTTATGACAGTTGACTAGTTGCCTTATATGATTTGGATTGACAATTTTAATTCACAATTTATTAAACTGAAGTAATTTTGGAATTTTTTTTACTTTTGTTGTGAAAGTGAATCCCACTAATAGACTTGTTGAATTTAAATTGAGGAATTATCAACGTGCGAGTGAAATTCACCTTTATAATTGGACAAAAAGAACCTAAAATTGCGAGTAAATATAAACCCAAATACTTGTGAAGCAAACTTTCCAATAACCATTACTTAAGAGCCAATTTTACATTTTTACTCATTGCAAGAACTCTTAAGTACATAACAGGACCACATGCAGGATCATATATACATATAAATATATTAAGATTCATTTTCCTAACTTATTTTTAATAATGTTATCATTCTCATAAAAAGAAAGTTTCACTAAGAAAAAGTTAAATTTTAGTGACAGAATATTAAATGATAAAGTGACGAGAATTTTAATATTGTCACTAAAATGATGTATATAGACACATTAGTGATAAGAAAATATGAAAAAAATTGTCAGTTTTGATATGTAGTGATTTCCATTAAAAGTTGTCACTTAATTATAGTGACAATATTTATTGTCACTAAGTTTTCACTAAAAATGTGTCACTAATTGTTAATAGTGACAACTTACGCTTGTAGTGTTGATATTTAGTGATTTCCACTCAAAGTTAGGGCTGTTCACGGTTCGGATAATCGTCCGAACCAAACCGAACCGACATGAGTTCGGTGAAAACCGAACCAAAGCTATTCGGTTCGGTTTTCGGTTTGGAGATTTGACCTAATTCGGTTTTCGGTTCGGTTCGGTTATTTTTGTTCGGTTAACCGAACCGAACCGAAAACCGAAATTTTGGTTCAAATAGTTAACATTTTTTGTTTGATTTTATGGGCTTCAAAATTCTTTAATTATATGCCTATGGATATGAATTTTACTTGTTTAATTTATATCAATTGAGGATTATTAAAAGTAGTTTTTGTAGTTGGATTGTAAAATTCTTTAATTTTATGCCTATGATTTGGATTTTAATAGTTTAATTTATGTCATTTGATGATAATTAAATGTTAACCACTTAACTATTTAGTTCTATGTAATTTTTAATAATGTTTAGTGTTATGGTTACCTATTAATTTGATGTTTTTTATGATAAATAATTTAGTATTTGATTATAAAATTTTAATAAATTTTGTATAATATAAAATTTCGGTTAAACCGAAACCAAACCGAACCGAACCGAAATTTTTCGGTTAAAACCGAAAACCGAATTAGGATGTTCGGTTCGGTTTTCGGTTCTAAAAAATCAAGAACCGAAATTTCGGTTATCCGAAATTTCGGTTCGGTTCGGTTTTCACCGAATGAACACCCCTACTCAAAGTTGTCACTTAATTATAGTGACAATATTTATTATCACTAAGTTTTCACTAAAAAGGTGTCACTAATTTTTAATAGTGACAACTTAAGTTTTATATACTTGTCACTAATAATCATTAGTGACAACTTAAAATATATTTCTTCACTATTGAACTTGTCACTATTGATATTGTGACAAAACTAATATTTGTCACTATTTATTTTTCATGTAGTGTTATTTGTCCAGATATTTTTGTACATATTTCATTTTGGATAATGGATTTACCAAAATAAAAGTTATTCTCGTAATCGTTTTTTTTTTCCAAAACTAATTTCTTAAATGAAGGTAATTAATAATTATCAATTTTATTTTGAGAGCACCACTCTTATCTAATACTAATTGGTGTCAAACAAAAATAATTAAAAAATTAATAGAAAGAAGAAAGTATTTGTTTGCATATATTTTTTTTCCCACAAAAGTGTTGTATACCAGCAGAACCTAAAACAAACTATTACATTATTTCTGGATTCTAAAAGCAAATGAGAGAATTGCATTTTTGGTACACAGCTATAGGCCAATTTCCATTTTTGGTACACAACTTTATGTGTCCAACACATTTGGTACACCTCTTTAACAAAGTTCGACACATTTGGTACAACAGTTAAATAAATTGCAAAATCACCGTTAATTCCGTTAGTTCAACACATTTGGTACACCTCTTTTACAAAATTGACATGTGCACGGCACATGGCTGCCCAAAAAAAAATTAAACTTGATAAACTTTTATAAAAATCATCATATGTATTTATTATATTTATCATATCATATTTATATAATGATAAAAAAATATGTATTTATTATTTATATGACATGTAAAATATAATAAACTATACAATGTCATTTATAGTTTAATACTGGAAGAAGAATAAAATATAATAAACAAGTTTATCAAGTTTCAATTTTTAAAAATTATTTATAAAAATAGTTTATTATTTTTATAGTTTATTATTTATAAAAAAATTTCAAAAAATATGTCTTTATTATTTATATGACATGTACAATATAATAAACTATATAATGTCATTTATAGTTTAATATTGGAAGAAGAATAAAATATAATAAAAAAGTTTATCAAGTTTCAATTTTTAAAAATTATTTATAAAAATAGTTTATTATCTATAAAAATTATTAAAAAATATGTATTTATTATTTATATGACATTTAAAATATAATAAACTATATAATGTCATTTATAGTTTAATATTGCAAGAAGAATAAAATATAATAAACAAGTTACTTTAATTTATCATATTTATAAAAATTATTAAAAAATATGTATTTATTATTTATATGACATGTAAAATATAATAAACTATAATGTCATTTATAGTTTAATATTGGAAGAAGAATAAAATATAATAAAAAAGTTTATCAAGTTTCAATTTTTTTTTTCTGGGCAGCCATGTGCCGCGCGCATGCCAATTTTGTAAAAGAGGTGTATCAAATGTGTCGAATTAACGGAATTAACTGTGAT
The DNA here is from genome assembly GCA_003313485.2 of Penstemon barbatus. NCBI lineage: Eukaryota > Viridiplantae > Streptophyta > Magnoliopsida > Lamiales > Plantaginaceae > Penstemon > Penstemon barbatus. The sequence continues at coordinate 1,541,726 of CM064877.1, forward strand.
TTTGCAATTTATTTAACAGTTGTACCAAATGTGTCGAACTTTGTTAAAGAGATATACCAAATGTGTTGGACACATAAAGCTGTGTACCAAAAATGAGAATTGACCTATATCTGTGTACCAAAAATGCAATTATCTCAAAAGCAAATTAATGCTTACACTATTTCTAGAATATATATGCGCATTTAATTATTATTTCTATAGCAGAAGCTAAACTATCAAATCGAACATTAAATTCGAAAATTTTGTTCTCAATAATTTTTGAAACTCAGCATATTATTATAAATTATACTCCATAATATGTGGGTGGGATGAAATATCGTACAGAGTACGTACATAGTCCGAGACTCCGAGCACAATATTCATTAGTCTAAAGTCTCACCACCTGACCTGAGACTAATTGGTATGTATGTATACATGGATGTGAACATGGATCAAAATTTCCTTTTTGAAGTATGTTTCGAAAAATTTAAAATTCAGAAAAAAATCGGGAAATTTTTGAAAAATATTTAGCGAAATTGTAAATTAAAGAAAAAGTAGAAAATATATACTATTTTTCGTTTCGACTAATTAAAAAAATAAAAAAAAAAATTGGATGTGTTTGATGTAAGAATGACGGTTAATGTGAGGAAAGAATATACTAGAAGGAGACATCTTCATTTATTTAAGCACCACGTGGGAACCCACATTGCTTCACCTGATGACACGTTCCCACAGGCATTGCAACACCTGCTGAGTACACTGCATGCATGCATTTGCCCCTTCGTCGCAGTCAAAGTACACAACACAAATCTACGTATTTCAATTTTTTTAAAGAAAAAAATAAACTAGATTTATTTAGTACTTGTAATAACCACTTGAGAACTCCAAAAGACAACAAGCATTTTTTTTTTTTTTGGGAAGAGATGAATTGGGTCATTTTTCGATATTTTGGAAATTCGAAAGTTGTGGGCTTTTCGGTTTAAATGGCACTTCAAATTTGTTTCAAGATTGGTTAATTGTGCGGTTCATAATATTGCTGCATTGGCTTTTTCCCGTAGTCCATATTTGTGTCTTAATCAGGATTGTGGCAGGATTGTTTACCTATTATTTTATTTTGTGACGGTGGACATCCTTTTATAAATTAGTTATCTTTTGTCTAATTTTATGTATGGATTTTATTTATCAAAAAAAAAAAAAAAAAAAAAAAGCCTTGTTTGGATGTAATTTAGCTCCATTTGAAGATTTTATAAAAATCAAAACATCAAAAGTTATCAATTTTTTAAAAATCATATTCGTCCCATTTATTTTGCTCCCTTTGCTACAGTACTTAGATAAAAAAATTTAATCTTTTAAATGACTTGTCATATTAAATTATTTCTATTTATAATGTTTTAAATCTTATAAATATTAATATATATGGTGTCATATGATAGTATCAATTTATTAATGATATATATTAATTAAATAATTTATTATAAATTTATAAATTTAGTCAAGTTTAATAAGTTGAACATACAAAGGGAGTAAAATAAATGGGTCAAAGGGAGTATAATTTTTTATGTTTCTTATAAAATAAATTAAACAGCATAAAAAAATAAAAAAACATTCTAACCACTCAAAATCTTCATATATACGTGATTCTTTAATTCAAATGTGGTTTGTCCAAATCAATTATAAATGTATTGCATGAATTGCTCCGTGATTTGTTATTTTCATAGAAGCTACTTTCAATTTCAATTGTAAAGTAAGTGTATTGCTTTTATCTATATAAATTATGTATTCAGTTAAATCCGATTTAAAATACATTTTTCTCAGATATAAATAGTACATTGTAATTTGTATGATATATAAACATCAACTGACAAATTACTGATATAAGTGCGTGGATCCACATATATTTAGAAAATCATAGATCACGAGTGACACCGACATACATATGTTATATGTTAAACATCAATTTTACTAGTCTTATATATTTATTTTGTCAATCTAATTCCGAAATGATCATCATTATTTATAGAAATGGCCAAGTAAACAAGAGGGAATTTTTATTCCTAAAATTGAGTTGGAACCAATTGATAGTACTTATTATAAATAATTAGTTGAATCCAAAATTAAATAAGAGTGATAATTAATTTCTGCTTACGAGCGCGTAAGCAGGCATGCAATTGCAAAGTAAAGCCACGCATGCATTATATATCCTATCCCTCTTAGCTCCACATGCATGCAGCGTGGCTTGCCCCCAATTTATACATCTGGTCATTCTTTTCTCTTAACAACGTAGCATCCGATTTGATCCAATCCGATCCGATCCGATCCATTCATCCATCCTGAACACTTTCACTCTGCAGTGTTTATGCGTGTATACCCCTATCCCTATCCCTATATATATCAACCCCAACCCACCACTTTGAACTACTTTACTTTGATCAATATCAATCAAGCCTTCCTCAAAAGATATATTTAACTACTTCCAAATTAATTTCTTCTATTATTAATAAAAAGAAAAGAAAACAAAGCAAAGCAAAGAAGAAAAATGAGAACCCAAGTTGAGGAGAAATTCTCAAATTTCTATGACAAATGGATGCGCCAATTGGAAGATTTACTTCAACTTCTTCTTGTGGTGTCAAAAGAGCACACTCAAGAGGCCGGCTACGAGGCCGTGGTTGATAGACTCACGGCCCATCACAAAGAATTCTACACATTCAAATGGGCTACGGCCCACGAAGATGTCTTGTCGGTTTTCACCCCTGTTTGGTTGAGCCCACTTGAGAATGCCTACCTCTGGGTCACCGGCTGGAAGCCGTCAATGGCGTTTCGTCTTGTGGACTCTCTAAGGGGGGCTCAGAACCCCGCTACTGGGAGTTTAGCCGGTATTTTTAGATTTAGAATTTATATATACATTCGAGATGGATATATATACAATCATGCAATTAATTAATATTTTCCTTTTAGATATTACGTACGTGTCAATTATACAATTCTCCTTTAATTTCTTTCCATATGGCGTGTCAATTATATATGGTTTTATCAACGTATGAATTTCTTTTAAATTAATTTTTAGATGATCACGAAATCAACATTTTACCGAGCTCAGTATTTAATTAATAGGAGTATGTATTTTTCTTCTTGTGTTGTACTGTACCATTTTAATCAGCTAGATATTTGTCAAATTTGAGCATATCTTATATATATATTTATGACCAAGTATTAATTTTTCTGAAATTTAGAGTCTTAATTAATAATTAATTTGTTCTATTGAGATTTCTCAATTACTAAGGACTGTAGGAACACTTTGGATAACGGTATATATGTCTATTTTAGGTAACGTGACATGTGGATGCAAATATTTAATTTTAATAACTAGCTAGGCTAGTATATAATATGATATTTTATGTATCTAGCCAATTAAGCCACTTTTTGTTTTGTTTTGTTTGGTTTGGTTTAAAATATATAATTTATGTATATATATATATATATATAAAATAAATCTCAAAAAATCTTGAAATTATAATAAAGTAATAAATTAAACATAAACAGGTATGACAGAGGAGCAAGTGAAGAAGATGGAGGCTTTGCGAGGTAAGATGAAAGTGGAGGAGGAAAGGGTGGAGAGAGAGATGGAGAGGCAACAGGTGGCCATGGCGGATAGGAAGTTGGTGGAGCTTGCGAGGTTGGAGAGGCGAGCGAAGAGCGAGGGCGGGTCTGCGGCGGCGGTGGCGCAAGTTGATGGGCTGGTGGAGGTGGCGGTTAAAGGGTTATTGGTTGGGTTGGAAAGAGTGATGAAAATGGCTGATTGCGCTAGGCTCAAGACTTTGAAAGGGGTGTTGGATGTGTTGACTCCTATACAGAGTGTTGACTTTTTGGCGGCCAAGTCAATGTTGCAAATTCAGATGAGGAAATGGGGGAAAATGAGGGAGAAATGTAATTTTGTTAAACCGCCAACTCATGACATTTGAATCATTTAGAAGTCAGTGGTGCATGTACTCTGTACTAATGAATGGTGTGTGAAATTTGGAGTTTTCCATATAGGAGTATTAATTAATTAGCAATTGCTGCTTTTGTGTTTCTTCTGTTTTTGTTTATTTGTACTAGTAATAGCTAGCCTAATAGGAATAGATAGAAGAGATCGAATTTCGTAAGTGATGTTGATGATGATCCATTTGTAAAACTTTATATGAATTTATTTTATTAATTAATTGCTAATCTCTTTTCTACTGTATCTATATACTTCCTCTATTTTGGTTTTATCAATCAATTAAACAAAAGCGTATAGTAAATTAGATTTAATATTATATACCATATACCAATGTTAATTTGATTGATACTACTGATTCATCAAACAAACGATCATCCAAAAGCATCAAATTTCAATTGTATTATCCAAACAACTTTTGTATATGCTGAAGAAGAAACTTTTATGGACGCTTAAAACTTATATATTGCCAACAACTTTCAACGGATAGGGAAATAAGTTTTATTCTAAAAGTTATTCTAGCATCAACATTTTATGCTCCGACAATATTGCTACCTTAGGTTAATGTTTTTGAAAAGCTGATTTATTTGAATTTAAGGACAAAAAGTGGTTTTTATTAATTTTTTTAACAAACAACCCATTTACATATTTTATTTCAAACCAATGTACATGTTACAAGGTGAACCAGTGGAAACCACTCTATGTACATTGGATTGTAAATTCCTACGTAAAAACTCTACTAGACAGTCGAGGCACGAGTCCCAAAATATTCTGGAATTAAAATAGGCAGAGTTTCTAAGAATGTTCATATTCTCAGTCGTAACCCATTTATGTAGTCCATAATTGTAAAAAAAAGAGGAATCCATTTTAGCCAAAAAGTCCGCAACTGCATTGGTTTTCCTGTAACTAAAACCGATGTCTGTAGATGTGAACTCAGTCAATATCTTTCAGATATCCTAGAGGAGATTGATGTGTAGCTTGTTCCGGGTCAATTTTCCGCGCACAAATTAGAGTAAAGATAGTAAGTCAGTATTTATAATCAACTTTTTTATGTCAAGATTTCGAGCTAGTTCTAGTCCTTCTCGTAAGGCCCACGTTTCTGTTGTATGATTGACGGTTATACAAATGTATGTCGTAAAGCAGGATATATATGAAATTCCCAGTAGAGTATCATAAAATTCCACCAATACCTGCTTTACCTGGATTACCAAAAGATGATCCATCTATATTTAATTTCACGATATTAGGGGTGGGGTGGGGGGAGAGTTTCTAGTGGGTAAAGTACAAAAATTTACTAGCAAGATTTTTCTTTTGCATATATAGTAAAGAGTTTGTGACATTTCGTATATATTACCATATTTGAAGCTAGTTTATTAATATTAATTGGCTTTTGGGTAAAGACTGCTTTATTACATATTTGAAGCTAGTTTATTAATATTGGCTTTTGGGTAAAGATTGCTTTATTTCTAGCTTTCCATATAAATCAACATGCATGTACATGCAAGAGTTATCTCCATGAGTTAGATAGTAAACTAGTATTATATAGTAATATGTCTTTTGATTTTGTATCGATAGTAAAAGCAATCCTACGCAATCAGTTGAACAAAGGACATTCAAAGATGATATGATATGCGCTTTCGTCTGCTTCATGGTATAAAAAGCAGACGGGTGATGGCAAACGATATCTTTACCACAAATATAGAGCGCTGGATAGACGATTATTTATCATTAATCTAACTTTTGATATTGTACGGAGTATCCATATTCCATTTCACGGAGAAGTAGGATAATTATAGTCCCAAACATTTGACATAAACCAAGAGTATGCACTGGAAATAAGTAATTTAAATAGGAATCTTTCACGAAATTAACGTAGTAAAATGAGCTTCGGTGTTAAACATTTATCAATAAGATAATGTTAAATTTGGGATGTACCACTTTTGTTGGGCTGCCTCATAGTCATAGGTCATTTAACTTATTTGACATCTCCAATATCGAGAAATTCAAACTCACGACTTTGGATTTGCTCATCCAAAATGGAGTACATATTCGATGTTTTTGCATACTTTTTCCATTCTGTTTTTCTTTTTCTTCTCCGTATTTACTACCAATTTTAGTGGGTTTGAAGTTGCTATATTCCAAGATTTTACAGTACTATCTATTCACCAAAAGGCAAAAAGAAAAAAAGCTCCAAAGCATTTAAATCATCTTGTGGAACCACCAAAAAAATTAACTCCTCCTACTTAATAAATCCTTTCCAAAAGCTAAAGCTGAAAACATCGAATGAATGAAACGAGACACAAAAAACACCAAAGTACATTAAATATTTGGTTATAACACACATCATCTCAACAGTAAAAGGAAAATCAAAGAATAAAATAATAAGGAACCGTTACAATAGCACACCAAATGAGAGAGAGAAAACAATGGTTAGAAATCTTTTTTCAACGCTTTCTTGAAGCAAAGCAATGTCAATTGAAATGCGACTTTTCATTATAAGCATGCAGTGAAATGAAATCAAGCTGCCTCAGCTGATAAAATCTCAAGCTCAGCCCACCAAAGAGGAGAAAGCCTTGGCGTTGCTGCCTCAGGCGATATATCAATTACTTGTCTCAATTTCTGAATAACTTCTTTCATTGTAGGTCTTTTTCGAGCATCTTGTTGAATGCAACTTTGGATTACTTCACACACAATACCAAGCTCATTATCCTTAAACGACTTCAAAGTTGGATCGATTAAGTAGCTGATTGTTTTGTTGTCATTCAAGTACTGAGCAGCCTAACAAAAGTTCCAAGTAATCATCTTGATTAGAAAAAGGTCGAAATTTTGTTATTCAAAATGTAAGATACAAAATAAATACCCAGTTTGTGAGATGCCCTTCTTCTTCTGAGTAAATGTGTTTTCCGGAGATTATTTCAAGCAATAAGATTCCAAAACTGTGGACATTTGTATCCACATCAGCAAGTGGTGGTAGTTCAGAATGCTCTGAATCATTTTCCCCTGTGTGTTTTGACTTGGCTATGAGTTCAGCCCAGAAACCGATATCTCCAATCTTCAAAAGTGAAAGTTTACCAATTAAAAACAGAATTAGCAGCATCTATCAATTCTAAATATATTATGTTTTGATCGAAACTCATTTTTCTAGTTTTTCTAACATAACTTTTTCTATCTATTTCTTGTGACAATTAATTAATCTTTCTTGTAACTTAATGAATCATAAATATGGTTTCATTAATTCTAATTGTGGAACTATCACAAAATTTTAGTTACATGCCATTTAATGAAAATAGAGAGAAAGAAGCTTACTTTGGCAGCATAATCATCGGTCAAAAGTATTTCTTTTGAAGTTAAATTGAAATGTGCCACCGGTGGATTGAGATCATGCATGTATTGAAGGCAATAAGCAGTTCCCATTATTATCCTCATCCTCGTACTCCAGTCGAGGTGCTCGACTTCTTCATCTGAATAAACAAATAAATTATTTCAAGTTTATTTCAATTTTCAACCTTCATTTGTTATTAAAAAATTGGCAGTATATCAAAAAAATCACCATGCAGATGCTCGAAAAGAGTGCCATTTGGAGCATACTCGAAAACCATCATTCTAGTGAAAGGTTCATCCTCCTCACAGTACCCAATAAGGTTCAAGAAATTCTTGTGGTTTATTCTTGACAAGCTATCAATCTATGGTGGTATCAAAGGCAAAACGAAAAATTCATTTTATCACACAAAAATAAAAATAAAAAGCCTTTGCAAAAAAGTATAATCTAACCTTCTTCCTGAAGGCCAATTCCGAACGTTTTGACCAGTCTTTTAAAGAACATATAGCAGTTGAAGCAACAGCAATTTCTACTCCACTTGATAGTGTTCCCTTGTATATAGTGGCCACATTATCATATATCCTAATAATATTGCTAAAATCTTCACATGCAGTTTCTAGCTCACCTCTGTTCAGCTTAGGTACCCCTATAAATGAAACAAGTCCACTTTAGAAAGCTTTAAAATAAGGTGAAATAACAGAAACACCACCCTAAGATTACACATGACACTGAGAAAGCATACCAGTGACAAAAGCTTTTTGCAACTGGCCACTCAGACCACTCTTCCAAGGACCGATTGTTTTTGCGGCTCTGCTTCTAAAAACGAGAAACATGACTGAAACAACAATGAGCAACATAACTGCACTTGATATTCCGATTATAACCTTCAGTGAATTCCCGGATTTTTCATCTGGTGGTGGTTGGCTCACTGCACCACGACTAGTTGCATCATGAGGCTTATGTTCTTGTATTGGTGTAGGTGATGGCACAGGAGCAAGGGATTTTTTCTTCGCATTTGGTATAGCTGGAAACGACCCACTACTTCTGCTTGGAAGAGTACCGACGGGTTCTGATGGAAGTGGGGCCCCCACATTGGGTGGGATGGCAGCTAGGTTACTCGACTCTTCAGCTAGTATGCGGCGCACATTATTAACCTGGGGAACCACATTCCGGATGACACCTGGCAAATGCAAGAATACGATGTTTATTCAGAGGGAAATATTCGATGGGGCATCGTCAATAAGGTGATATACGATTGGACCCCTGAGGTTTACTGGTATTACCCGGGCTACCCCTGCTGTTTCGGAAATTACAAGAATCCCCCTTTTGGTTTAAACTATTTACCAAAATACCTCTTACAACTTCAAATATCCTTTAAATTTCTGGAACTATTCACCAAAAAACCCCTTATAAGGGGTGTTCTTGTAACTCCTGGAACTACAAGAGGTTTTTGGTAATTAGGGTTTACCTGAGGGGGTCCGAGCGTAAATCACCCTAAAAATAAATTGTTTCTCACCGGTAAAGCTTTTATCAGCATGATCGGATAATGCTTTGGTTTCAAACTTGAACCTTGAAAAAGATGCAATACATTTTCGTAAATGACATGTAATAAAGAAAAAGATGACAAACTAGCAACAAATATTTAAACACAAATTATGGCTGCTTACCTTGAGAACAGATTGAGATAATGAATTATGGTCTTTTTAATTGGTCTTTCGAGGGAATCTGATTTCTTCGATTGTGTTAGAACATTCTGCCAGATGCTACTCAAAACATGCATAATATTACAAACTAAGTACGAGGATTTGTATGAACTTATATAGTATTAAATTTTAATCTTGCAAAAGAATGAACTATGAAGTAAGGAATTAATATCTAACCAGTGCCCGATTTTTCTGTTCATGCAGCCGATTCCAGACACCGAAGTTGTAAGGATTTCATCAAACTGCAAATCATTTAGCAAACTAAGCTTCCTAATCTCCACAGGAATGCTTCCTTTAAATCTATTGTTACAAAGAAGCCTAGAGAAACGTATTGAAATAATTAGGTGAGGTAAAATAATTTTATTGAATCGAGAAACTTGAGCACATAATAAAGTTAGAATTTAGTACTTACAATCGTTTCAGGGAAAGCAATTCTCCTAATTCTGAAGGAACGTTTCCAGTCAAGTTATTATCCCTCAAGTCCAACACTTCTAGTGATGTAAGCTGTCCCAATTGTGGAGGTAAGTTACCAGAAAAATGGTTCTTGGATAGGTCACTAATTAGAAATATAAGGAAAAGTTAATTAAAAGTATTCAAATTTAAGGATGTAACACAAATGTACAAAGACAGCAAGTGTGTAATTCTAATAGTTCAAACATAGTGACAGGATGATTGAAAACTATATAAAAAACTTTAACACATCATCAAGTTTTGTAAAATAGCAAAACTTAACTAGAAAGGCCTAATACTAGAACATAAGAGGGTAATAACATACGACTTTTTTGTCAAAAGACTACTGAACCCTATCAAAACTGATTTGAGGTTCCAGATAAATTTTGGACATCTCTAATTCTAAGAAAAGAAAAATAAGCCTATTCTAGGAACATACAAGATTTAGAAGAGAAAGGTCAGTGAATTGCCGAATTGTGCCTTATTAAATCGATTCTTTGAAGTAGACATTTTGAATCTAAACAAAATTGCCATGTCTCGTGGACCACTAATAATACAACTTCAAAAAAAGGAAGAAAAAAACATATAGAAAGTTGTGAAGTTCTAAGGATTTTCAGAGTAGGAAAGAACTTTCTCAAACCTACAAACTTTATTATAAGGTAAAATTTGATAAATCAGATATAAATTTAATACTTACAGAAATCTTAAATGAGTAAGGTTTCCGAGCTCTGGTGCCAACGCTCCCTCCAAGTCTTGTCCATTGAGATCTCTATAAAAGACATGGAAAATTTATATATTAACAAATATATAAATTCAGAGGCCAATATGAAAAGAAGCAGTATCATTCTTCCACCGAAGAACATAATAGGTACTTACAACATATGTACTTTACCGTCCAGACAATCAACGCCTGACCACATACACGGATTACAATCATTAGGATTCCAATTTTCTAAAGCTCCAAACGGGTCAATTTCCACCTTTGCTCGGAATTGCAACAAAGCCAATCCTAAATTTTCAATTTTCACAATTCGAAATTAGCTAATATTATACTAAAGTGTTTATTCTTCTTCAAAAAAGGAAAAAAAGAAACTCTGATTACCTTCAGCATTGAGGGAGCAGCAGCCATGAATTTGAAGGAGGAGAATTAAAAACACGAAAAAAGAAAAGTTGATTTCATACGCAGTCCATCTACCCCCCATTGCTTGCCTAACCATTTGCCGCAGTGGTGGAGGCAGTAACAACTGCCGACAGCCAGGACCCTACACAAACTAGTAATACACAAAATCGCCAGCTTTTTCTTTCAACAACCAAACTAACCCCTCCGAGCAATATCAAATTACTCGGAAAAAAAAAACTATCAAGAAAACTGTACAAACACAACTTGTCTACTAACTAAGCACAACTAATTAAAAAATAAAAGAATGTACAGCATCCCTTTCTTTAAACCTATTAACCAAACTGGGGTCTCTCATTTTCAACTAGTTTCTAATTTAGGCTATAAGTCCTCCAATTTCACAAAGAACTGCATAATCTGGCTATCTCCAAGATTCAATCTTTAGCTGAACCTGCAAAACAAAAAAAAATAAATAAATAATACCAAATTAACAATCTTGGTATTTGAAATGGAACAAAAGACAAGGGCATTCCACAACCCTCTAAAGAATCACAATAAAAAGTACCAAAAAGAAAAAAAATATGTTCTAAAAGAATAACCTTTGTAACAAGCAATCCAGGGAAAAAGCAAAAGGGCAAGAAATGTAAAGACATTGAAGAATAATTATTAAAAAAAAAAAAAAAAAAAACTCACCAGAGGAAGAAGGACAAAAGGGCAGTCAAATTTGGGGTTGAAAAGGTAATTTGCAATCCTTTTCGATACTCTCTGTACACAAAATGTATCCAAGAAATTTCAGAGGGTAGAAAAGGGTTGAAAATTATGACGATGATAGGTGGGAAAAATTGGTGTTATTGACACTGAAAAATGGCAGCTTGCATAAGATTAGGGATAAAGAATTAAATTAAATAATTAGTAAATAGGTTAATATTAATATATATTTTTTCTTATTTCTTGAAGACTGCCCTTTTCAGGATGAATGATCTCAGAGGTGGAAACTCTCTTCGACCATCTTTCTCTGAAAAAGATATTTCTCTCTCTAAATTAAGAAATTTGTTTTTCTTTCTTACACTTCTTTACCTTACACCCCTCACACCAGTCACCTCCTCCCACAAAATCGAATTTCCTGTTTTTTCTTATTAATTTTTCTCTATACTAGGGACAGATAAATGATGATTTTAGGACATTATTTCCTAATGTATATTTTATTAGATGAGGTTATCGGGTAATAACCGGTAAACGGTTAACCGCCGGCGAGGTTTGCCGCGTGATATTTAATGTATGGTGGTGCGGGCCCCTACTTCCGAAGTAATCGGACGCGCTTTTGCTTTCATTGACTGGATCCCTTTCTCTCTCTCATAAATCATATAATATAATATAATATAATATATTTGTTGCGTGCCTGCCTCTTATTATTGTTCCATCTAATGTTCAACAAGTCCAACCTAATGAATAGATTATTCTGTCAAAAGTATTGCAAAAATTCGTACCAAAGAATACAGTATGATTATAGGACTTGATAATTACATCCTATACAATTATTTTACAGAAACAACACACATTCATCCATTTAAGATCAATTATGTGTAATATGTTGTCACCAATTTTCAGAATTCTATGTAATATGTTAGATGAAATGTCAAAATAAAAATCTTATGGTTCGAATTATTTTGATTTGACATAAATATTCATACATCTTATTCCTATAATTTAAACTCTTCTAAAAAAAATACACCTATCTTATTTCTGAAATCACTCTCCCAAAATCTAAACAAACAATATTACACAAATCAAAATTATTTCACAATCCCCACCACCCTCCCAAACTACTATTCCAAATTTCAAACAAATAGGCCCAATGGTATCGACGATGATATATTTTAGTTAGTTAGCCTGGGGCACCCCTCACGGTAATTGAGGGAATTTATAATAGTACTCCATTCGTTTCAAATTAATTGGCACATTTGATCTTTTCACACAAATTAAAAAACTCAATAACTAGTAAATTTTATGAAATAAAATGTCAAAAGCATCATTTTAATAATTGATTTAATTAATGACATTAGTCTTGTGCACTCTACTTTATTGTGTGAACCTAGAAACACGAAATGACAAAATTGAATAAAGATATTGTGAAGTTAAATGTGATAAATAATTTGTAACATAAAGATTTTATAAATATGTCAATTAATTTAAAATGGAGGGAATAAAATATTATATTATATCGGTGGATTTTCAATGCTAACCATTCTATGCTTAAATCATGATTTTTTTTTTTTTTTTAGAAAATTATTACTTCGTGTATGAATCATATAAAGGGAGAGTATCTTAGCTTGTAGCAATGATTATGTGGGGTTTTATATTACATGAGTACAAAGAAAGTATCTCATAGCCCACTTACAAATAAACGGACGCAATTTTATGAGCTCTATTTTTTTGGGGTCCAAATAGACAAACTACAAGCTACTAAACCATATTCCTTTGAACAAATCCAATATGAGGGTCCCATCACACCTTCTCTTGATCTTGAATTTGACTCCGGTTTGCAAGTACACCAGCATAAACATTATTTTCCTCCATATCATAAATCGATAATTTCTTTTAAATGAAAATAATTAAATAAGCATCAAGATATTGATCTTATTATCCAATTTGTGGACTATTTTTAACTGGTTGGTTATTTATTATTGAAATATTGAAAGTTTGTATATTATGAATCAGTTTCTTGCAATATCCTTCTGATAATTTGGTATTCATCTTGTGCCTGCATATTAATCACTAATTTGTTTTATCTCCAATTTATGCAATTTTTGATAATATTTTAGTTATGATTTTTGAGGTCGATTTGAACCTGATTTGGGCCAAATTTAGGCCGAGTGTCTTATTTTATTTCATGCTTCAAACATGTTTATTTTTTCGATTTTTTTTCCATTTTTTGGCATATTTTTAATGCTATACCCTTATTAATATTTTGTCCTGCTTGTAGGCTATTTTCAAGTGGTTAATTATTTGTTATTGAAATATTGGGAGTTTGTCATGTATGGTTCCGTTTCTTGCAATCTTCTTCTGGTAATTTGGTATTCATCTTGCGTTTGCATGTTAATTATTAATCTGTTCCGGCTCCTTTTTTGTCATTTTTTGTAGTAGTATTTGAGTTATGGTTTTTGAGATCGATTTGAACTCGATTTGGGCCAAATTTTGGCCGAGTGTCTTATTTTATTTTGTGCTTCTAACAAGTTTAGTTTTAGATTTTTTTTCCATTTTGACATATTTTCTACAATTTTAATCATATTAGTTATTTGTTCGGCATGTGGACTATTTTCAACAGGTTGGTTATTTGTTATTGAAATATTAAGAGTTTGTCCCTTATGGTTTCATTTCTTCCAATATTCTTCAGGTTTTGGTATTCATCTTGTGTCTGCATGTTAATCACTAATATGTTTCGGCTCCAAAATTTACCATTTTTTTATAATATATGAGTTATGGTTCTGGAGGTCGATTTGAACCCGATTTTGCCAAATTTTGGTTGAGTGACTTATTTTATTTCGTGCTTTAAACTTGTTAAGTTTTATGGATTTTGCAATTTTTGGCATATTTGTCTTTTTTACCCTTATTGACTATTTAATCCAGCATGTAGACTATTTTAGAACTGGTTGATTAAAGATTATTGAAATATTGAGAGTTTGTAACTTATGGTTTCATTTCTTGCAATCTTCTTCTGATAATTTGGTATTCATCTTGTGTCTCTATGTTAATCACTAATATGTTTTGGCTCCAATTTGAGCGATTTTCGGTAATATTTTAGTTATAGTTTTGGAGTTCAATTTGAACCCGATTCGGGGCAAATTTTAGTCGAGTGTATTATTTTATTTCGTGCTTCAAACATGTTTAGTTTTCGTTTTTTTTCTTCATATTTGACATATTTTTATTGTTTTACCCTTATTAGTTATTTTGTCATGATTGTGGACTATTTTCAACTAGTTGGTTATTTGTTATTGAAATATTGAGAGTTTGTCACTTATGGTTTCGTTTCTCGTAATCTTTTTAATTTAGTATTCATCTTGTGTATGCATGTTAATCACTAATCTGTTTCAGCTACAATTCCATTTTTTATAATATTTGTGTTATGATTTTGGATGTTGATTTGAACCCGATTAGGGCCAAATTTTGGTTGAGTGACTTATTTTATTTCGTGATTTAAACTTGTTTAGTTTTTGGATTTTACCATTTTTGACATATTTTTACTATTTTAACATTATTAGCTATTTTGGCCAGCTTGTGGAATATTTTCGAACTAACTGATTAAATGTTATTGAAATATTGAGAGTTTGAATCTTATGGTCTCATTTATTGCAATCCTACTATGATAATTTTGTACACATCTTGTGTCTCCATGTTAATCTCTTATCTGTTCGGACTTCAATTTTTGCTATTTTTGATAATATTTTAGTTATGATTTTGGATGTCGATTTGAACCCGATTTGGGCCAAATTTTGGCCGAGTGTCTTATTTTATTTCTTGCTACAATTAGGTTTAGTTTTGATTTTTGGCTTATTTTTAATTTATTACCCTTATTAGTTTTTTTGTCTGGCTTGTAGACTATTTTCAACTGGTTGATTATTTGTTATTGAAATATTGAGATTTTATCCTATATGGTTCCATTTCTTGCAATCTTCTTCTGGTAATTGGTATAAATATTATGCTTGCATGTTAATCAATGATTTGTTTCGGTTCTAATTTTTTCAATTTTTTATGATATTTGAGTTATAGTTTTGGATGTCTATTTGAACCTGATTGGGGCCATATTTTGGTGAGTGAATTTTTTTTTTATTTTGTGCTTTAAACTTGTTAAGTTTGTGGATTTTGACATTTTTTTTTACTGTTTTACCCTTATTAGCTATTCAGTCCAACTTGTGGAATATAGTTAACTTTATCCTTAATTAGTAGCACGTCTCATTCACGTGATGTTAATTTTTGGAGGGAATGTCGAGTGATATTAATTTAACGAGAATGGACTAAAATACATTCCCAACGAAGCGGGAGGTCCAGTATACCAACCCGTGCAACGAGCAGTGAGTTAACTCTAAGTGATTTAACTCTAAGAGAAAGATCAATGATCTCGATGCAACTCAAAAATACAGGCATTTGTGGGTTCAATGCGAAAATTGTTATGGATTAAATTATAAGAAATTTTTGAAATCTAAAATGAATATTTGTGAACAATGTGGATATCATTTGAAAATGAGTAGTTCAGAAAGAATCGAACTTTTGATCGATCCCTGTACTTGGGATCCTATGGATGAAGACATAGTCTCTTTGGATCCCATTGGATTTCACTCGGAGGAGGAGCCCTATAAAGATCGTATAGTCAAATGGCCTGAAAATTTATCAGGGTGCAAAGTGAAATAAAAATATAATTTGATATTTTTTTATTGTAAAGTGAAAAATATGTCTATATTTTCAGGGTAGTGGAAGATCGTAGCCAAATATTGTACGAAAGTTGAATAATATTCGGATTAAAATCCGATCAGACATAGGTTCGCATCAAATGAAACAATTGTTAAAAACTTAAAACTTAGATTTGGCCGGCATGAGAATGAGATTGGACTGGATCGAACAAATAGAATCTAAATTGGATTCTTATCATGGACCAATTGTGGAATTTGAAGCATTATCCTGTGTGCTGGGCTTGTAGGCCGATTTGTACCATAATTAGTATTAAAACCAAAGGAAGTACTGGTCGATCCATTGGGCTTACTAAAAGTAAGTCTACTATGTTGCAAATCAAAGGAGAAGTGTTTTGTTACAATTAAAATTGGGGAAAAGACAGGAAGATACTCAAAACAAGAGTTATTTATTATCTTAAAGTATGATTTTGAATTTTTGATTAAATGACGCATAATGAAAACTTATATGGTGACACATAAATAATTGATTTGTGTTAAGTACGTAGAACTATATAGGTGTAGCACCTGCTTCATAGCTTGTAGCCAACATGTGCTCTTAAGTTTTGTTGACCAATTGGGTGATTCATTTTTGAATTAGTTGATCAAACCCAAAACGATAATGCCAAATTCAACACACTTGTTTTTAAAAAAAAAAAACGAATTTTAGTGATAAAATATTAAGTGACATTGTTGAAATAATTACTTTATACATATATTTAGTGACAAAATAATAGTTTTGTAACAATAACAATAATGACAAAATATATTTTTAAGTTGTTACTATTAATAATTAATGACATCATTTTATTGACAACTTAGTGACAATAAATATTATCGCTATAATTTAATGACATTTTTTAGTTGTCACTTTTGGTTTATCACAAAATGTCAATAATGAGAACTTTTTCACATTTCTGATCCCTAATGTGTCTATGTGCATTATTTTAGTAACAATATTTAAATTCTTCTCACTTTGTCATTTAATACGTTGTCACTAAACTTTAATTTTTTGGTTTGCGACCTTCAGAGGCGAGACTCAAGTTCGAATCCTACTGATGACATCACACTGGGAAGGACTTATACCCTTTGCACTTTTCGGTCCGAGCTGCATATACACAGTCTAGTAGATAAAAAAAATCAAACTTTTAAGGTAGTTTAGTTGTTGTAGCAAGGTGGTAGGATGAAGTTCCCGTACGTAAAGAAAATATGCATTTAAGATTTACTATTTTTATTTTATAGTTAGAAAAGGGTAAATATATATATATATATATATATATATATCCATCTGAGATTAATTATCATTATTTTGGTGAAAAAAAGTAAAGGGATAGTTTTTTAATTTGAGGCAAAACAAACATGTTTTTTGAGACAGAAACATGAGTTTCATGAAACAACGAAATACCATGACCAAATCACAACTACATGGGCCTTAAATGTTTCAATCGTTTGTGTTGTTTAATGTTTATAGTCTTTAATTTTTCTCATATTTCATTCTAAAGTAAGTAAGACGTCTTAAAACAAAACTCATATTCTTTAAATACAATTTTATTTATTAAGTTCATCATTTCATCTAAAATAATTAATGAGATGATATCACCAAACCTAAGTCACTAATTTCTACAATATAATTGTTACATGACCTGAATTTTTTATTTATTTAACTTAATTACAGAAACTACTATCAATCTTTAGAGAATTAAATTATAACTAAGAAACGAGCTAGGGAGTAATAATTTGAAGTTAGACTAGCTAGAGATTATATATAGAATAAGAATAATGGAGGTTAAACAGGTTTGACGGAACATTAGAAAATTTGCATGAACGAAGGATCGGACTGGTCAAACCAAAAATAATTTAATTAATTTGAAGACAACGAAAGGCTAGACCGACTTTTGAATTCTTGATCCACCGTTTGTACATTACTGACGCTGTACTACTCTAGCTGTTCGAGACTAAATTGTTGACATCAAACAGCGAAAATATTCTTTGTAAGTGTATATATATATATTTGCAATCACTGGATCTTGACTTTAGTTTTTAAATTTATTTCTTTAAGTAAAACCAAAAAAAAATGGATATTTTGGTAACCAAAACGGTATATCAGAATGGAAAATCCTTACCCGCACATAGTTTGACCGAACCCAAAGTAACTACAAGGCAAGTGCAATACACTTGCTTTGAGATTGAATATAACTCCCAGGAGAGTGACCAATCACCAAACAAGTACAATACACTTGCTTGGAGGTTAGATGGGTTTGGCCAAGCTAGGCTTGAACAAAAATTTTCCTATTAGAATGTGGGGATTGACATTACCTATATAATAATTTCGTGTGTTAACAGGTGATTGGTCTAGTGGAAGGGACTAGTCACGACAAAGTAGCTGACTCAGGTTCGAATCCCTGTTGGGAGAGATTCTCACCTTATGTGTCCGACGCGCCTCGAAAGGAATTAAACCATTGTGAAACCAAAAAAAAATATACTCGTATATAACTTCTCCAATAGGAAGATCGTAAAATTAATGAAACGTGTTGGCCGGAGTATTATACCTACTTTATATTTTTGTTTCATCATTTGATTTGGAAATAAAATAAATTATTTTGGTATTTTCCATGAAAACATATCGAAATTTCGTCCATGATAGATAATGAGACCATAGTAAAATTGAACGTTTTCAGATAATGATGAATAATTCCTACAATACAATATAGGCCGGTAAGAGGCGTTCACTGGTTGGTTAGAAATCATGTTTCATTATATTATACCAGTGCCCATGGTGGGGGACCAGATTAATTAAAGGGATATTAATTAGCTAGCTAGTTTGCTTTGCTATATATATGAAGGTATATGAATCTGAAATTTAATGGCCACTATATCAGCTAGAAATATACATTCAATATATATATATATATATATACAATATATATATATATATATATATATATATCATATATATATATATATATATATATATTATAGAATTATACATGTGTTAACAAACTTTATATCGATTTTCACTTATGGTACTATTAAAATTTAGGTCGATAAATTTGGTATATTAATTTTAGAAATTCACTCACATTTAGTACGATTTTGAAAAATCACCGTTAAGTGGGTGACGTGACAGTTAAGTCATTTGAATTATAGCAAAATTGATGTCATTACTTATGTTGACTGACAATTCTACATCATAATATTTCAGGCTGCCAAAATAACCCCACATCTTTAAATTTATTGACAATTTTAGTTCACGTTGTTCCCTAATTTTAAAACTGGTTCGAAATAAGACAACTTCTTGACCTTTTACTCATTATATTTATATATCTATTTAACTAATTTGATTTTATAGACAATATTAATTAATAAATTAAATAATACCGTAATATACATCTGAAATAAATTAAGAAAAAAATATATTTTTTAAAAATCTATACTACCAAATGTGAGTGAATTTCTTAAATTATGGTACCAAATGTGTCGGCCTAAATTTTCATGTACCATAAATAAAAATAGATACAAATTTTAGTACCACAAGTATATATATAAATATATAAATTAGTTATCCCAATTAGTAAAGAAATAAA
This sequence comes from Penstemon barbatus, assembly GCA_003313485.2. Classification (NCBI taxonomy): domain Eukaryota; kingdom Viridiplantae; phylum Streptophyta; class Magnoliopsida; order Lamiales; family Plantaginaceae; genus Penstemon; species Penstemon barbatus. Next base: position 1,561,295 of record CM064877.1, read on the forward strand.
GAAAGAGAGCCTCGGGTAAAATAGAGTTTTCAGTGATATATTATTTTGACATCATGCATCCTGTAAATGGAGACCAAATCATATAAGTTTTAGCATTTTTAAAGTTTAAAGTATTTGAAGGTGTGAACGTGTAATTTCACATAACTTGAGATAGATGTCTAAAAATAAATAAAAATTTGAAAAACCGCCGATCGATGGCTATATTCCCCATTAACGAAAAAAGAATTGCATGATGTGTTGTATAAATTAATACTCCTATATATACTACGTACTTATATATCATATATGGAATTGCATGTTAAGTATGCTAGGTTGCATGTCTACATCCACGAACAAATTAAAAAACAAGATTTAAATTTAAAAAATACAATACAATTTGTTGAAAGATTCCGATGACTTAAATCATTAGAATGTCAACTCTCCATGCAAGCGTGAAGACAAGAAAACACAATATTTTTTTTGAAGGTGCATGTGTATGGTTTCATGCTGATCATTAATTTTCATAGCTAGTTTAATATATAGCTTAAATTAAATTAAAATTACCCAATGAGTCCCAATTCATACTACTGTTGCACACTCGATCAGTTGTCAGAAAACTCATCACTGCATATTGCATGTCTACCAAAACGTACTGCTTTTATTAATAATTTGAAATAAAATAAAATAAAATTTGTATATAGTATATAGTATATATATATATATAATGAACAGAATACATATATTCCCACCAAAATTGACCAAGTGTTAGTTAAATATATATACTATGACATTATATTCCATCAACAATGCATCCCCCACGGGAGCTATATATATGTGCACAACTGTGCACCAGTGCTTGTTAAATGTAAATAAATAAATAAAAACTTTAAGACATGGGGACAGATAATTGATCAATATTAAATTCATATATACCATGGAGAAAAAGAAATAAAGGGAAAGTCTTTGTTTAGGTAGGAATAAGATAAGCATGTTGAAACTTGAAAGGGAACCCTTTTTCCACATCATTTCTCTGGCAAAGTATATAATGCCCAAAAGATAATAATATTTTAATCATCAGAAGAAGCATAGGTCAAACAATTAGTATACTCACATGAGAGGGAAATTAAAGATTGAATTTTTTTACACATTCTTGGGGGACTAATTCTACTCTAAATCCGACGTACGTCTTTAATTGGCTGAACTAAAATTTTATATATATCACAGGCATGATAAGTACAATACACTTGCATAATTCGATGCTGGCTTAATTAAGTCTGGTCAAGGTATATAAATTTGATATAATGTCTGAAGATTAGCTCTAACCAGAGACATTTTGTTTTGGTCATAATTTTTTATGATCCGATCAATTTCTAAGAATATTTTTACCACATGCATATATAAGTGTTCATAAATTAAGTAGATAGAGTTGAACTCAATTTGAATTAAAATTTTATTTGAAGATATAACTAGCAAACTTTTATAGACAACTGTCATATCAAGGAAGGATTTAAAATTCAAAATAGAAAAGAAGAAAGAAAGAAGTTCGTTTTTGGGGAATTAAGTCAGATGATCGATGATGATATCATCAACAGCCAATGGGACAGGGCCATCTGTAGCAATAATGAAACAATTATTGAATTACTACGAAATTAAAGAGAACAAGTAGATTGTCCGACCACCGTTGAATTTCTAGTTTTGATTTGCATGAAAAGTCTTTGGTAAAAATCTAACATTCTGACGAAATGAATAATTGCCTTAGAATTTAATTCCATGATTAATTGTATAAAACGCAAACCCTCTTCTAGTATATCCCCCTCCCCCCCGAACCAGGGCTCATTTTTAATTTCTTCTCCCATATAACTTAATTTCAAGAAGTGAGTCTTGCGTAGAAGAGGAGAAGCGTTACGTTCAAGTATTGCAAAAGAAAGACAGGGTTTAATTGAAGGAGTATTTTCTGTTTGTGATATTCGGTATATATATCTTTAATTTGTTTTATCCATAAGTAAACCAGGCTCGATCTAAGAAAGGGTTTTCTAGCCTTTAAATATCTTAGTAAATTTGAATGATTTCTTTTGTTCTTCCCCGTCTTAAATTAAATCAAAACATTTTTAATTTGTAGGAACTTAATTAATTATAAGATCAGTTCTTGAAATTCATTTCATGGAAGATCAGCTTTTGAGTTGTATGCAGTCAACTTTCCAGGTACCCCTTTCTACATATCTCATTTTTAGGGTTTCTGTGTGGCTATATATATATATATATATATATATATATACTTGGTCATGCTATTCGTACTAATGTTTTAGTAGTAAAGAGGATGACAATTTATTAAAGATTATGTACGTATATACATAAATCAATTTGGCAAGATCAATTTGGATGCCATTTTTTTTTTTTTTTTGGTAATTAAATACTTATAACTTTTCAGTAGACACGAGAATCGGCCGGGATAAAGGTTTTAATTGTAAGGAAACAACATCAATCTTTTAGTTTTTAATTCAATTTCTTTTTCTTCCCCTTTGTTTTTAGGTGATGGAAGTGAGGATTTGAGAAAATTAATTTATATATACCATTTTTTTTCTTTGTTACAGCTTCAGAATTCAACCATTTTTTCTTTTTCTTTTTGTGGGTCACAAAAAACTTGAAATTCTAAGCTCCCATTTGTAATTAGTTGTTTAAATAATGAAAACTGAAAATTCTTACATGAAACTGGTTGATGCAGTAGTTATTATGAAGAATTCATTAATAAATGTCTTAATTAAAATGAGTTATGCATTCACCTGTTAGTTCATCCAGTTACTTAAATCCCACAACCCCCAGTAGTTGAAAGAGTACCTAGCTAGCATGTGCATACATTAGATAATAATCATTATATATATAGTTCTTGAAAAATAATTCTTCTTCTTGTTACATTTAATTACATTTTCAGTTTCAGCCAAATAAAAACAAAAACTATACACATATATATATATATATATATATATATATATATATATATATATGTGTGTGTGTGTGTGTGTGTCCAGATGAGATCATTTAATTTAATTCAAGCCCTAGCTACTTAATTTGTGAAACACACATCAAGTTTAATGCCTCATTAAGAATTAGTTCTAGCAAATATATAATTGAATATATATGATCATGAGTAATTTTCTAATTCTATGCTACAATTTATATTGTATGTATTTAAGTACTTTATTTTTTCTTTCTGTCAGTACTGGATTTAAATTTAATTAATTAAACAATCTACATATATATATATATATATCATTTAAATATACCACCTCTTTCAATTTTCTTTTCAAGATTTCTGTAATATTATTATAAGGTTGATTGGTAATAAAAAATGAAGTCCCAACAAACATTCTCATTTAAAATAATAGTATTATTAGGAATCATCCACGAACCTGATTTACACATTGCATCTCTATTCGTGACAGACTTTAGTTTTGATTATTTCATACATGCACTTAGCTCCTTTTTTTTCCACCCCCCCCCCCCCATATACATTAATTACACAATTATCATGATTAATTCATTCTGCAGGTTCAAATCCTTTGAGGGAAATTACGTACGAGTGATTGTAAGCGTACGTGGTTAGGCGGCCATGGCTGAGAACATGACTTTATTATATGATTCATCAGAGACGACTATGAACTCATCGTCTATCGATTTGAATGAAGAAGCAGCTGCCATTAATATTAATGAAGTTAATGATAATTATCAAGATTATTATGAACAAGAGAGAATATTGGGGGGTACTAAATTATCACGTCCAATTAATGATCGAAAGAGTAATAGTAGTAGTAGAGTTCGACAGTATATTAGATCGAAAATGCCAAGACTCCGGTGGACTCCTGACCTTCATCTCTCTTTTCTTCATGCTATTCACAGACTAGGTGGCCAAGAAAGTAAGTGCATAATTAATTAATGTTTAATTATAAATTAGCTAGTTCAAAGGAAAACGTACAGCTAATGGATCATTTTTAATTTTTCTAACCCATTAATTTTTGGCATTAATTTCCAGGAGCTACTCCTAAATCAGTTCTTCAGTTGATGAATGTTAGAGGACTTAGCATTTCTCATGTCAAAAGTCACCTCCAGGTACGTAAAAAATTAAATAAAATGATGGAAAATGAAATTTATATATAGTAATACTTTTACTATTAATGATTTTACTACATTTCTTATTGTTGATTACAGATGTACCGAAGTAAGAAACTCGATGAATGTGGAAAAGGTACAACGATATTAATTAAATTATTTTCTGTCATATATATAATTAAGTAATTCTTATATATATATGATGGATCGGATCACAAATTAAGTACCAAATACCTAATTAATCATGACATTGAATATATGTATGCATGTATGCATGTATGTGACTATATATATATACAGTAATAGGTCAAGCAAATAGGGGTTACAATATTAATCAAAGAAGAAATCATGAGCAGCTGCTTTGTGGGACAACAACGTCTAATTATGATGCTAAATGGAGCAGCCCTTTTCATCATCAGTTGAAATTAGAGAGTGGAGGCATTGTTTTTGCTGCAAATCATGATCAGGCTATCAGGAATTATTTACCCCCGACGACTCCACATTTTGATCATCATGAAGAAGGCAAAATTAGATCATCACATGATCGGCCAGGTGGTGGATTAATAATTCGAGAGAAGCCTTGGTCTATTAATTATGATCATGAAGAAAGAAGATCATGGAATCAATCTAAAAACCAAAAATCGCCTTCATGGAACATTTTATCTAGCAATAGTACTAATTATCCACAGAAGAAATCAGCTTGCTGGAGGAATAGGAATGTATTTACTCTACAGAAATCATTAGTCGGAGGCGGCGGCAGCTGTTATACCCCATCTCATGATAATTATGATATATTCAAACCAATTACGACGACTAGTCTTGAAGAAGATCACGACGACCATCATCATCCCAGCTTCAGGGTTCAGCTGGTAACTTAATTATATTAAATCCCATAATTAATTAATTTACTAATTGGACTATCATTAATTTGAAAGGATTATTATATATAATTAATCTGCTAATGTTGAATATCGATCTACAGATGAATCATGATGATGAGGAGAAGAAAATGGAGTTTAACAAGGATTTGCAACTAAGTTTGAGCCTCGGCGTAGGTCATGATCATAATTATAATTATAATACTAATACTAATACTAATACTAATAATGATGAGAAAGGATGCAATAAAGGCGACGCCTCAGATATTAACACAATGCTTTCTCTTGCTTTAAGTAAGTAAAAATTTATATATATATGAACTAGCTAGCTAGTATTATTAATTAAGTAGAACATTGAGATATTTATTTATACATATAAGAGGCTGAGTACTTGAGATCTCACCGTGTATGCTTGAGAGCATAAGTGTGAGATCTTTTCTAAGTACTTGGTTTTAATTAATTACGTACCTTTTTAGAGATTAGAAGAGTTAGCTCATTCTGTACGTACTTCATTTTATTTATAATTTAATTTTATGTAATAGTGCTTCAGTTGAATGCTAGCTAGCTACCAAATTTGTATTTGATGATCGAAAATATTCTGTAAAAGTGGAATTTGGCTTATATATATTGCGGCATTGACAATTGTTATATGTACCTTTGAATTTGTATCCAGTTGAGTTTTGGATTTTTGTTAAGATTCTTTTAATTTCTCTGTTGGGTTGGTAAATGGTTGCCAGATTTGGCTTCCATGTTTGCCATGTGCAATTAAACATATATATATATATATATATAAATTCAATATTCGTTATACACATGAAAGACTAACAAGCCAGGTTAATTAATTGATAAAATACTAAAAAGTGTAGTTATTAGAAAATGGTAATAGGAGTGTAATAGGAGTGTCCATGATTAGTCTAGCGTAAGCTTGAATAAAAAAAAAAAAACCTTTAATTCAAGAAAAGATTTAATATGTTGGAGGTGGTTAATAGTCTATTTATAGTATATTAAAATATTGACTCCACGAATAAATAAGATAAATTGAGCTTTCATGATGATAAAGACTGGACAATAAAAAGGCTCTTAAAATAAAATCCATAAAAGAAAACCCCAGAATGTCGTTTTCGTTAATTAATGTCATCAATTGAGATTGATTCTCTTAATTATATATCTTTTTCTTTTTAGGAATGAATAATTTTGCGTTGAAACCCGGCCCGCATGTTGACTCTATTCTCAAAGACAATATTAGTAGTATTATTCGAAAATTTACCTAATAGTACAAAATTGAAAGGGTTAGATTAGATATAAACCTGCCCCATGTTTTTCTTTTGCCTAAAATGATTGAAAACAGACCAGACAATGTTATATAAAATCTACTTATATATAATGGATCATATTACTCCAGATCCATATGCATTTTATGTAATTGGATAATGAATTTTCATAATAGCATCGGATCTATGGTATATCTATATCTAGGGCTGTCAATGGGTCGGATTCTGGTCGGATCAGACTTGTCCAGATCCGGCTCCATTTATATCGGATCGAATCCTGTCGGACTCGGATCTTGCTCGGATTGTGCTCGGATCTAGATTTTTTGAATCCAACGGATCTTGGTCGGATTTAGCCGGATATCGGATATTTTTTGGATCCAATAAATTTGTATTTAAAAGTTAAATTAATATTTTTTCCTAAAACAAGTTTATTATCTTTTCAATTTTATTTAATTTTAGCTCACATTTTCAAAGTTTCTTTACTATATTCATATTTGTAGAATGAATATAGTGGTTTAATAAATTTATAAATGAATTATAAATTACTATCTTCTTAAATTGACGTTGAAATATTATTAATGATATTTATTTTTATAAATCATTTTGTATATATATTTTTCTTTTTATTTGTTGCCGGATACGGATCTTTAATGGATCGGATCCACCTAAGTCCATATTCGCTCCATGAGTTTCGGATTTCGAATCTTTATAATCGGATCAAGTCCATCGAATCTCTAATTGGACAATTATCTTAATAAATCGGATCGAATTCGGACGGATCCGGATTGAAATCCGCCCCATTGACAGCCCTATCTATATCCAATTGTGACGGAAACTTTTATTTATGGCCCAAAATCATGAGAAAGGTCCAATATATGGAATTTGGGCTAACTTTATGGGCCTTAAACTGTGATGGGTTCAGTCAGATCTTTTAAATTCTCAAATATAATAATCTTTTTGATCGTTCCAATCAGATACATCTTAACATCATAAGTTGATTTGAACAATCGAATCGAATCCCCAATATACGGAGTATAAAATTAGATATCATAAATAAATACTCTTATAGCAGGGATGAAGGTTAATGATTATTAATTCCTACGTTATTTCTTATAATATGTCTCCATATATATATGGGATATTTGGATAATAAAATTATTACTAAAATTTATTAAACTATTTAAATTCCTTGGATCGAAATAATTTCAAAAAAAACTCACACCTACTAAATTTCTTAAACCACTTTTTCAAAACTCAAACAAACAAAATCAAAATTATTTCACAAACCTCATGATCCACTCTCTCAAAAACCAAACAAACAGGGCGATTGAATTTATATTAATGATTCATCCAAATAAAAAATTAAAATTAAGAATACAGCTATTATATATACTAATGGAAGGAAATAAATATGAGCAAATCATAAATAACATTGCATAGCAGTTGAGAGAGAGTTTTGTCTCAAGAAGAAAACTTTGTGAACATAATCAAAGAGTAAGTTTATACTTTATACACTCTCTCATTCTCTCTCAATGCATTTTTGCCCAAAAAAATCCTAGCTACAGATATTAACTTGCCCTTTGATTTAAATATATAGAAGCTGACTTAATTAGTAAACTTGATCATGATCTACACCTAAATCAATGGAAAATCAACACTCTGTCAGTTCTAGAAACAGAAAACAACAAAATCACACAATAACAACACCAAACTTTCAATTTACTTTTTATGATGATAATAATTATAAGAGGGATGGAATGGAAAAACCCGGTTCGAGGCGTGCAAAGCACTCCCTTTCGAATAGAATTCGCCGTTGCCCTGGTGCAAACTCAATCGACGTCTATTCCCAAGATACAACGAACCTTCAGGACTTCTTGACGTGCACTCGAACAAGAGAATCCCACGAACTCGAATGATCCCACAATTGCCTTATTTAATAAACTATAACCCAAAACTTTATGAGGTTGTATTCAAAACTATTTGCTATGATTTATTCTTGAATTATGATTCAAAATATGAAAAAACTAAATATGTATACATATATAGTTTTTTCATATTTTCAATCATAATTCAACAATCCCCCACATAATTTAAAATATGAAAAAAAGTATTAAGGCGATTTTTACTATGTAATGGGTGAAAGTGTCTTGCAGACTTGAACTTTCACTTAGTATTGACAAGTATTCATTCGTATAAACCATAGTGAACATAGGTCTTGAACTAGGATTCTTTGTTACAAATTTCAACAAGTCATACACATAGTATGAGTGATATCAAGTTCTAACGGGATAGCACAGTTACGGCCGTGCGCTAGTATCTTGGTTTAACAAGTGCTCTAGTTCTAGAAACAGACTCAACAATACTTATATATAAAAACACACATGAGTCTGTCTAGCTAAATAAGTAATGAAGAAGATCCTTTGCCCCAAACGTGAGAGAACTCTATGCAACTGCAGACTACATAATATATTTATATATATATATAGCACGAGATAGATTTTAAGCCTTCAACTTTTCTCAGGCCTATCTATTTGCTTACTAATAACATCAAGACATGGAAAGAAGAAGAAGATAAGAATGAGAAACCAAACAAACAACATTAATATATAGTTCATCAATCAACTTCACATCATACACTAGATCTAGCTAGGCAATAACTACTCTTCTCTCATGTGTGTTCAAGCTCCAAAATCAGGAGATGATACCATGGCCATATCTAACTACAGCACAATGGATACAAATTTACGAAAAAAATGATTAAACTCTGTCTCTGTGTATGCCAATAAAATCTCACGGCTTAGTGTCACATATCCACAAATACTGTAAAACCAAAAAAAACCTTGTAAAATTAGAGATTCTTCAAGTTCTTGTATATCCAGGAGTGTGTGGAAATAAGACATTCCAAAGAATATATAGATCTTTATAACCCTTTTAACCCTTCATCGGATTTATCTTGCTCGATGATTCCTTGTGTCGATAAGATATCTTAGGTGTTAGTTCCTGTCAAAGTTCAGGGAAAAAATCAGAAAAAGTGATGAACAAAACTACTACTTATTTCAACTTTTATGGAAGATTAAAAAAAAGAGGTGAATTACCTCTGAATAACGAACACGATCATGACGTAGGTTAGAAGTTTTCACAATAGTCTCCCATTTGGCATCAGTGGTTAAACCATTTGTACCTTCCTTCTTAGAGTGAAGATGGCTTCTACTTCTTGAATGAGAAAAAGGATTCCCCAGTGAAATCGAAGGCAGTGTTTTCCATAGCCAAGATTCTGAAGGTGATCTTGGTAATGGTGGAGCTAAAGGTGATTTTCGTATTTCTTGGTTACGCTCGTCTTTTATCACAAATTTTACTTCAGAAGATTCATGATCACTCGGTTTAATATCCTCGTTACCAACAGAAGGTAAAATCTTATCAGCTTTGAATATAGCTTTGGTTGGAGATGTCTTTGAAATGGGAACATCTGTGTCATTTTGAGAATCTATGTAGAGTATTTTCTCTACAGCATCTCCAGGTGGACCTGATCCACGTTCGTTTATCTGATTCTTTGATACATCTTGCAATGCCTTAAACAGTTTTCGAGATGAAGCAATCTTACTATCATTGTATTGCTCGACTTCTTTAGGTACACCAAGAAATCCTGCTCCTTCGCGAAATGGAGACTTTGGAGATTCATTTCTGTAGGGAGATATGTTGCCACTTCTGGTGCACCGTAAGGAAGATACTCCTGATTTATACGGGTCATTGGTTAGCTTATTCTCCATTTTTTGAATATCCCGAGTTAGCAATCCAGAATTAAATTTGATCTTGTGAGGTACATGACAAGCATTCTGCATAGATTATTCAAAATAACTCAACTGTTCTGCAAATAAATACAATCTACTAATTACCCGAGTTACACATTGAAAAATGTATCAAAGAAGAAAAGCTAGAAAAAAAATTCATTTTTGTCCATAGGATTGGATACTAGGCATTTTTTCCCGTTATTTTAGAAACAATTGCAGTTTTGGTCCTTTCCCCCTTTCAATTCGACTTGGGACCAAAATTGCATAACATACAGTCATATGCTACCAAAAGAGCGAAATTGTGACTATTCTATGGAACAAAATGCAAATATTTGATGGAAAGGGTGAAAGGACGAACTGTGCAAGAAAAATATCAAATTATGGGGACTAAAGGTGCTATTTTTGAAAGTGCGGGTTTCTCATAAAAACTACCTTGTCAAGAGGTCCACTGTGCGCATTTCTTGTCAATCTCCTGATTTCAGTCGAAGGCGTAGGAGTAGGAGGTCGAGTTAGTAATTTCATTCCTGGTAATGGTTTCAAAAGACGCAGAGAGTTCTTCACACAAAAACGAGGGATGATCCCCCAAGTTTTCCCTGACTTTTTTACACGAACATTAGACTCCTCATCTTCATCTTCACTTTCCACATTATCTACATACTTACTATAATAAGGCAATGCAGCTGAACTATATTGCTTAAGTAAAGGCTTTTTTTCCAAGGAAACCACCTTCTTTAACTCCTTTAGTTGCTCGTTTACTATTGTCGGTTTCTTAACAACATGCTTAGGAGTTTCCAAAGCAACAGCCTTGGCTGCTGGTAAGAACCTATTCATCATAAAATCTCGAGTTTGTGTGTCGATAGTGAATGTTCCGGAAGGTTTCACACCTGAATTATAGCCACTAAGACCACTCACACTGTAGTTCAAGGACCGTGTTTCGGTTGGTGAAAGCGTGTCAAGTGCATCCGAGTACGAATCTTCCTCAGTTTCTGAACTAGATTCGTCCTCTTTACATTTTAGACTCTCGTTTAATTTCTCCAAAAGACTAGCATGATCACTGAAGGAAAATGCTTCTATTTGAGGCTTGAACAAATTCCGATCATTTGATCTTTCACCAGAATTGAATCTAGAGGCAAATCCCATTTTCATAATTTCACCAGAATTGTACCTTGATGTAAATCCCGCCCTCGTAATTTCACCAGAATTGTATAGTCTACCGGGTGGCAGTCTCGGAGTATTTGAAAGCTCGACAGGAGCTCGGGCTGGGCTTTGGGATTCACTTTTGGGCTTACCAGGGATTTGTTCCCAGTTAAACGGAACTGTTGCTGGTTTTGTTGGCTCGTATTCCCAATCGGATTTGTTCACTGGAAGAGATTGTAGTCTGGACGGGGGCTTTTCGGTCATATTACGTTTTACGAGCTCGGAAGTGTTTGAAGGGGATTGAATTCTTCTTACGGATAGAAGTGGTGCATTGAAATTTAATTGCCTTTTCTCCATTTGGTCACTTAACTATCACTGTCCCTGTGACTAAAAGCACACAAGAAACTAACAAAAAGGGACTTAGATTAGTAAAGTTCACATGTGAAATGAAAATCGACTAAAAACAGAACAGAAGATCACAGACAAACACGTCACGGAATCACAAAACAAATGAATGAAAGAAGTAATCTTTTTCTTAATTTTTCTACTTAATCAGCGAACAAAAAGAAAATAAAGAATGACAAGTGAAAGAAACCTTAGGGCCGAATCAAACCTTGAATTTCTACAGCAATGAAAACCAAGTAATTACTTTTCTCATCTATCAGTGAGCCATTGCTTTTGGGGGGCTCCTTTACTTTATTACTTTTCTTTGTAAGAGACCTTTTTATTTGAAGATTTACTAGTTATTACACATAATAGGGAAAAAAATCTACCTTCTTGATTTCTCAAATACCATAAAAAATTACCCAAGAGCAGGAATTCATTGTTACTTTCCTTGGAATAAAAAAGAAAAAATCAAAAGCAAGTCAAATCAAAGAAATTTCTTCTTAAAGGAAATGTGATTTATTGCCATAATACAATTTCCAAATTTTCTTTCTTTCCCAACATAGAAAGAAATCAAGAAACCCTTGTGTCGAGAATGAGTAACAATTACATTACAAAATATAAAAAGTAAGAAAAAAAAAGGACACAGCCTCATCACACACCAAGAACTCAAAACAGAGGAGGTGTTCATAAAAAGTCCCCCTTAAGAATCAAAGAAAACACAAAAAAATCAAAACTCAGATAAGATAATTATTTTTGCTTACCTGAGAGAAATGTTATCAAGTTCTTGGATTTGGGTTTTCTTCCGCAATTGAAGGAAAGAGAAAGAAAGAGAGAGAGAAATGAAAAAGAGGATATGAGAGGCGTGGTTGCTTGCTTGCTTGCTTGTGCTTTTGAAGTTATTTTGAGTATTTATTTAGTAGGAAGAATTAAGAGTGAGTGGCGCTAATTACTGACAAAACTAATTGGAATTGACCCAAGGCATGTGGATTTTGGATTGTGGTGGGGGCTAAAATACAATAAAGTTAAGGGGTGGGGTCATACTGCATTTGATTGATTTTTCAATATTTTCTAGGTATCTGGTTTGCCTAGACAAGAAGGGGACAAGCGTCACGGACATACCGTTGAAGTAGAATGACAGTTAAATCCAACCGCCTTTATTTCGCGCCCATTTAATTTCTTGTACAAATTCATGAGGGGACCCTTGTTTCATTATAACGTTTTCCCCCTTCTCACTGCAATTATTTCCTCCCACCATAGCACGAACAAATAGGGCCTGCCTATGAGGATAATTAACTCTTTGCCCCAATTTTCAGTCCATAAGCCCAGAACCAAACAAGGTCCACATGATAGTCGGACCCAACTAGCCAGTCAGTCAAACACGAACTTGAACCATTTTTTGGAGCAAAACTATACATTGTTTAGACTAAAAGATTAAAATTGTGACCGGTCAAATAGTATTTTGTCTCAAATAGATTATATTCTACAAGGTTTTAATTGTTCACTCTGTCATATGCATTATTCTCATCCAAATAAGTATATTAACTACTTTTTTGTGTTCTATTTAATTTAATGTTGTTAGTGGTAATAAATATTAAACTATATTGCTGCACTATAGAAAATAATTACGACCTATACCAATGCATTAAATTAAGCTTCACCTATACTATTGAACTAGATATATACTAAAAAAATGCTGTGGCCAGAGATATGAGACAGGAAGGAAGACTTGTTATTTGGATCATAAAGAAACTAGTAAAAAATACTCTCTCCATTCCAAACTTTTTGCTTCTTTTAGGTTTGCCACGGAATTTTAGAAAATTTGTTAAAAAAGTAAACTTTTATTATTTTTCGAGAGATAGACATTTCAAAAAAAAATAAGAGCAAAAACAATATAAAGGAGAGAGTAATACTAATACTAATGGAAAAGCAAGTGTGCGGTCAATTTGGTGCATGTAGCTAGTCATGGCCATAAAGTCACCAATAAATTGTCGCCATACCAAATCCTCAATTTGTCGGCCCGAATGCTAATTAAGTCAATATATTGCCTCCATCCTCTTCTATATGTGTTAAACTTTTATATCTTCTATGTATTAAACAAACTGCTAAATTAATTAATTATCTAGTGAACTATAGGTTAAAATATTCTTTCTAGCACTGGTCTGTATGTTCCGGATTTCGAAATCATTTTGGAAACAATGAAAGAAAAAAATGTGAATAAATTACTAAATTAAAAAAAAAAAAAAAAAAAGAAAACTGTACTTCATTTTTTGTTTTTATGCTAAAACTTCACAAAAATAATGTTTTCGAAAGCAATGACGAATTTTTTTATTTAAACAAGAACAAACATATCTTGCACTTTTACCTAACTGATATGTAAATATACGAGGAGAAAACATTTTTTATATCAAAATTTTATCCAAATTACATATGTGATACCAAGTTTTCTGGAAAGACACATTTAATACCATGATTTAGGTCATTTTGACACATTTTATTTGGTCGTCAAATTTTTAACATAATTCATCACGTGTGCGGCATATGTCCGTTAAGTGGGAACGGATTTTGTACGTGGAAGGGGTAATATTTCATTTTTTATACAAGACTATTACCTACTTTACACTTTTGGTACCAAATCTTCCAAAAAAATCACATTTAATACTAAAATTAAAGGTAGTTTGACACATTTGTTACAAGGTCAAAGTTACGATTCTATCTTAATGAATGAAATTGGAAAAAACTGAAACATTGTTAATTTTTTGAAAATTATCTATTGAGTATCATAAATTGAAATTTGTACCGTTAAAAAGCTCTTGCCAAGAACTTTTCAGCCATATAAAGAACACGAAATTTGGCCTCGTAGTTATATATGACAAAATTAAGATGAGGTTCAAATACTCCCTGTTCGAGCACACCACGTGCAAAAAACATGCAATTTTGATGACTTAACGGCCACGTGGTTGTTTAGGCAAATGTGTCAAACGTTCATCAATTTTGGTATAAAATGTGTCATTTTCGAAAGTTTGGTATCAAAAGTGTAAAGTAGATATGGTATCAAAAATAAATTTGTACCCCCTGCACATGCAGAATCCGTGCCACTTAATGGACATGTGTCGCACACGTGATGAATAATTTGACGGGCAAATGAAATGTATCAAGAAAGCCTAAATCATTGTATCATATGTATTTTTTCAGAAAGCTTTTTATATCAAATGTACGTGTAATTTGGTATTAAAAGTGATTTTCCTTGTAAATGTATATAATCTAATAATGAGTAAATGGCCAATTCCATCACATGTTTAAGTTTGATTCGATGATTTTCTTAAATCAAGTGTGAAGAAGTTCTGAAAAGTTAAGTATAATTCGATCTTGAATAATTAGGTGCACAAAATCAAGTTCAAACCAATTTCACACATCAAATTTTAAATCTCCATTAACTGATCAGATTGATTTTCAATAGGGATAAATGTACGTATGATACTACCATGTGTTATGAAAAACCTGCATAAAACTAGTATGTAATTCTTTTTGTACTAAAATTCTTTGTAAATCCTGCATAAAATATTCAATCTCCATTATTCACTAACACCGTTAATTTTTAAATAATTTTGTTTAAGTAAAGTCCCCTTGTACTTTTAAATTAATATATATAAGATTAGTTTAGAAAATTCAATTAAAAAGTTAACAGTGTCAGTAAGAACGAAGATTGAGTATTTTATGCAGGATTTTTTAAAAGTACAAAGAAGTATATATAGTGAAAAAAAGAAAATTTAGAGGGTAATTTGATGCAAGCTATGATATTAGGGGTAATATCTTGCATATTTCCCATTTGAATACTACTAATAATCTGTTGGGAGAATAAAGAAAATGAGAAAAGTGAAAAATATAATTTCTTATTATTATTATTATGTGTTAGGTATTGAGTATCATAAAGTATACCACACAGCCGCGTAGATGACTTTCGTTGTCTGCCATTGTTGACAACAATTCAACCAATTAATTCAAATAGTATATAATTAATAACGTGAAGCTAGAGAGTAAAGACAATTATCTCATCCTAATCAGCCCAAAATTTACGGACCGCATCTTTCGCTGACATTTGACATATATATATAGATGGAATAAATAGGGGATGCTCAATTTCATCATGTCTTATTTATTTGCGACATGAAATACTATTTATTAGGATCTGTTGTCATTGTTATATCACTCGTCCATTAATCCTATTGCAAAATTCTTTTTTGCCTTATTTTTTAATGCTATTTAGCTTCGAGGCCATTTGCGTGGTTGCATATATATATTCAGGTAAACTCTATTGATCGAGCATGCTATATATATATATATAATATTTCAAGAATTTGTATTTGTTAATTCAGACGCAAGTTACATTAAATATTTGAAAATGAAAAAGGTATTGATGCATATATATTGCTCCAGAAAGGTCATATGACGAAGCGTTTTCAATTTTGTTTTATCTTTGTAATAATAAATAAATAAAGAAAAGGGATATCATGATATAAAAAATAGGGAATTATTTAAAGTAGTAATAATTGGGCACCCATGTCATGTGGATTTGATGTACTACTTATGATATTACTATACACTAGTAGTCTGCTGCCTGTACAATTGATTGAATTTGCCCAAAAGCTAAATGGGCCACTTTTTTTGGTTAAGAAAAGAAATATGCCCTCACTATTAGCTAGCAACTCTTTGTAAACTTGATCATACATACATTCTTGGGTTTGAGGAGAATTTGGATTCACCGTTCGTTTAAGTTTGATTTCCTCCTGGATCAGTCATCATATTTTATCTTGTACACTTGAGAAGTTGGTCAAAACGATATAGACCAAACTAAGGGAATTAAGAGGGGCTTTAATTATGATTTGGATCCATTGGGATTGCATGTGTGTACTGTGTGGTGAAGACTTATCTTTCTTTGTGTTATGGGATTTTTGTGTCTCCACCACCTAATTATTAGTTGTTTTTCTTTTTTCTGATTATTTAAATCTAGTCTTGGTGATCAAGTAGTTATCAGAAGTCCAGAACTGTGTTGGGCGATTCCATAGCGAATCTTCGATCTACATGGTTCTAGCCCATATTAGTACAATCATCTTTGGGCTATTCATGATTTGTTTGGCAGCAATTTATTGGGCTCTCTTTTTCATAAAGAGAAAGATGAAAGAAGTGGATTTAAATAATCACCTTTCTTAAACCCAATCAAACGAATCAATATATCATATTCCAACTGCAACGTTCATTGTTTTCTACGTGCAACTCCAAGACTCATATTTTTAGATGGTGTAAAGTACATGATCAAATTCTTTTGTTTAGTTAATAATTTTTTACATATTGTTTCCAACCCAATATTGATATAATCAATTTATCTAATCTGTCATAATAATGACAAATAAACATCACCTTATTATATTAGAAGTACGAATCCACGTTGTTAGATCACATGTTGAGTTGGTCACATTTAACAATAAATTTTTTTTTCCGTTTTTCTCCAAATCACTTGAAGATTCTACCATCATAAATTAAAAACGTAACATATTATTTATTTCATTGTCTGAAAATAGTAGAAGATGGAATACGGTGGAAAAATATAAACGAGATTTTAGTGGAACGTAGATATTTTATTTTTATTTTGGTTTAAATACATAATATATAAACAACATAGAGTAATATATATCCGGGCCGTTTGATAGGACCTAATAAGGGGTATTAGATCATATTATATGTGTTAATATTGGTTAATACAACGTTTGGTGGCATTGTTCTAATACCGGGTCAAATAGATTAAATCATTATGTCCCGGTATTGAGACTAGATTATAATCCACCCAAGCATGAGTGGATATGTCAATCCGGGGGAATATGGATTAAGTAAAATTTCACTTATAACCTCAAATTTACATATTACCTATTTTAATATATAATAAAATTTTCTTAAATATCTGAAAATGGAAACACATATTACATAAATAAATCCAGGGGCGGAGGTGGGCGCTCGCTACCCCTCCCCCCCCCAGCAAAAAAAAATTTAATTTAATATGTATCAAGATTATAGGGAATAGAGTCCCACTAATTATAGAGTTACCTAGTATAAGTAGAATTTAATAAGGGAAATTTCTTTTACACTTAATATAGTTCTCTTTGAATGAGGAAAAATAATTATGTCTGAGTTTTGAAATTCAATTTAAGATACCAAAATAAACTTTTAGTTAATAATATTTTCATTTAAATGTATATTCAACTTTCTTCTTAAGTCGATTCATATATTTTTTTTTTTATGTCTAGTGATTGTTTTTTGCATATTATTTGTTATATATTTCGCAATAGATTTTTTACTATCTTATTTGATAATAAACATTATTAATATCAAGCATCATAAGAGTTATCGGCACATTAAATAATTACAATTTTTCAAATAATTTAATTATATAATTTTTATTTCAATTTCGCCTCCCGCGACTACAATTTCTGGCTCCGCCCCTGAATAAATCACAAACTAAAATCTATATCAATTTATATTGAATAAAACTCCATCAGCTCATATTCTTATACTTATTATACACCCTACCATACAGCCCCATCAGATACAGATTTGTAATACATTGGATCAATCTAAATCTATATTCGCTCCATATAATTTGAATTATCGATCTTCTTAATTGAATCATGTCTATCAAATTACTAATCCAACAATTATCATCATAAATTGAAACCAAATTCAGATAACTGAAATCAGCCCATTGTCAGCCCTAACTAATATCATAAAAAAAGAAAAAAATCTTATTTATGTAATACGCAATCAAGTAGGCCGTCCGGTCAACTGGTCCATAAAAAGGAATTCTGCCGGGGACAAATCCGTCTTATCATCAAAGCGCACGGCAGCATAACCGGACAATTCATCGGCCCTTTGAATAATCGTAAGCCCAAACCATTAATAAAAATGACTAATCCAATCGATCGACAAAATCTCGACGTAAAAATGATGCCGAAATCGCGTGGTGGTCGACCTCACGCGCGCCCCCCGGCGATAAACCCTTTGTTTTTCCCCACACGATATGTATCCACTCAGCAGTCAGCACGCGCCTTTCGCCATCCGGCGCCCCCCTCGCCGCACTCACATTTATTTCACCGATTCCTTTTCCCAACTCTTCATCGCCTTTCATTTTTTCTTTCTATCCCCATTTTAAAAATATTTATCGTCTTTGTCAATGGGTGATTTAACGGAATCGTCGACTCCTCAGACGACAGCATCACGACAAGTTCCGTTCCGTGAGGATTGCTGGACGGAAGAGGCTACGGCGACGCTTGTTGACGCCTGGGGACGCCGTTACTTGGAATTGAACCGTGGTAATCTCCGTCAGAAAGATTGGCAGGAGGTGGCGGACGCCGTTAACTCACGCCACGGTCATACGAAGAAGACTCACCGCACGGATGTTCAGTGCAAGAATCGGATCGATACTCTCAAGAAAAAGTATAAGATTGAGAAAGCTAAGATCTCCGAGTCTAACGGAACCCTAACTTCGTCCTGGCCGTTCTTCTCCCGTTTGGAATTTCTGATCGGATCTAATTTCAATAAACACACGCCATCCCCTACGCCTACGCCTACGCCTACGCCTACGCCTATGCCCATGCCGCTGTTGTCTCTGCCTTCGCCGCCGATGGCTGTGCCGTTAGCGTACCGGAAACCGATGCCTTCGGCGGTGGCTACGCCGGTGATTTTGCCGCAGAAGCGTCCGATGCCGTCTCAGGCCGTTGATGAGTCTAACTTCAGGAGGAATTATTCGGCAATGGCTGCTGCTGCTGCGGCGGCAGAAGAGGAAGACGATGGAGAAACGGAGGGTGAGGAAGTAGAAGAGGAGGAGGAGGAGGAGAAAGGGGAAGGGGGAAAGGGGATGAAGAGATTGGCGGAGGCGATAGAGAAGTTTGGGGAGATATATGAGAAGGTGGAAAGTATGAAGCAGAGGCAGATGGTGGAGTTGGAGAAGCAAAGGATGCAGTTTGCTAAAGATCTGGAGGTTCAGAGGATGCAATTATTTATGGATACGCAGCTACAGCTAGAGAAGATCAAGCAACCCAAGCGATCTGGATCTTCTGATGGTATATAGTCTTTTACAATTACTAATATTATGATTTTGTCTAGTCTTGTTTATCATGATAATAGAATACATCTTCGAAACTTATTGCATATTGTCCAATTTATATTTTTAATGTAAATCATAAATTTTTGAAGAGTGCCGGAGCATATTTACTCTCTAATTATATATTTTTTCCACCTGCATTTGTGAAATATTGCATAATGGAGGGAACTAGGTGAAGTTGCCCACGTTTTCATAAATAGTCATTGTTTTATTTACATTAACCTTCTGGGGGCACACTTCCGCCTACATAGCAAGTTACTTTGAGTCCTAACATATCAAACATTTTCAAAGTTGACTGTAGACTATTGGAGTGTCAATGGCATATGCATAGAGCATTGTCGAATACATGAGCGTCCCTATTTCTTTGGGTTAATAACGAAGTATCTTTTTCTCTGCGCCCCAAAGGACAGAACATTATATATTGAACATCAAGCTGATTATTTACTATTTGATTATTGGACTCATGTCTAGAGACTCTAGACTTCCATTTGGAGATGATCTAGGATAACCATTAGTTTGGAGACGTTTTATTGATTGTAAGAGTTGGTTCCATTCTTTCTCTGAAATTTCTTGATTTTAGTTTGCCAGTGTGTAACTTCTCCTGAGATGGTTTTTGGTTTCATCCAAGTGTAATCTATTTTTTGTGTAATGCTAGAACTGGGGGATATTTAAGGGCTAATCTGTCGGGTTTCTTTCTGGTTATTTTTCATGAGCCAAAATTGTCAGGCTTGTTAATCATTCTCAAATTAAACACCAATTTGATTTCCTTCTGGATCTACCTTTTGAAAAAATGATCTTGATATCTAGTTTTTAGCTTCCATAATTTTGTGAGAATAGTAGGAGACGCTGGGATAACATCTTAAACAGTTATTTTTACATCATAATAGCTTTTGTACAACTAGTTGGTTGGAGTGCAAAATGAAAAACGCAAATGAACTTTTATATTTTTTTGAAATTTTTGTAGGAAGATCACAACGAGATGCTAAGGGTCTATTTGGATGGGTTTTGGCTCGGTTTCGCGGGTCTCGGTTTAAAAAAATTGGTTTGGGTGGTTTCGATGAAACCTTTGAGACCTCACTTGGATTGAGTTTGGATGTTGGAGTTTAGGAAAAAAAGTAGGTTATAGGTGTCAAATCAATGTCTTTTTTAGTGAAATTTGAGGAAAAAAGTAGATTTCAGGTGTCAAATCAATGTTTTATAGGTTTTATGGGTTTGGCGAAAACTCATTTGGATGGGTTTTGGCTCGGTCTCGCGAAACCCACGAGACCGGGCCAAAACCCATCCAAATACAGCTTAAGAAAACAAACAAATAATATTTCTTTTTATGTTTAAGTATAATTCGAGAACCTATAAAAGAATAAAGAAAAAATCCCTGAAGTATATATCCTATTTTACTTAGAACCTACTGCAATCTTGTGTGCTGTTTAAGATAAAAGAGAGTTGAAATCTTACATTATATTTTGTGTTCACTTTGCTATTTCCTTTCTGCACCAGAGGGTTAGAAATTTAGCATCATCAGGCTTGTGAACTTGCATTTCCTAGAAATTTGACTTTTAATGTTCTGTTTAATCTTTGTTTTCAGCTACTTCTTGACACAATTTGTTTTTATTTATTGCATTTGCCACCCCACCCCCCAGTCATTTTTAGTGGACCTAATATTACATGAGAGATTCTTCTTACCTATGCATGCTCATGAACATAGTAACCATATTTAGTCCTGCATATTTTGTTTTCAAATTTTCTATCTTACTAGTGATTTACTGTCAATGTTGCAGATATTTATAGCTAGACGGTCAGGAACAGAACATGATGGCATCCTTCGTAGGTGCAGGGCACACAAATCGTTTGCCCTTTGGACTCATATTACCTGTTAATAGTTGAGGAAGATTTATTACCTAAAAGAATTAGAATGAACAAATTTATCAGCAGAAAAGAGATCCACATGTCATGGTGAATTAGGCTTTATTTTTTTTTTTTTTTGAAATTTATCTTTTTATTTGTGTATTGAATATTTTGATTTCTGCTATGACGAACTGATTCTCATGTTTGGCCTAGTTAGAACAGAATTATTAATGCTTTTTTTGAAAGGAAAGACATTGGTTTAGTGGTCCAATTGTTTTTTAAACATTTCACATCTCCTTTTCAGATAATCTATAGGAGGTGTACTTATGTGTGTTCATTAACTGACAGTTTATGGGTGTGTAGAGTAGCTTTTAAACCAAGGAAGGAACAATATTTTTTGATATGGATTGGTGTGGGCCCGGTCTCGCTTGTTTCAATTTCGCAAAATTACTTGGAGTGGTATCAATGAACCTTTGAGACAAGTTATGAGATGATTTTGAGATATATATTAATTAGGTTCAATGTAAATTTGAGAGGTTTGAGTTGATTTTGAGGATATGGTGGACATGGGTTTGAGTTGATTTTGAGGTTGAATTAGATATATTTTCAGTGGAACAAGCTCTGGGCAAAAACCAACCCATAAGAGTCCGTTTTGAGCGTTGTTTATGCTCGTTTCTAGGTTTTTTTTTAAGAATAGGTTGCTTTTGTTACACATTTGTTATTATGCACTATTTCGGAAACCTGATTACATTATTGTAGGTCTTTCCGGTCTCAAGCCTTATTTACCCCATTTGTAACATTTCAATGTTACAAATTATTCTATTGAAGAAAAGGAAAATGTTATATGTTTTGTTGGTTCCTTGGTCGGTTTATGTAAAAATTAATTTTGCATTCCTAAATTGTTTTTATAAATAAACAATATGGTTACAAGCGACGACACTAGAGGAAATTCTAGCACAATACTATTTTCTCTGCACACATTCAATCATGTAATTGAAGTGTATTTAAAGATGCTGTTATTTTTATTCAACGGTAAATAATAATCATTACATCAATATTTTTATTGATAATAAAACTAGTAAGAAACTAGAAAAATACGTACCCATTCGTGGAATTCAAACCCAAGATCTCATAATTAATTACTCAATCAAAAGATATATATGTATAATAATTTAGTTTTGGTCAAGTAAACTTTAGACTAAAATTTCAAGATATTACAGCTGAAGTACTGAAACTGTAATGAGATTAACACAACATATATATATATAGTTACTTAAATTCACCATTTGTAAAATACATGTAGAAAGCTGATCCTATTACAAACAGTAATAATGTAACATATATTTCGATTCGTCCATAATTATTTAGAGCTCTACTACTAATGTACGTACGATTGTATGTCTACGTACACTGAAATCTCAAGCCGTCTGCAACATGAAATCCCCAGAATCCTTTCTCGTTCCATGCAGTATACTAAACCTGATCCTGCTAAAGAATTTCAAGAAAACATGAGCTTATATTCTCAAACAAATGACAGACAATTAGTTATGCGTTGGACATAATAAAGATATATGTAGTAGCTAGCTAGGAAAACCAAAATCATCATGTTGCACTGGAAACTGCAAAACTAATTAACATACATTCCCTTATGACTTAATTATCTTCCTCCTCTCTTCTCTACCTCAAGTGCTCCAATAAATAACAAGTCTATTTTCATTATACTAGAATGAATCTAATTTTATGTTACTTTGATGTCACAGATCACTGACAACTATTACAACTTAATTTGAAGTGATATCTTATTTAAATATTTGTCAATATGCATATACATGACATTAATATGCCTGAATTTCCAAATTCAAATATTAATACATCACAATAGCATTTTATCGATCTCACTATCATAAAGTTTCCATTTCATATGAGCATGATTGTATTGTATATCACTGTATCAATATAAGTATGATTACATTTTATATAACAAACATGTTTGACAACTTCCAAATATATTTCAACTTTTCAAACTTGTTGCAAATTACATTTTCTATACTCCCATATAAGTACCAAAACCATTTCAATTATATCAATTTCTTTTGGCAATTGATCAGCTAGGTTTGAGCTCATGCAAATAAAGAAGATAATGAACTTAAAATAATTGCTTCTAATCAAAGTGACTGGTTATCGGAAAATTCTTGTCCAAACATGCTTTAGCCAAACCTATCCAATCATATGACAAGTGCATTGCACTTGTTTTATGATTGACCACTCTCCTAGCAGTTACATCAAATTATAAAACGAGTGTATTGTATTTGTCATATATATAGTTACTTTGTGTTCAACCGAACTCGGTTTGAGTAAGAATTTTCCCTGGTTCTCACCCTCCAAGTTTACTACCAACACTTCATTTCACATATTTATCGGAAGTATATTTTGGAGTGTGAGAATAGAAAGTTAATACATAAATGTTATTCGCTATTTACAAAGGGGACATAACAATGAATCCGTTTTATGGATTATACACAAAGGGTTAGAGTTTAGCGTTTATATATATTGCCGTTCATGAATGTTCTTCCCTACTTAAGTGTTTAAAAGAAAAAAAATGGTGAAAAGCATATATCTATCTAAATAGATTACTTTTGTTAAATCTTAAAATCAGACCAAAGCATTAAGACATAATATATTGAAGATCGTCAGTAAAATGAAGGAAAATGCTTGTTCAAGTCTGGCTTGGCCAAACTCATCCCATCACCAAGCAAGTGTATTACATTTGTTTTGTGATTGGTTACTCTTCTGGGAGTTAAATACAATCCCAAATCAAGTGTATTGCACTTGCCTTGGAGCTACTTTGGGTTCGGTCAAACCCAATGTGGGTAAGAATTTCCCCAAAATGAAAGTATTGTGTTATTCTTTCTTGTCATTAAAGTTATTAATAACATGACACTTCTAGACCTTATACCACCATTAAAAAACAGAAGTTTTTTCACTATTTTATTTGTCATTATCATTATTATGACGAGATACTTGTACCAAATACATGTTATGAATCACAATATTAATATATTATCACTTAATATTTTTTAGAATTATATTATCACTTAACATATATACTATCTCTACTAGCTAATACACCAAATTTTGTAGTTATTTAATTGTAGCTCATATTAATATGACTCAATTAACACTTGTTGAACTCGATTATTTTGTCAATCAAATCATATAAAACAATTAGAAAATAAAATCAAGTTGAAAAGTGTATTCTCCTTTCAACTGGTTAATTTAATCCTAACCTCTCATGCTATGGTTTTGGATTAATACATAGCTTAAAGAACATATATAATGTGTTAGCTATTTTAAACCTCAATTTCAAATAGGACGAGTACTGACAACATTGCGCGCTGAAAAGCTATATATATGTAGAAAGAAATTTAAATAAATAGAGAAACAAACAGCAACCAAATAGCCAAATAGTGAAAACATTTATTGTACCCCAACTAGACAAGGATGAATTAAGCATGAATATATATCATGTTGAATTAAATTTGGAGTTGAAGAATTTAATTAGTAAGTTCCACATACATTATAATTGAATTAGCTTCAGCTAGTGAAAAATCACAAGGAAAAGATGTGAAGTTGCAAGTTCATTCACGGGGTTCACAAAATCTCCCCGAATCCCAAAAGAACAAAAAAAAAAAAAAAAAAAAAAAAGGATCCGAAATTGAATATAGAAACTAGATTTATGATTAAAAAAAAAAAAAACTAAAACAACAGTGTTTTTCTTGCATGATTTGAGAGAGAAATAAATAAAAGAGTTATATCATTACCCACTTATAATAACTAAACCCATTCAAAATGTCCCCAAATTTAAAGTTCCACTCTCTGTACTCCATCTGGTTCACTGAAAGTGCCTAGATATATAATTAGGGTTTTTTTGGATGATAACTATTTCTTGATCTAGGGTTTCTTGTTTATTATGTGTAGTGTATCATTCTTGAAAATATACTATTCTACTTCTGATTCTTGTGGTCCTGTCCAGGTTAATTCTGCTTCCATTAATAAAATTTATGAAATTCATTCATTTTTTTATTTTTTGTGTTCCACATCAGTTGTCACTTTCCTAGTATCCTGAATTTGATGTTACTTGCAGAAGCTATACACATAATTTAATTAATTATGTGTATTCAAAACCCCTTTGTTTTTTTTGTGAAAAAAAGGAAATAAAAATAAAATCTAGAATGAATAGATAAGAGTTTGTAATTAATTACCAATTTGTTGTTTTGTCCTCCATATAATTTATGAATTGATCAAGTGTTGATCATTGGGCTTGTTTGGATGGGTAATTTTCTTCTTCTTTTTCTTCTTCTTATACAAAATCCCTCTGGCCTTAGCTTGACAGTCCTTGACTTCACGCAAGTAAACCCGAATAACGCCGTTCCCAAAGGGATTGGTCTCCGGTGAGCCTCCATGCTCTTCGTACGCTGCCCTAAGACGTCCAATCAAGGCGTCTAGGCTCCCCCAGGCCTGCCTGAGAGGGCAGGTGCAAGGGGCAGGAGGGTCAGGCTGCCCGAAGAAGACACAACCATGCATATGGACCTTAGTTTTTCCGAACTGGTCGAGGTATCTCATGAATTCGAGGACGTGGTTGCAGTTGCACTGAGAGAGTGAAACTGGGGGCCTTTGATTCTTTAAGTATTGGCCGAAGGTGTTCCAGTCCCTTCTTTTCTGGGACTCGTAACGGCTGAGTGGCGGCGGATGATTGTTGCTGGAGGAGCCACCTGATGCTGATGCTGATGCTGATGAGTTAATAATAATATTATTGTTATTGTTGGACATGATTGCTGCTGTTGCACTTGTTGTTGTTGAAGAAGAATTCATGGTTGTTTTTGGCAATTGGAAAACAAAAGAAACAAAGAAAGAAAGAAAGAGAATATTAATAATAATTGTTGAAAATGGGAAAGAGAGAGAGAGAGAGAGAGAAAAGATTAAAATCACATCATTTTATTAAGAGTCTATTGAGGGGACATAATATGGGCCCTTTGAGGGGCTGCTATTGTTTCCTCCCTACCTTTTTCTTCATTTTTTTTTTCAAATTTGTAATATATACTTCTTTCACCTCAATATTTTTGCTCCCTTGTAATTTGACTCAAAGTTTTAGATAAAAAATTTCACAGGTAGAACTTCTAGTTTTTTTTTTTTAAAACTATTCCCATAAAAATAATCTAGGGTCTATTTGGATGGGTTTTGGCTCGGTTTCGCAGGTCTCGGTTTAAAAACATTGATTTGGGTGGTTTCGATGAAACCTTTGAGACTTCATTTGGATGAGTTTTGATTCTTGAGTTTTGTGGTTTGAATAAGTTGAAACCCCACTTGGATTGGGTTTGGATGTTGGGGTTTATGAGAAAAAGTAGGTGATAGGTGTCAAATCAATGTCTTTTTTAGTTAGATTTGGGAGAAAAAGTAGGTGGTAGGTGTCAAATCAATGTTTTATAGGTTTGAAAAGTTTGAGTGTGAGTTTCTGAATAGGTTTTTGATAGTTTTATGGGTTTGGCGAAAACTCATTTGGAAGGGTTTTTGCTCGGTCTCGCGAGACCCGCGAGACTCGCGAGACCGAGCCAAAACCCATCCTCACACACCCCTAGTTATTTGAAAGTTAGTAGTAAAGTCAAATTATAATTTTTTGGCACAAACATATTTTTATTTTACTAATATTCTTTATGTCCCAAAAAGAAAATCGAAGTATTTTTTAGATAAAAGGTGTATAATAATGTTATTTATTTAATAAATCAAACTGCTAAATATTCGATTCAAAATGCCCAATTCCTAATTTTTTAGAGTAAACATGCAATAATCTATTTTAAAATTCAGTCAAAATGCGCAAGCCTAATTTTGGGAGTAAATATGAACAATTACTAATTTTAAAAATTCAGCCAAAATTATCAAATCCTAATTTTACTTTTAAATTTCAATAAAATTCCCAAATTCCATAGCACATGGCCCTTACTTAGTTTAATTTTGTAATTGGATCGTAATTGGTACTAAAATTGCTTCAGATTTGTAAATTAAGAGGTAAAATTATCGATCCAAATACATTTAAGGTAAATTTGCCAGCTTGCTTCAGCTGTGGCATCATTTTTCCCGAATTCTCTAAATTAGTTAATGGCAACATACGTTTTTCGTTTAAATTTTGATAGAAGTACCAAATTAAATTGCAAGCATACAACAATTTCTAATTATATTAATTAGTATAATCTGTATTTTTTCTTGAAAAAGGTAATGACACTGCACTACGACTTAGATTTTGATGTATGTGTACTTTTCAAGAATAAGGTGCAATGACCTTTTTTTTTTTGATAAATTAAGGTGCAATGACCTTTCTTCTGCTTTTTGGTTCAAATTAATATGGAGTATTACATATTTTTTTTTTACTTAACAGTAATATATAATATACTATAGTAAACAAGGATTCCTCAAGGATATTAATCAGCGGGAGTGGTTTATGTTTAATTTCTTCAATATTTTATACTCAATAAGTTTTAGTTAAATGAGATTTATTAATTTATAATCTAGTCTTTTTGCATGAACATTAATTGTTCAGAAATATTACTCTCTCCGTTTTTTTTTAAAATATCACATTTGCAAAAAATTATTTTTCAAATTAATAGTCATATTTGATTTTCAATGCTTTTTTTTTTTCAATTTCTCTTACTTATAAGCTTGCATGTTTATTAATAACATAAATTAAAACTATTATGAAAATGATATTTTAATATTTTATTTTAAAAAAATGAATAATTATAGAATTTTTAAATCTGTGTAAAATAAAACGGAGAGAATAGTATATATACAAGTCAACCTATCTACAGTTAAGCACTCAAATCAAATATGATATGATGTTGAAAGTTGAAACCTTTTAAATTTTTAGCATTTAAATAATATATTTAATAATATTGTGGCAAATTATTCAAGCCACTATCATTAATTAAGCATATAATTAATTATAATATAATAATGCCACTAATGTGACTAATTTAATAGGCTGATGTCTCTGTCTTTTACTAGCCAGTATCCATTCAATTTTTTTTACAGAATCGAGCAAAACCTGAAAGAAATCAGTTGTACTCTCAGCAATCCTGTTTGAAAATTTTAAGCTAAAAACAGTTGTACATTTAATTTGAATTCATGTACATGCATGAGATGATGACAAATGTGTATGATGAATTGATGATGGGAAACATTCCCATCATGAATTTCGGGTACGTGTGGGACTGTGGAATTTCCTTTGGGTAAAAATCAACAAGGATTAATTTCTACCTCGTCGGTGCTTAATGTTTTTTTAATAATTTCGTCCATATTTATTTATTACTACTAAATATATTATAAATTAAATAATCAAGGGGAGTATTTATTTACATAAATGCTGTACTATACTGCTAATATTTAGTTCTGGTTGGTGTGGGGACTTTGTTTGTGGGTTTCTTTTTTATAGACAGAATAAACTAGTTTATAATTAATAGTATTGAACCTAAGGTAGCTATCAAATTATTTACTTAACTAAATAATTCTGGCTTATGTCGCTTAGAATATTCAGCTTTGTATATTAGATTTATTCACTTGAATTGGGTAAAACATTAAATAGTTTGATCCTAACTTGTCTCAAAATCTAATTTATGAGTTGAGGATTGCTCAAGACCTATAAGGTGAATTGAAATATAATTTTGTTTCAACACCCCCGCCCCCCTTCAGGGGCGAAGGTATAGGGGGTGCGGGTGGGGGCACGCGCACCCCCCAGCAAAAAAAATAAAAATTAGTAGCACATATCTATTAGGATATTTTTTCTACATGGGACATAATTTTCTATAATTAGGATAATTTTGTAGAAAATGCTCTCTAACAAAAATATAGCCTAAATATGAATCGGATTCAAGAGAAAGGTTGGAAAAATTAGACGACCCAAAAAGATGACCAATCAATAATGAAGAGGATCTTAGTAATGTAAGCCAGAACTCTCTTGAAAAATTTGGACATTTTCTACGTGTTATAGATACAACTATTACTTTTTTATTCCCTGATGGTTTAATCACTTTTAAATTGCGTCGAACATATTAAATGAAATCTCCCCCAATAAAGATTTGAATCAATTTAGGATTTCTTTTTCATTTGACCAATCACTTAATTATTAGTCCAATCAGTATAACATATTCTCTCTCTTTCTCTCTATATGTATGCTTAACCATATAACCAAAAATATAGATACATGTACTTTGCCTTAAGTATGAGCAACAATTTTACTTTCCCGTCTAACTACTCTAGATTAATCTCAACATTTACCAATATTTCTAAATATCAATTTTAGCACGTATGCTACTAATTAATCTAAACAAGAATATCCTTTTATGGATTACGTACATCGAGCTTTATTTGACTGCTGGAGTACCGTATATCACATCAATTTAGGGTGTGTTCGGTTTGCATAATAAATCAAGATTCAAAATTTAATTATGATTGTATCACATGTTTGGTTTGACTGATTATTTTTCGAATCGATCCGAAATAATGGGGCCACCTTCCCATATTTTGAAAAATTACTCCCTTATTTGATCAGATAACAATTGCACCACCCTCCTTGAGATTCAACTATCTTGTCAAAATTGAATTGCAATTGATTGTTTAGTCTATTAGACTTATATATAACCGAACACCCCCTTAGTGGATTGTACATTCCTCTATTCATAAGAGCATTCATAGATTGAGTAATAATAAGCTATCCATGTTATTTATAAGTTAAGACAAGCCCTTGATATGAACGGGTAAAACCGGCTAGTAATATTGTATTTTAAAGAGAATATGATATTATTACCCTCCAAATTTAATTTTATGTAAATTGATATAATAAAATTATGTAAATGAGAATATGAAAAGTTGACTCTTATATGCGCTCTTTTAATTAGTGACAAATCAAAATTTTACTTTTCTCACAAAAATAATTGTGTAGAGAGTACTGTAGTGACAATATGTAAATTTATATGTATACATGATATTTATATGATTGCTAATGAATTATAATATTAAATAAATATTACATTTTTTTTTTATATTTACATTAGTAACGGCGATAACGCCAAGTTATTCTCCCAGAAGTTAATTATCCTCAATAATTACAAGAGAGTAGAGCATAAAAGTGATATAGAATTAGCATTTATTGATGAGAAAGATCTAGCAATAAGATACTCGTGTCTCCTTATCACTTTAATTTCCTTTTCATATATATATATAATATATGTATTTTCTCATCCCCCACCCACACTATTGTCAATTGCCCTTTTCTCTAAGATGTTCTACTCCATAACTTTATTAGTAATTTATAGTAGTATGTCTTTATTTATTTTGTTTTTGCTGTCAAATAGAAACAATGAAAGCAAACTATTTCAGAGAATGAACATCATTAATTATAATCAACAAGATCGAATATTACAATTATCTGGGGAAAGAGATCGAATCCATTAATGGAAGAAAAAAAAATGAGACTCAAAACATTTGAAACTGTATGAGATACTGATTCCAAGGGGAAGCAATATGAAAAATATTCCTCTTAGGATCCTCCTTGTCGGATCAAGATTTTCAAATTAATTTTTTACATCAGTTTCTTTTTCCCTTAACTATTACTTAGGACCGTTGTTTGACGGGAATATGATATCTGATTCTGAGTATTTTATTTCTAGTGATATGATTTCCAGAAATATGATTCTATTATTATGTTTGGGTATCACTTCGAATTGTACCAAAAAAATTTAATCGAAATCATTTTCAAATGTGTGATAATGACAATGAATGGATTACATATTTAAAAGGTTCACAAAAACAACCCCACCCATATAATTTATATAAATCATTTACATCAACATTTATTATATAGTATTATTTATGATATATATAAATTGTATTAAATATATATCATAATAATCTAAGAATGTAACTATTAGGAGTGCTATAAATCATCTTTAGTGTATTTCTTATTCATGTGTTTAATAAAAGTGTGAAATAAATCACATTTACTGACATATGACTAAGAACAAACTTTTATCAAGTTTTTTTGTTTATATTAATATTCATGGTATACATAAGATTGTACATAATTTGTAATCATTTTTTTACTCTAATTTATCTCTAAATTATAATCATCGACATATAAGTTGGTAAGAATAAATATTATAACAAAGTGTGATATTGAAAATGTGTATGTTTCTTCTAATCGATTTAATAATAGCAACAATATGTGTTTGATTTTACATTTGTATTGATATAATTAGTCATAAACTTTATCAAACCGCAAATCCACTCGACCAACCCGCCCGCACCCGCACCTGCCTCACCCGAATTGATTTTACATTTGTATTGATAGATATAATTAGTCATAAAAATAGGGATGTGGTTTAAAATTTTGGCAACCCGCATATATTGGGTCGAGTTGATTTTTTCGTATAAACCCGTCCAAACCCAACCGCGTTCACCCCTAGTAACTATATCACAAAGAAAAAGACGTATGCTAATAGTTATGGCAGTTGGAAAAGAAAATAACGCAAGAAACAAGAAAACATGGCTATCGGAGAAAAAATATTTCATAGGAAAAAGAAAAAAACTATCATAAATTCATAGTTAAGAAATAGTATATGGGTTATAATGTCTCTTTTATTTTTAGTATTAAATCCATTAGGAAAAGAATCATAATACCTTAGAAAAGTTGGGTTTCACATTCCTATATTTTGATGGCAAAATTTCTAGATTTTATGAAATATATTTCCTTTCCCAAAATCCAAAAAAATCTATCAACTAATTTATTTTATTTCAATGAATCAGATTGCTAAATAAGATGTCATTCCCGAATAAACATTCGGATCCTTAGGATAGACTAGTGAAACTAATTAATTACGGTATTTTAGCTTCAATATTGATAAAACTAATTAATTCAACCCCATTATAGATTTAGCATTTGAAATTCCTTCTTTTCTTTCACAACAATTCTTTCTAAAAATTAATTTGGATTAGAGATTATTTGTATTTTATTCCACAATATAGCTAGCAGTTTGATTTCTTTAAACAAGTACTTGAAATATAATCGGATGCAACTTTATTGAGATCTTTGTGGGCCTAATATCCTTAAACCCTGATGATGTAACCAATCACAACATGTGGTTATGGGGCCAAGTGTTTTTCCCAGTTAAATTTTACGAGAATCATCCTTTTTTAATTTTGTTTTCCCTTTTCTATGTAGATTTCTTTTTCTTGATTAGTGTAATTTTTATAATCAGTTTATTTTTTTAAGCTAAAAATAGCCTAAGATGGGGAAAACTGGATCTCAAAATCTTACCAGTTTATTAAGTGTGTAAGTAGATGGGTTTTGACCCGATCTCGCGAAATTAAAATTCTTTTAAATTATTTTTTGTTAAATTCATAAAACTATAAAAAACATATTCAGTAATTCACACTCAAACTCTTCAAACCTATAAAACATTGATTTGACACATACCACCTACTTTTTCTCTTTAATCTCAACATCCAAACATAATCCAAGTGGGGTTTCAACTTATTCAAACCACAAAACTCAACAGCCAAAACACATCCAAATGAGATCTCCGATCTTTCAACGAGACCATCCAAATCCTTTTTTAAATCGATACCTGCGAAATCGAACCAAAATCCATCCAAATAAAAGTCTAGGTTTCAGGTTTTCTTTTAGATGATGTTTTTAAGCTAGCTACATAGGTACGTGGTTGTGCAGTCTCTTTCATTCATTTCAACATTGTTACCTTTTAGTCCTAAAGTTAACCCATTTGCTCCATAGGCCCCCTTCTTATTTTGGGCCATTAGTTTTATTTTATGTCTACCTTCTTCAATTCAAAAATATGGCCAACCAAATTATTTTGATTTTAAAGGCAAACCTCCGTACGGTCTCTTTTTCTTTATTGGCATTTTGTTTTCTTGAATTATTACCTGTTGATGTCGTGTTATTA
Source organism: Penstemon barbatus (assembly GCA_003313485.2). Taxonomy (NCBI): domain Eukaryota; kingdom Viridiplantae; phylum Streptophyta; class Magnoliopsida; order Lamiales; family Plantaginaceae; genus Penstemon; species Penstemon barbatus. The sequence goes on from CM064877.1 coordinate 1,594,835, forward strand.
TTATTCTTCTGCATCAGACAAAGTATCACATCCTTTATCCATGTTTTCCCTAAATGTCTAGTACATCTAATTAATTAAAAATCATGTATCTGTCTATTTATTTTTGGACTTGTAGAGCATTCAAGGAATCGTTAAATTTGTTTAGGTGTGCAAAAATTGATCGATTTGATCATTATTTCTATATAAATATTTAAAAAGAAAAAAGAAATTGTATTAATGGTTATAAATTAATAAGGGATAACCGGAGAAGACGCACTTTATTACTTACAAAAATGCTTTTATTTATTTATTTTTTTTTATCTCTTACAAAAAATGCTTTTATTTCTTGAATCTATATGAGAGTAAGAGTAGTCATTGGTTCCACGTGATTGGCCCCCTAGGCTCTTCTCCAATTGTCTCTAAGTGCACCACTCCAGTTCAAGGCCCCACTCAATTCATTGTGAATCGCATTCAATATAAATAAAAATGATTGATTGTGCCCCCAGGGCATATCTCCAACTGGTCGACCAATAATCCATAAGGCTTGCTCCAGCGGCAAGGGTGGGGGTTCGAATCCCATCTGGAACTTGGATGGAAGCATTTCTATGGGTCTATCTAAGGGTCATTTGTGGTGAAGACTCCTTTGTGCGCAGAGTGTACAGCAGTATGGTGGGAACCCGGGGCTTGGTGGAGGCACATCCTGCGATTTACATCCTTCAGGATTCTAGGGCAAGGGTTCTGAGGGTCCAGGATTAGTCGAGTGTAAGCTTGTACACCTGGGTTATCAAAAAAAAAAAAAAAAAAAAAAAAAAAAAAAAAAAAAAAAAAAAAATGATTGATTGAATAAATAAATAAATATGAATTATGGGCCATTGGCTGAAATTTAACTAAAATAAACGAGGAAGCGAAATGATGAATTTCCGATTCTACCAGGCTTGATCCTCGATCAAAAGGGTTAACATTAACAGACTCTAGATTGATTCAGTTCCTTAAATGTAAAAGAGTTTGCTGTCCACTCAGTGAAAAAAGTAATGAAATCAAAAATCCAAACTCATCTGTACTTTACTGAATTAATCTTGGTTTGGCCCAAGACAAAGCTGTAAGGCCCATTAAATGGTTCAGTGTAAGTTGGACAACCGGCTCGTGAGTTTATTTGGGCCGGGGCCCTTGGGTCTAGTATTGTTTGGTTTGATTTTCTTATTTAAAATAAGATTTGGATTTAAGCGATAAGAAAGCAAAAAATTTAAGTGATAAACAAATCAAGAACGGAAGCATTGTTACGAGTTGAGGTGTCTCTGTTTGTATTGTATGTATATCTTGTATTTTTCTTTTGGCTTACTGAGTTTTAAATGATACTAATCTTATTTAATTTGCTATATACAATATTAAATTATGCTCAGATGAATTTTATGGAGTTTGATCTGATATTAGTTTGTTTGATAAATTTATACAGTTTTGGGACTGCTCCTCCACCCTCTTAGTTAAGGAAAAATATTGAGATAAATTAAGCAGAAGGATAATTATAAGATTAAAAAAAAAATTTACAATATATATAACTCTATAGTTCATCTCTGGTGCCTTAAAGAGTCCACAAGTGCTGGGGAAAAGCTATTAGACAGTACTGCAGTCCCGGTTAGCTAGTTTGATTATTATATCTAGAGAAAGACATGACTTTATTTATTCTCTCTTAATTATTTTAATACATTAAGTAAAGCAAGTTGAGGATTGTAATTTGTCACCACATGAGCAAGCAAGTTATTCAAACTTTTTTCTACATGCACTATTAAATTATTAATCATAGTTAATGTAAGAATATTCTCTCGGGCGAAATTTGTTTGGCACCCAAATTCTAGCCGAGTGCCTTCTTCTTGTTCCGGTTAAATGACAACGTTGCCCCTTTAGTTATAGTTAGCTACGCAATTTTTATGTAAAACCAAATGTGTATGGACTTTATTTAAGTGGGTCATATTTACAGTCATATTTCAAAGTTGCACAAATTTAACGTTATGTCGTCATATTATTGTTTAAGATATATGCATCAAAAAAAAAGGCGTACGTGCAGCCAAAAGGAATAGCCATAACAAGCATCTTTAAATTTCTTTTTTAGAATTACCATAACAAGCATTTATTCACTTCTTTTTGGATCTCTTTATTCATATATACTTTATTTTAGCCCTCCATATATATATATATATATATATATATATATATATATATATATATATATATATATATATATCGTGTTTGTTCAATGTTCAATATGACCCTATCTGAAAAGGTTTTGGTTCGATTTTGCGAGTTTCCATTTAAAAAAAATAATTTGAGTGATTTTTGTAAAATATTTGAAATCTCATTTGACTAGGTTTTGGATGTTGGATTATGTAGTTTCGAAAAAGCTAAAATCTTACTTTGATAGGTTCTGGATGATGGGTTTTTGGAAAAAAATAGGTGGTATGTGTCAAATCAATATTAATTTTTTTATAGAGTTTTGGGGGAATAGTGGGTGATAAATGTCAAATCAAAAGTTTATAGATTTCAAGAGTTTTGGTGCAGATTCCTGAATATGTTTGTACTGATTAGTTTCAGGAGTTTAGTCAAACTCATTTGGAAGAGTTATGGCAACTCATGAGTCATGAGTTTTGTCAAACTTTGTTAGGCAGAGTTATGACTCACTTTCGCGAGATCTACTCTACCTGCAGGCCATAACCCAAGGAGGAAGGGGATACTGGATTTCCATCTCCAACCGGGCGCTTGGACCCGCTTTATCTTTTTTTATTTATTTTTCTATTTCTTTCTTTTTCTAATTATTTTATTTAAAATGTGATTTTTTAAAAATTAACTAAAAATGGAAAAGTTTATTTTTAAATTTTTTTTTTAAGATTTAACAACATTGTATTTTAAATTAAATTTTGAACATTAAAAACCTTAGGATAAGCCCTCGGGTTGGAGATGGCCTAAGATTTTTTTCTCATTAAAATGAAATTTTCTCAAAAATACTATCTTACAGTAATGATTTGACACCACTAACTCTCAAACATTATCTTTAAGGGCAAAAATATAAATAATCATAAAAATTTATATTTTTAACTCTTACATAAAATTTCGTGCAAAAAGTAAAAATAGCAATAAATAAGGGACGGAATAAGTATTATATTTCAAACATATTAAGGTGGTATTTTCAAATGTTCGAGTTTTTACTTAATCTAGAGGTTTTTAAAAAATCACTTAAAAATAGTTGAAAATAAAAAGTGGAAGGTATTTGCATTTTAAGAGGAAAAGTTGTTGGTGGCGTTTAACAATCTATGTAATAGAAATATACTCAACTATATTTCTTACAACTATAGTTCAATACAATAATATAATATAATATAGTATAAAACTATATATATACATAAACTTTTAACTTTTAATACTCAAAGTAGTGGAGATATTAATTTTAGTAAATTTATTTCAAGTTTAAATAAAATTATTTTATATGAATTAAAAAAGAGAAACAAAACTTATTCTGAATGCAAGTAAAAGAATTCAACTTATTTGAAGAAAATAATAAAAGTTCTTACACTTCTAATTACAAACAGAAACGGATTTATTATTATTTGTAAGGAAAAGATTGAAAGTTAAGTACAAAATATTTAACTTAGTTTTTAAGGAAATTGATTTACCCGAGAAAGGTTTTAAACTGCAAATATTATGCTTTAAAACAAAATCAAGTAATTATAGAACTATATTAACCCACTGAATTGATATCGGAAATGAGAAAATAAAATGAAGTTAGACTGAGGTTGCAGATGCAATTTCCTTATGATAATATTTATGGGCTGCCTACGGTGCACACAGTAGATTCCCGGTAGTCTCCCAAGATACAGCAATCTGATGCTCCTTGTTTACATAAATAAAGAACCCACGTCGAACTTGAACAAACAGAACTTCGACATATATTTAAAATGAAGAAGAGAAGAGAGAAATAGAGAGTAATTTTGCTTATATGATTATAAAATTCGGAGTAAAGAATTTGTCAGATTCTTCTCCTATTTAAAGCAATTGAAAGACTTTAGTTGAAGGGGTAAATCTCGGATATAACCAGTTGGTTCGAAAAGGTGAAAAACACCGAACCGACACACCACTTCACATGAAATTGGCGTGCGGTTCTTTCCCTGCCAAATCGGGTCGTCCGCGGATCCTGTTCGATTTTGGGCTTTTAATAATTGAGCTTTAGTATTTGGGTAAAAAAACTTAATTAATTTTTCTCTAAAAAGTTAAATCTTTTGCAACATAAAGCCTGAGCCCATGACTCATGACGTGTCGAGCTAGCCGGTGGTGCCCGTGTATGGAACCTTTAATCACCTAGGTCCTCACCCTTTTAAAATCTTTGGTACCTCAAAGGGTCCAACACTTATACCATTTTTTAGCTATATAATTAGCTAAATTTTACTCTTCAACTCAATGTGGGATAGTGTATTTTCCCCTCAATTTCATTCATATTTATGTTTTTATGGGCTCAAACCAAATGAATTTTTCATAAATACTCCAATAAAAATATTTTGTGGGTAGTGTTAATAAATTAAGAGGAAAAAAAGCCATCAAAAGTTAGAAGCAGAGGCTGCCTCTGTTGCTTTTATTTTTCTGTTCTTTTTAAATTTTTTTTAAGAGAATTTAATGGAGAAATTGAAATCGAAAACACACAATTAAATACTTTTAAATAAATAAATAAAAATTTGATTTTATAAACTTTTGAAAACACTACCCAATACCGTGTAGGATTTTAATCTATTTTATTTATTTATTAGAGGATCTCTTCCCAAAAAATACGGAAACGTAGCCATTAGAGTGAGGAGAAAAAAAAAAGGCCAAGCCGGCTAAAAATAATACTTATAGTCTGTTGACTTAGAAATATGTGTCGACTCCCATAATTTTATATTGACTCCTTAAAAGTGGTAATAGGGACAGCTACTACGTCTTTTATTTCTATTAAAGAATAAGCTAAAGTGATCATAGAAATTACTCTTATTATTATTATTATTATTACTACTCTTTCCGTCACAATTTGTTTGTTTGTTTTATTTTCATACATCGCAGAAGAAGGCAATAAAAAAATTGTTTCTTTGTGACAAGAAATTTAATGACAATATTAATTTTGAGGAATGCAATAATGATGAGAAATCATTTATTTTTATCAATTATAAGTTATAATAATTTAAGTTGACACTATGTGACATTTATCAACATATAGTTAGAGAAAAGAGTGTCAAAATTTTTTTATGACAGTTTGGCTATGCTTAGTTTTATATTAATGTTTCAATAATTGCACATCTTGATCTTCTAAGGTTTCCAATCATTGATATTCATAAATCACTAAATTTCTAAATTTATGTTTATGTTTCTCAAAAAATTAAGGTACTAAAGTGGACAAGTGACGTCAATTCCTTTGTCAACTTTATTTAACAAATTGGTTCCAATTGGATTTCTGTTAACTGTTAAGAACTTTTTTCCAACAAAAGAAAAAAAAATTGTTAGCTTTTACTAATATAACCACATGATAATGATTTTCATGTTAACCAAATCAAATCAACGAAACATTTCAGCTTTATACCTTTAATCTTTATATTATGTTTATTCTCTCACTTTTTATAACTTTTGTTCAGATTTTAAACTCAAACAAAAAAGTTCAGTTTCGACTTTTTCAAGTTTTTTTTAGTCCAATCCCACATCGTTTGCTGCTGGCTGTTCTCATTCTCAATTCACTTTACATTGAATTTTAAGTCAACTCTAAAGTCGTCTTCCATTTTACTTGCACTTTTGCACTTTCCCTTTTCTATTTAATAATCCAAGTAGAATTTTACCAAGTCCGTTCAATTATTGAATGTTTATGTGGATTGAGTCTTAATTCAATCAAATTAAAATAACTTATAAATGAAGAACTATACATTCTTGCACTTTTTGCTTTTAAGAAGCACATATTCTTCATATCCACTCTCTATATATACATAGACATAGTATTATTATATATACTTGTTCATCAAGGATAAAACAATATATACTCCGGCCTATATATATATATATATTATATTTTGCTTAATCAATCCTAATCCTAATTATTCTCTTTCTCTCTAGCTCTCTCCAAATATGGGTGAGGTCCAAGATAAAAACAACTCATCAGGGATCAAGTTATTTGGTGCCACAATTTCAGTGAAAGAAAAAAATGATCACGATCAAGAAGAACCAAATCCAACGGTGGAAAAAAGGCCAGACAAGATCATCCCATGTCCGAGGTGCAAAAGCATGGAGACCAAGTTTTGTTACTTCAACAACTACAATGTTAACCAGCCTAGACACTTTTGCAAGGGCTGTCATAGGTACTGGACCGCAGGTGGGGCCCTCCGCAACGTCCCCATCGGTGCCGGTCGCCGGAAAAACAAGCCACCGTGTGGAGAGGTGTCGGATGGTTCCGGGGTAGATTTCGATGCGGTGGTGGAGCACGGTGGCTTCGGGCAACTTTTTCCGGTGAAGAGGAGAAGATGCGCGCGTTTCCAATAGTCAAAAATGATCCTCTACTTTGTCTTGTAGCTAGTTTCAAGGGGAAAAAATAATGAATTAATTAATTAGCTGCTTGTACATCATGTCCAAGTTGATAATTAATTTAATATTTTGATATATTATATATTAGTAGTAGCATGCATATTATTTATATACTGGGAATCAAAAGCGTAGATTAGTTAGGGAGACAATTTTGATATATATGTATGCTGTGCAGTACAAATACAATATGCAAGGTTTATATATAGAGAATAATTATAAGCGAGAAATTAAAAATTATGATAATATATGATCTTCTGATCGATAATATATACATATGCTGTGCTTCAGATTGAATGGGATCTGATCCAAGCAGAACACAGATCGATCGAGTTCTAGAACAAGAATCGCATACTCAAAAGGCTATTAAGGATGTAATGTAAAAAAAGTAGTCCCAAGTACAACTTAATTAATTTATCCTTATCCCAGCACCAGATCATTCATTACCAACAGGTCCTCTTAATCTTAGTAACGATCTGTATGTCCAATTAAATTAAAGTAAGACATCGATCCAAGAAATTTATTTTAAATGGAAATTATTTAAACAGTACTGATGAATGAAAATTAATTCATAAAAAATGAAAGAGATTATTCATTCATCAAAACTATTACAACTATCTCTCACAACCTACAACTAATTGTATTATTACACACTTCCAATTTAAGATAGGAAATATTATCATAAAACTCTTGCAGATTAACAAAATTAATAACCATCATAATTAAGCAAAAATAGAAACATAATTAAAATTCATATAAACCAACTAGATCTATTGAGACTTAGCTTGATCAATCAATGTACGTAATTAATTAATCATCGATGACCTCAAGCTCCTTTAAGAGCTCTGCGCACTCTGGCAGGGCAACCTTCTTGGCAAATGCTAGGGGGTTGGCCTTGCGAGTATCGTCATGCATGCCGCTGTTTGCAGTGAGTGAGACTCTCGAGGATGGCTTAGTGGCCCATCCCTCGTCTGGAATCTCATCGCAGTCGGGCCTACTGCTCTTAACCAATGTGATATCACATGTCTCATCCTCATGGTCCCCTTTCACCGCAAACCGGTACACCCCTTTCTCATTTGTTACAGCCTCAGCACTGTATGTCACATTTCCTTCTTCGTCGCCTTTGCACTCCAACAGAACCTTTGCCCCTATATATATATATATACAATTTATTTTAAAATTGTTAATTAGTATTTGTTAATCAAACAAATATAATTAACCTATTTATCTTAGTTAACTTACCTGACATAGGCTCGCTGAGTTTATTGATGAAGTCGGCTCTGCAGACTTCGCAGTAGACTTCTCCTTGGACGTAGAACTCAGGGGCTGCCGAGTGGGCAATGTCGGGGAGAGATGTTAAGCACAGAGCCCCTGCAAACAGGATTGCTAATTGTGTGAGTCTTGCCATGATCTTTTCTTTTAAATGACGTCTTCTTTCAACTCGATCCAGGGAATATTATTTGAAAATGTGTTGTTTAATTTGTTGAGTTATATAGTGTAATAATATATATATATATAGTTCCTGGTTAGTTATTAATTTGTTTGGTCTCTAGCTAGTGGTTGAACATTTTTTCAGACTCCATGTTTTGTGCAATACCGAAGACGATGCTGATCACTCCCACATTCAAGTACGCCCACACAATCAAATTACTTTTACTTTTGTTGGGATCCTATGTTTATGCTTACTTGACTTAATTCCCTAGTTCTTAAAACTCAAAAACAAAAAAGTTTACGCTTATCAATATATGTACCGACACAAATGTGACAATTAATATATGCAGATCTCAAACTCAACACAACCGATCTGTATAGAATGTTGTTGATGCACTTAATCTTGCAACCTTATAAGTATAAACCACAACTTTAAGACTTTTTTTTTTTTTTGGTTAATAAGAGTCTAAGACTTTGTTTGATTAGAAAATATTATGTGAATTAAAGTCTTTAATAATTGGTATCATTGCTAAACAAGGTAGGACCCATAAACAAATGAAGACGTCACAGGTTCTTCCGTATATGATTCAGGATTTTTTGTCAGGGGCTAAAATAGTACAAACATGAAAAGAAAATTTCAATCAAACAGTCAAACTTTAAGTTGTGGTTTAATTACAAATGAAGACGTCACAGGCTAAAATAGTACAAACATTCACAATAAAATATATGACGATATACAAAAATGGAAAGATGAAATTTGACAAAAATAACCCTCACGAGATACTTTAATTACATATGATACCCTGTTATAGTCCCAAAAAAACCCAATATATCTACTTATATTTACATTAATATATAATTGACCACGACTATTTCTCGTATTTTGAAATCGGTCCATGATAACTTTGTTTGAAATACTACTAAATATGTCACTTTCTATAGAGACAATTGTACTATCATTTAACCATTGATCGCTCATTCGATTACGAAGTCGATTATTTACTAACTTTGTAGCCGAAAAAACTATCTGCACTGATGCAGTTGCAATTGGTAGAATAAGCGACAATGTCACAAGTTTGTAAACCAACGAGAATGCGATATGCCTTTTCGTTGAAACCATTTTCTTAGCAAGATCACCAATCGCTTTCAAGCTAGAAAAATTATCACATGATCGAACATCCTTAATTTAATTTTCAAGTTGATTGGAAAAGGCCGAGAGCTCAAGAAAAGAGAAGTCGTTTGGAGTGAACATTTGGGTTTGGATATATATGTTGGGAATTGGGAGAAGATTTAAGCTTTAATTGAAGCATGGATGGAGTTAGGTAATGTTAGGGTGAATTAATATTAAGTTAAATTAATTGGACTAATTTTTAATTTAGGTTGACGAATTGCTAATTGTGCTAACTTTTTGAGTTTTTTTTTCTTTCTTTTCAAACTACATCAATACTATACTAAAAAGAAATAAAAAATTGAGGAGAGTCTATAAACCCTAGTCCCTCTCTCCATCCGCCCTTGTTAATATATATATATATATATATATATATATATAGAGTAATATAAGGCCATTTCCAATGTGGGGGCTCGGGGCTCCGGGACTGGCCCTGCCCCTACCCCGAGCCCTGCCTGGTCGTCTCCAATGACAGAGATTCATAATGGAATTAATTTTATTTTTTTCTTTTGCCCACTCTCACCTATTAATATTATAGTTTTAATTTATTTTTTATATTAATATTAATAATACTAATAAGTATTTGCATCTTGTAATTAAATTATTAATTATATTAAAATATTAAAATTAAAGAGAGTAAATAATTAAGTATTAATATAAATTATTTGTGTAAGTGTTTAATTTTATTTTTAACTAATTCCGTATATTTAAAAAAGTATAGCCACCACCAATATTGTAGTTAAATGATTAAATTTTTAATTACAATAAAAAATATTAAAATTAAATGGGCTATTTATTTATTAATGATTTGTCCATAAATAAATTTAATTAAAATTCTAATAAATTATTAATGATTTTGATTTTAAAAAAATTAATTTTTTTATATTAAATAATCAAATTAAAAATTGGTGACTACATATATTTATTAAATACTAGTAAATATACTAAATAAATTTTATGAAATAATGCAATTTTATATATTTAATTAATTTAATAGGAAAATTTAATTTTATTAATTATTTAAGTATATATAGTAATTTTTTCTATTTTAATTTAATAAATAAAAAAAAATTTAAAAAAAGGAAAAGAGATCCAGTCAGGGGACGGTGACTTAAAGAGGGGCGCGTACCAACACGCGCCCCTCTTTCTTCTTCAATTTCTGCACGCGGGCACGGGCCTCGGCCAGGGCTTCTCGCCTCGATGCCGCTCATCAGCTGGAGACAGCTCTAGCCACAGAGCCCGACCCCGCTCCCACTCTAAATGACTCAAGATCCTCTATGTAATTCGTGCCATCACCCTTCATGCACGCTCTGGAAGAGCGTACTAGAGCGTTTTCGTGAATTCTCCTATAAATTCGCGAATTTTCCGACACTAATTCGCGAATTTTCCGACACTAATTCGCGTCCCAGTTGTAAATCTCTTTTCTCATCCACTAGTTTGTCCTCACGTGGATTCCACTGTCGCATGAATTGATAAGATATAAATGCCAGGCGCGTGAGAATGGGCTATGCTAAAGAAAAAATTACCTTAAGTGGGACCCACATCTCTTTTGAGTAAGATTGATATAATTGCTTTTGACTGATTTTATTATTCACTATATTTTATTATTCCTAGCAATTGAATGATGAGTCACGGGCATTCCAAATCCATCCATGACATAGGTCATCGTATTTTCAAATCAATTTTATAGTGAAATGTGCTTTACAATCAGAATTTGAAATATAAAAATTTTAGTAACAAATTTATAAATAATTTTTTTGATAAATAAATTACAAGAGTATATAAAAATATTCTAAGATAAAGTATTAGTTAAAATTACTCATTGCATATTAAAAATTTATCAATAATCTTAGTATAATAATTTGTGGTAGTTCTTACTTCCATTTTTAACAATTTTAATATTATTATTGTAATTAATATATATAATATTATTTGAAATGCGCTCTACAGACACTTTCATATATCAAAATTTTAATTTATCGCGCTCTCACGCACCCGCTCGCGCACGGCGACTTAGTTACCTAGCTCTATACTATTTTTGTGTACCACTAATAATTAATTGTCACATGTCAAGCTCTATCACACATGATTATTTTATTCTTACACTTTAAATCTTTGTTCAAACAAATGTAACCATTCAACAAAAAATATTGAAACAAATGATTCAGAAATATTAATTGATTTTTGGGTCAATGTATTATTGTGTAAATTCCAGAGTTTTGTTGTCGTTTTAATTACAATGATTTCTTATAATATCAATTTTAATTTAGGGCTTGTTCTATTTGATTAAATTTATGGTATATGTATTAATAAAACATATTCTTTGTAACCACAATTTTTGCATTAGATGTGTCAATTTATTTTATATTGAAATCTTATTATTTTTATAGTAATAATTTTTTTTTTCTTAAATCATATTTCACGGATCCGATAAATTGTTAATTGAAAATTATATACCCAACAATTTTTTAGATGGTGTAATTGTTATGAAGATGGGGAAAAAATTGAGATGGCGTTTGTATAATTAAGATGGAGAAGAATATGGAGATTACATATGGCAATTGATTATTTGATTATTTGTGGTACATAAAGATGGTACACAAGAATGGTACCACTATAAATTTAGGCTACAGATCCTCTATATCACACAAATGTACCACATTTGTGTACCACCATTATAAAAGTGACACATGTCAAAACTAAATAGCATGTATTGCATAGGATTATAGTTTCACCCTTTCTCCTTCTTATCTCCATTTGTTTTAACATCTTTTTTTGTAAATAATAATACCGACTTTTAATGAAATTAGCGAAATAACAACTTAAAATTTTGAATTATACTTTAAAAAACTATTTTTTTATTTTGAAATAAAATCAATTAGTATTATAAATATATCATTATTATTTATATAAAATAATAATTAAAATTATTTTTTAAAATATAAACTAGCTATTGGAGTGAAATGATATGATTATTAAAAAGTAATCTCTTAAAATATAAACTAGTTGTTGGAATGTTGAGTAAAAAATGAAAGTGTATAATATTGTTCATTAATTATATTTTAAGATAAGAGACTGAAATTTAAGAGAGCTGATGAAGATAGCCTTACTATTATTTTTGCACCTTTTAATTTTGAGTAAAAGTTTGAAAAAATATTTACTAGTCATAGATTATGGCCCGAATTAAATATTAATTAAAGGGATTTATCAGTCACTTGCTATGATAAATTATTATATTATACGATATAATTATTTCTCAAAACCATATAAAGTTTCATCTCAGAAACCCAAAAATTAAAAATCTTAAAATATAATTAATGAACAAAAAGAGATGTTAAAACCAAAAATGGAGATAAGAAGGAGAAGAGTGGAGTATATAATCCTATGCAATGCATGCTATTTAGTTTTGACATGTGTCACTTTTATAATGGTGGTACATAAATGTGGTACATTTGTGTGGTATAGAGGATCTGCTGCCATAAATTTATGGTTCAAAAACAAATTCAGGTGGTAATTTAGTAGCATTTTACTAATATTTTGTCATTATCTAATTACAGACTCCTATTATTTAGACTTTGCTATCAAATTAGTAGGGAAAAAAAAATAGTATATATAATTTATTTGTTATGATACAATTAGCATTTTACTATTATTATTATATAGCTAAAGTCTGACTCACAAAATTGACTTATTGACACAATTATATTTAGCATTTTATCAAATGGTGATTGATCTAGTGAATAAGACTTATCGATGCAATATTGTGCACTTATCGATGCAATATTGTGCAACCAAAACTGAATTATGGTTGAGAGATGTTCTTTACCTTTTCTTTTCTATTTTTTAAATAGCATTTCAAATGAAGAAAAAAAAAACACTAACATCTTATGATTTGGTTATTTACTTTTTCTACTTTTTGTTTTACATTTTAAAGGTTGGACTTTCTGAACCTCTCATAACTGAATTTTAGACTTTAATTTATTACTTTGTGGGGCTAACCCCTTCCTATTAAAATAATTATCTGTCTGTTTATAATTTGGTTCTTAGTAGACTAGTTGAGTCAAACAATAACGATTTTTTTAGAATATATTTATTATTAATAATTAATTATTACATTAAAAATTATTTTAATAATTACTTAAGTGCAAATAATTACAAACAATAGACAAATATCCAATACTATTCATAAACTAGAATAAATATCTTCTTTGCAAAATGATTTTTCTTTGTATGAAAAAGAATCACGTATATTTAATTTAAATTATAGTAATAATCAGATTTCCCTAAATAGCTAGATGACAATTTGAATCACTGATTGACTAATCTCTTCTTCCAGTGGCAGAGACAGAGAGAGAATGGGCGCAAGTATGGCGTATGGTGCGGTGTGTGGCAGAGGATAACAATAAGTCGAGAACACGGAGAAACAACAAGTATGGGGCGGGGTTTTTGACGATGCTGCCTGTCCTGTCATACATATATAGTTCAAACGATTATCTCCTCTCTTTCTCTCTCTAGAAACTATAAATAGCTTTGAGTACACACAAATGGCGTCATCTCCTCCTTTGTTTTATTGTTGCTCTCCACGAATTCTTGGCCATTGGAACTCGAAGAAATTTACTAATAACAGCAATCCGACGTCTTCTTCTTCTTCTGATTCTAATTCTAATTCTTGCTCCCCTTCCCCTTATTCTTCCTACTACCTTAATTCTTCGTATAATCGACAAGGGCATAGCTGCAATTTCATATCTCACTCCGGTAAGCCCTCGTTCCCTCTGTCAGTGTCATTGACGGCTAGAACTAATTTATATTAATACCCAACAAGAATTCTTGGTCAAGATTTCATATTGGTTTCGGGAATTTTTTTAACTATTGGCGTTTGCCCTTTCTTGTTTTGCAATGAAACATTTATGTTATAAGATATTGAGATATCAAGTAATGATCTTCATCTGTTTTTTAAGGTTAGAAATTTGACTTGTTGCTGTTATCTTATTATTCTTTTTTATAACTATTTTCAGAGTATTTACCAACTGTCCATTATTCACCATGCTTAGCTGTAATTCTTTTCTATCACACATTTGTTTCCTTTGAAGAAAATAATATGAAAAGGTGAATCTTGATATTCATTGTCAATGATAAATTGTTTGCTACTCGTTGCCCCTTTTCTAAACTTGGGTGCTAAATTACTTTATGTTTGGGGTATTTCTGTGCGGGATTTATATCAACACAGCAGTGGTGATTGTTATTGACTAGGTTTTTGTTTGTGTGATTTTCTTCTACCCTTGCTTGTATATTCTGTTTCAAATCTATGACTACTATACTCATTCGCGAATCTTGAATATGTTTCCACACCACAATTAATAGTCTTAACAATGTGTATGATCAATCCTAAGTTTTAAGGTCTATCGTCTCTGAATACTAAACTATTGTTTACAGCCTTTAGCCAAGTTCATCTATTGTATCGCCAACCCTACAGGCATAAAATATATCTGAGGGTTTATCATTACCTTACAGGCATAAACAATATCTGGAAGTGTCATAGTCTCAGAGCTCAAGCCATGAGTACAACTCAAGGAAATTTTGCGTCACCAAGGAGTATTCTTAAAGTGGAGGACAAACCCGAACATCTTCTTGTTCTTGTTCATGGCATCTTGGCAAGGTGTGCATATTTGGTGCATGGAAAATCTTTGCTCTATTGATATAAAATGACAACTTTTTAGAATGAAAAATAGTATGGTGGAGAATAGAGAATGTCTGAGTAAATAGGAAGTATAAGCACGAGAATACTAATTCTGTGAGATGAAAACATGCCTGTTACCGTGTCTTTTGTTCTTCCACTTCCATTATATAACTCATTTTCTATGGTAAACTTTTTCTTTCTTTTCATATAACATAGGGTAACACTCATTAAACTAAATAAACAATCCAGTTTCTAACTTTTATCTGCATGTGTATTACTTAGGAATATGGTTATGACCTGGAAGTATATAATTAACTTTTCCATTGCTATGCTTTCAAGTTTTTCTGGTGCAGGGTTTGTGCTTCTTTTTGTTTACCTAAAGGTACTTGGTAACTTGAATACACTCTTCATTTTATTCTATGTGGTCCTTAAGCATATGAATTCATATTACCAACTGCTGCCCATTTATATGATGTATACAATATAAGGAAAAAAAAAGTCCTAGGCATGTGTGGTTCATAGATTCCTACTTCGGTTTTTGAAGAAAGCTTGGTCATAGACTCATATTCATTGTACATAAACAAAATAGCTTAATATATTATTCAAGTTTGTAGATTAATACTATTATTATTGACTTTAACTGAAGTTTCCAAGTAATGCAGCCCAAGTGATTGGACGTATTTTGAAGCAGAGTTAAAGAGGCGATTAGGAAAAAAGTTCTTGATATATGGTATAATGTTTATTTTTAAGTTTTCCGCATAATTTGTTCACTAGAAAACATCATCTTCAGTGTTATTCTTCTGCTCTTTCTTGATTTGGTGTTACACAAAATGAACTGACATTAACCAGCTTATTCTGGTTTTTTAATTTAAAATTATTGCTTAGGTAATAATGCGATGTAGATTAAGTTTATACCAGACTTAAAACCTCCTTATTATGTGCAGCAAGTTCTTGTAATACATACACTAAGACGTTCACTGGGATTGATGGTGCTGGGAAACGGCTGGCAGATGAAGTAAATATATGAATACTTTAAAGATACATAAAAGTGTTTAATATTGTTTTTGCATTAATGTTTGCGATGAATAGGTCATTCAAGTCGTGAAGAAGACAGAGAGCTTAAAAAGGATATCCTTTTTGGCCCATTCTCTTGGTGGATTATTTGCAAGATATGCAATCTCTGTTCTCTACATGCCTACTGTGTCTTCAAATAAAAGCTTAATTGCTGGGCTTGAAGCAATTAATTTCATTACCTTGGCAACACCTCATCTTGGAGTACGAGGAAATAAACAGGTACTTTTTCATGGATTTTATGTATCGCTAATTTAATGTATAAAAACGACAATACTGCAATTTTGGTCCCATAGTACTAGACCCTCAAACACTTTTAGTCCCCTAACAAAATTGCTGTTTTTGGTCTTATCATCCCTTTCTATACAATGTCTAAAAGTGCAAAATTAAGATAGCCATGTGGGACCAGAAGTGAAAAATTAAGATAGTCACGAGGGACCAAAAGTGCAAAGGATGGAAAAGGGGGCGATAGGACCACAACTGCTGAATATTTGAAGTAATGGGGACCAAGACTGCAGTTTTACAAAGCATGCGGCCAAAAGTGCTGTTGGTCCGATCCCGTGGGACTAAAAGTGCAACTTTATCATTTAACAATTAACATGCAATTTTCTTTGGTAGTTGTTTAGAATCTGACCTCTAGACAGTAAATTATGTTCAATGATTCAGCTTCCTTTCCTCTTTGGTGTACCATTCTTGGAGAAACTTGCTGCCCCAATTGCCCCGTTTTTTACTGGTCGAACAGGCAGTCAGCTCTTCCTTACAGATGGCAAGTCCAATAAACCTCCTCTCTTATTACGAATGACCTCAGATTGTGAAGATGGAAATTTCATGTGAGTATGTTTAGAACCTATTATGATGTTGTTTGAGCAAGTCCATTAAGTTACTACCACACGTTAATTATCTAAATTTTTTTATACTTGACTGCTTTCAGATCTGCACTTGGTGCTTTCAGATGTCGGGTTCTTTATGCCAATGTCTCTTATGACCGTATCCCAATAATTTTTATTCTCCTTTTTCTATTTTGGCACTAAAAGATATCCCAATTGATTTTTGAAAAGGTTATTCTCTGTTGCGTTGATTATTGAAACCCTTAACACAGTCCAGATATGGTTGGTTGGCGCACATCCTCCTTACGAAGGGAAGCCGAACTTGTTAAGGTAATTACTACTACTTCTCGAATCTACTCACGTATAATGAAGTAAAATATTGAAAGAATGGTTTAAATTATTGAAATGATCATATGTAAATAAAGTAGTCGGTCATTACCAGAATAAACTTGTGATAAATTGATCCATGAATTTTTTAGGTGATGTTTTCTCTCAGACTTTGTTGCTGGAATTTTTTAGGTGATAAATTGATCCATGAAATGTTGTGGTGTTAATGAAGATATTGGAAAGTAAATTGCTAGTTGACTAAATGGAATATTTTTTATGGACATACCAGAAAAGAAAGAATCTTTAAAACATTAGTTAGAGGGAGTATTAGATTTTTTTTGCAGAGTTAATTAACCTTGCAAAAATTTGCTTCCTTAAATGTGTTTTGCTCAGTCTGCTTATGACTTTTAGCATTACTAGTGTGAGAGAAACCCCGTAAATCTAATAATTCTTCAATTTTAGTGATTTAGTGAATTTAAGTGATTTAATTATCAAGTTTCATTTTTTGTTAATTATCAATTTCCATATCATTTACTTGACACCAAACATAACCTAAATGTTATTTCGGGTGAGTAATAGTGAAGAAGTGGTTCCATGGTCTAGCGGTTAGGACATTGGACTCTGAATCCAGTAACCCGAGTTCAATTCTCGGTGGAACCTTTGTTGTTTATCCTTTTGTGCCAACACAATGGTGTCACCACAGGATTTTCATATTATTAGTTTCTTTTCCTTTATAAAAAAATCTTTGATGACTTTTTTGTCCTCAACCAACAGTTCTAGCTAGGATTGAATCTGAAATTAAACAATATTACCCACCAGAAGCAGCTTGTTAGGTAGGAATATAATGATGCACTTTAGCTTCAATCTGAAATCAAATTCGCCTTTCCTCTGTTGGCTAACAAGAATTGAGATTGTAAATGAGTGCTTATTTTAATTTCCCTTTCCTTTCGTACTTTCCTCCACTAAATCCTTTTCCAATTTGATTTCTCCGTGTTTATTTCATGTTGAGAAATGATACTATTGTTTAGGAAACTGTAACAAGCTCAAATCTTGCTTGTCAATTTGAGTAAAATCCCCTTGTTCTCATTGTTGTGAGATTCTTGGTTTTGAAAATGACACAGCCTCCTAAACGGTCATTGGTTGGCTACAAGCACGTTGTCGATGTGGAGTATTGTCCGCCAGTTTTGTCCAAGGTTCCTAATTTTCCTCCAGAGGCAGCCAAAGCAAAAGAAGCTGCTCAAAATGAACCCAACACACAGACTACTGCTGAATATCATGAGATCATGGAAGGTAATTTACTGTAAAATTTCATTTATTTACAACATATTTTGAATTTTTTACATCTTTTTTTAACAGAGGAAATGATACATGGGCTGCAACGATTAGGGTGGATGAAAGTCGATGTCAGCTTTCACTCGGCGTTATGGCCCTTCTTCGCACATAACAATATTCATGTAAGAGCAATTGCTAATGCTCATATCACAAACTATTTAATTTCTGCTGATTCATATTTTTGATCGGATTTTTGTCTTTGTATAAACCAGGTGAAAAATGAATGGTTTCACAATGCCGGAACCGGAGTGGTTGCTCATGTTGCAGACACCATAAAGCAGCAAGAAATTCAACAAGATTCTTCACCATACATTACTGCTAGTCTGTAAAATTCTGTTTGTAAATTCATAAATAATTCTCATATCACACCATATGTCAAAATGCAGAATCTTCACAAATTTTTAAGTAAAAACAAACCATCACAAATATATACATGATTCTTTACTTGAATTACAGAAACAAATTAAAGTGCACCCTTTTCGATTTAGACTACATTATAGTGCACCCGGTGGCATTGTCGTCACTAAACATGACGCTAGTACGTTCATCAAGGATGACTGAGGAGGGTGGTTGCTGATAGTAGCCATGCTCGTGGCCATTGTACCCATGTTTACGGTAGTTGTACGTAGAGTGTTGCTCGTAGTCGGCTGGAGTGCCGTAGTAATGGTAAGTATAGTCATGGTATTCTGGGTTGTAGGGAAATGGCCAAAGCTCCGCGTTTCGGTCGGTCTTTCTTACTGTTTTCAGAACCTTTTTTTGGTCGGCCCACCCTGTGACTGTGACTTTTTGCATGTCCATATCAATTTCAATGTTCTCCACTCCTAAAATGCATTCATATGAATGTGTAGATATTGGAAAAAAAGAACAAATATTAACCTCATGTATTTAGTAATAATACAATTACAAATTTGTGATATGGTTCTGAATTTTTTAATTTGCAAATTTGTGTTTGTTCATTTTCATTTAAATGAAAAATGTATTAGTAAACAAATAAAATAAAGCATGGTTAAAGAAATTAAGGAACAAGGCATTAGCATTAATTAATTACCATCTAATTTGGAAAGAGCTTTCCTAACTTTGCTTTCGCAGCCAGGACAGTCCATGTTCACTCTCATCTCCACAATCTGAAAAAACCAAAGGCGATATATGTAAATAAGCAGCTTCACATGAATAAAAAAGCCCAGTTGATTATTAATAATATATATTATCATCACATTCATAATTTTGGGCAATACGTCCCTACATATATCTGTGTCATTGTATTTTGTTGTGATAATGAATAGTTTCACGGGCTCGAGAAATTGTAGGGCCTAAATTAACTAAATTGTTTACAATAATATCCTCATCCAACCCAATAATTAATGTAGTACTATTATTTTGTGGATTCATAAAAGGAAAACATGTTTATGTTTTGTCACCCGGCCCTATAAATATGACGTCATCTGAATGATTAACTTTGATTTCTATTTAATTGTTTTAAAACTGACTGACCATTTCTTCTTTCTTTTATAAATGGTCACTAATGTGGGGTTTTTTCTTCTATTTAAATTCATCCGCTTAAATTTGTGGGGTTGAATATATGGTCACTAATTATGTGGATTTTTTTCTTCTATATATTTAAATGTTTAGTGATTGATTTTCTTGAAATTTAATTACAGTTCAATAAATATATAGTATTAATTTAGTGACATTGAAGTATAGTAGTAGTGATCGGTTTCTTTAAAAAAAAAAGAGAAAGAAAAGAAAAGATACATGGCCATACTTAATGATCCTTTATCCGCCTCCTTCCTGGTGATAGTTCTCAGTTGTACTCATTTAATCGAAAACAAATACTAAGAAGAACAATCATGGCCGGCTACCCGCTACCATATTGTGATATTTTTGTTGTTGATCCATATGAATATACAAAAAGTTAAATTTATCGAAATATACTTGTTATTGAGATTATATTCGATATGTATACTTTTAAGAAAGAATTTTTTCAAAATTAAAAATTGTAAAAACATGATTCATAAAAGTGAAGTGGATCCTGTCATTTTATTAATTTGGAAATAAAAAAATATGTCAACATTGTATTAGTAAATTTATATTTTTTAAATAAGAATATAAGACTGTGCAAAATTTATTATATATTATGGGCTTCGATTTTAGAATTCGTCTAGGGCGATCTTGATTATAGGAAAAACAATTTGGTCATTTTAACAATTAATTATAAGTGAAATACTCTAAAAAAAACAATTATATATATCTACATATCATGTACGTCTTGTTATCGGTCTCTCTCATTTGTATTATCCAATCATGTTACGTACAATATTTATATAACTTATTAATTCTACATGACTTTTAAAGATGTAGGTTCGACCAAATTTGGTCTAACAATTATTTCATTGAGATGATGAAGAAAAAGAAAGAATAATATATATGTATGCGTAAATGTTAGTTATCTTTCTCAAAAGAAAAAAGAAGAATGTTAATTATCTGTTCCTGCATGCAATTAATCATATCGTTGTTGCTTAGAAACTTTTCTACTTTATTAATTAACGCCGCCAAAACAAATATCTCAGAAAGAAAGAAACCATCCTTCTACGTTGAGTAAGTACTAAAATTAGTAGCTGGTTCTTAATTGTTCGACAAATTTAAATTCTGAGAATTAATCTAAAGAAAAATAAATTAATAATATTACTAAAAAAAAGGAAAACAAAAAGATTCATCATTTAATTAGTGCAATGAATTAATGCTTACAACAATATAAAGAGAGAGGATTAAGAATAGAAAGCTGACCGTCATTTAATTTGTGGTGTCGTACGTACGATCGTGATGATCTTATTATATAGGAGTATATATATATATATATATATATGTTGTTCACAATTTCATTCCTGCAGTTAGTATATATTTGAAATATATAGTAGTTAGTAAATTTGGTCTGAGAAATTTAGATGTTTCTGTATATATATAGAGAGAGCATTCAAATATACAGTATATATATGCGTGTACTATCTAGCTAGTATTTATTGAATGTATATATATAGAGAGAGATCAGAGGTTAGAATTTCCCAGCAGTTGTACGGCTGTATTTAATTTAATTGGAGAGCAAGTTATAGTAATAGTAATAGTAATTAAGCATGCAAATGCAAGAAAGGATAAGAACAGCACAATTAATTATTAGTATATATATATATATATTCAAATGTCCACTGTTCTTTCTATATATAGTTTTATTTTATTATTAGTTAGGACTTAGGAGAGTTTTATTTTAATTATTTCCATGTTTTCTGATAAGCTTCCTTAATGTAGTGGACAGGATCCCAACCATGCATTAATTAATCACTCTGAAATTGCTTTAATTTTCAGAAACATATATATACTATATATATACTTTATTTGAATTACTCTAGCTAATCAGCCCAAGAAACTATGAAAATATAAATACAAATTTCAAAAAATTAATGTTAATTAAACTAGCTAGCTCAACAATTTAACATGATATACTAGACATCAAACAAAATAATTATAGACATCAAACAGGTCACGCTTGTATTACTAGCTATGATATGTGCGTGGCCCATCACTTTTAATAATTGTCATTATTTAATTAATAACGTATAAATATTATAACGCAATATGTCCAAAATTAATTAATGTATAATTTGACTAAAGATATCCTTGCAATTATATAACTATTGATATTTTACCATTATGGTGGAATATATATAGAAAAAGACTTGGACAAAAAAAAAATTAAGTCAATTTTAATATGTTAACTAAATGGAATAATTAATATGATCTCACGTTAATGACGTGATATAAATGACGCGCTTACTGAAATTTATGGGCTAGAAAATTAGAGCTGGTTGGTGCAATGCAATTTACATGAAGATGACCCCTTCACTCAGATTCTTTTGCGATCATCTACCTGGATACTTCATACTATTTACTGATATTTTTTTGTTTAATTAGATTAAGCTTTCATAATATGCTAAAAAGTATTCTAGTACATATTAGTTAAAAAGTTAAAGTTTTAATAATATTTTGAGAAAAATCGCACTTTTCCTCTAAACTTTAATTTTTTGCGCCGTCCATCTTGCACTTACATAGTTACATTAATGTTGCATTTCTCCCTCTACTCTTTTCGGAGCACTTTTCCGGCCAAAGAGTTCAAGGGGAAAAGTGCAACAAGAGTGTTAGTTAAGGGGAGAAAGTGAAACTCGACTATAAGTTCAGGGGAAAAGCATATTTTTATGATTGGAAGTGTTATTTTATTTTTTTAATTAATAAGTTCACCTCTTTACCAAACTAACTTACTTTTTTAAAATAAATTTTAACAACTTGTAGCCTCATTGAAGGTAATGCAAATTTTGTAAAATGAATTTAAACATTAAAGTATAATAGTGTATATATAATCGATTTTACACACATCTCTCACTCTGTAATGTCTAAAAAAATGGTATCTATTTTATATTTGTTAATTTTGTACTTAAGTTTTTGTTTTTTATGTGTTATATAGCTATATACAATTATTCATGCTTTTTTAAATTCCATGTTTTTTGCACTTTGAATTATAATTGGTAGCAAAAAATTAAATTTGCCCCCTAAATTTACGTCGAAGGTACACTCCTCCCCCCTTCCCCCCCCCCCCCCCCCCACCCAAAAAAAAATATATTTACACCCTCATTGCACTTTCATCCTCAATTTTTCTTTTGCAATTTTCCCTTGAACTCTTTAATCGGAAAAGTGCTCCGAAACGAGTCCAATGGGGAGAGTACAACATTAATATATAAGTTATAAGTTCAGGAAGTACGATTATTTATTATTTTTATGTTATTTTTCTTAAGTAGTAATTAGAAATGATGTGTGTATATTAAAAATTATATTTTACAACATAAAAAATGAAACCGATATTTAAGGCATGAATTTTTTTCTTTTCCTTCTTATAGTAATGAAAGCTTCCCTAGAAATTGAACCGTTGAGACTTCAGAAGGCCCTAAACATGACCCATTGAAAACAATTTTCGGAGGCCCATTACAAGCTTGCTTCTTGGGTAGTACGTACTACATTATTTGATACTTTTAAAATTTGGGTTAAGGCTTTATTGAGTTCGACATAGCTATACAAATTAAAAAAATAAAAATAAAAATGTTTTGCTATCGAATTATTAGATCTGTAAGGAAGGCAAGAGGAAAGAATCCTCTTAGCTTCCCTTCCCTTTGCATATTTTTCTTTCTTTCTTTCTTTTTCTTTTATTTTTTTGTTTGAGGGAGCCTTTTGTCTTTTTATTTGATCGAAATTATATCGTTGTCTCTTTGCTAAAACTAGCACTATGGTGAATCCATGTGCGTAAAAGGGGGAAATTTAGTTCAAATAACTAGGTCCTCAATTTTTTCTTCTTTATAAATTAAGTACAATATAAAATAACAGCTTCTAATTAGATAGTGGACGATACAAAGTTAATCGCGTTGATTTCTCCTTCAAATTTGTTCCATGAAAAATACTTGGTCACACTATATATAAATTCCCAAGAAGAAAAACTTCAGAATCCCACCAAAAGAAATAAAAACTAAATGCAAATTCCGAGCAAATTAACTATGGCAGAAAGGGAAGGAGCACTAGTCAAGAAAGGTCACGAAGAAGGCCTAAAACTGGCCATGGCTCTTCTAGAAGAATTCCAACTGCCAGCCGGACTTCTCCCCCTCGCAGACGTAATCGAGGTAGGATTCATAAGAAGCACAGGCTACATGTGGATCAAACAAAAGAAAAAAGTTGAACACAGCTTTAAGATTATCAGCAAGCTTGTTAGTTATAATTCAGATATGAGTGGCCATTTGGAGAAGAAAACAATAAAGAAGCTCAAGGGAGTTAAGGCCAAGGAACTCATGCTTTGGCCTCCAGTCAATGAAATAACTCTTGATGATCCACCCACTGGGAAAATACACTTCAAAAGTCTTGCCGGCATCACCAAGACTTTCCCGGTCGAGGCCTTTGCTGCAGGCCAGTGACGAAATCAAGAATTCAACTTCGTGGATTCTCCGTTTATAGTCAAAATGATGTTCTTCAATCAAAATGCTTGTTTTCATGAGATTATTTTAATTAATAGATAGTAAAACTTTCATATACTATATGGAAATAAGATGTAAACCAAAAATGCGGATTGAATAATTTAGTAAGAAAGAGTTTATAATATTTGTAATTCTCTTCAGATAAAAAAAAAAAAAAAAAAACATTGTAATTCTCTTATGAATTACAAAAGAAAGAAAACTCTTTTATGCAAGAGTGTATAATTGAAATATCCGTGCATAAACATATTAGACCCAAACTTGCAATTCAAAAAGTATGAAGTCTTTATATCATTTGTACTTTCTGAAATCAACAACTGCCTCTGGTTTACCTTTTGCCTTCATTCATTCAGCTCAATTTCGATTCAGGATCTTGTAAGTTCAACAAGGAGCTTGCACTTTAACCTTGTGTTCTCCCAAGTTGCAAGCTGTCCTCTCTGCTAAGCCAAAAAAATAATTTTCAAAGGATTCAAAAATTGGTACAGCTAAACTTGTATAATCGGAATATGGGAAGATATTTTACCTGTGAAGATTAAAGGTTGACTTATGCTTCCATTAATATGTATATTGCTGTCAAAAATCCAAGAATTTGATGAAAACTGAAGAATAGTTCTCCAGTTTTTCCATGGAAGAAAAAACTAGGAAAGATTATATTTGACAGGAACCTATTGTAAGGGGCAAGATCAACCTAGCATATCTGTTCAGAAGATTAGCAACACTAATGAACATCCTTCAATCCTATATTATGGAACATTAGTTCTAGTTTCCTTTAGTAATTGGAAATATATTATGTTCTATAAAAGTGGAAACATACAGCAGTCTAAAAAATCCTTGTCTTTTTCAGAATTTTGGGGTGTTATTTTACCTTTAAGTTCACAACTCACTATCCAGGCGTCCAGCAAAAGAAACTGAAAGCCACCAACACAGAAATAAAGAATGACTAAAGACTGACGGAAAAGCTTGTTTGCAATAAAATGCTCATATAAAAACACTTTCCTTTCATATAATCAGTATGGTATAAACTTAGCAAGAATGACATAGATTACAAGTAACGTTTCACCTTGTAAAAGTTATAAATCAAGAGAATCAATCATGTAATGCCATAGTATATTAGTTAAATACATGCAAAGCCAACAAAACATTGTAATGCCCA
This sequence comes from Penstemon barbatus, assembly GCA_003313485.2. Lineage (NCBI taxonomy): Eukaryota > Viridiplantae > Streptophyta > Magnoliopsida > Lamiales > Plantaginaceae > Penstemon > Penstemon barbatus. The sequence goes on from CM064877.1 coordinate 1,620,429, forward strand.
TTCTCTATCTCCTCCTCCTTTACCTTATGAAGGAGGAGGGTTTCAATTATGAGGTCTTCCCAATCAATATCCACTTGACCTCTTTTTCTCTTCTTCTTAGATTTTTCAGGCTTGAAGACACAAATATCATTATTACAACCATTGTCAGCATTAGTAGGACACATGATTCTCTCAATTCGCAGTTTAGCAGCTTTTATCCTTTCTCGCCTCTTTCCCGAAGCTATGCATCCCAGCTTAAAAGATGGAGGTGTAGCATCCAATCCCACATCTTTCTTCAATATCTGCTTTAACAGAAGCTTTTTACTCAAATCTGATTTACCTTTCCACCAGTCTGTACATGCCTCAAGGTCAAAGCCTTTTCCCTTTTCCCTCATACTACCACCAATCTCTGCAGTGCTCTTGGCTAAAGCAATCTCATCCAAATAATTGGAATATATCATGGCCAAGGATTCTTGAGATATCTGAAATTTATCTGGATATTCAATGCTCAAGGTTGATGAACCTTCCACTTCGAAATACTGCGAGCTACAATCTTCTACATGATCACTATTAAATCCATATTGAATTTCTTTGCTGAAACAATCACCCACCAAACCTTCGATATCAGTTTGGATAAGGTCAAAGCTCTTCTCTTTCCCACCACACCTTTTCATCGACTTCATCTCCATATATTGAATGACGAAAGAAGCATTCTTCATAATATTCTTCACTGTCACATCTTTTCCCCATGGCAAAACTCGCGCAACTTCCACAAGCTTCTCCAGAAGTTCTTTGTACCTCCTCTTACACGTAGAAACAGCCACATGCAATTCTTGAGCCACTTCTTCAATCGTAACTGGAACTTTATTCAATTCTCCAATAAAAACTAAGACTGCAGCCACCACAGGAATTGGCCTCCTACCTGTGGTTAGGAACCATTTGATCAAACACTGCACCAAAAAAACCCCTTGCTTCATCATTGTCTTAAGCATGTCTTCCGAAACCTCACTAAAACTCGGACTAGTCCTAATTTCACGTTCAAAAGAATTCACGATATCAAACTCAGGTAACTTCAAGTCAACAAAGTCAACCACTCGACCAATCATACGTCCCAATTCATGAACATCACAACCGACTAAATCCGCCACCTCAACAATCGGCAACATTTTACTATCCTTTCGCATCACAACATAAGCACAAGCACCAACGAAAACCGGAAACCACCTCCCTGCACCATATTCTCCATTTGTGATATTCTGAACCAAAGTTTTGACCTCGTGAGATTTCGACCCTGAAAACCCTAATTTGAACATGAAATCCTCAATCAGCTTTTGGGCTTCATAAACTTTATTTTCTTTATAATTGTTACAGCTGCCAGTGCCAGCACTGCCTATACGAACATAAGTGCCAGTATCGCCAGTAAATCCGCCAATGTGAGCTTGGAAATTGTCAAAATCTTGAACGACGCCGCATGACGCGCAGAATGTATTGCCTGTTACATCGTCGGGTATTAGACTTCTGCTCTTGCAACTCTTGCAGGAGCGATAATTTGCCATTCTCTAGTTAAATCCTAAATCGAGTAAAGATCAAGATTAGGGTTTCAAGGACTTGGAAAATTCAATATTTGGCACAAATCAAATTAGCTATTTATTCACTTTTGAAACAAGAAAATAAAGATGGCTTCTGCGTCTCCGTGAAAACTTGAAATTTAGATCAATATTAATACGGGAAAGAACATGAAGATGCAAAATTGGTTGTACCTTAACGTTGGAGCTGGGTATAGATGATCGAAAGGTTGGACCCAGAAAACCCAACTATTAAAAGTTCGAATTTTTTGTAATAATAAGACGACGAATCGAATTGTCGATTTCAACGGCTACCAAATATTGGACTACAGATAGAAGAAGAGAGAATTTACTAATTTAATTTATGGAGCTACTAGAGTTAAGAAACTCAACATGGTTAATCAAAGTTGTGGACTTAGGTTAAAGGATTGGCCCAATGGGCTTATAATATTTTGGCATTAGTTTCAATTCGTATTTTTATTCTTCCCTGATACATAATTATGGATATATTAAAAGAATATTGATTTTCAAATATATCAGCACCAGTGGTCTAGTGGTAGAATAGTACCCTGCCACGGTACAGACCCGGGTTCGATTCCCGGCTGGTGCATAATTTTTCCCCTGTTGTAGTTTTGCCTGCCTATACTTCTTTGCTCTTGACAGTGTCCATCCCGTGGCATAGGGGTGGCAGTGCAACATAGATTTTTATAATCATGGCACAAATTATTTTCGTACTTGGAACAGAAAAGAAAATGTGAAATTACAAATGTAAGGTGGATGATATCATCCAATGAAATTGCATTATTTATGGTTTCTGGTATTACTTCTTCGGGTGGATATGAATATGATCATGTCTATAGTGGAATGTCCATGATAAAAACCAACATTTGGTTTTTCGTTATTTTACATTTTTTTTGGTACATGATGTGTTTGATATTCTTGAGGCTGTGAGTCCACCACCACCATGTGTTTTGTAATCAAAAAGTAGAGATTCGGTATGGGATTGGCCAGAATTAATAGACTCCAGACTTGCGTATGTGTTTTGGCTTTCAGAATTTTAAAGTGAGATGAAAACTAGTGACGTGTAATAAGATGTGTTTATCAGATTGGAGTTTCGTAACATATGTGACAACATTAAAAAAATAACTCCCTCCTAAAGATTTATGTAATATTCGAAAAAGTAAAAGTTTTAAGGTATTTTTATAATTATGCCCTTAAAATAGTGTTTAAGAATAGTATTTTGGAAAAAACAATTCAATTTAAAAAAAAAAGAGCGTTGAAGTGGAACATCCCAAAAAGGAAATAAGAGTAAGAATAATGGGAAGGGTGAAGTATAATTCAAAATTGAAACAATGTAATTATATATATTTTTAATTTTAGGTGTTTGAAAGACGTGTGCATATATTTTTTTATATAGAAATATTGTTTGAAATTCTGAATAAAAAAAACTTGAAAATTCATATCATTGAGTTAAAATACATAAAAACCTCGCAGTTCAAGGTGACATGATGCAACAAAACCATAAGGGTACACGAGTTTTTAAATCTAAAGAAAAATAATTGCTAGCAAAAACTAAATAAACTGCATCACGTCATATGGGGTTGCTACATATAATAGTCTCTTTATTGAGAGTTTCAAATTTAGTTTTCATATTGTTTGATAAATAATCATTTGATGTTTTTTGCCTTGTGAATAATTTGGATGCCACCAAGTATGATTTGGGCATATTTTTCTTTTGCTCTTAATTGGCTTTCACTATTCAAAAGAGCAAGAGTTAATTTAGGTCCGCCATGAAGTTGACTCTTAATTAAGTACTTTCAGTATTCCATTTTCATGTGTTAGAAAATTCAGGTGGTGGTTTGGTACACTCCATGAAAGTACCAATTTTTTTTTTTCAATTTGATCCAAACACCTTCAATTAAAACATATGATGAAGTGCAGGTGCATTAATAATTTTTAATACTATTCCACATGTGTGATTAATTGTTGCCACGATCCAGATGAGAAAGTGCCGTTTGGCATATGAAACCTTACATATATACAAAGATCGAGTTAATGGCAATTTACTCCTTCAGATATTCATAAAATTCAATTTTTTTCTTTGTGATTTGGAAAAATAGCACTTTACCATTATGTGATCTTATTAAGAAATTACATTGCCTTTTTTATATTTTTATATGTGGCATTTTATCCCTATGTGTTATGATAATGTGGTAATTTACCTCTGCGGCAATTTACCCCGTATTATGATAAATATGAAAATTTACCCTCCTATTAAAAAATTACATTGCCTTCCTGATATTTTTATATGTGACATTTTACCCCTCATGTGTTATGATAATGTGGTAATTTATCCCTTGTGTTATGATAAATATGATAATTTATTCACATGTGTTATGACAATTAATGTGGTATTTTATCTCTTATGCTATGATAAATGTGACAATTAACCCCGTGTTATGATAAATATGACAAATGTTATAATCATACTTTTCATGTTCACTCTCAATTTCGACATGTGAATTACATTCTTCGGATAAAAGGGGCTACATTGCTTTTTTAAAATTTTCACAGGGGGATAAAATACTTTTTTTTTTTTTCAAATCACAAGAATGTAAATTGAACATTATTCATTTCATTGGAGATTAATCGACATTAGCTCTAAAAATATCATTTAGTTTATTAGGTATGTTTGGCTTCATGAAGGATAAGGTGGAATAAAATAAATAAAGTGGAAAATAAAAGTATTAATGAATTTAATATCTATGATCTAAAGATGTCAATGAGATTGTCGTCTAGTGGTGATCATTGATAAAATTTGGTCATGAATTTAACTTTCATTAATGTGAGTTTTTATTCTAATTTAAAATAGTTGTTTGTTATTCGTAATAATACTTTGTACATAGATAATTATTGAAATGATTTATAATATAATGATGTATTTATTAAAAAAATATCTATGATCTAAAGACTAAAATAAAACATATATCGAAGAGACTTTAATAGGGGTAATTTGGAAGTAACTTTGTAATCTCAACATGTCAACCTTTTTTTCCTTCAATTACTACACTTGAGAGAGATAAAAGAATTTGTTCTTTTTTTATTTTTTTTGCATAGGTGAATAATGTACGACGACTATATAATTTCGGTGTAATTGTGTATTTAATACGATTTTGGTAAAAAGATTTTGCCTAAACTATTGTTAGAGTCACCATAACGCATCACGATAAAAAGATTTTACTATAAGTTTTCCAGTATATTAATTTTAATTAATTAAACAACATAAATTTATAAAAAAATAAAAAATAAAAATAAAAAGAGAACAGCAATAACATCCATCATTATTGACCACACGTGTGCTATGATTCTTCTCTGTTTCCTCAGCAAAACTAGCAGGAAATTTAAGACTCCTCAAGACTCATTATGTCTTAAATGTTGACAGCAAGCAGAACAGAACACAGTGATTAATTAATTAGCTGTAAGGTGGAAACATGGGATGGGACAGTATGAAGAGGAAAGGAAACAGAGAAGAATATTATTATTAGTAACTAATAGTAATACAGTTTAGTTCGAGGAATATTGAAAATACTATTATTAACTACGTACGTACGTACTTCTTCTTTTAGTTTAATTTCTAAAATTCATAAAGAGTTGTTACTATCAAGATTAATCACATTTTTTCAAGTTAGGCACATGCAAGAAGAGGAAAGCCACCGATTTTACGGGAACATTGAGCATGAAGAATTAAACCTGATTCCCACAAGCAATTAATTAATGTCGATCAAACCTAACAGATCTCTAGTTTAATATAAAGATTGTGAATCTTGTTTATGACATAGCGAGCACTAGCACTTTTTACTGCAAAAAACAGGACATCTAAAGAAACTTCTTTCATAATATTTTCCTTTTTATAAATAATGTAAATAAATAGTATTCCGTATTAGCTTTGTTTCTTATTATTATTAATTTGATACGATTTTATTTGTAATTTGGGTCATGATTAATCTACGAGTTAATTACAATGAGATCTAAATATATGATTACAAAAAATCTAAATCTATGATTAAAATTAAAAAATCTAAATTTAGAATATCATAACTATAGGAAGTGTTATGCTACGAAACTTCTTTTTTTTTTATTGCATAAAATCTCCTGTACTTTTAAAACTCTGCATGAAACCCTAGCATGTTCAAAATACATCATTTTAGATCGGCTTATTTCAAGAAATTACTAATTCTAAAACATTTCAAATTAATGAGGTTGTAGGGATCATGAAGTAGTAATTTTAAAAATTATTTTTGAAATATGTCAATCCAAAACGACATATATATATTTTATATAAATTGAGAGTTTCTTTCTGAGATTTTAAAAATATAAGAGAGTTCTATTAAAAAACTTTCAGAGAGCAAACAAATTGAGACTTCCCCTTAATTAGGTAGATACCATACAATATGTTTCTCGTTCAACACAAAGAATACATAAAAATAATTACTTTCATCAAATGTGATTTTGTTACTAACCGAAAAATTTTGTTTGGATGAATTGAACTAGGCCTGTTAGGTATGTATATGAAAGTCTATATTATTAGAAAATTTACATATCAATGATATCACAAACAAGCAAGTCCAAAAATTAGGTTCCCCTCCCTCCAATATACACCTTTTTTTATCCGTAGCTTTTAATTTGACTAGTGACAATATTAATTAAATCAATGATTAGGTCTTATCTCACCAATTTCAGTGTCCCCCAAAGAAAGCCAATTAGAATATTCAAACCACAATATTGGCGTTATCAAAATTCCAAGTCTAGTTGCAAGGAATGAGTAGGTAAATTTGAACTTCAACTTTGACAAGTTAAACTCGGTTTAAACTGAAATTAAATAAATCACCTAAACTTGTAATATTTAAAATAGTTTAATTTCACTTTATAATAGAGTAATATATCTAATGTTATATATAAAGGGGTAACAGTTGATGATATGTAATGTGAACATTTTTATAATTCTTAAGCTCCATGTGCTCTCTGCCCTCTCTCTCTCTCTCTCTGTTTGTATTTTTGTACAAAGTCTCTTTCTCCCTATTTGATTCTTCAGTAGTTTACTCCATCCCCAAAAGTCAGAACAAATATATAGGCTTTTATAATTAATTAAGCTCACAAGAGTTTGAATCAAACTAGCTTATTGAAATAAATATATATGTCAATTCCACAAGCACCAAAAAAGTCGACCGATTCTTTATCTAATTGGTTATTTACCTACTCAAAGCTAAGGTTTTTTACTCGCATGCGGCGGCTATTCCGCCTAAAAGCAGCCAAAAAGCTGGACCAAAAACCTGTTGAGACGGTAGAAGCAAAGATTGAAACAGAGGACATGGCAAAAAAGATTGAAACAGAGGACATGGAAAAAAAGATTGAGGGTCATGATGGCAAATTCTGCAGTGAAGTTAATTTGGTGGTGGATTTGCACAAGTCTGTGAAAAGGCTTCATTTTGGGAACTGGGAAGAAAAAGAAGCGGCGGCGATGGAGATAAAGAAGCTGGCGGAGGAAAATTTGAAGCGGCGGAAAACCATGGCGGAGCTCGGTGTTATTCCGCCGTTGGTGGACATGGTTGCTTCGAAAACGGTGGCGCGTCGAAGGTTGGCAGTTGGGGCGTTAATTGAACTCGCTAATGGCTCTTTCACGTAAGTTTTATTTATTTACTTGTTTTTTTAATTAATAGACTATTAGTCATTTTAATTAACATAAATGATCGGGTAAGAAATTAATTAAAGAATTAAAAAGCTGCTCATAAGTAAGGTGATCTTTCTCATCATGCCAAAACTGAATTTAAAAATACTGAGTAATCAGATATTATATCCCTAGATTAAAAGATGGGAAGTAAATTCCAAATTAATATATATATGTATCAGAAGTTGGGGGGGAAAATTAGGCCAGGAGCTGTTTTCCGTTAATTGCATGACTTTATGTGTATTTTGTGGGGTTGAATTGGAGGGAAAATTAGTACCTATCCCGATGGATTGGAGTCCCGTTGACAAGGTCGAGCCTAGTGGCAAAAGCTGGGAATAATATAGGATTTGAATACTATTAATGTGAATATTTTTCTACTTTTTAATATTAATTTCATTAGTTGATTTTTCGTTCTAATTTGCTAGCCATTTTTCCTTGTTATAGGAGGGATAAATGTCATTAACCCTAGTACTCGATTTAATATGTATACGTTGTTCCGTTTAAAAACAAAAAAAATTGGAGTATGGGAATTTAATGAGATTACATTTAGTCATAATTTCTTTGGGTGGTTGACCGAATTCTTGTTATTACTTTATTATTATTGCTGAAGAAGAGGAGGTGAATCATATAAGTGGGGAATATGATGAGGTGGCTGGTGGAAAAATGTCAGTATTAGAAATTAAGTTAACTGATGCATAAAGAAAATCAACCATAATGGAGGTCCACTGGCCATTATTGACTTGAGTGGTGTGTGTTGGGCGGAGAGGCACCTGAGTTTTAGGATCCGGCCCTGTTTCCAGCTGCCCGACTCCGATCTCCGGCACACTTTACAACTCTTGTTCTTACAGGATATAAGATTAGGACAGTGGCATCAATTAATTAACCATGGATATTTCTAGATTAGTATCCTATCAAACTCATTCATATTAGGCAGTATAATTAGTTATGTTTGCTTCTTGGATTTTAGCACGTAAAATATGAAGAATAAATGGAAAATGATTTAAATCGAAGTTCAATGTTCACTCATTTGCTGCAAGAAAAATATTTTTTTAGTTTATTACTCACTAATATCAAGATATAACCTAGTGATTCAATGATCCCTATCTTTAGGATAAATTTCAACAACGATATCCAATTATTTGAACTTTTCAATTGTGTTGAAATTAAGCTTATATTGATCTCGAATAACTTTTGTACATATCAAGAAAGTTATCTTTGATTATAAGTTTGTGTAATGTGTAATTAAGTTATATTCCATAAAATTATTTTGTAAAGCGTCACATGTTACTAGGTCAAGGATAAAGATAGTTATCGTGAGTTTTTTATGCCGCTCTTACGGTCACGATCTTTGAGGCTTCTTAGGACAATACATGACACTCTATTTTCATTCTTATGCAAATATTAAGGACATCGAGTGTCGCGTGTCGTGCGGACCAGCCTTATGGGCAGTGACCTTAAAAAAGGCTTAGAAAAGGGTTACTTACTAACTTTGGCATATAGCAACATGCTACTTACAGGATGAGGACTTTTTTGCCTTGTTTAGTCCATAATTGCAACGTGAAAGTTAGTCTTAAATAATGTCCCATACACCTTCATTCAACTCAACTTCTAGTGACAAGTCGTATCTTTAGAGAGAAAAAAGAAAATATTAGTTGTTGACTGTTGAGATTTAGGTAGTTGTTTGAATATGGGTTATCTGTCCACAATATAAAAATTGAGTCGTTGACTCTAATTTTCAAAGCCGGCAGATCTATTCAAGAGAATCTTGTTGACTTAACTCTTGCATAATAATATCTAGGACCCTCAAATAGAATACTGAGATACCTCCTATTTGTTTAATTGATCACAATGTAATAAAGAAATATTTCATTATTGTTTTGTTTCTTTCTTTAGTAACATTCTTGTTTCATTTCAGGAACAAAGCCCTAATGGTTGAGGCAGGAATCTTATCAAAATTACCCGAAAACCTAAGTGTTTTGGAAGAAACAACTAAACAAGAATTTGCAAAACTACTCTTGTCTATATCAGCCTTAGCCAACAGTCAATTTTCCCTCACTTCAACAACAATCATTCCTAATGTCGTCTCCATTCTTGAGTCGAGTTCAAGTATCAAAACAAAAGACTTGTGTTTAAGCACATTACACAATCTCTCTTCGGTTCTAGAAAACTCCGGAACTTTGATTAGCACCGGGGTAGTCGACACTCTACTAAGATTATCTTCATTAAAAGTAACATCAGAAAAGTCCTTAGCCACTTTAGGGAACATGGTTGTAACCTTATCCGGAAGAAAAGAGCTAGAGCATAATCCTATGGTGCCCGAAGGCTTAATAGAGATCATGAGTTGGGAAGAGCGTCCCGAATGCCAAGAATTATCGGCTTACATTTTGATGATTTTAGCTCATCAAAGCTCATTGCAAAGGCAAAAAATGGCCAAGGCTGGAATTGTTCAAGTGCTTCTTGAAGTAGCATTGATGGGTAGCCCGTTGGCCCAGAAACGAGCTTTGAAGATACTGCAATGGTTTAAGAATGAAAGGCAAGTGAGAGTGGGACCTCACTCGGGCCCTCAGGTGGGGAGGATGCAGACGATTGGCTCACCGGTTAATCAGATGGATGTTGGTGAAGGGAAGAAATTGATGAAGAGGATTGTGAAGCAAAGTTTAGATAAGAATATGGAAACCATTACTCGGAGAGCTAATGGTGTTGGGGATTGTTCAAAGCTTAAGGCTTTAGTGATTAGTTCTAGTTCTAAGAGCTTGCCTTATTAAATAACTTATTTAACTTGGTACAGGATTTTCCCTTTTTTTTTTTTAAAAAAAAAAAAATCGTGTGTACATGTAAGAAATGAGAAGGCACTTCTTGTGCAATAAAAAAGGTTCAGGTTGTTCATTTTTTAATCAAACCTTTTGCAACACTACTTTTCTTCATAGCTATCTAATTGATTGCATATAATCTAATATCAACTCTCAGACAAAAAGTATAAAGAAAATCCACTTGTTTGTTGGCTCTTTCAGTCTTTCTTATCTTGATTCTCATTGCCTCCTCCATTGAAGAATGATTCTGAGAAATAAATCAAGTACCTTTATTCGAACTAGCTTGTAGACAAGGATTTTAACATGTCTTCATTTTCAAATTATATAGAAAAGAAAAGGGGCAACCAAACCAAGCTTCCAAATTAAGTTGCTGTGTCTTTTTCTTTTCCTCTTTTCTATTTTTTGGTTTTATTCTTATATAACCGAGGACAATCTTGTTGAAAGTTCAAATACTCAATAAGCAATCAAAGTCCTCCACAATCTACACACACACACACACACAAAAAAAAAAAAAAAAACCAGAAAAAGAAAAAATAGCAATGAAAGAAAGTCTCAGCATTGTCAGATTGTACAGTGTGCTTAACCACATGATCATTTGGCCTCAATACTTGAACTTCACTCGAGAATGGAGACTATAAATTAAAATTAGGGCTGATATATATAAACAAGATTTGGTTCTTAAAATTGCTTCAATATTTGGTGAGTTTCTTGCATAAAGAAATAAAGCCTTGTTTTTGGAAGATCTGTTGATATCTAACAATACGTGCATGTATATATTTAAGAAGCATTTATAATTCACACATAATTGTACATATTATTAAAAAAAGTAAACATAGTTAGTATTAATCCAAAGAACTCTTCAACCAAAACATGAAAATAGGAATTAATAAGACTGAGGCGGCAAATGTAATCTCTTTAAATTAATATTTCTTAGGCTGCCTACGATGCACACAAAATTCTCCAGTAATCTCCCAAGATACAACAATCTTAAATCATTTGTTGTTTGCATGAAGAAAAATGCCACATACGAGTTGGAACAAAGAGAACTTCGACTTCGTAAAAATATGAAATAAGAAGAGGAGAAGAGATATTATTTATGCTTTTGATTGCTAGAAAAATTGGATAAAGAATTGACCAACTTCTTCTCATATTTATAGACGCAAAAATGTATTTTTCGCAAAAAACACAATGTTTTGATCCAAAGGATACCTCTTCTAACCGAACAAATACAACTCTTCTCTCAACTTATTTCAACAAGAAGTGCAATTGAAACTAGAATAAATATGACGAAGAACTGCACTAAATGAGAAAAAAAGCAAAGCAAAAAAATGAGTGAAATGCGAAAATACCCCCTATGCCTTGCTAATTGGCAAAAATCCCCATGTATAAATTTTATTAACAAAATATCCCTTGTGCTATTTTTTATTAGCAAAAAAACCATCTGAAGATGGAGTACATATTTTTCAAGAAGACTACCCTCACCATAAAATGCAAAAAATACATTCACCTAAAAAATTAATAATAATCCCCTGTTACTTAGAAGATTGACAATTATCTCCCGTTTACTTAAAAAATTGACAATAATCTTCTTATTGACTTGTGAAGAAATTAAAATGAGAAATTTTGTTAAATGAAAAAAAAACATATGGATGTTTTTGCCAAGAAACATAGGGAATATTTTTGCATTGGCTAATAACATTGTGTTTTGTTTTGTCCTTCAAAAGAAAGAAGTTGTATGTCAAATTAAGTTAATTGTAGAAAGTTATACAATACCAAAAAAAAAAAAAAAAAAAAAGTTGTAGAAAGTTAATAACTATTTATTTGGCATGACTAAACTAGAGTCTCATCTTGTCAACACATCCATCATTAGCTAATTGATTTTATGACAATAAATCAAATCGATATAATCTTCACTCTCAAATTTTTATTTATTAATTTTTTTTTTCTCGACCTACAACAAGTCCTTTGTTGCTAAACAATTATTCAACTCAAATATAAACTCGGACGTTCTTCGCCATCCACTGACCATCAAAATGGAGAAAATCAATTGAAGCACATGTAACCATATTAAAAATATTTATTAGATATTTTCCAGAAATAACTATATTAAAATTGTTTTAAAGTTTCATCATATTTTCAAAAAAGAATTGAGATATGAAAATGTAATTATGAATGTAATTACTAAATGTAAAATTAGATTGTTACAGAAACATTGCTCATTACTACATAACATAGAAGGAGTAACATATCGACTCTAAACAAATCGAATTATGATTTGTTAATTGTATGCTGCATATAAATTATTTGATTGGATCTCATTTTTCATCGACAACCCCAATATAACTTTTCGTGGCCTTAAGTCATCAAGCCCAAAGGATCCACACAAATGAGGCCCATACGAACCATAATACACCTGGCCCAGTAAATCCATAAGTCGGCGCCCACTCCAAGAATCCGACACGTGGGCATCGAAACGCAGAGTTTCAGTCCCAGTCCATAGTAGTAAACACCTAATCCCTATATAACTAGGGTTTTGGTGGATAAAAAATCCCCTGCGTCACTTTTAAGCAGATATTTTCCCCTAGGGTTTACAAACTCAATTCATTCACAAATGGATCTGAACAAGAAACGCAAGGCCGACGATATCAACGGCGGCGCGTACCCTGTTCCCGCTTACGTAAACAACACAGCACCGACCGGAATCTTATATCCCGAAGATGCTGAAAAAATTCTCGAACCCTTCACGAAGGAGCAGCTTCTCCCAATCCTACGCGCCGCCGTCCTTCGCCACCCCGATGTCTTGGAGGCTGTACGCGCCGTCGCTGACGCCGACCCCGTCCAGCGCAAACTTTTCGTTCGCGGTCTCGGTTGGGAAACAACCACTGAAAAACTCCGCCAAGTCTTCTCCGCGTACGGCGAGCTTGACGAGGCTAACACCATCGTCATTACTGACAAGAATACTGGAAAATCAAAGGGTTACGGGTTTGTGACGTTTAAGCACATCGATGCAGCAATATTGTCCCTAAAAGAGCCAAACAAGAAGATTGATGGACGGATTACTGTGACACAACTCGCGGCAGCTGGAAATTCAGGTAATTCCCATTCTGCTGATGTTTCTTTGAGGAAGATTTATGTTGGTAATATTCCGTTCGAGATTTCGTCCGAGAGGTTGTTGTCACACTTTTCTATGTACGGTGAGATTGAGGAAGGGCCGTTAGGGTTTGACAAGCAGACTGGAAAGGCTAGGGGATTTGCCTTTTTTGTTTATAAGACAGAGGAAGGAGCAAAGGCAGCGTTGGCTGATCCTATGAAAACTATTGATGGGCATCAAGTGGTTTGTAAGCTGGCGGCGGATAACAAGAAACAGAAGCCGAACGCGGGGCCCACTGGTGGAATGGTTCCAGGAATGCCGAATTCAGGAGGGCATTCTCAGGGGATGCCGACACCAAACTACGGCATGGGAGGTGGTTACATGGGGTATGGCCCTGGCCCTAATATGCCTCCTGCTCAGCAGCAGCCTGTATTAGCGAATCAGAACACAAGCTATCCTGGTGGTCCTGGAGGACCAGGGGGGCAAGTTTATGGTGGCGGGTATGGTGGCGGTGCTTCACAGTATGGTGGTGGTGCTTCGCAGTATGGTGGTTCTGTAGGTGGGGCTGGACCAGGGGAGTTTGGGGGAGGCTTGGGTAGTGCTGGAGGCTACAGACTTCCAGCTAGCACTATTGGGATGCAGAGCTCTGGGGGTTACCCAGATGGTGGTAACTACGGGCTTCAAACAGCATATCCATCACAGCAAAACCAGTCTGGAGCTGGTCCAGGGCCTAGGCTTCCGGGGTACCATGGTATGCCTCCATATTATTAAGGTAATTGAGCATTATCTCTTACTATATCATTTTGTCATACTAATGAATTGATAGTTGCAGTTGAAAGATGAAACACCTGTTTTTGCATGTGACTTGGTTAAAATTTATTTTCGACTGTCTTGTAAATGGTTATTGTAATCTTTGAATTTGAAACTTCATTATTATTTGTGGTACTTTGCCTGCGCTACTTATCTTTGTTTCGCAGATAAAGGATCAAATTCCACCTTTTGCTAGTACCTACATACATTGTTCTGCATATCATATTTGGGTTCTTGCTTATTTATAAGTAGGGTTCATGTCTTCTACAGTCTTAACTTTTGGTGCCTTATCTTTTATTTCCTCATTAGCATTACTTGTTTTATTTGTTTGAAATCTGAATGACGGATTAAGTTGTGCAAAAATATGTTCAGGTATTTTGACAGCTTCTTGGGCGCAAATGCTTTAAATGGTTGTGGTGATTACGTGATTGCCGACTGTGAAATCTTTGGTTGATAAATGGACTGCTGTAGATCTTTCGCTGCTTCACTCTGCTACTCTTATCTGCTCCTATGAGTTGTGGATTTGTGAAATAGATATTTGCTAGAATGAGTTTAAAATTGTTACTTAGAACTTTGGTGTATTATGTGATATGATTAGTGGCTTCGAAGTTTCCTTAATTTGGTTTTGGTTTTTCTTTTTATATGATGAATTTCGGTTTGGTACATTCCATTTTATTTAGTTAATTGATTACAGTGCTACATCCATTTTGTGCATTCAGTATTTTTTTAATTGTTAAATATTTTGTCGAATTTAGCATTTATATTTTGACACAGCCGTGGTACCTGTTAGGGCTTATGTCCTGCTGTTATTTGACATATCGTACACGCCACTTGGCATGTGATATATTACTGGTGTTACTCCAGGTTATGGCCATAGTTATTAATAGTGCTTCTCTATCGTGCAAGGCGATGTGAGGGGCAGACTCCTTTTGCCTGCCGGTTGCCCAAGGTGTGAGCCTTGCTCGCCTCTGCCAATTGCGCACCTCACTCAGATCGGAAGCAGATCCGGTGAGGTCTAAGACGGTTCTGCTTCTTCTTTAAAAATATGCAACTACATTTTTTCTTTTGGATATGATATCTCCTTGCGTTCTCGCGACCCATTGGCAGAGGTGTTAACTCTTGCCTTTGGATCACCTAGTTTCTTCCGGGCAATAGTTCTCTGTGGTTTTCAATATCCTTTATTATATTTGTACAGATATTGATATTTAGGATTGGAAATAGGTAACCTTGTCTGAACACTTGCAATGCTATTTGAATAGATTGCTAAAATTGAGCAGAAATTTGGGCAAATTGTTTGGTGGAATTTTAATTTACTGGTTTTTATGGTAAATGCTTAAAGGTTTGCTAAATTTGCTAAAATTTGACAATTTTGATGAAAGTTCACTTAAAATTTATTGTTTATAGTAGTAATAATCACAATTGTTAAATTTTATGATTATTATTTATATTGTTTATTATAAGAAAATCTATATATGAACGGTTTGTCTTCGTAAAGACGGTGTTTTGCGTCATATCCCCGGGAAGCCTTGTCGCATAGCGTCACCATTTGCTATTATGGTGATGGTTTTTTCCTTCTCTGCATATTCTGTCTCGAGTCTTGCAAGAGTAAGCAGCCACTTGCCTTATCAAATTAATTCCGATAATTCAATTTATTCCGAAACTATTCCTAAAGGCTCCACATGTATAATATTTTTTGAATGATAATATCCAGTTGTGATGTGCTGGTGTTCAATTTTTGAAGGTTTTCTTCTGAATTTTAGTTAATAGCTTGTCCCTGTTTACTAGTAATGAACTCACCATGTTAAAAAGGTTTCGTTAAGGCCAAGTGCAATCCGTGACCTGAATGTCACCTTTGTTATAACGTGGTCCTCAATTAACATTATCCTGTGACCTGTATCATCTGAACTTTTATTTCATGGTGCTGATTAGCTCTTCCGTAACTGACGAATTTGTTATCTTGGCATAGAGAAATTTGATTGCCTAGGGTATCTGAAAAAATAATTTGGTGAGCATAATTCAGATTTCATTCACATTTTTACTTTTAGTTGGGTGAAAAAGTGTTGTCTCTTGGCTGAAATGAAGCATGGGATATAGCAGCTTATTTGTGGTCTTCATACTCTGTTTTTTAGTCATTTTATTGTCGGTTTATTTGTAAGTGATGATATATTTGTTATGTTTGAGCCTGTTGTATGTTTCTACATCAAAACAAATAAAACATGGAAAAAAATTTGAACATCAGTAAGTGACTCATTTTAGATCTGTGAGTTTGATTGGACATTATTTTTTAAATTACAATGTTAAATCATTAACTAAGTGATGCTGTCTTTTTCATCTCTTTGGATTTGCAAATAAGATCTTATAAACTATGTGCTTGAACTTCAAATATGGATCAACCCATTAACTTAGTGATGCTGTTTTTTTCATCTCTTTGGATTTGCAAATAAGATCTTAAAAACTATGTGCTTAAAACTTCAAATATGGATCTTCTTTTTCGTCCCTGCTTGATGGCTAAGGTGATACGTTGGCTATATTTCAGTTTCTGGGTGATTAGAACTATTTTTCCCCACTGTGATTAAATTTCCTTGCAAGTGAAACATAAAATTACGTACCAGTTCTTCAAAATATTTGTTTCCCCACTAAGTTAATTCGATGTGAGGTGAGAAATATTAACTCGATAACTCTATTATTCATCACAAAACAACTGTTGAATTGTAAATTCAGGGTTTAATCCAAAGTTATTCAAGTCTTGAGATGCGCCCTGAAATGGAGCCCATCACTCAATATGTCAACTCTGGTTGGGCTAATAGTCTGTGGGATGTGGATTTGGTAAAAGCTATATCAGGAGATTTTGTTCCTTGAGGTGTGTAATTGTTATAGCAAAGTGCTTCAGAACATGAACATCTAATCCTGCTGCTCTTATTTGTGAAACATTGGCTCATGTCAAAGTGACTATAATCTCATCTTTTGAGGCTTCTTCGTCACAGAAAAGGGTATATGTTAGTATCAACAGTGTTGTACCTCCATTAATGATAAGAAACCAGGCAAAGAGTGAAATCTCTCTTTTAAAGCTGTTGCAGATGAAAAGTTGTTGGTTTGCTCAGCTGAGCAGTTCTTCAGGCAATTCATGTTTTTAAGTGCTCAACCTAAAACCAATTTTATACTCTCTCCGTCCCAATTTTATTTGCTTCGTTGAGTTTTGATACAAAGTTTTGTGAAACTTTTATGCATTTTTATTTTTATGCAGTAGAGGTAGTGAATTAGTAGTGTCAAATCAATGCTTTATGTAGAAATTGTATTTTTGAGAAAAATAATTTATTTTATAAAAGAAAATTGTTTGGGACATCCCAAAAAAGAAATAGGAGCATACAAAAAAGGCCGGAGGGGTTAGTATTTTATGTTGGGGTGGAACTGTTTTGTTCGATAGTGAAATGCCTTGTTGCGACTCTACTTTTTTATCGTCAAATAATGTGAAGATCCAAATGAAGATGTTAGCAATCAAGTTCCCTTCCAAGGCGTTCTGCTGATAAAAGTTTGGGATTTTAGAGCAAGATAGAGATATTCAATTTAACAGTTTGTTGCATGTATGTAAATTTCTTTTCGTTGCATCTTGTCGAAGAAGAAAATAGAATAGATACTTATGGCTTGTTTGTTTGGTGTTTGGGAAAGTAGTTTGAGAGAGTATTGGAGGTTTTATAAATATTCTCTATTTATGTAATGTTGTTTGTTTGTGTTTTGAGATAGTGGTTTGAGAAATAAAGTACGTTTAAGTTATTTTTGAAAGAGTGTTATTTTAAGCATAAGTTGTGTAATATTTTATGTCAAATCATGTTTGTGTAAGACTTTATTTTAAATTATGTTTGTTATGTGAGATAAATTATATAAAAGATAGTTACTTTATATCAAATCAAAGTGGGGTTTGTATATGTTATGTTTGAAAACAAGAAAATTATGGTTTGTTTGGCTTTTGAAAAAATAGTTTGAGAAAATTGAGAAATGAAAAAAGTTATTTCAGGAAGTAGAAATTATGTTTGTTTGACATTTTTTTAATACGAAAAAATTTAAAAAACATCAAAAAAACAGGTCCTTAGTAATCTGTAATGAAATTTTTATTTTTGTTTCATTGAACATGTGTTAAAAATTATACTCCATTTGTTTCATATTAAGTGGTATATTTGTAAAAAAAAAATTGTTTTAAATCAAGTGACATTTTTGAATTTTCAAAGTTAATTTTGTCCATTTCTTTTATTGGAGTTGAGAAACTCATAGTCATCATTTATTAATAAATAATTAAAAAATAGTTATCATTATAACTAAAATTTGAGATATTTTACAATAAAAAAAAATATGTAATGATGATTTTTCTTAAAATTGTGTCAAAGTAGAAATTTGTCAATTAATTTGAAACGGAGGAAGTATATAGAATGACGTAGCTGCTTGTATAAATTTTTGTAACAACCATTAGTGACAATTTGAGCTCCCCTTTCGTAAAATTTCTATTATATTATCATAAAGGAACCGTTGAAATACTGCCACATATACTTGATAGTATGTTCAAATAGTGTATTTCAATACCCAATCCCAAACTTTTTAACGGGCTAGGTATGCCTTTCCGCCAACTGATCTATACATAACCAATCATGTTAGAATAATGTAAATTACAAAACTGAACACATAACATAATTAATAATTAAGTTTAACTATTGTATTAATTCGATAATATTCATATTCAGTGAGGACCATTTGATTTATATCTTTCGCATTTGAACCTGAACCCTGTAAATAGTATATAACTACTGGTCTAGGATGCGACTCAGACCAACCCATACAAGAAAAGAATCAATTACATATGCAGGTTTGAATCTGGACTTTGGGTCTAGATTGTACGAAAAAACCACCTATTAAGTATTAACTGGCCTAGAGGCAATAGAGACATGAACGATGGATGGGTAAAGGCGATACACGGATGATGCAGAGAAGGCATTGACTTATGGGACTGGCAAAAAAAAAATCGAAAATGGATAGGATTTGTCAAGTGTATCGGGTCCTAAACCATCAGACTTTAGATATGAAAGAGCGACAACTTCTCCTTCAAGCATGAAGGGTAGAAATACTCTAATAAACAAGTCCTGAAAATGAATACAACAGATCAAATGAGAAGATAACAAGACACATGCACCGCATGCTACACAGTAAATACAAAAGGTTGTGCAATCAAACATCATGGTCTCAGAAAGTAATATATATATATATCAATCATAAACTTTGAGACAGAAAGGATTGAGCTAAATTGATATGTCATAAATGAGCAAGCAAAATAGAAAGAGCATGAAAAGATTAAATCTCATTTATGTAAGCTGCTTTTATAAACCATGCTTTCCTGCCCATGCCAGCATCTTGAATCACATGTACATCATTAATCTTTCTAAATTATATGATCAATCAGTATTAATTAACATTCTTGATCATGTGATTATATTGATATATATATATATATATAGCTCAGCGTTGAATTGCTGCATATTTTTCATATCTCAAAACTATCGCAATATGCAAGTAATGGCTTCCAATAGGAAAACATGTTTTTTCATGCTCCTCAGTATTTTTGCAGTACTATCTTATCAAGCAACATCCCTTCCATCTGAAGACTATAGCATGTCAATAAAACACGAGACATGGATGGCTCGACATAAACGCTACTACAACAATAATAAAGAGAGAGAGAAGCGGTTTAAAATATTCAAAGATAACGTCAAATACATAGAAAGTTTCAATAGAGTTGGAGGTCAAACTTACGAGCTCGAAGTCAATGCATTTGCAGACCTAACTAAAGAAGAGTTTCTCACCAAGTATGCGGGAAATTATATGCCTTCACTTAAGCGATCACCCTCGTCATCTTTTAAATACGAAAATGTGAAAGAAGTACCACCCAGTCTTGATTGGAGAGACAAAGGAGCTGTTACCCCTGTCAAGAATCAAGCACATTGTGGTTAGCCCCAATAATATGCATAGTTTATAATTTTGTTTTTAAGGTGTTTTCCGAACTAATAAATTAATATTGGAATCTCTTTAGGAGGAAAATTGCGAAAAACTGAAGAAATATGTAAAAAAGGAGGGGAAAAAAAAAGATTTTCTGAATTTGACCAACTCTATATCAAATATGATTTTTTACCCTCAACCAAACTAATATATTTTCATTAGATCTTCGTTAGAGCTAGCAACAATATAGCAATAAAATGCAATTACACATACTATATAGATCTGGAACTTAACGGAAGCCAATACTCTGAAATTATTTCATTACTGAAAACAGCCTTTGTAATAACAAAGTTAAATTTTTACAACTTTAAAAATAGTTGTAAAAATTTATTTGTAGTTTAGATCTCTTGTAAAATAATAATAATAATAATAATATATATATATATATATAAGGATATAGTTTTTTTTTGTTTTTTTTTTTGAGATGATATAGTTGGAAAGTTGAGGCAAAAAAAGATGCAGCTCGGTAGAACCTAAAAAAACAAAAGAGAATTGAGATTTTAATTTCATTGAGTAAAAAGAGCAATGTTTCCGTTTTTGCTGGAAACAATATCGAAAATTTAATCCTTGCATATATACATACATGTATAAACCGTGGCTATGCGATATTAATATTTTTTCTTTTGAAAACTTATCATAATCTAAAGACTAAAATAAAACATATTTATCATACCTACACAGGAGCTTGCTGGGCATTTTCAGCTGTGGCCGCAATCGAAGGCATAGTTCAGATAAAATCCAGTGTCCAAACTTCTTTATCCGAGCAGCATATAATGGACTGTGATGGTGCGCCCAATGGATGTCAGGGTGGCAGAATGGAGCACGCCTTTGAATTCGTTAACAAAAACGGGGTTCTCGCCTCTGATAAAGATTATCCCTACCAAGTGGCAGAAGGAACGTGCAGCTGGGATCATCCATCGTCTCTTTCTGTAAAGATCAAGGGCTACGAACGTGTTCCCTCAAAAAACGAGACAGCATTGTTAATGGCAGTAGGTAACCAACCTGTCTCAGTTGCTATCGATCCAAGTCTTTTCCAGTTTTACAAAAGTGGAGTTGGAAAGGGTACATGTGGAACAAAGCTCACACATGCTGTTGCAGTCGTAGGTTATGGTACAAACGAAGATGGAATAAAGTTTTGGTTGTTGAAGAATTCTTGGGGTGTGGATTGGGGAGAGAATGGGTATATAAGATTGGAGAGGGGTATTGATGATATACAAGGTATGTGTGGCCTAGCTATCGATGCTACATATCCCACTGCATAAATTCATTCTTCTAACCCCTCAGATCAGAAGAAGAGAAACACATAAATATACTACTAGTATTTAAAACAAACATACACATGTATTTATATATATATATATATATATATATATATATATATATATATCCAATCTATTTTACTAGACAAGTATGCAGAATAAATGATACAAATACTTTGTTGATGAACTTTCCTGCACAACTGGAATATGTGAAGCTGAATATGGCTCATGTTTAATAGCAAAAAGTTCTTCAAGCTGAATATGTAAATTTAAAGAATCCGGCTTTATGTTCAATTTTCACCATCACATAATTAGAATCTGTCATAGTACTCGAGGATGGACAACAATGCAGAATGAAAATTAGAACATTCAGAAGAATCAACATTATCAAGAACCATCGACCGACAGCTATATTCCTGGTTTATATAAAAAGACAGACATCAGAATTAACATAGAATATGACAAGATATAACAGAACTGAGTCAAAGGACAAATTACGTCCAAAATTACCAAGCAAAAACTTAAAATATTCACTAAAATCATCATTGATTTCTACTCCAAGAGTCAAAATACTCAACAATCAAACTGAAGCGAATTTCCCACTGTTAGGGTTGGTTTTGGTGCACAACTTCCATCGGCCCTTAGCACGTCTACGCTTAATAGTTGCTCTTCCGGAAGTAGTACTCATACGCTTACGGAAGCCATGTGTTCGAGCAAGTGACTTCCTTGATCTGCTCCTCTTGGTTTGACAAAGTTGATATTTCTTTGCCTGCACCACTAAGCCACGCCTTTTATCGGTTCTCGTCCCACTACTGGAGTTCAAGTCCAAGCCTAATGTTGATCCTGGAAAAGATATGAGCTACAGTATTAATTCAACATAATGGATGAATGCATATTATTTAATATGCTATGCAGCAGGAAACATTTCAATTTTACTTGTTAGGTTAAGTTTATAAGTTGAGAGACTCAATTTCAAGTTCTAGTTCGCCAAATAAAAGTAAGCCACCCCTGGTCTCATTCATTAATTTCTAGTAGTGCAAGAATGAAGGAAATATACAACAGCAAAGGTGATGAAATCACTAACCCCCGAACAAATTTACGACAACAATAATAGATAAAAAAAATCTTGAAATTTTGCCGAGAAAACAATATAAACACACGAACTCACTATCCAAAATCAAGAAACCCAATAGGGTTAAAACAAGATACATAGATTGACATTGTAATTCATCAAAAAAGGACGATAGAAACAACGATTCCAAGAATTCCTCAGTTTTCACGACAAACACAAACACATACACAATGGGGAGAAAGCTAAAATAAAAAGATGAAACTGAAAGAAAAATAAGATTACCCGAGAAGGAAGAACCGGAAGAGAAGGAAAGAGAAGAAGACGGAGTGAAGGAACAGTGAAGAAGCACCCCATTAGATTTCATGTTGAATGAAACTGTGGTTCTTGTTCTTGAACCGGTGGAAAGTGAAAGCGAAGCTGATGTGCTATTAAAACTATTGGCTCCTCTGTAAGCCATTGTCCCCATTGATAAACAGCAAGCCATTTTCTCTTTCTTTCTGCTTGTTATTGTTATCCTTTTGAATGTCGTTTGAGGGGTTTCTTCTTGATGCCTTATCTTCTTGTTCTTTGTTTAGAATTTAGTGGGTCGGTTCGGCTTGGGGAATTGGAGTTGAAGAAGATTTTGGGTTGGGTTCATTCGTGTAACCGTATATGGAATTTCTTGAGGGGCCGTTCTTTCCAATCTATGAACCTCTTATGGGCCGGGTAGCTGGCGCTCACTAATTGGACGGCCCAATTAAGCTAAGTCTAGACTGTAGATTTCCTTTAATTATAAAATCTTTCTAATATAAAATTGGTGTGCTCGTGCACATATAATCTTGTCGATGTCTACATATATATAATCTTATCATAAGTATATGTATATTGTAATTAATTTGTAATTAAACGTGTTTGAGTGCTTAGGAACCATAACAAATAAATTTCTGTCCTCATGGCCAATAATATCATACTTGGAAATCTATAGTTAGATGATGATTGACTATTACTATTAAAATTTAAATGATTTCAGTCGCAATCATACTAGTCATCCTTGGCGTAGAAGTTCAACTAAAATGCTAAAAGGGAAACTTGATTAGACTAAAACAACAAAAAACTAAAAAAAATATCCCCTACTACCAACTTCGGTATGATTTTAGTTAGCTTTGTTTACCCAATAAATGGAAATATAGTGCTGGTAATGTGGACCTCAAACCAATGTGTTTCTTTGAGTTTTGATTGAATTAGATTCAGTAACGGCTAAAACCAATTAAATTTAATTGAACTGAAAAAGAAAAAAAATGACAATCAACATATGTAATTTGTCTTTCTACATACGTATTCACAGTTCATTTTTAAGTTCACATTAAAGTACATCGATAATTCATATCACTAACATGCTTAAAAAACTTAAGACATGGCCATTTATTGATAAGCTAAAAAATGTTAAAATACATCTGCATGTAATCTAAAAATGACACAGACAAGAACAATGTGAATAAATGAATTAGAAAGGAAACTGGGTCAGCACCCTCCATTCGCCAACATATGAAAAAAAAAAAAAAAAATAAGAAGGCATAAATAAATGGGAAAAATTAAAGGTTCATTTAATTTCTAAATTTAATTAATCATTGATCAATCAAAATTGGTTTCTTTATTACTAGTATCTGTAAAATAATTAAAGCTATGATTAAATGGCATACAGCTGCCAGCCTCTATTTAACAAGTGGTCCGAGTTTGATTTTATAATTCCAGTGCTATGATTGGTGCGCGCGGTTGTGTCGTTTTAAGGGCCCAACCCAACTAATATTTTTTAGTGCATTCTGTTATCTCCAAATTTCCCATTGCGCAATCATTAATGAATAATTCTCCCTCAAGAAATTCTTACTTAATGATTTTCTATATATAACTAGAGCTGAGCATGACAAACCAAACAAGCTAGCTAGTAATAGACACAACTTAATTAACCAATTAATTAGATTTAGTATTACATCAAGTCCAACTCACTTAATCGATCTGTTTCCACATGGTAGCATATAATATAATGGTCATGCATGTTACTTTTAGTTAATAGTTGGTAATATATATGATCTTAATGGGAGGAGGTGATAAGTAAAGAAAATGCAATACGTTTTCCAATACTCTATGTTATTATGCCCTAAATCCACCTTCACCCATCTCCACTCGTCCGGATGAGGGAGGGGGAATGGAGATGGACCGGGGGATGAAAAAGGCCAGTTGGGGGTTACTACTTCGGGGGATCCATCACCTGCTTTATCTTTATTTTTTTTGTTGTTGTTCTACTTTGGTTTTTTTTTTTTATATTTAAAATCTGAATTTTTAAAAACAAAAAACTTAATAAAAAATGGACAAGTTTATTTTTAACTTTTGTGTAAGATTTAATAACATTGTATTTTAAATTAAAGATGTAACATCATTAGTTTTAATTTGAATATTTATATTTGTCTACGAAAGTAATATTTAGACAAAACATATTATTATTATTACTGTTAGTATTATTAATTTTTTGTCTATTATTATTATTATTATTATTATTATTATTATAGTGTTAATATTAATATACATGAGAGTGGGGTGCTTTTAAAGTGAATGTACCCTCTAGACGGTTGAAGACGAGGTAGGTCAAGGATTGGGATAGGTAGGCGTGAAGTCCATATGCCCTTAAATCCAAAAAATGTCAAAAAGTTTGGCACCATAACTTACTAGATATTGAGGTACAGTGGGCATTGTTTTTCGAAAGGGAAGTTTAGTTGTGCACATATTTTTTGTCTATTAGTGTAAGTTATTGTAGAACATGGTGCTTGCATGCATATAAGGAGTGGTTTGTCAGGGTGTATAGAATTAAAGGGAATTAGATTGGAGCCAGATTGAAGGTCATATGAAAAATACGTTGGTAGACTTGATTGAATCATAGTATTAGATTAAAATGTTTTGTGGAGTTATGCATTTAGGCATATATTAATATATTTCACTACTTTATTGAACATATTATGTTAGTTAAGATATATTAATTCATCGTAACATTTGTATAATACGTATAAGAATATGGGATGATCAATGTTTATTCAATGTTTTAGTTCGAATGTCTCCATGTTTATTGTAAATTGATATATATTTTAGTTTGTGATTTATTTATGTAGAATGTGTTTCCATTTTTAGATATTAAAAAAGAATTTATAATATGTTAAAATAGGTAGCATGTAAATTTGAGGTTATAAAGTGACATTTTATCGAATTCATATTTACCCGGATTAACTAATCCACCCATGTCTGGGTGGATTATAATCTAGTCTCTATACTGGGTAGTAAGGATTTAATCCATTTGATCCGATATTAGAACAATGTCACCCATTGGCGGAGCTATGCATAGACTGGGGGGGCGGTCGCCCCCCCAAGAAAAAAATAATTACCTTTAGTTGTGAACTCTATAAAAGTTACTTGCTTAGACCAACTGGATAGCAAGTTGCATTTGCATAAGTAAGTGAGTTGGACCAGGTGACCCGAGTTCGATTTCTATGTGCAGCTTGGTTATAGTAATTTTTATTTAGTCCAGCTCCTCAAAAAAAATCTTTTATGGTCTTTTAATATTTTTATTATACAATTTCCTTCTTATAATTCTATTTATTTAGTCCACTGCTCCAAAATAAAATACTTATTAATTGTAAAATGAATACAATCTTTTATTTTCTTTATGGTAAAATATTTTCACTCTTCCTTGTATTATTTTTCAAACTATGCACCAAATATTCTTGTTATACCAATTTCCCTTATTATTTTCTTTACTTGGTGCATTACTCCAAAAAAAAATTCGCCCCCCCAAAAAAATTGGTCTAGCTCCGCCACTGATGTCACCAAACGTTGTATTAACCCATTATAACGTATATAATACGATCTAATACCCCATATTAAGTCCTACCAAACGACCCCTAACTCTACAAACATTTAAAATTTTAGAGATAATACAAAAAATTGAAAGTGTTGATGAAATTAAGAGATAAAGTGCAAAAAGTTAAATAGACTTAAGGGCATCTCCAGTGTTGCATTCAGTTCAAGCCCAGCTTCCCTTCAGAATCCAAGTTCAGCTTCCCCTTTCCTTTTCATAAGTCATCTAAAATGTTTCAATCTATTAATTCCATTTAATTAAAATTCTCATTTTTCCCACTCTCACTTAATAATAATAATAATAATAATTAAACAATTATAAATAAATAAATAATAAATAACAATAAGATATAATTTAAAATTGACATTAATAATAACAATAACAACTAACATAATAGTTACATTAAATTTGATTTTATAATCCAGCCTCACCTTGATATATAGGAGATGCCCTAATATATATATATATATATATATATATATATATAACCTAAACTTTCTCATCTATTTTATTTCTAAAGTAATCTTTAATCTAAGGTCAATCTTTTATATCTAAATCATTATATTTATAATGTTTGTTTTCCATCATGATATAAATAAAACTCAACCGACTAAAACAAACCTTCCTCAAAGAAAAATGCTAAATGATGACATATTTTATTTGGGGTAAATGGAAGTAATCAAACCTCAATTTGACAGTCCCATCTGGGCTGCCGGAAAAGCCCGTGACATACGCATCAATCAAGTCCAAGCTTAAATGATTTTGGGTACATTTACACGACCAAATATAAGTTCATTTTTATAGTAGTATTTTATTAGAATTAATTAAATGACAAATTGCGAAGAAAAGGATGGGCGGCCCCACATCCCAACTCATTTTACACTTTAGTAGAATGCTTCCAATAGTTTACAACTCATGTCAGAGTACGTCTCTATAAACAATTTGAATTTGGTATTCATTTTGATTTTGATTTTCCTCAGCACCACCGCATGCACAGATCAAACAGAACAGAACATAAAACCATGTGCCCCGCCCTCCCCAGTCCCCACCCCGCACCGGAAACCGGGGCCAGAAGACATAACTTAAGTCAAAAGAATAACCAAATAATTATTCGATCTCAATTTAAGTATTGCTCAAAGATTCAATTTGTCAGTCATTATATATATAACAGAATTTTTAATGGGCTAGGCGGTCTAGTCATTTTTTGTTACTAACTCCCACAATGTATATATGTTATTATATTTTGCTGAAAATAAAAATATAGAGAAAAAATTAAACAGCATAAGTTATAAAGTTCGTGATATGATAATAAAATTATAGATAAAAAAAGAAAAAAAAAACACAAGCACACAAAAATAATTTGCTGAAAAGATGAATTAACTTTTGTACTCATACTGATACCAGTACCACCTACCTAAATTATAGTAATATTTAAAAAAAAAAAAAAAAACCACTCCCTCTATCTACCTAATATGTCAGCAGCTTATATGTATAAATAGAAAGCCAGAAATTATGGAGATGAAGTTAATTGAATTCAGTATATTAGTTTGTGTATAAACCATAACCACCATATATACCAATGGTGAGTTTAAAGTACCAAAGCTTGATTGTTGAAGCTCTGTTTTTTTCAGTGTTAATGGTAAACTCAGAACTGCTGCATCACACCATAGATCAGCAGCTACTGGGAAATGGTTGCAATCTGTTTCAAGGGAAATGGGTATTTGATTCTAATGCATACCCTCTTTATAATTCATCCACTTGCCCATTCATCGACCCTGAGTTTGACTGCATAAAGTATGGCCGCCCAGATAAACAATTTCTCATGTTTTCTTGGAAACCAGACGCCTGTAATTTGCCCAGGTATGGTATTACTATTATTTAATTAATACTATATATATACTCCTATTATGTTATGTGCCCTTTTTTTTTTTTTTTAATTTCAACTCTATTACAATGAACATTACATTCTGGGGTTTTATTGTAGATTTAATGGGTTGGATTTTTTGAAGAGATGGAGAGGGAAGAAAATAATGTTTGTGGGTGACTCACTGAGTTTGAATCAGTGGATTTCTCTTGCTTGTATGATTCATAACTCGGTCCCTAATTCTAAGACCACTTTCTTCAGACAGGAGTCACTTTCTTCTGTGACATTTCAGGTCAGTGTTCGCCTTTTTTTTTTTTTTTTTTTAAAAAAAATTATTATTACAACGATTATTAGTGTTTTATTTTATTTTACTGTCAAAAGTTTTGAAAAAAATACTAACAATAATCAGTTCTTTTGTAATTTAAAATTAAGTTCATCTGGGTATAGAAATGATTGAGCAGAGAGTATGTCTTGCTTTTATTTAACGTAAAGTCTTGTTCTTTGGGTATAAAGTTGCGTTCTTTACGTTTTCAAATTAATAAAATTATATCATTAATTAGCTTTTAGGGGATAGAGCCAAATGAAAACAGCGAAATTTAAATTATTGGACAGGGATGAATTCCCAGATATATTTATTGTAATACTAGTAGTTATTTGCAATTAAAGTAAAGTAAAATCTAAGGAGTCAGTAGTTCAAAAGAAGAATGTTTATTAGACATTTTACCCAAAAAAATGAAATATTTTGTCCCCACTACTTGAAGTGTTCTCTATTCTTCTTGGTTGAAGTTCATTCTGTTTCTGTAACATGTCTGTCGGCAATAGCAAAATAATGCATGAAATCAGAAGAATGTTTTGCCATCGGTTATTAGAGAAATTAGTCTAATTAATATGAGAGAACCTTAATTAACATGCTGATTCTGAAACTGTTTTTGACTTATTTCCTTGCTCTCCTTTTTTTGGATAAATTTTTTTTTTTTATCGTTTGTGTACCATTTTAGTATAGTTTTGGTTTAAACTAGAAAAGGAAAAAGAAAAAATAAAACCAAGTATTTTTTGTGTTTAGAAATTGTTTAAATAAATCTTTAAGCATACCGGAGTATATTTTAATGAAACTAAATGGACTTTGGTGGGCCTGTAAATGGGCCATAACTCGATGTAGCCATTATCCGGATAGTAAACCGAATTATTTTGCTACAATTGGTCCAGCCAAGCAACCAACAGCATATGGCCCAACTAAGTGCAAGGGTTGGTACTTGTTTTTGTTTTCTTTTTTTTGAGGAACGTACTGTTTAAAACAAATCGAGTGAGTAATGTTTAAAACAAATCGAGTGAGTAATGTTTAAAACAAATCGGGGTGAGTAGTTTTCAAGTTTTGGATAACTCCTATAATCTTTTCTTTTTGAAAAACATATGAGGCTAGTTAAACTTTCGTGGGTTAGAAAATGTTAAAAAAAAAAATGTGAAATTATGTCTAGATTTTTCAGATACACGTGGTCATATGTTGGAGTGTCTTTAGAATTAAAAAAGTAAACCTATGTTTCAGTTTGTATTTAATGTTGGATTTTTGGGAAAGATATTTAATGTTTCAGAGCTCTAAACTTTCAAAAACGATTCATTAAAATTAAAAGACAAGAAGCTAAAGGATTAGCATGTACTTACAAAAGAAATTAAATCAGCAATGATAATTTTAATTTGCAGGATTATGGAGTTACAATATTACTCTACCGATCACCTTATTTGGTAGATATAACACGAGAAAGTATAGGAAGAGTACTGAAATTAAACTCAATTCAACAAGGCAATTCATGGAAAGGAATGGACATGCTCATATTCAATACATGGCATTGGTGGACTCACAAAGGAAATTCTCAATCGTATGACCTTTTTTCTTAATATTAATACTATATTTCTTTCACTTTTAATTACCCTTAAAAACACAAGCCCAAATAATAAAATGAACCATTGGTTGGTTATAATTGCAGATGGGACTACATACAAGATGGTTCCACCATATCCAAAGACATGAATCGTTTGATAGCATTTTACAAAGGATTGACAACTTGGGCTCGATGGGTTGACCTTAATGTTGACCCATCCAAAACCAAAGTTTTCTTCCAAGGAATTTCTCCTACTCATTACCAGTAAGCAATCTATTTTTTTCAACTATTAACTTTTTTTTTAATGAATATAGGACAGCTAAATGCAAAAACTCACAAAATCGATATGGTCATTGATTTTTTTCTTTGATTAATGTAATGACAGGGGTAGGGAATGGAAATCAGCATCAAGGGACTGCAATGGCGAACAACAACCATTGGCAGGGTCGACCTATCCAGCTGGGACCCCACCGGAGGTTGCGGTTGTTAACAAAGTATTGAGCAGAATGAAGAAACCGGTGTTTCTTTTGGACATTACAACCATGTCTCAATTAAGAAAGGATGCTCATCCATCGGCTTATAGCGGTGATCATGCCGGAGTTGATTGCAGCCATTGGTGCCTACCTGGATTGCCAGATACTTGGAACCAGTTGCTTTATGCAGCTCTTGTATTGTGATGATTCAAGATAGAGAATATTGGAGTACAGATTTGTTGTTTATATTTGTTTCAATTTATTGGAGTATATCATTTGTAGGGTATTCCTAAATTTGTGGGATCACTGAAAAAGATTGAAGGTTAGTTTGTGGGTGGAGAAATAAGGGAGATAGATATTGATTCAAATGTAAATTATATTCAATGATTGAAGGCAAATAGATACACTTTCTTTGCAGGTTAATAAGAACTGCACAAATATTGTTAAGTGATATTTATTAAATGATTCCTCTCTCTAATAGCTTAAGCTTTTAGATGAGTTGATCATTCAATATGGTATCAGAGCTCAGGCCAAAAGAGGTCCTGTGTTCGAATCCCTCCGCCACCCATTTCTAAATTCCACGTATTAAGGCTTGAGTAAATGAATACCGCCTACACGTGAGGGGGCGTGTTAAGTGATATTTATTAAATGATTCCTCTCTCTAATAGCTTAAGCTTAAGCTATTAGAGAGAGGAATCATTTAATAAATATCACTTAACAAATATGATCCTCTTTTAGTTTCTATTATCCTTTCTGAACCAGTGAAGAACATATGATTCATTTATCTTGATAAAACAGATTTGAGTTTTAAGTACTCCTATATATTAGTGGACTCAAGATTCTGATTTAAACATTTGGTATAGAGTCCAAAGCAAAGATAGATAATGTCATAATGATATGAGTGAGAGTAATTATTAATGGCGCAAGACCAAGTACAAGTACTAGAAGAACCAGAGCATGTGCAAGAACAGGACACAAATCACAACCACATAGACTTGTTGAGAGTAAAAGTTTAAATCAAGAAATTTAGTGATGCTGGTGGTGACATATAAAGGAGGAAATTGCTGGAACAAATCCCACATTGGATAAGTAAGACAAAGTTCAAGGATTAGTACATCTTTAAATCAGCACTAGTATCTATTGAACTCTAGGCATAACTTATAATAGAAAGTTTCTGGAATTTAGTTTCAGAGCATGTTTATGAAATTTCTATCCATTGTTATAACATTTTAACTTCTTTAACTTAACATATAATTTTGAGCCAAGATAACTGGCCACCCTTCATATTTACAAATAGTTACCTATCTTAAAATCCTTATACAAAAAAAGGGTGGGCATTTCTGAAGCTGAGTTTGCTACATATTAATATTTAAGACCTGCAAACAAGTTTCTGTTGATGTTGATTTTGGCATTGCACATTGCACAACTGAGCTTTATCTCTCAGTTCTTGAAATGTTCTCATTGTTTCCACATCAAACCCCCCTGCAAACTGAAAGATAAAAAAAAAAGGTAAAACCAATAGAATCAAACTCAAATAAAAGCCCCCTGCAAACTGAAAGATAAAAAATAAAGGTAAAACCAATAGAATCAAACTCAAATATCTCGAGATAATAGAGTATCTGAATATATGTACTTAAAAAAAAAAAAAAAAATTTACCTGATGAACTCGAAATGCGAACTTGACACCTTGAACTATTAGCTCTTCTTCTTCAGGACCACCGCCAACCATGTCTAGCTCTGCCAGTACTCTCTTCATGAACTTAATGGCCAGTTTCACGGATGCCAGCTTGATCTGCAATGAAAGGTGGTCACATTTATTATCTCAACTGGCCCTTTTGCTATTTCCCAATCATAACAGCAAAGCAAACGTCCAATTCAAATGATTTAATATTCAGGATGTAACATTGAGATGCCACCCAACTGACTTTCCCAATTACACTAATTCAGTAAAAAAAAAAGCGATGGAAGCAAAAAGATTGAAGGTTAATTTAGTTGAGAATATCTATGAACAAGAGTACCTCGAAATGAGTGTCCACAAACATGTCATGAAGCTTATGTAATTTGAAGTCATTTGGTAGCAGTTACAGAGTAATGATGAAAATCATAGTTATTATGAAAAAATATGAAATTACTTTAGTAGCTAAGACTTAGATTAGTAGCAAATTAGTACAATGAGACAATTAGGGCCTAAAAGTGACAGGTTGGGTCGACCCGTTTTGCTTATCAGCAAATACCAAACAAGAAATAAAAGTTGATAAAATACATAATCTTTGCTACCAAAGAGAATCTTTGTTTTGGTAGTGTTAATTTATTTGTCCCACAATTGAAGCTTCCGGTCAAGCATCATTTAATCATAAGATGATACATGGTGTATAGAACAGCATTGAAAATACAAGTTGATATAAAATATCAAGATAGCATGAAAAAGGTCAACATGAAGAATCTGAACATTGAAAAAAAAAAAAAAAATGTAGTGTAATGTAGACAAGCAAATACTTGATAGAGATCTGAAACTTCACATGTGCGCACGGAAGAATGGACATTACATTAGGTAAAAACTCTCTCAAGCTCTTTTGTCATCTAGCAATCATTAATATTTAATGTGGCTATTTGGTAGACTGTGTCTATGAATTCTTTTTTTGATTCCCCATAAGTTTCTAGTAGCTGTATAATTATCAATAACCTAGAGGGACCACAAAGCTAACTAGGGAGTAATAAATTACTACTAACTAATAAATGATCATTTAATTAGTCAAGTGTTCCATCTCTTTCTAGCTTCTTTCCTTTGTCTCCCCGTTTGCCAGGGACTAATAGCAAAAGAACCTATCAACCAGTTAGGAAAAGAATTCAAACGTTTAAATAACCCACAATTGACATAACCTCGTGTATTTGGCGGGGATGTGTTATGATGCAATACAGTGTTACTAAATGAGTTTTCTTTAATTGCAAATGATTTAAACTGTGGGATAAATATGGAGCTTATACATGGACAACAGTGATATAACTGTTAAGAGAAAATATGTTTATGTATGAGGGTAGTTTAGTATTATTCCCTTATTAGTGTAACTTAGCTACTTAAGTTACTTAGTGTCTTTCACTGTCATTGTATTATCTTTTGTATGTTCTTCAGAGGCCCTAGACTCCATTTTCATCTAAGTCAACCAATGACATTTAAATTCGGATAAGTTATATTGACCATCTCCAAAAGCCCTTTTATGTATCAAAATTTAACCAAAAAAAAAGTAACATTTTGCGAAAATGCCTACTCCAACAGCTCTCTCAAATGCGAAATTTCCTTTATGCAGTGTGTACTTTCCTGCAGAAATCCATTTGACTTTTGTACTTTTGCATATAAATAAGAATTAAAAATTGAATGTTAAATATAAACTAGCTGTTAGGAGTGAAATTGAGTGGTTGTTTAAACAAACTTGTTAAAATATAAAGTAGCTGTTGAAAGGAGTACTAAAAAGTGAGGTTATAAACTATTTATATTTTGACATAAACTAGCAAAATCTAAGAGAGCTGTTGGTGATGGAAAAACTTATACGTAGCATTTAATGAGTGAATTTTGTCAATCTCTAGCGGCACTAGAATCGTTCCAAGTACATGTGAACACCAATCTGGCAAGTAGGTTTGATCACATCACACTAAATTCTCTCATCCTTTACCAACTTAGAAGGCACTTTTGTGAAGCATGAGACAATCTTGTCAAACCAAGTTCTACATGTACATGTAGATTTCTAACTCCTAAATCTCATCTAGGCCCCATCTAACCTCGAATATTATCACCATAAACACACTTCACAAACACCAAATTCACAAAATAGGTACAAAGTTGAAGACTAATGAGAATGAATTTTACCTGACTAACATAACCTGTATCCATCATCCAGTTCATTGGAATTTTGAACACTTTATATCGATTGGAAGCTGATTCCCTCATTCTGGACAAGTTATAAACACCATGCTCCAACCTGTGCCAATAATGCAGCATTTTAAAATCCTATGAGTACAGACACATTATTTAGTAAAAATAAATTTATGCAGAATTCATACTTCTCGAATAAGGACTGCATTTTTTTTAGAGCAGAACCGCAAGGCTGTCTAGGATCATCACGATACGATGAGGCTTCAAATTCCAGTTTCTTTAAATCACAGTACCCAAATGCAGCTTCTCTTAATGCATCTGCCTTCTGCTCTGGCCAATCAAAATGCTTCAAAACTGCCCTCTCATCAACCTATATAATTAAATAAATTGAAATTACTATAGAACAAAAACTAACCCTTATCTTTGATTTTTATATTTTAGTAAATAAATGGTTAGAAAAATAAAATAAAAAAGCCTATAATATCCCTTTTTTTTTTGTTGTGTTTTCCTAGCTAAAATTCAAGAAATTAACATAACCTCAATAAAAATCAAAATTAAGAATAATCTAAAGAAAAAAGTACACACCAGGTAGGAGAGCTCATCATCAAGCCATTTGACAAAAGGAACAACATCTTCAATGTCTGTGAATGCAGCACCCTCAACTTCTTTAATCAAGAACCTAATGAAATCTCCTTGCGTTTCCACATCCGTCTTAATCTGCAATTAATTAGGATAATTATAATTAGATAATAGTAGTAAGTAATAATAATGTAAACTGATTGAGTTTCCTAAAAAACCCCAAACATTTACACTAATGTCAAGTGTGTCCCAAGTCCAACCAAAAGGTGCTACTGGAATTAAATTATGCGGACATGCAAAAAAGCACAATCAAACTTGGCAGCAATAAATTGTCATAAATGCCCACATGTTATCATTTAATTTACAACTTTCGGCATTACCAATTTTGATTACGGAATCTAAACATTGTCGTATCTTATAAGTAACCTAGCAAAATTCCAAGAGAAAGTGCTACCAGGGGTACCGAAAGAAGACACATATCCCAGTCAATGTCAGTGACAGGGTCGCATAAAGTCAGTGGCAATTGCAGTAAATAAATCCTCAAACCATGACCAAAAAGGACAAAGGAGAACTTACAGCTATTAGATGTGCAGAACGATTCTCAATTTCCCCTATCATATCCTTGGCCGTAGCTCCCGCCGCTTGCGCATCCGCGGCGCCACCACTCCCTCCACCGGAATCCCGCCGGTAATTCATATCCCTCCGCATTAGAGAGTGGTAAAACTCGACCACCTCCGGAACTCTCTTAACCTTTGCCCGAACCGCCTTCAACCCCTTCGAAGGTGGTGGCGGGGGTGGAGGAGGAGGCGCGGCTGTCTTTGATCGAGTCGGAGCGGCAGGTTTTTCCCGCAGCGGCGGAGGCGGCGGCGGAGGTGGAATTTTGGAAATTTCCGGCAATGTGCGGACCGTTGAGTCGGATGGCCGGGGAGGTGGTCTAGGAACACGCGGAGCAGGGGATCTTATCCCTATCAACCTCTCAGGAATTTCTTCAGAATTGCAAACCGTTCCACTCCTTATTCCAGTCTCAACAACATTACTTTGAGCCATACACTTTCTCAGCGATTTGGATTTATAATTACTAGTGTTATTTGCAACATCAATTAATTTCAGAGTCGTTGATGAGGAAGAAGAAGCATCCTCTTGCTGCTCGGCAACACTTGTTTTAATGTCGGCTAATTCCGCCTGCATTTGAATGATTTTCTGTTCGTACTTGTGATTCTGTCTCGAAAGTTCCATGTGTAAACACTCATTCTCCTCTCTCAGCCTCTCGTTCTCCGTTTCCAAGCATTCAATCTTCTTTCTAGAACGTTCGATTTCAGAATCTTTGTTAGAAATCACGTTTTCCAGCAACGGAACAATGGCGACGGATTCTTTAAGCAGCTTTTGCTCCAAGAGTTCGGTCTTCAAGCGGGACTCGCTCTCCCGTAACTCTTCGACGAGTCGGAGGAGTTCGGAGATGTCTGGGGGGCGCGGCTGGACCTGAGCGGAAGCGCGTGGGAAGTAAGCGCCCAAGGAGCGTGAGAAGGCGGCACCGGACCCTTTCTGGGGCTTTGACACTGGTGGTGGTTTAGGGGAGGGTGTTTTCTGCAAACCCATTGCCGTCTTTACTTTGCCAGCAACCATAGCTCACTGTTTTGCTCAGGACTGCATATCATCAAATAAGAAAGGATTTGTTGAGGAAAATGTCAGAAAGAGATGACATTGTGGTGGGGGGCGAAATATCACACTTTTAGTGTGTGCCACTTTCAATTTTAATTTCCATTCTGCAAGTATTTATATTGGACTTACCATGCATTTTTAATTTATATATATATAATTATATATATCCATTATTTACAACTCTTAAATAAGTGTTGGGTGTGATACTTGGAACGTGAAGTTAATTTAGGATTGCTGCATTTAATGTGGATCTAATGTAATTTCTTTTTTTTTTTATAATATTTATATATGGTACAGAGTATATTGTTTTGAAAGAAAATACTATCGTCATATTGTAGCTACATTTTCCATATTAGAAAATGTATTCAAGGATCTCTTTTTCTGACAATCTAATAATTTTCACATTATTTTTTTTAACAAAGTAATTAATGTTTCACTAGGTATTTGAGATTTTAACAAGTAAAATGAAGAAAAGTAAAACTGCACCCACTTTATGAAAAATTGTTTTCTTCCAATATTGGATATATGATGTGTTGCAACATAGAAATTAAGGCTAAATATACTCTTAAACTTAAATAGTAACAAACTCAAAATCTGAGTTATAAAAAAAAAAAAAAAACTCAAAATCTGATTCATGTACTATTTTAAAAAAATGATCAAATTGGTTGTAGAATATCATATAAAATTATCATATAAGATAGTGAGAATCGATTAAACTATCACTCATAGTGTAATTATGCTAACGTACCACTCTATGAAAATTACTTGAATTATCCCTCAAGTATTAGATTCATTTCAACTACTTTTTTATGATATTTTATGAAATAAAAGATTGATTCTAGAAATACATTTGCATACTATTTAAGAAATTACAAGTTTTTAAGGGTGACAATTCGATTTTATCAGCTTTCTGTTAATGAGTTCACCAATTTTTCCCTCATTTTTCATTTCATCGATGTAATCACTTTGTATTATTTTTTCACGTTAAAAGTTTTTTTATGACGTCGCAATTGATGTCAGAAATTAATGTCGATTGGGTAATTGTAATGAATATACCTCGAGGGTTGTTCATGTAATTTACCAAACTTTATAGGTGATCAATGTAACTACATTAAATCTGAGGTTTAAAGAGTAAATGTATGTTAAAATATGTATAGTTTGGTTTACTTACTGTAACATACACGAGTATTAAATATATGTTAAAAAGGAATCGGGCTATGACTTATGAGAGCATTAAAAACTCAAAAAGTTGGAAGGTTTTTTTTTTTTTTTTTAATTGTTTAATCTCTTTTAAAGCGCATCAGACGTATCAAGTGAGAACCTCTCTCAATAGGGACTATATGAGTTCGCAACTTTATATTAACTATTTCATTCCACTAAATCAATCACATAATATGAGTTCGCAACTTTATATTAACTATTTAATTCCACTAAATCAATCACATGTTCATAGAAAATTGAAAATTTTTGCCAACATTAGATTTGTCAAATCATGAGAAATAAATTCGATACGACATTTTGGTAAAAATAACCTTTAGAAGTTTTGACATAATACCATGTATAGTGAGTATTGCACCTTATAGGAAACTGGCTAGTTTGGGTGATAAACTGACAATCTGTAGTGAGCCTATTTTTTTAATCAAATTATTATATGTAATTTGAATCTCATTTATTAAAATATTGGTTCACTATTATGTTTATAAATATATTTTATAACATATATATATATATATATATATATATGGTAATGCATCACTAATTAATGTGCTAAACATTTTAATTTCTCCTTGAAACGGACTAGCTATAATGATATAGAGATGGATTCTTAACAATATTTCTTATTTTCCTTTTATTTTTATGTGGAAAAAAAGTTTAAGGGGCCATAAAGACTTGTCTTATTAGTCACATGAAGATTTCATTTTATCATTTAGGGTTCAAATTGGTCACAAAGATTTTCGTCTACGTATATATCAAAATTTTCATCTTTTTCGTCGAAAATATTGAAAACTTTTCGTTTTTTTAATCAAGTGAAACGAAAACAATATGTAATTTCGAAACTATTTGTTTGCATGAGACTCTCTTCTTTTTCTTAATTTAGTAATTTTTTTTTACAATTTTTCCTTAGTGTTTCTGAAATATTTTCGAAAATTTTTCAGTATTTGACTGATTGAAATATACACTCGAAAAAAAATTTTGATCCATGATCCAAACAAAAATAAGGGTGGGTAACAACATTGATTTGAATACCTTCCATGATGATACTTTTGTTCCATTTACAAATAGAAATTGAAAAATGATGATTGTAGTATGGGATCGGATCTAATCATCTAACTACATCACCCAATATTGTTTTCCAAACAAACACATCTAATTGTGTAGATCGAATGTATAAGCATGGGCATCTTAGATGAAAAAAAAGGAACATTTTATCCCAAATCAAGCTGCTAGTAAGATTGTGCAGCGTGTACACATTAAAGTAAATGATTTTTTTGGCAATAACTAACTGTAAAAAAATATAATGCTAGTTTAATTATTAGCAAGAATTCTATGCTTTTCAGTCAAATGGGAAAAAATTTTCTTGTAATATCTATATTTGTTTAGAATCAACACTTTTCCAATATATAGATGACATACGATATGCTTTCAAAAAAAAAAAAAAGATGACATACGATATACTTAGTAAATAACACATGATGTTTCTTGCTGATCATAATAAAACTGTGTAATATTTCAATGAAAAATAACAATTGAATTATAAAAAATACATGTGGTATCAATTCAATACTTATATACCACATTTCACACTTTATGTTACATTAGCAGTTACATATGAGAAATATACACAATCTTAAATTAAAATATTTATGGTGATATATATTACGTCGAGGTGGAATATAAAACTCATATATTCAACCTTCAAAAGGTTGATTTCGGGTAACTATCAATTTTTTGAAGGAGTTGTAAATCAAATGCTTCATTACTGAGCAAAGAATCACCGACTTTAAATGTTCATACTTGGTATATTAATTGTGACATATATTAGTATTATTTTTTTAGGTGGCGATGGAGTTTATGGAGTAATTTCATGGCTGATCTATCATTTTCAGCATGAGGGGCAGAGCAAAACGAATGTGACTATTAACCAACCATGTACCTTCCCTTTCACCAATTTAATTATTTGTCTTAGCTTAATACAACCTTGTCCTCTGATAAAATCAGGTAAAACACACAAATGGCTATACTTGAAATTTATTAGGCTAGAATAAAATCTGTGCTTTAATCTGTTTATTGGATTTTTGTAGGTAACTAAGAAAATGTTTTTTCTTTATTAATTAAGTGAAAACTAAATTGAGCTTTATAATAATTTACTTTTACTTTTCTTGTCACTTTTTTCACTAAATTCATGTTCCAACCATCATTGATACATGCATATGTCACTTATGAAATATCCGCAACCCACAACTCTGGAATCTAGCTATATCAAAGGCAGAAGTACCACGAGCGTCGACCTAAGGTGACCTACAGAACGTGCATTGTCCCTTAAGAATGCCATATCCGCAAGGGCAATGTCCCAAATGCGTAAGCGAGGTTGGCCTTGCCAAGCTGAGGCAATCTCCTCATCAACAACAATCACTATCATTGAGCGATTAATTAGAAGTGTATGAAATCAACACACGATTCATGCACTTCATGCCATCAATTAAGAAATTTCCTCCTCCATTTGAATATTCTCTCATCGTGTATAAATACTCTCTACGATATGTCTTAATAATCTAATCAGACTTTACATACCTACATTATATTTTTGTCTTCAAGTTTTAGTTCCTTTATTGACTTAGGCATCGGAAAAGACTCTGTGAATCCCATCTCGATGAGTCTTTACCTTATTTTGTAGGAACTTGAAGAACATGTATCCCAATGCAAAAGCAAAACCGTCCGGAGCCTTGTTGAAATGGGTCGTGGGACTAATACCCGCATCAATCACCTTAGATCATACTATATTTGTGCTTTTTTTTAGAAAAATGTTACTGCCAAGAAAAAGATAAAGTAATTACTCAATTATCTTGCTTCTAGATTTTAAGTTTCATAGTTTTTTTCTTCCTAAATAATACTATTTTTAAATATTACTCCGCTATCTAATAACTAATCGGAAACAAAACTAAAAACTGCTTCCCATAAATATTAGGAACGAGCTTAAACGCTGCAACCACCACTTAATATGGTGAAGTTGATGTATGAACCCCTAGATTCTCTTGGTCAATTCCCCTTTTCATAGGAAACCATCTCTTTCTTCTATTATTATTACACATTAATTTCTTGACCTTGAACATTTTAATTTCACAAATTTTAGTCAAAATTGGAATGCTCAATTGCCTTTAATATAATTCTCTCACGGATGCCAAATTCATTCACGATGTTATAAAATGTAATTCAATTAATCCCCCCCCCCC
Source organism: Penstemon barbatus (assembly GCA_003313485.2). Taxonomy (NCBI): domain Eukaryota; kingdom Viridiplantae; phylum Streptophyta; class Magnoliopsida; order Lamiales; family Plantaginaceae; genus Penstemon; species Penstemon barbatus. The sequence continues at coordinate 1,661,427 of CM064877.1, forward strand.
CCCCCCCTCCCCCCAAATGATGATCAGGTCTTGGGTCCGACGTATTGGCATATTAGGTAGATTCAAAGTTGAATTTGCTATATATTAAGTGAATTATACCAATTCAGTCATACAGTAATATACTCTTCCCGTTCATATTAGTTGACACATTTGTCAAATTTTTTTGTTTCAAATTAATTGGCATGTTTGAGTTTTCAAAGCATTTTTTTTTTTTATTTTGCTAATTTCTCTCATTGGAGTTGGAAAACTCAATAAAAATAATTAAAAAGTAGTCATCATAATAAAGAGTATTTGAGACATATTACCATTACGTATAAAATGATAAAATTTCTTAGTATGTGTGAAAACAAGAAATGTGACAATTAACATGAAACGAATGGAGTAATAAATAATGTAATATTAAGTGGCATCAGGGACGGAGCCAGAAATTCGAACTGAGGGGGGGCGAGATTTTAGTAAAAAAAATAATATTAATCTGGGTCAAGTGGTAACATCTTGCGACCCTAGAGACGAACCCCAAGTTTAAATCTTATTGGTCACGACGCCGAGTGTGCTCATCGGTCCATACTATGGTCCACAATTAGTAATTTATATTTAGGCCTTTAGGAAAATTAAGAATTAAATATTATTAATTTTATTAATTTCATGTACATAAGATGTATCTTGCCTCACTTGATAAGATTTTTTTTTTATGAGTGGGAGGTCTAGGGTTTAAATCCCAATATTGAGTTTTTATTCTTATATTTTGATTGTTTTATGTTATTTAACTTTTTTTTTTAATAATAATGTTCGTCTTTTTATTTTCCTTTCGTAGTAATTATTCTTTTAATAATTTTTCTTACTTAATGATTTCTTGTCAATTTTTTCCTTAATAAGTTCTTTAAAAAAAATTCTTTCTTAATTATTATAAAAAGAATACAGTTTTTTTCTTTATATATGATTTTTCTGCTTATTACTTTCTCACTTAGTACATTGTGAAAAATAATTTCACCCACAATAAAATTGGTCAAGCCCCGTCCATATTTTTATATGCATGTGTATCTTTTTATAAATGATGTATAACTTTTTCTATACATGATAATATATAATTAATAGAGTTAAGAATGCCACGAAGTGAAATAAAGTCAAGCAATCAATTATGATATTTGTAATAGAATGAAACAGAGTTAAGGATGTACATATATATACTTGCAAAATTTACTTCGGCTAAAATAATATTTTTAATATTAAAAATTATACAAAAAAATTCACAGTTGAATCTTTTAAAAGTTAAATAAATTTATTATTTAATTATCTATCTAAAAATTAGTAATATGTTAGATTAATTATCTATCTAAAAATAATATGTTAGAGAATATATTGTTAATATTTAATTAATATTTTTGCCTTTAAAAAAATAAATTGATTATGTATTTTTTATAATAAAGGGTCCCAAATTTGTAATTTACCTAGGACCTCCGAATATCCAGGGTCGACCTGGCTCAAGATCCTCTGTACCACTTTTGGTGTGCCACTTTAGTGTACCACCACTAAGTGATTGACACATGCATATGTTAGAATTATTATAATTGTCAAATGTGCATATGTCAATCACTTAGTGGCGGTACACCAAAAGTGGTACACCAAAAGTGGTACAGAGGATCTACACCCGGTCGACCTGGGCAAATTGTCCTTGGATTCGAGGACAAAAGCATATTGCTAGGGAAGACAAATCTAGGTACGTACCTTTTGATGATACCTAACGTATGAAATTAATAATTTGTCTAATTTGTCACAAGATACTACCAAAACCTTTTTATCTTCGAGCAAATTAAAGAAGAAAAGATTGCCACCCAAAAATGTTACGCTTCCCCATGCAGCAATTTTCCTTTGTAGAGTAAATCGAGATCCTTGAAAATTTTAGCTCGTGCGAGTTTTAACCATCCCAACACATTCAAAGAAACTTGTCTAATAATAAAGTCGGGTTTTCTATCTTGAGATTCCGTGTGCAGCGCCTCTCTTGAGATACACCTATATGAAGCTACACGTGTCGTATTTAATATTTATGTTAAATTATTTATTTTTTGAAAGTCCAAAAAACCCTTTTAAAATCTTCTAATTTTCTTTAACATCCTAAAAATTAAACACTTCTACAATTCATTTTCCACAGCAAAAGCATCCCCAACCCCTCCCACTCCTCTCTCAAATCCGGCACGGGCAATGTGGGAAGACGACAATTTTGCCAGTACCCCCGAGTTCTTCACATACACAGAAATTATTTCTTGTTGATTCTGGTTGTCTTTGCTCAATTTTATTTTATATACATGTTTGGAAAGGGAAAAGTCCATATCAAAATGATGAAGCGAATTGATTTGAGGGGAAATGGCCTCCTACCTTTTGTTATGATGTGGTTTGCGCAGGGGAGTGTGAAAGGGTGGTCCTGAGTTTTGCCGAGGTTATGACGTGAGCTGGTGGTTAGGTATGCCGACGGCGGCTTGGGGTTAGAGGAGAAGATGGTAAATTAGGTTTTGCTCAAATTATAGGAAATTATACATTGACCCCAAATCTTTTTGTTTTCCTCAGTTGGGTCAGTCTACTTTTAAATTGTGTCCTAAAAAACATTCGATTCAATTTAATATTTGAAAAGGTATTATATTTTACTTGGTTTCATTTTCAAATTCTATAATTAAAGTTAATTTAAAATATTATATAAAATTTTGTTAACAATGAGAGATCAAACTAAAATTTTGAATTAATTGTGATTAAGTGAAACAATTCTAATAAGTTAAGTAGATATTGAAGTACATTTGAGTCTTTTGAGAAAATTTTGAGAGTTTGAGCTTGTTGAGAAAATTTTGGTTTAGGATTTATGAATTCGTAAATGAACTACAAATGCAAGATAATTATAACAATTATGATTATATAAAATTAAGTTTTTATTTCTAAAAATTAAACAAAATAATATAAAATATAATAACAATAATACTATTAGTAGTTTATAAACAAAATAAATTAAGTTTAAAAATATTAACAATTGTTATTTTATACAAAAACAAAAAAGAAAATCAAAACTATTAATTTTCTTAATTTTTAGGAAAAAGATGTGAATATTTTCAAATTAGTGGTACTCTATAAAAGAAAGAAAAAATGAGTGGTGGTTGGAAGAAAAAAATGTGTGGAAACTGGAAAGGAACACGGGAGAATTGTTTTGAAGAAAAACAAATTTTGTGCTATTTTTTTTTAATATATAAGGGTATTATTGTCATTGTGATTGTGCAACAATTTGTTGCACATGTATAAAATTACCATGATTATTTGTACATTTGCACAAATATGAACGGTCTAGATTTATTTTTTTCAAAATTAAAGGTTCAAATTGACATATCACAAGGAAGGCTGCATATCATGGAATCTTATTTTAGAATGAGGGTAATAAAGTAATAAACAAATAAAAAGAAAAAATACTTGCTATGAATATATGGGCCTTAAAGCATGGGCCCATAAAATAATTTCCCTTTTCAACTGGATCAGTAGATTGTAAATCTACCTAAATTCTAGAGTTAAAAGTTTTCCTGAAATCTGCAACTTCAGTTCTGGCCCAAGATAATTGAAAAGTTCAACTGGTGGGCTACTGAAATATAGCCCAAAGGCCACTCTCTCAACTCAAAATGAGCTTTTGACATATTTTTATTTCAGAACAAAAAAAGTCCAGCTTCCTCTTGAGGAAATAAAAATGTAATTTTCTAGGGCGGAGCCATTTTAATGCAATAAAAAGGAGCGATACTATAAACATCTATCAATTAAGCTACTTAAGTAATATAGTGTCTTATAAAAATTAATTTGTAAATTAAGGGCGAGTTAACTTTAATTTAAATCAATTAGTCAAACCCTTTCAACCACAAAGGATTCCATGATATCCGAAATGAATCCGACCAATATATATGAAGTCAGATCGGGTCTGACCTGATCCGGCCCTAATCCAACTCGTAGACTGAGCCAGAACATATAGCAAATACTACTTCAATAAGAGAAAACCTCATCCTTTGCCACACCACTATATAATTTTTCCATTTCACTAGAATAAGTTGTCCAAAGTAAACAACAACAAAAAAAAATTACATATTTCCACTAAAATCTGTTATATATATGTGGTCCAACACTGGAAATCCCTTTCCCATCAAATTGAACCAAACAGAACCTTAATACTTGTAAACTCCAACAGGCCTGGATATTGAAGGGCAAATGGTTCTGATATGAGGGATAGTATCAAGTAAAGCTCGAGCTATCAATCTATACGCTTTCTCCGTGAAATGTATACCATCCCAACTAGCAAACATAGAAGGATCTTCACAACATGTTGCCTGCTTAGTACCACACATTGCTGATAAATTGAAATTATAAGGCCCTCCTACTCCACAACAAGCTCTAAGAACTCTATTTCCGAATCCTGCATCAACAATTTGGAAAATGGTTATCTTCTTATTATCATTTCATCTGGATTGAATACTATTTCTTAGAAATACTGACAGTTGAGAAAAATACCGAATTTATGTGGTGAAAGATAAAAACGCATTGCAGCATTGTAATTATCCGCGTATGATAAGTTGACATGAGGATGAAGTTTTTGAATTCGGCTTAATTCATTTTGGAGCAGCTGATTATGGTACTTTGAAAAATCGTTCAACCAGTTGAGGCAGCCAGTTCGTGGATCATAATCATCTTCAGTGCTGAATGTTTTGAATTGTGTTAGATAAACAGGCAAGCACCCAATTGGGAAGTTTCCTGGGACTATAATTGTCTTAGCTCCAAGCTTAATCAGCTCCTGTTTATACCAAGGCATGATTATGAGTATCAGGAAAAGAAAAAATAATTAGATCGAGACATTTTAACGATGTTTTAACATACTTCAATGGTTTGGCCGATGTAATTAACAACTGGTGGAGCTAATGACTGAACTAGGGATTGAGGTTCTTCTTTGTTTGTGGCAGACTCGAGCGGATAATTGTAATCGTTACCTCCTATCTCTCCCATCAGAATTAGAGCTTTATCAAGAAATTTTCTTCCATCTGGATTCAGAATTCAAGTAAACTATAGTTAATTATGGATTTTCATTAAGATAATCAGAATTAGAGCTTTAACAATATTGTGTCTTACATAGAAGAAGACTATGGTATTTGATTGGTATATAGGAGTACTAAAAATGTTTGAGTGAATGCATAAATACGCTTTTGTAAATAATAGACTGAACCAAGGAGCAAAAGCAGAACAGTTTATATAGGAATCCTACTCTATATCTTAGAATAATTTTTGTACAAATAAAAAGAATCTTGAATACTTTTAACTTATTTTACATTTCATAATTGAAAAACTTTAGTGGATAGAACCTATATATTCTCATTCTAAATCAGAGAAGTAAAGTTGAAATTTAGTCCATAAAAACGATAGAAATTATTTTATGCATTCGTTGAAACACCATGACCAAGCACACATGTCATTATATAATTACTTTATAGTATATGCGGTAGGTTGAATACCAGGAAGCGTTGGCAGGAATTGTTTGAACCAGTCCAATTGAGTAATCAGAGACACATTCGTCATCGGATTATAGATTCCTCTTTTTTCTAAGAATTGAGGATCAAGCGCCGTGGCTCCTGAAACCGCAAAATTCACACCTTTACCAAAACCTAGCCCACTCAAAATCTCATTTTCTCCGCCCAAGTACGGCTGCACCAAAGGCATCCCCAAACTCTCGGCTACAAAAAAGATAAAAAATCTGTAAAATTTGTGGAGATAGAGAACAGTTTTTATGGCAAACATATAAATTACCGATGAAATCGATGACGAGGCGGCCATCGGAGCTGCGTCCGGTGGGGTGGTGGAAGAAAGTACGGCCGTAAGGCGGCAGAGCGCATCTGGGGAGATTGTTGGGTGGCCTGAGTAGAAGTATATTGCCAGTGTCCGCAAGCGAATCTCCGAAGCTAATGATTGATTCGTAGCATCCGGATGCCTTTTTGCTGCTTAATAAAAATGATGTCAGTAAAATCAGGAGCATTCTGTGAGCAATTGCCATTTTAATTTTAATTTTTATGGCCGTGTTTTGGTATATACAAGATTTTCCTTTTCCTTTTCTATTTAGGGAGGAGCCAAGCCTTTAACGGAGATGGATTTAATTCATGTGAGCGATTATTATTAATAGAGTAAATCGCGCTTTTGGTCCTTATTATGGATTAATTTTTGTATTTTCGTTCTTCTTAAATTTTTTGTAGCAGATTGATTCATATTATCAATATAGTATATCACATTCGTCCCTCTTAAATTTTTTGTAGCAAATCCGTCCATCTTATTAATGTAGTGTAACATATTAATCCCTCTTAAATACAAAATACATCACTTAAATTCAAATATATTCTAAAGTGGACAAAAGTTAATGTATTTTGTATTTAAGAGGGACTAATGTGTTACACTACATTGATGATAAGGACGAATTTGCTACAAAAATTTTTAAGAGGGAAGAATGTGTAATAAAAGGGAAGAATGTCATACATTACATTGATAAGAGGGACCAATATGCTACAAAAAAATTTAAAAGGGATGAAAATGTAAAAATTAATCCATAAGAGGACCAAAAATGCTATTCACTCTTATTAATAATCCAAGAAAGAAATATAAGGCCGACAACTGGTGAATGATTTAATTGCGAAAGTGACTGATTTAATTATGAAAGTGACTAATGAACAGAGGAAAAATTTTGTCCAAGCCTGACTTGGCCAAACCTATCCAATCACCAAGCAAGTGTATTGCATTTGCTTAGTGATTGGTCACTCTCCTGGGAGTTACATCCAATTTTAAAACAAGTGTATTGCACTTATTTTTTAGTTACTTTAGGTTTGGCCAAATCCGATTTGGGTAAGAATTTCTCAGAACATATAATGCACGTGTATATTGTTTTCACCTACCCTCATACTTCTAGCATTTGGCAACTGAACCCCAAGGTTGGGTACTTTTAGAGTTGACTTCGACTCCCATTTGATTTTCCATAAAAGTTCTCCCAAAAATATTAGATTACCTTTACTATATATATGGTCCTAATATTATTTCCTCACAAATATCTCTTTTTGTCTCTATTTTCAATTCAATCATGATAAAAATAGTAGGAGTAATAATTTTAGTACTTGAGAGGGGTGTAATTAAAGTGGCAGGAATCTTCATTGATAATGAAAGTGAATGATTGGCGACAGTAAAATTCAAGATCCAGGTAGTATTATCTTTGTCTTAACAACTTTCATGATTACTTCCTCTTTTATTTTACACAATCAACATGTCCATGAATACTGTATCAACATGCTAGCAGGGGCGGTTGGGAATTTCACGAATGAACCCACCTACACATTTGTGAGTTCGACAAGTGCATGCATTTTGCCGGGTTACCGTATTTGATGAATATGTAAATCGGGTTGATTTGGTGGCGATCAATTCGGGTATTTGTATGTTTCTTTTGCGGCCGTTTAAGACTGACGTCTGTGTGATTTCGATGATGAAAAGTGTTATACATAAATTTGGTGGGGAGATTAAGGAATGGATGAGTGGACGTCCAAATGAGAAGGTTATTATTAATGATACAGCCGGCTTGGTCGCCCGAATGTGTCGCAAATGAGCGTTGATACAACAAAGATGTTTGGAGCTAAGGTGGTGATTATGTCAAGTCCAAATGTGTCGCAAATGAACGTTGATATACGAAAAAAATGTTTGGGGCGGAGGTGTGATGCAGGCCGAAACCTGCAGTGGTAAAGGAAATGAAGGGATAAGGACTGGGAATCACTCAACCGACGGTAGCGGAATCACTCGACCCTACTAATTGATATATCACTCGATGCGACCAAGTCACTCACATGTAAAAGAGGAATCACCCACTCTTAATGCAAGAACACTTGCCAAGAAAGATTTCTTTAACTTAAAATCATCTATTTGATTTATTCATTGAAAGAGGTTTATATAAGAGTTTTGGAACATCTCTCCAAAATATAGGAAATTACTAGTTGAATGACTCTTCGTTTTAATATTCTATAAAATAGATAATATTGACTTTGAGTCATAAAAATCATAGAACATGACTTTAACATATTGTAACAATAAATAATATTTCGAAAATAGGTTAATAAACCAAGTATAACAAGGGAAAATGCGAGATACTCTCATGTGTTATGTTAAACCTGTAAGAAACTACCCTGTGAAATTTCTATTGCGCCAAAATTCCTTGTGCTTTTAAAAACCCTGCAAAAAACACCCAATTTATAAAAAATATGTCGTTTTGGATCGACATACTTCAAGAATCAAGAAATCATTTTAAAAATATATCACGTGAATTTGTAGGGACCAACTTGAAGTGTTTAAAAATATACTTGGATCGATACAAATTAGGTGTTTTTTGCAGGGTTCTTGAAAACATAAGGAAGTTTGATATAATAAAAATTTCACAGGGTAGTTTCTTGTAGGTTTAGCATAACATGGGGGAGTATTTTGCATTTACCCCATTAAAACACTTAGAAATACCAAAAGACATAAATAATGTTGTTTCCCGAGTGCAGTCTGACAGTCTCTAGTAAAATGAACATAACTTTCTCCATAGACCTTCGTTTCGTAAGCCGCTTATTGTTCTGAAAACTAGAATTTCATAGCTTTCTAACCATATATCACTCACCTTATAGTTCATTGTGAATCAGAAAATTTTATCGTTCAAAGTCACCCTTTGTGCTGGAACATATTCTAAAATTGCTCCTGCATCAAGGTGGTGATTGTGACTAGTAATCCTGAAGGAAGTAGAGGCGTGGTTGATGCATGCAAGGCTAAAGAGATTGATGCATTTGGCCCCATTTGGAATTCTTGATTTGATTTAATCTTATTGTGGTTAGGCAGATCAGGGTTGGTCAGACCTAGCTTAATTTGGCCTCATTTGTCAATTACATGAGTTCGATCAAACTTGATTGTGGTAGATTTCCGTGTAATTAGTTCATTTATAATTGCCTTGTTTTTATTAAAAACAATTATTTTTCATGCATGAAAAATGGAAATTATAGCTAGGTATATTCTCGTTAGTATGATTTGTTCATGCCAATTGGGACCTATAATCGTTGACTTAATAATGTATGTATGTTTAAATATTATTGGGATTATCGCATTTTTGGTGTCACAATTATAACTTGCTCGCGTTTCTATCGCGTATCTTTTTGGGCTGGCACATTTTGTGCCACAACTTGAACATCAGTGACAATTTTGGTGTCAATTGAGTTCCACTTTCAAAATTGGCCTTAAATCCCACCTTGTCCGGGCCAATTTTTATGTCATGTGGCCCACGTGTGGGGATTTTGGGCCAATTGTAGAATTAGGTCTCAATTGGCACAAAAATTGTTATCGATGTTGAAGTTGATGAACCAAATGTGACAGACTGAAAATATATGGGTTAAAAATATCAGCAAGTTATAGTTTTAACACAAAAAATTACAATAATCCACATAATAATCCGGTTTTGGAAAACATTGATGGGTTGAGTACCTGGGGTGTTGCCAGGAATTGTTTGTACCAAATCAATTCGATACCCAGAGACACATTCGTGGCCGGAAAATGATTTCCTCTTTTTTTCTAAGAATTGGATCAAGCGCCTTGGCTCCGGCCACCGCAAAATTCACACCTTCACTAAAACCTCGCACATTCATATCCACATTTTCTCCGGGGCCACCGTACGGCTGCACAAACGGCAGCCCCAACTACATACATAGGAGTACAATGCATGTGTTAATTGTTTCCACCTTCCTTCAACACGTCCATCAATGCTAGTGCTATACATATAAACATGCGCGCGATGGTTATTTTTATTAGCTGATTTTTATATTCGTTCCGAAGACAAAAAATTAATCCAAATTGCCAAATGGAAATCTTGAAGCCCTTTATTATATAAGTATGTTTTAATGTTTTACATAGCAAACATCGGTCCCGTAGCTCAGTTGGTTAGAGCGTTGGTCTTATGAGCCGAAGGTCGCGGGTTCGAGCCCCGCCGGGACCACCTTTTTGTACATTAATGCTCCTCTACTAATTGCTTGCATGATCCCGGGCCCTTTTAAATTCTTGTAGGGTATACTCGATTACACTAGTGGGCCATTTCACATTTGCCGCTGTCGCAAGGCCCAGCTATAAAATGGGTGGTATTGTAGGGCTCTCATTTCAAGGCTTGGTCTAGCTCATATAGTAAATATTTTAACAATATTTACTTCCCTAGAAAGTAACTTTTTTTTTATAATACCCTAGAAAGTAACTTGGAAGCAAAATAGTTTATCATGGTAATTTCCACAATTTAGAACTTTACCTTGTTTGCAAATAGCAACAAAATAAACATTCATGAGAATGAAGGAGGATTTCGAGCTCACACTTAAAATACCAAAATCATTAATTATTTCAATAACTATCAAAATACAAAAAATTACAAATGATAAACAATTACCATTTACTAGTAATAAACTATAAAAAAAAACGTTAGTGATAGTTGAACTCAGGACCTCTTAGTCGTGAGATTTTAACTTTGACAGCAATTAACTTTAATCAGTGGCCTCATTGGCAGTTTCCTTTTTCTTTATAAAAACTATGTTGAGAGGGGGTGTGAGTATTGACAGTGAAGTTTATGTGGCAGCCTATCTTGCATACAATATATCATTTTGGGCACTAACTTTTTGTAGATCACGCACTTTATGCATATTGACGAGGAATGACAATGGTCTCCCGATATTAGGGTTCACAATCATGACCCACATATCTTCAAATTTTTCCGCGATCTAATTTAGAGTCTGGTGACTGATGACGTCCAAACTATATAAAGCTTGCAAATTCTTCTTGCAAACTTTAAGCCATCACATCCCCGATTTGCGAACTTTGCAGCCACAAGGGACATACCTCATACGTGATGCTATGAAGCCAATTCCCTGGTCTAATAGGGTCACCTACTAAAAGAATCTCACATTTGTGCGTCCTAGTCTAAGATCCATCAAATATTGGCAGATTTACTTTTAGTTAGACACTACTAGGAAAAAGGAAAATTTCAATCAAATTTGGGAAAAATCGTTCGAAAATATAAGATTTTTATCAAATTCCTAACTACAAAAATCGGTTGAAAAAAATCAAATTCGGACCATTTTAAATTGGTCAAAGTATAATCCCACCGATTTAGTATTTCTTACATTATTAGTAACTGGCTTACATTTCCTACCCTTTATATATCATCTGTAATTTCATCATTTTAATGAATTTTTTTTGTCATTTTACCTTCTTCTGCAGCTTCTTTAATTTTTTCTCAACATTGAGCATCAAGAATGGGTTCTGGAGTTTGGTTCAAGAACATAATCATTAAAAACAAAGTGAAGGGAGACATGTAACAAAACTGAAGGTTTGAAGCATTGAACCCACCTTATTTATTTATTTTATTTATTTAAATTATGCTTCTATTCCTATGTTTTGAAGATTATTCAACCTTATTTCCTCTGTTGTTATTCAAAAGATAGTGATAGAAGCAACCAATTGCAATTGCAATTGCAATTGCAGCGAATAAGTTAAGTACCAATACAACATATTTATTCAATATAATAAGTACCAACACAACTTATTGAATAAATAAAAGGGAAAATCTCATTTTGCTACCCAAATTTTGAACATTTTTATACTTTCCCACCTAACATTTGTGACTTCGTATTTAACCACCTTAACTATTTAAAATGTCCCAAATCACTATTTTTGGACTTTCGCCGACGGAATCTGCAAGAATGTTTTCAAACTTTATTACCCAACCTTTGAAAATTTTCTTACTTTGTCATGAAACCTTAGAATATATTCGCACTTTGTCATCCAACTTTGATTTAATCTAGTTGGGTTGAATTAGTCTAATTTAAAAACAATTGAGCTCTTTAAAAAAAAAAAACAAATTGTAAATGAATTGACAATTCTAGATCATTTAAAATGAGTTGGCAAAACATAGACTATTTTGAATGAGTTAGCAAAACATGAACTACAAGATCTAAAAGTTTAGTCATGTCAAGATAAGATCTAAATTTGTCTCTGATTTCATTTTCTTCAAATGTATCACATGCATGAAACGCTTCACTTGTATAGGTTGTATTGTAATCATTTAATGTTTTAAATTATCTATAATCTGAATATTATCAATAAAACAAACATGGGTTAATTCCAATTTACCACCTTTGGATATGCATACTCTTTATTTCACTTCTTTTGATTTGACAAATAGCATTTTACAAATGAACAATTTATCTATTTTCAACGGCAATGTAACATACTCATCAAAATTAATAGTAGACATGCAAAGTTTTGTGTAAAAAGACAAAAATACTCTTAAGGGGTAAATGTCATGTTATCATAACACATAAACTAAAAAGTATCAGATTTATGAAAACACGGAGGGATAAAGTGTCACATTTATAAGTTGGTAATTGAGTCAATTACAGTATATAAGAGGGGTATTTGTCTATTTGCATTCCTTTTTAAAATTTAAAAATACCAAGGACCTTGTGTAAAACTTTTCTTAGATTATGCCATTATGGGGGATAAATTGCTATATCTTAATCACAGGTGGCTAGATTAAACATTATACATTATGCAAATCAAATAGGAATAAATTGACATGAACTCTAAAATTCACTCTGTAAGCTTTTCTTAGTGCTTAATAATTCTTAAAAAAGGAAAATATCATGTACACACTTAAAGTTAATGGAGGAAAAATCATTTTTTTTGGTTTTAATTCCAAGGATTGATTGATTGATTCCGGAGGTAAATGTTTAGAATATGTTTCAAAATCTGAATATGTTTCCTTTTTTGTGGGGTTATCTTTGATCCACAATAAAAAACCGTTGAAATTTCTCAATTTTGAAAATTAGACTTTCCTCCATTATATGTTTTATCTTCAAGACCCGTGTTCAATACAGACATGTTGCGTGTGAAAATAAAAAATAAAAAATTAGTCCCAAGTTACAACAAACCCAGTTACAAACTATTGTTTGACCTTCAAACGAAAAAATTGAATACTCAAAATTTTGAAAAGTCTTTAGTGATTAAGTATGATCTATATGTGATATCAGAGAGTATAATAAAAAAGGATAGAAAAAATGAGAATGAACAAAAAATAGTGATTTACTTGGTGTTTTACATGTTGAAATCCAAAAACCAAACATAGCACTATAAACTGGAGTACAATAATTTCGATATTGATGACATTACAGAACCATCTTGGAATATTTTACAGACCGATCGAGTAATAATACTAGAAAGAATAATAATAATTGTTGTCTAATAATATGCACGTACAAACACATGCAGTAGTTGTTGTATATCATTTAACATCAGAGTGGACATCGATCTTACGAAGTAAGAAGATAAACTATTCCTAGAGAAATTGGGTACAGAAGCACCGCTAAATAACCCATCCATCTAGTATAAGTGGTCCGGAAGCTTGTAAATACGGTCATGAGGATGCAGATTATAAGAACTACCATAATTTCAGTAGATACATCTGATGATAAATTGCGTGCATAAACTGGCGCCAGGTACACTATTAGACCTATTATATTGTTCATATACACCCCTCCATATAGCTGTATTATATATACAAAAAAAAAAACAATAATTAGATTCTTTGGGTGGAAGTATCATAATAATACTATAATTAGAGAGGAACATACCGCAGAAAGTGTCAAAGAAATCGATTTCTGTGTCTTTTGTCTGGCAGAAGTAATCGACTGAGCTGCAACTCCATAGTTCATAGCAAAAGGTATAGCCAAATACGAGACACAAAATGAAGGCAAATTTGCAGCTTGAGAGAAAGCTACAACACTTTTGATTAGAGGTTCTGCAAGTGCACATAACATGACAAGCCCAATCGTAACAAAGAAAGCAGCCCTCAAGTAATTCAACCATGAATTACTAGCTCTTTGTTTGTGAGAATTGCTACCTCCACTCTTGTTAATACGGTTGGGAGTTTGATCGGATAAATCGGAAACTAATTGGGTCATGCCTCTGATAAATTCATCTTGGTTTATACGTGCGTCTCCTGAGGTATCGAAAGAAGCCAAGATGCTTTCTACATCTCTGTCTGTTCTTAAATCATCATCGTCCATGTTTACTCCTAAGAGCAGAACTCTGAGTTCCGCTGCTGATACTGACGCACTATTATCCTTGTCTATTTTCTTAAATAGACTGCAAAAATAAATGTGAAGAAATTACAAAAATGATCAAGAAAAAGTGAGGAAAAAGGAAACAGAGAAGAACTCACTCGTGTATTTTTTGAGTATCAGGCTGTCCATTTCTTGAGAAAAGCCTGAGTAGCTTGTCTTTGGCATACTTATTCATCAAATACTCAAATCTCCGGTTCTGAATCCATGGTTGGAATATCTGATAGAAGATGTAAGCAAACAGCAATATAATTGTGATTATGAGGGCAATGAGTAAAATCACTCTACTCCCAGATGAACCGAAGAATCTTGCAAGCAGAAGAACGAGAAATGGGACTAAAGTTATCGGCATTATACGTGCAGTGTAGCTCGTTTCTACATCCGTGACAATGCCCGGGCCTAATAAATGAGAGGAAAGATCAATATAATGCCTTAATTATTTGTGAAGCAGAATTGAAGGGAATTAAAAAAGAAAAAGAAAAAGAAAAAAGGTTACTCGACCTTTTGGAATGGTTTTTCGGTTTCCAGTGTTATCGGTAATGTTAGTGACTGAAAGATCGTAGCTTCCGAGAACAACAGAAGTACCCCATATTAATGTAAGAAGCATTACTGTTGTTCCTGCTACTAGTCCCATTCCGAGTGTGGCTCGTTGTTGAGCAGCCTCTGTGCTTCCACTTAGTGAAGATACTTGATTGACAAAGATAAGAACATTTGTAAGATCGATTGCAAAGCATTCTTAAGAATTTATTGAATTTGTACTTGAATCACATTTTTGTTATATTACAATTCCTATCCTATGTCCCAAAATTTTCACTTCCATTTGATAGTACCGTCCGAAAACAAAGAAAAGAAAGTAACTAACTAACTAGTTCAAATCAGAAGAAAATGTGTAAAAATGAAACCCCAAGAGTCCATGTGGTTTTCAATTAATTAAGAACAATGTAAGTCGATCGTATGCATCATGAAAATGTATTTTTATATATAGATTTAATTTTCCTTAGGTTTAGATAGATAAGTTGAAATTGGATTTCACGATTTTTAGACTGGACTATTATTATTTGGGTTAATGTTGATCAAATTTTGCGATTTCTCGAAATTGGGCGGATACTAATCTATATATCTTTCTTGTTTTGGTCCACCATTGTTTTGGTCCACCAAGGCAATTTGCATCCTAGCTAGGAAACTGAACTTTTTTTATTAGCTCTAGCCTCTACGTCGTCTTACCAACTTGTGTTTGTTTTGAGGCTATTTCTCAACCACTATGCTCCTTTATTATTATTTTATTAGTATATATATATATGCCACGCCACTAACTCGAATATTAGATACAAACTTGCCAATTTCTAAAATTTGACTTTATTCAGTTATTTCTGACTTTCTCGTTCATTTTATTTTTAAGTGAATCCGGTCAATTAAATAAACCACAAGTAACCTATATATGCTTATACTCCATCCATGTATAAATTATAATGTGACTGAAGGATGTTTTTTAAGATGGTTCAACTACGACTTTTCAATGATTAAGAAATTAGGAACCCTATCCTATTACTATTCATATATTAAACCATCTCCAAGAGATCATGTATAACTCAAATTATAAGAAAAAAAATATAACTCTTAACAAAAAATTAAGTTTCAAAGGAGCTCTTCTTATATTTTAAGACCCACAAAAAATAATAAATTTGACCTCTTATATTGTTAATTGTTAAAAGTCCTTTTGCATTGAAAGTGCAAAACTTTTCTACTTTTCCCATAGAAAATTAAAAATATTTTAAAATAGTAATTCATATTATTTTTTTGAAATAATAATATTTTAATTTTATGTTACTTTTACGAAATATTTAATTTAAATTCATAGAACACGATAATTTAATGTAAATTATTAATATTTTATTATTATATTTATAATATATATATATATATATATATATATATATATATATATATATATATATATATATATATATATATATATATATATATATATATATATATATATATATATATATATCCCACTATTATTTATATGTGAATCATAATTAAAAATACTTTACTAAATATAATTTAGATGTTGGAGTGAAATGGTGTTGTTGTTTAAAAGTAGAATCTTAAAATATAAACTAGTTGTTGAAGTGCAAAGTAAAAAATAGAAATGTATAACACTGTTCATCCCTTAAATTTTAATATAAGAGATTAGAATTTAAGAGACGGTTGGAGATAGCCTAAGACAACTAGGAAATTTCCCAAAATAATCTTGCAGCGGTTAAGTGCTTATTTAATTTAGGATTAGTAGTCACATATAACAAGAACCTAATAATAGCATGAATTATCTTTTTTTCCTTTTTGATAATTAAATTAATAGTAGGAATCTTAATTTGCTAATGTATCACATAATATATATTAGTTTAAAATATTGATTCAACACTACAAATTATTTTTAAAAAAAAGCTATTTTACGTGCTATTTTTTTCTTCTCAAAATAAACATTCAAAAGTTAATCATTTCAAAATTTTCAACTCATTTGACCAAGCATATTAAGAAAAACACAAAAAAAAAAAAAAAAAAAAAAAAAAAAAAAAAAAAAAAAAAAACTTAAAGAAAATAATTTTGTAAAAATTTTCTCATTCAAAAATAATTGTTTCTCAAAAGAATCAAAAAAATGATTCACCTACTCCCCCCAGTCAAGCATGCATGTGAAAAAGGAATCTTTCCACCTCAAAATTTGGCAAGTTTTTGGAAATTTATTGATTCCGGCCAACAATGTTATGCGTTAGGCATGAACAGATGAACTATGTACGTAATTCAATAAAAACTGTAGAAAAAGAAAAGAAGGAGAGTACATACCAAGAACCAATACAATTTGTGGGATCGTGCCAAGGAATTGAAACAAACTGGCTCCAAATACACCGGGTCCAATGATCTCAAAAAACAGATTTGACCCGATTCCGACATACTGCCCTCCAAGAGAAAGCAAGAACTCATACACCACAATTAGAAACAGCAGCCCCCAAACATTTGTGGAACATGGCAAGAACCCGTATATGGGCTCGCACGTTTCCGTTGAAGCCGAAAGCTTCCATTCCAGAAAAGAAGGTCTGTTCTGATCGGAGTCAACCCCATCAGAAACCAGATTCAAATCATCCTTAATCGAACGGCTGTACGCTAGTTGGCTCACAAGAAGAAGAAGCAGCAAAGAAAACAGAGCAAAATTTCTCATCTTAGTCGCCATGATATGATACTAATTGACCATAATGCAATGCTGAAGAAATGAATATATTTATAGAGTAAAAAATTATATTATGTAACGTGGGGTTTTGACTTTTATAAGGAAACCTATGTTGAAGACCTGTTCATATATTATTAATTAACTTTATATTATAGTAACAAGTTGGAGGAGGAATATTTTTTTATTGTCGATATTATATTAGCCGCCAGGATGATATAAGCACGAAGCCACGCTTCTACTTGGAATAGACTGTCCTGAATATTACTTAATAGTACACGAAATAAACATTTCATTTGGTATTTTTGAGTATCTCGATTAACGAAATATCTTGCATTTTCCATAACACAAAGTGAATATTCAACGTAATAAATATAAACAAAACCTCGTGAAAGCAATTTTCACCTAACCCACACATCACTATAAACCATTATACATATTTATATTTATATAAAATGCCTAGGCTGCCTGCCTAGCTAATCTTACTATTCATAAGCAAGTTGCCAATATTTAACCTGAGTATCCATAGAACTATGAATCAAGGACATCATAGACTCAGAATGTTCTACGAATGAATTTGGCAGCATGTAAGGAACCAACCGCCGCCACCAATTCCTATGCCCTTCGATGCCTAGAAATTTCAGATACTAACTTCAATTCAACATTATATAATTAAAATATATCATCACAATCACACACTTGACATTTATTTTATCATATGTCTAATTAGTTAGAAGTATGATTGCTGGATTCACGTATTAAATGCATTTACATATATATTTTTATTGAAAAAGAACAATTAATCACCTATTATTTGAAAAATAACAATTTATCCCCTGTGCAATTTAAAATTAAATTATGAATATCGCGGGGGCAAATTGTCATTAACTCTTTTATTATGAAACATTTGAAAATTTTGAAATTTCAGTTAAGAGTATGATAAAAAGAAAAAGAACAAAAATAAAACTCATATTTTCTCCTCACAGCTCTAATGCTTACAGAACATCTTTGAATTTAAAGTCACGCGTTTCTTTGTTAAAGCATTCTACTAGTTTGTACATGACATCATTCAAGTATAATGGTTGTGTAGATTCCAGAAGCCATTTTGCTTCTTAGGTTGCTAGTGAATTCGCCACAAATAAGCACCAAGTCATTACTCTCCGCAAACTCTGTCTAGTATGAAGCAATGAAGTATAGAGCAGCTTGCGTTCCTCTTGTTCCCTAGTCTTCAAGACCAATGAAAAGGCATGTGGCATCGAAATGTATGAAATGTTTGATAAAAGTAAGGATGAATATTGATCATTTATCATTCAGTAAATCCTCTCTTCTTGTATGCAATATAATAATAATAACTAAGTAAATTATCTTAACCTTATAAAAATCATCCTTGTGTAGCCACTTCCACTCCAATATTGGGATCTTTGCAAAATAAAAGCTGCGAACAAAGGGAATAGAAAATTTAGTAATGGAACTTACATCATTGCAAATGCCAGCTAGTTCTTCAGGTGATTTCATTTCAAAGTTTTCGCTGAAGAGGCTTGAAACCACTTGCAAAAATCAAGGTCCTGTAAAATTCCGATTGCACCCTGTTTCAAGGAATCTTATGAAATGCAATTTTTTAAGGTACTCCCAAACTTTCCAGAGCTGAGATTGAATGTGAAAAAGCATTGCTTGCCTCGACATGAAAAAAAAGCCCTCCTCTAACCGTTGAACACCAAATGAGCATTATATAACTTATCTGCAATATAATGGTCTAAATTGTTCAGCAAACAGAGGAAAAAACAGTATGAATGTAATCCTGATTACAAGAGAACACTAAAATAGACAAATATATTTGCTCCCGCACATTAATAAACATGTAATACATAAATTTTAAAAAGCAACAAATGATCTAAAATTTCCACACATTTTCATTCAGTGTTTCAATTGGTAGCATCAGTTCTGAGCACATGGGGATAAAGCTAGCTTTTTCGCGGTCAGATTAGCATATCAGAATTCATTCAAGACTTTTATCGAACAGTTGGTGAATGCAGAGTCTAAGAAGTTTAATCAAACTGAGCAGCATTTTACGCCTGAATGCAACGATTAAAAAGACACAAATTTGTGCTACACGTGCACAACATAGTGATATGCCTACGAGCAAGAATTTATGTGTAGTGGATTCGGCCAAAGAAATATTAATCAAGGTTATAATAAAAAAAAAAAAAAGGAAAAATCAAGGTCACCAAATTCCAGTACCATTAGTATATATTTCTAATCTAATGTTTGTGATCCTAGAACCATAGAATCATGTAAGAAATCTAAGGTGCATTATGATTGTGTTAATTGGTCGCCTGAACATAATTCAAAATGTTAAGAAATTACAACAATTCAAATGCAGCTGAATCGGGGCGCACTTAATTGTTTTTGTATAGACCACCAACAGTTTCTTCTCAATAATTGTCTTTTTGGGCCAAATATTTTTCCGATAGTTTCATTGGCCAACTGAAAATAAAACTTAGGGTGAAATGCACTCCCCCCCTCCCCCGTAAAGCATGGGTGTCATCAATTACCCCTAAAGTATTAATTGTAACACTTACCCCAATGTTATAGTATTAAAAATTTTATTTCAAAAATATCCTTGTCCATTTTTAAACAAATACATTATTTCTTTATTAATTTATCAAAAAATATTTGTGTTAATTATGAATTCATCTATCCACCAATTAATATTATATTTCAATTTCTTCATTTTTTCGATTTCCTTCGATTTTATGGTCTCAAATTTTTTCTTTATTTTCGTCTCATTTTTTTCTTGATTTATGTTTCAATTTGTTTTCTTTATTTTATGTTTCAATTTTTTATATTTCTATCTCAATTTTTTTCTTTATATTTTTCTATGTTTATATTTGGTGATAATTATCTCATTTATTTTTCAGTATGAATTATTATTGAAAATATTGAGTAATTCTCCTTCGGATTCTTTTCGCAAAATTCACGGTTGAGACCAAGCAATATTATGTTTTAATCTCTTCATTTCTTCATCAATTTTTTTTACTAATTATGAATACATCCATTTACAAAACAATATTAAATTAATTTTTTTTGGGAAAATATTAAATTTCATTTTCTTCATTTATTTTGCTACTTTTGGTTATAAAAAAATGAGATGAAAATGAAAAAGAAAAAGAAATATGAGATTGAAAAAAGTATGGTAAAAAAATGAAGAAATTAAAACATGGGGGATTCTAGGGTGCCGTCACGTCATGTGACGTTAATTTATTTTAAACCATTAGATTCAAACTATATAATCACAACCATAAATATTTTTTAATTTAAAATAAATAAAAATTAAATTAACAATTGGTGACTTGTATAACCGGTTAATTAAGTTTTAATATCTCTCACAATCTCTCTCCTAATTTCACCTCTTTCCTAATTTCACATATCCCTACTCCTACTCTCTCCATCGTCTTCCACAAATCACAAATCTTCTTCCCAAAAATTGTGAGATTCACAACCTTCATATACGAGATACTAATTGATTCTAGAATTCTCGAACGATATACAATCTCTATCTCCAAAAATTGGTAATTCTCCCCAAACCAATCAAGATTAATTTAAAGTTTAGATCCAGACTAGAATTTGAATATTTTCTAACCCAGTCGAAACAAATTCAATTCATCTTTTCACGGGCATATTATTTCTTAGATATGATTCATTCTTCGTTTGAGGGGTATTAATGGGTGGTATTT
Source organism: Penstemon barbatus (assembly GCA_003313485.2). Lineage (NCBI taxonomy): Eukaryota > Viridiplantae > Streptophyta > Magnoliopsida > Lamiales > Plantaginaceae > Penstemon > Penstemon barbatus. The sequence goes on from CM064877.1 coordinate 1,682,582, forward strand.
TTTATGTGAGGCAGAGCACATCAAGGACATGTGACACTATTCTAATATTGCATCATTGCTTGCTATGAAAACTTCTGAATAGTGCATACGAAAAGGAACAAGAAATTAACACCACCAAAAAAAAAAAAAAAAAAGGTGTTTTGAATTGATATATATTGCTATGTAATGTAATTCACTTCTTTTACGTGCAATTGGTTCGAAGTGAACTTTGTTGTTCCCTCATTTAATTTGGTCTTTTGACAACTTTTACTTTGGAACATTAATTGATGATGTTATTTCTATTTGTAGTTTAGAAGAAGAATAATGAAACAAACTAATTAATAGTGTATATGTTGTTGGTGAATGTAGATTTTCGGGTTGGGATCACTTAAGGAACCAACAACACTTTAAGAAAATTGTTTGGGTTTGTATGAGTTTTCATTCTTAGAGTTTATATGTAATATTTAACCTTAGAATTTACATGTAATTGTTTGGAGTTGTATAGTTTGTAAATTCTGTTGTTTGAAAAGTAAGCATCGTGTGTCAAATAATAATTCAACCTGTAGACTTCGTTTCTACTGATAATGGATGATTTAATTTTACCTATGTGCTTCTCGTTCATCTTTTATCTATAGATTGCATTATTTTATAGTTAGAATTAATTTCACCTCCTTGTTTTTCATTTCATAATTCAGTTTCATTTATTTTAACGAGTTTGCTTCACCTGTGTGCTTGTAATCATCGTATTTCAATAGATATTATTATTTTATTGGTTGATTTAATTGCACATGCTTGATTCTCATTCCAATATATATCAATATTTTATTAGTAGTAATTAGTCACATTATATAGTATTAACATTAGTACTGACCAATTTTCTGATAATTTTTTACATTACATGGTATATGTCTCACATGTAGTAGTATAGACTCACATAACATAGTATTGATTCCACATTTTTAGTACGTTCTCATATTAGTAGTAATTATACACATTATGGAGTATTATCATTAGTACTAAATATCATATATAATTTCTCACATTACATAGTATAATGTCTCACATGAGTACGGTCTCATATTAGTAGTAATTAGTCACATTATATAGTATTAACATTAGTACAGACCAATTTTCTAATAATTTTTCATATTACATGGTATATGTCTCACATGTAGTAGTATAGACTCACATAACATAGTATTGACTCCACATTATTAGTACGGTCCCATATTATTTGTAATTAGACACATTATGGAGTATTATCATTAGTACTAAATATTGTATATAATTCCTCACATTACATAGTATAATGTCTCACATGTAATAGTATTGACTTCACATACACAGTACGGTCTCATATTAGTAGTAATTAGTCACATTATATAGTATTAACATTAATACTGACCAATTTTCTGATAATTTTTCATATTACATGGTATATGTCTCACATATAGTAATATAAATTCACATAACATAGTAATGACTTCACATACTTAGTACGGTCTCATATTAATAGTAATTAGCCACATAATGGAGTAGTATCATTAGTATTAATCATTGTATATAATTATTCACATTACATAGTATAACGTCTCACATGTAATAGTATTGACTCCACATACTTAATACGGTTTCATATTAGTAGTAATTAGTCACATTATATAGTATTAACATTAGTATTAGTACTGACTAATTTTCTGATAATTTTTCACATTACATGATATATGTCTCACATGTAGTAGTATAGACTCACATAACATAGTACTGACTCCACATACTTAGTACGGTCTCATATTAGTAGTAATTAGCCACGTTATGAAGGATTATCATTAGTACTAATCATTGTATATAATTATTCACATTACATAGTATACTGTCTCACATGTAATAATATTGACTCCACATACTTAGTACGATCTCATATTAGTAGTAATTAGTCACATTATATAGTATTAGCATTAGTATTGACCAATTTTTTGATAATTTTTTACATTGCATGATATACATATGTCTCACATGTAGTAGTATAGACTCACATAACATAGTACTTACTCCACATACTTAGTACGGTCCTGTACAATAGTATTTACCATATTTTGGAGTATTATCATCAGTACTAACCATTATATAATTCTTCACATTACATAGTATAATGTCTCCCATGTAATAGTATTGACTCCACATACTTAATATGGTCGTAGTATTAGCATTAATATTAACATTAGTATTGACCAATTTTCTGATAATTTTTCACATTACATGGTATATATCTCACATGTAGTAGTATAGACTCACATAATATAGTACTGACTCCACATACTTAGTACGGTCTGGTATATATCTCATATGTAGTAGTATAGACTCACATAATATAGTACTGACTCCACATACTTAGTACGATATCATATTAGTAGTAATTAGCCACATTATGAAGTATTATCATTAGTTCTAATTATAGTATATAATTATTCACATTACATAGTATAACGTCTCACATGTAATAGTATTGACTCCACATACTTAGTACGGTCTCATATTAGTAGTAATTAGTCACATTATATAGTATTAACATTAGCATTAGTATCGACCAATTTTCTGATAATTTTTCACATTACATGATATATGTCACACATGTAGTAGTATAGACTCATATAACATAGTACTGACTCCACATACTTAGTACGGTCCCATGTTAGTAGTAATTAGCCACATAATGGAGTATTATCATTAGTACTAATCGTTGTATATAATTATTCACTTTACATAGTACACCGTCTCACATGTAATAGTATTGACTCCACATACTTAGTACGGTCTCAAATTAGTTGTAATTAATCACATTATATAGTATTAGCATTAGTATCGACCAATTTTCTGATAATTTTTCACATTACATGATATATGTCTCACATGTAGTAGTATGGACTCACATAACATAGTAATGACCCCACATACTTAGTATGGTCTTGTACTAATAGTAATTAACCACATTATGAAGTATTATCATCAGTACTAACCATTATGTATAATTCTTCAGATTACATAGTATAATGTCTCACATGTAATAGTATTGACTCCATATACTTAATATGGTCCATAGCATTAGCAATAGTACTAAGCAATTTTTTGATAATTTTTCATAATACATGGTATATGTCTCACATCTAGTAGTATAGACTCAAATAATATAGTACTGACTGCACATACTTAGTACGGTCCCATATCGTTTATTATAAAAATATTATTTACATAATTATTTATTTATTTTATAATAATTTATTAATTTATAATTTACTATTCATGTGATTAAATATTACAATGAATGTGGTCAAATAATAGTATAGTACAATTACTTATAGTAATAATATTATGACCTACCTGATAAGTAGGTAACTTATTAATGATGTGTCATTATTCTATTGGTTATAACTTACGTCATGTGACGTGACGTCACCCTAGAATTTTCCTATGTTATTTGGTGGATGAATGGATTTATAAATAATAAAGAGACAATTTTGTTTTTATAATTTAATAAATATATTTTTATTTAGAAAGGGGTGGGGGTATTTCTGGAATAAAAACTACAAAACTATAACAGAGGTAGGTAAGTGTTACAATTGATACTTTAGGGGGTAATTGATATCACCCCCATACTTTAAGTGGGAAACTGTATTTCCTGCTATTCTAAAAGATATAGCGGATAAGTAAATAACAATACAACTTATTTATTAAAGTTTGAAATAATACAATGTCATTATTCGTGATGCCACTGATGCAGTTTGTTTCGCCTGGACCATGATGCCATCAGTGCTGAAATGTTGAAACCTCCGCCTTGATCAAGGAGATTGGAGTCTTGCTCAGTTTGAGAGACGAGTGATTCCTTGAACGCTGTCATGATGATTTCAAGCTAGTCTCCTTCTCTCGATTGGACCAGTAAAGCGGATGCCGAAATTGCAAGGAAGATAGTAACTACTAACAACTAATATCCCAATGGAAGCAATTCATTCTTTCACACAAATATTCACGGATTGATATTGAGAATAACATGATCAAATTAAACACAAACACTAATTTACTTAACTAAATAAGAAGATAAAAGTAAATATGTGTAGGACGTGGAACCCCAAACCGGATAAAAACCACGAGATCGAAACCGATCTAACTCAGCCACTATAACGATAATGAAAATCCTCCCTAAAAACCACTAGAAGCTAACTAAATCCTCAACAGAACACTCTTAAATCACAATATTAATAATCTCACCAACAACATGGAAAACCTCAAGTCACTAACTTGAATAATACAGATAACAAATAAATCACCAAACTAAAGAGCAAGAATAAAAATTCGATATAATTGGACGTTTGAGCACTTTGTAAAAAATCTATGACTGAATTCGAGACGTAACCAATTATTTGTAATACCTCGCTCTCTTTCACAAACCTTAAAATAATTCTCAGTAATTCTCACTTATTTTCTTGTCTTATTGTGACTATTTTCTTTTTCTCCAAATTCCGTGCAGCTGTCTATGGAGGGCTTAATGTCGATATCAATTCTTATTCTTCAAGTTGGTGTGTTGCACGGCAACAACTAAAAACCTATTTTTCTTTTATTTGTTTAAGTAATGGGTTGGGTCCACTATGAGTGGATAAGCCCTATAATCTTCACCCTCCAGCTCATGCATGGTATCAACTAAGCCTACCTTCATAGTTTGTGTAGAATTTTCAGGATCTCACCCATCAGAAAGCATAACATACTCATTATGTATGTCTCGTGCATCTCCCCGTAGAGTTGACAGGAATTTCTTTATTGAATTCTGATATCTTACCCCAATAGGATTTTGACACTTTCACACTTGAAAGCATACACCTTGTTCGTTCGTAAATTGTCACGTTCATTCTCTCAGCAACACCACTGTGTTGAGGAAAACTCTTCTCACCTTGATACCATGATTATTGCAATACTACTCAAACAAACCCCTATAATCATTACCATTATTTGAACAAATACACTTCAATTTCCTTCATATTTCTCTTTCGGCTTGAAAAACCTTAAAAACCTCAAGTACTTGATTTTTAGATTTCAAAGCAATACACTAAGCTTTTCTCGAGATATCATCAATGAAAAAAATAACGTATAATGCGCCACCAGATGTTATATATTTTATCAAACATAAATTTGTATGCACAAAATCTAGCGAATAAGATTTTCTACGGGAGGAGCAATTTTTCTGTTTGACAAGTGAAAAGCAATTGTTGACATGATAAGAGCAACATTGTGAATATGAATACACTTAAGAGTTTAATTTTACATCTACTTTTATGTATAATTTAGGCGTCACAGGTATAACTTTCAAATATGCATGAAAAACTAAATCACACATATAACTTCACAAGTGTACATGAATGAAATACTAAATACATGAAAAACCATAGCGAGCCAGCTGGTCACTGGTGTGACAAAACATTTGAGGAAAAAAAGAATAAGTAGTATAAAGCGGACGCCCACTTGAGAACAAAAAGTTGACTCAGGGTGGCTTGAAAAGTGATTATGACTTCTTGACTCACCCTTCTCTTTTTCATGTCCACACAGCACACAACACACAACACAAGTCTGTGTGTGTGTAGTGTGTCCCAATGAGTAGTACTCTATCTATCTATCTAGCCTTTAGGGATTAGAATTAAGAAGTGATCAGAAAAGTTGGCCCATAGATTTTAATTCTAATCTAATTCTTCACATCAAAAAGCTAAACACCAAGTTAATTAAAAAAAGGGTTGAACTGAGTTGGTGGAGATGTCTCATTGAACTTGCACATGTTCTGCATTTAAGGATCTTATCTGGGCCGACCCACTTTAATTAATTTCTCTTCTATATGATGTGAAAATAGTTAATTTGTGTTGGTATTGTCTCATATGAGTAATGGCATTTATGATAGAAGAAATTCAATGCTTAAAAGTACTTGTGTAATTACGCTTAAATGAATGCTACACCCACTAAATCCTATCGCGGAATCGTGTAGGTAACATCTAAGAATACCAACAAATACAAATATTTTTTCTACTTGTGGTCAGGAGGACTAAGCGTGACAAAAATATTGCAAATCAATCTTTAATTATTACATCTGGACACATGTACATATTAAATTTGAAAGAAGAAACTTTTACAACAATTGTAGGCTTCACGGGAGTTGATTCTCTTTCTCTCTCTCTCTCACTTAGTCTTCAATATAACCAATTTTGCTGAAACAACAGGACAATGAAAGAACAAATAGTTTTCACTTTTACACTGTGAGCTAATTTGTCCTAGGCTGTCTGCAAAGCGAAACAAAGTACTATGTCTTTCTCCTCCTCCACACCATTAATTCCTCTTTTCATCATCATCTTCTTCTTCTTCTTCGTTTCATTGGCCACTTGTGCAGTGCCCATTAAGCAACTCTCAGTTGATTTCTACGCCAAGTCCTGCCCGCAGGTCGATCAGCTCGTTGCATCAATTACTTCACAGCAGTTCAAAGAAGCACCAATCTCCGGTCCAGCCACTATTAGTCTCTTCTTCCATGACTGCTTTGTTGAGGTATAACTAACTAACTAACTAACTCAATTAGTACTAATTAATATATTGATTGATTGATTTTTATATTTTATATTATTATTGATTCTTGATTAATTTGTGGTGAAATGAAAAGGGATGTGATGGGTCGGTGTTGATTTCGACTAAACCTGGAAGCAAAGAATTAGCTGAAAAGGATGCGGAGGATAACAAGGAAGTGGCAGTGGAGGCATTTGAGAGTATAAACAAAGCTAAAGCGTTGGTGGAGAGCAAGTGCCCTGGAATTGTGTCCTGTGCGGACATTCTCGCTATTGCTGCTAGAGATTTCGTCCATATGGTTAGCACCTAATTAATTAAATTAAATTAATCATATTATCTTCTATTCTACTCTACTTGTGGATATCAATTGCTCATCATCATAATCCTTGATAGTGACTTCTGCTATCATATTTCATCTCTTAAGGTATTAAAGTATTTAATATAGAGGTTGATTATATTTGATATTATGAATTTGGTTTGTCTGTTTACAGAGTTTTCATTTGGAATCTAGATAAACTTGCAGATTTTTGCAGAGTAGAACTAAATATTGCCAAAATATAAAGAGCAGTCTAGTCCAAATTTGTATCAGTTTTTGGACATTTTTAAAACACGATTACAGCCGTGCAAATTTGTCCCCTAAACTACCAAACAAAGTTTAATTTCAATATTTGTCAGGCATCCATTAATTTCATAAAATCTGCCGGTTGCTGCGGGATCAAATTTTGTCATTTGCATTAGACAAGTTTTCTTTTTTAGGTGAATTACACAAACGATTCTTGATGTATGGTCAAATCATAAAGAATTCCCTTAATACAGTATTATATATTTACAAAATTACAGAAAGTATCTCTAATTTTTTATGATATAAAAAAACACCCTCTATATATCATTGTCGTAAACATAACAAAAAAACTAATTAATTTTAATATGTTTTCAAATGAGTAATGAGGCGTGTCTTAGCAAGTAATATGTTGTTGAAAGCCAGGGTGTCAAAGTAATCCACAGTTGAATTTTCATTAATAAGAACGAGGGCATTTATGTAATTTCACCAAATTGTTAGGGGTTTTTAACGGAGTCAGGGGTAACTTATGTAATTTCCAATACAAAATGGGATCTCGCTGTAACATGACAATAACTCAAGCATTCTTGTAATTTGCCCTCATCTTTTTTATTAACAAATAATTAAACAAAACAATCATCTTTCTTGGACATTATTTTTTACAGGCAGGAGGTCCATACTATCAAGTAAAGAAAGGAAGATGGGATGGAAAAATTTCAATGGCATCAAGAGTTCAATCCAATCTTCCTAGAGCAAATGCCACAATTGATCAACTAATTCAACTTTTTAAATCTAAAGGCCTAACAACTGAAGAACTAGTTATTTTATCAGGGGCTCATACCATAGGTTTCGCGCATTGCAGACATTTTCTAAACCGATTATACAACTATAAAGGCACGAAAAAACCCGATCCTTCTATCGATCCAAGGCTTCTCAAGGCCTTAAAAATGTCTTGCCCGAGTTATGGAGGTAATAGTGATATTGTGGCACCATTTGATGTTACAACTCCTTTTTCATTTGATAATGCATATTATGGGAACTTAGGTGCTAAAATGGGATTATTGGCCTCTGATCAAGCCTTGTTTTTGGATGTTAGAACTAAGTCTTTGGTTCAAGAATTGGCTAAGGATAAACAAAAGTTTTTTCAAGGATTTGCAGTGGCAATGGATAAAATGGGATCTATTGGTGTGAAGAGAGGAGCAATACATGGAGAGAAAAGAAAATATTGCAGTGTACATATGGCTTGACTATTGATTCTTGATTTTGATTTTAACTTGGATTTTCTATTATTATTTTTCCATTTGATTATTTTGTAATGCTGATTTGCTTGTTGGGTTTTCTGTTTTGAGGCTTGTTAGTTGTGAATTTTACATCCAACTTTTACTAATGTCTATGCTGATCATTTCTTGTATTCTTGTAGACAACAGTAATTGACTAAAGTTTAACATTGTGATAATATGGCATCACATTTCATCACATTGTACAATTGATGATCTGTGAAGACTCATACAATTCTCTTGTCAATTTTATTATTCTTGCAACTAACATGTACAATTATTCCATAAATCCAAGTACGACCCGATTCTCCAATTCTGTGTTAATTCGTGACGAAGGCGTCTACAGTAGGTCGAAAGGATTGGAAAATAAGATCATATGCTTTCTCATTGGGGTGAATCGCATCCCAGAACACGTATCTATTTACGTCTCTGCAGACAAGCGACAATGGGTTGCACAAAACAGATACTTCAGTCAAGCCTGTCCCACAACATCCTCTGTTAACCACATCGAAATCTATGTACCTCGCAGGACAAATTACATGTCAATAAATATTACAGACATTTTGCAAATAATAATTTGTGTTGTAATATAATTATGTACTCACCGTATTTGCGTCCTAAGGTTAAGTCCTCTAAAGGTTCATAAACATCTATGTAACCAATATTAGCACCAGAGGCTAACTGCATGGCCTTCAATTCATTTTGGAGCAATTGATTGTAGTCTCGAGCTACGGATGAGTATTTCTCTAGGCAGTTACGTTGAGGATTTGTTATACCAGAGAAAACGGTTATGGCTATAGGCAAACAACCAAATGGTGGCAATCCAACAACTCCAATTCTACGAGCCCCTTGATCCAGCAATTCCTACACATAAGCGGGGAAACAATTAATTAAAAGTCTGAAAAGGACTAAGTTGCTGGCGAGCTATAGTTACAGGATTAATTTCGCAATTTTCTCTGATGAAGTGCTTTGAGGCGAACCTGATAAACCTGTCGAGCTTGTTGTAGTATGAAATTCATGTAACTCGAGATAGTGTAGTTCAAACGTCGTATAGGTAAGACGTAATAGTTAGCTAAGAAGTCATCTGTGCCAGCACTAACAATGAATAAGGTATTGTTTATCAGCTCCTTTGTTTTCTCATTCCCAATCTTCGCCTGCAATTTTGCTTGATACTCTTTGAAGTTTTCCAACTGCTGAGGTAGCGATAACACATTCTAAAATTGAAAAAGATTAAAAATCTATTATCAACATGATCATCGAAATACCACAAATAACAAAAGTATTTGGATGTGGGAATTGAGAAATAGAACAAAGACGAACACACAGAGAAAGAAAGAAAGAAAGAAAAGAAAAGAAAGAGACGGTTGTTCTTGGAGTAATTGGGTCGAATCCAGTTCCAGCAGAACCAAAACTGACTCCACTCATAAGCTCCTCAATGCTGAGTGTTGGATCCAGATATGGAGGCACATACTCTTTGATTCCAAGATATTCAGCTGCAGTGATATATATATTATATAGTAAAAACTTAATATTATGGAATTAAGATTAGTATATTTCAAAATAAAAATGTTTAGATGCAGAGTAAATTTTAACTTAGTTCTTACAATAACTAACCAATAAAGTCATCCAATATCTTTCCATCACAAAACCTTCCAGTTGCTGTGTGATTCACAAAATCTCTCCCATAAGGCGAAAAATTGCTTCTAAAGAGAGTTTTTATGTAGTTATTGTTTCCGGTATCAACCGTAGAGTCTCCAAAAAGGAGAATGGTTGAAACTGAAGAGTTCTGTGCTTTTACTTTAACAAGTTTTTCAAGTGATGCAAAGTAAAGAAGCAAAAAGCAACATGCTGAAGTAGCAAAAGAGTCCAACTTAAAGATCATTTTTTTGATCTAACTTGTTACACAACAAACAGAAGTGATGTTATTGCATTATAGTGAACATGAACTATTAGAGCTGGATTATATATAGATACATAAATAGCTTTGCCAAATCTACTTATTGTAAGGACAAAACTTTTCCTAATCCTATTGGTAATGTAAGTAGATTTGCCTAATTTACATGTAAAGATCGTGTCCTCACGCCGCACGGATATGATAATATGGAGACGGAAATATGAATTTTATAATATGTAGGCGAAACTATAAATTTAAAATATTTACAAGATGCAACGCATCATGAATAAGAATAAAAATAGAGTGATTTGCACTCAAACCCCCTGAGGTTTAGTCATATTACAAGAAATTTTCTAGCGTTTTAAAAATTACAAAAAGACCCATTATGATTTAACAAGTCTTACAAGGATATCCCCTACAACTTGTAAAAATATTTATAAAAAATACCCTATAAGGGGTGTCCTTGTAAGTTCTGAAATGTCAGGGGTTTCTTGTAAAAACCTCGGGGGGTTTGAGTGTAAATCACAAAAGCAAAAAACTACTTCTACTATATAGCATTATGTTTAGTTAAGTTATTTGAAAAGATAATTTCATAATATTCATACAGTATATGAACTCGTTTGAAATACTTTCTAGAAATTTAACCTTGATCTCTTATTTGGTAGTATTAATAGTTGGTAAACAACGGGTCAATTCATAAATTATCCGTCACTTGTTAGTCAATAAGAGAAATATATAATTACCACATCTCCAATCTTATGATAACATAATCTCCAAGCCAAAAACTAAGAGCCTGTTTGTCTCGCTTTTCCGAAAAAAATTTCGGTTTTCGGAAAGGCCAAACAAACAATCCAACCACTTTCCCAATTAATTAGCTACAGTAATTTTTTTCTCAAATCACTTTCCGAAAGGCCAAACAAACAGACCACTTTTCTACTCTATTTCTATTTATCTCTATACTAGAAAATTCAACAATTGCGGCTACTTTCCCAAACAACTCTCCCAAAACTCAAACAAACAACATTACGCAAATCGAGATTATTTCTCAAACCTCTATCACTTTCCCAAACCACTCTCCGAAAGACGAGACAAACAGGCCCTAAGTTAGGCGGTAATGTTTGACTCATTTTACCAATCCGCATTAATCTATGCTTTAACTTCTGTTACCAAACAATTTAAAAATTATATACTATTATCTTCTTCGTAATGGCAAAATTGATATTCTCACCATTATACAATTTCTTTAAATATTAAGATATAAAAAAATTAAACAGCATAAAAACGTAGAAAAATTAACACAAGAAGCCACTTAACTGCTTAATTATTTTCACTTTATAATGTATAGAGAAAGTAAAATTTAACCGAAGAAAAATCGTAGCTTTTAAATTGAAACATACGAGTCAAATGAGATTTTGTTGAGATTGAAGTGGATCAATTCTTGATTTTTCACTGAATACCATATAATGAGCTGCATAGCTCCGAAAAAATATCCATGTAGATTCTTATAAATATGTTTAAGTATACTCCATGCAGGACATTTAAGAAAAGAGCCATCCTAAATCCAACCATGTACAATAATCAAAATCCCTATGATTTTGTGGAGAGGATGGTTGCAGCTGTAAATAGTGCTTCTTTGCCAATGCGTAAAATCTCCATGTGCCTGAAACATGATTATAGTATAATGTTACGAACTTGAATATAAGAAGATGACATGAAAAAATAACTTAGCCTTAAAACTTCGTAGGCAACAAGAGAACTAGGAGAGTAGATAGAAAAGAAACATAAATAAAAAAACACTATAAAAGAATTAGTGAATCTTACTTGTCTTCTTGTCTTAGACATGTAAAAGCAGTTATAAAGTTTTTGCAGACATCTATAATGGAGCTGCTTCTCACATCTTCGATTGGATTAGTAAAACCTTGTTGATACGATTGCGCCACATATGCCTAAAAAATCATCGAAGTTGCATTTCAAACTAAAGAAGAAGAAATGCATTTCAAGCTAAAGGAAAATTTCAGTTTTCTATCTTCATATTATAATTTCTAGATGTTGACTTGCAATTCTCAATTCAAGAACTAAATGATACCTGGAAAGCATGGGCCAAGAGCAATTGAATCACCTCTGTCCTGATCTTTTTAAAGATACTTCTAGCGCTGTTTTTGTTGGACAAGCAGTTCAAAACACCATCAAGATTTTCAGCATAGATAGTACTGTTTGACCTCCTAGTTTGAACAGAAGTCTGCAACATAAAATAAATTTATTTCAATAGGTCGACGCTTATACAAATAACTGTTGGATCGTCTTTCAGAGGGTACAACTAATTAGGAGATAAGTTAAAAATAAGCCATCTTATATAGACCTCACATAGGTTAAAAGCTTAACCACTTCAAACATGGTTTAGCAATAGTCCATCACTCGTTCGGAGAACATTAGAATGTCAGGAAGAAACAGAAAAAACATCAGACCATGTGCTTCAGTAATACAGACTAGATTGCACGGACACTGACACTGCGACTCGCGACTCAGACACGATGACATGGATTTTCAAAATTTTCAAGACATGACACTGTATAGACACGGATATCAAAATAAATTAATATTTTAATATAGAACAAAATAGATCCTAATAATAAGTCTTATGAGCAAATAAACCACTTCAGGTACATATCAAATTTATTTGGAAGAACTACATAACAATTATGCAATAATATTGTCTACTCAAGTACTAATTAAATTCAATGTCTAAATCCAGTCACACACACACACACACACACAAATCAGTTCACTTAAAAAAGCTTCCATATTCTGAATAGAGAATAGAGAGAGACTTAAGAGTTAAGTTAATGTGTTACAATCCTTTTGAAAGCTTGAATCTTTTGAATTAATAGAGAAGTAAACAAGAAGATCAAAATAATAGGGATACATTAGGGCAGAATATCGAGTAAAAAAATGTGGGAGATAAGCTTAGTGTGAGATATGAGGACTGTATGTTAGATCTTATCTTGTATTCAGACCGTGTCGGACACGAGCGTCTAACACCTCGGAAACGCCACGTGGCGTGTCCGACTCGTGTCGTCGGCGTGTCGGTATCGGATTCTGCATTGTTTCATTTTGTGGAGTGAAGGTGAAACATAGATACATACAGATCATATCAGTTTATGCTTGAATTTAACCAGTTGTCAAAATCAATTGGAGAAAATATAAAATTGAACTTAAGGAAATTGTTTTTCATGATATCAAATATTAGAATCTTTCCTGAACTTAAATCGAGAGGCTGTGAAATGATATCCAATGGTAAAGAACAAATTGTGATTCAGATTACCTACTACTCTAAAGATTAATATTAGGAACAAGTAGTGTCAGGTTCAAAGATGACCGAGGGAGAAAATAGAGGAAACATAGTGATAAACTGCTAGGAAATAGATCCTACTGCAAAGGAAATGAGATAACATACCTTTGAAATATACTTCTGGAAATATAATACAATAATTTCAAGCTTCCACTTTGGTTCATCAAAGATCTAATTTAATTTGAAAGTAAAACAAAAATTAGATTCACAAACCAGGTGGTCCTGCAAGAATATCTGGAGTAACATTTTTAAGTGTCATAAAGAGGTTTAGCAGTAACACGTAAAAGGCAATGTTAACACTTTCCAAAACAATAAAAGGAAAAACAGAAACTAACGGCAGACATGCTCTCCCATGTTTGTTACAACCATCTAGCACTATTGAGTTTCAAAGGAAAATACTTGTTTTGTATATCTTCAATTCTTATCCAATTCAGAAACTTATCCTACCGATTTAGATAAGAATAACGTTCACGTGCATCAACAATAATATTTTTCTCAAAATTATTGATTGACTAATTTTGAAAACCTAAGATGTTAAAAAGGAGAGAATTTTGTTTTTATTATGCTCAAAGGGACGTCCATTTCTTAAAGTTGGAACTATTTTTCAAAAATGATGGTGGTGATTGAAACCAAATACCTCTTCTTGTTATGACTCTAATACCATTTTAATCGAGTAGATTGCCCAATTGTTTAAGGTTTTAGATAGGGGAGACATTTAATAAATTATAGTCATAAACAAAACAAAAAATTGAAACCCCATAAACTGCTCAAGATATAAAAGCAATTTACTTATTATAAATAGAGAGAGAGAGAGAGAGAGAGAGAGAGAGAGAGAGAGAGCACCGGAAGAAAAGCAAAAAGGATATCATAGTCGTAAATTAGTTCATCCAAAATTATCTCCACCACTGGGGTCCTGCACTACAACCAGTGGAAGATGTATTGTCTTGCTCTAATAATATTTGAGTACAAAAATAATGTTTAAGAAAAATAAAAAGGAAGAAGTACCTTACGCCGTCAGCCCTGGTGGTAAGGCCTTGCTGATCAGCCATCCGTCGTGATGAATCTAGCTCCATGATCTAAAGGTTACACGAAGTAGTGATCAGGAAAAGATCATCTCTAAATATCCTCAGAAAGATATGGCTAGTGAATTCACCATCACAAAGAATTTCCTAAGGAGAGTGCACGTAGACTTTTTTACTTCAGGTAAAGCTATAGCTGTAGCAATGCTAATTTCATGTGACAGCTTCATTGATGAATTTTCTTGGCAGCCTTTTTCTCCAGAAAATACAGTTGATGGAGAAAGGCTACACATGATAGCTAAACAGTCCTTCATTAAGCCTTTGTAAGTCGTTTTTCTTGAACCCTGCAAAATGACTCCTAAAGAAAAGTCAAAGGCATATGAAAGAGCATGCCTCTCAAGAGTAAAACTACTGAGATATACATATAGAATTATCTGGCCGAGTAGGATTAAAATTTCAAAAAATGGAGGAAGGCATACCAGAAGCATGTTCAGCAGTGACTCCCTTAAAAGGGTCCATTCCACATTTCCTGCAACAACGTGATCGATAAAACATGGATTCTCAAGGACCCATCAGACAAATAGTGAACTTTACCTTGATTGGAAATACGAGGCCAGAAATCTCCTTCAAGAACAGTGATTAGATATTGAAGCAGTAACATGTTCTTCAGGAACTGCAAAATGATCATATCAGGATTAAAATGTACAGGGCACAACGAGAATATTATGTGGATTGTTGATGCAAGTCATGACTTGGTATCTATAACCAGATTTTCCCTAATTCATGCTATGAAAAAAAGCTCCAAATAGAATTAACAATCATAAAAAAGAACAAAAAGTGTGCACAAGTTCAGAATGCCCTGTGAAAATTTCTTTCAACAACATCTATAGTCATTTGCTGTTACCTGACTTTGCATCAGATGGTTGTTCCAACACAACTGCCAAACCGAACAACGCCATTGATTTAAACTACTGTTAAGTACCGAGTAACAAACACAAGATTGACCATCATTTGTCATGGTAAGAAATTTGAGGCCAAGAATAGATTTGCCAAGGAATACAACATTCATCTTTGGTCTCTAAAACAAATGGACACATGGCAATAAAAACTGAAAAACATAAAATCATCATCAACACGAATTTTCTTGATTGGCTCCTAAAATTGATTGTGGAGAATATCCTATTGTAGTACAACAGCATTCCTAAACTTTAACATTTAATCAAAATGCATACAAAATGAGGCCATCTTTATGAAACCAATGAAAGGGAATTGACACCGGCCTTAAGGTTAAAAAATACACAAAGTAACTCATCAAGAGCATTGCATTGTCCTAGAAGACTATCCAGTTAGTAATATTAATGCATCGAAACCAGCACAAGCAAAATGCAAGTTACACTGAAACAGAGTATGTCCATTCAACAACAGTTTACAAAAAAATACATGAAAGTTACTCACTGTTGTATCTACTTCATTAGAGTTGGCAAGTTCTTGTATAAGAGCATGGAAACCCTGATATCAACAGCAAAATTTTTAATAAATTGAAGATACTGCAGAATATAGCAACTAAGGTAGATAGCCTTAGGTAACAAAAACAAATCATCAAAAGAAGCGGTAAACTCTCTAGTAAGGTTGGAATGGGGAAAAGAAAGGGCAACGGAAAGTTGCCTAATTTACAAACCAAAGAGTCCAATGAATTTCTTGTATGTCTTGAGGCTTCCTCCTTCTCATTGTAGTTGTCAAATCCAAAATTAAATGGTAACCAAGCCTAGCATGAAACAATAGAAGTTAACATTGTGCTCATGGTATACGAAAGCTCAGGAGTAGCTTAAACCAAAAAAATAGTAGGGTCATTGTATAGGAAAGAATCAAGTCACCTCTTCAACCATAACTAATTGGGAAAGAACTTTAGAAGAAGAAGATGACTCTGATTGTTCTCCTTCTGATAGGTAAAGTCGAGGATAGCGCTATATCAAAGAAAATATTCATCAACCCAATACATGTGAAAAAAATAAAATTGTCTCCCACATGTGAAAACAAATTCATATCTAAAAACTGCACAAATGTTCAAGTTGGTACCTTATCTAATTCAATGAGAAGCTGGTAACTTTCGACAATTAAATCAAGAGAATCAACCTCCTTTAGAATATGAAAAATTGCATCAAACATTTTTCTGTTACAGCAGAATTGCAAATGAGAGTGAATTTCAGCAAGAGTAATAAACTAATATGTAGATTAAGGTAGAGACACATAAATATAAAGAGTAATAGCCATGTCTCACGATTCAAAAACATAACACCAGTTTAAATAATCGGTTTAATGATAGTTGGGATCATTGGTAATTTAATGCAGCATATCCTAGGCAGAGTATTTGAAGGCCATATAAGGACTAGTAAATAAAGTCCTTAAACATTGTCTTTCATTCTGCAATCAGTGTTTCTGTGCATGAACTCTAGCTTCTGAACACACATTCGCCCTACTAAGTTCGTCTCAACATCGTCTCCTTCTAGTACCAAACTAAGCCGCAAATGGTAGTATGGCATGGTGTGGTTTAGCAGAATAATCTTCTCATGTAAATGTCATGAATGGGAAAACAAAGAGTAGTATCCATTGGATTAACTTGGGGAGTTTAAGTGATGATCATTGGATCAAAAGAACCATTGGTCGGAGGAAGAAGCAAACTAAACCCGGCAACGACGTCGCTCAACTTAGGGCACTGGGAATTGGGATAATCAGCAAAAACGAGAGCGTTTCAACAGCTCGTGAGTTGGGGACATCAGCGCGATAAAGGCGCGTTAATAATTGAAAAGAGGGACAATTGGAATCATGGCATTGGAGCAGCAGAGGAATTGAAACCATGGCCGATTCTCTTAATTTTGTTAATTGAGATTAGTTGTTAATTAGATTCTAATTAATAGTTTTTTACCAATTAAGTAGCTTACATTTTCAGCACTACTTTTAGTATAAAAGGGAAAACTGAGATTGTAGAGGAACATTCAAAAAATTAATGAAACTTCTCGAATTTCTCTCCACTTTCTCTCTGTTTTCTCATCCCTTCCATTCTTTTGGTTCGTAGCTGTATTTTGCAGCTTCCTTTACATCTCAGTTCCCAACATGTACCTAATTTCTATCAGCTCCCCAAAATCCACAATTATCTTAGGGTTAGTTTGTACGGATTTTGTTTTCGCGCTTAGACCCTTAAATCTCATTCTTTCATATATTTCTTAAATCTGAACTCTCAGAAGTTGTTGTGCCCTAATTTTAGAATTCCACAACCACTTCCAAACATTACTTACAATACACTAGCCCAGAATAGGTTCCGCCTTATTTTGTGATTAGATAACACTTAAGGTCATAATATTAAGGAAAAGTCCGATATAAGGAGAAACGCGTACCGAGTAGGTGCGCTTCCATTATCTGGAAGAAGAGAGGCAGTTCGAACAGCTTCCAAAAAAGAAAGCCCTAAGATAAAGAAAACAACCAAAATTAATCCAAACACATGGAACTATTTGGTTAAATTAACTTGATTCGCACGCACGGTCGTCGTCGAGGTGGAGAGACAATTTGGAATTGTTGAAACCGGAAGTGTCGAGAATTGCCATCGTGTTCTCTTCCATTCCTCCACTGCCGCCCAACCTCTTTCGCCTCTCCATATTTCTCACCCTGTCTTCTCACCCAGTTTGAAACCCTAATGTTTTACCTTTGATCTTGCAATCTTGAATACTACTCCCATTAATATATATTTCCCGCCTAAAATAAGGCGGCAGTGAATATTTAGTAGGATGTTATTGGTCTGTTGCGATTAAAATTAAAATTAAATGGAAAAGGTCAAAAAAGATGAACAAAAATATTTCCGTTGCCGGGACTTGAACCCGGGTCTCTCGGGTGAGAGCCGAGTATCCTAACCAACTAGACTACAACGGATTGTTGAATGCAATGTTATTCCCTTACTATTTATTAAATTTAGTTACAGATAATTGTTCGTCATTTTGCTTTTTTTTTTAATAAATAAATTTCATTCCACTCACTAATACATTGATTCAAAAAAGCCACAATATATGGAATAACAATTAAAAAAAAAAAAAAAAACTAATAAGTGAACTTTTTTTTAATACAAATTCTTCTAAGTCACCTTGTTAATCATAGTTGGAAAGAAAAAGATATATTTTAGAGAAAGAACACCTTGTTACCCAGTTTTGTAGAAAATAAAGAACATTAGATAAAAAATAAAAAAAATCTCTCTGGAATGGAGATTCAAAACTCTCCCATGTGGTAGAATTAAGTAGTACTCCTATTAAATTCACAAAATAACCTAATTATTGAGAAATTAATTATTTGTGTCACATTATTTAGCTTTTTTTTTGTAATACTGTATAGATGAGATTGATTTGTGTAAAAATTGTATGATAAATGTACAAGTCAAGCAAGTGGATACGATGTTCAAATCATTACAGAATCCTATTACATGCTAATACTTACATTTCTTTTCTAGAGCGGGAACTAATCAAAGGATCTAGATGTTAGCTAGCTCGATGAACAGCAAAAGTATGAACGATCTTCAAGCTCCAATCTTCTATGTCTTGGATCACTTGCCCTGAAATTAAATGATTGTCATATTTATAGGAGGAATGATCTTTCCGGTTAACCTGAATATGTGGTGATTATTCGGGTTGAGTCGTATGGAGTGACGTCACGGGTCATACAAAATGACGTCACGGAAGAAGATAAGTGTCTCAATACGGACCGTCAGATAGTTAGACGCATACGTAGAATACCAGATCAAATTATATTATGCTGCTCGGAGGTCTTGTTGAAATCCGATCTCCTCATGCTAGCTTAGTATAAGCTAGATTGTAGGATCCGATATGAGTCTGACCTATTTTTATCGATCGGTCTTGATTTTTTCTCTATTCCACGTCATAGGCAAGTAGATATACTAAATATGGTATATCAAGCATATTGGAGTATGATTAGCTCTAAAATTTCGACAGTGCTTTTATTTGTACCAGTGTATATCACCACCTAATTCGTACTGCATTTTCCCACTAATATGATGGGGCTATCAGATCTGGATTTGCATTTCTTGTCCATAAGTTGGAAAGGTGTTGAAGAAAATAATTGGATGATCAACCTCAACGATAAGGACAAAGCAGGAGATATGTCGAAAAGATGACATGTTTGAAAGCATACATTAAATTAAATGACCTTAAGTTCTGCTAAGCTTCGTACAAGAAATTTATGATGCATTTGATGCACTTCTATTCTGGGAAATACATTAATTACCTTGGTTAGTTGAGCAACCTACTGATCATGCCATGAATGCAGTGAAATGCTTAA
Source organism: Penstemon barbatus (assembly GCA_003313485.2). Classification (NCBI taxonomy): domain Eukaryota; kingdom Viridiplantae; phylum Streptophyta; class Magnoliopsida; order Lamiales; family Plantaginaceae; genus Penstemon; species Penstemon barbatus. The sequence goes on from CM064877.1 coordinate 1,702,578, forward strand.
AGGTACAAAGCTTAATTACTCTACTATGCTTATTTTCAGCTTAATTTTTGGTATCAGTAATTTGGGCGGGCACATCCCAAACAAGTAAAAGAATTTGTTGAGTTGAATTTTAAAGTTATTTTTTATATGGAGACCAAGTATATATTGAATATTACAACCTACCTCTATTAAATTACCTCCTAGGTAGTTTGACTTTTATCTATATATACTGTACTCAAAATTACTGAGTCTCCAACCACTCAAAATCAGCATTTGATACACATTGCATAGTTTTCTGCTAAAATGTTTTTCATTAAGACAATGTGTGTTGTAATAACATCAATTTACCTTATGACGACTAATGCACAAGCTACAAACTATCATAACACATCATGTATATTGGTTTTTGGTGACTCAAGCGTAGATCCAGGGAACAACAATCGGCTTTCTACTCCTGCAAAGAGCAATTTCTTACCTTATGGAAAGGATTTCTTCAATGGCCAGCCTTCTGGAAGGTTCTGCAATGGTAGACTCGCCACAGACTTCATCGGTAATAGATACATATTGTGAATTTTACATACATTTTCGTTAATAACCATTCTTTAACTTTGGACGTGTATTTTCAGCGGAGGAACTTGGTTACATAAATTTGATCAAGGCCTTTCTTGATCCTAATATTACGAAGAAAGACATATTGCACGGTGTCAGCTTTGCATCAGCTGATTCTGGGTATGATGAATACACAGCAAATCTCACAGTAAGTGAAATTTCCTTTCCAGATTGAAATAAGAACATGATTTGATGCTGATGCTGTTTTTTTTTTTCCTTTCTTTTTGAACATGAAATATTGTAACAGAATGTTATATCATTAACCAAGCAACTGGAGTACTTAAGACACTACAAAATCAAGTTAAGAGCACTGGTGGGAACTAAACAATCTGAAGAAATAATCCAAAAGGCATTATTTCTTCTGAGTATGGGAACAAATGATTTCCTTCAAAATTACTATGTTGAAATCACTCGTCCAAAGCAATACAACATAGAACAATACCAGAACTATCTGATATCATGTATGCTTTCTGCTATCAAGGTATGATTAACGAGTAAATCTCCTTTTTCCTCATTCAAATATGGTGTGTGTGTGTGTGTATTTGTGTATACATACTTATAGAATAATTATAAATCTTTTGCAGGCAATGCATAAGCTGGGAGCAAGAAAACTAGTAGTGGTTGGAGTTCCTCCATTTGGTTGTATTCCGCTTGTCAGAACGCTCAGGGACGACGTTAAATGTGACCTTCAATTGAACAATTTGGCCCTTTCCTTCAACTCAAAGATACAGAGAGCTTTAAAAAATCTAAAAGGATCGTCAATTAGAATTGTTTTCGTGGATATATACAGCATTATACTGAATGCAATTGAAAATCCAAGGAAATATGGTAATTATTATTAGTAGAAAATTTTACTATAAGTGGTGGATTCAATAAACATTTTTTTTAAATGTTTTTTTTATGAAATATTTTAATTTAATGACAGGTTTTACGGAGCCTTTGAAGGGATGCTGTGGATCAGGAACATATGAATATGGCCCTACATGCAAGGATTTGAATACATGTCCCGATCGAACCAAATACATATTCTGGGATGCAGTTCACTTAACTGAAAGCATGTATAAAATTATTGCTGAAAAAGCTCTAGAATTCTTTGGTAACATGTTTTGAGTAGTGGAACAGTTGGGAATTTTATGCATTTTTTCTATCATAAAAAAAACAAAATCTCATAACAAGATGCCAAAGAGAGTACAATTCTAAAATGAAGTTGATAAATATTTCTCAATCCAACAATGGTCAAATTCTTGGATTATGAGTTAATTCTTGATGAGGACATCGATCACAGGTCGATTGGCTAGAAATAAAAGCTCATATGCTTTTTCAGAGGGGTGAATAGAATCCCAAAACATGTACTTAGTTGCGTCTGAGCAAACGGGTGACTTTGGATTGCACATAAACGATGCTTCAAGCAAGCCCGTCCCACAACATCCACTGCTAACCACTTCAAAATCTACATGCAAATCGAAATGCGAATTATATTTGTGTAAATAAATATATATAATAAGATAATATTGCAAAGAATTGAGTCACTCACTGTATTTGTGGCCTAATGCCATGTCTTCTAAAGGTCCATAAGCATCCAAATAAGCTATTCTAGAACCAGAGTATTGTAGTTTGAGCCCAAGGGAGTTTAATTCTTTTTGGAGCAATTGATTATAATCCTTAGCTATGGATGAGAAACTGTCTATGCAATTGCGTTTATTAATCGCATTATCAGAGTAGAGGGTAATTACAACAGGCAAACAACCCATTGTGGGTAGTCCTACAACTCCGATTCTACGAGCCCCTTGATCCAACAATTCCTGCAAAAAAGGGGAAACACAAATTTAAAGCAAAAGTGCATAAACCAAATATTCTCAATATTGAATTATTTATTTGGTTCATTTTAACAAATGCCAACCGACACTTCTTTGTATTACAGAACTTCCCACGTCATATAAAATCCTGAATTGACCAACCTAATATCCCATGTAATGCCTTGTTATATGCAACAAATTACAAAGATGTATTCTATTATGCAACATAGATATATAAATATATATATATATATATATATATATATATATATATATATATATATATATATATATATATATATATGATACCGATACGCACCTGAACAAACTGTTGTGATTCTTGTAGAATGAAATTCATGTAATTTGGGATATCGTAGCTAGTACGTCGAATAGGTAAGGTGAAATAGTTTACTACAAAGTCATTTGTGCCAGCACTAACAAAAAATAAAGCATTATTTATGAGCTTCTTTGTTTTCTCCTCCCCAATGGCTGCCTGCAGTTTTTCTTTATACTCTTTGAAATATTCCAACTGCTTCGATAGCGATATCACATTCTGAAATTTCAAAAGAAAAAAGTTAAACTCAGTACGATCATCGTAATCATAATAAACGAGAAAATATATGTTGTCAAATCATGATTGGAAATTTAGCCCAAACAAATGGAATGAAGATGAGCACACATTCACACAAAAATACACATAGAAAAAGAGAGAATGAAAGAGACGCTTATTGTTGGTGTAAGCGGGTCATATCCGGATCCAGCAGAAGCAAAACTGACTCCACCCATAAGCTCCTTAATGCTGAGAGTTGGATCCAGATATGGAGGCACATACTCTTTGATTCCAAGATATTCAGCTGCAGTGATCAGAACCAATTCATACATTCAGAGCTTAAAATTGTGAAAAAAAAAAATAATAATTGAACTTAATTCTTAGTTTCTTTCGAAACTCACCGATAAAATCACTAGGAAGCTTTCCATTACTAAACCTTCCTGTTGCTGTCTGATTATCAAAATCTTTCCCATAAGGAGAAAAGTTGCTCCTGAAGGGAGTAGTTATGTAGTTATTGTTTCCGGGATCCACAGTCGAGTCTCCAAATATGAGAATGGCAGAAACTGAAGAGCTCCCTCCTTTTACATTGCCAACTTTTCTACCTGTAGCTTTAGATAATAAGAAGAAAAGAAGCAGAAAGCAGCATAGACAAGTAGAGAAAGGCTTAAACAAAAAGGGCATTCTTGTTTGAAACTAAACAAACGGGAATGAGGCTAAAGAAAGAAAAACAATGGACATAGATTAATGTCCGAACCTAATTAAATTACAAAGATGTATTGTTTCATGAGGTAGGGAAACCAAACATGACAATATATAGCTAAATAGGTTGAGAAGTCTCAACCACCCCTTCTAAATTTAATTACTTTCAGAGTTGAGAAATGAAAATTGCTTCAGAGAACGGATATTATAGTGAATCACTCTTGGATACTGACTCAAGTAAAGAGAGAAAAAAGACAAATCCTATTTTTGGTAAGACCAAATTAATTAATTAATACTCCAGTGTATATTTATACTTTTGGAAGTGGAAAGATAAGATAAGATATATCTAACTGCATACCTTGCTAGAATTTCTTCCATAATTGCTCTGCATGAATTCAGTATATACATACAACATATATATCGTTCAAAAAAAATGTTAGGGATGAGATGATTAGCCTCGGTTATTATTAAAGGTCCCATAAATTGGTATCTAGGAATTTGAGTCATGGGGCTAAATTTATACACAAAAAAAACCTATCATACAGTTAAACATAAAGTTTATATTATTCACATAAGAACTCAAAATATCTACATATTTACTTTAATAACTGACCATGTGGATAATTTTTTTTGATAAATAAAGTTTTTATTATCATTTAAGTGGAAGAAAGTGCATCAAAATCTCGTGAGATACACGCTTATCAAAAAATTGACTGAAAGTGCATAGATGAGAGATCGTGTATAGAATTTGAAATTATAAGAGAATTTAGTGGAATAAAGATTTCACTTTAAATGTATGGGGACTTTTTCTTAAAAATAACTTTAGTAATGGGTGGACTTCTTTTTTAATAGCAATATAAGATGAGACAAACAAAACACGATCGATAAAAAATTCAAACACGTAACGGAGGTCAGATCCAAATCTAAGCCGAGACTAAAACGGGGGTTGGGCCTTGATTTGAAATTTGGATGGGCTCAAATAGATGGGTTTGTCTAGAACTCTAGATAAATTCATTTTTAGACTTGCTTAGATTTTGGCTAAAAAGAAAAAATAACACATTAAAATATTGATGATTGTTTGCAAGCTGGTTGATGCATGCTTATTTCAGACATTTCTTTTTCTCAATTAAATTGCATTCATTTATAGGGATGTTCATTCGGTCAAAACTAAATCGAATCAAACTGAAATTTCGATTCTTGATTTTTAAAACTGAAAATCTAATCGAACATTTTATTTAGGTTTTTAGTTTTAATCGAAAATTTTGATTTCGGTTTAGCCGAAATTTAAAGTATGTCATATAATATATAAAAAGAAATTATATAATCAAATACTAAAACATTAATAAAAAAAAATTCAATTCATAAATTCTCATAACACTAAACCTTATTAAACATTACATGAACTAAATAGGTAACATTTAACAATCTTCAAATAATAAATTAAACGATTAAAAATTCATATCCATAGACATAAATTAAAGAACTTGAAACCCATAATTTGGTTTTCGGTTGGGTTGGGTTAACCAAACAAAAAAATCGAAACGGACCAAAGATCAAAATAATTTAAATCTCAAATTAAATCGAATAGCTTTGATTCGATTTGGTTCGGCTGATTAACCGAACCGTGAACAATCCTACTCATTTATAAATAAATAAAAGTTACGTAAATGAAGTCATAGATGATAGAACATTGTGGCAAAGTTGAGGTCTAAGGTAAAAAAGTCATGAGTTTCATTCACACTACTATGAATATCTTTCTAATTGGTTTATCTTTCTAGTTTGATAAAAATATAAAATATAGTCTAATATAATGAAAAGAAAAGAAAAAAAGCGTCACAAACACTGTTTAATCTGGATATTCTTGTAATTGTATGTCCTCGTGACAAATGATGGGCTTTTTGAATTTTTATTTTTTTTAGTCTAGACTAACTTTTTATGTGAGTGAAATGCAAAAATATCCCCTATGCTTTATATATATATATATATATATATATAAATTTTCACGTGCTAATTTTTTATTGGCAGAAAATATCCTCCCATGCCAAATTAACATTTATACCCGCATCAAAAGATGTAAAAACACTCATATTCATCTAAAAACTTGCAATAATGCCCCTCCTAACTTTAACAATTGGCAATACACTTTGAAAATTAGCAATAAATCCCTATATTTATGAAGAAATTTCAAATAGATTTTTTTGCTAGTAAAAATAACTTAGTTGATAGTTAGACAAAGCACAAGGGGTAGTTTTTGTATTTAGCTCTCTTTTATACTATATGATAAAGGTTTTGATATTAAAAATATATTTTCAATTAATTTTAAATACAATTAATGCGGTATAGATGTAGATTGGAATATAATTAAGTTTAACAATATTCTACTTAGAGTTTTATGAAAGTATTTCTAAATTTGAGCTCAATTACCTCAATAAATTGTTGCAACAAAAAAAATTGGTAGGTGGTGATATTGTAGGTTTGACGTCGAAATGGTGTGCCCAAATAATTAATCACGAAATCATTTGTGCCAGCGCTTATAATAAATAAAGCATTTCTTATCAGATTTTTCGTTCTTTCCTTTCCAATGGAGGTTTCAAGTTTTGTCCTGTACAGTTTGAAATATTCCAGTTGCTTCTGCACAGGAATTACCTCCTGCCAAATTAAAATAAGCACCCAAATATATTAATTCCATAAATAGCATGCACTGTCACAAAAATATGACTACTAGAAAAAATTGATTTTTCAACTGAAATTGCAACTGTAAATGGCCCAAAATCGATTGAAAATTGACTTTCCAACCAATTTTGCAACCGGAAATATCTGTTGAAAAAAGCCCAATTGAAATTGGAAATGTAATCGAAATATCATACATGAATCAATTTCACGAAATAATACGTTAATTTTGTGCATGATTTATGCACTAAGACCTGATTTAGACAAGAAATTGGCAATTTTATACTATGTCAATATAGATTTTGACAAATTACTGCCAGTTAAAAGTTCACTTGGGCAATAAAGATATAAACAATTTATAAGAGAAATGCTTTGAAATTGTAAATTGATGGGTGTGACAAAACTGAACATGAATTAAGAATTTTATACATAATCATATGCGCACACTTAGTTGAGCTGTGAGCGGGTCGAATCCGGAGCCAGCGGAATCAAAACAGACACCAGTCATCAGCTCCTCAACCTCAAGGCTAATGCAATGTTCCCAAATAAATTATTATATTAATATTTGCTTTTCTATAGTCCTTAATTGTTTGCATGCGCTACAACTTAAATATGAAAATCTGAGAAGAAAAAATAAAACCAAAATGGTTGAAACTTAACTTGTAAGCACTATTACATGTACAGCCATTCATATTAATTACGAAAATTACATGTAAGTAGCTTCAAGTTTGTTTTCTTTGATATGAAGTACCTATTACCTTTCCTATTAGGTCCTACCGAATGACCCCAAAATATATGTATTGTGTGTATATGTATTAGCTTCAAGTAATTTAGTCCAACAATATGCTTAACGTAGAAAGGCCCAAAATTGATTAGAAGGTTAATTAATAAAATTAGTATGTACATTATTATTCTTTAAATAGCAGGGCTTAGTTAATCATAGGTTTAAATTGGACAAGTAGATGGGCTTATTTTTGTAACAAGCCTTAATTTTTCTATTATAGCTATTATAGGGCCAACTTAAATAGGCCCACCCAATAAATATGATTAAGGCAACACCAACACCTTATCTTAAACAATATAATAGTCCCACCCACTCTGCAGCTACCTCACCAGACACCCTTAAGTACACACAGCCAAATACACAAATTAAATCACCACACACGATTGGAAAACTTAGGTCTCATTTTAAATATGTTTCGGAATGGGAAAATTGTTTTTTTATATCATAGGATTAGGATAGATCTATTTGCAATTTTGGTATTATTGGATATGAAAATACAAATTTAATATCATAGGATAAATTTTTATTACAACTTTGGTACTAAATTCAATTCTTTCTCAAAGTTGATGATAATTTAACTCATATGAAATTGATAATGTTCAATTTAATCCCTCGTGGTTTAAAAAAGTGCATTTTACCCCCTGAAATTTTTACAAATTTCACATCACCTCCCTAATATTGTTCTAGGAGGCACTTTATCTACTTTTATTATGATAATGTGATATTTTACCCCTTGTGTTATGATAAATGTGGCAAATTATCCTTCTATGTTACAAAATAGTTTGTATACCTACTCTCAATTTCGACAAGTGAGTTACAATCTCAGACTGAAGGGGGTAAATTGATTCATTAAAAAATTTATAGGGGGTAAATTGAATATTATGCATTTCATAGGGAGCAAATTGCCATTAACTTTGTAGAAAAATTGAGTTTGGTACTAAAATCGCAATGAAAACCTATCATATGGTACCAAATTTATATTTTCGTATCCAATAATACAAAAAATGCAAGTCAGCCTATCCTATATATGGTACCAAAAAAGCAATTTTTTGGTTTCGGAATTTACTCAACTCAAAGATCCAAATATTATTTGCATCACTTTCCAATGTTTTCATCAACTAAAATTTAGGTAATTATATGAAAATTAAATTAAGTAAAATATATTTTGCAAAATACATTTATGTTCTACTACAATAACTCTTTCTATTATACTTTATGAATTTCAAAATATAATATATTCAAAATGTGTTGTATTCACTCAAATAATGAAATGAAAATAGCAAATACCAAAAGAAATTGCAAAATACTCCCTCCATTTTTTTATTTGTCGCTTTGACAAAAAGAGTTTACTTTTATCTATCATTTTAGGAGTTCAATGCAAAATTATTTTTTTCTATCAATTTTACCCTTCTTGTAATTAATGCAGTGATTATTTGATTAAAATAATATTTTAAAATTTTTGATTCAAAAAAATGACTATATATTATGTTTATTAATCCATGTGCAATCCTCAAAACTGACAAATTGAAAAAAAAATGGAGGGGTACCAAACTACTATATATATAGGGGCCATTTGGTATGACCTAATATGGGGTATTATGTCATATTATATGTGTTAATATGGGTTAATACAACATTTGGTGACATTGTTTTAATATCGGCTCAAATGGATTAAATCTTACGACCTGGTATTGAGAGTAGATTATAATCCACCTAGGCATGGGTGGATTAGTTAATCCGGGTGAATATGGATTCGGTGAAATGTCACTTATAACCTCAAATTTACATATTACCTATTTTAACATATCATAAATTCTTCTTAAATCTCTGAAAATGGAAACACATTCTACGTAAATAAATCACAAACTAAAATCTATATCAATTTACAATTTACATGGAGGCATTCGGACTAAAACGTTGAATAATCATTGATCAGCTCATACTCTTATATGTATTATACAAATGGTTTCGATGAATTGATATATCTTAATTAACATAATATGTTAAATTAAGTAGTGAGAATATATTAATACATGCCTAAACTCATAACTCCACCAAACATATTGCGATTGATTACTTTAATGTAACATGACTCAATCAAATCTACCAAACGTATTTGTAATATACTCTTCAATTCGGCTCCGATCTAATTCATCTTATTCCCATACACCCTACCAAACGGCCCCACAAAGTACAAAAAACGTAACCAAAATGGTTTATCCAAACTAGATATAATTAATTAGCTCAGAGGTGGCGGTCATGACGCCACGTTAATGCTTCTGTGTACATACGTATATATGCATAATTATATTTTCTGAAATTAAAGATATAATATATTCAATTTGTGTTATACTATTTTTATTTACTAAAATGTGTATATTAACTTGGTCCAATCATATTATTGAATAATTTGTGTTATATTCACTCAAATAATGCAATGAAAATTACAAATACTAAACTACAATACAAGGTACAGAAACGTAACCAACAGTTTATCCAAACTAGTTCTAATTAATTAGCTCTGAGTGCATCTCCACCCAAAACTCCAAAATGGTATTTTCTCCAAATTTGGAGGGAATTTTCCACATCTCATCTCTCATCCAAAATAGTGTTTTGAAATTTGTATGCATATTTTCGTCTACATACGTTTTCTTAAAACAAGTTTGTTAATTTTACGATTTAATTTAATTTAACTCACATGTTTAAATTTTTTTAACTATTATTCATGTATTTAGATGAAAATATGCATAAAAATGAAAGTCGGATCGACCTAGATCCATATTCGTTCCACCTTAACGAGTTTGATAAATATTAAAATTTTCTTTTCGATTTAGATAAATATACATACTATTATTTAATACTACATATGTCCCAATATATTTACTCCATTATCTACAATGTGAAGTCAAACATTTTAATGATAATATCAAGTTGAATTTTTAACATTTATTGCGTTTTAAAGCTTTCAAATAATAATAATATATATGGTGTTACATAATATTATCAAATCAATTTTAAAATAAACTAATTATAGTATTTAATTTATTGTAATTTTTAAATTTTCATCAAGTTAATTAGTCAACGATACCAATGAATAAAAAATTATACGTGAGGCATAAGCTCTATAAGAAACTATACGTGTAGTTTTTTTCATTTAAAAAAAAATGTTTATCGTATATTTTTTTCTCTCAATTTCAAAAAACGGAAGCTCCTTCAACAAAATCTCTAATATTTTTAAATATAGAATTTAAAAAACCTCAGTACTTGATTTGATATGAAGTAAAATATTTTATCTAATTTCATTCATGTTACAACTAAAATATACTTATATATCTCTTAAAAATAAGGGTGAAATACAAAGTATGGGGTGGTATCAGTTTTCCCTCTCAAAGTATGGGGTGGTATCAGTTACCCCATAAAGTATCAATTGTAACACTTACCCCCTATGTTATAATTTTGTAGTTTTTATTCCAGAAATACCCCCGCCCGTTTCATAAATAAAAATATCTTTATGAATTTATAAAAATAAAATTGTCTCTTTTTTAATTATGAATCTATTCATCCACCAAACAACATTATGTTTTAATTTCTTCATTTTTTTACCATACTTTTTCAATCTCAAATTTCTTCTTCATTTTCATCTCATTTTTGTTATAACCAAAAAAGCAAAATAAATGAAGAAATTGAAGTTTTATAATATCGTTTGGTAAATGGATGTATTCATAATTTATAAAAAAATTGATGAATAAATGAAGAAATTAAAACATGATATTGCTTGGTGTCAACAGTGACTTTTGTGAAAAGAATTCGACGAAGAATTACTCAATATTTTCAATAATAATTCATACAAAAAATAATGAGATAATTATCACCAAATAAAAACATAGAAAAATATAAAGAAAAAAAATGAAATAGAAATATAAAAAATTGAAACATAAAATAAAGAAAACAAATTGAAACATAAATCAAGAAAAAAATGAGACGAAAATGAAGAAAAAAATTGAGACCATAAAACTGAAGGAATTATATATAATTGATCAGGTACATTGATTAACTATATAATGTATGTCTTATACTCTTATTTCATTATGAAAATCTTTAATTTATATATTCAGACCATGTTTGAAAATCACATTTTAAATAAGTTATAAATTGTTATACGAAATCAATTAATTTTCAATGACCAAACTCTGAGGGTTGACGCAGACTGCAAAGTGCAAACCCATCCATATAAAGCACAAATCGTATTGATAGGACCATAGGAGTAATGGTTTGCATTTAAAATGTGGGCACCATATATAATCTTTTCAATCACTCATCATTACATATATTCCAACTGCATATTGACTGACACATACTTGTAAGATTTATTTATGATAATAACTCAAGAATTATCTTGTGAAAGAGAGAGAGAGAGAGAGAGAATGGAAAAGAAACAAATATTGTGAATTAAAGTACCAGATGAAATATATATATGAAAAAGAAAACAAATAAAAGGTAGTCTGGATGTATTTTGGACAACGTTTTTTAATATTTTTTTCTTATATAGTCATATGAAACTCTTCGATTTAATATATATTGATGAGGATTTACTTTTCTATAATAGTACAAATTGTTCTTTTAAAAGACTTTGTTTTTTTTTTTTTTTTTTTTTTTTTTGATAACCCAGGTGTACAAGCTTACACTTGACTAATCCTGGACCCTCAGAACCCTTGTCCTAGAACCCTGAAGGATGTAAATCGCAGGATGTGCCTCCACCAAGCCCCGGGTTCCCACCATACTGCTGTACACTCTGCGCACAAAGGGGTCTTCACCACAAATGACCCTTAGATAGACCCATAGAAATGCTTCCATCCAAGTTCCAAATGGGATTCGAACCCCCACCCTTGCCGCTGGAGCAAGCCTTATGAATCATTGGTCGATCAGTTGGAGATATGCCATGGGGGCTTTTAAAAGACTTTGTTGATTTGATTTAATGTGGTTTGAATAAGGCCCGACACTATAGATAGGATAGTACATGTGATTAGGACCCGTTTACTTTTCTATATTAGTGTATAGTTTTAAATTTGGACCCGATTAGGGTAAGATCATACCCGTTGCGGGATATATAACGTGGATGTGGGGATTACGGTGGAAAGTGTGAGTGTGTGAAAAATAAAAAAATAAAAAATAGCTTGTTTGAAAAATCACGAGTTAGATAAACGGGAAAATTGTAAATTTGGTATCCTATAATAGAAAACTTTACAAGTACATTTACTATTACAATTGAGTAAATCGCGCTTTTAGTCCTCTTATGGATTAACTTTTACATTTTCGTCTCTCTTAAATTTTTTGTAGTAGATTAATTCCTATTATCAATGTAGTATATCATATTCATCCCTCTTAATTTTTTTATAGCAAATTCATCCCTCTTATGTAGTGTAACACATTAGTCCCTCTTAATCTTTAAATACAAAATATATCACTTAAATTCAAAATATATTCTAAAGTGGACGAAAATTGATGTATTTTGTATTTAAGAGGGACTAATGTGTTACACTACATTGATAAGATGAACGGATTTACTACAAAAAAAATTAAGAGGAAAGAATGTATTATAATAGGGACGAATGTGATACATTACATTGATAAGAGGGATCAATCTGCTACAAAAGATTTAAGAGGGACAAAAATGCAAAATTTGACCCTTAAGGAGGATAAAAATGCTATTAACTCATTACAATGTATAAATTGGTTGTTTAATGTTCATACCACCATTAGATAATTGGATCGAAATGGATGAAATCGGCCACGTGTACCACATGTGACTGTTATCTCGCCTTCTGGAATGAAAATCATCACGTGATTACGTTAGTGAAATGTTATAATTTTCTCCCAAAAGATGAGATATTGTGATAATTTTTTCTTTAAAAGTGAGGAAATTGTGATTATTTTTCTCCAAAAGACTAAATATCAGTCATGTGCAATGTATGTGGCCAATATCCATTCGTCCAATTATTTGATGATAATAAGAATATTACAAACAAATTTAAAATTATGATATGATACTAAATACATAATGTCCTGAAATTCCAAACCATAAGTGAGATAATTCGGTTACTTAGATTTTACCCCGGTGAATTTGATCCATTGGGATTGGATGTCCTACACATGGATATGAGAGGACAAAAAATTATCATTTTATGTCCATATGACATTCATCCAACCTTCCGTGGATTAACTCCACTGACATAGGCTGTAACGCCCCCAAAATTTCGAACCCGTTTGATTGGATTTTTAATCCAAATTTAAGTGCTACATTTTATTTTCAAGTTAAGCATTAATTTGAAAATAAGTAATTTTCTGGGTCAAAAATGCACTTTACCGAAACTTCAGGGGGGCAAAGTGCAAATTTTGCCCATACTTGATTGCAGCTAATAGGAGAGCCTTTATAGCTCTCCTAGCCTACCATAGGGAGTGGCCAAGCATGCCTCTTGGTTAGAGAGATTTCTCTATCCAAGATGAACATGCATTGGCTTGTTTTATGGGAAGTAATTATATCTCCCATCTTCCCAAGGTGTATTTAAACACCTTTCTCCTCATTTTCAGATTTCTCTCCACTCATTTTACACCTTAGAGTTCATAGTTAAGTTAGAATTAGAGAGAAAAAAAGAGAGAGGGGAAAGAGATAACACATTAGAAATATAATTTTCGGATTTTCACAACCCAGCCTCGGTTTTTCGATCATTCCGTCTTCGTCCACCGTTGGATCATGCCCAAATTTTGCGTGATGGTTCTACACACATGGATCTACATATTGACCGTTCGGATCGTCGTTTTGAACTCCCGAAGTGAATCGACAGCCGTTAGAAGTTGGGGAAAAAGTAGGGATTTGAGGACTTTTGATATGAACCACCACCGGAGCCGCCACCACCGCCACCGGAGCTGCCACCACCACCTTCGGAGTTCTGGAAATGAAGAAATTTTCACCCCTTTCGTTGATTTGGGTAAAAAGACATCCATGCATGTGTTCTTTAGTCTTTGTGATATTACTTTCTTTTCTTTAAAGTATATGTTGAAGAAGTTTAGTTTGTCCTTGTGATAAGTTGTTGAGTTCATGTTTAATATTAGATATTTAATGTGACTTGCTTTGGTTTTGTTTAAATATTTCTTATATGTTTGGATCTTGATTTATTTTCGTAAAAAAGTTATTGTTCATAATTTCCGAAACTTTGGGGGGTATTTTTGAAAGGTTTTAAAAGTTGAACGGCTTAGGTTGCGATTCTTGTTGGGATTAAAAAGGGACTGAAAATATAAATTTTTGTTTGATATTTGGTTAGGTTTACTTGAAAAACCTTTGTTTTAAAGTTTGTTTCGATATTTTGCAAAAATGGGAGTTTTTGAAACATTTGGGGTTATTTTTGTAAATTTGAAAATAAGGGGGCAAAGGTGCTGTTTTGTCACTGTTTTTACATAGTAACTATTATTAACTTTTGATTAATTAATTTGATGTAGTGCTTTGTTCGCTTTTGTTTTAAGATTGAAAATTTGTAATTTTTACGAAGAAAATTTATGATCAAAGAAATTTTTGTTTCTCATTGTTAGTTGGTGAAAAGTATTAAAACTTATTTTTAATCTCAGTTTTATAGTGAAAATTATGCTTGATTATTTTTAAATATTTCTTAAATGCGTGGATCTTAAATTACTTTTCAAGAAAATCGGTTTGATTAAGTTTTCAAGACTATGAGGGTGTTTTTGAAAAGTTTTAAACTTGTGGGAATTTTAAAGCTTTGATTTTTGAAGTAAAAAGATACTTAATACTTTTATTTGATTTTTGATATGGGTTTAGTTAAAAATCTTTTGATTTAAAGTTTGTTACAAAAAAATTTCGGAAAAACGGATGTTTATAAAAGTTTAGGGGTTGTTTTGTAAATCTGGAAAATAAAAGGAAAATTTTGTTGTTTTGGCGTTGTTTTATGAAATTAGAATTTTGAGTTCTGAAAATAATAACTTTTAAGTGGAGTTGATGTCGTGAATTTTAAACACTTTTGTGCGATGTGTTAGTTTAGGAAATCCTTGTGTAGGATTTCATTAGTTACGTTTTAGTAAGATTGTTAGATACATTCTAAGTCGTATACGTACTTGCTCAGGTTTCGGTTATGCATCATTTGTGGAGTTTTAGTCGCTATACTAAGCGACAAAGGTGAGCGCTGTGTGTTTAATTTGTATGTCGGTCCGATGTGCTTGTAGATCGAGTCCAAACATGCACTTAGACTCTTAATAATCAAAGCATGAATTTTATTCTAACTTTTCTTGCATGTCGTCACGAATAGGTTGATTTATTAGGTCAACATTTCTCGCATGAAATCACTTAGCATTTGAACATGATTATCCAAATACATGCTACATCCGAATCTATTAGTTGCGAATATATTTTTCGAAATTATCATGATACCCAAAATTTCATTTGATAAGTTATTAAATGTTGATAATATGTTAATATGTTTGATATGTTATGTTCCGTTTGTTTCCGATTTTGTGTGGGCCCCCTTTTGATTGGTATATGGACCCGATGCCAACCTGGCCGGCAAGGGCCGGTAGGATTGTCACGGTTACCCGTAGGCCTGTTCTTACAACCCAAGTGGGGAGGAACACTTGGGGAGTAAGGACGAACTCCGGCAAAGACATGTCGATGCATTTTTGATAGTAAGGTCGCTCCTTACTTGGTGAGTTTGGATGGACTTTGATCAGACTGAGGATGGAGGGTAAGTGGAGGACGACATCAGCAAATTCTTGGTTATGTGAATTTCGTGTTTCTTCCGTCTTGAATATATGTTTATTTGCTTGATAACATGATTATGTTGTATAATATGTTGCATTCACACATCACCATGCAAATTCGCACATAGCCTCACTAAGTTTGACGATCAACTTATGCGTTCTATGTTTCACTCTTTTCAGTTTCAGGCATTCTGGAAATAATAGTCGGGTTGCGGTTAGGTCATCACGGTTGCGGTCCCACCCTAGTATTCGGGAGAGTAGTAATATTTTGTGGTTGATTTATGCTCTTTTTCGATTTTGTTTAAAACCTTGCTTAGACTATTTGATTCGTTAAAGATGATTTATATTTTCGCAAAAGAGACAAGATTTTCATAAATTACTTAGTTATCTCTCTCGGTTGATTTTGTTCAAATATTTTGATATACTTTGATTAAATGATTCCGCTTTAAAACCTTTAATTTATTGTTTCTTAAGAAAAACTTTTAATTTATCGTTTTCGTTTTAAAAAAAAAAAAAGGGCTTCGATGTTTTTAACGCTTTCTTTTTTCAAAATAACAATAATTTTTCGACCGTTTTCCGACGGACCCGCGGAGCCGGGCCGTCACAGATGGTATCAGAGCTTCGGCTCAAGGCCAGGATAGGATCCTCGGATTTGTACTGAGGGGTTAGTAAGGTGGGACTCACCGTCATGATTTTAGGGTGTCTACCAACATTGGGTAGTTCACATTTAGAACAAGACCGCAACCAAAACCATATGTTTAGTACGTGTCCTTGTGGTTAACGGTTATTTTTGCTTGATTCTGTGTTTTCTTGATTTATTATTTTGTTGGTGGTATCCCGAATACCATAATGTTATTCGAACTTTATTGTTGATATTATTGTCTGGTTATGATTGTATATGTGTGCGTTCCGTGATTTTACGTAAATTAAAATATATGAATCAAGTGACGTTGTTGAAGTACATATAGAATGACTAAAATAGCCCTAATCCTTTTGAATTCCATTATCGAGTTTACCTTACTCAAAACTCATAATTCTGATCCTAAATGTATCCATCTCCAAATTGATCTCTCGACTTAAGTAAGCTTTCTTGAGCCTATTTTCGCTATTTCTAATGTTGGTACTTATTCATTTTTTAGCTTGTGATCCCTAAATGTCTTTCCTTCATCATTTTGGCGAATCAAATTGTTATCTATGTAACCTTTCTTTCAATAGACAAAATATCATTCAAATTTCATTGACATCATCTTGAGTTCTAACTTGTCTATTACTCGTTCCTTGTATTCAACTATGAATTTTCATCGATAGAAAGTAACTTCATTTTGAATTCTAAAACTACCCTAAGTTCATATCTAATCTTCTCATTCTCGCTCTTGCTTTTCTGAAGTTTCTAAATGCGATTGCCCGATTGTATCTTTTCCTTCACGTTTTGTAATTTATCGTAAATTATTCTTCAATCATTTTAGCCTCATTCTTGAAATGACTTCTTCAAGTCGTGCCCTTAATTACCTTTAATATGACTCTTTGACTGTTTTCCTTCAGGGCTTATCGACACTCTCAATTAACATGTCTTTGTCTATTGGGGATTGACTTCTTGTATCCATTTAAGCTTTTATTTCGATCCCTTATTTTTGTACTTGTTCAGAGTTTACCCCTCCCTATTTCATGAGATACTTTCTCGTATCGACTTCGTAAACCAAAATTATTTAATTTTGGATTCTGTTATTGTTATTGTTCCTTGTCCTTCTTTTTCCCGAGCCTATTTATTCCATTATGATCATTTTGAAATTATCCATATGATTTCATGTTACTCGTTTTTGTTGTATTCAATTATACAATCTTCTAAATTTCCTGAAGGAATTTAATTGTCTCAATTTCTTTTGAACTTCACGTTTTCATTTGTCCATTCATAAATTGTTGTTCCTTTGTCTATTTCATTCCTTGTTGCAAGCCGCATAAATCATATCAATTTATTCTCAATTTCTTTTGAACTTCGGACTTACCTTCTATTTGTTTTGAACTTATTTTTAATTCCCGTCTCGTTCAATTTGATCGTTTCGATGTTCTCATATTTCACTATCGATATTGCAGCTTGTTGTAATCATTATTGAAATGATCTTCGAATCTCGCCATTTATCTTGACTTGCTTTTCAAAAGACCAAACACACTTTAATGTTTTTGGTTATTATTGTCATGATACTTGTTTCGACATTCTGTTATCCTTACCGATATCCTTGCTTTGATCTTCTTTTTACTTGCACCGTTTGAAATGGTGAGGCTCATCCCTTTCGTTATTCTTATCGGTGCACCTTAATTGTTCGCCTTGTCACTTATATCGAACTATTCATTTGGTTATCTTTATTATCGATATTTCAGTCCTTTTCCAATCTTTGTTGATTCTTCTTTATGTTGTCATTGCTAATTCTTATCTTGTCATCTTGAGCATCTCGATTCGATCATCTTTTCTAATCCTTATCGTGTTTCTTCATTTGACTCATTTTGTTCCTTGCGAGAATCCCAAGTCAGATGCCATTCAATACCTTTTGAATTCTCTAGGCCAAACTGAACTATATAATGTTATGTGAGTAGTTTTTCTTTTGAGAAGAATCTATCCGCAACGTAGGAGTTGGAATTATCGTCGTATCACATTCTGCCGCATCATGATTAGGCGTAACGTATATGGCACGGCCAAAGTATAAAAACATGACTTGGGAGTAGAGAAAAGATACGTCAGAGTTTTGAAAACGCCTAACGTACGAGATAACATTTTCACGCACTCGTTTTAATCAAGAAGGCTGCAGATTCTATAGGAAAATATTTTATGACGAACACAGAGTAAGGAAAAAACGTTTCGGGAGGAAGAAGAGAAGATATGTCGGCATTAACTGTACCACGCGAATCTCAAGAACGAATTTGGGGACCAAATTCTTTTAAGGGGGGAGGATTGTAACGCCCCCAAAATTTCGAACCCGTTTGATTGGATTTTTAATCCAAATTTAAGTGCTACATTTTATTTTCAAGTTAAGCATTAATTTGAAAATAAGTAATTTTCTGGGTCAAAAATGCACTTTACCGAAACTTCAGGGGGGCAAAGTGCAAATTTTGCCCATACTTGATTGCAGCTAATAGGAGAGCCTTTATAGCTCTCCTAGCCTACCATAGGGAGTGGCCAAGCATGCCTCTTGGTTAGAGAGATTTCTCTATCCAAGATGAACATGCATTGGCTTGTTTTATGGGAAGTAATTATATCTCCCATCTTCCCAAGGTGTATTTAAACACCTTTCTCCTCATTTTCAGATTTCTCTCCACTCATTTTACACCTTAGAGTTCATAGTTAAGTTAGAATTAGAGAGAAAAAAAGAGAGAGGGGAAAGAGATAACACATTAGAAATATAATTTTCGGATTTTCACAACCCAGCCTCGGTTTTTCGATCATTCCGTCTTCGTCCACCGTTGGATCATGCCCAAATTTTGCGTGATGGTTCTACACACATGGATCTACATATTGACCGTTCGGATCGTCGTTTTGAACTCCCGAAGTGAATCGACAGCCGTTAGAAGTTGGGGAAAAAGTAGGGATTTGAGGACTTTTGATATGAACCACCACCGGAGCCGCCACCACCGCCACCGGAGCTGCCACCACCACCTTCGGAGTTCTGGAAATGAAGAAATTTTCACCCCTTTCGTTGATTTGGGTAAAAAGACATCCATGCATGTGTTCTTTAGTCTTTGTGATATTACTTTCTTTTCTTTAAAGTATATGTTGAAGAAGTTTAGTTTGTCCTTGTGATAAGTTGTTGAGTTCATGTTTAATATTAGATATTTAATGTGACTTGCTTTGGTTTTGTTTAAATATTTCTTATATGTTTGGATCTTGATTTATTTTCGTAAAAAAGTTATTGTTCATAATTTCCGAAACTTTGAGGGGTATTTTTGAAAGGTTTTAAAAGTTGAACGGCTTAGGTTG
Organism: Penstemon barbatus; assembly: GCA_003313485.2. Lineage (NCBI taxonomy): Eukaryota > Viridiplantae > Streptophyta > Magnoliopsida > Lamiales > Plantaginaceae > Penstemon > Penstemon barbatus. The sequence continues at coordinate 1,722,392 of CM064877.1, forward strand.
CGATTCTTGTTGGGATTAAAAAGGGACTGAAAATATAAATTTTTGTTTGATATTTGGTTAGGTTTACTTGAAAAACCTTTGTTTTAAAGTTTGTTTCGATATTTTGCAAAAATGGGAGTTTTTGAAACATTTGGGGTTATTTTTGTAAATTTGAAAATAAGGGGGCAAAGGTGCTGTTTTGTCACTGTTTTTACATAGTAACTATTATTAACTTTTGATTAATTAATTTGATGTAGTGCTTTGTTCGCTTTTGTTTTAAGATTGAAAATTTGTAATTTTTACGAAGAAAATTTATGATCAAAGAAATTTTTGTTTCTCATTGTTAGTTGGTGAAAAGTATTAAAACTTATTTTTAATCTCAGTTTTATAGTGAAAATTATGCTTGATTATTTTTAAATATTTCTTAAATGCGTGGATCTTAAATTACTTTTCAAGAAAATCGGTTTGATTAAGTTTTCAAGACTATGAGGGTGTTTTTGAAAAGTTTTAAACTTGTGGGAATTTTAAAGCTTTGATTTTTGAAGTAAAAAGATACTTAATACTTTTATTTGATTTTTGATATGGGTTTAGTTAAAAATCTTTTGATTTAAAGTTTGTTACAAAAAAATTTCGGAAAAACGGATGTTTATAAAAGTTTAGGGGTTGTTTTGTAAATCTGGAAAATAAAAGGAAAATTTTGTTGTTTTGGCGTTGTTTTATGAAATTAGAATTTTGAGTTCTGAAAATAATAACTTTTAAGTGGAGTTGATGTCGTAAATTTTAAACACTTTTGTGCGATGTGTTAGTTTAGGAAATCCTTGTGTAGGATTTCATTAGTTACGTTTTAGTAAGATTGTTAGATACATTCTAAGTCGTATACGTACTTGCTCAGGTTTCGGTTATGCATCATTTGTGGAGTTTTAGTCGCTATACTAAGCGACAAAGGTGAGCGCTGTGTGTTTAATTTGTATGTCGGTCCGATGTGCTTGTAGATCGAGTCCAAACATGCACTTAGACTCTTAATAATCAAAGCATGAATTTTATTCTAACTTTTCTTGCATGTCGTCACGAATAGGTTGATTTATTAGGTCAACATTTCTCGCATGAAATCACTTAGCATTTGAACATGATTATCCAAATACATGCTACATCCGAATCTATTAGTTGCGAATATATTTTTCGAAATTATCATGATACCCAAAATTTCATTTGATAAGTTATTAAATGTTGATAATATGTTAATATGTTTGATATGTTATGTTCCGTTTGTTTCCGATTTTGTGTGGGCCCCCTTTTGATTGGTATATGGACCCGATGCCAACCTGGCCGGCAAGGGCCGGTAGGATTGTCACGGTTACCCGTAGGCCTGTTCTTACAACCCAAGTGGGGAGGAACACTTGGGGAGTAAGGACGAACTCCGGCAAAGACATGTCGATGCATTTTTGATAGTAAGGTCGCTCCTTACTTGGTGAGTTTGGATGGACTTTGATCAGACTGAGGATGGAGGGTAAGTGGAGGACGACATCAGCAAATTCTTGGTTATGTGAATTTCGTGTTTCTTCCGTCTTGAATATATGTTTATTTGCTTGATAACATGATTATGTTGTATAATATGTTGCATTCACACATCACCATGCAAATTCGCACATAGCCTCACTAAGTTTGACGATCAACTTATGCGTTCTATGTTTCACTCTTTTCAGTTTCAGGCATTCTGGAAATAATAGTCGGGTTGCGGTTAGGTCATCACGGTTGCGGTCCCACCCTAGTATTCGGGAGAGTAGTAATATTTTGTGGTTGATTTATGCTCTTTTTCGATTTTGTTTAAAACCTTGCTTAGACTATTTGATTCGTTAAAGATGATTTATATTTTCGCAAAAGAGACAAGATTTTCATAAATTACTTAGTTATCTCTCTCGGTTGATTTTGTTCAAATATTTTGATATACTTTGATTAAATGATTCCGCTTTAAAACCTTTAATTTATTGTTTCTTAAGAAAAACTTTTAATTTATCGTTTTCGTTTTAAAAAAAAAAAAAGGGCTTCGATGTTTTTAACGCTTTCTTTTTTCAAAATAACAATAATTTTTCGACCGTTTTCCGACGGACCCGCGGAGCCGGGCCGTCACATAGGCACTAATTTTCCTAGATAATCCATGCCGGCCGTACATTCTCCAGTTCTGAACCTCATATATACCTTTATCTCTTCAGATATACAAGTTTGAGAAGCTTTTCTTAAATTAAATTGTTAATATCCTAAGGGGCATTATAGTCTTGTACAAGAAAAGCTGAAGAAGAAAATTCAAAACTAACATTTTCTGGATGATTCTACATCATCCATCAGGGTCAGGGCCTTTCAAACGTGTGACGTGAGAAGAAGAAAATATCAAATTAATATTTGAATAATGGAAAAACATAATTGACCATAACTCTGGAACTTGACAATGCGTGAACAGAAAAGGATGATTTTACTAATAAAAAGAAAACAATCGATTTAGTTTTTATTTTGAAAGCATTTTGGAAATGTTTAATTTTAGGATTAATCTTTCCAATAAGAACGTTTAAATATCTCGAAAGAAAATATGACTGAGTTGAAACCTTCGCTGCGTAAGTGTCCACCTAATGTTAGGTGCAGGATTAATTGAAAAGCTTATTGTTATTTTGTAACTTAATTATTTCCACGTTTATTAGGGGTCTAAAAAAATGTTTTAGGGATTTTTTTGGATTGAATTGAATTGTTCATTGGAATTTAATAGTACTATCTAATATATAAGGAACCAGGCTAACTGGCAGCAGCGCTTGCGTGAAAAGGATCATGGGCTGGGCCTAGCGGAATTAGGACCCTGGCCCTTTGAATGATGAAAGATGGGCTGAACTTGGATGCTTTATCGGCTTTGACCCTTGATTATTTGGATTGACTTATTGCCATTGTGGACCTCTGGATATAACTACTATACACGGATTTGGCCTCTTTGTACAGGCCCAATTAAACTCAACCCTCGAAAAATAGTGTTTATAATCAACGTGAGAGTTAGGTAGAATTTGCAAGCTATTTTGTAAAGTGATTCAGAGAATTTTCTGTCTCAAATATTATGTTTAGTGTTTGCAAAATTTGCTTCGGTTTCTCTAATAATAATTTGAAATGAGTTGATAAGCTGTAAGTACCTTATGAGGTGCTTTTGCACTTTTGTAAATACTTATAAACTATTTTGAACTTTTTTTACGATTAGATAAGATATTTTTTTTAGTAATTATATTAAAACATTCTTTTAAGATTTAAAAATGATAGAGACATGCATGTACAATTATTGCAATATATATAGTGACAAATTTTCTAAAATATAATTCAAAAATTGGAATGTTAGTCAACTAATATTAAGATGATTTTTTTATGATGTAAAATTTGATAATATTATGCATAAGAACTTCTAAACTAAATTATTAGAAACCAAATATTTATGTTGTACTCACACAAAAAAATTGAATTATAAGTTCAAATCATGCAAGCTACTAGATTTTTTAAAACATAAAGTCGATTGATTATTTTTTATTAAATCATTAGTCGATTATATGATGTTCTAAAAGGATAATCACTTTTCTCGTTTTTCTAGTCCCAATGGCAATGTGTATGTTCTTTGAAAATTAACTCACAACAGACTATTTTTCTTCATATTTCAACATACTTGTCCCTGTCTTATGGTAATGAGACAAGTATTAAAGGCTACATCTTTTATATACGAAGAATAAAAGGTTGGAGTTTTGTGTCTGAGATAAGAAATTGTTTAAGCACTCCACAAAATTGGCCTAAAGTTGTTGGGTATACATGTCATTTTCTAAAAAATTGTTGAAAAAAGTTGAGCACAATTTTGCAGTTGCATACAATACATAAACTGCTTTAGTTATTATTGATTTAACTTGACAAACATCCGCAACATAATTATTTTGATTATTGTCAACTTAACTCATAAATCATAATCTCAAACTTCAACTTATTCACTAAAATTTTCAAACGCACCCTTAACATACATGATATATAGCTATCAAATCACAACTTAATTTTGACAGTTTCCAAAATCATTAAAATAATTAATAATCATGGTATCATATTAGTTATGAAGTAAGCAATCCTCTGGCTCTGCTTTATTTATTAATAAACTTAATTAATTTTCCCTCCCTTGTTCAACACGTAAGTAACCAACCAACAATTAAACCTTCCACCACTACACCTAATTTTCCATTTTGCTCTGTCCTTCAACTTGAAGAAAAGGAATAAAGTGATCAGTGATTTATCTAGAAACAATCATTAATTTTAATTATATATATATATATATAGTCCCTCCACTCCAACATGCAAATTATATATCTTTCTCTATCTCTAATCACGTACATCAAATTCTTCTTCCCTGCTAAAACTAAAACAGGAAGAAGATTAAGATTTTATTATTAGAATAATTTCTTGAAGATCTAATTAACATTAATTAATTTGGACAAAAATATGAATACAGCAGCAAAGTTTGTCAAGTGTGTTACGGTGGGAGATGGCGCAGTAGGAAAAACGTGCATGCTCATTTCTTACACAAGCAACACTTTCCCAACGGTACTTTTAATTAATTCAATCAATCAATCAATGGTAATTGATTCAAATAATTAATTAACCTTAGCATATATGGTTTATTTAATTTAGATATATATGCAGGATTATGTACCAACTGTTTTCGACAACTTCAGTGCCAACGTTGTCGTGGATGGAAGCACAGTTAACATAGGCCTTTGGGATACTGCAGGTAATTAATTGATTTGTTATATATAATTAATATATATACTCTAGTACTTATGGGAGTATTAATTAAGGTCTTGATTTTTATTTATTTTTTTATATATATATATATATTAATTCAGGACAAGAAGATTACAATAGACTAAGGCCTTTAAGCTATAGAGGAGCTGAAGTGTTCTTGTTAGCTTTTTCTCTAATCAGCAAAGCTAGCTATGAGAACATATACAAGAAGGTTAATTTAATTGCATGCATGCCTCTTCATCAAATAAATTTGATTCAAATTAAATGTTTTAATTAACCATATGATAAAATAAAATTATATATAAATTAATTGCCTTGCGGTTCTGGTTCTGTTAATCCATCGCCGCATGCATGCAGTGGGTTCCTGAGTTAAGACACTACTCTGCAAATGTACCAATTGTACTCGTCGGAACCAAAATGGGTAAGAAATTAATAGATCATTTTGCTCTCAATATATTCTAACATGCATATATATATATGTAAATAATTTTTACGTGTTAAAATTCCATATATAGTCTATATATAAAATTATTGCTCAGTTATTAACTTTTTGCGATGTGCCATATATCTGATAATTTAATTACAATGCAGATTTGAGAGAAGACGAGCAATATCTAAGTGATCATCCTGGTGCAGTTCCAATAACAACTGTGCAGGTTAATTTACTCTTTTTTTGACTAATCAGAAACAAAGAAATAAATAAATAAAATCAAAAATTAATTGCGATTCACTAAATTTGATATATTAATTTATTGTTTGAAAGGCCTAATTTATAAAATGGTCATTTAAATTAGGGTGAAGAATTGAAGAAGATAATTGGTGCAGTAGCTTATGTAGAGTGTAGTGCCAAAACTCAGCAGGTAATTAAATTGTTCTTATTTTTCACCATGGGGCTACCTGGTTGCCCATTACTAGTATTAGATCATGTCTTATCCTTACTTGATCCAAAGTTTTCACTCTTTTTCCGCTATGCGTTTTTATTCCATAAGAGTGAACCCTTTGCACTTTTGGTCCCTTACATTTTAAAATTGTATTTAAGTCTCAACTTTTTAAAATATTTTGCATTTGAGTCCCACATTTTATAAAATTAACCTCCAAGATATTTGCACATTTGGTCCCTTACAAATAGCACTATTGGTCCATTGGAATGTCTAAATTTTGCCCTTTGGGTCCCATAAGATGCAATAAGATCAAAATATTTTAAAAAATTGGAATCAAAAGGGTAATTTTCTGAAATGCATGAAGAACCAAATGTGCTGAAGATTAATCAACCCTCTATTTAGGACCAAAAATGCAACTTTAGCTTTTAATTAGTTGGTTGATAAAAACGATATTGGTTCGATTTAATTTCAGAATGTGAAAGCCGTGTTTGATACTGCAATAAAGGTTGTTTTGCGACCACCCAAATTGAAGAAAATGCCGCGCAAGGCCAGAAGATGCACATTCCTTTAAAATTCAGAGTGCTCATCCCTGTAGTACTTACTGTCGAACATTTTTTTATGTGTTTTATTTTTAAATTCTTATAACGTATACACGGCATAATAAGATATCGGGGTAACAAATCCGAATAATTAGCTGGATAACATATTGTTGAAATTTTGCTTCGTCTATTATGTCTAATGTTTATTTTATTTACACCAGCCAGTATGATATTTATAGATCTAGTCGGATATATATATAAATAAATTTCCATAATAAATATTTATCAAAATTGATTTTATATGTATAACAAATCAAGTTAATTAATCAAATTCAAGATTAATCACAAGAAGTTTGATTTTCAACTTATACAAAAAAATTGTGTTTCTAAATCTACAATGCAAATATATATATATATATATAAATCCACTTCCATTCCAATTTAAGAAACTAAAACTTTCATTTGATCAAACACAGATTCTTTTTCCGAACTTAGATAAAATTGTTGTAAATAAGACTTTCGAACATGCTCCTCCCTTAAACTTGTTGGCAATTACAATAACCTTAAATTCAACCAGAAAAGATATAGATATGTTTAATCATGTCTTTTGGTTAAATAATTAACGTACGCATTCTTGTTTAATTTTACATTTAAAATAGTTCTTCTTCTAACATATCATGTTACTTGCGAATAATCCAATACAGTACTTAAGAAAAAACTTATAACAATGGTTTACAACGACATTGATCACATTCCCTATCGATCTGTTTAATTATATATTAAAAATAATTAAGCGATTCCACAAGATTCTTAATTAAAAACCTAGCCTTGGTCTAAAAAAGAACATAATCTAGCAATTCATTCGAGTGGGAACCAGGAGAAAATGAGAAAATTAGCGTATTAGTAAGCTTCTGATCCTATATATATATATATATATATATATAATGCAAACTCAATTCAATTCCCCAGAAAAAAAAAATAGTAGCAGTATGAATCCATGTTTTGCGGATCATAGCAGATCTCTTATTACTCTTCTAATTAATTATTTATATTTTGTAATTGTAGCTGACCATAATCTAGCAATCAGCACTTATGTAAAAATAAAATATAAAGTATAACTAATTGTACATTTTTTTTTGCTCAAATTAACTTACTCAATTTGAGTCGAGTCGGGTCAAATCAAAACCAATATGGCAAATCAAATGCATGCTTTATACTTGCTATATGATTTGTGGAAAATTGAATAATAAAAAATAAATATGATAACTGTAATACTTATAATGAATGTTGGTTTTTATCAAATACTAAGACTAAAATTTACATTAGATAGCACGCACGTCTACGTCTGGACATCAGTATGGTGGGATCCCGAGACTTGATGGAGGCACATCCTGCGATTTACATTATTCAGGAATCTAGGGCAAGGATTCTGAGGGTCCAGGATTAGTCTAGCGTAAGCTTGGACACCTGGATTATTAAAAAATAAATAAATAAATTAGCTTTATTTATCGCTTCATATAATTAACGTAAAAATTAAACGCGCAACACGTTATTTATGACCCTGACAACAAGTGTAGGTCGAACTGTAGATAGGTGGTTTGAGTTGATTTTCCGTCTCGAGTCATGTTACACACTGAAAGTTGAGTTTCCAGTGATAAGGCTACAATATTTAAGGATGGCGAAACACATGAACCAATCGATAGGCCCCTGACTAAAATTGATAATAAACAATTTAACTTCTTGCTCCCAAAATTATCAGTGCCACAGCCACAGGGGTTTTAATTAGTTTAGTTATTGTGCATTTGGTCTATCAATATATATATAGTCGAGGATTAATTAATCTATTGTGGTTGCATGTGCAACAAATTTGTGCATTAAATTAGACCTGTTAGCGCATTTACTAGAGCACGTTTACATTACTGAACCCTGTTGCCGCATTTTCCGCTAAGTGAGTCAACACATGGCTACTTCTAATTGTAAGACCTAATTCAAAATATTTATACGACAAACTTATCTTATTATTGAATAACATTCCTTAATTAGAGAGTAACTGATGACGAGTCTACCTAATCCCCTAATGTATATAATACACTTATTTTGTAGCTGAATTTTTAAAAAAAAAAACTAGATCGATGACAGTACCATTTTACGTACTATTGACAATTAATTTGAGTAATATTTATTTTAGTGTAACTAGGTTAATGATCATTATATACTGTACATACATGTTGTTATTATTATTACATGCCAATTGCGCTAATTAAAAAACTATATATACGGGATCGGAGTACTTTTTATAATTTGTTCATTAATATAATAATAATCATAATGATAACTCCAAATTACACATGCAAACCTTATTGCTATTATATATATTACTAATTAATGAACACCCCTGGCTCAAGTCAATGATAAATATTAATTGTTCCTTGCACGATAGTACATTTAATTTAAGATTAATTTAAAGCTGGTCTAGACTTGTAGATGATCGCGTCACATGATTCACATACTAATCTATATATCCTCCCCTCCATTTTTGTTGTAGACAAATTGGAAAAAAAGGAAGAAGCAAACGCCATGAAAGAGTAAAAGCTGACATAGTTATGGAAATATATATTGATTCAATCAGCAAAAGTACAGTCTTACCCCCTCACCCTCACTTTTCTCTTGAACATCCCACCCCCACCCAGGGGCGGACCTAGAGGCTTTTGATTGGGGGGGCGAGAATTTTTAATAGTAAACTTGATATTTTTCTGTTGTTGAGATAAAATGACAACTTAATGAAAATAAGTAATTTTGTATATTTTTCAAATAAAACGTGAAAAATATAGTAGTAATTTTTTTTTTTAAAAGAGTTTCATTTAACAAATGGTTCAAAATATTGAATAATCTTAAAACACATAAATATTTTTACAATATAAATTGCTATAAAAAATACCAAAATTAATATTAGAACTTTTTTTTTATTATTATTGTAATGCATTTTATAAAATCAAATATTTTTATCATAAAATATGATGATTATAATTAAGACATTAATAAATTATTAACATAAAAATAATTACAATTATGTTAGTACATATGCCACATTAATATTTATAAATTAATCCATATATTTATTATATAATAAATTGGATAAAAGCAAGATAAATAGATTATAATTAAAAACATATCAACTAAGAGCATCAAGAGAATCGACCCTTGGCCAGCTCCTTGGATATGTACTACACCATCCACTACACTACTGCCTATATTTGAACATAACTGACAAATATATCTATATAAATATTTTTTCCAGATTTTCTTGGGGGGGCGACCGCCCCCCCCAGCCCCTTAAGCGGTCCGCCCCTGCCCCCACCATTAATTGAACTGCACTTTGCACACGTTCGATCAGTACTGAAAACACTGGAATTAAATCTAAAGTTCAGTTCTTTTTCATAAAATTAAAAATAAAAAAGAGTGAGACTAAGTCCAGCTCCAACATAAGTCATATATGGGTCTACTCAGAACAGTGATGGGATTGTGCGCTTTTCTATGACACTTAATTCCTTTTCCATATGAACTAATTACTAAACCCAGAATCCTTAATTTTGACCCAATTTAATTAAAACCTAATATTCTTTTTTATACACACTTCAATTAAAGTCAAAATAGATTACTACATATATTAATGTCATAGGAATTAATCCTCTCCTAATCAAAATAATAAAAGTCCAAAACGGTACAGAAACAACCCTATATAGGAGCTTATGGCAATAAGGGTAATAATCAAAATTTTGCCAAAAAATAAAAAATATTATGCTAAATCAAAATACAAAATTAAGTAAGTGTTATACAAAAAATCTGGTCCTAAAAGAGCTCAAATCAACTTACTAATTAATGACTGAAAATTACCAAAAAGGGCAAAAATAAAAGTGCATTTTGGAGGAGAAAAACAGTGGATTTGAGGTCAAAAAGGACCTCGATCAAGCGAAACGGTTTGGATTGGAGTCTTAATCGCGTTATTAATCCCAATAAACAACAATACTATATAATAATAATATTAATAATCTGCATCATAAAAAATAATGAAATGGTTGGGTATGAGTTTAAGATTAATTTAAATGTCGGATTCAGACGGACACAACATAGACCAAACAATTACTCTACTTTAATTCTCATTTGCATGGGGAGTTGAAGATGAACTACTATATAAAACAACCTCTTCTACTTTTTTCTTTTTCTTTTTTTGATAAGTGAACAACGTACCTCTTCTACTACACACAAGATAAAATACATTGAAATGAAAAATGGTTTTACGCCCTTCCAACTTTCGTAGTGAAAAAATATTTTCTTATAAATTGCACTTTCCAGCAGTCAAAAGATGCCATTAATACGTTGAACGCCATTTAAGAAAATAAGATAAAAACTTTGACAAATGGCGTCGGATTTTCTCAGATTTCTATAATTTTTTCTTAATTGTCTCAAAATTAAAGGTTTACCTGTAAAGTGGAATAACTGCAAATTGAATTTAATTAAGTCAAGTCATTCATACTAGTCTTTGGGGGTTTGTGTTTAGTTACATAAACTAATTATTAATTATACCTAATAAATGTAATTTATGTGTTTACAAAACTAGGAGATGATATACCAATAGGTGATTGGTACGATTTAATGGAAATGACTATAAATAATCACTTTTTTGAATAAAAAACTCAAGATACCATTTTAATTAAATAAGTTTAGCATTAATAATAAGTATTAGTAAGAAGGGTAAAATTGATAAAATAACATTAGTTTTCCATTGAAATCTTAAGGCGACAAATAAAAGTAACCAAGAAAATTCTGCCAAAGCGACAAATAAAAAAAAAATGAGGGGGGGGGGGTATATGTCATATATCCGACATGAACTCGATTGGAAATGATTAAACTATTGGGAAAAAAAAAAGGAAAGAAAAATATGATATTTATTGAAATTCAAATACTAATTTTTCAAATGAATAGAATAAGGTACATGTAATAATTATTAATCAAATAATTATGAAATTCAATGGATATGACTCAACTCACTACAAAAAAATTGAGCTTAAAGTGACAAAAAATTAAGTGATAATGTGGAAGTTGTTACTCTTTGTATGCATTTAGTGATAAAAATATTAATTTTGTCATAATAATAATGGTGACAAGTGCAATAGTGACAAAATATGTTTTTAAGTTGTCACTAATAGCTATTAATGACAAATATATGGTGACTTAAATTGTTACTATTGACAATTAGTGACACCCACTATGGTTTAGTGACAACTTTTTGGTTGTCACTTTTGTGGTATCGCTAAATGTCAATAGTAACAACTTTTTTGCAATTCTTGTCACTAGTATTTTTATGAAAACCAGTTTAGTGACAATATTTGAGTTCTTATCACTTAATGTATACAAGAAGTGACAACTTTAACATTGTCACATAAAATTTTATCACTAAAATTATTTTTTTTTAGTGACTTTGAAATTCAAATCTGAAACTTAATTTGGAAAGGTATAGTACTTGAATGTTGATTAAGATTTATGCGCTCAATTATATTTATAAATCAATCTTCTAATTAAAAAAAATATAAATCAATATATATAATAACTAAAAGCCTATTTCATTAAATAATTATATATCTCAACAAAACCCATGACTACGAACCATAAGATTATCCAGTTATATGATCAAATAAAAAAAAATTCACGCATTTAAGGTCAAAAGTTAACCTATAAATTTGAAATAACTAACATATTATTTTTAAATATATTCTTAATCTATAATATTTAACTACAATTCATATGGATTCATATTTTACTAGTAATGTTAGTAATATACTATATATTTGTTTATGATTTTTTTTCGGATCTCTTCTAAACGTACCATATATAATTGATTTGGAAATCATACTATATTCTTATTTATATTTGAAATTCATATTTCATATTTTACTAGCTAGACTAATTAAGTACCACGTAAATATGAAAATAAAAAAGTATGGTTTAGATTGCAATATCATTAATTATGGTTCTAATATAATTACCTCCTTTTATATACTCATTTAATAATTTAAGAAATAGAACAGCTTAAAGGGTCATAGAATAAGTATAATATAGAATTGCTAATGGATCCAAACAATTAATGAATTGATCTCCGAGAAAGAAACGGAATTATGCGTTATAGTACTAGTTTGAATAAACAGAAAAAAATGAGGAAAAAGTTTCTTCTTCCTTCCCCACCGCTTCACAAAACCCTACGTACCCTTGTTGACTTTGAAACATGGTTATTTATTCCTCTTCAATACAACATTAACCTTTTTGCATTACAATAATAATATTATTATTATTATTATATATATACGTAATCTCCATCCATTTAAATTTATAATACTCGTAGTATTTATATATTGACAGAAGATTTACATAATCTGGGAAGAAAGAGACAAGCAGATTTCAGTAACCAAAGAACCCATTACATTGAATTCCTATTCTTCTTCTTCTTCTTCTTCTTCTTCTCTTGTTGATGTAAGTTGAATATAAAAGGTGCAGGCGGCATCGGCATGGGGGATGGGCATGTGCTTGTTCAATTAATGTTCTTTTTGCTTGTTAATTTATATACGTAAGTACGTTAAGTGTGCTGTGCCTGTGCGCGCAGAATGAGTAGAGAACAAGTATTCTATTCTTCTTGATATTTATATATATAATTTATATATATATTGTGAATGAATGAATGGTATGGGTCTGTACGTACCCTCTTCAATTCACATTTCACAGTAGTACGTACTAGTTTACATTTATTTCCCTTTCCGTTTTTGTTTATTGTTCTGCAGTTGTGGTTTTATTTATAATTTCTCATAAATGAAGTAGTAAGTAGTATTTGATTAAATTTTTACAGGTATATGAATATTAATTAATATAGAGAAATTAAACTGGACTGACTGTTTGAAACAGGAGTAGGTGACGCCACAGACAGATCGAGTCTCTCTCACTCACTTACTCACTTTCTCTATATAAAGAAGATAAGAAGAGGATAGCCAGGTTTCATTCAGTCACTGATGAGAGAGAGAGATAGCTAGGTGGATTCGATTGATCGATCATCAATATATATATATATTATTTATATGTATGTAATGGGTTCATCAAACAACACTAGACACTGGCCTAGTATGTTCAAATCCAAACCCCATATATCATCATCATCTACTACATCATCTCATCAACATCATCATCATCATCATCATCATCAACTTCATGACACTAATAACTCCAGAACCCCCCCATATACATATACTCCTCCAGTTGATCAAGAGAGAACTCCTGAGCCCAAACCAAGATGGAACCCCAGACCCGAACAAATCCGGATACTTGAATCCATTTTCAATTCTGGTATGGTTAACCCACCAAGAGACGAGATCAGGAAAATCAGGGCTCAGTTGCAACACTACGGCCATGTTGGAGACGCCAATGTTTTCTACTGGTTCCAGAACAGAAAATCAAGGACCAAACACAAGCAACGCCAACACCATCTCTCCAAAAAACCCACCTCCATTATTAATATAACTAATAAAACATCCTCCTCTTCTAATTCTAATTCCTCTTCTTCAGATAACAAAGATAATAAAGATAATAAAGATAATAATAATAAACATTATTCATATTCATCTCCTCCTCTAGATCCTCCTCCTACTACTAATCAGCCCTTTTTTCAGGCTTCTGCTTCCATTGCAGAACCCTTCCTTTTCCCTGTGCAACAAAACACAACATCTGCAGCTTTAGGTGCTTTCCCTCCTGCAGATCACACTTTTTTACTCATTACCAACAAGCCTGAAGATGTTCATGTTCATGATCAGGAGAAGATGAAACTGCAGGAACAGTTCACTTACGGTGTCTCTACTTCAACTTATAACAACAACAATTACAACAACAACATTCTTCTTCCCTTTCCTTCCCCTACTTCCAATCATGTCTTTCAAGGTACGTACTAAATTTCTAATCTATTTAATTAAATCTGTGAAATATATATGTTAATTTTAATCCATTTAATTTTTATGCATGACAGTACTGTTTTCAATTATATATCTATGTTTCATGTTATACACCAGAAGGAAGCTATATATAGGAGGTTTTGTTGTCAACCAAGTAATGAATTTCCATTTCATTTTATTGTGAAAATATAGCTAGGTAGGTAATTATCAGAATTTATTTAATTCTTGAATGAAACTGAATATCTTAAATACCACCAGTCCAGTCCACTCCAATATAAATGAACATTAATTTATGTCATACACATAAAAAGACAAGGATATATATATTTGTCCTTTGCCCTCGAAATCATGTTCACTGTCTCAAATGATTTGACTTGTAAATCGTTTTTTCCCCTTCGAAAATGAAACATCAATAATCAGACATGATGTGATGATGTGTGATTTGAAATGAAATGAATTGACTTGTGGTGGGTGTAGGTGAACCTGCAGGCCCCACGAAATCCACGGTGTTCATCAACGATGTGTGCATTGAGGTTGGTTTTGGTCCGTTCAACGTGAGGGAGGCGTTCGGCGATGATTCAGTGTTGGTACAGTCCACCGGGCAGCCAGTTCTAACCAATGAGTGGGGTGTAACGCTGCACCCCCTCCAGCATGGCGCCTTCTACTATTTAGTGCGTGCGTTCGCACCTTCACCTGTACATGTTGACAGGACTATTGATTTGGTAATTTTAAATTATTTCATTCAAATCTTCTTATGCACAATTATTTTCCCAATTTCGATTCTTAATCCCTTTATATTTTAATGAATTTTATTTAGTTGGGAATGAATATTGAAATTTAAAAGAATTAATTTGCACCACTGATGATTCCTTTAATTTATGTTGTCTTTTATTTTACACAGATTTAGAAGAATTGAGGAAGTTGAAGAGAAAGGGTTGCAGTGGATTTCTTGTTTGAACTGGATTGTTTTCGTATTCCAAATTAGCTATGATCTATATATATATATTTATGTATTAGGACCGCCTTATAATATAGATATATAGTACTTCCTGTACGTGTTGGTTGTGATTTGAGTGATGATCTGTTTCAACTTCAAGGGGATGATAATTGATATGATGTTTCGTTGAATGACGAGTCAAAGTGTATGTATGCATGTACTTTTATTTAATATCTAAATCAAATTAAAGTAACATAAATAGGACAATATTTCAAAACTATCTTTTCCAAATAGACTACTACTGTACTGTGGAAGCATTTATCTAATTTTGTTGCGCATGAACTTGTAGGTCTTGTCCACACAATAGTACTTCAGTCAATCATTGACTGAAAGAAGCAGCCTAATTTTTATGACTTTATATTTCTGGGCCATTTATTAATTATTATATATTGCATGATTTGTTTGTGGATTTTAAGTGAGGATGAAAAAAAAATAGTGAAGCATCTTCTTCCTTTTTTTTTTTTTTTTTTTTTTTTGACAAGTACGGTGAATCCTCTTAATTATTTTTATTATTGAACTATATTATCTAAGTTTACACAAATTTATGTTTCAAATTCTAATAAATTAGTAATATTTAAGTTACATGTGTATGTTAAGGTCTGTGTGAATAGGTTTTGACTCAATTTCGTGGATCTCGCGAAACTGAGTCAGAAATCTTCCATGAAATTCATAAAAAATCTATTAAAAATTTCAGATCAAAGTTCTTGAAATATATAAAATTTTGATTTGACACCTATTATTTATATTTTATTTCTTCAAAAATTCCATTAAAAAAGTTTTGACACCTATTTCCTACTTTCTTCCGTTAATCTTAATATACAAATTCAATCCAAGTGGGATTTCAATTTTTTCAAAATCGAAAAACTCAACATCCAAAACCTAACAAAATGAGTTTCAAAGGTTTTACCGATACCATCTAAACCATTTTTTGAAAATCGAACCCCGTGAAATCGAGCCAAAACCTTTTCAAATAGTGCCTTAATCATTATAAATTTAGTTTTGTAGCCACTTCAAAGATTATATGAAATTGTACATATTAAATAGTTTAATCGGGCAATTGTCCGAGAATTAATTACAATATTATCAAATTAAAGATTATATGAAATTGCACATATGAAATTATAAGGTAAAAAATGTAAAATAAAGAAAGTGAGAGAATTTAATGGTAGTTTAACATATTGTCCGAGAATTACAATATTATCAAATTATTTATTTCCATGACACAAATAAATTTTAGGCCTTGTAAATTGCTCGAAAAGTTGATCACTTGATCGGGCAAAATGTTTTTCATAATTATAATACAAAAAATCTTATAAGAAATGTAAAAAAAAAAATTGTTGTAGGGGCTTGTAACCCTACAAACACTACAAGAAAAATGAATTTTAGTGACAAAATATTATGTGACATTGTTGAAATTGTCACTTTTTGCATACATTTAGTGATAAGAATATTAGTTTTGTCACAATAATAATAGTGACAAGTGCAATAGTGACAAAATATATTTTTAAGTTGTCACTAATGACTATTAGTGATAAATTTATGGAACTTAAGTTGTCACTATTGACAGTTAATGACAACCTTTCAGTGACAACATAGTGACAATAAATATTGTCACTATAATTTAGTGATAACTTTTTAGTTGTCACTATTGGGGTATCACTAAATGTCAATAGTGACAACTTTTTCACATTTCTTGTCACTAGTGTGTCTATATACATCAGTTTAGTGACAATATTAAATTCTTGTCACTTTGTCATTTACCATTTTGTCACAAAAATTTAAATTTTTTGTAGTGAAAACGAACCCACACTCATATTTTTATGCACATAATATACATTTATTAAACTGTGTACCTTATACCAAAATGTTAAACCAAAATAAGTATTTAAAATTTCTAGAAAATTGTATTGATGTTATCAAGTGGATTGGGGGATTTTTGGACTAGGGGGAGAAATTTATCAAGTTTAATGTATCAAGGGGTGAAAATGCAAAAACCCCTTCCCCTTGCCATATCACCGCTTGAAGCTGCTCGCAAGCGGTCACTGCACTCGCCCGCCCAACCAGCAGGTGGCCGACACTTGTCGGCCACCTGCTATTCCCTTTCTTTTTTTGTTTTTTGTTTTTTTTCTTTTATTTAATATACATTTTATCTAAATAAATTGTGTATTAAATCTTAGTTTTTTATTTAATTTGTGTATTAAATCATACAACTAAAATAATTTGTTTTTATTAATAAAACTAAACTCTTATTTAATCTTAGTTTTATTTAATTTGTGTATTATTTTTAAAAAGTTAATTTTATTATAAAATGTAACTTTTATTTAATAAAATCAAATTTAATGTAACTATTATGTTGGAACATGTCAATCAAGTATTTAATTGTTATATTATTGTGCACCAATTTGAAAATCTCTTTAAAAGTTAATTATTAGAAACTCAAATTTAATTTAATTAATAAAATTGAAACCTTAAACGAACTTTTTCTTTTTTATAATAAACCTTAAACGAACTTAATGAACATTACATATGACTCGTTAAATAAAAAACAACATAACCCTAACAATTAAGCATCTAAAATAAATACGATTACATCTGTAATTTTAAAAAAATTATTGGTTGTCAACTATTTAATTATTGTATTTTATTGTTGTGTTTTTTTTTTAAAAAAAAATATTGGTTGTTATTGTTATTATTATTGTCAATCTTAAATTATATCTTATTGTTATTAATTATTTATTTATTTCACATACGAGTTAATTTTTATTATTATTAGTATTGCTATTATTATTATTCTTATTATTAAGTGAGAATGGGAGAATTGAGAATTTTAATTAAATGGAATTGATAGATTGATACATTGAAGATGACTTATGAAAATGAAAGGGGAAGCTGGACGTGGATTCAGAGGGAAAGCTGGACTGAGTGAGGGGAAGCTGGACTTGGACTGATCTATACATAGGAGATGCCCTTATATGAAATACACGTATACAAAGATTAAATAAATGATATTTTTATAGAGCAATTGTAATTTATCGCGTATAATTTTCTAGTTCCATGTTTTAAATTTGGTTTTTATCAATTATTTTATTATAATTTTATAAGATATAATAACACGGACCCAACTTTTAAATTTTATAATACAAACATGTAAAATTAAAACTTTTCAAGGGAAATGAAATAATTGTAAGTATGTGACAAAAGAAAACCATAAATGTATATATATGTTGTGAGAAGTCTGTGTTTTCTTGTTATCGTGTCAAGTGGTGCAGAATAATAACGTGCGAAATGGTGATGGGAACAGTGTTAGTTTCTACAAACACACACATATATGTAATGTAGTTCACAGAATAGATATGTACAAATAGTTGAGTGATTGATTGAGGAGGATTTCTGATTTTGAAATATCAATGATATATATATATATATAGACAAATTTATTATATTCCTTTTTCTCTTATCTTCAATCTGCCTGCGTCAGGAGCAGGAGCAGTACTATATATATATATATATATATATATATATAATGTTATGTATATATATATGAAACATCACATTGCTGATAGTAAGTAAGTAGAAGTAGTAGTCCGCATGGGCAGCTCAACTGGTCTCAGAGGTGGAAGTTGGAACAAGTGACCAAGGATCGAACCTCACCAGCGGCAGTGTGGGAGCAACCTCTCAAAAAAATGAGGGGGGCTCCTTGTGCGCAGTGAATACTGGTCCCAGCCTCTGTTGTCGGTTGAGTCACCATGATTTACCTCCTCTCACAATCCCGTCGGACAGGGGGTGAGGGACGCTCGGGGTGAGCGATTTCACCTTTTGGAACAAGTAAGTAGAAGTAGTAATATAATTTACTTTACTGTATTATTTTATCAGATCCATCTACGTACTCTGTCTATTTCAAGAATCATCGTCCGAATGACGACTTCAGAAAACACACATTCCTGCACGTTACTTACTTACTTACACTAATTTAATTTTATCTACTAGCTAGCTTCCGATCCGATCCTACCAAAAGTAAGCAAGCACGTACTGCATTTCTGATGATTTTCTGAATTTTTTGTGTAAGACAAAATAATTTGGTTTACCCAATATAATGTACCGTATGTGGGTGATTCTTGAATTGAATGAGACAAACATTTAAATCAAAAATTGAAAAGACATATAAATGGATTGACTTGTGTTTTCAGACTTCAGTATAGAGTACTTGGTATTCCATAATATATATAGGAGTAGGGCTGTCAATGGGGCGGATTCTGGTCGGATCAGGCTCGTCCAGATCCGGCTCCATTTATATCGGATCGAATCCTATCGGATTCGGATCTTGCTCGGATTGTGCTCGGATCTAGATTTTTAGAATCCAATGGATCTTGGTCGGATTTGACCGGATATCGGATAATTTTCGGATCCAATAAATTCGTATTTAAAAAGTTAAATTAATATTTTTTCATAAAACAAGTTTATTATCTTTCAATTTTATTTAATTTTAGCTCACATTTTCAAAGTTTCTTTACTATATTCTTATTTGTAGAATGAATATATTGGTTTAAATAAATTTATAAACGAATTATAAATTACTATCTTCTTAAATTGACATTGAAATATTATTAATGATACTTATTTTTATAAATCATTTTGTATATATATCTTTCTTTTTATTTGTTGTCGGATACGGATCTTTAACGGATCAGATCGACCTAAATCCATATTCGCTCCACGAGTTTCGAATTTCGGATCTTTATAATCGGATCAGGTCCATCGAATCTCTAATCGGACAATTATCCTAATAAATCGGACCGAATTCGGATGGATCCGGATTGAAATCCGCCCCATTGACAGCCCTATATAGGAGTACATGTTTTGTTATGTAAGATAGAAAATATAGGCCACTAAAATACTTTTCGTGAACATACAAGTGATTAAATATGATTATGTTGACCAAACACGTGATTGGTCTATGGAAAGTATTATTTACTATAAAATAGCGAATTTATGTTAATAGAGATTAATTATCACTTAATTTGTTTGACGCGCGTCCAAAACATCATAATTATGTTATCACAATTAATAATTAATGTTATCGAAAAGTAATCGTAAAATTGATATGCATTATTAATTAATATAATATAAAATTATAAATTGTCATACTCACATATTTCTGTTGTGGAAAATTCTTGTCCAAACCTGGCTTGGTCAAACCTAGGGCTGTCAATGGGGCGGATTTCAATCCGAATCCGATCCGAATCCGCTCCGATTTATTAGGATAATTGTCCGATTAGTGATCCGATGGACCTGATCCGATTAAGAAGATCCGTAATCCGAATTATATGGAGCGGATATGGAGCTAGGTTGATCCGATCTGTTACATATCCGTATCCGATATATATTACTATATGTTGTTTATATATTATGTATTTAAATAAAAATAAAAATAAAACTATCTATGTTCCACTAAAATCTTTTACTATATTAAAAATAATTTTAAAAAGAAATGCATGAAAGATGTTGGTGGACTGACCAGATAACTAATTGGGTCTACAACATATTAATTTATACTATTTAATAAGAAAAATCAAACCATAGCCATTCATCCTTCAATTTTTATCTTCTTTTCCATTTCTCAATATTGAGTTTTCTTCTTCTTTGTCTCAGTTTGTATCTTTTTTACTTATAATTTTGTTTATTCTTTTGTTCTAATTTTTATCGTTTATATTTGTCCATCATATTCCATCTTCTACAATTTTTAGGCAATAGTTTCGATGAAGTAAGTAATTTTTTACATTTTTAATTCATGATAGTGGAATCTGCAAGTGATTTTGAGGAAAACAGAAAAAAAAAAAAAAAAAAAAAAAATTAGCTTGCTAAATGGATCCGGATAATTTATCCGGATCCGAGATATCCGTCGGATTCGGATCCGATTGCTAATATTTCAGATCCTAGCGGATTCGGATCCGGATCCGAATAGAAGAAATGGAAATCGGACTCGGATCCGGATCTGCCCTGATCCGGTCCGAGTCCGACCCATTGACAGCCCTAGTCAAACCCATCCAACCACCAAGCAAGTGTATTGCACTTGCTTTGTGATTGGTCACTCTCCTGAAAGTTACATCCAATCCCAAAGCAAGTATATTACACTTGCCATATAGTTACTTTGGGTTCGGCCAAACCCAGTCTGGGTAAGAATTTCCCTTATAAGTGATAAGGGTTCATGTCCATCTTTAGAAAGACGTCCATCAAATCAAAGTAAAACTTATGGGCTTAGAGCTTAGTCATGTCGTAGTTGGGCCAAAAGTATCAAACTTGATTTGCCAATTTAACTTTAACACTCCCTTGTTGTGGCCCAATAAAAACTAATGATGTAATATATTCAATTTAATATACTATAAAATAAATATTAAAATTTTTTAAATTATAAAATATAGGTAGAGTGAGAGTGAGATAATGATAATGAGTTCTGCATGAAAAATATAAAATGAATTAGTTGAAGCAAACAGTCCCCTAAATATGCGGCGGAGGGAGAATGAATGAATCAAACAACCAAAGCACTGATTCCTTCCTCAAAGAGAAGAAAATTGGAAAGCAGAGTTCCTTCCCCATGACATCCAATCCAACAACTCATGTGATGATGATGATGACAAGATGAAGCAAAAAAACTAATTAAGTAGTATAGTATATATTATTATTATTATATCTAATTATCTATCAGTAATTTAGAATCGGAGAGAGAAGAGGGATATATATATATATATATTTAATTATTTATGATGGGAGCATACAGAGCGGATGAGGATTATGATTACCTGTTCAAGGTGGTTCTTATAGGTGATTCAGGCGTTGGCAAATCCAACCTATTGTCTCGCTTCACAAAGAACGAGTTCAGCCAGGAGTCAAAATCGACAATCGGCGTTGAGTTCGCCACTCGTTCTATTCACGTCGATGATAAGGTTGTCAAGGCCCAGATTTGGGATACCGCCGGCCAAGAAAGGTATATTTTCTTTCTTCCCCATCTTTTCATGTTTCAATTTTATTTAACACATTTTTCTTTTAATCATTCATATATAATATTATAGGGTTTTTAATTGGATCCTTTTTTTACCAATCATCAGTTTAGTTCAAGAAAGAAAGAACTAAGAAGGTGATTTCTTTATCTTTATATTATTGGAATGGTGTTCGGAGCAAAATTATCTCAGAAAACATTTTGTTGTTATTATTATAGATCTAATTTCTCTACTAATCTTTCACATGATCCATAGCATTGCTTGTTAACTATAAGAAATATTTTCCCAACTTGAATATTTATTTTTATCCATAACTCTATATATAGGAGAGAAAAAGAGACTCTACTAGAGTGTTAGTATTACTTTTGCTTATATGATGGAAATTGGAATGATAGAATTTTATTACAGACTAGTCTGTAACTTATGAAAGCGGGTCAGGTCATATATAAAACAACTTTGTTGTATGTATGAAAATAAGAAACTCTTCTTCTACTTGGTTTCTTAGATACCGTGCGATCACAAGTGCGTACTACAGAGGAGCAGTAGGAGCTTTACTCGTGTACGATGTCACTCGCCATGTGACATTCGAAAACGTAGAAAGATGGTTGAGGGAGCTTCGAGGGCACACGGACACAAACATAGTGATAATGCTAGTAGGAAACAAGGCAGATCTGCGTCACCTACGAGCAGTTCCCACAGCAGACGCCAAATCATTTGCAGAAAGAGAGAATATATATTTCATGGAGACGTCCGCTCTAGAAGCTTTGAATGTAGAGAATGCGTTTACCCAAGTCTTGACACAGATTTATCATGTGGTTAGTAGGAAAGCACTTGACATAGGGGATGACCCTGCAGCAGCTCTGCCTAAAGGACAAACTATTAATATTGGGTCGAGGGATGATGTATCGGCCGTCAACAAGACTGGATGCTGCTCTGGCTAGTAGTGTCTATACTTATTCTCTTGTGTTGTAAAATTTTGTCACCTGGTTTTATTCCATTGATAAATTTTGTCATGGAGGAATGCATGTCACCAAACATTTTCCCAACTTTAATGCTTAAATCTTGCTCACCAAAAACAAAAGTGGAAGCATTATTATACTTAATTTCTTGACAAAAGAAAATTGCAAAAATTGCGAACTTACATGACACAGTTGGAAGGATAATAAACTTTACATACCAGGCTCGATTCAGTTCATCAAAACTACAACATGCAGGAGATCACATGTTCTCCTAAGCCATCACGCAATGCATTATACGCTAACTTTATTTGGATGCAATTATAAGCCATCAGGAAACAAATAACGTGTTGTATACAATATTTATGAATGAGCACATGACTATGTAGCTTCGGAATAGAGTAACATGGTATTGTTTATCAGTTGGGAGTATACAGAAACATGTATATTGTTCAACTGAGGCCAACTAAATAAAGATAGTTTGATGTACCAAAGAACTAGTTTCCACAACATCCTTGGAGACAACATGTGATAATTATTTGCGAGTTTCCACCTTCTTCTGTTCTTTGGCTGCAGGAAGAAAGTGTAAATAAGATCAGCTGAAACTGAGGAAAATGGAGAGGGGAAATTGAAAACAGTGAGGGAGTCTAAAAGAGCTACCAGCTTTCTCCTCTTCACGTTTCTTTGCAGCGTCTGCTCTTTGTTGTCGAATAAGGGCCAAGCGTTCTATGAATTGGAAAAGCAAAGGCCAACTAACACGTAAGATATGATATTTAAAGCTTGAAACACATTTTTGCATAGAGGATAATAAATGAAGTATAAAATAAATGAAGAAATGAGGCAAAGTACAAAACCTATTAGACTGCTAAGAGAAGAAAACTATAGTAAAACTGCATGTCCTGTCAATCACTATACTAACATAACAACTCAATAGCATATGGATTCTACAACTACATCCACCATATAGAACAAGAACCCAAATGAAATTCAGCCAAGAATTAAAGATATATAAAAGATAAAGATCGTCGACCAATCAGAGGCAAACAACATCGCATAAGTTTGCAAGACCCAAAATTCTCGTATTAAAAAGAAATTGCTAAATTATGCAGGGATAAATGCAGAAGAGGTGGTCTAACATTGTAACAAGGATACATAACAATAATTACCTAAATCTTTCTTTGCTTGATCGGTCTTCCCTTGTTCCTGCAGCCTCATGTACCTTTCATGAGCTCTCTGTTTTTCAATCTCCTCTCTGAGAACATTAGAGCAAAAGATAATCTAACATCAACAGTGAGTTATAAAGTCAATGGTGATTCATTCAGAGTGGTCACAATAGCACTATGCAATACTTTAAAGTTCAGTTCTTTTCTAAACAGTGTGAAAGAATATCTGCATTCCTTCTGATTCAAAATTCAAGTAATTCCTAACATGATGCATTGCGGCCAATTCAACGTTTGATTTGTAAGACTTTCCAAAAATACTGATCTAAATTACCCAAACCAGAAAAGGTATTACCATCATGACAAAAGAAATAAAAAAGGTAGAAGGGTAAACACTGAATTGTTTACCTTATGTTGATTTTCCAATGTATAATAAAATAGTCAATAATGAAATACAAACGAAACCAAAAGTCGAAGGAAGAATATTTTTGTACACAAATCTTATATTGGAAACAATAAGCAGTTACAAACCTTTCACGTCTTGAAAGCTCAGTTGTTTTCTCTACCTGGAAAAACAAGGTAAAAATCAGTGGGGTTTATAATATACTAATAATTACTAAATAAACAAATACCTTAACAGAGTAACTTACATCAACGTCACGTGCTTTCAAGTTCTTTGGCTTTACCAAATTGGGATTTTCAATCTGAATGACACCCTGGGTACCTTTTGCTTTCTGTCAACAACATTGACAAAGAGGGAAATTTTCATATGCCAAGCCAAAAGAATTTTTTAGTTTTTTATATTCAAAATAAAAATATGATATTTAAGCAGGCAATAGGCCACAATGTACTGACTTCAGGTTCATCTTCAGATTCTTCTTCAGACTCTATATCAGACCTCTCCTCCTCTTCAATCTCAGCTTCTTCCTGATAATACAAAATCAATTACCCAAACAAGGGGCCAAATGTATACTGCATAATAATAAAAAGTGCATGAGGATATATTATCCAATTTATGACTATGACATATCAGTTCATAAACCTACTACTGCTATGTATAAACAAACCAATAAGTACCTTAGATATACATTGGAGAACAGGAAGTGATTTTCAGGAAAAAAGCAACTAAAGCAATGAGTGAGAGCCCCAACCAACTCCAAGCAGGGCACTAATTTTAATAGATATAACTCTTAACAGATAAATACTATACACTTCTGCTCCTAAAAGTGCTTCATTTCGTTGACATTTATTTTGAAAACTCAAACCGGTAGATAACAAAGCTCAACAAAAGCTTAAAAGAACTTTACAAACAAAGCCACAAGTGTACAGGAGTAAGAAATCACATACTGTATGTACTATTATTAATCTATCATGATTGTGTAAAATAGAGGCATTTAAGTTACCTTTTTGAATGTGCGAGGACGCCCAGCAGAGGTACCAGCCACTGAGTTAATCAAGAGAGAAATATTGGTTAGCAATGAAATAAAATAAAAATCTCAAATAGACAAATAACTAAACAGATGCCTTCTCATACACTCCTGCTTAAAAATAATAAAGTAACACTAGTGCATATATCAAATGTGCCGGGTGGAGGCCTGGGTGGGTAACAGGGAGAAGAGACATATAAATGACGATATTATGCCAAATGAGTATATATTTCAGAAGAAAAAACAAAATTTTACTGCTTAGGGAACACCATTCCTTTTTTTGCTTTGGGAATAATAATATCCAACAGTTTCAGAGAACTTTTAGACAATAGTGTTGGTCCATGTAAAGAAACAAGAATTGGATGAAGTAGTCATACATTTTAGTGTTAAGCACTATTCAAGAAAAAATCAACCAAAAACAAATTGCAATTAACTGCAATTTCTTATTAAAGATCCCTAGTGCTCAGATATGCTCTTTGCAAAGTCAATACGCCAATGACATCTTGCTTTTCAATATTAGAATCGAGAGGAAATAATTCGAAACAATATGAGTGACTAAAACTGCAGAAAGTAAAACACCAAATTTGCTAGATGGGATTCATATTTTTGATTAAACAAAACACGCACAGGCACATACACATTTGTAAGCAAATCAAAGGGTATACATCATGCAAAAAGAAAAATATATATAACGAATTTAGTTATCAAACCCAATAATTAATCAACACATCCAATAATGGACATTCAAATTCAAGAACGAACAAACTCTAATTTCATGACAAGAAACAAGTTCATAAAACCATTAATAAACCCTAATATCTTGCAACCATATATATGGAATTATGTAATTAAGAAATATTTCGCCAAAAATCCAAACTTATCTTAAAAGGAAAAATCCAATCTATCAAACCCAGCATCAACTAAAATTGCTGACGAAACATTCCTTGATAAATGACTCCAATTAAAAGCATATAAACAGATCGTACGTCAATCACAGTAAATCTTCGGAATTAAGGAACTTACTCATCTGTTCGGGAGTGGAGAACTGACGGCGGCCAGTGGGTTTGCCCTTGAATTTCCCTCTTCCCATCTTCACACTGAGTGTGAATTTCCCTTTCTCTGAATAATAAACGGCCGATTCAAGAAAGAAGCAGATTCGAGTTCTTTTATATCAAGGACTCCTTTCTTGAATCCGATTCCCTTTTTCTTGTTATTGATTCGTCTAAACCCTAATTGAGGGAATTGGAATCGAGATAAGGCAGCGCGTGCGAATTTTGGAGAGAGAATATTTTGGTGTCAAATGCTCTAGTAATTTGCATTTTGCATCCTTAAAATAAGAGATTTTGGTATTTGCACCCTTAATTTTATCATGAAATTACACTCTCTCTTCAAATAAATTTTGCACTATGTATTCATTTATTTGTTGGAAATACACTTCCTTTTGGGATCAAATAAAAGGATCTACTCGATAACCATTGCATTCAATCTCCCTATTTTATGGTAAGACAATAAATAGCATGTTAACTACTAACTAGGCATGATGACATTTATATTAGACAAAAACTAAAAATAGGCATGATAAGCTTTCTCTTCTCAACATTAGAAGTTAGACCAAATTAACATTTCATCGTATAACTTATATTTTTTTTTATTTAACAATGATTTAATCTCTTTCGAGGTACGTCGGACAAAATATGTGAGAACTTCCATCAACAGGAATTCAAATATAGATTCACTACTTTCTAATGACTCGTTCCTTTCACTAGACCAATCAATTGTTAGTTATCATATAACTTTTATAAACTTAAAAATTTATTAGCAATCTAGTTAATTTATTTAAAAAAGAATTTAATAATATTACATAACACTATATTTATTAATATTTCAAAGATATACAATAATACGACGTCAAAATTTAAAATTTTATATAATAAATCATTTAAAAGATAAAATTTTTTACTCAATATTATATCTAAAATACAAAAACACCTATATATTTTGTTACTTTTACTAGCAATAATTCTATTTTAATAAAGTCAACTACATGTACTCACCTCCTAAATTCATAAAGATGTTTAATTCATTAATTGTTCTTGACCTAATTCAAGGATATTCTTAGAAAATGACAACTACCTTCTCTACAAATATCTAAGTCAATTTCCACAAGGAAAGATAGCAACATTTTTTACATTTTAAAATGGATTGAAATAGTCCTTTCAAGAGTGGTATCATATTTTTAAAAGAAACATAATTATATTTCATTACTAGATAGTAATAATACATTGAGATTCGTAAAAGATGAAAAATCCATAATCTCCACACACACACACACACGCACACACACAAAAAAAAAATTACTATTTTCACAGCTACTCTAATAGGCTTCGTAGTTTCTGAACAAACTCATCAAAGTAAGAATCTTCGAATCCCTCAGATAATAACAATTTCCTCAACCTATTATGGTTAGCTCTCACCTCCTTGCCAATTTCACTCTCATCCGCCATCACCGCCATTACAGCCGCACGCACACCTTCCTCCGTAAACAGCCCATCCTCGTCTCCTTTCTCCACTTCCACTCCAATTTTGAGCTCTCCACTCATCAACCTTGCGTTAACGTCCTGATCACCCATGTGTGGTAACAAAACAAATTGGGACTCACTCATTAGGCCCTCCCACATCGACCCATAGCCACAATGCGTGACAAAACACCCCACAACAGGGTGTTTTAAAAGCAATTGTTGGGGAACCCAGTCCCCATAAACAATCCCTATTTCTTGAGTTCTCTCTTTGAATCCATTTGGTAATGCTTCTTCAATTGAGTCGACTCCGGAAGGTGGCCTTAAAGCAACGAGAAACGGGAGACCCGTGAGCTCAAACCCCAGTACAAGTTGTTGAAATTGATTCTTTTCAAGTATAGTCTCACTACCTAAAGCGCAAAAGATAACGCTTTTTGGTTTGAATTTCTCTAGCCAATTTACCCACTTCTCATCTAATGTTATTGAATCTAGTGGTTTTGGAACCATAGGGCCTGCTAGTAGGATTGGTTTCTTAAATTCCTTCTCGAGAACTTCACAATAGAATCCATCAATTTCTTTACAAGTCTTGAATCCAACTGCATCACTTTCCTTAACTGCAGTCATCAATCGTTGTTTCATCGATATGTTGCTGCCCATTTCCTTTGCGGTCTCAAACCACTTGAGACCGCGGGTACTGTACCTGTCGGAAATAATTGACATTTCAACTATGTATGAATCTAATTGAAGAGTCACCAAAGTTCAAGAAGTTATTGAAAATATATCTCTCTATGTGATATGCAAAATGTTCAATTTAACTCACATTTATTTAAAAAAGAGTATTTTAAATTCCTATATTGAATCTTTTATTAAGATTCACACTATTTCCCTGATATTTTTAAACCTAAATAAAAGTGTGATTGCACAAATGTACCCTCACTTGTATACTATAAGTATACCTACTCAACTTATTCACAAAAAACTTACCCCATTTATGTTATTATACAATGTAGCTATTTATGGTACGTGCGACAATTTATCCCTTTATTATTTCATGTGTATTAGTTTATCCTTGTTTATTATTATAAATGTGACACTCATGTATTATTTGTTGTGGACTAGTGTACCCTCTTGAAATGTAATTTTGTCTTTCTTTTGAAGCAACACTTTCACAACGGTGTAATATGCTATTATCCAAATTAAAGAGGTAAATAAAGATTAACCATAAGTTCAAGCAACAAGTATTTTCAAAAAAATTATTAACTTTAAATAAGTTATTCATATATTCAAATTAAAGGAGTAGAATTTTTGTTTTTTTTTTGTTTACAATGTTGCAATTGAAATATATATTAAAAATCTAACTATATTAAAAAAATGGATTTCTTGAGTTATTTATAGCATGTTTGATTTTTAAGAAAGTGAGGAAAAAGTGTAGGGAAAAAAAAGAAAAAAATGATTTTTTTCTGCATGTTTGGTTGTGAGGAAAACAATTTTCTTGCAGAAGTCTGATTATATCTTTGTTTCATTATGAATATTTTCAAAATTATAAATATTATAAAAAAATAATTGCAAAATCAAAATTATCATAATAATCTTTATTAAGTTATGGAATCAAATAAAGGCTGACAATAATGAAAGAAAGAAATAAAAAATCACTGCTATTGTATTAACTTTATTATAGATCAATTTGACTCTATTGCATAATTTTAGACACCGAATTTATATCAATTTTAAAAAGTAGAAGACATTTTATATGTGTTGAGTTCATTTGAATTACTAAAATTAGACATACTCACAAAAACTATTTAGATGAAGTTAAAAAAAAAAAAAATCCACATATAGAAAGTTAGAATCTATTAGGATTTTCCCATAAATAAAATTGACAGGAGAATTTTTAAATTTTCAGCTGAAAAATGAACAAAAATTTGTAATTTTCTTTACTTCTATGCTATCAAAGGACCACGTGGAAAAATAAAAAACTACTTTCATAACAGCCAACCAAACAAGCCACTTTATAATAGTAGACCCACTAAAAATCTGGCCAAACAGTCACTACACATTTTGGGTTGGGAAACTTTCCCTAAATTAGCAAAAAGTTTGTTACAGTACCTACTTAGCGCCATGGGCCGTGGAAAACCCGGTGGCCCGCTATCCCGATCCTCATTCGACGGCCCATCGGGTAACAAAAAACCCATTGCTACCGGGCTAGAGGTGGAATAATGAACGGACTTAATGTGCAGATTGCGTGCCAAGGCCGGAAGCCAGTGCATGAAATCGGAGAAGACAAAATCGGGTTTGATTTGACGGAGCATAGATTCAACGGCGGGTTGTGTGAGGTCTAGGGCGTGTCGTAGAAGTTGATTCCCCTGAACGGATACGACGTCGTTGGTGGTTTCGCCATCGATTAACAGAGGTACGGAAATGGGAAGGAATTGAATAAGTTGAGGGTGGAGGTTGACTGGGCCCAATTTGGATTGGACTTTAGGTGGAATAATTATGAAGATTTTATGGCCCCTTTTGGCGAATTCGTTGGCGGTTACGAGGTACGGGGTGATATGGCCCATTCCAAACCATGGGTACATGAAAATTGTTAGCGTTTTGGTAGTGGTAGAAGTAGAACCCATCTTTACTTTTAATTCTCTTCAAAACAAGCTGCAGCAGATTCAATCAAGAGAGTGAAAAAATAATGGGTGCACAATTCTTGTTTACAGTGAAAAAGCAAAAGTACTAGTAAATTTCAAGTTCTTGAGGGGGGTAAAAAAACCAAGAAAAATAATTTTTAGAAATTGTTATTTATTACTATTATAATACAAAATGCTGAAACGAAAGGAAATTTACCTCCTGTTGTTGTAGTGTAGTTCTTGGGAAGCAGACATGAGATGGATCTTTGAGAAGGACACTAATAGGCAGTGGAGGGAGGCTGAACGCCACGTATAACATGGGAAACTACATCAATAAAAGCGAATGACGAAAATATCCTTATGCTTTGTCTAAATCTTAAAAAAAAAAAATTATATTATTTCAACTTCAGAATTTTTTTTTTTGTATTTTTTTTTTAATACAACATTCAAACTAAAGTTGGCTTTAGGTGGAAAGACAAAAATCACATGTTTGTATCAGTCTTTATTTTTAATTGATGGAATCACAAGATTAGTCTGATTCGATTGCTTCTTCTGGATTCCAACCCCAATTCATTTTTTCAAAGAATCTTTTAATAGTTGATATATATAAACTTTTTACCAAATGTCTTTTGTATTTGGTTTTAGCAAGTACAGTGAAATAAGACTAAGTGTAGCGTAAAAGTCAATATTTAACTAAACAACTTTCATTTTCATGGAAAATATTTAGTATCGTAATTTCAAAGTTATAATAATATACTACAAGAAATTCTTGGATGCACTATTTTATTACTTTAATGAAGAATTTAGTCTTAATTACCAATCTTAAAAACTTAAATGTATAAAAAAATGACAAAAAAGTGTAGCATTGTAGCTTCAATCTAATATAGAATGAGAAAGTAAAAAATTTAGCAGACATGTGAAAATGTGTTCCTCATAAGAAATGACAAGGACAATGTCTAGGAATTGCAAGTAGTAGACATGTGTTCTACATTTATTCGCTGTTGACAAAACATTTGATGAAGGCGTGTCTTTTTCTGCGAAAGTCGCGAATTTGGTTTATTGAATTGCGAATTTTACTGCGAATCCCAATTTACGCTCCATTCGCGTCTCAGAGCATGCACATAAACCGAGGAGACAAATTTATTTACCTAGACCTCGCCATTAGGTGGAAACATATATACATAAAAATGAGACCATAAATCTATGATATATAATCTTTTTTATTATCATATTCAAATGTTTAACTAATTAAGTATATATATATATCTAAATTCATATTTACTCTATATGTTCTGGATTATGGATCATTTTATCACCACACAGTCTACACTCAGTTCAAAACTTCAACATTTAATATATATTTAAACCGCAATTCATATTATCCAATCACATTAACTTTTCACTAAATTATTTTACTGAAACTTTTGACCAAACTACGTGTTGGTTATTTTTAAATGTTTCATACTAATATGAAATATCTTATATTCTTAATATATTTTATTAAGAGGAGATTCTTGATATTTTAGGTTGGCATGGATCTCACTTTTGAGTGAATCTTAACCAAATTACATATTACATATTGGTTAGTTTTAAATATTTCATACTAATAATATCTTAGCATTTTAGGTTGGCATAGATCTCACCTTAATATTTCATACTAATATCTTATTTTGGGTTGGCTATTTTTAGAGAGTGGATCTTTTATTCTATATTTGTTTGCATTTTCTTTTATTAGACATGTAGTATAACTTAAGTAATAAATGTCTCAATTTATATTTTAGTTTACACTTGGCCATTTATTTTTTTCTCCAAGAGTTTAATCTTTTTCTATGTGCATTGAATATATTATATAAAAAAAAAAATTCAACAAGGATTCGAACTTAAAATCACCACTTTAAGACCACGACACTAGTTTAATCCACCAATTCTTGCAAAATGGTGCGTCGGGAATGAGAATTATTGTAAATAAGTGTAAATTCATTTGAACAAATTCAACCATAAATTATGCCACCGTAATAAGTTAATAAGGTCATCTCTAACCGAAACATTTTTGTTCATTTGCCCTTTTGAACCTTTTTTGCTCACTTGTTCTTGCCATCTTGACCCCCTTTCGACCCATCTAGAAATTCATCTCTAATTGAATTACAATCGACATACATTTAATTCAATTTCACAACTTTCTCCACTCTCACATAATACTACTAGTACTACTATTACTACTAATAATAATAATAATGATAATAATAATAATAATTTTTATTAGATACTCAATAATAATATTTAAGGCATTCATATATAATAATTATAATTTTTGGCAACTCTTGTCACCCTTAACTCTTATTAATATTTTTAGTTTTTTGAAGTCTTTAAAATATTAACGGTAAAGGGTCTTTTTTAAATTGAGATTTCCCTGGAACATGAGCGCACGTGAGATATAATAATCTTAACCATTAAAATTACTAAGGTTTTATGTGGACCATCAATTTTTATTTTTTTTTTGAAAATTTTCGTTTTAGACTTTTTAAAATTACTTAAATACCCATCACTTAAATATATTAGGAAAGAAAAAGGGATTTTTGCACGTTACCCCCAGTTTTTTTAAATTTTCGCACTCCCTCCCTCCCTCCCCCCCCCCCCCCCCCCCCCGCGAACGCCTTAAATGTGACCGTGCCCCTTACTTTTATGTATGTTTGTGCACTTACCCCCCTCCCGAAACGTCTTAAATGTGACCGTGCCCCCTGCTTTTATGTATGTTTGTGCACTTACCACCCCATACCAAATTTCGGCCAGATTTTCCACCGGAACTAAAGTGTGCGGCAATATTCCATATCCAGTTCCAATTCCTAGGTGACTTGATTTTTCGGTGTATGTAATGAAGGGGTTTCCATAAAAAAGGAATAAGAAAGCAATAAGAAATGTTGATATTGATTTCTCTAAATCATGAGTTTTGTGTGAGAGAGAGACGATGTGAATTTGTAAAATTGTTCATGATTCACTCAATTTCAGTAAATGGAGGAGAAATTGAGCCTAACTGAGATAACCCTAATTTCTTTTCTCAATTTCAATTCACGTTTTTAAGTGATGTTTAGGTTTTATAATTTTACCCTTTTGCCCTCTTAAATTTTGTGTGCTTTGCAGGTGCTTTAGTTCCGGTGGAAAATCTGGCCGGAATTTGGTATGGGGGTGGTAAGTGCACAAACATACGTAAAAACAGGGGGCACGGTCACATTTAAGGCGTTTCGGGGGGGAAAGTACGAAAATTGAAAAAAACTGGGGGGTGACGTGCAAAAATCCCAAGAAAAAAATCTCTTACCTTCATTATTTTCTGTGATACTCTCTCTACAATTTTTCTCTAGGGTATTTTCCACATCCCAACCACCATCCTAATCCTCACCCTTGAAGATTTTTTATATGATTGCTTGTTAAATAAAGAGTAAGAAATATCTAACTTTTTTAACTGAAGAACAGTTGTAGAATCTAAGATGGTTGGATGTACGATACGGCCTTAAACTCATATGTATGACCAGGGGAAATGATTTTAGGGAACACGAAGAAAGATTCATCGAAGTTGATCCAGTTTTTGTTTAATTTCTCATTTTCTAAAGAAGGGATGAAGCTTTTGAACTTATGAAAATGATAAAATTTCACATTCCAATTAGTATAAATGTACTACTACTCCAACAAGAGATTTTGCATCTTGTTAAGAAAACCATGAATGTAAGAGCTCTCAAGCCCTTCACTCAACAAGAAATCCCTCCACTTAGCATGATTGGCTCCAACTTCATTACCAATCTCACTATCCCCTTCCATCACCAAACTTATTGCCTTCACCAAACTCTCTTTTGTAAACAGACCATTTCCATCTCCTTTCTCAACTTCCACCCCAACTCTCAAATCTCCACCCATCAATCTTGCATTAATGAATTGGTCACCCGCATGTGGCATTAACACTAATCGACACTCATTCGTCATAGCTTCCGACAGAGAACCGTACCCACAATGCGTGACAAAACATCCAACTGAAGGGTGTGATAAAATCAATTGTTGTTGAACCCAACCTCCATAAACAACTCCTCTTTTTGAAGTTCTTTCAATGAACCCTTTAGGCAGGGCCTCTTCTATTGTCTCGACTTCGATTGGTGGTTTTAACGCCACCAAAAACGGAAGTCCTATCAGCTCAAAACCCAATACCAGTTCTTGAAATTGTTCCATTTTCAATCTAGCTTCACTGCCAAAAGCACAATAAATGACAGATTTGGATTTGAATTGGTCCAACCAATTAGCCCATTTTTCATCTAAGGATGAAAGTTGGTTGCTCCGGCAAAACAGGGCCGGCTAGAATAACCGGTTTTTTGAATTTCATTTCAAGAAAGTTGCAATATGAGCCTTCTATTTCTTCACAAGTTTTGAATGCAATAGCATCACAAGTCTCGGTTGCTATAAGCATACGTTGCACGAACTTTATTCCACAGCCAAATTCTTTTTTGTTGTTGACATAATTTATTGCACGTGCTTCGTGCTCATAAAGCTTGATTCTCGACGAGGGAAAATTTGGTGGAGGTTTCGTGAAGGAATCAATAGAAGATTCATCACGAAAAAGGCAACCTACGGCTGCAGGACTAATAGTGCAATAATGAATGGACTTAATGCCTAAATCTCGAGCCAAGGAAGGTAACCAATGTGTGAAATCGTAGAAGACAAAATGGGGATTGAGTTCTTTTAGAAGAGATTCAATGAAGGGTCTTGTGAGGTCCATTGCGTGGCGGAGATGTGAGAAAAGAGGAAAAGGGATGTCGGATGTGGTTTCGGTTTCGTGGGGAAGGCCTTCGACTGGAGGAACGGTGATTGGTATGAAGGTTATGAGATTTGGATGAATATTGAATTGGTTTAGTCTAGGTTGTGTTTTTTGAGGGAGGATGAAGAAGATTTTGTGGCCTCTTTCTACAAAGTTATTTGAGATGTGAAGAAAGGAAGTGAGATGGCCCATGGCAAACCATGGATACATGACAATTTTGAGGTTGTTTTCAGCCATGGTTTAGTACCACCTGTAAGAATTGATGAAAGTTGAAGTAAGATCACTACAACCTTGTAACCTTTAAGTTCAATCTTTTTTTTTTCTTTTTCTTTTTTTGAGAAACTTGCAACTAAATACTCACTCGAGAAAATAAACTACTATGCCATAGAGATTACAAATGAAAGAAGAGCTTAAAATATCATGAAAGTGCATAACTAGTGATGAGCTCAAATAAATGAAATAGAGAGGCATTTATTTCAAATCAACATAAACTAGGGAATATTAGGTGAATCATGAAACAGGCATGAGAAAATCAGTTGTGTTGTGTGCCTAAAGATAAAGATTTTTTTTTTTTTATGCATAAAATTCTAAACGGGCAGAATCGCATTATTAATAACACGACACTGGACCTTCAACATTTTTCATTCCATGCTTCATAAACTTGCACTTTTTATCCTAATTTTTAAAAATATTTTGCATTTTCAGTGTTATCGCTCTCTTTTCCATCCAAGACCTTTTATGAGGCTCCTATGAGCAGTTTTCGTCTCATAGTTTGAACTTTTGATCCCAGATTGAATGGAAATGGAGCGATATAACCAAAAGTAAACGACATTTTAAAAAATTCGAGTCAAAAGTACAATTCAGGAAAGCGTTGAACCAAAAATGTTGAGGATCCAACCCTGCATGACTAAAAATACAGCTTTACTATTCTAACATGCTTTGCAGCTTCTGAACAAAACCATCAATGTAAGAATTCTCAAGCCCTTCAGTCAAGAAAAATTCTCTCCATTTAGCATGATTTTTTCGAACTTCTTTTCCAATCTCACTGTCATCTTCCATCACCAATCTTACTGCTTTCACCACACCATCTTTTGTAAACAAGCCATCTTCGTCACCTTTCTCAACTTCAACCCCAACTCTCAAATCTCCTCCCATGAATCTTGCATTAAGGAGTTGGTCACCTACATGTGGTATTAGCACCAACTGACACTCATTCACCATAGCTTCAGACAAAGATCCCCACCCACAATGTGTGACAAAACATCCAACCGAAGGGTGCGATAGAATCAACTGTTGTTGAACCCAACCACCATGAACAACCCCTCTTTTCTCAGTTCTTTCTATGAAGCCTTCAGGTAAAGCCTCTTCAACTGTCTCAACCCCAGTGCAACGAAAAATGGAAGACCTGTTAACTCAAAACCCAACACCAATTCTTGAAATTGATTCTTTTGCAACCTAGCTTCACTACCAAACGCGCAATAAATAACGGACTTGGATTCAAACTGATCCAACCATTTCACCCATTTTGCGTCTAGAGGTAAATTTGGTTGCTCTGCCAAAACAGGGCCAGCTAAAATAACAGGCTTCTTGAACTTCTTTTCAAGAAACTCGCAATATGCCCTTTCCATTTCTCTACAAGTTTTGAATCCCATAGCATCACATTCATAAGCAGCCATTAGCATTCGTTGTACAAACGTCATATCACTACCAAATTCCTTTTCATTGTTGATATGATATATCACACGAGCTTCGTGTGTGTAAAGCCTGATTTCCGATGTGGGATAACCAATCGGAGGTTCCATTAATGCATCCATAGTTGATTCATCACGGAAAAGGTACCCTACTGCAGAAGGACTTATAATGCAATAATGAATGGACTTTATCCCTAAGCGTCGGGCCAAAGAAGGCAACCATTGTGTGAAATCAAAGAAAACGAGA
The DNA here is from genome assembly GCA_003313485.2 of Penstemon barbatus. Lineage (NCBI taxonomy): Eukaryota > Viridiplantae > Streptophyta > Magnoliopsida > Lamiales > Plantaginaceae > Penstemon > Penstemon barbatus. The sequence goes on from CM064877.1 coordinate 1,759,975, forward strand.
TCGGGGTTGAGTTCTTGGAGGAGTGATTTGATGGTGGGTTCGGTTAGATCCATTGCGTGGCGTAGAAGTGAGTACTTAGGAAAAGGAACATCTGATGTTGTTTCAGTACCATGAGGGAGCCCTTCGACTATGGGAACGGTGATTGGGACGAATTTTATGAGGTATGGGTGAAGATTGAATTGGCTTAGTTTTGATTGTGTTTTGCTAGGGAGGATGAAGAAGATTGTGTGGCCTCTGTCAGCTAATTTGTTGGAGAGATGAAGGAATGTGGTGAGATGCCCCATGGCAAACCATGGATACATAACAATTCTAAGGCTTTTTTGATCCGTTTTTCTCGTTAGCGCCTGGAGTTGCATCCTGAATTGGAAAAAAATGATGGAATAACTCTTTGTTAGTAGAATATCTGCAAAAGTATAATTGTAAAAAATAAAAATAAGAAAATCAATGTAAACGCTTTTTTGAAATCCTATTTTCTTGGAGAACATGGTTAGAACACGAGTGATGTAAATTTTCACTACACTTGTGATAATTATATTGATCGGCTGCACCACATGTACTATTCTCGTATTTTTCGGGTGTGCTTGAATTTCTTACTTATTTAAAATATGAAAACAATATATGCATAACCGCTTGAACATCTCAATCAATTAGTCTCCTCAAGGTATAGCAACGTATTACGTATGAATATTTGGTGTGTATCACATATAAACATTTGGTGCATACCCCCATTTTGCGGTTTGATTACTTGATTCTGAAGATAAAAAGAGAATCAAATAGACGCTGTTAGATATATTCTCAATACATAATCTAGTATACAACAAAATCTCCCCGTGGTGCAGTTTCTGGCTATTGGGAGAAACATAGATGATGTTATTGTTAACAAGTGGGCAAATAGAACTATGGACGGATCCAGAATTCCAAAGTCGAGGGGGCCGAACTGTATAATAGGTTAAATTTTTTTTTTTTTTTACTATGATGATTTTTAACCTATTTTATTTACGTAAGTACATAAAAATAAAATAAAATAAAATAAGTAGTTTTATTTAAGTAAAAGAATCAAATAGTACATGACATTCTTTTTTATAATAAAATCATCTATGGTATATCAATATCAAATTTCTCAATAATCGTATTTTCAATGTAAGTAATTAAACCATTCACAAACCATTGATGGTAGTATATTGTATTTCTAAAATATTTTTCAGAAACTTCATTACTTCATACTATTATACTAAATAAATTTAATAAATAACAAATACGTTAAAGTTAATATTATTAATTGGAAGACGTGTGGTTTTTGTCTTTCCATATAAGATTAGATCAAGATTTTTAATCAAGCTTCGTGATTATTCTGTTAATGATTTTACTTATGTCATATTATTGATCAAATATTATTAAATTATTTAATTATTAGGCAATAAAGAAGATCAATAAAAACCAGTTCAATAAATGTTAAAACTGCATTTTAAAAAAATAAATACAAACTATATTAATATTAGTCTGCATGCATAAAGTAATTAATTAATTAATAATTATAATTATTATTATCACAGAAAATTGAATGCTGGAAACTAACTTAAATCACTCAACATTTATTATCATCAGGCCAATACAGTTCTGCATACCATTTAATTTGTCAGCATGCGTGATGCACCAGCAACCATAGGTCATTCATTCATCATACTCCTCTGCACACACACCCCCACACACTAGCAACCAAAAAATTTAGGTACCAAAACTCAAATTTATCCATTCACAAAATAAATATATTACATTTAATAATTTAATTACGTTTATATATAATAGTATTATTTTACCAATTAATATAATGATGTCATTCACGTACCCTTTCTTTGAGTTAAAAAAATACTAATAAACATAAACTATTCATTACTAGACAAATCAATTCAAACCTGGCCTATACATATTTGAAAGTTTAGGTCCAGGGAAAAAAAAATCAGTGCAAAACTTTGGCCTCAAAACAAGGATTTGACTAGTGACATTTGGTCAATGACATTTATTTTGTTCTTGACCCTCTTAATCTGAAATAAATTGTCGGCACTCAAAAAAAAAAATCTGGAATAAATTGTCCAACAGTATTCAAGTGAATAATGTATGTTTACATATTATATATGTAGTTTATATCTTATTTAGTTGAATTTATTATTTTTCTTCTTTGATTGGCTTTGAAATTTCATCTATTTTAGGTCCTGGATGTTCTTCTGTGGCATATGGTGCATCTGAAGAAATATCATAACTCCACCATATATACTGACTTTGATCTAATCCACTTTAAATTCCATACACCCTACCAAACGGCCCGTTATAGTACCTAGAATAACAAGCGTCACTAACGGATATTCAATTTATTTGAAGAATCCTCACATTTCGATGGAATCAAATTCAAATATATGTTGCAAAATGCCATATCCAACTTCATCGAAAAAAGCTAATAAAAATACAGAAACAACTGCCTAAAGTCAAATGTGATTTTAGCGTTACTCTTTATAAATGCATGTATGCTTTTTTCCAATTTTCTTTGAAGAACACTTTTAAAAGAGAACAAAATAAAATACAATCAATTAAAGAACACAAGCATAGGTGGATATTTACCTAAAGCAACGAAGGGTAGGAAGCTCTCTTCACTTTCAGACCTCCGACAGCGGTGGTGGCGGCTCCGATGGTGGTTCATGACAAAAGCCCTCAAAATCCTTTCATCAACTTCAAACATTTTCCGATTAACCTAGAGAGATCAAAATGACGATCCGGACGGTCAATATGTATCCCCATGTGTATAGGACCTTCATGCAAAATTTGGGCATGATCCAATGGTGGACAAAGACGGAATGTGCGAGAAACCAAGGATTGGCTGTGTATATTCGAAATTTATCTTTCTAGAGTCTTGTCCTTCAAAGAAGAATCTCCGGAGGTTGCAGCGGCAGTGGGGTGGCGACGGTGATGACCATGGTGGTTTCAGGTGATAGGGTTCGGATGGTGGCGATACGGCAGCAGCTCACGGTGGTGGCTCCTCCTCCTTCAAGATTCACTTAATAATTTTTGTGTCCTCTTTTTTTTTTTTCCCTCAGTAAACCCTTTCTATGTGCTTTTTATTGTGGTAAGGTAAAAAAGAGTGAATAAATAATTGGGTGTATATACACATACAACCAAAAATCAGATTGATCATATACATATACATCAATCAATAAACATGGGGAAGAGAAGTTTATTGTTGATCCCAAGTGGTCAGATGAGGTCTAGAGGAGGGGTGAATAGACATTTGAAAATTTTAAAGAAATTTTAACTTTAAAACTTTTGCTTAATTGTAAGCAAAATAAGCTGTTACAGAACATTAAGCTTACAAGGCTGATCGTGAACAAATCTTTGAACAACTTTGTTGACCACTAGTCTAATAGTCACTTAGTTTATTTTAGTCAAAATCAGCTTTAGTACCAGAATACTTGCAAGAGATGTTTTAAGTGTTTTTACTTAGTAGTTTGAAGGATTTTATCCCCAGTTTTATAAAACTCCTTTAAATCTTTTTCACAGAGTTTTATCAAGTGTTTTTATGCAAACTGAAAATATGCAAGTAAAATGCAAGGTAAAAACACAAGGATTTTTATAATGGTTATATGAATGTAAATATCATTTAGTCCACTCTTCCAAGTCACACAGATCTTGGGTTATACTAAAAACGCACAGTAATCAGTATATTCCACTTACGCCAAAACAACAAATGAATCTGACCGTAAGTTCGCAATAGGAAATCACTTAGAAGACCTATTCTACAGAGTTTTATCATTTCAGACAGATGGATAAACAGTCCTCACAACACTCTAACGGTTTTCACTCAGAAAAATGTATATATATTTGATCTTCAACTTCTGCTTGAGTCAACAAATGACAAAGCTGATGAGTGAGCTGTTCTTGAGCTTTTGAAACTTAAAAAATATTTTGCTTTGAAATCAATCTCTCAGTTGTTGTGTATTGTTTCTCTTCGTCTCTTCAGCTATTTATACTCACACTTTGAATTATGTCCGTTGAAGAGAAACACAATTCAAATTTCTTGGTTTCTGGTCCTTAATTTCCGCGAACGGCTCTCTGCACAGTGACAGTACTGCAGACTGTACTTACTGTCAGGCAGCATTAAATGCACCAAGCTGATACGAGGTATTTCTTCAATCATTTACCATTAATAACCTCGAACTTCAGCATTTATTACTCCAGGGGCATTTATTACCGTTGGGAAGACTTCTTGATCCTTTCCACTTTGCTGATGAGAGTACATGTCTAATGATGAACGGAGCTGATCTCAAACTTGAACAAATCTGATATGAGTCGACTGATTTACATCAGTCTGATTTCTTCCCTTCAACAGATCAGTAGTCTTTTGGACCTTGAATATTTGACCCTTCTGATTTGTCTTCATACTTGGTCAAAATTCTTCCAAGGGATTTGAGACTAAGTTTTCCATACTTAGTTGGTTTTGATGAGTTTTGGAAATCATCAAAACCTCCCTTAACTATCCTAAATTCAGTACACTCTATCTTCATCTTCATCCAACATTTATCATTGCTTTCTTCTTCCACCAATGTTTTGATTTCTTGTGTGGTAGAATTTTCATCATTGAAACAAGAAATGGCAGTTTTGGAGTGTCAAGGGAGAAGAAATCATTATTCTGCCTCTACAGGATTGGCAAATTTGCAATTTGCCCCCTGAGCTTTGGAAAAGTGCATTTTTGACCCACAAACATAAAAATTTGCGCACTTAGGTCCAAAATAAATTGCAAATAGACCCCATCATTTTAAAAGATACTTAAATAGTATTTTAAAGTAACTTTTATATTTTTAATTATTTCAAAGCTCAAAAGATCACAAGATTTAATTAAATTGTTTTTTTTTTTAGTTCAGTTTAATGCTTGACTTTGACAATAAAAAGTAGCACATAAATTTTGATTAAAAATCCAATAAAAATGTTCGAAATTTTCGGGGCGTTACAAGATAGTAATAATACATTGTGATTTGTAAAAGATAAAAAATCCATAATCTCCACACAGATACACAATAAAAAAAGGCCTACTATTTTCATAGCTACTCTAATAGGCTTCGTAGTTTCTGAACAAACTCATCAAAGTAAGAATCCTCAAATCCCTCAGATAACAACAATTCCCTCAACCTAGTATGGTTAGCTCTCACCTCCTTGCCAATTTCACTCTCATCCGCCATCACTGCCATTACAGCCGCACGCACACCTTCCTCCGTAAACATCCCATCCTCGTCTCCTTTCTCCACTTCCACTCCAATTTTGAGCTCTCCACTCATCAACCTTGCGTGAATGTCCTGATCATCCCTGTGCGGTAACAAAACAAGTTGGGACTCACTTAGTATGCCCTCCCACATTGACCCATAGCCACAATGCGTGACAAAACACCCCACAACAGGGTTTTTTAAAAGCAATTGTTGGGGAACCCAGTCCCCATAAACAATCCCTCTTTCTTGAGTTCTCTCTTTGAATCCATTTGGTAATGCTTCCTCAATTGAGTCGACTCCGGAAGGTGGCCTTAAAGCAACAAGAAATGGGAGACCCGTGAGCTCAAACCCCAGTACAAGTTGTTGAAATTGATTCTTTTCAAGTATAGTCTCACTACCGAAAGCGCAAAAGATAACGCTTTTTGGTTTGAATTTCTCTAGCCAATTTACCCACTTCTCATCTAATGTTATTGAATCTAGTGGTTTTGGAACCACAGGGCCTGCTAGTAGGACTGGTTTCTTAAATTCCTTTTCGAGAACTTCACAATAGAATCCATCAATTTCTTTACAAGTCTTGAATCCAACTGCATCACTTTCCTTAACAGCAGTCATCAATCGTTGTTTCATCGATATGTTGCTGCCCATTTCCTTTGCGGTCTCAAACCACTTGAGACGGCGGGTAGTGTACCTGTCGGAAATAATTGACATTTCAACTATGTATGAATCTAATTGAAGAGTCACCAAAGTTCAAGAAGTTATTGACTATATCTCTCTCTATTTGATATGCAAAATGTTCAATCTAAGTCACATTTATTTAAAAAACGAGTATTTTAAATTCCTATATTCTTATTAAGATTTTCACTATTTACCTGATATTTTTAAACCTTAAAAAAAGTGTGATTGAACAAAAGTACCCTCACTTATATACTATAAGTATACCTACTCAACTTCTTCACAAAAAACTTATCCCATTTATGTTATTATACAATGTAGCTATTTATGGTACATGCGATAATTTATCCCTCTATTATTTCATGTGTATTAGTTTACCCTTGTTTATTATTATAAATGTGACACTCTGTATTATTTGTTGTGGATTATTGTACCCTCTTGAAATGTAATATTGTCTTTCTTTTGAAGCAACACTTTCACAACAGTGTAATATGCTATTATCCAAATTAAAGTGGTAAATAAAGATTAACCATAAGTTCAAGCAACAAGTATTTTCCAAAAAATTATAAACTTTAAATAAATTATTCATATATTCAAATTAAAGAAGTAGAATTTTTTTTTTTTTTCACAATGTTGCAATTGAAATATATATTAAAAATCTATCTACATTAAAAAAATGGATTTCTTGAGTTATTTATAGCATGTTTGGTTTTCGAAAAAGTGTAGGGAACAAAAAGAAAAAAAATGATTATTCTGGGAAAACAATTTTCTTGTTGAAGTCTAATTATATCTTTGTTTTATTATGAATATTTTCAAAATTATAAATATTATTAAAAATAATTGCAAAATCAAAATTATTATAATAATCTTTACTAAAGTAAAATAAGTCAGTTATGGAATCACATAAAGGCTGACAATAATGAAAGAAAGAAATAAAAAATCACTGCTATTGTATTAACTTTATTATAGATCAATTTGACTCTGTTGCATAATTTTAGACACCAAATTCATATCAATTTTAAAAAGTAGAAGAAATTTTATGTGTTGAGTTCATTTAATTTACTAAAAATTAGACATACTCACAAAAACTATTTAGATGAAGTAAAAAAAAATCCACATATTAGAAGTTAGAATCTATTAGGATTTTTCCATAAATAAAATTGACAGGAGAATTTTTAAATTTTCAGCTGAAAAATGAACAAAAATTTGTAATTTTCTTTACTTCTATCAAAGGACCATGTGGAAAAATAAAAAACTACTATCATAACAGCCAACCAAACAACCCACTTTATCTGTGTACTATCCTCACCCTAAAAATCTGGCCATACAGTCACTACACAGTTTGGGTTGGGAAACTTTCCCTAAATTAGCAAAAAGTTTGTCATAGTACCTACTTAGCGCCATGGGCCGTGGAAAACCCGGTGGCCCGCTTGCCCGATCCTTATTCGACAGCCCGTCGGGTAACAAAAAACCCATTGATACTGGGCTAACGGGGGAATAATAAACGGACTTAATGTGCAGATTGCGTGCCAAGCCCGGAAGCCAGTGCGTCATATCGGAGAAGACAAAATCGGGTTTGATTTCACGGAGCATAGATTCAACGGCGGGTTGTGTGAGGTCTAGGGCTTGCTTCAGAAGTTGATTCCCCTGAACGGATACGACGTCGTTGGTGGTTTCGCCATCGATTAACAGAGGTACGGAAATGGGAAGGAATTGAATAAGTTGAGGGTGGAGGTTGACTGGGCTCAATTTGGATTGGACTTTAGGTGGAATAATTATGAAGATTTTATGGCCCCTTTTGGCGAATTCGTTGGCGGTTGCGAGGTACGGGGCGATATGGCCTATTGCAAACCATGGGTACATGAAAATTGTTAGCATTTTGGTAGTGGTAGAAGTAGAACCCATCTTTACTTTTAATTCTCTTCAAAACAAGTCTAATGAGTGCACAATTCTTGTTAACAGTGAAAAAGCAAAAGTACTAAACTTGAAGTTCTTGAGGGGGTAAAAAAAACCAAGAAAAATAAAAGGAAGGAAGGAAATTTAACTCCTGTTGTTGCAGTGTAGTTCTTGGGAAGCAGACATGAGATGGATCTTGAAGGAGGAAATGTATTATTCTTTATAGAAAGAAAATGGGCAGTGGGCACCAATTCTTTATTAATACCTATTAATTTAAACAAAGAATAGTAGGTTAAAATTAAGGCGTGCCCAACTGCCCATCATCAATTCTTCATTGATACCTATTAATTTTAGCAAAGAATAGTAGGTTAGGCGTGCCCATCATTTTAATTTATTACTCCTACTCAATTTGCGTCTTCAAATATAATGACAGAATGAAAATGGAAGTCTTGTTATATCTTTTCTTCTTCTTATTATATATGCACATAAATCTAGCTAAACTAGGCAATCTACAATGAGCAATTATTATAGAAACAAAATCAGTGCATTTGTGTTTACTAAAGTATCCTCTAAATAATCTCCATAATTATTCAAACACCCATTTTTAATCGTATTTCCTTTCTTGTTGTTGTATTTCCTTTTTTGTATTTCTTTTTTTGCTATAAAAATATTTGTTTGCGTATTATGTATTAATTTTAAGTTATTTTAATTATTTATTCTCTTTAATTTTAATATTTTAATATAATTAATAATTAATTTACGAGTACTAATAATAATTACTATTATTAATATTAACATTAAAAAAATTAAAACTATAATATTAATAGGTGAGAGTGGGCAAAGGAAAAAAATAAAATTAATTCCTCCACGTAACCTTACCATTGGAGACGACCAGGTAGGGCTCGAGGCAGGCTCGGGGCTCCAGAGCCCGGAACTAGCCCTCAACCATTGGAGATGGCCTTATGGAGAACATATAACAGATATTATGATAATTTAATCTGAATGTAGAACAGATTTTTTCTAAGAAACTTTCAATAGATTAGATATATATCATAATTTTCATAGAAATTTGATTGTAAGACGATTCTGTATTTTGATTGGCTTGTACATCCGAGTCAAATCTGATAAATTAAAAGGCTTGGACTCAAGCCTTTTCACAAACCATTGATTGTATATTGTATTTTTTCCTCCTGATTTTTTTTGCATAACTTTTCCCTTTTTCTTTCCCAGATTAAAACACGCGATCGAAAAATTAAATCGGAATATTGGAGATCTGTTGGGCTTTTCCACTCATAGTGGGGCTCAACCCATTAATTAAACAAATAAAAGAAAAATAGGGTCTCATTTGGATCGGTTTTGGTTCATATTTGCCCTGTTTCGATGTTACAAATTGGTTTGAATGAGTTTGGCGAAACATTTGAAACACGACTTGAATTGATTTTGGTTGGAATATTTTGATAGTAATATAATAGTAAAATAATAGTTAGTGGGTTTTGAGAATTTGAGATATAATTTGGATTGAGTTTGGATGTTGGTGTTTGGGGGTGAAAAGTTAATGACAGATGTCACATCATTGACTTTATAAAGTAGGATATATTATTAAATAGTATAATAATTGAGATTTTGATTATAATAATATTGTTATGATTGAGATGATGATTGTAATAATATTATTGTAGTATTAATTTTGATAATTAATAATAATTGAATGTAATTAATATAATATTATTATTAATGATTTAAATATTTAATAATAGGTAAATGTATAGTTAAATTAATCTTTAGATATATTTATTTGGCATAGGATAATGAAAAAATAAGATCAGTTAGAACGAAAATTTTAATTTTTAAATATACACATCCAAAGAATAAATTATATAAAGACAATAATTTTTCTTAAACATAAACTCAAGGGAAATACAAATATTGACGTAAGAGAAAAAAAAATCTATATAACATAGATTAATATAAGTAGATAGGACAAAAAATAATTCATTACATGTCCAAACTCAAGATCCTGTAGCATATGATTTATTTCGTCCCTCTTATCACATAGATTAATATAAGTACATAAATTAAAATAGTTATTTTGAAGAGTAAATAGTATTTTTAGTTCTCCTTATGGGTCAAATTTTACATTTTCGTCCCTCTTAAATATTTTGTAGCAGATTCGTCCCTCTTATCAATGTAATGTATCACATTTGTCCATCTTACAACATATTATTCCCTCTTAATTTTTTTGTATCAAATTGGTCCCTCTTAAAAATATTACGTGGATGTAAATTATCATTAAATTTTTTTAATCGAAAAAAAATATTGATCTCATGAACCATGCATAATATAGTTAATATATAAATTTATTATATGTTTTAAATTGGTAATATATAAAAAATAATTCATAAAATATAATGAACCATGCCTTAACATAAAATATAATTAGCAAACACATTTAAATAGGTCGGCAACAACGATAAAGAAAATGACATCGGCATGTGCAAACTGCAAAGTTCATTTGACTTCTGTTTTACGTTTTTTTTTTTTTTTTTTGTTACATCTTGTCTTTCACTTTGTCATTTGGATTTGAATTTTTGGTCCCAAACTAAATTAATTCGTCGAATTTCGTCTCACAATTTGTCATTTGACATGAATTTAGTCCAACTATTAAATTTTTAATTTTATGAAAATGACTATTCATCTTTTAATGACAATTTATTCCCTATAATATTCGTTATGTTCAATTTATCTCTTATATTTGAAAGGAAGCAATTTAAGGTAAACTGAATATTAAGAATATTATATGGATATAAATTATTATTAAATTTTTTAAGAGAAAATAAATATTAATCTCATGAACCATGTATAATACGAATAATATATAAATTTAATATATATATTTTAATTTGCTAATATATAAAAGAGGGAATACCCTCTACTTCTCCCCCTCCCCCTCTCCCTCTCCCCCTCCCCCTCTCTCTAGTTTTTTAGTCATCTCTAATGACTCATTCCATCTAACCCATTTAATAATTAATTTTATCATTCTCTATTATTATTATTATTATTATTATTACTACTACTACACCAAAAATAAATTTAAAATTAACATTAATTTAAAATCAAAAGTACATTAGGAAACTTAGAAAATAAAAAATTACATCAAATATTAAATTAATTCATATAAGGAAATCCATCATCTCTGACTATTGATTTGGATTCACGAACAAGTCCCATATCCCTAGAAGATTATATGATCCGCCGTCACCAAATACGATATGTAGATGTCAATCGCGAACTACTAAATGACTTAGTCGAACATGTGTGGGACACACAAGGTCAAAATTAAGGTCTATGTTTTAGTCGAACATGATTTCATGATTGTATCATATTATTTTAAATTTTTAGAAAGAATTATTTTTGGGTTTAATGATTGTATCGTATTATTTTAAATTTTTAGAAATAATTATTTTTGGGTTTCATGATTGTATCGCATTATTTTAAATTTTTAGAAAGAATTATTTTTGGGTGATAAATACAACCCCAAAATTATTAAAATAAATCAATATTAAAATACTAGTGTTAATTTAATGAAATAAAAGTTATTTTTTATAATTAAAAATAATTATCTCCAAATAATATACAAATTTTAGTAATTTTTTTATTTTTAAATAAAGACAAAAAAATAACCAAATAAAACAAAACGAAATTAAAAAAAAATATAGCATGTGATGGAGGAGAAATTATGTAGTACAACCGCTGCACCACGTCATCAAATACACGTGGTGCAGCCCACCAATACACTTGGGGCATGTGGATTAAAAATCCACATCACCCATATTCTGGCAGTGTGAACACAACTTTCTGAACCCCTATTTTTTTGGAACATGGCCAGAACATGGGGTGATGTGGATTAATAATCCACATGTCCCATGTGTATTGGTGGGCTGCACCACGTGTACTTGATGACGTGGTGCAGCAGTTGTACTAAATAATCTCTCGTGATGGAGGGGGCTTGGATGGGAGAAGCTCCCCCTCCCCCTCCCTCCAAGGTCCCTCCAGGGTCCCTCTAGTGGGTATACCCTCTCCGCCCCCCTAGTAATTGGAGATGGTTTTTTTTTCCCCCTTCCCCCCATATACCCTCTAGGGCATCTCCCCACTAGTCATTAGAGATGCCTTTAGATAAACGGGAAAATTGTATTTGGTATCCTTTAATAGAACACTTTACAATATTTATAGTATTTGATACATAAATATATATTTACTATTACAATTGAGTAAATCGCGCTTTTAGTCTTTCTTATAGATTAACTTTTACACTTTCGTCTCTTTTAAATTTTTGTAGTAGATTTGATTCTTATTATCAATGTAGTATATCACATTCATCCCTTTTAAATTTTTTATAGCAAATTCGTCCCTCTTATCAACGTAGTGTAACATATTAGTCTCTCTCAAATATAAAATATATCAGTTAAATTCAAAATATATTCTAAAGTGGATGAAAGTTGATGTATTTTGTATTTAAGAGGGACTAATGTGTTACACTACATTGATAAGAGGGACGAATTTACTATAAAAAATTAAGAGGAAAGAATGTGTTATAAGAGGGACGAATGTGTTATAAGAGGGACGAATGTAATACATTACATTGATAAGAGGTATCAATCTGCTACAAAAGATTTAAGAAGGACAAAAATGTAAAATTTGACCCTTAAGGAAGATCAAAAATGCTATTCACTTATTAAAATTTATAAATTGGTTGTTTAAAGTTCATACCACCATTAGATAATTGGATTGAAATGGATGAAATCGGCCACGTGTACCACATGTCACTGTTACCTCGTCTCTGGAATGAAAATCATTACGTGATTACGTGAGTGAAATGTTATAATTTTCTCCAAAAGATGAGATATTGTGATAATTTTTCTTCTAAAAATGAGGGAATCGTGATTATTTTTCTCCAAAAGACTAAATAACAGTCATGTGCAATGTATGTGGCCAATATCCATTCGTCCAATTATTTGATGATAATAAGAATATTACAAACAAATTTAAAATTATGATATGATACTAAATACATAGGTTGTATTTGGATGGGTTTTGGCCCGGTCTCGTGGGTTTCGCGAGACCGAGCCAAAACCCATCCAAATGAGTTTTCGCCAAACCCATAAAACCATTAAAAACCTATAAAACATTGATTTGACACCTGCTATCTACTTTTTTCTTCAAATTTCACTAAAAAAGACATTGATTTGACACCTATAACCTATTTTTTTCCCTAAATTCCAACATCCAAACTCAATTCAAGTGAGGTCTCAAAGGTTTCATCGAAACCACCCAAACCAATTTTTTTAAACCTAGACCCGCGAAACCGAGCCAAAACCCATCCAAATAGACCCATAATGTCCTGGAATTCCAAACTATAAGTGAGATAATCCGGTTATTTAGATCCTATCCCGGTGAATTTAATCTATTGGTGTTTGATGTCCTACACATGTTCATGAGAGGAAATAAAATTATCATTTTATACCCACCCATGTGACATTCATTCAACCTCCTGTGGATTAACTTCACTGGGATAGACACTAATTTTCCCAGGTAATCCATGCCGGCCGTACATTCTCCAGTTCTGGATCCCATATGGAACGGAAAAGACCTTTATCTCTTCAGATATGCAAGTTTGAGAAGCTTTTCTTAAATTGTTAATATCCTAAGGGCCATTATAGTCTTGTACAAGAAAAGTTGAAGAGGAAAATTCAAAATTAACATTTCTGGATGATTCTACATCATCCATCAGGGCCTTTCAAACGTGTGACGTGAGAAGAAGAAAATATCAAATTAATATTTGAATAAATGGGAAAACATAATTGAGAATAACTCTGGAGCTTGACAATGCGTGAACAGAAAATGATGATCTTAATTAAAAAAAAGAAAAATCGATTTAGTTTTTATTTTGAAAGCATTTTGGAAATGTTTAATTTTAGGATTAATCTTTCCAATAAGAACGTTTAAATATCTCGAAAGAAGAGCTTAAAATATCATGAAAGTGCAAAACTAGTGATGAGCTCAAATAAATGAAATAGAGAGGCATTTATTTCAAATCAACATAAACTGGAAAAATTAGGTGAATCATGAAATAGGCATGAGAAAATCGTATTGACAGGACCATAGGAGTAATGATTTGCATTTAAAATGTGGGCACCATAATCTTTTCAATCACTCATATTCCAACTGCATATCGAGTGACACATACTTGTAAGATTTATTTATGATAATAACTCAAGAATTATCTTGTGAAAGAGAGAGAGAAAGAGAATGGAAAAGAAACAAATATTGTGAATTAAAGTTCTAGATGAAATACATATATAGAAAAGAAAACATATAAAAGGTAGTCTGGATGTATTTTGGACAATGTTTTTATATATTTTTCTTATATAGTCATATGAAGCTCTTCGATTTATTATGTATATTGATGAGGATTTACTTTTCTATAAGGTGTATGGGATTAAGGTGGATTAAATTGGAGTCGGATTGAAGGTCATATTAAAAATATGTTTGGTAGATTTGATTGAGTCATATTATATTAAAACAATCTACCGTAATATGTTTTGTAGAGTTATGAGTTTAGATATATATTTATATATTTTCAAAGATTTGAGAAGAATTTATGATATTTAATGATATGTAAAAAAGGAAATATGTAAATTTGAGGTTATTAGTGACATTTTACCTAATCCATATTCACCCGGATTAATAAATCCACCCATGCTTGTGTGGATTATAATCTAGTCTTAATACCGGGTCGTAAGGATTCAATCCATTTAACCCGGTATTAGAGCAATGCAACCAAACATTGTATTAGGCCATATTAACTCATATAATATGACTTAATACCCCCTATTAGATCCTACCAAATGACCCCTTAATAATACAAAAGTAGTAGATTTGATTAATTGTGATTTGAATAAGGCCTGACATTATAGGTAGGATAGTAGGAAAATTCTTCCACGGACATGGTCCACTCCTGGACCATGTGGTCCAGAATTTTTCTTTCTTTTCTATTTTATTTTTCTTTTCTCTTCTTCTTTTCTTTTTCTTTTCTTAAGTAATAACTAAAATTGTCTTATACAATTAAACAATTTTGACATATTTTGTGTTGTAAATTTATAATATGATGTTTGTTTCTATCAAAATTAATATTTGCATTTTTCACGCATTATTTCTTCTTTAAAAATATTTAATGTTTAAATTAATTCTATAAAAAAATTATCAATCTTAATTATTTCATAAATTATAGCACAAAATGACACAATGAATTTGCAAATTACATCTTTGGAAATAAATATAAATATAGCTAGAACAACAATGAACGATTACGAAAAATACATAATATATATAAAAAAACTACCACTACAAGAAATTTTTAGTTTTTGCATATATTTAGTGAAAAAAATGTTAATTTTTTCACAATAACAATAGTGATAAAATATATTTTTAAATTGTCACTAATGGCTATTTGTGACAAGTGTAAGCAGTTAGTTATCATTATTGATAATTAGTGACACCCTTTTAGAGACACACTACAAGAAAAATGAATTTTAGTGATAAAATATTAGGTGACATTGTTGAAATTATCATATTCTGCATATATTTAGTAACAAAAATATTAGTTTTGTCACAATAAAAATAGTGACAAGTGCAATAGTGACAAAATATATTTTTAAGTTATCACTAATGGCGATTAGTGACAAATGTGTGGAACTTAAATTGTCACTACTGACAATTTGTGAAACCCTTTCAGTGATAGCCTAGTGACAATAAATATTGCCATTATAATTTAGTAACAACTTTTTAGTTGTCACTTTTGGGGTATCATTAAATGTCTGATAACTTTTTCACAACTCTCGTCACTAGTGTATCTATAAATATCACTTTCGTGACAATATATAATTTTTTGTCACTTTGTCTTTTACTATTTTGTCATTAAAATTTAAATTTTTTGTAAATACAACTTAGTAACAATAAATATTGTCACTATAATTTAATGATTTTTTTTAGTTGTCATTTTTTGGGACGTCAGTAAATGTCAATAGTGACAATATTTTTACATTTCTTGTCAATAATGTGTCTATGTACATTATTTTAGTGACAATATTTAAATTTTTGTAACTTTGTCATTTAATATTTTGTTACTAAAATTAAATTTTTTTGTACAATATTATTTTGATAGGAACAATATATTAATATAAGTTTGCAACAAAAGTATATAAATGTGTTTGATTTGTGTAAAAGATATTAGTTATAAGAAGGAAAAATTAAAGAAAGAATGAAAAATAAAATACAAAAAAAAAAAAAAAAAAAAAAAAAATGTAGACCACACGGTCTAAGAATCTTCCGCATGTGATTAGGACCCGTTTACTTTTCTATAGTACATGTGACTAGGATTTAGGACCCGTTTATTAGGATAATACATGTGTATAGTTTTAAATTTGGGACCCGATTAGGGTAAGATCATACCCGTTGCGGGATATATAACATGGATGTGGGATTACGGTGAAAAGTGTGAGTGTGTAAAAAAAACAAAATAGCTGGTTTGAAAAATCACAAAAAAAAAATAGCTGGTTTGAAAAATCACGCTGGTTAGATAAACGGGAAAATTGTATTTGGTATCCTATAATAGAACACTTTACAATATTTATAGTATTTGATACATAAATGTATATTTACTATTACAATTAAGTAAATCATGCTTTTAGTCTTTCTTATGGATTAACTTATACACCTTCGTCTCTTTTAAATTTTTGTAGTAGATTTGATTCTTATTATCAATGTAGTATATCACATTCACCCCTTTTAAATTTTTTATGGCAAATTTGTCCCTCTTATCAACGTAGTGTAACACATTAGTCTCTCTCAAATACAAAATATATCAGTTAAATTCAAAATATATTCTAAAGTGGATGAAAGTTGATGTATTTTGTATTTAAGAGGGACTAATGTGTTACACTACATTGATAAGAGGGACGAATTTACTATAAAAAATTAAGAGGAAAGAATGTGTTATAAGAGGGACGAATGTGTTATAAGAGGGACGAATGTAATACATTACATTGATAAGAGGTATCAATCTGCTACAAAAGATTTAAGAAGGACAAAAATGTAAAATTTGACCCTTAAGGAAGATCAAAAATGCTATTCACTCATTAAAATCTATAAATTGGTTGTTTAAAGTTCATACCACCATTAGATAATTGGATTGAAATGGATGAAATCAGCCACGTGTACCACATGTCACTGTTACCTCGTCTCTGGAATGAAAATCATTACGTGATTACGTGAGTGAAATGTTATAATTTTCTCCAAAAGATGAGATATTGTGATAATTTTTCTTCTAAAAATGAGGGAATCGTGATTATTTTTCTCCAAAAGACTAAATAACAGTCATGTGCAATGTATGTGGCCAATATCCATTCGTCCAATTATTTGATGATAATAAGAATATTACAAACAAATTTAAAGTTATGATATGATACTAAATACATAGGTTGTATTTGGATGGGTTTTGGCCCGGTCTAGTGGGTTTCGCGAGACCGAGCCAAAACCCATCCAAATGAGTTTTCGCCAAACCCATAAAACCATTAAAAACCTATAAAACATTGATTTGACACCTGCTATCTACTTTTTTCTTCAAATTTCACTAAAAAAGACATTGATTTGACACCTATAACCTATTTTTTTCCCTAAATTCCAACATCCAAACTCAATTCAAGTGAGGTCTCAAATAGGGCTGTAATCGAGCCGAGTAGTACCGAACGACACACTGTTCAAGCTTGGTTTGATTTTTATCGAGCTTGAAATTTTGTGTTTGAGCTTGGTTTGATTTTCAATCGAGCCGAGCTCAAACGAGCTTTTATCGAACGAGCTCGAGCCGAGTATCGAGTAGCTTGATATTTTACATGTATTTTTTTAATTTTTAGCTTATCGAGTCGAGCTCGAGCCGAGCTTCAAAAGTTATCGAACGAAAAAAGATGTTCAAGCTTGTTTGATTAGTGTGACGAACCGAGCTCAAACGAGCTTTTATCGAACGAGCTCGAGTCGAGTATCGAGTAGCTTGGTTTGATTTTCAGCCCTAGTCTCAAAGGTTTCATCGAAACCACCCAAACCAATTTTTTTAAACCGAGACCCGCGAAACCGAGCCAAAACCCATCCAAATAGACCCATAATGTCCTGGAATTCCAAACTATAAGTGAGATAATCCGGTTATTTAGATCCTATCCCGGTGAATTTAATCTATTGGTGTTTGATGTCCTACACATGTTCATGAGAGGAAATAAAATTATCATTTTATACCCGCCCATGTGACATTCATTCAACCTCCTGTGGATTAACTTCACTGGGATAGACACTAATTTTCCCAGGTAATCCATGCCGGCCGCACATTCTCCAGTTCTGGATCCCATATGGAACGGAAAAGACCTTTATCTCTTCAGATATGCAAGTTTGAGAAGCTTTTCTTAAATTGTTAATATCCTAAGGGCCATTATAGTCTTGTACAAGAAAAGTTGAAGAGGAAAATTCAAAATTAACATTTCTGGATGATTCTACATCATCCATCAGGGCCTTTCAAACGTGTGACGTGAGAAGAAGAAAATATCAAATTAATATTTGAATAAATGGGAAAACATAATTGAGAATAACTCTGGAGCTTGACAATGCGTGAACAGAAAATGATGATCTTAATTGAAAAAAAGAAAAATCGATTTAGTTTTTATTTTGAAAGCATTTTGGAAATGTTTAATTTTAGGATTAATCTTTCCAATAAGAACGTTTAAATATCTCGAAAGAAGAGCTTAAAATATCATGAAAGTGCAAAACTAGTGATGAGCTCAAATAAATGAAATAGAGAGGCATTTATTTCAAATCAACATAAATTAGGTGAATCATGAAATAGGCATGAGAAAATCGTATTGACAGGACCATAGGAGTAATGATTTGCATTTAAAATGTGGGCACCATAATCTTTTCAATCACTCATATTCCAACTGCATATCGAGTGACACATACTTGTAAGATTTATTTATGATAATAACTCAAGAATTATCTTGTGAAAGAGAGAGAGAAAGAGAATGGAAAAGAAACAAATATTGTGAATTAAAGTTCTAGATGAAATACATATATAGAAAAGAAAACATATAAAAGGTAGTCTGGATGTATTTTGGACAATGTTTTTATATATTTTTCTTATATAGTCATATGAAACTCTTCGATTTATTATGTATATTGATGAGGATTTACTTTTCTATAAGGTGTATGGGATTAAGGTGGATTAAATTGGAGTCGGATTGAAGGTCATATTAAAAATATGTTTGGTAGATTTGATTGAGTCATATTATATTAAAACAATCTACCGTAATATGTTTTGTAGAGTTATGAGTTTAGATATATATTTATATATTTTCAAAGATTTGAGAAGAATTTATGATATTTAATGATATGTAAAAAAGGAAATATGTAAATTTGAGGTTATTAGTGACATTTTACCTAATCCATATTCACCCGGATTAATAAATCCACCCATGCTTGTGTGGATTATAATCTAGTCTTAATACCGGGTCGTAAGGATTCAATCCATTTAACCCGGTATTAGAGCAATGCAACCAAACATTGTATTAGGCCATATTAACTCATATAATATGACTTAATAGCCCCTATTAGGTCCTACCAAACGGCCCCTTAATAATACAAAAGTAGTTGATTTGATTAATTGTGGTTTGAATAAGGCCTGACATTATAGGTAGGATAGTAGGAAAATTCTTCCACGGACATGGTCCACTCCTGGACCATGTGGTCCAGAATTTTTCTTTCTTTTCTATTTTTTTTTCTTTTCTCTTCTTCTTTTCTTTTTCTTTTCTTAAGTAATAACTAAAATTGTCTTATACAATTAAACAATTTTGACATATTTTGTGTTGTAAATTTATAATATGATGTTTGTTTCTATCAAAATTAATATTTGCATTTTTCACGCATTATTTTTTCTTTAAAAATATTTAATGTTTAAATTAATTCTATAAAAAAATTATCAATCTTAATTATTTCATAAATTATAGCACAAAATGACACAATGAATTTGCAAATTACATCTTTGGAAATAAATATAAATATAGCTAGAACAACAATGAACGATTACGAAAAATACATAATATATATAAAAAAACTACCACTACAAGAAATTTTTAGTTTTTGCATATATTTAGTGAAAAAAATGTTAATTTTTTCACAATAACAATAGTGATAAAATATATTTTTAAATTGTCACTAATGGCTATTTGTGACAAGTGTAAGCAGTTAGTTATCATTATTGATAATTAGTGACACCCTTTTAGAGACACACTACAAGAAAAATGAATTTTAGTGATAAAATATTAGGTGACATTGTTGAAATTATCATATTCTGCATATATTTAGTAACAAAAATATTAGTTTTGTCACAATAAAAATAGTGACAAGTGCAATAGTGACAAAATATATTTTTAAGTTATCACTAATGGCGATTAGTGACAAATGTGTGGAACTTAAATTGTCACTACTGACAATTTGTGAAACCCTTTCAGTGATAGCCTAGTGACAATAAATATTGCCATTATAATTTAGTAACAACTTTTTAGTTGTCACTTTTGGGGTATCATTAAATGTCTGATAACTTTATCACAACTCTCGTCACTAGTGTATCTATAAATATCACTTTCGTGACAATATATAATTTTTTGTCACTTTGTCTTTTACTATTTTGTCATTAAAATTTAAATTTTTTGTAAATACAACTTAGTAACAATAAATATTGTCACTATAATTTAATGATGTTTTTTTAGTTGTCATTTTTTGGGACGTCAGTAAATGTCAATAGTGACAATATTTTTACATTTCTTGTCAATAATGTGTCTATGTACATTATTTTAGTGACAATATTTAAATTTTTGTAACTTTGTCATTTAATATTTTGTTACTAAAATTAAATTTTTTTGTACAATATTATTTTGATAGGAACAATATATTAATATAAGTTTGCAACAAAAGTATATAAATGTGTTTGATTTGTGTAAAAGATATTAGTTATAAGAAGGAAAAATTAAAGAAAGAATGAAAAATAAAATACAAAAAAAAAAAAAAAAAAAATGTAGACCACACGGTCTAAGAATCTTCCGCATGTGATTAGGACCCGTTTACTTTTCTATAGTACATGTGACTAGGATTTAGGACCCGTTTATTAGGATAATACATGTGTATAGTTTTAAATTTGGGACCCGATTAGGGTAAGATCATACCCGTTGCGGGATATATAACATGGATGTGGGATTACGGTGAAAAGTGTGAGTGTGTAAAAAAAAAAAAAATAGCTGGTTTGAAAAATCACAAAAAAAAATAGCTGGTTTGAAAAATCACGCTGGTTAGATAAACGGGAAAATTGTATTTGGTATCCTATAATAGAACACTTTACAATATTTATAGTATTTGATACATAAATGTATATTTACTATTACAATTAAGTAAATCATGCTTTTAGTCTTTCTTATGGATTAACTTATACACCTTCGTCTCTTTTAAATTTTTGTAGTAGATTTGATTCTTATTATCAATGTAGTATATCACATTCACCCCTTTTAAATTTTTTATAGCAAATTTGTCTCTCTTATCAACGTAGTGTAACACATTAGTCTCTCTCAAATACAAAATATATCAGTTAAATTCAAAATATATTCTAAAGTGGATGAAAGTTGATGTATTTTGTATTTAAGAGGGACTAATGTGTTACACTACATTGATAAGAGGGACGAATTTACTATAAAAAATTAAGAGGAAAGAATGTGTTATAAGAGGGACGAATGTGTTATAAGAGGGACGAATGTAATACATTACATTGATAAGAGGTATCAATCTGCTACAAAAGATTTAAGAAGGACAAAAATGTAAAATTTGACCCTTAAGGAAGATCAAAAATGCTATTCACTCATTAAAATTTATAAATTGGTTGTTTAAATTTCATACCACCATTAGATAATTGGATTGAAATGGATGAAATCGGCCACGTGTACCACATGTCACTGTTACCTCGTCTCTGGAATGAAAATCATTACGTGATTACGTGAGTGAAATGTTATAATTTTCTCCAAAAGATGAGATATTGTGATAATTTTTCTTCTAAAAATGAGGGAATCGTGATTATTTTTCTCCAAAAGACTAAATAACAGTCATGTGCAATGTATGTGGCCAATATCCATTCGTCCAATTATTTGATGATAATAAGAATATTACAAACAAATTTAAAATTATGATATGATACTAAATACATAGGTTGTATTTGGATGGGTTTTGGCCCGGTCTCGTGGGTTTCGCGAGACCGAGCCAAAACCCATCCAAATGAGTTTTCGCCAAACCCATAAAACCATTAAAAACCTATAAAACATTGATTTGACACCTGCTATCTACTTTTTTCTTCAAATTTCACTAAAAAAGACATTGATTTGACACCTATAACCTATTTTTTTCCCTAAATTCCAACATCCAAACTCAATTCAAGTGAGGTCTCAAAGGTTTCATCGAAACCACCCAAACCAATTTTTTTAAACCGAGACCCGCGAAACCGAGCCAAAACCCATCCAAATAGACCCATAATGTCCTGGAATTCCAAACTATAAGTGAGATAATCCGGTTATTTAGATCCTATCCCGGTGAATTTAATCTATTGGTGTTTGATGTCCTACACATGTTCATGAGAGGAAATAAAATTATCATTTTATACCCGCCCATGTGACATTCATTCAACCTCCTGTGGATTAACTTCACTGGGATAGACACTAATTTTCCCAGGTAATCCATGCCGGCCGTACATTCTCCAGTTCTGGATCCCATATGGAACGGAAAAGACCTTTATCTCTTCAGATATGCAAGTTTGAGAAGCTTTTCTTAAATTGTTAATATCCTAAGGGCCATTATAGTCTTGTACAAGAAAAGTTGAAGAGGAAAATTCAAAATTAACATTTCTGGATGATTCTACATCATCCATCAGGGCCTTTCAAACGTGTGACGTGAGAAGAAGAAAATATCAAATTAATATTTGAATAAATGGGAAAACATAATTGAGAATAACTCTGGAGCTTGACAATGCGTGAACAGAAAATGATGATCTTAATTAAAAAAAAGAAAAATCGATTTAGTTTTTATTTTGAAAGCATTTTGGAAATGTTTAATTTTAGGATTAATCTTTCCAATAAGAACGTTTAAATATCTCGAAAGAAGAGCTTAAAATATCATGAAAGTGCAAAACTAGTGATGAGCTCAAATAAATGAAATAGGGAGGCAATTATTTCAAATCAACATAAACTGGAAAAATTAGGTGAATCATGAAATAGGCATGAGAAAATCGTATTGACAGGACCATAGGAGTAATGATTTGCATTTAAAATGTGGGCACCATAATCTTTTCAATCACTCATATTCCAACTGCATATCGAGTGACACATACTTGTAAGATTTATTTATGATAATAACTCAAGAATTATCTTGTGAAAGAGAGAGAGAAAGAGAATGGAAAAGAAACAAATATTGTGAATTAAAGTTCTAGATGAAATACATATATAGAAAAGAAAACACATAAAAGGTAGTCTGGATGTATTTTGGACAATGTTTTTATATATTTTTCTTATATAGTCATATGAAGCTCTTCGATTTATTATGTATATTGATGAGGATTTACTTTTCTATAAGGTGTATGGGATTAAGGTGGATTAAATTGGAGTCGGATTGAAGGTCATATTAAAAATATGTTTGGTAGATTTGATTGAGTCATATTATATTAAAACAATCTACCGTAATATGTTTTGTAGAGTTATGAGTTTAGATATATATTTATATATTTTCAAAGATTTGAGAAGAATTTATGATATTTAATGATATGTAAAAAAGGAAATATGTAAATTTGAGGTTATTAGTGACATTTTACCTAATCCATATTCACCCGGATTAATAAATCCACCCATGCTTGTGTGGATTATAATCTAGTCTTAATACCGGGTCGTAAGGATTCAATCCATTTAACCCGGTATTAGAGCAATGCAACCAATCATTGTATTAGGCCATATTAACTCATATAATATTACTTAATACCCCCTATTAGGTCCTACCAAACGGCCCCTTAATAATACAAAAGTAGTAGATTTGATTAATTGTGGTTTGAATAAGGCCTGACATTATAGGTAGGATAGTAGGAAAATTCTTCCACGGACATGGACCATGTGGTCCAGAATTTTTCTTTCTTTTCTATTTTTTTTTCTTTTCTCTTCTTCTTTTCTTTTTCTTTTCTTAAGTAATAACTAAAATTGTCTTATACAATTAAACAATTTTGACATATTTTGTGTTGTAAATTTATAATATGATGTTTGTTTCTATCAAAATTAATATTTGCATTTTTCACGCATTATTTCTTCTTTAAAAATATTTAATGTTTAAATTAATTCTATAAAAAAATTATCAATCTTAATTATTTCATAAATTATAGCACAAAATGACACAATGAATTTGCAAATTACATCTTTGGAAATAAATATAAATATAGCTAGAACAACAATGAACGATTACGAAAAATACATAATATATATAAAAAAACTACCACTACAAGAAATTTTTAGTTTTTGCATATATTTAGTGAAAAAAATGTTAATTTTTTCACAATAACAATAGTGATAAAATATATTTTTAAATTGTCACTAATGGCTATTTGTGACAAGTGTAAGCAGTTAGTTATCATTATTGATAATTAGTGACACCCTTTTAGAGACACACTTCAAGAAAAATGAATTTTAGTGATAAATAGGTGACATTGTTGAAATTATCATATTCTGCATATATTTAGTAACAAAAATATTAGTTTTGTCACAATAAAAATAGTGACAAGTGCAATAGTGACAAAATATATTTTTAAGTTATCACTAATGGCGATTAGTGACAAATGTGTGGAACTTAAATTGTCACTACTGACAATTTGTGAAACCCTTTCAGTGATAGCCTAGTGACAATAAATATTGCCATTATAATTTAGTAACAACTTTTTAGTTGTCACTTTTGGGGTATCATTAAATGTCTGATAACTTTTTCACAACTCTCGTCACTAGTGTATCTATAAATATCACTTTCGTGACAATATATAATTTTTTGTCACTTTGTCTTTTACTATTTTGTCATTAAAATTTAAATTTTTTGTAAATACAACTTAGTAACAATAAATATTGTCACTATAATTTAATGATGTTTTTTTAGTTGTCATTTTTTGGGACGTCAGTAAATGTCAATAGTGACAATATTTTTACATTTCTTGTCAATAATGTATCTATGTACATTATTTTAGTGACAATATTTAAATTTTTGTAACTTTGTCATTTAATATTTTGTTACTAAAATTAAATTTTTTTGTACAATATTATTTTGATAGGAACAATATATTAATATAAGTTTGCAACAAAAGTATATAAATGTGTTTGATTTGTGTAAAAGATATTAGTTATAAGAAGGAAAAATTAAAGAAAGAATGAAAAATAAAATACAAAAAAAAAAATAAAAAAAAAAAATGTAGACCACACGGTCTAAGAATCTTCCGCATGTGATTAGTACCCGTTTACTTTTCTATAGTACATGTGACTAGGATTTAGGACCCGTTTATTAGGATAATACATGTGTATAGTTTTAAATTTTGGACCCGATTAGGGTAAGATCATACCCGTTGCGGGATATATAACATGGATGTGGGATTACGGTGAAAAGTGTGAGTGTGTAAAAAAAAAAAAATAGCTGGTTTGAAAAATCACAAAAAAAAATAGCTGGTTTGAAAAATCACGCTGGTTAGATAAACGGGAAAATTGTATTTGGTATCCTATAATAGAACACTTTACAATATTTATGGTATTTGATACATAAATGTATATTTACTATTACAATTAAGTAAATCATGCTTTTAGTCTTTCTTATGGATTAACTTATACACCTTCGTCTCTTTTAAATTTTTGTAGTAGATTTGATTCTTATTATCAATGTAGTATATCACATTCACCCCTTTTAAATTTTTTATAGCAAATTTGTCCCTCTTATCAACGTAGTGTAACACATTAGTCTCTCTCAAATACAAAATATATCAGTTAAATTCAAAATATATTCTAAAGTGGATGAAAGTTGATGTATTTTGTATTTAAGAGGGACTAATGTGTTACACTACATTGATAAGAGGGACGAATTTACTATAAAAAATTAAGAGGAAAGAATGTGTTATAAGAGGGACGAATGTGTTATAAGAGGGACGAATGTAATACATTACATTGATAAGAGGTATCAATCTGCTACAAAAGATTTAAGAAGGACAAAAATGTAAAATTTGACCCTTAAGGAAGATCAAAAATGCTATTCACTCATTAAAATTTATAAATTGGTTGTTTAAAGTTCATACCACCATTAGATAATTGGATTGAAATGGATGAAATCGGCCACGTGTACCACATGTCACTGTTATCTCGCCTTCTGGAAAGAAAATCATTACGTGATTACGTGAGTGAAATGTTATAATTTTCTCCCAAAAGATGAGATATTGTGATAATTTTTCTTCTAAAAATGAGGGAATCGTGATTATTTTTCTCCAAAAGACTAAATAACAGTCATGTGCAATGTATGTGGCCAATATCCATTCGTCCAATTATTTGATGATAATAAGAATATTACAAACAAATTTAAAATTATGATATGATACTAAATACATAATGTCCTGGAATTCCAAACCATAAGTGAGATAATCTGGTTATTTAGATCCTATCCCGGTGAATTTAATCTAATGGAGTTTGATGTCCTACACATGTTCATGAGAGGACATAAAATTGTCATTTTATACCCACCCATGTGACATTTATTCAACCTCCAGTGGATTAACTTCACCGGGATAGACACTAATTTCCCCAGGTAATCCATGCCGGCCGTACATTATCCAGTTCTGGACCCCATATGGAACGGAAAAGACCTTTATCTCTTCAGATATGCAAGTTTGAGAAGCTTTTCTTAAATTGTTAATATCCTAAGGGGCATTATAGTCTTGTACAAGAAAAGCTGAAGAGGAAAATTCAAAATTAACATTTTCTGGATGATTCTACATCATCCATCATGGCCTTTCAAACGTGTGACGTGAGAAGAAGAAAATATCAAATTAATATTTGAATAATGGGAAAAATAATTGACCATAACTCTGGAGCTTGACAATGCGTGAACAGAAAAGGATGATCTTAATTAAAAAAAAAATCGATTTAGTTTTTATTTTGAAAGCTTTTTGGAAATGTTTAATTTTAGGATTAATCTTTCCAATAAGAACGTTTATATATCTCGAAAGAAAATATGAATGATTTGAAACCTTCGCTGCGTAGATGTCCACCTAATGTTAGGTGCAAGATTAATTGAAAAGCTTATTGTTATTTTGTAACTTAACTATTTCCACGTTTATTAGGGGTCTATAAAAATGTTTTAGGGATTTTATTTGGATTGCATTGAATATTTGAATGGTTCATTGGAATTTAAAAGTACTATCTAATATATAGTAATATGTAAGGAACCAGGCTAGCTAACTGGCAGCAGCGCTTGCGTGAAAAGGATCATGGGCTGGGCCTAGCGGAATTAGGACCCTGGCCCATTGAATGATGAATGATGGCCCATTGAAATCGAACTTTCAGCTACAGCAACCTCCTGCTTGAGAAATAGCACCATCTCTTCCTGCTGAAGGTCCTTGAATTCCTCCATACCCGACTTTGATTCCATACGACTGCAGAAGGCAAGAAAAAACACCAGTTTTAAAGAGGGGCGCGTGTTTACACGCGCCCCTCTTCTTCTCCAATAAATCAACGCGCCCCGGGCCAGCAGGAGGGAGCGCGCAGCCCGCGACCCCGCCCGTTCCAGCCCTCCAGCCGCCCCGCCCCGAGCCCCTCTTCCATTTCCAACCGTTTCCCCTCCACAGCCCGACCCCTCCCCGGCCCCGGAAGCCTCCATTGGAGATGGCCTAACTAGGCATGATAACATTTATATTAAACAAAAACTAAAAATAGGCATTATAAGCTTTCTCAACATTAGAAGTTAGACCAAATTAACATTTCATCATATAACTTATATTTTTTTTATTTCACAATAATTTAATCTCTTTCGAGGTGCGTCGGACAAATTATGTGAGAATTTCCATCAACAGGAATTCGAACATAGATTCACTATTTTGTAATGACTCGTTCCTTTCACTAGACTAATCAATTGTCATATAACTTTTATAACACTATATTTATTAATATTTCAAAGATATACAATAATACAACGTCAAAATTTAAAATTCCATATAATAAATCATTTAAAAGATAAAATTTTTGACTCAATATTATACAAAAACACCTATATATTTTGTTACTTTTACTAGCAATAATTCTATTTTAATAAAGTCAACTACATTTACTCACCTCCTAAATTCATAAAGATGTTTAATTCATTAATTGTTCTTGGCCTAATTCAAGGATATTCTTAGAGAATGACAACTCCCTTCTCTACAAATATCTAAGTCAATTTCCACAAGGAAATATAGCAACATTCTTTACATTTCAAAATGGATTGAAATAGTCCTTTCAGAGTGGTATCATATTTTTAAAGGGAAAATTGCTTTTTTGGTACCATAGGATAGGCGGACTTGCACTTTTGGTACCATTGGATATGAAAATGCAAATTTGGTACCATAGGATAGGTTTTCATTGCAATTTTGGTACCATTGGATACGAAAATGCAAATTTGGTACCATATGATAGGTTTTCATTGCAATTTTGGTACCACTGGATACAAAAATGCAAATTTGGTACCATAGGATAGGTTTTCATTGCAATTTTGGTACCAAACCCATTTTTTCTACAAAGTTAATGGCAATTTAACCCCTATGAAATGCATAATGTTTAATTTACCCCTCTATAATTTGAAAAAAATCAATTTACCCCCTGTAAAATTTTAATGAAGCAATTTATCCCTTTCAGCCGGAGATTATAACTCACTTGCCAAAATTGATAGTATGCATGCAAACTATTTTATTTAACATAGGGGGATAAATTGCCACATTTATCATAACACAATGGGTAAAATATCACATTATCATAATAAAAATGGATTAAGTACCACCTATAAAAATATCAGGGAGGCGATGTGAAATTTTTACAAAAGTTCAGGGGGTAAAATGCTCTTTTTTAAACCACGAGGGGTTAAATTGAACATTATGCATTTAATAGGGGGTAAATTGTCATTAAATTTGTAGAAAAATTGGGTTTGGTACCAAAATTGCAATGGAAACCTATCCTATGGTACCAAATTTGCATTTTCGTATCCAATGGTACCAAAATTGCAATGAAAACCTATCCTATGGTACCAAATTTGCATTTTCGTATCCAATGGTACCAAAATTGCAATGAAAACCTATCCTATGGTACCAAATTTGCATTTTCGTATCCAATGGTACCAAAAGTGCAAGTCAGCCTATCCTATGGTACCAAAAAAGCAATTTTCCCTATTTTTAAAAGAAACATAATTTTATTTCATTACTATATAGTAATAATACATTGTGATTTGTAAAAGATGAAAAATCCATAATCTCCACACACACACATACACAAAAAAAAAAAAAAAAAACTACTATTTTCACAGCTACTCTAACAGGCTTCGTAGTTTCTGAACAAACTCATCAAAGTAAGAATCTTCAAATCCTTTAGATAACACCAATTCCCTCAACCTATTATGGTTAGCTCTCACCTCCTTGCCAATTTCACTCTCCTCCGCCATCACCGCCATTACAGCCGCACACACACCTTCCTCTGTAAACAGCCCATCCTCGTCTCCTTTCTCCACTTCCACTCCAATTTTGAGCTCTCCACTCATCAACCTTGCGTTAACGTCCTGGTCACCCATGTGTGGTAACAAAAAAAATTGGGACTCACTCATTAGGCCCTCCCGCATCGACCCATAGCCACAATGCGTGACAAAACACCCCTCAACAGGGTGTTTTAAAAGCAACTGTTGGGGAACCCAGTCCCCATAAACAATCCCTATTTCTTGAGTTCTCTCTTTGAATCCATTTGGTAATGCTT
The DNA here is from genome assembly GCA_003313485.2 of Penstemon barbatus. Lineage (NCBI taxonomy): Eukaryota > Viridiplantae > Streptophyta > Magnoliopsida > Lamiales > Plantaginaceae > Penstemon > Penstemon barbatus. The sequence goes on from CM064877.1 coordinate 1,789,952, forward strand.
CTTCAATTGAGTCGACTCCGGAAGGTGGCCTTAAAGCAACGAGAAACGGGAGACCCGTGAGCTCAAACCCCAGTACAAGTTGTTGAAATTGATTCTTTTCAAGTATAGTCTCACTACCTAAAGCGCAAAGGATAACGCTTTTTGGTTTGAATTTCTCTAGCCAATTTACCCACTTCTCATCTAATGTTATTGAATCTAGTGGTTTTGGAACCACAGGGCCTGCTAGTAGGACTGGTTTCTTATATTCCTTTTCGAGAACTTCACAATAGAATCCATCAATTTCTTTACAAGTCTTGAATCCAACTACATCACTTTCCTTAACTGCAGTCATCAATCGTTGTTTCATCGATATGTTGCTGCCCATTTCCTTTGCGGTCTCAAACCACTTGAGACCGCGGGTACCGTACCTGTCGGAAATAATTGACATTTCAACTATGTATGAATCTAATTGAAGAGTCACCAAAGTTCAAGAAGTTATTGACAATATATCTCTCTACGTGATATGCAAAATGTTCAATTTAACTCACATTTATTTAAAAAAGAGTATTTTAAATTCCTATATTGAATCCTTTATTAAGATTCGCACTATTTCCCTGATATTTTTAAACCTAAATAAAAGTGTGATTGCACAAATGTACCCTCACTTGTATCACTTGTATACTATAAGTATACCTACTCAACTTATTCTCAAAAAACTTACCCCATTTATGTTATTATACAATGTAGCTATTTATGGTACGTGCGACAATTTATCCCTTTATTATTTAATGTGTATTAGTTTATCCTTGTTTATTATTATAAATGTGACACTCATGTATTATTTGTTGTGGACTAGTGTACCCTCTTGAAATGTGATTTTGTCTTTCTTTTGAAGCAACACTTTCACAACGGTGTGATATGCTATTATCCAAATTAAAGTGGTAAATAAAGATTAACCATAAGTTCAAGCAACAAGTATTTTCAAAAAAATTATTAACTTTATATAAGTTATTCATATATTCAAATTAAAGGAGTAGAAATTTTTTTTTTTTTTTTTTGTTTACAATGTTGCAATTGAAATATATATTAAAAATCTAACTATATTAAAAAAATGGATTTCTTGAGTTATTTATAGCAGGTGTGATTTTCAAGAAAGTGAGGAAAAAGTGTAGGGAAAAAAAGAAAAAAATGATTTTTCTCTACATGTTTGGTTGTGAGGAAAACAATTTTCTTGCAGAAGTCTGATTATATCTTTGTTTTATTATGAATATTTTCAAAATTATAAATATTATAAAAAATAATTGCAAAATCAAAATTATCATAATAATCTTTATTAAGTTATGGAATCAAATAAAGACTGACAATAATGAAAGAAAGAAATAAAAAATCACTGCTATTGTATGAACTTTATTATAGATCAATTTGATTGCATAATTTTAGACACCGGATTTATATCAATTTTAAAAAGTAGAAGACATTTTATATGTGTTGAGTTCATTTGAATTACTAAAAATTAGACATACTCACAAAAACTATTTAGATGAAGTAAAAAAACAAAATCCACATATTAGAAAGCTAGAATCTATTAGGATTTTCCCATAAATAAGATTGACAGGAGAATTTTTAAATTTTCAGCTGAAAAATGAACAAAAATTTGTAATTTTCTTTACTTCTATCAAAGGACCATGTGGAAAAATAACAGCCAACCAAACAAGCCACTCTATAATAGTAGACCACTAAAAATCTGGCCATACAGTCACTACACATTTTGGGTTGGGAAACTTTCCCTAAATTAGCAAAAAGTTTGTTACAGTACCTACTAAGCGCCATGGGCCGTGGAAAACCCGGTGACCCACTTGCCCGATCCTCATTCGACGGCCCATCGGGTAACAAAAAACCCATTGCTACCGGGCTAGAGGTGGAATAATGAACGGACTTAATGTGCAGATTGCGTGCCAAGCCCGGAAGCCAGTGCATGAAATCGAAGAAGACAAAATCGGGTTTGATTTGACGGAGCATAGATTCAACGGCGGGTTGTGTAAGGTCTAGGGCGTGTCGCAGAAGTTGATTCCCCTGAACGGATACGACGTCGTTGGTGGTTTCGCCATCGATTAACAGAGGTGCGGAAATGGGAAGGAATTGAATAAGTTGAGGGTGGAGGTTGACTGGGCTCAATTTGGATTGGACTTTAGGTGGAATAATTATGAAGATTTTATGGCCCCTTTTGGCGAATTCGTTGGCGGTTGCGAGGTACGGGGTGATATGGCCCATTCCAAACCCATATTTACTATTAATTCTCTTCAAAACAAGTCTACACTGCAGCAGATTCAATCAAGTGAGTGAAAAAATAATGGGCGCACAATTCTTGTTTGCAGTGAAAAAGCAAAAGTACTAAACTTCAAGTTCTTGAGGGCGTAAAGAAACCAAGAAAAATAATTTTTAGAAATTGTTATTTATTTATTATTATAATACAGAATGCTGAAAGGTAATTTACCTCCTGTTGTTGTAGTGTAGTGTAGTTCTTGGGAAGCAGACATGAGATGGATCTTTGTGGACGACACTAATAGGCAGTGGGGGGGAGGTTGAACGCCACGTATAACATGGCAAACCACATAAATAAAAGCGAATGACGAAAATATCCTATGCTTTGTCTAAATCTAAAAAAAAAAAATTATATTATTTCAACTTCAGATTTTTTTTTTTTTTTTTTTTTGTATTTTATTTTTAATACAACATTCAAACTCGAGTTGACTTTAGGTGGAAAGACAAAAATCACATGTATGTATCAGTCTTTATTTTTAATTGATGGAATCACAAGATTAGTCTGATTCGATTGCTTCTTTTGGATTCGAACCCCAATTCATTTTTTCAAAGAATCTTTTAATAGTTGATATATATAAAATTTATAACTTTTTACCAAATGTCTTTTGTATTTGGTTTTAGCAAGTATAGTGAAATAAGACTAAGCTTAGCGTAAAAGTCAATATTTAAATAAACAACTTTCATTTTCATGGAAAATATTTACCATTGTAATTTTAAAGTTATAATAATATACTACAAGAAATTATTGTATGCACAATTTTATTACTTTAATGGAATTTAGTCTTAATAACCAATGTTAAAAACTTAAATGTATAAAAAAATGACAAAAGTATAGCATTGTAGCTTCAATCTAATATAGAATGAGAAAGTAAAATATTTAGTAGACATGTGAAAATGTGTTCCTCATAATTAGCTGGTTGTATGCAGATCCATGAAATGACAAGGACAATGTCTAGGAATTGCAAGTAGTAGACACGTGTTCTACATTTATTCGCTGTTGACAAAACATTTGATGAAGGCGCATCTTTTTTTGTGAAAGTCGCGAATTTGATTTATTGAATCGCGAATTTAATTGTGAATCCCAATTTACACTCTGATCCGCGCTCTCAGAACGTGCATGTAAACCGAGGAGACAAATTTAGTTACCTAGACCTCGCCATTAGGTGGAAACATATATACATAAAAATGAGACCATGAATATATGATTCATAATCTTTTTTATTATCATATTCAAATGTTATATGTTCTGGATTATGGATCATTTTATCACCACTCAGTCAACACTTAGTTCAAAACTTCAACATTTAAAATATATTTTGATATGATTCCCAATCACCATCCTCACCCTTGAAGATTTTTGATATGATTGCTTGTTAAATAAAGAGTAAGAAAGATGTAACTTGACTTGTTTAACTGAAGAACAGTTGTAGTATCTAAGATGTATGATACAGCCTTAAATCATATGTATGACCAGGGGAAATGATTTTAGGGAACACGAAGAAAGATTCATCGAAGTTGATCCAGTTTTTGTTTAATTTCTCATTTTCTAAAGAAGGGATGAAGCTTTTGAACTTCTGAAAATGATAAAATTTCACATTTCCAATTAGTTTAAATGTACCACTACTCCAACAAGAGATTTTGCATCTTGTTAAGAAAACCATGTATGTAAGAGCTCTCAAGCCCTTCACTCAACAAGAAATCCCTCCACTTAGCATGATTGGCTCCAACTTCATTACCAATCTCACTATCCCCTTCCATCACCAAACTTATTGCCTTCGCCAAACTCTCTTTTGTAAACAGACCATTTCCATCTCCTTTCTCAACTTCTACCCCAACTCTCAAATCTCCACCCATCAATCTTGCATTAATGAATTGGTCACCCGCGTGTGGCATTAACACTAATCGACACTCATTCGTCATAGCTTCCGACAGAGAACCGTACCCACAATGCGTGACAAAACATCCAACTGAGGGGTGTGATAAAATCAATTGTTGTTGAACCCAACCTCCATAAACAACTCCTCTTTTTGAAGTTCTTTCAATGAACCCTTTAGGCAGGGCCTCTTCTATTGTCTCGACTTCGATTGGTGGTTTTAACGCCACCAAAAACGGAAGTCCTATCAGCTCAAAACCCAACACCAGTTCTTGAAATTGTTCCATTTTCAATCTAGCTTCACTGCCAAAAGCACAATAAATGACAGATTTGGATTTGAATTGGTCCAACCAATTAGCCCATTTTTCATCTAAGGTTGAAGTTGGTTGCTCCGGCAAAACAGGGCCTGCTAGAATAACCGGTTTTTTGAATTTCATTTCAAGAAAGTTGCAATATGAGCCTTCTATTTCTTCACAAGTTTTGAATGCAATAGCATCACAAGTCTCGGTTGCTATAAGCATACGTTGCACGAACTTTATTCCACAACCAAATTCTTTTTTGTTGTTGACATAATTTATTGCACGTGCTTCGTGCTCATAGAGCTTGATTCTCAACGAGGGAAAATTTGGTGGAGGTTTCGTGAAGGAATCAATAGAAGATTCATCACGAAAAAGGTAACATACGGCTGCAGGACTAATAGTGCAATAATGAATGGACTTAATGCCTAAATCTCGAGCCAAAGAAGGTAACCAATGTGTGAAATCGTAGAAGACAAAATGGGGATTGAGTTCTTTTAGAAGAGATTCAATGAAGGGTCTTGTGAGGTCCATTGCGTGGCGGAGATGTGAGAAAAGAGGAAAAGGGATGTCAGATGTGGTTTCGGTTTCGTGGGGAAGGCCTTCGACTGGAGGAACGGTGATTGGTTTGAAGGTTATGAGATTTGGATGAAGATTGAATTGGTTTAGTCTAGGTTGTGTTTTTTGAGGGAGGATGAAGAAGATTTTGTGGCCTCTTTCTGCAAATTTGTTTGACATGTGAAGAAATGAAGTGAGATGGCCCATGGCAAACCATGGATACATGACAATTTTGAGGTTGTTTTCAGCCATGATTTAGTACCACCTGTAAGAATTGATGAAAGTTGATGTAAGATCACTACAACCTTGTTCAATCTTTTTTTGAGAAACTTGCAACTAAATACTCATTCAGGAAAATAAACTACTATTTCATAAAGATTACAAATGAAAGAAGAGCTTAAAATATCATGAAAGTGCAAAACTAGTGATGAGCTCAAATAAATGAAATAGAGAGGCATTTATTTCAAATCAACATAAATTAGGTGAATCATGAAACAGGCATGAGAAAATCAGTTGTGTTGTGTGCCTAAAGATAAATATTTTTTTTTTTTTTTTTTATGCATAAAATTCTAAACGGGCAGAATCACATTATTAATAGCGAAACACTGGACCTTCAACATTTTTCATTCCATGCTTCATAAACTTGCACTTTTTATCCTAATTTTTTAAAATATTTTGCATTTTCAGTGTTATCGCTCTCTTTTCCATCCAAGACCTTTTACGAGGCTCCTATGAGCAATTTTCGTCTCATAGTTTGAACTTTTGATCCCAGATTGAATGGAAATGGAGCGATATAACCAAAAGTAAACGACATTTTAAAAATTCGAGTCAAAAGTACAATTCAGGAAAGCGTTGAACCAAAAATGTTGAGGATCCAATCCTGCATGACTAAAAATACAGCTTTACTATCCTAACATGCTTTGCAGCTTCTGAGCAAAACCATCAATGTAAGAATTCTCAAGCCCTTCAGTCAAGAAAAAGTCTCTCCATTTAGCATGATTTTTTTTAACTTCTTTTCCAATCTCACTGTCATCTTCCATCACCAATCTTACTGCTTTCATCACACCATCTTTTGTAAACAAGCCATCTTCGTCACCTTTCTCAACTTCAACCCCAACTCTCAAATCTCCTCCCATGAATCTTGCATTAAGGAGTTGGTCACCTACATGTGGTATTAGCACCAACTGACACTCATTCACCATAGCTTCAGACAAAGATCCCCACCCACAATGTGTGACAAAACATCCAACCGAAGGGTGCTTTAGAATCAACTGTTGTTGAACCCAACCACCATGAACAACCCCTCTTTTCTCAGTTCTTTCTATGAAGCCTTCAGGTAAAGCCTCTTCTACTGTCTCAACCCCAGTAGGCGGTTTTAGTGCAACGAAAAATGGAAGACCTGTTAACTCAAAACCCAACACCAATTCTTGAAATTGATCCTTTTGCAACCTAGCTTCACTACCAAACGCGCAATAAATAACGGACTTGGATTCAAACGGATCCAACCATTTCACCCATTTTGCGTCTAGAGGTAAATTTGGTTGCTCTGCCAAAACAGGGCCAGCTAAAATAACAGGCTTCTTGAACTTCTTTTCAAGAAACTCGCAATATGCCCTTTCCATTTCTCTACAAGTTTTGAATCCCATAGCATCACATTCATAAGCAGCCATTAGCATTCGTTGTACAAACGTCATATCACTACCAAATTCCTTTTCATTGTTGATATGATATATCACACGAGCTTCGTGTGTGTAAAGCCTGATTTCCGATGTGGGATAACCAATCGGAGGTTCCATTAATGCATCCATAGTTGATTCATCACGGAAAAGGTACCCTACTGCAGAAGGACTTATAATGCAATAATGAATGGACTTTATCCCTAAGCGTCGGGCCAAAGAAGGCAACCATTGTGTGAAATCAAAGAAAACGAGATCGGGGTTGAGTTCTTGGAGGAGTGATTTGATGGTGGGTTCGGTTAGATCCATTGCGTGGCGTAGAAGTGAGTACTTAGGAAAAGGAACATCTGATGTTGTTTCGGTACCATGAGGGAGCCCTTCGACTGTGGGAACGGTGATTGGGACGAATTTTATGAGGTATGGGTGAAGATTGAATTGGCTTAGTTTTGATTGTGTTTTGCTAGGGAGGATGAAGAAGATTGTGTGGCCTCTGTCAGCTAATTTGTTGGAGAGATGAAGGAATGTGGTGAGATGCCCCATGGCAAACCATGGATACATAACAATTCTAAGGCTTTTTTGATCCGTTTTTCTCGTTAGCGCCTGGAGTTGCATCCTGAATTGGAAAAAAATGATGGAATAACTCTTTGTTAGTAGAATATCTGCAAAAGTATAATTGTAAAAAATAAAAATAAGAAAATCAATGTAAACGCTTTTTTGAAATCCTATTTTCTTGGAGAACATGGTTAGAACACGAGTGGTGTAAATTTTCACTACACTTGTGATAATTATATTGATCGGCTGCACCACATGTACTATTCTCGTATTTTTCGGGTGCGCTTGAATTTCTTACTTATTTAAAATATGAAAACAATATATGCATAACCGCTTGAACATCTCAATCAATTAGTCTCCTCAAGGTATAGCAACGTATTACGTATGAATATTTGGTGTGTATCACATATAAACATTTGGTGCATACCCCCATTTTGCGGTTTGATTACTTGATTCTGAAGATAAAAAGAGAATCAAATAGACGCTGTTAGATATATTCTCAATACATAATCTAGTATACAACAAAATCTCCCCGTGGTGCAGTTTCTGGCTATTGGGAGAAACATAGATGATGTTATTGTTAACAAGTGGGCAAATAGAACTATGGACGGATCCAGAATTCCAAAGTCGAGGGGGCCGAACTGTATTATAGGTTAAAATTTTTTTTTTTTTTTTTTACTATGATGATTTTTAACCTATTTTATTTACGTAAGTACATAAAAATAAAATAAAATAAAATAAGTAGTTTTATTTAAGTAAAAGAATCAAATAGTACATGACATTCTTTTTTATAATAAAATCATCTATGGTATATCAATATCAAATTTCTCAATAATCGTATTTTCAATGTAAGTAATCAAATTATTCACAAACCATTGATGGTAGTATATTGTATTTCTAAGAATATTTTTCAGAAACTTCATTACTTCATACTATTATACTAAATAAATCTAATAAATAACAAATACGCTAAAGTTAATATTATTAATCGAAAGACGTGTAGTTTTTGTCTTTCCATATAAGATTAGATCAAGATTTTTAATTAAGCTTCGTGATTATTCTGTTAACGATTTTACTTATGTCATATTATTGATCAAATATTAGTAATTATTTAATTATTAGGCAATGAAGAAGATCAATAAAAATCAATTCAATAAATGTTAAAACTGCATTATTGATCAAATATTATTAAATTATATAATTATTAGGCAATGAAGAAGATCAATAAAATCAATTCAATAAATGTTAAAACTGCATTTTCAAAAAATCAATACAAACTTTAAAAATGTGCACACAAGTAAGAGAAAAAGGAAAAATTATTGGGGGGTCCAGGCCCCCTCCCCCCCCCCCCCCCCCCCCCCCCCCCCCAATGCTTCAAGTAAATCCGCCCCTGTTATAGAACCATGTGATTTTTTAGGCACTAATAAAGGTTCATCTGTTGCGAGAAAATAAAAATCTTCATGTATGGTCCTGCAATCGGCTGGGCCATTGCATAAAGTTTCAATAATCACAACGTTGGAATAATCAAGTTCTTGGAGGAGAGATCCAAGGTAACATAGGAGAACAGGCGTCAGCAGCGCCGTGATTTCAGCAACATGATCGAATCAAAATTTGAGAAGTATGGATGAAGAGAAATTTTGTTCCTAATTATATATATGTTCCAAAGTACTGCCAAAACATGACAAAGCTTGATGTTTTAGCATATCCATTATCGTTCAACAGGCCTAGCCAGTGCAAAATAGGAATCAGGATTCACTGACATCAACAGCTCCAATACTACCACATCACCAGGATTGCTTATTTTCAGACCAGGTTCTAATAAGCCTGCGTCAATGTTATTTATAACTTAATCAAACAAGTCATCATTTTGTTCAATAAATAACAAATGATACACAATTAATAGAAAATTACCCGGAGAAAGATCCTTTCCACCATATAAATCTTTGGCTAAAGGATTTGCTGCCCAATTGTTAACAGCAACTCGATTAGTAGGTTGAAATCCTATGATATTCCCATTACTTGACAGCACAACCTGATTGGTAAACACATGGACCAACCTTTAAATCCAAGGTTCATCAACTTCAACAGTTTTCTATCTCACAAGATTAAAGAAATAAAAGAATCAAAGAGTGCAGTAAATTTGCAGAAGTACCTGATAACTAGCAGTATCTTGTAATGCTTTCATCTCTTCTTCATTTGCTTCTGGCAGTGTCGATGAGGATGAATTGTCAAGTGTATTGGAATCAATATCATCCACTTTCTTCAGGCATGTAGGAAGTTCTCCAATCCATGCACAGTCATCAGACATACTTATTTCTCCAGGCAAACCATAAGAGTCCTTGATTCTTTCGATTATCACGACACAGCACATTTTCAACTAATTTGCAAAGAAAATATCCGGTGTAAGAGAAATAAATGTACAATAGCAAATCTACAGCAAGTTATAAAACACCACTCAAATTCTACACTACTAATAATAAGCTAATGTTATTTTCTCTAGTTTAGACTCAAAGTTATCATTATCAACTCAACAACCAGAATTGGAATTTTTCGTATTCAAAGTGGACATAAGCTGATAAATGAAACTTAAACACACAGATAAAATAACATTATATGAAAGGAATGATATTTTAACCATAGCAACACCATACACAGTTCCACATATGCAGACTTCTGATCAATTGGAAGTACTTACTTCAAGGTCCTTTCATAAATCTACGTGTGGGTAAGAAAATATCATGGTCTTGTTGACGAAGATCAAGGGGGTGGTCGGCTAAGCTTTTTTCTAACATATTTTAAGCTACTACATCTTATAAGATGTTTTGGAGTTTAAACAATGTTGTCTAGTACATTCAAAATTTATGTGGGGAAGCTCACTTTTTCATAGGAGCTTATAAGCTCCATTGTTAAAAATTGTACCACATATAGAGGGAGCTTATAATCTTAGAGATATACTCTGAGCACAAATTAGAGAAAGGCTAAAGAAATGATCTCCCTAATGCTATATTCAACTACCCCAGGAGTCATCAAAGCAAATATTAAGAAAAAAAAATAGAAGGATAAGAGGGAATAAAGGAGTGATACTCAGAATCTACTAACAAGCAAAAACTTCACTTACCACATTGCCCTCTTACCTTAGATAATTCCACAGATTGGTGTGGAGCACAGTTAATGTCGGACAATTGAGTTTCAGAATTTTCTTGAATATAAATCTTTCTGCTGGGTAAATGAGGTAGATAAAGCTTTCTCAGAACACTAATGGTAACTATAAAAATCCCACTTGAAATGACAACTGAGAACATCTTCAATAAAGAACTTCCCTGAAACAAAAACAAGAATCATCATGATACAGCAAGAAATATTGTAGAGAAAAAAATAAAAAAGAGATTTACATGGAGACAGTAGCTTACATATATCATGGAGTACTTAAATTATATATTTGAAGTGTTTAATACCTGAAGAATAGAGCTAAAAGATAACAATCATAAACAACCATACAAGTATGTTCAGCTGGTGTGAGGGATGGGTTTATGCCTTTCAAATCAAACAAGGTACCTTATTTAGGAGCAAGTTGGAAGATTTTGCAACTGCATGACAAGACAATCTCTTATGGGGCAGTGTGAAGACATCCTCATAGTACATATCTAGTATGTCAGCCAAGCTAACCTGTGAGGAATAGCAATTATATTACATTAGAGGCATTTTCACTTTCTAAAAAATTGAATAAGTGATACAGCTTTAAGGGTAACTGAGGAAAGTATAAATACTATCAGAAAATTATCATAGATACCTATTAGAAGTTATCAAAAATCATTCACCAACAACTAACAGTTAAATAAAGATATTTTACAAATTTCCTATTAAAAGCTATCAAGTGGAGAAAAATAAAGTAAGACGGGCCAGAATGGATTTCAGTATGTTGAAATAAGCTCAGATTTCCACAATTTTCCCTTGAAGGCATTTAAATTTTCAAATGCTCTATCACCTCTGTTCCCTGTGATGTATGCGTATTGTCTATAGAATATCAAATTATCTAATCACTCCTCAAGAGAAATCTATTCTCATGATATCAAAATCATGAAGTATTACACCTTAATATATGAAGGTATATTAGTTATGTTTACAAAGGAAACTTTTCTGCCATTCTTACAACAGAGAGAAAGACCTCACTCAGTATGTGTCCATCATTTATTCATATTATAGACTGCGTATAACTTGTACAACTGTTTAAAGCATCAGATAAGATTAAAACGCCTTCTACAAGCACTGAAATAAGCTTTTACTAATTAACTATCACATCAAGAAGACATATTCCACCATAAAATAACGATTTAAGAGTCTTTAAGATCGCTTCATGTGAGACTGCAAGTATCAAAAAAAATAATACTTTTAGACAAACCCCCAAAACTTAGTTCTCGTGGTATCTAAGATACTTATTATGAAAATCCAGCTGGGAAGAGATTAAATATTCATAAAAGGAAGAAATGCAATGTATTGCAGATCCAACCCCCACAAAAAGAGGTGCGGCAGTCAACATTTCAACTGCAGATTATGACAAGCACACCACTTAAATAGATATGGCAAAAGTAGTTTTTGAGTCCAAGCAAATCTAAATACTAGAGACTCAATCAGTTCAAATGAAGTTGCAATAAGAAGACCATAGTGACATCCATTTATTACAGTATCTACACAGGCATGTCATCTCTAAAATATCCTCTTAAGTAAACTGAATTCCAAAAAAAATACCCATTCACTACCATATGATCTTAAGAAGGGTATAATTACCATTTGAGAATGAGTAAGAACAACTTCCCAGCTATTTTCCTTTGTTTTTTTCCACCCGTCAAACTTTACATCACTGAGTTTACTAGCATCAATTTCCAACATGTAGGAGGGAACACATTCACTTATCCAAGCACAAAATTCATGACCGCCAATCTTTTCCAATTTTGCAAATGTCGGCAACATCCACCAGCTGCTATTCAAATTGGTCCCTTTATTAAGCTTATACCTTCCTCGTTCCAAATTGAACTTTTCCAGCAGCATCTTGGCATTAGCAAGTATCTCATGTTCAAGGAAGTTATACAGAACAACAGACGAATCTCTTGATGAAATGAATTTATGCTGGTTGAACCAACTGAAGAACTTATTTGATACTCGATTTATAGAACCATGAAGGAGATGTCTTTCCGTGTTTTCAAGGACAGCAAGGCAAACAACCTCTCCAATTTCGGAAATTACCCGTTGATCCGATGAGCTTAGGGTTAACAAAACAGGTACCTGCCGATAGGAAACGGATAAGATAACTCGTCACCTGCAGAACAAAAACATTAAATATGATATCACATGGCAAACAGAGGCCATAACGCAAAAAGACCGCACATTCTTTTTTAGGACAGGTATCTTGCCTCTCTTGGATTTTCAAGATCGACCATATTCCTTTCAGTTCCGGGTTTAAAAAGAGCCAATTCAAGATTCCACAGCTGCTGCAGAACTACTTGCCTAAAAGTCATGGCAAGTATATTCTTCGAGGTGGTCCCATGAAATACATCTTTCTTGAATGATCTTCTCAGTTTTACAGCTTTCTCTTTAACTTTCCTAGCAGGTAGAAACTGAGAAAACAATAAAGAGTTAATTCATACAGAAATTATGAAAAGCGAAACATATTAACGCATTTTTTTGGGACCAAGTACCAATGAATGGTAATGATTCAAATTCTACATTTCGTGTTCTCAGTAAGGAAAAAAACAAAACAAAATTTAAGCACGGGCTAAAACATAACATAAAACTTGGACTCACTAATCGTGTGGATACGGTGCTGTGGCCGTCGCCTGGAAATACGGTGTCGACGACCATGGCAGGGACACCAGAAGAAATATGCTCATCGGCTGATTCGCCGCCGTCAGCAGCGGCGGCAGTGAGGGCTTGCTGGAAATCCACGGCACCAACGAGTGTAAGCCGAGCCAAGTCATTCTCGAAGGTCCTCAGAGCCGGAAGGGTTTTCTGAGCGGCGTCGAAACCCGCTATGGCATCGAGAACCGCTTGCTCGGAAGAGAACGGCGAGTGTTGGTGGTTAGAGGAGGAGACGACGATAGAGCTTGGAAATTTCGGAGGATTGAGGGGTAATTTAGGGAATAATATGGTTGAAGGATTAAAAGGGAACGGGGAGGAGGGAAAGAAGGAGGTAAGAGGAGAGCGGGAGCGTATGGGAGTGAACGCCATTGAATTTGGTTAGGGCTTAAAGAACTTGAGTAATAACGATACCGAGAAACGAGTGTGAAAACATAACATTACAAAATCGGGTGAGAGCTTTCTATCATATATATGTTATTTCAACTAATAACTAAGGGCAACATGGGTATTTCCAACCAGATGTCAATGCAGCAGTTGTAGGCTTGTAGAGTAGGGCATCTCCAACGGTGAGGGGAGGGGGAGGAGGAGGAGATATGGAGGGGGAAAAAAATTGTGTCTTCAATGGGGAATGAGAGATAAAGGGTTAAAACTTAATATTCGGCCATCTTCAATGGTGAGGGGGAGGAGAAGGGGGATTTTTCTATAATTGTTATAATTGTGGTCTTCAATGATAAGGAAGAGTGGGGAGGGAGAGGAGAGTGGGAGTGGGAAAGAAAGGGCAAAATGTTGTCCTTCCTTTGCCCCCGTCTCACTTGCTACGTATTTTTTTTTTTTTTTTGTTCATTGTTTTTTATTTTTATAAATTTTGTGTATGATTTAATAAATTTATATTTTAAATTAAATCTTTAAAGAATTAATTTTAATTGGATATTTTAAATTTGTATTATAATTTAGACAAAATGTATAAATTAATTGAAGTATAAATTATTTTATTATTATTTTTATTATTATTATTATTATTATTATTGTTGTTGTTGTTTTTACTATAATTATTATTTTTTATTTTTATTATTATTATTATTGTTGTTGTTGTTGTTGTTGTTGTTTTTACTATTATTATTATTTATTTTTTTGTATTTTTATTATTATTATTATTATTATTATTATTATTATTATTACTATTATTATTATTATTATTAATATTATCATTATTATTATTATTATTAATATTTTTATTTATTATTATTATTGTTACTATTACTGTTATCATTATCATTATTATTATTATTATTATTATTATTATTATTATTATTATTGTTGTTGTTGTTGTTACTATTATTATTATTATTATTATTATTATTATTATTATTATTATTTATTTTTTTGTATTTTTGTAATTATTTTTTTTTATTATTAATATTTATTTTTTTGTATTTTTGTAATTATTTTTATTATTGCTATTATTATTATTATTCTTTTATTTTTATTATTATATGTCTCTTACTGTTGAAGACGATTATGAAGGGGAAGGGGGAGGAGGAGGGGGCATTTTTGGCATTACCAATCACATATTTTTTCAAATACAGAAACACCCGCCTAAAGTCAAATGTGATTTTAGCGTTACCAATCACATATTATTATTATTATTATTATTATTATTATTGTTGTTGCTGCTATTACTATTATTATTATTATTATTATTATTATTTATTTTTTTGTTATTATTATTATTTATTTATTTGTATTTTTGTTATTATTTTTATTATTGCTATTATTATTATTATTATTTTTATTATTATATGTACCTAACTGTTGAAGACGATTATGAAGGGGGAGGGGGAGAGGGCATTTTTGGCGTTACCAATCACATATTTTTCCAAATACAGAAACACCCGCCTAATGTCAAATGTGATTTTAGCGTTACCAATCACATATTTCTCCAAGGATTCGAATCCAAACTCCACTATAATCCACGAAATTAGAAATCAAATTATCTTTAAGGCTGCTACAAATCTCCGGCAAAACCTGAACCTTTGTACATCTAAGTTCATGAAATTCTTGAAACTTCCATGTTGTCTATAAATATAGGCCGAAAAACTTTGATTATAAAGAGATGGGATCTAAACTCAAAGAAACAATTTTTGCATTACAAACTTCATCATCAAATAAATCCATGTAATTTTTCATCCGTAGACTCATTTCAGATTTCGGCTTAAAACAGTGAGGCTGTGACACTTCCCATTGCAAAACTTCGTATAGGCAACAGCTACAGAAGTCAAAATATGCAGAGAAGTACATAATAATCAGTAAAGATAATTACAACTTGCACCAGAAGTGCATCATACATGTGGCAGACACCATGACAAATGAAGCAATAAATTTAGCCAATTTCTGCGACTTCTTCGAAGTTAATTGTGTACAGTATAATTGTATAAAACAGTTAGAAAGTCAAAGATGAAGGTACTCAGAAGACATTGAACTATTGTCAATATACCACCTGAGGGTTGAGCAGACTCGTCATGTTACATAGTACCCATTAATATCATCAACAAGATAATCATATGGTGCACCTCTGACGTAATCAAGCCCTTCACCTGGACTAGCCAATGCATTAGATGCAGAATAAATGCTTCCAGTTCCATCCTTCAAATTGGCTTTTCCCCTTCCCCTAACATTACGCGACTTGTCGTTTGGGAACTCAGCACTAAGCCTACCCAATTGCCTTTGCAAATCAGAAACAGAGTCATTATTTAATTTGCCTTTGGGAGTTTTCTTCCCATCAACGCGCTTTACTTCAAGTCTATACAGAGCAAACACATCATATTTGTTGATTTCATATTCATAGAGGTGCCATTCAAAATTTTCCATAGGCTGCGGGTCCATGTAGTAGGATCTCTTCAAACCTCCAAATTCATTCATTACTTGTTTCCTCGATTCATGCCAGCCCCTTCCGTTATAATCTGGCAGGGATCGTTGCTTTCTATTCCCACTCTCAAATGCTCTACGAGGCTTGTCAAAGAACAGCCACTCCCTTATTGTTTCACCGTCCAAAACAGTAAGATCAAAGAGCTCTGTTCAAAACCAAGAATGAAAATTAACCACAAATTTGATTGCCAAAGTGACCATTAGTATTTTTGGTAGATGCATTATTACTAATATAAAGAAAATAAAACCCCTAACAAACATAATGAACCCGATGAGAAATAACCAACTTACCAGGGGCATTCCAAGGGGATTTTGCAGTAGCAGCACCCTCGCATTCAGGAATACCAACATCTTTTCCTTGTGCCTTTGCACCAAGGGCAGCAAAAAGTAAATTATCTTTTAAGCCGATTCCTCCAGGTCGTATAACTGGAGGCCTACCAAGGTAGCCTTCATTAGGTGCAAGGCTAGCATGATAAACACTGCAGTAGTCATCTGACTTTGAAGACCAGGCTAATCCTAATGCTGGTCTGGGACAATCCCAAAGGGCACATTTTGGACCTAAAAAAGCAGAAGGTGGAGGACAGATATTCTGTTCATAGCCAGAAATCTGAGTCATATTATCATCCCCGCCATAGCCAGTGCAATTAAACCCAGAGAAGTACTGCTGCTCAATGTCTTGATGGTAATTAAATGAGTGATAATCTAATTGTGTAACCAAGTTCATATTATTCATTCCCATATTGTTATCTCCCATCACATCACTTTTGCAATGACCAATCAACTCATACCCATGTTCTTGAGGACCCTTGGACATATTAAAACCCTGTCCACAAACAAAATAATACAGTTGGAAAGTAATAACAATTTACAACAATACAAGGTAGATAATTACACAACACTTCAATGCTAAGACTGCAAAGACTAATTGAGAGCCATGTTAGAGAAAATTTATTGGATAAAGGCGTACAATTAACAATTAAGTAAACATGAAGAGCACATAAAATGTTGTTCTTTAGGCACATATATTGCACAATCAACAAAAAATAAACATTGAAGAGAAAATACTCGTTAGGCACGTATATTGCATTAGGATTAAGAGGCTACAGAATACAAGTATAGATAAACACAAGAAAACAAGTATAGATAAACACAAGACTAACACAACTCAACCAAATAATTCATCCAAAGAAACTTTTGGTAAAGAGTACATATCCACAAATTTAGATCACAGCTCATGACCAGAAGCTTGGAGGAAAGCTAAGTGTAAGCCATGACACGGTACTGCCCAAATTTGAAAGTACAGAAGATAAAAGCAGGGCTCAAGAATAATAAATGTAGCTACTCAAAATCTTAATCTAACAAATACAGCTAACACTAAAGATTTGCAAGCAGAGAACTAACCTCTTGAGAAAGAGATACATCCACAACCTTTTGTGCATCAGGGTCTGGCTTTGGCACAGCTAATGCACTTGTTGCATCATCTTCCTCCTCACAAAGCTGCAGCAGCCGACAAATCTCTGATGAAAAAGAATTCAGGCTCCCTCCCTGTACAATGATTATCCATCAAATTTGAGACTCGTGATTTCCACGGGTAAATGCATGCATGTTTCTTCTGTTTTGCACAGTATGTTATGAATAAAAGAGATCAGATGCTGATTAGAATTGCTTCATCAAATTTAACACAGATGGCCAAGGTCTAAAAGCAACTATCATACAACTATTTTCAATAACTTCGCACCCCACAACCTCATCTGATCACAAACATAGCAAGCATATAATGTATAGAGCAAAAAGCAACATCTCACACATACAAGCATCACAGAGAGACGGGTGTAAATAAAGACGAATTATTAAATCCTTTGATCAGGATCAAACTCACTACTTCAGATCTAACTAAGATGATGAAAAGATTACCTGATGAAACGATGTAGCAGGAGAGGGGTCGTTGAGCTCGGCCTTCCATTCGCGAAGCATCTGGTGAACTTGCTCTTCAAGCAAAGCAACATCAACCCCACGGCTGTCCTTCCTGGCGGATTGAAGATCGCAGAACATGCCTTGTAAATCATCTACGCGGTTCTTCGCTCTGTCCTTGAAGAGCTGGTGCGATGCAGCACCGCTCTTCGAACCCTTCACCATCCAACTAAATAAATAGCAGTTAAACTAACCTAAAAAAGGCGGCCAAAACCAGAACAAACAAAATACAGAGAAATTAGCAAGTAAACAAAAGAACGAACAATTCACATACACAGGGCAGAAAAAAATCAATCAATCAAGGCAAATCGAAATTGATTGCAGAAAAAGAGATACGAGAGAGAGAGAGAGAGAGAGGATTGATTACCTGTTAGAAATGGGTAGAGAGTGGGGGAAGGATGGAGGTGGGGTTTATTGTGTTGAGCTTGAGAGAGAAGAGTAAAGTAGTGAGTGGTGTTTTGAATTTTCACTTACTTTCTTTCTTATGGTTAATTGACTTTTGATTCTCTGTTTGTAGCATCACATCAGTACTGGATTTCCCACTTTTGCCCTCCACAAGTTGATGTGGAATTCTTATTCACTCGTGTGCCCTTGATTCTCGTACCGAACAATAATACCGCATACTACTATATCTTATTTTTATACTAATTTAATAATAAAATACTATTAATTTATGAATAGAAGTCAAAAGGACGTTATTTCGATTTCTCTTGCAATTAATAAATTGCTTCAGCCTCCAAGTAAATTACGTAATAAATTACACAAAGAGATAAGAGAAAAAGTTAACTAATATGTTATATGCGGTTTAACGTCAACTGGATTACAAACTGGATGTAATCGAATAAAAATCATTCCATTCCAGGCACAATTAATATAAATCGTCAATCAATTAATATGCGAAGATTACGCGCCAAAAACGTGATCAGTGTTTTGTTATAATTATATATGGCATGGTAGCAGAGGAGTGCAAGAAATATAATGAGGACATTTGTGTATGAGGAAAAGAAAGATGATAATGCGAAGAAAGGCATATATAAAGTTACAAAGTCCACTAACACCTACAAGATTCTTCTTGTCAATTATAGATAAAAAGAGCATTTAAAGGAGTGATTTTCCAATGCGAAATATATCTTTTGAAGATAAGAAGCATCTTTAAATTCTTTTCTCTATTTTTAAACATTATAATATCATTAATGAAAACTCCTAAGTATCATTGATATTCCATCTTACTGCAATAATCAGACACTTGAGAAAGTGTGATTCTTAAAAATCATTTGTTATGGTGTATATATATATATCTGAGATGAATAATTTTGGACCTACTGTTATTAGAAATAAACAAAATTTTATTAATAATATATTATTAAGATAAAAGAAATTTATTTACACATAAAGCTAGGCAGATTCAATCTGAATTAAACCGGTGTGAGCTACCCATAGTTACCGATATGACAAATAACAAAATGAAGCCATTCCACAAAATTGATAAAACAACATCTAGATTTAACCAACAGTGTACTATTTTTTCCAACAGAAACTTGCTAGATTTCGATTTATCTTATTGCCTTTGACAAATGAATATAGCTCATGCATCGCAATGGCCTGCATGGATTCAAGTCAAAATTGTTGTGTCATATTACCAATCTTAAGTGCGTTATTTCTCGTCATATCAAATAATCAAGCTGCAGGTGCCGGTTTAGCTTCTTCCCCGTGTACATTTCTGAGATTAAACAAAGCGGCAAGTCCACGTCTCTGTTCAAGCTCTGCTAGTTTTTGCCTAAGAAGCTCCACTTCTTTTCTTAAATCTTCATCTTGTTGCCTCAATGCCTAGAAACCAAGATTTTTATGAAATGGGAAATTGAAAATGAGAAACTAGTGGATGGCTTTCTTGAATGCATAAAAACAAATTAAGTTTTGCATAAATCATTTAAGCTATGTAAGTATTGTTGATAGAACATTAGGTTTAATATAAAAATATACGTTCATTTTCATGTTCCTCAGTAAAAGTAGAACAAATTGGCGTTAGTGTGTTTCCTTGATGTGAAAGTTGGCACATAGAAGCAAGGAAAGTAATTTATGGATGTATAGAATGTATGCACTACTTTCACTGGAGAGAATAATAGGCAAGTAAAATGGGATGTATAGGAAACCTATTTCAACCTCAGATTCATTGAAATTAGAAGTACAAGAGTTAAAAGGGCTCAATGGGCACATAAGGACTAGGGGTAATAGTAACTGCACATAATGGCCCATTACCTCCAGTTCTTGTTTACGAAGTTCCTCTTTCTTGGCTTCTGATCGAGAATTCCTTTGCACCTCAAAGATCAGCGCAGCTACTCCTACCTAAAATCACATAATTATTCTGCATTTTATCAAATCCATTCCAAATTATTGTTATAAATTCCCAGTATTTACATAGGGATACATAAGTTATACTATAGTAATTGTACTATACTTAGAGTATGCTTATCACTTCATTACATAGAAGAATCTTAACAAATGGCTGTATGTGGACGTACTAACACATTCAGGGAGTTTTAAATACACATCACATTTGAGAGATTGATTTAGCACAAAATTAAAATTGTATGTAGTAGATAGAGGTAATCAAAGGGTTCAATATTGACTTAGTTCCAGAGCTAAAATATTAGTGAATTCACACAAAATATCCAGTTGAATCAACATATTCTCATCAACAATGATAATAATATTTATTGAAAGGGGAAAAGAGTAAAAAGAAAGTGAAAAGCTGAAGTTAGGAAAACAACTACCGTGAACAGAAAAAATTCCCCCAGAAGATCCACAGCTGCTTGAACAGCCTTTTCTTCATTCAAAGGTCGAATTTCAACATCAGTAGCATGACTATATATGCGTCGTTGCATGGTTGTTGTCATTCGGTGATTAGCCTGGTTCCAGTAACAAATACTTTTAAGGATAAATCTTTCAAAACCATGAATCTAATCAATCTGTTTCCAAATGGGAAATACTATAAAAGGCACTATAACAATAAACTAATCGAGGAGATAGAGCATCCCGATGTAACACTTAGTTAAACTCCGAACCCGATTCCCTTTGATGGAGGTTGCAATCAGGACAGTTTCAAGTTTCTAAGTCGTGTAATCCAACTAGACCACTCCCACAATGTGTGAACTTTAAACACCCATATTAGCACAAATTACAACATTCTAAAGCCTATATGCATTTCTTCCAGGACCATTGAAGATATCTTTGAATTAAAAAGGGCAGAAAAAAGCTACCACCCACCCACCCCTGTGCATTATGTAAAGATTTGCAGGCCATGGTGTGCTGCACTCGCTCTAGTTGTAAGTGTGAGTGTGTGACTATTCTTCAAGATTTGCATTATACCTCTAGAGGTTATTAACTTAAGAAAATAGACAATATTAACTTGAAAAAAGGGGAGAACTCTCATGTTCTCTTAAGAACATAGCAACAACCCCCTTGCCCTTATGATCAACTCTTCACTTTCAAATGTATGGAGTGAGCTAATAAAATGTGTTTTGCAAACAAAAACAACAAAGGGGTTCTTCCACAATTGGGTAAAGCATAGGGGGGTGTTTTGCATTTTACGCTTAATTTATCACCAATTTGTCATGAATGACCAATTAAGAGAGCAACTCGAAATCAACAGAGAGTGTGAAACAATCAAATATTACGAAATCAAGAAACAATATTGTTTATTTCCCGACGTCTCTGGTTTTAATCACCCTTTTAAACAGAATCCATCAAACAAATGAGCCATTTTCTTGGCATGTTTAAATTCAAAGCAAATGCACAAAAATAATGATAATACCTGGGCGATGCTGATGATGAAATTTCTGAACTTTGGGTGGATTCCAGCCTGTTGCTTGAGCCTATTCGCGACGGGTTTGCTCAATGTTTTTAGGGCGAGAGTTCCAAGTTTTATTAAAGGAAAGACCATTACTGTTACTGATGATCACTCTTAAACCCTTTTTTTGGAATCTAATTTTTTTTAATCAAGAAACTGAATTACTTGTACTCCTATGGTTTGTTGGTAGGGATGTGATTGAATTAGTTTTCTTGTTTCTTGAACAGAAAGCCAAATGTGCGTGTAGATTAGGAGCGGTATCATCATGGGAAAATGTTTGTTTCAAAAGTGCTTTTTTTTTTGTATAAAAATATATAATTCGACTGCGGCGTCAGTGAGTTGGCGATTGCTTTGATTTAATTTAGTTTAGCGTGTTCTTCAACTAAAACGTGTTCACAATTCTCGCTTTATAAATAGCGACTACAGCTATCAAATTGAGACGGAAAATCAACGCCAACTTTTCAAGGGTTGTTGGTATTGGGCCGCTGTGTTTTTGTTGGTGTTGGGCCTGAATGCCTGATATAGGTGGTTTTTTTTTTTTTTTTTTTTTTTTTTAAGGTGAGGCCTGTTATAGGTTGAAGGAAAAGGAAATAGGTTTCCTGCAGAAAGTTTTTAATTTGAATTCAATTCAAATTGATTAATCACGACATTTTGTAACTAAATAGCTCCTTCTTCTTTGTGCGTAGAGTATGGTGGGATCCTGAAATTTGGTGAAGGCATATTGAACAATTTACATCCTTTAGGATTCTAGGACAAGAATTTTGAATGTTCAGGATTAGCCTAGTGTAAGCTTGGACACATGTGTTATCAAAAAAGAAAAAAAACAAATAGCACCTTCTTTAAGAGTATTTTTCTTTTAAATAGTCTTTAAGATTGTTATTTGATTATATAACAATTTTATAACTCTTCTCGTGTAAATAAACTTAGACCATCTGAGTCGGGTGTAGGTTCATCGATGATAATAAAGTAAGTGTACTTATTTTGAATAAACTTAGACCATCTGAGTCGGGTGTAGGTTCATCGATGATAATAAAGTAAGTGTACTTATTTTGAATAAACTTAGACCATCTGAGTCGGGTGTAGGTTCATCGATGATAATAAAGTAAGTGTACTTATTTTGAGATTAAAATAATAATAATAATAATTGTACTAGTAAATAATTTTCTTGATAGATGTATTGTACTTGAAAATAAGTAACAAGAGTGATGCATTGTCACGTAAAACATCATCGGTTAATTTCTTGCTTTTATTCTAATTAAGAAAAATTATCATGAAAGTATATACTATACTAGACATATGTTCTCTTACAAATTTAAGATAATCTTATATGCATGGTCAACCATTTAATGATATAGAGTTATGAAAAAATATTTTACACATTAAAAATATATGAATACACATATATTCTTAAATTTGTTGATTTTTCTCATCTTTCTAATTACAAAAAGCTACGTACACTTTTATATAAAATTTTAGCAGGACCCGAAGATTCCTCTTAGTTACACTAGTAGTTTATAAATAGATACGATACACCCCCATGTGATTTTAGTTTTCCTTACAATTATGAACAATCCACCTTTTGTACGTAATTATGTAGTTAATATCTCATTAACCGGAATTATATACATATCATTATTATTAAGATAATTAGGCAGCAAAGCGATACTTGACAACAACAAAAAAAAGAAAAAATTAGTGCGTTATTTGTGGAGAACCACTTATTTAAATTAATGATCGCAGTTGAAGAATATATTTCTGTGGTCGAATTAAGTGGCCGGATCATGTAGGATCAAGAAAACAAAACTAATGGTGGTTGTTTCCTCTTAAGAAGGCTTCAAATTTGCATAACCATTAATTTCCCTGATTTTCCTCTACCATTCCAATCCAATTTCCCTCTTCCCTTGCACCAAACTCATAATCTCAAGTCTTGTGGCCGACAACATTTCTTCGTTTTGTTGTCTTTAACAAGAGTAGTTTTCATTCTCATAATTCTTGTTATGATATGATTAAAAGAAATGGCAGGGATTGTGTACTTAAGAACAAACCGCTTTGAAGTTAAACTCGAAGGTATTACCTTCAAAACGAAAGAATTTGAATCTTTATGCATGATTGATTTTCTTTTCCCTGATGGAAAAGTATGGGCTCGCCCGCCCATTGTGGGCCTTGATGTCATGCGCCACCCACGTGACCCATCGAGTCTTCTGATGCTACTCTGTTTCGGCGTTGGCTGTGTTATCCTGAGGTTGCGCACAGGGGAACCACTTCCTTCAGCAATACATAACTTCCTGTCAGATGAGAGAATTCACTTTGTTGGCTTTGGTATACCAGAAAAGAAAGATTTGTTCCCATTTGAAGATTTGGGTTTGTCCAAAAGTAAAGTGGATGTTGGTTATTTAGCCGCCAAAGTTTTAAAAGATCCCAAATTTAAAAAATGGGAATTAGCGGATTTGGCTCGTAAAGTTCTTGGAATTAAGAGGATGGTGGGGTTGACTGAGGCTTCATCTTTTGAAAGACACGAGCAAATGAAGTGCGCGATTTGTCAGCTTTTCATTACAAGTGTTATTGCTATGGGACTTTTGGGTACCAACGAAAAGAAAAAACTTGATGATTTAGGTCACAAGAAAAGCTCATTTTTGAAGAATTCTTTACATGTACTAGCTGAAGGGTGGTTTAAATTGCCTTTAGGTAAGAAGAAAAAGAACAAGAAAACACTAGTTGAAGAGGAGGAAAAAGGCGGTTTTCATGTTGGAATCGGAGATATGGAGGATTGTTATGGAGATGTTAATGATACAGATAAAGAGGGCCCTTTTGGAAACTATCTATTTGGTGCCAACATTAAAGATTTTGAACATGATTTCTCAAAAAGTGATAGTTTTTATGGAGAACTTGATAAAGAGGGCCCTTTTGAGAACTATCCAAATGATGCCAAAATTCAAGAATTTGAACATGATTGGTCACATGCCAAGCTTAAAGAGGACTTATCAAGAAATGATTTTTTTAATGCTAAAGATTCCATTTTACGCGATGATTTGAGCAAGGAAGCAACCAAAAAGCCGATAAGAGGTATATTAAAGTGTCCATCTACGAGTAATTTACAACGTTGCAACTCATCTCCATCCATGCCAGAAACACCTCCATCGACACCAAAAAATCAAGTAGCTGGTGGAAGTCAATTGAAAAGAGCAAATTCCAAAGGGTGCAATGTGACTTTTAAGTGACTATTAATAGCTTAATTTGTAGACTCATATGTAGCTATTACTTAAGGTTATTCTGTGTGTAGATGGGATTAGTTCTCGTCTCTGTTAGTAAATGGGATTAGTTCTTGTCTCTGTTTATTTCCTGGTGTTTTCATTAGATCTTAAAATTAATTAAGTAGATTATTAGCAATTTAAATTGTTGTGTGAGTGAAGGAAAATAGTTTGGGATTGTACATAAAAGAAGAGTGCGCAGACATACTGATAACGATTGATCTTTTGCAAAAACTTGAAGAAAAAAAATGTCATCTTTAGTTTCTTTTTCCTTTTAAATAATTGTTCTTCATTTAATAGCAGGGATTGCATGTAGGATGTGGAGTAATTAGACTAATTCATTTTCGTTTATTAAAATCTAAATGGAAGTTTTAAATGAAAGATGTAAATCGGGCGGGGCCTAAGATTTGATAGGTCTTGGGCCAAGATTGAATTCATTTTTGTTGGATGACAAAACGGGCCAAATAGCAATCGTGTGATATAATAATAATAATATCTAAACTGATTCTCCTTTAAAATCTGCAGGCTGTCCTTAACCAGACATCAAGTTTTAAAGTTGGCATTGCTTGTGTTTGCAACGCACTCAAGCGCAAAGTCAGAGAGATAAACCAATAAATAATTAATTAATAATGCAACGTACGTAATTCCTTGCAAGCAATATTTAATTAGTTAATACGTACACATGATGATGAATTGACTAGTATATATATATATTCAAAGCAAGCAAAGAAATTTATATTCTTGATCGATCATGTAATTATATTTATATATAGAAAAAATCGATCGAGAATGGAGTTTCGAAAGGAATACCTAGACCTGGTGTTGGTCCCATCTGGTTTGCTCATAATGTTCTCTTATCATATTGTCCTTCTCTACAGATGCCTTAAGCTTCCTCACACCACTGTCATTGGCTTTGAGAACAACGACAAGAAAACTTGGGTCCAAAAAGTTATGCAGGTAGGTAATTAGAATTAATTAAAGTTTTTATCAATTAGATCAACTACAAAATATAATTTCTTGAATTCTTAATGGGATAATTTCCAATGTTTGTTTGTTAACAGTCGGAAAATCGGGACGTGAAAACAGCCCTGGACGTGATATCAACAAACATATCGGCCGCAACTTTCTTATCATCAGTCTCCTTAACCCTAAGCTCACTGATCGGCGCCTGGATAGCAAACAACTCTAACATTTTTCAAAGCGAATTAATCTACGGCGACACTCGACCCGCAACCATGTCAATCAAGTACATCACTCTCCTCATATGCTTTCTCTTGGCCTTTTCTTGCTTCGTCCAGTCCTCTAGGTGCTTCATCCACGCCAATTACCTAATCAGCACCCCTGACAGTGACATCTCCACCGAATACGTGGAATTGGCCGTGATTCGCGGCGGAGATTTTTGGTCGGTAGGGTTGAGAGCATTGTACTTCGCTACAACGTTGTTGCTCTGGTTTTTCGGTCCAATACCCATGTTTGCTACCTCTGTTACTATGGTGGCCGTTCTACATTACCTTGATAGCGACACCACTTCACTCCGTAATAAGATTCACGAAAACCACGGGTTCATAAGATTGGGGGGAAGAATTTGAATTTCATGGGGGTAATTTGTAAAGGATGAACTTCTAAAGGGTATTCCACAATAAATTATTGTACAGTGCATAGAAAATTAAGTATTTCTATATTGTTCTTGGCTTTGTTGGTGTTTTGTATATATCTGTAATGGCAAAGTAATCTATTCCTCCGTCCCATTCATTTTACTTAATTGGTACGGTCAATTAGTCAATTGGATTAAATTTATAAAATCGTAATATTGTGACGCATGAAATAAAATAAATGGAAGAGAGGAAGTATTATACTAAAAGCAGTCACTTTATAGAGTGTAATTGGATCTGAAACTGAAAGTAGGTTTCCAGATTTAAAATATTATATCAACGATATATGGTTCTCACATTTTTTTATGCTAGAAGATCGATTAGTAAATTAAACATGATTTTCAGGTATATAAAGTCATTCCAAAAGTAACATGGACTTTTTTATTTGCAAACCAGGCTTTTTCCTAAAAATTGCCATAATCCCTCTTAGGATAACATGCGTGGGTCGAGTGGTCGACCCGACTGAAAATACGATTAACCAAAATACTCCATTAGTCTACATTATAATGTCAATGTGGGCTTAATTTTTTTATTGGGGCACGTTAATGGGCTAATCCATCGGCTCATGTATAATTGTATTTGAGTAAATGCATAACTAATACTAATAGTAGTAGATATATCTTTGTAGGATTAGGGCAGTTAGTGGAACGGATTTTAATCCAAATTCATTCGACTTCGATCTCATTTAATAGGATATTTATTCAAATACATATTCAATAGATATAATTTGATTAAAAAGATCCAGAATTCAAAGTAGTTGGAGCGAATATGAATTTAGTCTTATCTGATTCATTGGTTTAAATATTGCAATTAATATCTAAATTGTGGTAGTAAATGCGCATTTATGTATTTAGTGATACCAATATAAATGACAAAGTGCCTTTTCATGGTACCAAAAATAATAAAAAAAAATTTGTTCAAGCTTGACTTTATCAAACTCATTCACTTGTTTTGTAATTGGCCACTTTTTTGTGAGTTACATATAATCACAACAGAAGTGCATTGTACTTGTCATGTAGTTAATTTGGATTCGACCAAACTCAATATGAGTAAGAATTACCTCAAAAGTTCACATGAGTATTAAACTAACGTTTAGACTATATGATGGTTTATTGGTTTCTTGAATATGAAAGAAGGTGAGAAAACGTTAAATTTGCTTTGCGAGAGAAAAAGTTAAAATGAGGGAAGACGATCTTACTGATGAATACTGAATACTGAATACTGTGATTTCATAAATATTAATTACAACGAAAAAAAGTTAAATTTCCTTTTTATGTATGCCTGACCAAATATAAGTGGTTCTTACTCTTTTGTTTAAATTCGAAAATACTTTATAATGTCAATGTGAAATAGGGGTGGCAATATGGATTAGATCCATGGATCTGATCCAGATCCGATCCAAATCCAAAGGATCCGATCCATAAAGATCCATTAAATTTTCACTCGGATCGGATCTGGATCGGATCTCATAAAATCTGGATTCATATTGGATCAACACATACAAGTAATGGATTGTGCTGGATCCATCAATGGATCCTCTGGATCCACGAATGGATCCATTATTGAATCCAAAAAAAAAATTATTATTGAAATGTGAAAACCTTTCTCTCTAATACTTATTTTTGAAAATTACAATTTTAACCCCAAATTTTTAAAAAACCCAGAATTTAATAAATTCAAATTTCCAATCCGGACACTGATT
This sequence comes from Penstemon barbatus, assembly GCA_003313485.2. NCBI lineage: Eukaryota > Viridiplantae > Streptophyta > Magnoliopsida > Lamiales > Plantaginaceae > Penstemon > Penstemon barbatus. The sequence goes on from CM064877.1 coordinate 1,818,406, forward strand.
TCCAGGAACAAAATTTGCACTTTTGGTCACTCAATTTTTGGATATTGCAATTTTGACCCTAGATTTTTGAAAAATCCAGAATTGCAATTCAGTCCAGTATTTTAAGAAAATTGAAAATTTCAATTCGGCGCCCCTGATTTCATAAATCTAAATTTACACTTTTGGTCCCTCAATTTTTGGATATTGTTATGGATCCATTTAGGATCCGATCCATTTGAGATCCGGTCCACAAGGATCCGATCCGGGTGATCCATTTGCCACCCCTAAATTGTGAAATAAGAATTTTATATCTAAGTTCAGTATATATATAAGTATTTGACAACTATCAAGTTCATTATTCAAGAATGATTGCTTAGCGATTGGAGCTCTTAAAATCACTTATAGATCTCTATTGTGATTTTTGAAGTGTTTGGCCCCGATTATAAAAATAACTTCAGCTCAATCGTGATTTTCATGGTGTTTGGCCCCCAATATCATAATCACTTTTGGGATCTCGAGAAGCAAAAAATCAACATATTTTAAAAGCTACTAAAGTGTTACTTTTGCAAAAGCTATTATACAAAAACAATTATTCTATAATTAATTTTTATTATAATCAATTATTACCAAAATCAATTGTACTAAAATTAATTCTTATATAATTGCTTCTCGTATCGTTAGGCCAAACTCACTCTAAGTCAAGATCCATAACTTCCAAAAATAAAAATAGAGAAAGAGAGACAAATTAAGGATGATTCACCCTATTAGATTTTCCTCAAATTTCGTTCAAATGCAAGTTGTGATTAGATTAAATGTCAGGTTGGCCCTTAGGTCGGCCTGCTTGCCCACCAACCCAAATCATTGTAACAACTAATATTTGACAGTTATGGAGATTTGGGCTTTACAAGAAGGTTTCAAATATTTATCCAATGACTTTTGAATACATAAAAATGAAAACCCAAAACCCCCAATTTATAGAGATTATTGTCTCAACTCTCAACGGTATAGAGATTATAATAAGACTGTAAAATTTGGGCTTTAGTTTTAAAATTAGTTATTAATTTCTGGTAAATTGTTTTATCTATTTTCATTTGCTGGTATTATTAGATATTTTAATATATATATATTGATGTAAATCATTGTTTCTTTAAACTTCTTTTTTTTTAAAAAAAAAAGAAAAAAAAGATGTATCTAAAATGTAACAATCACAGTAATAACAATAAAATGTGCCCACGTCTAAAATCATTAGTTATACTATTTTTATTTTTTATTTTTTAAAAGGAAAGGTACATTAGTAGCACCAGCTAGTGAGCAAATTTTCAGGCAGCCAGTAAATACGGCTTGTAGAGTCTAGCCAAGCCACGGTCAATGGGTCAGTCAGGCTCATGAGACCGCTGCCAAGCTGACATTATCATAAAACATCACTTTAAAATCCAGTTTCTTTTCAACTTTTTGACAAAATACATGAATAAATCCAACAGTTCACTCTCAAAATCTGAACAATTATCAAATTTGCCCATTTAACTTAAGCACTCAGTCCTGTTTTTCCTCTTAGGATAGTTTTATAAAGAGAATCAAATACTAGGTTTTATTTCCTCAAAATGACTCAGAATCTTTAATCTATGCTACCTATTCTGTCTCACTAAAGATTTTCTTGCTCATCACTTTCTCTTCCCAATGTTTAATTTATTTATACCAATTAATAATATTAATTGAATGCAAATCAATGAACACTGATCTTAATTTACTTTGGGTTTGAATTGAAAAATAAATTGCCATTTAGTATTAATTCTTTCTCATTCAATTTTCTGTCACTTTTGTCATGTGTTCAGACAATTATTGCTGGCCCGTTTATTTCAGAACTACTACAACACTTGCTCTTTCATGTAATTAACTTTTGTAAAGTGATTAGTTTTAAATACCACAACAGTATGTATTTAATTATCTGAGAAGTTCTAGATTAGACAGGTTCTTTTAATGCTCTATTCAATGAGTATGGCTTCGATTTAGTACCACTTTTACCAGTCCCTTTTAATACAAGATATTGATGTAATTAAAACATCGCCCGATCATCAATTTTTGAAGTGGGAAACTGGAAATACTGTATTTTGTTTCCCTTTATTAATTTCTCGACTTTAGTTAGTTGTGTAAATATCTCAAATGTCAATTCACTTTAAAAATTATATTTTCTTAGCTAATTAATATAATTTCCTTTTAATATTTTCATTTGAACTTTATTCGAGATTTTGAATGAAAGTGTAATTAAATCAAAGGCAATGTATTTCTCCATGGGAGTAATTTGTTTAGTGAAGTGAAGAAGATTTTGTACAGTATCTTTTTGCCGTACGAAATGGAGAGCTATTTTTCACCCTTCTCAGTAGCCGACACCTTCTGCCTATAAAATGACCGGTCTTCCTCTTCTTTTTTGGCAACTTCTCATGCTTTGCCAATTGCCACGTCTCTTATTCCTATTTATGCATGTTTAACCTCACAACATTTTACTCCCACTTTTTTCCAAATATATTGCGTCTATGTATTACTACTGATATATATTTTAATTATCAGAAAATACGAAAAGGAATTACTAATATTTTGCTCTATTTTATGGAAAATCTAAGCAAGGTTCTAATCAATGAATCAATTCTTTTTTTTTTTTTTTTTTTTTTTTTTGATAACCCAGGTGTACAAGCTTACACTCGACTAATCCTGGACCCTCAGAACCCTTGCCCTAGAACTTATATAAAAAGACAACATATAACCAATTCTAATTATTTTAGGAAAAAAGAAAAAACATATATAATCAATTCTTTTATATTCCTCCAGTAGCTTCTTCTTTGTTTCAAATTTTTTTTTTTTTTTTCTCAAAATCTACTAACCAGACAAAGATTATACAAATTGTTCGGCATCTCTTCTTTTCATGCACTATAAATTAACAACTTCTTTTATTTGCAAAAAAGGAAAAAAAAAATGAAATTTGAAATGTAAGAGCGTGTGGTTGACGTGACTTAAGTAGGATGAAAGGGTGAGAGTAGGATTGAGAAATGGTGAGAGGGAACAGTTTGAAACAGTGGTCAGTGGGGAGTGACCCCACAACAACAGGCAGCAGAAGCGGGTTCAGTAAAAGCCCGCGAAAAAGTCGAGGGGCTCTCTGCAAAAGCTAAAAAAGCCAAACCCTTTCTCATCTCATCAGTCCCTTTCTCTTTTCACCCTTCCCCCTTTGCTTTTCCTCTTTCTACTTTCTACCCCTTTCTTATCCTCCTCATCTTCCCCTTAACTTGCCTGCCTCTGCCTGTCCCTCCTTTTTAATTGTCTCTATTTCATTTTCTTTCTTTGTCAAATTCAATTCCACTCCATGTAAATTTGTAGTAAATAAAATTGTAATCAATATTTGTCAAAGGCATGTTTATATGGATTGTTAAGATAAGATTAACAATAAATCATCACAAGTTCGTACTAAAACAACATGATGTCTTAAGCTATCCCTACCCATTTTTATTAGTCAAATTAAGGCAAAATTATTGTAAATTATTCTACATGCAATATAAATGGGTCTGCGAACTCAGATTCAATATAAAGGGGGTTTAGTGGAATAACTAAAACTTTTGGAGAGTTCAAATTTTCAAATGTAACTTCGAACTTGCAATTAAAAAAATAAAAACTAATTCTAAAAATATCTAAATACACTTCTGTACAAAAATTCTAATTTACAAGCTTTTTTTTTCAAAATAAAAAATGAAAATTTCTAGTTCTTCTAGCAAAATTTTCATTAATTCTAATTATTTTTATTTACTTACAAATAAATCATCTTTATACTAAAAATAATTTAATCAAATCAAAGAAATTTGAAAGTACATTTACAAAAATATGTTACAAGACTAAAATTAAATTAAGATTATCAAAGTAAGAAATTCTATGAAACTATGCTTTAAAATGTTAATAATCAATAATTTAACTTAATAAAATTTTATGCACTTAGTCCCCAAAAGTTTTTAATAATAAACCAGGAAATTACATTTGTACCCTTTGAAATATTGACTAGGGATAAAGTGCACTTACTAATCAACATTTAGGGGTACTGTCATATATTTTCAATCATAAAGGGAGAGTGCCAAAAAATAAAAAATATAATGATTGGGTGTTACGTGCGAAATCCCTAATGAAAATAATACTTAGAAGCTTTTGCTCATTGCCAAATGGGTGTAGGTGGTGCGTAATCTTGATAAAGGCAACCCTTCTTCCCCTACGTCGTAAGCTTTCCAGTAAATGACAGATTTGACCTTATATTAGGCCATCTCCAATCGAACATAATGCTCAATTGTCTAATTATCTCTTTGACCCCTTTTTTTGTTCAATTGTCTTTGTCCAATTGTCTTTTTACCCAATTAAAAATTTATGTCCAATAAAAAACAATCAACCTCCATTTAATTCAATTTCAGAACTTTTCACAATCTACTCACTCTCACTTATTTTAATAATAATAATAATAATAATAATAATAATACTTTTTAATTAAAATCAAAATAAATTTTAATAGTTAAACAATCATGAAAATTAGGCCATCTTAATAATAAGAAAATCAACAATGACTAAACATAATTAATTGAAAAAACAACAACTAACATAATTAACGAAAAACAACAACACTTATTAGTAATGTTTTTATTTGTATGAATTTTGGAAATATAAAAATTTTAAATTTCAATTTTTAAACTAATCGCGATATTAAATCTAACACAAAAAAAAAATACAATGTTATTAAAAATAAAAAAAACAAAATTAATTACAATTTTTACACAATATTATTTTAATTTTTTTAAATAATTTAAACTAATATTTACAATTTAATTAACTAAAAAAAATTAACCAAAAAATGAAAAGAGACGTAATCGATTCAGCCAAGTGCAAGAAATAATTTTCACACAAAAAGAAAAAAAAAGTGCAAGATAAATAAATAAACTAGAAAAACAAACAAAAAAAAATACAGCCAATGGGTGGCCTGGCAGCGGCCACCCATATCAATTCAGCCTGTTGGGCGCGTTGCCCAGTAGGCATGAGGGCGGTCATTGACCACCCTCATGCCCTCATGTCTGCCCAAGGTGTCCGCCCGCCCTGCCCGTCTTGCTCTCCCTTATGCCTTTCGTCATCTCCAACCGAACACTGCCAGCAACTCCCCCTCATGCCCGATTGTCAGTGGCGGAGCCACGTTAAGAGTAGGGGGTGCATGGACCCCTCTGAAAAATTTCTCCTAGCTTGCATTTTATAGTTTGTAAACTTTTGTACTATGTTATTATTTATATAAATCTTATAATATTTTTTTAAATGACCCCTAATTATAATTAAAATTATAATTGAAAGGGTCCATGTTTATTACAGTTTGATAAAGTTGACAAGTCTAGAAGTGAACATCAAACTCTAGCATATTCTTTTTATGTTACAATTAAGTTTAAAATATTAACACTTTAAAAAATCAAGAGACTCCAACTTCATATCAACTCTTTTTTATCTTCATCTCTATTATCACAAAACAAGCCTAAAAAAATGTACAAAACACAAATTCTATCTAAAGAAGCGTAGGTTATAGTTTTTTTATATTAAGAGGAGAAACCGTTGATTATTGAGGGAGACATGAGAATTAATTATATATATTTATATTAGTATTTTATCTAATGCTTGTTAGTTGTAATAAATAGATCATGAAACGATTTTCGTCGACATTTGTAAAAAAAAATCTCATTCTATCAAATTGATTTTGAGCTTGAATAAATTTCGTCGAAGTTTCATTGTTGTTGTTGATATTTTATTATTAATATTTTAAATTATAGTCATTAATTTTATAGTGGACCCCAGTGAAAAATAATTCTGGCTCCGCCATTGCAGGTTGCCGGCTCGGTTGGAGATGGTCTTACGCATTATTTTTCAGTTAATGTTGTATTAGTAAATATATAACTAAATTTTCAAGGATACGTGTTAATTATAGATCGAATCTACACTAATAAAGAAAAACTTTACTATGTATACTATTATAACTCCTAATAATAAAGGTATATGAGCCAAATACAATAATAAACCTTGTATTTTGCCTAATTGACAAAAATCCCCCCTTGTTATTTGTATCCCCCAATACTTTTTTTATTAGCAAAAAAATCCTTGTGAAATTATTTCGTAAATCAATAGGGAGTTTATTGTCAATTATTTAAGTGAACATGACGATTATTATCAATTTCTAAAGTTAACAACAAGATTATTAATAATTTTTTAATTTAATAGGGGTGTTTTTGTATTTTCTAAAGGGATATACTTGTTATTTTTCATGCAAAATATGCACATGGGAAGGGTTTATCTTATAAAAAATTAGCACATGAGTGTTTTTGTTAATGAAAACAACACATATAAGCTTTTGCTAATTGCCAATTGCTAATTACTTATTTTAATTTGAAACAAGAAAACTTCAAAAAAAAATTATAGTGTAAAGTGTAAACCCACATATAGCACAAATAAAATAAAAAGGAAAATTTAACATAAAAGATCAAATAAATCGAAGTCTTAGGATTTTTAAATCCTACTACCCATTCATATGGAGCAAACGTATATTCAAAATTTTGGGCATATGAAATATTTTAACTAATATAGATTTATCACGAATCAAACGACCTTTTTTGTGAAGTAAAATTTGCTAGTATTTACAAACTCGATATATTTTAACTTGTGAAGTAAAATTTGCTAGTATTTACAAACTCGATATAAGCCTAATATGAACCTGAAGACCGAAAAATTAGAAGAGCCAGGTTTGAGCCTATAGCTATGAAGCCCGATAATATTTGAATTTGAGCCATTTAAAGCTCGATTCACAAGGCATAATTGACAGTCATAGTCAGTGGTAGGATGTACGTGGTGCGGATGAGCGGTTCTATACTAACCCAAATCCAACCTAAAACTTGCGGTCTTTTAATAGTCTAACCCAAATCAACGAGTATTAAAATTGCACTTTATAGAACCATTCATGTTGGGACAGGTTTTGCGTTCTCAATTTTTCAACTTTAATGTATTATTGTTATTTGACAAATTAAATAGAGAAAATAACTTTCATTTTGTATTTCTTTATTATACTTTTGTATATGATTAAATTTCATAAATTCATATAAAAATATAATGAAAATAATCGAATTACGACTCACACAATATAACGAAGATAATATATGAACAAGTTTCATAATTTCACATAAAAATTATAATAAAAATATCAAGTAATAATATTTATTTTGAGGGTTTGGTTGAACACCTTGACCCAATAGAGCCACTCATAATCTTGTTGCTTGGACTTTTACTTGCTTTTGATTTAATTTCTTTGTCTGCCTTTTTGTTACGGTAAGCACCCTCTTTTTGACACTTTACTTATTTTTTCGTAGTTCTTATAAAAATTATGATTTACAAAAAAACAAAAACAGGTATTTTTGCATTTCATTGAAAATTATATCGACCTTTTCCAAAGTCCAACAATCCACGATTACTCTGTTCCTTTTCACATTAAATTCATTGCAATAATTAAGTTTATGTGAAAGTACAGATTGTATAATTTTGAATCTTTACTCTTTAAAGTAAGGGAAAAATGCAATACAGTTATCGTGTTGTGCAAAACTGTCATATGAAACTTTTACTTTGTGCTAGGACCCTATCATACCGTGCCGCGGCTGGTCCTGCATATCAGTTCCCACGGAGGATTGGAAATTATGTGTCTAATCCGGTGAATTCAATCTATCAGAGTGTTGGATGAGCGATAAGTATGTATGATATGACAATTTTTTGTCCTTTTATGCAATGTGTTTATCATTCAACTCGGAGGGTTTAAGAGAATATTTAACACATTATGGTTAACGTAATTGTCTAGGAAATTGTGAAGAATAATTCCATTCAGATTTCATTATAATATTATTAATTAATTAGAGTTTCGTTCGTATATCCAATGGATAACTTATAGAAAAGTTGACGGAAGGGGTATCTTAGCAAGAATTCAAACTGTTGGATTGCAGTTATCATTGAGCAAGACTAACGAGGTCTGTGCAATGGAATTTTTTTACCTAAATCGGGTTTGATCGAACCTAAATTAACTACATAACAACTGCAATGCATCTACTTCTAGATTGGATGAAACTCCTTGAAGATTGATTAATGCAATTTAACATTTTAGTATCAAGATAATACAAATCAATGCAATTTAACATTTTAATATCAAGATAAAACAAAAATGAACAGGGTAAAATTAATGTAGTCGAAATTATCTCAAGGAAAAAAAAAATTTCCGGATGGAAAATGCATTATTCAGGATATAAACCAGTAATTTACCAAAAAAAAAAAAGATATAAACCAGTTTTCTGTATCCTGCCATTTGGTCTATTTTTTCGTTTTATTTTCACCGTCGGAAGTAATAAATTGTGGTACACAAATTCGAACAAAAGTCTCCAGGAATTAAGTCCAAGTTAGAGAATGCAGGTGCTAAAATTGGCACATAACAATGTAGTCTTTTCTGGCTAAGGAAATTCTTCAAAATGATTTTTCACACTAAATTCGAGTGGCATCAATTTAAATACAAGAAACACCAAAATCTAACGGGTTGTTTGTTTGGTGTTTGGGAAAGTAATTTGGGAGAGTAGTGAGGTTTGTGAAATAATCTCGTTTTGCGTAATATCGTTTGTTTGAGTTTTGAGAAAGTTGTTTGAGAAATAAAGTAGATGTATGTTTTTTTTTGGAAGAATTAGGTTGAAGGTGTAAGATGTGTAAGACTTTATGTCAAATCATGTTTGTTGTGAGATTACTTGTGTAAGATATATGTTGCTTTATGTCAAATCAAAGTAGAGTTTGTATAGGTTTTGTTTAGAGATAAGAAAAATTATTGTTTGTATGGATTTTGAGAAAGTAGTTTGAGAAAATTGAGAGATGGAAAATTTATTTCAGAAAATAGAAAACATGCTTGTTTAGCATTTACCAAACACGAAATTTTTTTGGAAACGCCAAACAAACAGGCCCTAAATAATTGAATGAAAGGTTGCCTTTGGAAGACGAGGGTATCCGGTCCTTTTCAAGGTTAATCATTTAAACAGTATTTTTCTTTCTTTTTTACCTTTTTTGTTAGTTGGGGGGGTGGGTGTAGGAGGGGTTGGATGTAAGGCCATCTCTAACCGAGTCGGCAACCGGATATGAGGGGAGGTTGCCGACAGTGCTAGGTTGGAGATGACAAAAGGCATGAGGGAAAGCACCTTGGGCAGGGCAGGGCAGGCACCTCGAGCAGGTAGGAGGCCAAGCGGGCAGGTCAGTGATCGCCTCCTTGCCTGCTGGGCAACGCGGCCAGCAGGTCTCCCATTATCAATTGATATTAGAGGCTGCCACTTGGCAACCATCCATTGGTTCTATTTTTTTAATTAACTTTTTTGTTTAATTAATTAAATTATAAATATTAGTTTTTTCTTTTTTAAAACATTGTATTTTTATTTTGGGTTAGATTTAATAACGTGATAGTTTAAATTTTAAAACTGAAATATTTTTATATTCCTAAAATTCATACAAATAAAATAATTTTGTAGATTTGAAAAAAATTTGGTCGTTTTTTATTTTCTTATTAATATGAATGTCTTAATTTTCATTATTGTGTAACTATAAATAAAAATTATTATTATTATTATTATTATTAATATAAGTTTGATTGGGAAGAGTGGAAAAAATGAGAATAGAAAAAAATTGAATTAACGGATGCTGATTACCTTTTGATTGGAGATGAGTTTTTTAGGTGGGTAGAAAAGGCATGAGGACAAGATAAGAGGGTAAAGCAATTTGATAATTGGACAAGAATTTCGAATGGAAATGAACTAAAATTATTAGTTTGTAGTGAAGAAAACGGATCATATATATTCGTGTGTGATCAGAATGCGTGCAAAGCAAGCTTTGCTTTGTGATCTTTAAAGTGTAGCCTTAGACTCTTTTTAAATCTGATTATTTTCTATAATTTAAAATCTGGATATTGTTCCCAAAGTTTCGGAATACTAAAATGAAATTAAATTGAGAATTATAGTATTATATAGTAGAATTCAACTACCGTTGTTGCGATTGTATATGTATGGTCACAAAATATTTACCATTCCAATGTGCTAGCTACCATCAGATAAATTATTTAGTGCTATCGATGCACCACGTCATCAAGTACACGTGGTGCAACCTACTAATATAATTGAGATATATGGATTAATAATTCACATCACCCATGTTCTGACAATGTGAACACAATTTTTTGAATTCCTATTTTTTGGGAACATGGCTAGAATATGGGATGATGTGGATTATCACTCCACATGTTCAAAGTGTATTGGTAGGCTGCATTACGTGTACTTGATGACGGTGGTGCAACGATTGTACTAAATAATCTCTCCTAGCACCAGGCACAGGCAGGCAGACTATTTTCTTTTCTTTTTTTAATACTGATAAATATACATTAATCAAATAAAAGAGTAATTAAAAAAAAAGTAATTTCAATTTACACAAAAATATCAACCATCACAAAGAATCGAAATAGGAAGATTAGACGAACAAAAAGGGGGGCATAGTTTCAAGAAAACATCCAAGTATCCCAATTGTAAACATCAACATCGCAATTGACAGCAAAATATTGTATATAACTTTCATATAGGTAACTTGAATTCTCTCCAATTCGATTTATAACCTGATTAAAGATTTAGTTGACCTTTTTCAATTAAAAATATACGTATTCCAGAGTACATGTAGTAAATGTAACTCAATCCCACGGACAAAAGATCTGAAAGTTCAACTAAAATCACTTAAATCAATTTTTTAAAATTAAAATCACACGAAATCTTCCCAACATTAATCCATATAGAGCCTAAATGTGTTGATCACTTAAATCTGTTTTGTGGAAGTTATATCAGAAATAAAATTTTGTAAGTATTTCTTAAAGATTATGAGATGAAGACAAATAGTGTAACATATAAATTATTTTATATCGAATCATGTTTGTTATGTGTGATAAATTTTGTAAGACATTAGTTACTTTATTGGGTCTGGTTAAAATGAGATTTTGAGGGATAAAGAGAATATGAGATAGTAGCATTTATGTTGGTGACACGTGTCCCCTTAAAATTTAGGTTAAAATAATTTATTTTTTTAAAGACAAATTTACCCTTTCTAATGAGTGAAATTCAACAACACCCTTTGGGTCTTGCCTAACTGAAAAAAATGTTTTGTGTTATTTTTATTAGCAAAAAAAGCCTTGTATTTTCTTATTATAACCAAAAAATATCCCTCTCAATTCAAAATGACAATTTTACCTCATCAAAAAATGAAAAAACATCCCCTTAACTTAAAAGATTACCAATAACCCCTCGTAGCTTTAAAATTTTGCAATATATCCCCTTTTTTTTTTTTAAATTGACAAAAACTTTCATGTGATTTATGAAATCCACTTTAAAAAATTGACACAAATCTTATTCCCCAAAGTTACATATTGTGCCCCTCACGTGAAATTTCAAAGTTAGTCACAAAAATCTTACTAGTCCAACTACTTCGTTTATGTAACGATTTGTTTTCAGGTGGGGATGGGTTGGGCGCGGTGGTTGTGGTGCCAGAGGTTAAGAGAGAGGAATTGGTGGCGGCAATAATTGCAATTACTCCTTCCCAATTTTTACTTTTAAATTTTAGGTATTTTTTGTCCAATTGCAAATATCACCTGAAGAGATAAAAATAGTGACTTTTTTCATCCAAAAACTAACGTCGGAATGAAATGTAAAAGAAGTTGTTCAATTTTTGTAAGAAATGTGTCTTTTTGAAAAATTTGGTATGGAATATATAAAGTAGTCAAAATTTGGTATGAAAAGTGTAACTCTCTCGAATTTTTTTTGGGAAAGAGATCTAAAATTAATTAGAGATTAGATAAATTTTTTTTAAACATATTAATTAAATGGTTAGTATGTAATATAACATATGTACATTTTTTCTAAATGTTCGATGTCATGTCATCATTGAATATTTTGACTATAAATTGTGATTCAAATTTATTATTGACTTTTTTTAATGATTGAGATGGAATATCTATCGAATACACCTATGTTTTGTAAAATGTCAAATTAAAATAAACGTTTCCTAGATTCTTTTTACAGATGAGATAATTTTTTAAGATGATTTCTGTATAAAATTTGTGTGATGATAAATTTAATTTTATAAAAAATATTATTTGATGATCATTTAAAAGCAAGATAAACATGACATTTTGTTTTGGTTGATGGTAGAAGCACGTTATGAAGGCGCGTGAGGTGGAAAGTAGACCCTAACAGGATAAAAACATAGGTCCAGTCACGATCAATTGGGCCTCGAGTTGTAACCCGTTTTGTCCGGGTTATTATTGTAGACCGTACCCGATCTACAGCCATAGCCCTCTGTTGGGTGTCATGCAATTGAATGGCTATCGATAGGGACTTGCCTGATTTCATTACTGTCGCGCTTTTGTCGTTGTTGTGCGGAAATTCCATTTCTACCCTTCCACTACAAACATTTTATCGATTTAGTCCCCATTTAAGTTTATACAATGACTCTAGTTATATCTAGGGCTGTCAATGGGGCGGATTTCAATCCGAATCCGTCCGAATTCGATCCGATTTATTAGGATAATTGTCCGATTAGAGATTCGATGGACCTGATCCAATTATAAAGATCCGAAATCCGAAACTCATGGAGCGAATATGGATTTAGGTCGATCCGATCCGTTGAAGATCCGTATCCGACAACAAATAAAAAGAAAGATATATATACAAAATGATTTATAAAAATAAGTATAATTAATAATATTTCAACGTCAATTTAAGAAGATAGTAATTTATAATTCGTTTATAAATTTATTTAAACCAATATATTCATTCTACAAATATGAATATAGTAAAGAAACTTTGAAAATGTGAGCTAAAATTAAATAAAATTGAAAAGATAATAAACTTATTTTAGGAAAAAAATATTAATTTAACTTTTTAAACACAATTTATTGGATCCGAAAAATATCCGATATCCGACCAAATCCGACCAAGATCCGTTGGATTCAAAAAATCTAGATCCGAGCACAATCCGAGCAAGATCCGAATCCGACATGATTCGATCCGATATAAATGGAGCCGGATCTGGACGAGCCTGATTCGACCAGAATCCGACCCATTGACAGCCCTAGTTATATCATATGTGCATGGGGGGACCATGTTCTGCTTTTCTCGACTTTCTAAAATTCCTTTTCCGGTGTCCTTTTAAAATGCTTTGTCTCTGTCAGTTTTCCCCATATATAAATCCTTCATTTACAAATTATTTTCTACATTGCGAAAATTCTAATTCTAATTCTAATTTTATTTAAATTTAATAATACACACATTTATTGATAATATTGGCAACACAAATGAAGGGTTATTAGCAAACAACAATATAGTAATTTGTTAAGGCTGTTCATATTTCTCACAGATCCTAATTTGCTTAATGAGAATCTTAATTGCTACTACTTATAACTAAAATCTTGATATTAAATGCTAACCAAATTTTGTGGAATTGATACAAATCATGTGCAAATTTGGTTTTTCAAATACGTGTAGGGCAAACAAAGAATCAAAACTAGGGACCATCTTTTGCTACCGAAAATAGAGCCTAAAAACTCTCTTTATTGATAACATCAGTTGTGGCTTTGGGGTTTCCTTCGGCCAATAGCTCTCATAAGAAATTGAAACGAGAGCCTAAAAGGCCATTTCAAAACCCTAGCATTATGTGTGCCCAACACAAAAATTGGGTAGACAAAGTTTTTAATAAGTAGAAGAAAAAGGAATAAGACATTAAAACGTTTAGGTACTGTGCCTTTCATGCCTTGACAATTTGACAGCTAAAAGATACTTTACCAAACTTCGTCTTTAATTAAAGGGCCTAATTACTTAAACACCCATGAAATTTAGTTAAATTTATAGGTCTACCTCCCGACGTTTGAGTAATTACCAAGATATCCTCCCAAGACGTTTACTCTTTTTCCGTTGTTTGAATTTTTTCTTATTCAACACTGCAAATATAGTACTTCAAGTTGATTCAATGTTGTTTTCAAGGAGATGGGCAAAAGAAATAATGGCAAGCTGAGAACAAAGTGATGAACAAAGTGCATAAAGCATGAAATGAGCCGGTCGCGTGTAAATTCTTTTGATGTTATTTACTCTGAAGTCTGAACCAATTAAATTATTCTCAATATATGTCTTTTTAGAAAGATTTTTTTTTCCCACAATACATTTCATTTTAGGAATTCATGATAAACTTAAATTTTAGTTTGACATCTTTACCCTTCTTCATTAAAAATAGTGAAAAGAAAGATATATGAGAAAGAGAGATAGATTATGGAGAGTTACAAAAAATTTAATTATTTTTTAAGGATATTTTGTCCAACTACGCACTTATTTTTCTAAATAAAATATAGTGTATTAATTGATTCATAAATCCTTGAGAAAAAATCTTAAACTTTATGTAATGCGGAATTGAGGGAGTAACTTTTATTTGCCTATTAACAACCTGTCTAATGTCTGTGAGACGATAACAACCTAGAAATATTAGTAATTTCATTTAGCTTTAGGTTGGAGTCTCAAGGTAATTATTCATGAATATAAATATGATTACATGCAGGCATCCCAATGCGCGACTTGAGCTGCAAAATTGGTTGAATGGAAAAACCATGTTTTCTTGAAGCATTAGCACAACAATATATATATATATAAATATATTTATATAAGTGAACATGTTCCAAGATACTATTACATATTAACGAGGAGTTAGATTTGTTTGTTGCAGATTACCATGAAGAACAACCTTAAAATCACCAAAAGAATATGGTAATGACTAGTAAATTCAAGTACTACTGTAATGTTTAATTGTTGGTTTATATGATACAGACCAAATATACTCACATTCAGAACTTAAGAATTATTTAATTATGTCGTTCACTTTCACTTACTTTCGATATTATGTTGACTTGATTTCGAATTATAATGCTTCAAGATAAGTAAGTCCTTGTTGAGTCAAAAGAAATGGAGTAGTTTATAATTAGATAAACTTAATTTTTTAAAAACAAAATGACTTATATAAATTCTACCTTTTCATCCCAAGAAAAAGTAGTGCATTTGTGCCCATAAAACTTAAGCACCATTGTTCTTCCTACTCTACGCAAAGTGTCAACTCACGTTCGCACCTAAATTATTATTATAAAAGAAATGAAACTATTCTAGTCAAATTGAAAAGAAAAAATGGGGAAGAAAAATGAATTAAATAAGGCAAAGGGACAGGAAGGAGATTTGTTGAAGTCGAAGGGGACAGAATAGACATCCCCCGAAAATAAAGGGGGTTGGGTTTGTATTGCAGAGCAAAGCTCTTTAATTTTCTTCAAGTCATCCCCTTTCACCCTCTCCCCCTCAACTAACTCCCAGAAATCACACTCACAATACACACTCCAATCAATACATACATACTGACGTATCTATCTATCTATATAGACTGTGTATGCATATAATCTAAAGCATAGCCCCCCAGCCCCCCCGAAATAGCTGTAAATTTCTTCCTCCGCCCAGCAGTTGCAGCGCTGCTATTTGCAGCTGCTGCCTCTGCCACTTCTACACATGTAAGTATATATAAATATATATTGTATGTATATGTTAGGATTTAATTAATTATTACTTGTGTTTATTTATATTAATAATTGTGAAAAAGGAAAAGGTATATCAATAGATCCTCAGATAAATAAAGTGCGATATGATATGATATGATATACATTAGCAGAAAAGTACTTCGATATGTTTTTAGTGAGAGAAAGAAATGCAGTGAGTGAGTGCGCTGCTGCTAAGTTAAAAAGGTACCCTACCTCTTTTCTCTGTCTCACGTACAGTCACATTCTCTAATCTCTTTTTCTATTTGTTTGTGTGTAGAAAGTGGAATTGAAGACACAAGCGACGGATAATTTTGTTTATTTCCTTGAATTTCTCTTTGATTTGGCTGGTTAGGGTTTGAGTATGATGTGCGGCTTAATCGATTTGAATACTGTGGACAATGATGATGAAACGATGTCGCACTCTGTTTCTCCTTCATCATCGGGCATCTCGGAACTAGCTACGGCGTCAGCGGTGTGTATGGAGCTCTGGCACGCTTGCGCAGGGCCGTTGATTTCTTTGCCTAAGAAAGGAAGTGCTGTTGTTTACTTTCCTCAGGGACATATCCAGTACCTTCCGGAGCACCCTGCCGTAGCTTATGATCTCCCTCCCCATGTATTTTGTCGCGTTGTTGATGTTAAACTTCATGTAATGATTTCTCTGTTTCTTTTTTTTTTTCTTCTTCTGAAATTAAGTATGTTGGCGACTTTTTTCTCGTCATGTTTTAGTGAGTGTTGAATGTTTTATTGTTAGGCGGACGCAGTTAATGATGAGGTTTATGCTCAAGTTTCACTAATTCCAGACCAACAGGTACGGCTAACTATTCTACAGAGTTTTTGCATTGTCCGTGTAAATTGCAACTTTGCTTTTCAATTACTGTTTTTGCAAGTTTTTCTAATTTTAAGGAGCTCCCTCGTATTAAGGATCAATACTAAAGTAAAACTTGCAGCTAATGTTTTCTTCATTAGGAAAAATAGATAGGTTTGGAGATATTGGGGAATCAATGTCCTTACCCAATGTAGATTTTATATGGAAATTGAAAATATTCCGCTTACTTTTTTTCTTCTTCTAGAAATTGTATTAATAGTAAACTTAGCAGCTTTATCTTTCGTGGGATATGAATTTAATGGTTTCTGAAAGTATGAATGCTCTACTTCTTTCGGAAAATTGTATATTTGCTCTTAAATATAGAAAGAAGCCATTGTGTCTTCTTAAAGGTGCAAATTCTTTTAATTTGGGAAGGTAGATACAAATTTCCTTTCTCTGGCTTGATTTGGAAAATGATGCTACAGTGTTGGATGTCTAAGCATAGAGCCAATAAATTCGTTTTACAGATCGAGCAAAAATGGAGGGAAGGCATAACGGAAGCAGAGGGTGGAGATGAAGATGCTGAAGGTGCAGGGAAGCCTATGACACCCCACATGTTTTGTAAAACTCTCACTGCATCTGATACAAGCACCCATGGTGGTTTCTCTGTTCCTCGTCGAGCTGCTGAGGATTGCTTTCCTCCTCTGGTGAAAAAATGACGACAACTTCCTTCTTTCCTCTTCATTGATATTTTCTCTGTTTTACCTAATTTAGGTTCAAAGTTTAGTTATTTATTCTCTTTTAGTTTGTATAATGATTGTTTTATGGTGTTGTGTAATTTAGGACTATAAACAACAGAGACCTTCACAGGAACTTGTGGCCAAGGATTTGCATGGTATTGAGTGGAAATTCCGGCATATCTACAGAGGTAGAACTTCAACATTTACGTAATGGGCATTTAGATACATGGACATTGAAGTTTATTCTGTTCCTATATTTTTGCTGGAGTAGGTCAGCCTCGAAGGCATTTGTTGACTACTGGTTGGAGTGCATTTGTCAACAAGAAGAAGCTGGTGTCTGGAGATGCTGTGCTGTTTCTAAGGTTGAAATAGAGTAAGCTATTGGAAGCTTCATTTCAAATTGTTCAATTCTTACATGTAGTCATTTTCTTCAGAGGTGGTGATGGAGAACTCCGGCTTGGAATCCGTAGAGCTGCTCAAGTCAAAAGTGGTGCTAACATTCTTGCCCCTAGTAGTGGCCAACAGTTAAATGCCAGCAGCATTGCTGCTGTAGTGAATGCCATATCCATGCGGACCACATTTAACATCTGTTACAACCCAAGGTACGTCAATCTACTCTACACTGGCGATTGTGGCTTGTAAAGTCTTATAAACAGGACTTTAAAGACTTTTTGAAATATGTCCTATGTGATTGATTAGTTTGAGCCATTATGTTCCTTCTTTTATTTTTAATTGAAAGTTTACGAGTTTGGTCTAGCATGAGGAACATGTGCATCTTCTACTGTGATGTAGTTATTTCATGAAAGAGAACTGATTAGATTAGGTAGTGACACGGCTTTGGAGAACTATAAAAAATTACCTTGTTAATGCTACGTTGTTCAAAGTACTTGTTCAGTAAGCAACTTTTGTTTTATCTATGAGAATTTTTGCTAATGTCCACAATTTTTCTATACCGTGAGACATTTTTCTAGGATTATCCTTGATTATGGTGTACATTTGTTTGCATACTTGTCTACGCAAATCGATTACATAATTCTGCATTTATTTCCCAAATTATTTCTGTTTCATCTTTCTCAATAATTATTGAACTTCCGTCCGACTACTTTTTCCATATGACGCATCTGAATTTTGGGGACTTTTACCAGGGCTCGTTCATCCGAGATAATTGTACCTTATCACAAGTTCTCCAAGAGCCTTTCTCATTCTTTTTCAATTGGGATGAGGTTCAAAATCCGTTTTGATACAGAAGATTCTTCAGAAAGAAGGTTGGTTTTGTTATGGTTTCTATATCTCATACTCATGCAGTATCTAGAGAATTAATATTGTTTTCTTTCAAAAAAAAATAATATTGTTTTGTCTGATGCAGTGGGCTCATTGTTGGGGTAGGCGATTCAGATCCAGTAAGATGGCGCGGTTCGAAATGGAAGTGCTTATTGGTATGTGGTATATCACTCTGATTCTTAATTTCAAACATAGTTCTTTTGCTAGCTAATACAATAGTATTTCTAGTGTTGTCAGTGCATTTGCGTCTGGTATTTACATCGAAGTTTTATCTATTTTGGGTGTCAACGTTCAAAAGTTCTTTGCAAACAAGTCAAACTTAACCTTCTGGTATGAGAAAGATAGTGGCAACGTAAGGTGGTTTCCAGTTTCGGTCAATTTATGCTATACTCAGTCATTCATAGATATAACGGTATTATATTATTTGGATTTTAACTGGGCCAAAATTGACAAAAACTTTATTGCGGCATCCATCAAGTGTAGTTTGCACATACCTGTTCAAGAGATAAATCCTCCCATATCTAGTAACGCTCTGATTAATACTTGATATTCCAGTAATCCACCTAGTAGGAACACCTTATAAATATATATATATATGACTTGTGCAGGTGAGATGGGATGATATGGAGGTCAATGGCCTCAATAGGGTTTCCCCATGGGAGATTGAGCTGTCCGGTTCAGTGTCAGGACCCAATGGCTTTATATTACAAGGCACCAAGAGAAGTAGGGTCAGTTTTCCTGCAACAAAGCCCGATTTTCCCCTTCAAAAAGGTCCTTTGTTACCCTATTTACTGATCTCTCTCAATTTTTCTGCTTACAAATTATCAATTAAACTATGTGCTTCTTCTTATAGATGGGAATGAAGTTTCAGACTTTGGGGAGCCTTTAAGGTTCCAGAAGGTCTTGCAAGGTCAAGAAGTGTTTGGTATTAGTACTCCATATCTTGGAGGGGAAGGTCCGGGTCATCATCTATCAGAAATGAGATGTTTTCCTGGTCTAGGTGTTCCAAGAATTCGTGCAGTAGGATCCTTAGAGGGAACTGCGTTGTGTGATTCCTTTCAATTCCATAAGGTCTTGCAAGGTCAAGAAACTGTATCAATCCTGCCATATAGAAGAGGCCTGGAAGTTAACCACAAAATGCAGGAAAACACTGCTAGTGCTACTAATGTGATAAATGGGGTTCAGGTTCCGAGTAATGGAAATAATTGGTCATCTCTTACCCAGATTTATAACACTCACATGCGCCCTTCACCTTCTACATTTAAGTCATCGCTTTGTGCCAATCAGGAGAAGCTTGGGACTAGCAATCAAGATTCTTTCTCCGATTTTCGAAGAATTCCAAGTAAGTTTGCATCTTTTGAGAGTACCTTCAGAAAAGAAGACATGCATAAGCATGGAACTAGTGGAGGCTCGGAAGAGCATAACGAAAAGGGATTCTCACAAACTCATCAATTCTTTAAGGAGAATAAGGATTTTGTTTCAATGTGTAAAACCAGTTGCAGGCTCTTTGGATTTCCATTAACTGAGGGAAGAGTTGCAGCAAGTAATGGGGATAATTCAAATGCATCTAGTTATGAATGTAATTTTCTGCCTTGCATTGATGACCAGATGTATCAACCTCCATTAATGACAAAGGTAATGGTTGGGAGTTGTACTAAAGTAAGTGACATGCATGCTGTAAGAGACATGCTTCTTGATATTGCACTGTAATGCATGTATTGCTATCAGTGTAAGAAGGGAGGAATTTGCCAACAGCACTGCTGAATCTCCGGCGGATTGTGTGTTTATTCAATCGAAGGATTGTGAACTTCTTATGTTTCATTTATTTCAAGGTTAAATAATATGATGGCTGTTTACAAGGATGGGGTGTTTATCTGGTGATTGTTGAAGGAATGGCCATGAGTGTTTACGTCTCTATGGTTTTTCTAGTTGGTGCATCATATACTATTGAGCTCCATGTATGAAATGTTAAATGTTTGGTTTTAATGTTGAGACAATGTTATTGGTCAAACCATGTTATTTGCTATATATCTTGTCCAAGTGTAAATTAATGCTATATTGCCTGATAAGGTATAATCAATGTTGCAGCTTTAAAATTATTGACTTTAGTGTGGATGGTGATGTATGTTGTTCACTAGTCTTATATGATGCATCAAGTGCTTTTTTACTTTTAATCTTATTTGGTGTGGTATAAGACATCTTGTTGCAGCCTTGCAGGACTTCGAAACTGAATTTATGGATAAAAAAATGTTCACTATGATGGTTTATTGAAGCCTTTGTTCAGTCAATTCTCTGTAGCATTTTATTTTGTGGTCGCAATGGAAGTCCAAAACTCCAAATAACTTCCTCCAAGGACGTGCGCAAGAGTGTGACAGTTTGTTTCCGGATGGATTGAAGATAGGTAGGTTATTTCATGAGAGTTTGTTGTTTTTGGGATGGAAAGAAGGTAGGGTTGACCTGAATCGAGCCTCAAATTGTCCTCGATCAGGTTGAACATAATCTTTAAACTGAAAAAATACATATATAATAATAAACTAATTTTTTTATGCCCTTTGTAGTTGAGCCGTCCTAGCTATTAGGTCTAAAAATTATGGTGTATCAGAACCATGTATTAAAAAATATTTCATTGTGATTGTGTGAACAAACGTAGTGAAAAAGAAAGTACCAGTGATCGGGCGTATTTCTTCAGCCAATAGAGAGAGAGATTAATTGAATTTGGAAAAAAAAAAAAAAAACAAGAACTAATTGTTGTGAAGTGGAGAATAACTGTAGGAGGGTGCAGAAAAGAGGAGAGTATGACCATAAGGTCGAGGTTTCTTGAGGATTTATTATGGAAACTTGGAAGCAACAAATGTTTTTTTTTTTTTATTTGAGATAAAAATAATAAAATAACATGTTTTCTTTTATTTAAGGAAACAAATAAAAGTTGACTTGTATTTTTTTTTTTTTTTTTGGTGCAAAAAAGTTGACTTGTATGAGTGTTCTTCAAGGAAATAAATAACAAGAGAATAACTTGTTTCCGTAATAAATGACAAGATTTAAGGAAATAAATAACAAATAACTTGTTTTCTCTTAATTGAGGAAACAAATAAAAATTGATTTACTCGAGTGTTCTTTAAAGGAAATAATTGGAGAAACAAATAACTATTATAAAATTGGCCTAGCGTTATTGTAAGAGTAATAATTGTTGCTGTCAGAGCATAACTTTTTAATTGTCCAATTTACCATTTCTCTATTGGCATTTTTTCTCTTTTTTCCTTTCTTTTCTTTTATGTTTCCGTTAAAGAGAAAAATGCATATTTAGTCACCAAAGTTTGACTCCAAATAGATCACTCAACTTTCAGGAATAATATATATAGTCACTTAAGTTATAATTAATAGCATCATTCATCACCAATATACCTTCTCTTAGGGTCATGCAACAAGACTCCACCATGATACATCTTTATAGTGAATTTTTATGGATATAAATTAGTATCTATATTTATCAAAAAAAAAAAAAAAATATAGTATATGTATCAATACATAAAAAATAAAATCCAGTGCACCCATCAAATATTGCAGCATAATTCATGTTTATATCAGAATACATTTCTTTTCTCTTTACAATTAACATAAAGACACGACTCAGCTACATCAAATAACAAGTAAAAATTATCTAAAATTGAAGCCCAATTGAAGTTTACAAACTCTCAGAAAATAGGCCAATATAAAATCGAAAAAGTAATTTACAATTACCCAAGATTAATACACATTTACAAAGGAAAAAAAATTAGAACAATATTGAATTAATAAATCTTACCATAGATTGGAGTTTTGCGCCATCTATGCCATTTAACTTGAAATCAAAATTAGTAATGGAATTTGTAGAGATCAATAAGGGTTAGCAAAGTTTAAGGAGACAAAAAATAAAATACTTATTAGGTTTTTGAGTGATTTACATGGATGATGGTAGAGTTTTGGCGCCAATTACTCTAATTTCTCCCTCCCAGTTTTGTGGGTTTAATGTTTGTGTCTGTCACGCTGTTATTTTTCTGTTAGATGTCTGTCATAGAGTTGGTGATGAATGGTGCTATTAATTATAACTTGAATGACTATATATCTATTATGAAAGTTGAGTGACCATTTGTGTTTTGAATCAAACTTGGATGACTAAATATGCATTTTTTCCTTCAGTTAAACAAAGAGTTATGAGATTCTTGTAACAAAGAGAATAGTCATGAGATTCTTTACTTCGGAGAATTCAATTCCTCTTTCGAATTCTTAGAGCAACCTATGGGCATATTTCTATCTTCCGATTTTTCATCATTCCAACTGAGTACAAAACCATTTACCAATTTCCACTTCATTTTTAATGACAAACATTTACAGCTTTTTTTCTTCTTCTTAATCTGGTATTGTATTGTTCAGATGCAATATTAGATTATATTTTACAAATTGATGGTCATAGACATGAGCCCATATAGAGAATTTAACAGAGACAACAAAAATTAGTAACGGTATAAATCAATTTTTTTTTTTATAACCCAGGTATACAAGCTTACACTAGACTAATCATGGACCCTCAGAACCCTTGCCCTAGAACCCTGAAGGATGTAAATTGCAGGATGTGCCTCCACCAAGCCTCGGGATCCCACCATACTGCTGTACACTCTGCGCACAAAGGGGTCTTCATCATAAAATGACCCTTAGATAGACCCATAGAAATGCTTCCATCCAAGTTCCAAATGAGGTTCGAACCCCCACCCTTGCCGCTGGAGCAAGCCTTATGAATTGTTGGTCAGCGAATTGAAACAAATCGGCACACTTCAAACAAATTTTCATTTCAGAGACGCACAATTGGTTGGGGGAGGAAATATGGGCCTGTTTGGATCGATTTTGGCGCAAATGTTTCGCTCACGAAACGGACCAAAATTGATCACTTTTAAGTTTGGGCCACAATTCAGCGAAACACAAGTTTCGCTAGTCAGCCCAAACATCCTGAAACAAGCTATAAAGTTAGGGACTATTGTCATTTGTCATTTGTTAGATCTGCACCAGCAGAGCAAAGGTATAGTATGGAGAGAGAAAGATTGGGCTTTGTATGCTCTCTCATCTCCACACCATTTTCCTTTTTTACTAATATAAAATAAAGAAATCATTTTTCAGACTATTATATATATATTATGTTAATTATTGTTATTACTAATATTATAGGAGTACATAAAAAGTTAAGATTTTTCTATACTGTCTTGTATAATAATTATTAATTATCAGTTATTTGCAAGACTATGTATAAATCGTGTTTCAATTATTTCGCCAAAATCATCCAAATATTCTTGAAACATCGAAACATGACGAAACAGAGCCAAAATCGATCCAAACGATCCAAACGGGGCCTATGATTTTGTGAAATTGTTTCTACATTTTAATGAATGAAAGATACATATTGAATATTTGCAATAAAAAGACGAAAACTTATGCTAACAGCGGTAAGAGGAAATCTTTGAGATTAGGAATTATCAGTTATTTGCAAGACTTTGTTTCGCAAATGGTAGATTTGAAAATTAAAAAATTATGTTATGGAAGCAATAATTGTTGCTCAACAATATCGCAAGCCATAAAATTAAATTATTCTCATTCTAATAAATTGTTCTCTTTTATTAAGCAAAATAATGGGGCTGCTAATCGAATTATTTCTTTACTAGAGAAGGGCCAATGTCATGCGATTGGCTTGCCCAATCAGAAAAAGGCGATAGCCTATTTTCACCAATAACTTGATTGGCCTAATTATTTAGTAAGACACTTGGTCGGATTTTGGGCTTTTATAGTTTCGGGATTTTTAGTCTAAATCACTCAGTTGGTTTGCATGAGGGCCCATATAACTTTAAATGACAGTAGTGCCCCTAGAAAAGAAATACGGAGTACATTCTTTAAAAAAGAAAGAAATTATAAATAAAATATTTACTAATTTGTTTGGATTAGTTTTTAAGAGTATGACCGATAGAGTTTCTGATAAGACCAATATAGAACAATTATTTTGTTAATCTATGTTCTTACCTTATTTAAATTATTTCTATATTGAAACTTCTCGATCAAATAATTACCATAAATTTAAGATGTGTATACTTATTTGTATGTGAAAGGATTCATTTCTAATGTAATTTTGTAAAAGTTAAAGTTACTGTTTTTCCAAAGTTATTAAGTTAGACTACATGGATCTCTGCAACTTTCATGAATTGAGGATTATATTGGCACGGTGAGATTTTAAATTTGTATACCATTTTAAATAAAAATATATCTTAAAATGTAATAAATGAAAACACTTAAAAAGAAAATCTGCAAAAGTTTTTTTGCATTGTCGTTTATAGGAAACTTGAGAAACCTAATAAGAGAGAATGTACCATTGGCAAGTGTAGAATATAATATGACTAGCTATATTATCAGGAGCTAAAGCTAAATTATTTTATTACGAAAAAAGCCCTCCATATTAAATGCTCTTTAATGACTATTTAGGACTGCTGTACACTCTACGCACAAAGGGGTCTTCACCACAAATGACCCTTAGATAGACCCATATAAATGCTTCCATCCAAGTTCCAAATGGGATTCGAACCCCCACCCTTGCCGCTGGAGCAAGCCTTATGAATTGTTGGTCAACCAGTTGGAGATATGTCCTGGGGGCATTCAAATGGCAAATATTCTCATTTCTTATGTTAAACCATTGCGTAAGTCGGCACCATAATACCTGCTACTCACTTTTCTTTTCTTTTACAAAATTTAAAATTTGTTTAATTTCTTACTACTTTCTGTCATATACCACAAAGTAGTAAATGTTCAGCAAGGATAAAAAATCAGTTCTTTCAGCACATTTTTTTCAAAGAGGAGTGAAAGAAAAAGGGATTTTTCGAAACAGATGATAATGAAGTTTAATGGCAATTAATGTTTTAAAATTTTCGATAAATAAAAAAAAGAAAATTAAATTTAACAAATATGTGTTGAAAAAGAGAATCTTTTATGTGATAAAGATTTAGATAATTGAAATATAAATTATAAATTTGATATGTGGGCTAAAAATCAACCTATTTTAATTTTTAACTGGAAAAGCTACAAGTTCAATTGTTTTCCTCAAATGAAAGTATCTCGTCTGTTTAATATGGAAACCGGAGAGCAAGAGAGAAATTACTCTCTCCGTTTTTTTTTTTTTTTTCGCTTTGACAAAATTTTATTGTTTACTTTTATTTGTCGCTTAAGGATTTCAATGTAAAATTACTGTTCTTTTACCAATTTTATTGTTCTTACTAATACTTATCATTAAAGCTAATTAATCTTAGATTATTTGGTTAAAATGATATTTTAGAGTTTTTGCTTAAAAAATTCACTACTAATGACATTTCTTAATTCGTGTACAATCAAACAAATCGACAAATAAAAAAAATGAGAGGAGCATATGGTAGTGGTGAAGAAAAAAGAGGAATCGTTGAAGAAATGATGGTTGCAAACTTTGAAATGAGAGAAATAAAATATCATACCAATTAATTGAGCCTGTTATATTGTTGTGGATTTTACACACGCAAATAAATGCAAGTGCACGTATTGAACAAGTAACAAAGAGTAAGTATTAGAGTATCGTCTCCACAGGGACTTGACTAAATAACTACCAAATTTCAATTCCTAATTTGCTTTTATTCTGGTTCCTAATTCAAATATATTTTGGGAGTTTTAACTAAATTAACTAAATTAGTTAACTAACTAAGTACTTGGATTGAGTTCGAATAACGAGAAGAGAAACCTAGGGTTATAGTCTACTATGATATCTATCGATTGCTCAATTGAGATTTTCGTAATTATTGTGGTGACAAGAGTGCTACCCGAGGATTCAAGTATATTCCTACGTATCTTCCGAATTACGTAAGAACCTAATGTATTATCCAAATCGACTCTATTCCTAGGTGATTCATAAATAACACAAAGCATTAAACACGAACCGTATAAATGCCTTAAGTATAGGGACGTTTACTATTCAATTTCTATCCAATCATAATCTCCCTTTTCCAAATTCAAAAGGAATATTAAATCTAATAACTAGGTGATCAATCAAGTTGCAGGCATAGAGAACGAAATTAAATCAAGCACAAGAATTGCCCCTAACTACGAATAATCCAATAAAAATAATCAGAGTAACATAGTTTCGTAAAAACCCTAGATCCTAAATAATTAGTTCATTATAAATATATGAAGAGAAATAAAAAGGAAAACAAATCTGAGTTCATGTGGTTTTATAGACAAAGCGATGAATCCGAGATAAAGATTTTCAATATTGCGTTCTTCTTGCTTTGGTGATCTTTAAGACTTCCCTCTTTTCTTCTTCAATCTTTCTCCAAGTAGATCTTTGATGTTGTAGGTGTATTATATGAGAAAAGTATGTTTGAAGTTGATCAAAGATGTGTAATTTCGTGACTATGTTTGAAGCTGATCAAAGATGTATAATTTCGTGATCTAGAATTCCTTATATAAATCTACCAAGTTGAGTCATAGTAGGAGACTTTGGGCCCATGTTTTCTCTTAAAATCTTTGCTGAAAATCGCGTCAGATTTGCGCGACAGTTTTGCAAGCGTCATAGCTTTCAGCTCAGAACTCCAAATCAAGACCCGTCACATATGTGGTGTAGCTAACTCATTTCTCTACATCATACTCGAAATTTAACTTAATTGGAGCTTTTCTGAAAGAGTTATGGTCCTTGAAGTGCATAACAACATTTCTAACAGCTTTTTTCTTTCTTCGTTTGTTGCACTACTTTACTTCATTTGATTTCTAATTCGTTGTTCTTCGCTTCCAATCATGTTCTTAGATTCAAAATAGCTTAGGCCTACAAATATGAACACAATACATAAGAAAGTACCTCAATTCATGCACAAAACAATCAAACCAATGACTCGAGCGAACAAAACATAAAACTAACTAAAATTGCCTAAGATTCTACCTAAACTCTAATAAAAGTAATCGAATGAGATAAAGAAATAGACTTGATAACACTGTTTTCACAGAATTATCATATATTAGGTAGTTAATTAATTTAGCTTAGACAATAATAATTGTTGCTCGGATAATATCACTAGCCAATAACCATATAATATTGGCAAGAAAATCTTAATTTGGTAAGTGTAGAATATCAATAAAAATAATTTAATTTTAAAAATATCTAAAAAAACAATTATGTTTGGAATTATTTTCAAGAAACGCGGTTCAAGTCTTCAAGATCTCCGAAAGTCGGTAATGCACCGTTGGCAATTTTAGTTGCTTACTTAAAAACCAAGCTGTCATTCCGTACGACGATTTTATTTCCTTAAATATCCCCATCCAATCCAAACTACAAGATCCTTTTATTTTCCCTTTTTTTCTCATTTATTATCTTTCCCTCTCCAGTATTTGAAAACTTAAAAGCAAATTTTCTCTCCCCCACAGAAAAATAACGAAAAAGGAAAACTTCAAGTAAATACGATGAAATTTTGGGGCAGAAGCTCCACCGATGAATCGCCGCACGCTGTGTCTCCTCGGACTTCCGTTTCGGCATCGTCTCCAAATATGTCCGCTGGACCAGCGAGGCCGATCCGCCTAGTGTACTGCGATGAAAAAGGAAAGTTTCAGATGGATCCTGAGGCGGTGGCGCTGCTTCAGTTGGTGAAGGAGCCAGTTGGTGTGGTTTCGGTTTGTGGTCGCGCTCGTCAGGGCAAGAGTTACATTTTAAATCAGGTATTATTGACTATTTTTAGTGTAATTAGTTAGTTGGTGTTTTTTGATAACTTGATAATGTGAGAATTGGTTTACTGATAAAATTATTCTTTACTTCTTGCGTAATATTTCTCTATTGGATTGATTTTGGTTGCGAATTAGGGTTTTCGTACTTTAAAAAAAAATTAGGGTTTTGAACTTGATGCTTTTATGAGTAACTGCTTTTCTAATTACTTTGGGGCTGTTAACCACAAGATTACGAGCAAGATTGTATTCTTCTGTAATGCGAAAAGGTTTTTATGGGATTGAAATAATAGAATAATATAATGTCCAAGGTTGTATTATTTCACATCTCTGCAAGATCAATTTTAAATTAAAAAACTTTGTTGAGGAACTTTTCTAAATTACTTGATAGAGCAAGATTAAAAATTCTAGTGGAAGGGGATTGCATCATATTTATAAATAGTGAAGTCTTACCCCAAGATTCTTGCAAAACGAAAAATAATCCCTTTTCACACTTCTTATTAGTAGTGATTGAATTTATATGTTTAATCTGATAGGAGAATAAGATATTCAAATCAATATAAAGAATTGTGGATCGAATGACTATTCATCTAATGTATTTTAGGCAAATAGGGGGCAAGAAAACTCTATGGAAAAGTGGTGGTTTAATTCAATGGTGTTTAAGAAGGAGTTAGAACGCTGGTATGAGATAAATAAATCGACGGACAATCTTGGTCCTATTGAAAAGACTAGTGAAAGGCCTTAAGATAGATTAGTGGCAGTAGATGTGCCGTCTGTCTTTTTGATTGATGTACTATACTGCTCATCGTGGGTAAACAGTTTTTTGTTCTCAATCTTTTTGTATTTGGTTTCCTTTAATTGCAAATGAGGGTTGCAATTTCTATTTTTGATTGAAAACAGGTTTAGAGAGGATTTTGTAAGTACACATTTTATTTATATACTCATTTAATGGGGCTTAAAATGTGGTGCAAGAGAGTTGAGTATGAGTTGTAGTCAAGAATGTATTGCATGAGATTGCAATTTTATGTCTTGAAAACAATTAAACTATTTATCTTGAGGTAATTTTGTTAGCACTCTTCACACTAAGTGATGTATGGGAATTAAGATCAGCTGGAAACAGCAGAGACACTCCTGTTTTTTTATTGCTGCATTGTTGATTGTTTCTTTCTTGATGAAGTACACTCCGTATGTTTGGCATTCATCTTTTTTTTTTATTTGCTCTCAGAAAGCCAGTAATCAGGTGCCTGTGGAGCTCTCTTTTAGGTTAATATGGAAGTAGTTTGTCTGGGTTTGGTCTCGGTTTGGTCTCAATAATTGGTTTAAGATGTTTTGGCGAAACCTTTGAAACTCGATTTGGATAATGGTTTCAATATAATATTGAGATTGTAAAATATTATTAAATAATAGTTAGAGGATTTTGAAACTTTGAGATATGACTTGGATTGAAGTTTGGTTGTTGGGGTTTGGACGAGAAAAGTAGGTGGTAGAAGTCATATCAATAACTTTATGTGTAAAAAATAGATGACAGATGTCAAATCAATGACTTTATAGGTCTCAAGTAGAATTGTGTAGGTTTCGATTTGTCTGAAACTTGGAGTTTTGCCTAAGACCTCTTCAAACTCATTACTTGATGGGGTTTGACCTGGTTTGAGTGAAACCTAGCCAAGGCAAACTAGATCCATGTACAACATTAGAGTCTCGTGATGCATAGTGATATGCTAATAAGCGATTTGTCCCAAAAAAAAGATATGCTAATAAGCGCCTCATTTTAAATTTTTTCATTCAGTTTAGGATTTGTTTTGTCAGTTGAGCTCTAGAATTAGTTGGGCATTGCTTATGGGTTGAGTGGCAATTGTTTTTCACACCTCGCATTATGGGTTCAAAGGCTGCTGATGTCATGATTTTGCAAATCCACATTCCAGAGATCTTAATTATGTTCTGAAACTGGTGAAGATGATCTAATGCTGATCATGTGAGCATCTTTTTAAGATTTCAGGCTTTCAGAAGGACTGTTAACTGTAAAAACTCTTGTTTCTCTATTATATTGATGTGTGTCACCTTGTGCTTGCTACTTTTAAAAGGTTTTTGAACATATTTTAGTAAAATGATGATCTTTTTCTTATCAGTTGTTTGTAAGTTTTGATGCGTCTCTGCAAAAATTGAACAGTCACTTAAATTTGTATTGATAATGGTGGACATATTGAAAAACGAATCATAAATCATATAAAAGGCATCGTTTCATTAATTTAATTTTTTTTATCTGGAGCAATTTTAAATATCACATATGTTACTAAGCAGCTTCTTATATGTGTTTTTATAGCTTCTTGGGAGGAGTAGTGGATTTCAAGTCGCATCAACCCATCGTCCTTGTACAAAGGGTCTTTGGATGTGGAGTACTCCTCTAAGGAGAACTGCACTTGATGGAACAGAATACAGTCTTCTGCTTTTGGACTCGGAAGGAATTGATGCATATGACCAGACGGTGAGATTCTCTTCTTGTACTTGTCAATTTGACAACTACCATCATTTAACCCCTTGATGGTCTATCTTGCTGCTTTCTATAAAGTTCAAATTATCTTTCATTTATGATCCCAAATTGTGCTACTTACATTTCATCAACAGGCAATATTTTGCAATCATGCGTTGATGCTTGAATGGGACATATTTTTAGTTTAGTGGTCATGATTGTTCTTACAAGTGTTCAGGCTTCATTGCCATGCTTAATATTCCTTTCTTAATCTTATCTATATTGTATTTTTATTTACTTTGTTTTTTGGACTCCTGTAATTTTCAGGGAACATATAGCACACAGATATTCTCATTGGCTGTTCTCTTGTCAAGCATGTTTGTATACAATCAGGTAAAAGAAATTTGTGCCCAAAGCATTGGCTGTTTACATTCTTAGCCTGTCAGCGACAATTTTCTTCGTGAATATGGTCAACTCAGTGATGGTCCTTCTTAGTTATTTTCTAGTATTATCTATGTTTTTGTAGTGATCCATGCAATTGGAAATAGTTATAATTTTTATTTTTATTTTTATTTATTTAGATGGGAGGTATTGACGAGGCTGCTCTGGATCGCCTGTCTCTTGTGACTGAGATGACTAAGCATATTCGAGTCAGAGCTTCCGGGGGGAGGAGTACACCTTCGGAGCTTGGACAGTTCTCCCCCATCTTTGTCTGGCTTTTGAGGGTAGTTTGAGAAACAGAGATCCTTGTATCTGATAATTTTTTAGCCAGCTGAATAGTATCCAAAGACATCAACCTCATGTTTGTTTTTATTTTATTTTGAATTTAATCTTCATGGAGCATATGCTAATTTCCAACTTCATGCTGTAGGATTTTTACCTAGACTTGGTGGAGGACAATCGCAAAATTACTCCGCGTGACTACCTTGAGCTTGCTCTGCGTCCAGTTGAAGGAGGCAGCAGAAAAGATGTAGCTGCCAAGAATGAGGTTACCTTTTTTTTTTATTACTTTCTCCGTTATGGGATCTGTATTTTGGTACTAATGTGGGTGTTGACTGAGCTTCTATTGACTGTATCTTTGAATGTTAAGCATTTACTGAATATGCCTTAATGATTGATGTTTTCTTAAAAGATTCGAGAGTCCATTCGAGCTCTTTTTCCAGACAGAGAATGCTTCACTCTTGTGAGGCCTCTAAGCAACGAGAGTGAACTTCAGCGACTTGATCAGATTCCTGTCAGTAGTAACTTTCTTACGTTAATGTTCATTTTTTGCTACTTTGTTTAATGTTATCTTCTCTCTCTCTCTCTCTCTCTCTTATTATCTTTTCTTCTTGGGTTAACCGTTAATGCCAATTTATTGTTTGTATGCAGTTGGACAAATTAAGGCCAGAATTTAGATCTGGTCTAGATGCTTTGACAAGATTTGTTTTTGAGAGGACAAGACCCAAACAAGTAGGGGGAATGGTGATGACGGGGCCCATTCTTGCTCGCATTACTCAATCTTTCCTAGATGCTCTTAATAATGGTGCAGTGCCAACAATAACCTCTTCATGGCAGGTTCGATTGCTTTTATTAATGCTATGCACTTTTCATTCGCTTCTTCCCTTTCTCCTTCAGTATTTGTATCAGTCGCCAACTTTCCCTTCTATATTTTACATGGAATTGCTCTAAGTATGACCTTATTTCTGTCTTTCTGGTTGTTAGTGGATTTTGTATATCTGAAAAAAATATTCGATGCTGTAGTAAATATGGATATTATTGCACTATGACAAGTACATAATGTTTAACTATCAGAAACAGATTACCATATATAATGATTTATATATTATACATATTAATAGATAAGTTCCTTTGGCCCAAACCTGTGCAAAAATCTGCACAGCCTATTTAAAAATCATGAAAAATTGAAAATTATGATTTTTGTTCTTTAATACTAGCTAGCAAAGAATAGCTTTTTGATTTTACTGTATACACTCCGTCTGCATATAACTGTATTACCCTTATAAGCTTTCAAGAACATGAAATGTGCATATGTTGACAGTTCATTCAGAAAACCTCTAGAAAGTTTGTCTGCCTATGCATAACAGAATACTTTATGCTTTCACAATTATATCAGTCAAATGCCTAGTGATGGAGCCACATTTCTGAAGATCTCATTTTTGATGACATTCTTTGCTTCTCCACTTTCTTTCTTTTCCCTTTGCCGTTACCCTTCTTTAGTGCATTTGATTGACAAGGGTAACGGGAAAGGGAAAAGAAGACATGTAGACTTCCTTGTTACTTTCTGAATGATTTATTGATCCCACCTCTTTGTGAGAAATGTCAAGACTTTATAGTATATCATTGCCATATTGCACTATGACAAATAGATTTTAATACGGAGTACTCTATTTGAGGATTTGATCTTTCTTTATACAGAGTGTTGAGGAAGCTGAATGTCAGAAAGCTTATGAATTGGGTACTGAAGTCTACATGTCTACTTTTGACCGTTCCAAGCCTCCTGAGGAAGTAAGTCCTGTTTCTGTTTGCAGGTTTTTCTTATTTTTAATTGCTTGCTAATTATGTAGATCTGTAGGCTACATTGAGAGAGGCACATGAAGATGCAGTTCAAAAGTCCATGGCTACATTTAACACTACTGCTGTTGGAGCTGGTTTGGTTCGGCAGAAGTATGAGAAGCGTCTTCAGAGTTTTTTGAAAAAGGCATTTGAGGTAAATATTTTCGTCATCTTGTGGAGATCGACAAATTAGAATAGCATATATTGTAGGCACAGTTTCCTTGAAAATACACTTTATTTTTCAAAGCCGACCTTGTTTTCCACCAACAAGTGATATATATTTATTTGTTTTTTTTTTAGTTGACGAGATTTGCTTTTCTGTTAACATTTTGCTGGAAATTGAGACCTAAACAATGGGATGTGAGAGAAGCTTATAATTTCTGAATTCACAAAAAAGAAATGTTCTCTTCTGCACGCTTCTAGTTTTTCTTGAGCTCTTATTCAATTTTAATGTGCGCTTGATGGCCGTGAGTGGCCAATCCTAATCACCTAAAGTTTCAGGGTGTGTCCTACTAAACCTACTCAGTAGTGAAATCCTGCGATTAAAGCAAAATGGACTCCCATTGAGATACATAATGGAATTTTGCAACCATATAATAGGTCTCATTTAGAACAATTTCTAGCCTAAAAGTGAATCTCCTTATGGTGAACAAAAAGATGAACTCTCCTAATCCTTACCCATTATGCTCTGTACATCTAGAATACAGTTGAAATTGTGTTCTGAATTGTAGGCCTAGCAAGATTAATTTATTCTGGGATCGTGTTGTGAATTTTGCTTTGAGGTTTTTAAGGGGTTCATGGAATTCAGAAACTCGGAATTTATATTTTAGTTAGGCACACAAGTTTATGGTTCTACGGATAATAGTTGCAGTTGGCACACTTTCTGATATTGAAACGCTGTTGATTGCAGGACATTAAAAAGGATGCTTTTAGAGAGGCATATCTGCAATGTACAAGCACCATTGAGAATATGGATAAAGAGCTGAGAAAAGCGTGTCAAGCTCCTGATGCTAAAGTAGATATTGTCTTAAAGGTATTTTCATGGTCTAAAATTGATTCTTCTGAGAAATTCCCATCTCATTATTTGCAGTAGAAACAGAGCAATAGATTTCGGGTGAGTTTGGCCTAGCAATTCGAAAATCAATTAGAGGAGAATTAATTTTACTAAAATTGATTTTGGTAATAATT
Source organism: Penstemon barbatus (assembly GCA_003313485.2). Lineage (NCBI taxonomy): Eukaryota > Viridiplantae > Streptophyta > Magnoliopsida > Lamiales > Plantaginaceae > Penstemon > Penstemon barbatus. Next base: position 1,852,851 of record CM064877.1, read on the forward strand.
GATTATAATAAAAATTAATTATAGAGTAATCGCTTTTGTAGCTTTTGTATAATAGCTTTTACAAAAGTAACACTTTCGTAGCTTATAAAATAAGTTATTTTTTTACTTCTCGAGATCCCAAAAGTGATTATGATCCTGGGGGCCAAACACCATGAAAATCACGATTGAGCAGAAGTAATTTCAATAATCAGGGCCAAACACTTCAAAAATCACAGTTGAATTCTATAAGTGCTTTTAAGAGCTCCAACCGCTGGGCCAAACTCACCCTTCATGGGAAGTGATTATCTTAAATCGTCTGCAGGTTCTTGATGGGCTTTTGTCTAAGTATGAAGTTACATGTCATGGACCAGATAAGTGGCGTAAAGCAATTGCGTTTTTGCAGCAAAGGTTCGTGTCTGATTGTGTTTTATTTTTCTATCAGAAAATGTAATTAATTGTGTTGGTTGTATTGATTCTCCAGTTTGGAAGGTCCCATTCTTGACTTCATCAAGAGGCAAATAGACCAGATTGGAACAGAAAAGAGTTCTCTTGCTCTGAAATGTCGATCAATTGAAGACAAGATGGTTTTGCTTAACAAACAACTTGAAGCAAGTGAGAAGTATAAATCAGAATATTTGAAGCGTTATGAAGAAGGCATCAACGACAAGAAAAAACTTGCAGATGACTACACAAGCCGTATAACCAATTTGCAGAAAAAGTGTAGCTCTTTGGAAGAGAAATGCTCAACCTTATCGAAAACACTTGATACAGCAAGGCAGGAGTCTATGGATTGGAAAAGGAAACATGAACTGGCTTTATCAGACCAGAAGGCTGAAGAAGAGCAGTTCAGTGCGGAACTTGCGATGCTCAGATCCAAAAGTTCTGCTGCTGAAGCAAGACTAGCAGCAGCTCAGGAGAAAGCACATTCTGCGCAAGAAGAAGCAGAGGAGTGGAAACGCAAATATGATATTGCTGTTAGAGAAGCAAAAAATGCACTGGGGAAGGCTGCTGCTATCCAAGAACGCACAACTTTGCAAACACAATCAAGGGAAGCCGCTCTTAGAACAGAGTTCTCTAGTGCTCTGGCAGAGAAGGTGGAATACTTCAAATCCCTCTCTCTCCCACACTAATTTACTTGTGGACTCCCGCATATAAAGATTTTAATAGTTGAGTTTATGCATATGATATGGCAGGAGAATGAAATAAATGAAAAGAGGACAAAGATTGAGCAAGCCGAGCAGCGTTTGACAACATTGAGTTTGGAATTAAAGGTAAGATTTGGTCAAATAATCACTCACATGTGTGTATCATAACACTAGTATCTCGGTGTTATTGCTTTGTGCATAACTGCTACTCGTTATTCTTATTCTAATTTTGTTTCAGGTATGTGGCCGGTCTGTATATTAAAATTTGTCATTTTATCAATTAATTTTTAATGCTGATGTTTTTTAACAAGCCAGACGGTTGTGTTAAAGTTCATGATTTCAAGTTAATGGTATCATTCTGGCATCCCTGGAATGCATTTAACTTCTGTTTAGAGAAGAAAGTATTGGAATCTTATATGATTAATGGTATAAATAGTTTGAGAAAAGATCTTAGTTAAATTATAATCAAAGCAGACGTAGTTTGATTATAATTTAGTCTTAAAAAGGATCTTACGACAATGAGTCTATTAGTAGTTTACCTAATGTCTCCTTGTTTGTGTGCCGCTCTCAGGCTGCCGAGTCAAAGACCAAGAACTATGATCTAGAAATATCAGAATTGAAGAATGAAATCAAGGACTTGATTGAGAAGGTAGAAAGTGCAAATGCTACCTCCTCATCAGCGGAGAGCAAAGCTAGGATTCTAGAACAAGAAAAGATTTACCTGGAGCAAAAGTACCGAGCTCAATTCAACAGATTCGAGGAACTTGAGGAAAGGTGTAAAGCAGCTGAGAAAGAAGCCAAAAGAGCTACAGAGGTAGCTGATGAAGCAAGAGCAGAAGCAGTCTCTGCCCAGAAGGATAAAAGTGATTTTCAGCGAGTGGCAATGGAAAGACTAGCACAAATAGAGAGAACCGAGAGACGTGCTGAAAGTTTAGAAAGGCAGAAGTCTGACTTAGCTGAAGAAGTAGAGAAGTACAGAGCAGCTGAAAGGGATGCTTTGTTTAAAGTAGAAATGCTGGAGGAAAGAGTTAGAGATAGGGAAAAAGAAATCGACACATTTGTGCAGTCGAACAACAGCCAAAGGAAAACTACAGTTGCAGTACTTGAAGGTTTATTGCAAAGCGAGCGTGTGGCCCGTGCAGAGGCTAATAGCAGGGCAGAGTCCCTCTCAGTTCAGCTGCAGAACACACAAGCAAAGCTCGATGAACTTTCTCAGGAACTGAATGCTTTACGATTTAGTGAAAAAGCGACTAGAACTGCTTCGCATGCCAAACGAGGCAGAACAGATGACTTTGAAATGGGGATCGATTCAGTACAAGATACAGGAATGAATGACCAATCAATTAGAAGAAACAAGAGATCCAAAAGTAACACTAGCCCTGTAATTATTGAAGACGGTGGTTCGGCTTTTAGGGGAGATGAACAAACTAATAGCCTGCAAGCTAATTCCGAGGACTATACTAAGTTTACGGTACTGAAACTGAGGCATGTGTTGACGGAACACAACTTTGGTGATCAATTGCTCCAGTTGAAGAATCCCAACAAAAAGGACCTTATAGCACTCTATGAAAAATGTGTTCTTAGTAAGTCGTAATCTGATCTCTTCGGACCTAAACGTTTTTCTTGATTAGAAGATGCTCTTGCTAGTGTTTGAATCTTGTTACTGTATGACAACGAGGGGATATGTGGCTTTATGCCCTTCATATGGAGGCTTGTATTTATTAGTTGGGTAGGATTTCAGTTTGTGGAGTTTGTAACATTAATACTGTTAATTATCCTTTTGTAATTCATAATTCAGGATTGCTAATGTATGGGTGGTACCCCAACTTTCTTTTCTTTGTTGTTGATTCTAGGTAAACATTAATACTTATTTTAGACTGATGGTTTGGGGTTTTACTTGGATGAATTCTCAAAATCCAAACAGTAATGAACAAAATCACTAATTGTGGAGAAAATTCAAATTCAATGATTCGGAATTTTTTTAACTTGTTAATGCTTCTGTAAAATCAGTACTTCTCTTAATTTTTAAACAAAAAGAGGATTTAACTTTCCGTTTACAAATGATTACACAAAAGCACAGATTTCCTTGAAGATATTACCTTCGCTACCTCAACCTTCTCTCATCAATGGTCACCGCCAAATAATTTTTATTTTTGACAATAACCTCCTACTCCGCTTGCAAAGATAGTGTGGCTACCACGGGTTTTATTATTCATAACCATTTTGGTTCCATCTTGCCTCCACAACTACCCTCAATCCTATTTTTGACGAAGCTTTAGCAATCAATGAAGCTTGCTCTTTTTTGAAGATTTATAATGCTATTGTTTAATCTGACTGCCAAGACCTTGTCATGACTATTATAATTGATAGTCAAATCTGAATTGGTCTATTGCGGGAATCGATGAGGAGATAAAAGTTTTTTCTGATTGTTGGCCATGATGGCATTTCAAGTTTACCGATATTTATGTAAATTGTGTTTTCTACAACCTTATTTCTTCGACTTTCAGTTTGAAATGAACTTCGCCTTTTAGTCCATGTAATATTTCTATTTTTGTTTTTTGTGAAGGGGTATCCTATTGTTAGGAGAATTTCGTACAATCACAACTGTTATGAGAATCAAGGGTCTATTTGGATGGGTTTTGGCTCGGTTTCGCGGATTTCGGATTAAAAAAATTGGTTTGGGTGGTTTCGATGAAACCTTTGAGACTTCATTTGGATGGGTTTCGATTCTTGGGTTTTGTGGTTTGAATAAGTTGAAACCCCACTTGGATTGGGTTTGGATGTTGGGGTTTAGGGGAAAAAATAGGTGATAGGTGTCAAATCAATGTCTTTTTTAGTGAGATTTGGGAGAAAAAAGTAGGTGGTAGGTTTCAAATCAATGTTTTATAGGTTTGAAGAGTTTGAGTGTGAGTATCTGAATAGGTTTTTGATGATTTTATGGGTTTGGCGAAAACTCATTTGAAAGAGTTTTGGCTCGGTCTCGCGAGACCCGCGAGACCGGACCAAAACCCATCCACACACACCCTTAGATTTCAAAAAAGAGTTTTAAATCCATTAGCGAGTATATTCAGCAAAATAGGTAATATTTTTGGTATAATAGGCCAATGTCGGCATAATAATGTTTCTCAGAAGATTATGTTCTACATTTAAATCGAACAAACCCTTCTAAAAGAAATATTCAGCCAAAATGTAGAAAGTTTCTTTAATTAAGTTGGAATACATGTGGATTTCATCGCACTCCAAATGTACTTGGCTTATCAAAAAAAAAAAAAAAAAAATACTACATACACTTGGGAAAAAAAAATGCAATCTAAACTGAAAATTAGAGTAATATTGATTGCACCTTTTAGGATATGAACTATATATTACTAACATTTATTGAGTTTCCCTTTCCTCATCCACCTTTAACTTATTCTTCCAACAGGCCTTTTACTACCACAAAATTAATGTCCTCATCACTTCTAACCTAGTAAGTACCCCATGGTACCCCCACCCCAACAAAAAAAAAAAAAAAAAAAAAAAAAGAAAAAGAACAGTTAATTCCCTATAGCTCATTTGCCTTTGTTTGTATTTGAAGGCAAATGTAAAAAAGATAACCCATCACCATGAACAACCAGATTCGGAATCAAGGCAGATGGGCTGTCTCTGTTAATCATCATCATATTCATATTCTCAGTCCCAACATTGTTGTTGTTGTTGTTGTTGTTGTTGTACGGCATAATTAATGGAGAAGAATTATAGAAGTCTACAAAACCAGTAGCAGCAGCAATATTATTTTTCACATATCCATCTTTAGATGACCTTGATTTGGGAATTAATTTATCACTCTCCTTGATGCTTGACGAGCCACATTGTCTGGGCTGTGTTTGGTAGAACACTTTTGATAAAACCAATTCTCCATCTTTTTCCTCTTCATTGTTGCCTAAATGGTATTGATGCATAACCCAATTAGTCTTCTCGGGTTTCCTTTGTCGACCATAGTTTGTGTAGAGGACAAGTATTTTTTTGTAGCCTTTAACGATATTACTAGTACCCGAAGTTGAAATTGGTCTTGTCTTGCCTGTCTTGTGCCATCGGGTTTCCCCCCCATCCGCATCGTTGTGCACCTTTCTTCGTTTTCGAGTCCCCGTTGTGTATGCCTTTGATGGCCTGTGGAAGAAATGCCGCACTTGCCCGTCTTTGTTTACTCCTAATATATATAAGAAAATAAATTAAAACATTTCATTTAGACTGGTCATCCGTAGCCGTAGGTAACAAGCAGTGCTAGCTATCTGCTAGCTAGGACGTCATGTATATATTCATATATATACCATATTGAATAAATTAAAATGTATATATATATAATTAAATAATTAATGAAAGAAATACCTGGTAACTTCTGTGGATGAGTGTAGCAAATTCCATTTTCACCATCAATTGTGGGAATAAATTCATCAATTAAGGGATGCTGCAGTTTCCTTGCATCGGAGTTCACTTTGGCCTCCAAATGTTGAAGTATTTCTTGGTCAGATGGATCAAACTTCACCCCAGCAGGTAGTCCCGGCAAATCTTGAATTCCCGACGTCTATATATATATATATATTTTCAGATTACAATAATTATTGAAATTCGTGTGAGGGAACATATATATATTATTGAAATCGAAAACATGAACCTGATCTTGAAGTTTAACGGTGTGACCGCACGAAGGACAGGTGATAGTCTTCATCAGTTGAAGATCAAGATCATCATCAGATTTTGAATTTGCAATAACAGTATGATCATCTGATGATGAGATAATTTGGACGGCTGATGATTCTTCATCATGATTACTACTGGACCATGTGATCATTTCTCGAATTCTACTTGTGATGATCTTATGCCCATACCAAATTGGGCCGGGTTTCTTCTAGCTTCAATTATTCCACCTCTTCAATCTAATCAATAATTGAATTCTTTGAGTTTTCTTGGTTTATATACTTGTATTAATTAATTAATTGTGAGAGATAACAAACTATCTAAAGAAAGAATTTGTGTAGAAAAACAACTAGTTAGGTTGCTTGGACGTCAAGTTTGGTTGTGTTAATTTCTGTGTGTTACTACGTACTATATAACAAATATTTACACTCATTTTTATTACTATAACTAATTAATTAAGTAAAGATCGTTGTATTTATACTGAATGTTATCAAATATGGTAATTCATCAAATAAAGTTAGCAAGTAAAAATGACAACTAGCTAGCCTAGACCTCTCTATTAATTAAACCCTAATTTTGATTTGAGATTCTTTTTCTTTCGTCTTTTTTTAATTATAATTTGTGTGAATTAAGGGAGGTAGAGTGGATATGGGGCAAGAACTGATTCTGGGGGGGACGTTTCACCTCTTTATTTAGATTCAATGTCAAACTAGAGTGTCCCTAAAGCTTGTCAAAAAATTATATAATCATCGTATCTCTCTCTCTCTCAATAAATAGTTAAATACGTACGTACCAACTAATATGAAAGTAACAAATGGTGAATTTAAATTAATTAATTGTTAATTATAAAATGAATTGGTGAATTTAATTACATGTACCAAACCTAGCTCGTATATTTTATTTTCTTCTACTCTTTTACTTTTCTTGGCGTAGACTTCTCTTCCCAAGCAAGGTATAACTATACATGACCTTCCTCTTTTAGGTAAGTTAATTGCTTTCTCTTTCACGCACAAATACACACATATGAATTCATCTTCAAGAAATTACTATCAAATTAATACCTAAGGGAGTTGAGATATAGTGTCTTAAACGATTATTGGCGTGTGTGTATATATATATTTATATTTATTACATTAATCATAATATATCATTAATTTATTCAATTACTGTCACAATACAAAGAAAGATAAATAAACCATCAAGACTGATATTAAACTAAAAAGACATACACATTAGTGAGAATCGAAGCAAAGACCTTTAGCTCTCTTGTTGTTTACGGGTGTATATAGACTAATTAGTTAATCATGTATTCATGATCAATCACTTATTGTTTTTGTGTTTTGGCTAGATTATTTAGTTAATTATTAGTCGAGTCTAGTTGCTTAATGATATTTAAGCCAAACGATAACATATGAAAACGCTCTATTAAAATATGAAAATAATAAACTCTTATATTATATTATGCCTTTGTTAATAGCTAGTCAATATATAAGGATGCTAATAAAACGAGTCAATACATATGATCATTTAGTGTTGAAAATAAAGTTTATCATACTCGAGTCTTTTTGGTTCTTAGCAGTACATCAGGAAGTTATATCAATAATAGATATTATAGCAATAAATAATTAAAGAAAAGAGATGAGAAGAGACAAGTTCTTCCAAGCCAATTTTTTACGTATAAGGGCTAGCTAGCCACAGCCGACATATCACATATGAACATATTTTTGGTTGGCAATTTCATGTGTTAATTCTAAATAAATAAATAGCTTTCCAAAGAAGCTACGCAACATAAAACTTAGTGAGGAAGCTTTAAAAATTAGGGTTTACTTTGACGTATGGGCGAGGGTTTTGTTTGTTTGTGGATTATGTCAAAATTCCTTCTCAAATTGGGCTGAAGTCTCATTTAATTTCTACACAGTTCATCACGCTTAGGTCTAAACAAATGATTATTTCTTCTTGTAAAAATAACAGCCGAGTATATGAACCCTTGTTTTTCAGCTTTCCATGCTTTAATTAGTTGAAAACTTTTCCTTTTTTTGTGTGTGTTGACGGCAAAAGGACCGGCTTGTTGGGCTGTGTCACGCGGCTTTGTTGAGTTGTTCATGAAAATGGCGTGAAGATTGGGATAAATATATCAAAACAAACAAACAAAAAAGTTAATATATTGTAGCAAATATGAAATAAGATTTGGATAAATATTTTAATTTGTTTGGACCGTAAAGGGCTTGTTTGATTGGTATTTGGCGTGAGAGAATAGTGGAGGTTTGTAAAATAATTTCTATTTTCGCAATGTTGTTTGTTTGGATTTTGGGTGAGTGATTTGAGAAATAAGGTAAACGTAAGTGTTTTTTAAGGGATTAGATTGTAGGTATAAGATGTGCAAGACTTTATATTAAATCGTATTTGTTATCTGATATAAGTTATGTAAGACATGTGTTAATTACTTTATGTCAAATCAACTTAGAGTTTGTGTACATATTTTTAGAAATAAAAAAAAAAATTGTTGTTTGTTTAGCTTTTAGAAAACATATTTCTCTCGCTTCTCCCGAAACACGAAATAATTTTCGAAAATGCAAAATAAATAGGTCTAAAGAATGAGAAATTCTTACCCATACCGAGTTTGGTCACACTTAGGACCCGTTTGTTTGTCTGGGTATGGCATGTTTTTTGGTAATCTAATTACCAAACATTATAATAATTGTGTTGGGTTGATTTAATGCATTTTGGGAATGGAATTAAATTCTCCATAATCAGGAATCTTGTCTTCATAAACTAGGAATCTGAAACTCAAGTTTTCGTATTCTAATTCCATTCCCATTGAAATTCATGGTAAAAATTAAAAAGACAATATTTTTCATATATACCCTCTCTCTCTCTCACACACACACACACAATTATAATCTGTATTTATTATAAAATATACATAAATTAAATCAAGAATAAATTATGATGTATGGTAAGTATATTATATATTTAATCAACATTAAGAATAATTATTTACACTCCTTGAAATTATGTGAAATTACATTATCATCCTTTGAAGTTTCAATAATTACAAAACAACATTTGAAGTCTTTAAAAAAATTAACTGACATAAAATACTTTTTACCACTTCATTATACCTATAAAATTAAGATAAAGTCAAAAATATTAAATGATTATTGTTGAGTAAAAAGAAGTCAAATTTAATTTTAATTAAAAAATCTCATAAATCATTTATAGTAATATATAAATGGAACATTTTTGTTAAAAATGGATTTCATTCCTTAAGTTTACCAAACATTTGAAAAGGAATTTGTTACATTTCTTTCTGAAATCCCGAGTGTTACCCAAACAGTATAATGAAATTATATTTCTAGTGATCATATTCCTAGAAATCAAATTCCTAGAATCAGATTCCATTCACGTCAAATAAACGGGTTCTTAAAGTAACTACATGGCAAGTGCAATTTATTTGATTTGGGATTGAATAAAACTCTTATGAGAGTGATCAATCGCAAAGCAAGTGCAATACTCTTGTCATATGGTTGGACGAACCCAGAATTTAAATCTAGGTTTAAATATAACCGTGGCATATAGATTATGAATCTTTTACGGCTATTAAACTAGTTATTGATAATTTCGTTTGGCCTTTTAAGCTAGCAGCTGGGCCAGCAAAATCCGATATTTGGGCTAAACTTTATCGTGAAAATAAAATATATTGTATACCATCAATAACTTGGATACTTCAACATACTGGATCACTGTAAAGCCCAAATTAGAGGAGTTGTTGGGCTTTTCTTCACACCAATACGTTTCTTTTTCGAAAAATAAGATGAGCCGTATATGGTTAGAAAAGCAAGGCCCGTGACTGAAAAATCAACGGACTTGGAGGGATAATTGATTTAGACATTTAGGCATGGTTATTCCTTTTTATAGGTATCAAATAATATTAATTTTAGGCATGGTTACGGAATAACTGATTTATATATTGGTGTAAAATATCAATGAATATATGTTATTTTACAAATTTGGAAAAATGATACTCTAAGACTTATTCCGACCATGGAATATCCAACGAAAATTTATTTGACCACATCATATTATATGCAACTACTTCATAAAATAATATCTTATTTTAACTCACACTTCATTCCTTTAAAAAAAAAAAAAAAAAAAAAAAACTCACATTTCATTCAACTAACTAAGTATTTTGTATATTATGTCCTTTATAATTTATAAATTAAATAGCCCGGACCCTTTTTCCTTCTTAGAGGGGGAATCTCTAATCTCAATAAATTCGTTGAGGTTGTGATTGTTTCTTAGATGAATCATGCGAAAAAGAGCTTATTTTCAAGGGATTGCAGCAAAGTCAAATTTTATTCTTTAGATTTTAGTATTTCAACATATATCTAAGTCATCTATAAAAGATTTATAGTCCAAGCTAGATGAATAAGATGATCGTCACATATTTGAACTATAATATATGACTCTTTAAAATATATGCATAATTTCAAGCTTTTTGTTATTTCGATATATCAATTTTTTTAACTATAAGAATAAACTAGCTTATCTTACCGAAAAAGTAACAAATATTGGGTAAATGACATGGACAATATGATAAGTCAAATGATCAAGTGGTGACAAGTTAGAGGCCAAAGAAAGCAAATTCTACTTAATAGGATTTGCTCCCTTCCCAAACCTCAACCACCTCCACACAACAAACTCGCATGAATTCAAATCGCCGCCCCCGTTGGATAAACCACCGACCAACTTGGAGTCAACAATTTTGCAGCAAACCCAACCCATAGTCAAATTAAAATTTTCCTACTTTGAGGAAAAACAATATGAAAACACAATTTGACTAGGATGTTTTATCCTCTTTTTATTTTAATAATAATAATAATAATTTGAATGTAATATATGAAATGAATAACAAACCAATTAAAAACTCGCAAATTTCATCTCCAAGTTACTTAAAATTACCACAATCTGATCGGTAGAGGGCCGATTTTTTCTACAATTACCAACACAAGCCAAAGCAACTCTAGCCAATCTAAAAAGTGGGTCAACATTAGAAGGGATTGCTAATCTAGGGTCCAAAAATTCACTAAACTTCATCTCTTTAATCAAAGGCAATGCCCATTTCACAATCAACCCTTGTTCACTTCTTCTCCCACTCAACAATTCCAATAAAACAACCCCAAAACCAAACACATCACATTCCTTTGAAGCACCCTTTTTCTCAATCCAATACTCTTCATCAACATACCCCACAAGGCCTTGCTTTTCGTTGGGTGCCAAGAAATGTAGCCCGTAGTCACAAATCCTAGCACAAAATTTCACGTCTATTAATATATTTGATGGCTTAACACAACCATGAATTATAGGCGGCGCCACCACTTGGTGCAAGTAATGAAGCCCCTTAGCTGCCCCGGCCGCAATTCTCAGCCGCCTGTCCCAATCAAGGAGTGCCGCCCCGTCAGTATTTTGATGCAAATAGAATTCCAAGCTCAACATTCCGCCAAATTCCATCACTATAATTCGTTCACCTGGACCTTCCGAAAAACCTGTAAAATTAAAGGAAATTGAAATAATACTGTATTATATACTCCATCAATTAGCATTTAAAAATATCAGAGTTAGAGAAGTGTTTTGTTTGGTTTGGTTTTGTATTAGTAATTAATTACCTGTAATTGGTACGACGTGGGCATGATCGGCTAAAGAAAGCCATTTGAGTATTGAAGAGAAGCCAAAACCTGCGTTGTTTAACACAAGGCGTGGGTGAATTCTTTTAACCGCCACCAGTTCCCCTTTAGGCATCTTTACAGCCACATACACGGTGCCCAACCGCCCTTTCCCGATAATTCTACGGTGGTTAAAACCGTCTGTGGCGGCGTGTATTTCCGTTAACGGATATGAGGATGCAGAAAGCTTAGCGGCTGGAATCACAATCACAGCTTCTTCCTCTGTTCTGGCTGGTTTTTGTTTGCAGAGAACGTAAAGAATGACGCCGAAAATTATAATACACAAACAGAGAAGGGCTTGAACAAAATAATAGATGATTGTTATTATTTCACCATACCCCATTTTCTTGATTACCCGGCCGCCCGGGGTGTGCTGTGTGCAGAGATGATCGATTTTATATATATTGGATAGGGAAATTAAAGTTGATTGATTGAAAAAGATGCTCTATATGGTTTCTTTCCCTCTTGTTTGAGTAAATGTGTAGGCTTTGAAAATCGGGTTTGAGTGGTAGGAAAGGGTGGAAAATTATCACTTGCCATGGTACTGATTATACTCCTAGTTTTATTAGGTTGCTTTTAGCCATCAAGTTGCTTGCCTCTTAATTCCACAATTTTAAAATTTAAGGGCTGTTTGTTTAGCGTTTCTCAAGAATTTTTTGTGTTTCGGAAATGCCAAACAAACATATTTTTCTATATTTATTCTAAAATAAATTTTTCATCTTTCAATTTTCTCAAACTACTCTCTCAAAATCCAAACAAAATCTATACAGACTCTACTCTGAGTTGACATAAAGTAACATATCTCTTACACAATTTATCTCACAACAAACATGATTTGACATAAAGTCTTACACATCTTACACATACAACCTAAATCTTTCAAAAAAAAAACATATAACTACTTTATTTCTCAAATCACTATCTTAAAACTCAAAAAAATAATATTGCGCAAATCGAAATTATTTCACAAACCTCTACTACTCTCTCAAACTATTTTTCGAAACACCAAACAAACAAGCCCTCATAGTCTTTTATCTCCATATGTAATTATAAACTCAATTAAGAAAAAGTTGATCTTAATTCTGTTTAATCAATAGTAAATTGTATCCCATTGGATTGGATTTTGTAAGATAGGCTGTCAAATCAATAATGAGGTGCTTGAATACATTATTGCATTCGTATATGTCTGATTATTGGAGGGAAGGGAGGGAGGGAGAGGGAGTATATATATTTCTCGATTGCATGTGTCAGCAATTTTCCATATTTTAATTTTATATTTTTGTCCCTTACCGCCACAACGAACTAATACTATGGGTCTAGTTGAGAAAATCTAAGAGGTGCCAACAAATTTAGTATACCGACAGTTGGCTAATTAGAACAACTTTGGATGATCGTCCATCTACCTACACCTAACAGAAGCTGAAATGGAGAATTTATTTGGTTATAATTTGGAACTACGATTCAATTTCTTTAATATTGTGATTGATTTTATATCACAAGCATACTGGATTATTTGAATTTGAGTATTGTTTGAGAATAACTAGATCAATTATTATTACTTTATTTGAGATGATATATCAAATATCTTTTTTTTACGAAAGTAACCTCACGAAACATTTTCAATTGGACTTTGGACCTCCATTCCTATATTGGGTTTTATCAGTGGCCCGCTAGAACTACTTGAGATTGAGATTGGAATCCATCCATGTTCATTAAAGATCCGAAAGTCCAAACGCTGCTGAAGTTGGATTCTCATCAACACCTCTCTCCACTATTTAAACATCTCAGTCAACAAATTCGCCAAAAATAAAATAATTTAATGCTTATTTTTTGTTTATCTATTCGTAAAATTTAAATAAATACCCCACTTATTTAAAAGATATAATTTCATGTAGTAAGTTGTAATACATACTTATTTATATATTGAATAACTCTGAAACTAAGTATAAAGTTTTTATATTCAAGTACAATATTTTTTTGGGGAAGTATAAAATTCGTTTTTGGGAGAGGTAAAGTATAAAATTTAGGAACAATATGGACCATATAAGAGTAATTACTAATAGGTTTGTCACTTACATTATTAGAAAGAAAAAAAAATAGACACACTGGAGATTCCCAACGCCTCATGATAGCAATAAAAAACGAAAAGTTTATTTCAATCAAGAATAACAAAAAAAAATAAAAAATTACGAAAATCAGGAGAAAATTTTGGGTCAACACAAAAAATGTAATAGGTTTGAAACTTTTTTTTTTTTTTTTTTTTTAAGATAAACTGAATTTCATTCAATTCGTTAAGAGGAAACAATGTTTTGGATAAAAACGGGTGGGGTACGTAAATGCAAGATACTCCCTTGTGTTATATAAAACCTGCAAGAAATTACCCTGTGAAATTTTTATTGCGCCAAACTTCCTTATGTTTTTAAAAACTCTGCAAAAAACACCCAGTTTATAAAAAATATGTCGTTTTGGATCGACATATTTTAAGAAATCATTTAAAAAATACTTCAAGTTGTTCCCTACAACTTCACGTGATATGTTTTAAAAATGGTTTCTTGAAATATGTCGATCCAAAATGAAGTTTGACGCAATAAAAATTTCAAAAGGTAGTTTCTTGCAGGTTTTGCATAACACATGGGAGTATCTTGCATTTTTCCCAAAACGGATAAAACATTTGAAGCATAAAAATTCTTAAAATGAAGACAAGCTCTCATCATTTCATGAGCTGCCTGATTCCTTCTCTTCTAATGTGCCGTGGGGAGAAAGAGTCGAAAGATCTTGTCGCATCATGTATATATGCAATAATATTACCATAAACCGATTTATCATCACCATTCTTGGAAATCGCCGATATAATAACACTAGAATCGCCTTCTACTATAATTTTACTCTAGTGTTTATCTCGAGCGAATTCCACCCCAAACAACATAGCTAGCTTAAGGATAAGTAGGATCGAGAGGTTGACGAATGCAAGTCGAAGCCCAACCCACGCAATCGGGTCAATCACCCGAGGAAGATCTAACAATAACTTAACTCAATGATAAACAAGTTGAACAAGCAAACTCTAGCTTTTAGGCCTCTTGATATTCCTATTTCACTCAGTTTAGAATTTAAACAAAGTAAAAATTGATGTCACACTTTAAATTTACTAAACCGGAGTTTTAATGGGAAACAATTATAACTATGTCTATATATTGGACTGAAAATCATAATTGCACACTCTTATTTTGGTGTCAGACATTTCCATTTTTAAGTAAAGTACAACTCAAATAAGATTTTATTATTAGTATAAAGAGGAAACCAAAAGTGCCTCGTATATATTCCGTTGATTTTGAAATAGATATGTCTATTTTTTAATAATGTAAAATACAGTTTGTCCCTTAAAGTATGATGGTAATATCAGTTACTTGTAAAATATCAAGGTGAAATTGCAGAAAACGTCCCAAATTAATTACTGATTTTGTATATTCATCCCAAACTATATTACCTCACCGAATTTCGTCCCGTAATTTAATATTTATTTGAAATATCGTCCCAAACTAATTACTAATTTTGATTTTTCATCCCAAACTATATCAAGTCGTCAAATTTCGTCCCATAATTTACCATTATGTAAGAATTTAGTCCCAATATTAAATTTCTAATTTAATATAAATGCCGGTTCAATCTAGTAATTAGTTTGGGACGAATTCTGCAATATTATATAATTATTCATGTTAAAATTTACCACGTCATGACACGTAAGCAACCATGTGATAATTTAGTGGCAAATATGCAATTTCCGTCTTATAATTAATGGTGGGACGATATTCTAAAAAAATATTAAATTACGGGACGAAAATCACAAAATTAAAAAGTTTGGGACGAAAATTCAAAATCAATTATTAGTTTGGGACGATTTTTACAATTTTGCCAAATATCAATTATAAGTTTGCAACACTTACCTCTATATGCAATGGTTTTTGATTTTTTAATTCCAAAATTACCCCGTCCCTTTATAACTAACATATTGGTAAATTTATTAATTTATAAAAAAAAAAATTGTTTCTTTATTTTTCTATCTCAATTTCTTTCTTTACAATTTGTTTTAAGTTTTTATTGGTGAAAATTATCTCTTTTATTTTCGTTACAAATTACTATTCCAAATGTTAAATAATTCTCCTTAAATTCTTACTTGAAATTTTTCGAACTTGACACGTGATTGTATCGTCAGTTCTTCAATCTATAATTACCCTAACTTCTTTATACGTCTATTATTGATCAAAATTAGATTCAATACCAACACTTCATTGCCAATAGTATGAGCATGTGTCAAGCTTGAATTTTGAGAGTAAGAATCTGAAAGAAAATTACTCAACATTTAAAATGATAATTTGTACCAAAGGCAAATGAGATAATTATCACCAAACAAAAATTGAGAAAAAAGTTGAGATAGAAATAAAGTAAAAAATTGAAATATAAAATAAAGAAAACAAAATAAAGAAAAAAAAGAGACAAAAAGGGGAAGAAAACAAAATAAATGAAGAAATTGAAATATAATGTTCTTTGATGGATGGAGGAATTCATAATATATAAAGAAATATTTTATTTTTTGATAAATTAATAATTAAAAAAACAATTTATTAGTTATACAAGGACGGTAATGTTACAACTGATACTTTACAGGTAAGTGATACCACACCGTACTTTAAGGAGGCAAACTATATTTACAAGGTCAAAAAAAAAACAATCTTTAATAACCGCTCCAAGTGTAGATGTCAGCGAGAAAAAAGAGCAAAAAACCATTCGGCTTTAAAACAAGAAAAACACCAGCGGAACTCCAATATAACAGAATCAGTAGCATTCTAATGCACTTTAACTGAAGCTTCTAAACAATATACACTGAGAATGAGGCATCAAATTTGCTTTTCAGCACAATAAAGTAAAGCAATATCACACTCAAAGCTAAGTTCCATACCCAAAAGAACTATAATCCCATAAAAGAAGCCACTTCCAAAACTTCAGAAAACTATAATCAATTAATCACTAACAAACTTGAAATGGAAATCATAAGTTTCTATTTCTTGCAAGGCAAAACTAGCTAAACTCAACTTCCTTTCTTTCCACTTAAGCCAATCATCCCGTTACCTATAAATGTATCATCCCACAAAAACCCAACTACAAAACAACAATTTTCCCATATAGAAACACATACAAATGGATATTAAGATTGATAACGAATCAAATGTAGAGATCAATGAACAAGAAGTACCCTTAATGGTAAACAAATCCCTTCCTGAAGTAGAAAGAAACCTCATCCAACAAGCCATTAGCCAAACATTCGAAAGCACGGCCCATCTAGCTAACCTTCTGCCTACGGGATCAGTGCTCGCTTTTCAACTTCTGTCCCCTGTATTCTCAAACCAAGGCGAGTGTGACCCAGTTGGTCGATTCTTGACTGCTGGTCTAGTAACTCTCTGTGGACTGTCCTGTATATTGTTGAGCTTTACTGATAGCTTCAAGGACCAAAAGGGGAATATATGTTACGGGTTTGCAACTTTTCGTGGCTTGTGGATTATTGATGGCTCAGCAACTCTACCACCTGAGATTGCAGCAAAATATAAGCTGAAATTTATAGACTTTGTTCATGCTTTAATGTCGATATTGGTTTTTGCAGCCATTGCGCTGTTTGATCAAAATGTTGTTAATTGTTTCTACCCGACACCATCAGCTGGAATGGAAGAGGTTCTTACGACAGTGCCAGTTGGGATTGGAGTCATCTGCAGTATGTTGTTCGTTGTTTTTCCCACTAAGCGACATGGAATTGGCTTCCCTGTCACTTCAAATTGATTTACTTTGTAGAATTAAATATGATGCATATTATGATATATTAATTTTCATCTGTGTAATGAATCAATATATGTAATTATGTACAGAGAATCACTGCTGATTTATCTGTTGAATGATCATGGATAACCAGCCTAAGGTCTGGGATTAAATAAATATCCAGATAGCTTATAGGGAGTGTAACTTCAAGGAATGATTACTTATCAAAATAAGTACCAGAACAACTCTCAAAGACCTTGGGGAGAAACTAAATTTACGATTATTTGTGATTTTCATTTACCCTATCAACTTACAAAGGAAAAAAGAAAAAAATAAAAGAAATGCTCCCTTACCCGCCTATCAAAAATTGGTATTTGAAGTAATTTTTGAATCAACATCAATATGACACCCCAAATTCACCGCTTCAAGTGGCTTGTGCGCTCAAGCATAGCCCCTGTAGGGATATTCATTCAAGAATATATCTTTTGAGATCCCAAAAATCTCTGGATTCATTCTAATTGTTATATCCTCTGTAGACATGAAATTAGAAGTCTTTTAATCATTTAATCAAATAGGTTGCGATCTTGCCGGAAGCCATTAAAAAACCTGCAGTGGTGGCATCAAACTTGCTATTTAGAAGACCTTTTTCCCGAACAAATTAGCCAGTCAAGAAAATATTTTGTGAATCTGTGGTTTGCTTCGGCCACTTCATAGTCGACTTGTTGCCCATATCTGTGTCTTCCCATTTCAACTCATTTTGTTTCTTGATTCCTTCTCAGTTTCTCATGGAAGCTTTTCTGTCAAGCAGATTCGAGTGCTTGCAGAATACATGATTCGAAATCAAACTTGATATAAATTTGCCCTAATTTTATGACACGACAGGAAGTCGGAGCGGGTGCTCAACTTTTGGCGCCTCTTCTTTCTAAGAATTTGGAAGGAAAATCTTGTTTTCTCCCCATTGTGTTGTTCAATAATCAGCCGATCCAATTAATTAGGATAATTGTTCGATTAATAATTCAATTTAGAAGATTCATTATCCGAACTATATGGGGTGAATACTAATTTAGGTTGATCCAATCCATCACAGATTCGTATCCAAATATATATTACTATATGGGGCCGTTTGGTATGATCTAATAGGGGGTATTAAGTCATATTATATGAGTTAATATGGGCTAATACAACGTTTGGTGGCATTGCTCTAATACCGGGTCAAATGGATTAAATTCTTACGACCCGGTATTATGACTAGATTATAATTCACCCAGGCATGGGTGGATTAGTTAATCCGGGTCAATATGAATTAGGTAAATATCACTAATAACCTCAAATTTACATATTTCCTTTTTAACATATCATTAAATATCATAAATTCTTCTCTATATTTTATGTATTTTTTTTTTTTTTTTTTTGGTTTCCCAAGGGTTTAATCCCATTCGAGGCGCGTCGGGCACATAATGTGGGAACCTCTCCCAACAGGGATTCGAACCTGAGTCCGTTACTTTGTAGTGACTAGTCTCTTCCACTAGACCAATCACCTGTTGGTATATTTTATGTATTTATAGCGTAGAATTCGAACCTGGAGTTTTCTTCTTCTTTGTCCCAGTTTATTTATTTTTTATTTATATTTTTGTTTCGAACCTGGAGTTTTCTTCTTCTTTGTCCCAGTTTATTTATTTTTTATTTATATTTTTGTTCAGTCATTTGTTCTTATTTTTATCCTTTATATTTGGTCACCATATTCCATTTTCTACAATTTTCAAGCTATAGTTTTGATTAAATAAATTACACCCCCTCCCCCCTCTCAATTGGGATTTTTTTTTAATCCTTACACATATAAATAATATAAATCTAGCTCTGCCATTTAATTAGACCTAATTTTTTGAAATAAATAGTACAGTGTGTGAGTATTAGTTTGTTAATTGTCATATGATTTTTTCTTTTTATATTTGTTATTGGATCAATTGGCCATTTGGAGAAAAACTTTATGTTTTCTGTAGTGAAGTCTTAAGAGATTTTTTGAATCTTTATGTTTGACTATATCACAAGGAAAAAGTGAATTCACCATTTTATTTATAGAGATAAATATGTAGAAGAACTAAAATGTGAGAATTTAATTAATAATTTTCCATTTGGAAAAGCACGAAAATTTAATAATACATAAAATATAGAGATTTTATTCATTAGGAGCCCCAATTTCTAATTTCTCATAGGCCCCCAAAACCCTAGGATGGGCATTGTTGGTTACTATCCTATAAACTTTATTCATTCCAAAGCAAGTGTAATCATTAGGGGTATAATTATTTTAATTCGGTCAAACTCAATTTGTGATAAAATTATTTATTTGAATTTTCAGAAATGATTGAATTTTTTAGAGATGGAATAAATAGTAGATTAAACATTCAGAAAATTTGCAGCTCTTTTTTGAGAGATTGTGGAACAAATGTATGCTAAAAGATAAGTTATTTTTATGTTAAATCAAAATTGTTACCTGAGTGAAGTAGGGTAAGAGTTTTGTTACTTAATCAAATTAAAATAAACTTTATGTAATATTTTTTTTAATATGAGCTTATTATTGTAAATTGAGAGAACTTTTATTATAAATCAATTTTTAAATTTTTATGACATTTTAGACAACATCAAAATGTTAAACAAGATAAACATGCCCAGAACTTTCCGTGCAAACTTCAAAATAAATTTGCTTGGGACAAATACACGGGCCCAAAAGAAGGATAAATTATTTCGTGCAACCGCTGTACAACAACATCAAGTACATGTGGTGCAGTCCACTAATACACATATGACATGTTCTGACAATGTGATATATATTTTTTAAAATCTTATTTTTTTTTACATGATCTAAAGTATGAAATAATGTGAATTATCGCTTCACTTATCACACTATATTGATAGACTACACCAAATATATATAATGATAAAGTGGTGCATCAAGTGCATTAATGGAAGTATTTTCATGGGTATGTGTAAGGGTCATTTGTGGTGAAGATCTCTTTGTGCGCAGAGTGTACATCAGTATGGTGGGATCCTGAGGCTTGGTGGAGGCACATCCTGCGATTTACATCCTTCTGGGTTCTAGGACAAGGGTTCTAAGGGTCCAAAATTAGTCTAGTGTAAGCTTGGACACCTGAGTTATTAAAAAAAAAAAAAAAAATCTCTCTTAATTCCTAGAATCTTTTGCGTAGTCAATGACCCGAGTTTCTTGTTCGGCCCATAATGTCTAGAGCGTATAATAAAAGGCCGGAGGTTCTCGTGTAGATTCCTTAATTAATTGTGAACCCAGAAAACACACTAGAAAGCCCTTCAGCAAATATAGCAAAAACAGAGAAATAAATTAATCAAAACACGAAAAAGAAAAAAGAAAAGAAAAAGAAGACAGTACAGTACGCTACGATGAATGCAAAAACAAACGAATCAAGTCCAGTCAAAGTTGTATAACCCCCCCTCCCCTTCTTTTTAATTACCAAACTCAATAATTCTCGTCGCGATTCGAGTCGAAATCAATTCTTTTATATAACAAAAAAAGAATACTAGTAGTAACTAGTAAGATTGAATTTGTTAGTAGTAGTAGAATGAAGAGCGTAATAGAAATAGATTACTATTCCTTTTGTTTTCTTTTTAATTTCGTAACATTACATCCTCCTTGGATCTCAATTTGTTTTCTTGTTAATCTTTATCTAGTTTTCACATTCGTATTCAAATCACACCTGTCTCTATATAATATTATCCCTTTTATTAGAATTTTTATTGTTATTATTATTTTCTACATCGCATGCAAGTCAATTTTCACTCCCGTTTGGTACCTTTCCTCTCAAGAATCAAGATTGGGGAAAGTAAATGTATTTGTATGGTTGTGTGAAACCTAGCGGCAAATTAGATATTTAGGGTTTCGCGAGTTGCGGATTGATCTGTAATGGAAGGCGATTCTGAAGGAGAGATTAACACAGACATGAATCAAATCGAAGGTTCCAAGAGGCCTAAGCGTAAGATGAAGACTCCATATCAGTTGCAAATGCTCGAGAAGACATATGCAAGTATGTTTTTGAGAATATTGTTCTTCTCTGTAGTTATGCTTGTGTATGAATTTTGTGAATATTTTTTTAATATTGATGTATTTTATTGAGATTATTAGTTTTGGAGTAAGTTATGAAGACTTAACTTGGATTCAAATGTTGAATCTTTGGTTGGTTATGAGGCTAATATGTGAAGAGTTTTTGTTTGTGTTGACCCCGTACATAGCCAATGCTTGTGTGTTTTAGAAATTTTGTTCTTCTTGATAGCATTTTGCTTCTTTGTGGTTCGTTTATGCAGTGGAGATGTACCCATCTGAAGCAACTCGTGAAGAACTGTCACAGAAATTAGGTTTGACTGACCGACAATTGCAGATGTGGTTTTGTCATCGGAGATTGAAGGATAAGAAGGAGGCAGTGGGCATGGCTTCCACGAAGCCAAGCAACCCTGGTTCAGCTGGTAAGAGATGTTTGACTGATTCCCCCAGAGAGGAATTGATGGCCACTGAGCCTGGCAGTGGACGCAACTCTGGATCTGGCTCAGAATCGCGTTCGACTCAGTTTGATAATGAAGATGATATGCTAATGGTGCCAATAAGGCATTATGAGTCACCTAGGACAATCATAGAACATAGAGTGATAGCTTGTGTGGAGGCACAGTTGGGAGAGTCTTTAAGGCAAGATGGTCCAGTTCTTGGGATGGAGTTTGAGGAACTTCCTCCTGGTGCTTTTGGTGCACATATAGGTATGCTTATATGGTCCTGTTATATACTGTATATTTAGTGTAGTAGTATAGGTCTGCTGTTGACTTAAGCAAATTTCCTGCTGTTGTTACTTTTTATTAAAACGGCAGAAATTTAAACTAAAGATATGAGTTCTGTAAGATTTTTTTTGAATTATTGTACACAACATGGAAGACACAAATTAGATGACGGGTAAAGCAGCACCTTTTTTGGGGTAAGATGATTGTGGATAAATTGAAAAATGCCATCTAAGTTGCTTTAGGGATTTTTATTTTTATTTTTTATTTTTCTTAAATTGCATAATGAGTTTGCTAGGTCTATACTAACATTTCTCTCTGTTCTCTATAAAACAGTACCGAGAGAGCAGCAAGTCAGATATGGACATTCTTATGATAGCAAGTTATATGGACAATATGATGCGAAGCACCTAAAAGTTTGTTTTCTATCTGTGTTTACAATTCACATTCTGCTTATAATTATTAATTTGTGAAATCTAATGAGTAATCATTAGTCATTGATTGGCTGGCTTACGAGAGTCAGATTAGTCAAGATTCATGGTTCTGTATGATAATTCTTTTCTGTTATTGGATTGTTTACATTCCATGCATTATACTTATGTCTATTGCTTAAATTCATTAATTGCATTAAATATGGAAGCTGCTACATTGGGTTTCCTTAACTTCGCTTCAATTAAAAGGATCCCCTACACTATAAATAGATGAATAGAATGGAGAAAAGAGAGAAACTGGATCTTCTTCAGTAGATATCTTAGTAGCTTTATTGATGGAAAACAGTTAATGGAAAATTAACACTAGCTACTTCAATTAAATTAACAATAACAAATGGTTAAATTTTTAGCAACTTTCATTCTCAGGCTACTTCAGCTGATCCCAATGGAGCCAGGGAGTCTAAAATAAGGTCCGATTCATATGGCCTTGTGGCCGCGGGATACCTTTATGACTCACCTGTAGTTGGTCCTATTGGTGCAAAGAAGAAGTCTCTTATGCATGGAAATGAGCATATGCCCAGAGAATACGGAGTTGAGGGTCAGGTTTCAAGCGCTGAGATATTGTCGCAGCCAGTCAGGCGGGTGCCATTTTCATCTCCGAGGAATGCAGACTTTACTGCACTCAATGAAGATATTCATATGGAGAGGAAACGCAAGGTACAGAAAATATCATTTCATTAACTTCTCTAAATATTTATTTTTCTGCTGCAATTCAAATGTTATCACATTTTGTAGAGTGATGAAGTTGGAAGAGAAGTGCAATCGCAATCCCATGAGAAGAAGATTCGGAAAGAACTTGAGAAACAAGATCTTTTGAGACGAAAGGTTCAAACTTTGTGGTTGTTTATTTAATGGCCTATGGGTTGAAAGATACTGCTTTGCCAAAATCTGAGTCTGATTTTTTTTTCCCAGAGCGAGGAGCAAATGAAGAAAGAAATGGAAAGGCAAGACCGTGAAAGACGGAAGGAAGAACAGCGGATGATGCGAGAACAGCAGAGGCAGGAGGAAAAATTTCAGCGTGAGGAGAAGCGTGAAATGGAACGGAGGGACAAATTTATGCAAAAGGAGCTTTTGCTGGCATGTTTACACTATTGTCTCTCTTTATGGATTAATCTAAATTATTTTTTTCCTGGTTAGGTTAGCTATTAATTACTTCTGCTTTTCTTTGTGTCCCCAGGCAGAGAGGATGAAGCAGAAAGAAGAGCGCCAGAAAGATAAAGAAGCTGCAAGACAGAAAGCTGCAGCGGAGAGAGCAACAGCACGGAGGATTGCTAAAGAATCCATGGAGCTAATAGAGGATGAGCGTTTAGAACTTATGGAATTGGCTGCTTCAAGCAAGGGATTACCTTCAATTGTATCTCTTGGCTACGACGGTTTGCAAAATCTAGAGTCATTCCGAGGTTGGTGTTGCATGATAACAATGAGATATCATCTACATAATCCTGGCACAGTTTAGGAGCTTTTTTTTATGCGTGGTTCTTCTTGCTTAGCATTACCGAATTAATGTTCTTTATCTATCCTCAACTCAAGTCAGCTTAGCAAGGCCTTATCTCAGTCTAATCTCATAAATTATGCAATGACTAAATGGTTATTCATCAGCCCCCCCATCATAAACGATTAAAACTTTAGAGTTTCCTGAACTCAAAAAGTTGTAAGATGATAATGTTGAAAGAGAGCTGTATCTTTTTATTGTGAATTTACTGCAGGTTAAAGTGCATTGACAAACTGTCTGAATAGTGTATGAAGTATAAACCATCATATATCCTCGTGCTTTACCACTTTTCTTTCTTTCGAGACAATAATTATGTTCTAATCTTAATGGCCCAAAATGATGATGATTTTATTCAGCCATACTGCATTTTTCTTTTAATCTTTTTGTTCCACATTTCAGATTAAGTACGGGACAATAGGTTTTCTCTGTGTTGATTAGTTGTATTTATCCTGAACATCAAAAGATGGCCCGTGACCTTTCCATCATTTCAAGTACTTGTGTTTGTTAGCTCATCATTTTGTTTAAAAAGAGCTGGTACTTCTTTATCTGCTTTAATTAATCGAATCTCGTAGTGCTGATCAGAAATCTGTATTACAGAGGCTTTGTGTGAGTTCCCTCCAAAGTCTGTCCAATTGAAAATGCCTTTTTCTGTTCAACCTTGGATTAATTCAGAGGAAAATGTTGGGAAACTTCTGATGGTATGTACTTGTGAATTTTGTTCTCTATCTTCTACAAGTGTTTTTCTTCATTATTTCTTTTTATTTTAATTGAGAAATAAGAGCTGTTACTATGCATCTATTTTAAATTTTATGAGATGATGGTCCTTTTTCAGGTTTGGAAATTCTGCGTCACGTTTGCTGATGTTCTTGGACTATGGCCTTTTACCCTCGATGAGTTCATACAAGCTTTTCATGACTATGTGAGTTTTTAAGATGTCTCTGGCGTTTAAGTAATTCATTCGTCGCTCTCTGTGATCTCTACTTAACAGTCTGACAATCTCTTCTCTTTTATCTTATATATACATTGCACTTTACTTTCCTTCTTCTTTGTTGGAGAAAATTCTGAGCATCATACTTGATTTCCTTCGTTTCCACTTGTTTGGGTGCATCCTCTCTGGAGTTATTTTTCGTCTCTCTCTCTCTCTCTGGGCTGTTGCAGTGGGGTGGGAGAGGGTTGTTCTGTTCTCAAGTATTCATTGAATTTTTTTCCTTGCACAGGATTCAAGGCTGCTTGGTGAGATACATATCACTCTTTTAAAACTCATTGTAAAAGATATTGAAGATGTTGTGAGAACACCTACAGGTGGACCGGGCACGAATCAATATAGTGCTGTTAATCCTGAAGGTGGACATCCACATATTGTTGAAGGGGTAATTAGGCATTCTATGCCATTACTTAAATTATTATATCAGGATAATTTCTTATTGCTGCAATCATGTTTATTATATATTCATATCAGGCATATATGTGGGGTTTCGATATGCGTAACTGGCAGAAGCACTTAAATCCATCGACTTGGCCTGAAATATTACGGCAATTTGCACTCTCTGCTGGATTTGGGCCACAGTTGAAGAAGGGTATAGATCGAGTCCGCGGGAATGATAATGATGAGGTTTTTTTTCATAACTTCTTTACCCCGATTTGTTTTATATCTACTGGATATGGTTTCTTGCCAAGTGCATACATGCAGAATACTTTCGAAAAAATGTAATTATGTAGTTGGGTTTACCCCCAATAAGAGTTTTTTAATTAATATGAAATTCTGCTGGGAAGTTTGGATATATTCTCCCCTTCCCATATATCTCCCCGTGGCTCTGCTGCTTAAGTATATTAACATGCCATTGAACTCTATAACTGCATCACCATGAAAACTGCACTTGTTATTATTCAGAGTAAAGGTTGTGAAGACATAGTCTCCACTCTGCGAAATGGTACGGCAGCTGTGAATGCAGTTGCAATTATGCAAGAAAAGGGTTTCAGCCTCCAACGCAAATCAAGACATCGGTTGACACCAGGAACTGTTAAATTTGCTGCTTATCATGTTCTTGCTCTTGAAGGAAGCAAAGGGCTAAATGTTATAGAGCTTGCTGACAAAATTCAAGTAAGTAATAAATCAAGTTTGCATGCTATTTCTCTTCATCTTTTCCTTGTCCAATTTTTTATCCATTGCAGAAATCTGGGCTTCGCGACCTGACCACTAGCAAGACCCCAGAGGCATCTATATCTGTTGCCTTGTCAAGGGATCCTATACTTTTTGAAAGAATTGCTCCTTCTACGTATTGTGTACGTCCAGCTTTTAGAAAGGATCCTGCTGATGCTGAATCAGTAATTGCTGCAGCCAAAGAGAAGATGCAGAGATATGCAAATGGTTTTCTAGCTGGTCAAAATGCTGATGAGGAAGAAAGAGATCATGACTCAGATAGTGATGTTGCTGAGGGTGCAGAAGTTGATGCTTTAGCTACTCCATCTGATACAACAAAAAATGTTGGAAGCAATGAAGCTGACTCCTGCTCTGGAAATGCTAAAGACAAACTTCCTATTGACGCTGCTCTGCAAAAAGGAACTGATGGTGTTGGTAATAATATTGATTCGCTTCTTGCTTGATACTACTAGTTTTTCTTTCCTATTTTTTATAATCTTTTCCAATTATTACTGATTAAATAATTGATGTTTTTTCTGAAGATATTGTGTCAAGTAATCCTCATCAAGAAGTCGAGATTGACGAAAGTAGCTCCGGTGAGCTCTGGGTCCAAGGACTCACTGAAGGGGAATATTCCGATCTATCTGTTGAGGAGCGTCTCAATGCGCTTGTAGCCTTAATTGGAGTTGCAAATGAAGGGAACTCCATTCGCGTAATCCTTGAGGTCTGACTTTCTGATGATTTACTGAAAGTAGGGAATTTTTAAATACAGCTCCTAATCACTGTAACTTCTGTCAAATTGCAGGATCGGCTAGATGCTGCAAATGCTCTTAAAAAGCAGATGTGGGCAGAGGCACAGCTAGATAAAAGGCGACTGAGAGAGGAGATTATTACCAAGTATTATAATTCTTCTTTTAATACTCCGGTAGAGGCGGGTCTGAAGGATGAGTCTTTGCTTATGGATGACAATCTTCATAATTCTATTGATATTCCATCTCAGCAGAATACATCCATGTGTGAATTCATTTCCCCAGCACAGCAGAATGGATATACAGCGGAGAGGTCACGTTTGCAGCTTAAGTCTTATATAGGTCATAGAGCAGAGGAAATGTATGTTTACAGGTCCCTGCCTCTTGGTCAAGATAGAAGGAGAAACCGTTATTGGCAGTTTGTAGCTTCGGCTTCTACTCTCGATCCTGGTTCGGGCAGAATTTTTGTGGAGTCACCCAATGGCTCCTGGAGGCTCATTGATTCTGAGGAGGTATTTCCAAAGCATCCTGTAGATTTGCATCTCTTATCTAGGCATGCGATTATGTAAACTCTATTTTTATGGTATCGTTGTTTCATAAAGTAATTACAGTAATTCCTTGTGCAGTCATTGGACGCTCTTTTGACATCTTTAGACACGCGTGGGACTAGAGAATCTCATTTGCATATCATGTTGCAAAAGATTGAGGTCTCCTTTAAGGAATGTATTCAAAGGAATAAGTCAATTCCTAATATTTTGGACGGAAGGATACATGTTAGTGTGGAGAGTCCTAGCAGTGCAGTCTGCAATACACATTCTCAGACATGGGAACCGTCGCTTTCGTTCAGAATTGATCTAGGAAGGAATGAAACAGAGAAAGAGAACTTTTGGGAGAGGTATGAAGAACTACAAAATTGGATATGGAATATATGCTTCAAGTCATCTACTTTATGTGCCATTGCATATGGAAAGAAAAGGTGCTTGCCTCTCTTGGGAGTTTGTGATGCATGTCGTGGTACGTATGATGTCAAAAAAGATCTTTGCCCTTCTTGCCATTTGATCCGCAGCACTCCTGGTAATCAAGGAGATTTCACTAAGCAGTTTAACCATGAAAACAACTTAATAGATAGGGACTATAGAATCAACTCAAATTCATCTACACCGAGAAGTAGATTAATCAAGGCCTTGCTAACTTTGCTTGAGGTATGGATTGGCTTACATCTTTTCGTAATTCATTCTCTATCTATTCTATGACTAATTACCCTCATCATTTCCGACAGGTTTCTGTTCCCTCTGAGGCTCTTCATTCCTCATGGACAGAAGAGTGTAGAAGTAGTTGGGGCTTAAAGCTGCAGAATTCTTCATCCAGCGAGGAGCTTCTACAGGTTTCAACTCATTTATAATACTTTGACTTGATTCTGATGTCTAATGAACATTGATTTGTATTTCATATTATGGCATAGACTTCAAAATTATGGTTCTTTTTCCTTCTACCCAATTTTATTTAATTGGAGCAATTTGTTGCAGATCCTGACTCAGTTTGAGGGTGTCATAAAACGTGATTTTCTATTATCAGATTTTGAGACAACAGAAGAATTGTTGTCCTCTTGTGTCTCAACGAAGTATGCTGCTTACGATTATAATAATCCTGGATCTGCTCCTCAACTTCCTTGGATACCAAAAACTACTGCTGCTGTGGCTTTGAGGCTTTTGGAGCTGGATTCATCCATCTCCTATACTTCTAATCAAAAGGCCAAGTCTCATGATGAAAAGGAAGTGGAAGCTTTTCCAGTTTAGTCCCTCTCTCTCTCTCTCTCTCTCTCTCTCTCTCTCTCTCTCTCAGAGACACACGCACGCGCACACACACACACACACTCTGCTGGGTCAGGCCCACTTTGCCCCATACAAAATAAATCGGATTGATCTGTTTCATATTGGGTTGACCAGTTTCGCATTGGGGTTGAGTCATAGTCTATCCATTAGATAGACAGCCCGTTCTGTAATGGGTCGATCTGTTTTTTGGGGTCGGGTCAGAGTCTATCCGTTGTAAAAAGGGCAGGAACCACCCTTTGGTACAGGGTTGATCTGTTCTGTACCTGTTTCAAGATGTTTGTGTTGGGCCGGGGCAGAGTTCACCTGTCAACAATAAAACAATCCAATCCTTGTCAGACATGTTTGTGTAGTTTCTCTCTCTCTCTCTCTCTCATTCATTTGCTCTCACAACTACTTTTGTACTGTATGCAGGATTTCACGTCTAGGTACGGCCACACAAATGATATTCAGAAGGCTGAAATTATGGAATTGGATAGATATGGATCTATAAAAGAAGAAAAGTGGGATCATCTTCGTGATACTCCTGGTAGCTCTGGATACAGGCAAGTGGTTCGGGGGCGAGGTGGCCGCCCACGTGGAAAGTCACAGAAAAGCTCAAAATCACAATCTGGGAAACGGAAGACGGAACTTACTGAGTCGTTGACAAAAGTTCTTATGCAGCATGGAGGAAAAACTAAGGGCCATGGGTGGGGTCGTAGAACTGTTAGAAATAAAAGAACAGAGAAAAAGTTGGTTGACTTTAAGAAAGTCGTGTACAACCCAATTCAAGAGAAGTTGGTCAATTCTAGCGCTAAAAATATTGAAGTCGAAAATGATGACAGTAGCAATAGCAGTGAAGCACCACCACCTTATTATGATGATAATAATGCTGATGTATATGAAAAGTGGGGAGCAGCAACTTATGATGTAACACCTAACACAGGTGACGAGATTGTAGAAACGAGTGAAGAGGATGCTGATGAAATTGAGGATCAAAATGGTTATGATTATCAAGAAGATGATGAAAATTTGGGGGATGGTACTGAAATAAATGACGATGATTCGGACAGAGATGGTGAAGGGAATAGAAATGAAGGGTTTAAATCCATGGATTCTGATGAAGATTATAGTGACTGAGGTAACAAAGTTTTGTTCAAGTTGCTAGACCAAAATATGAGTAGATTTTGGTACTGCTCCGTTATATTCTTTTAGGATGCATCCCTTGCATAGGCTGTTGGTCTGGTGTTTAAGATTATACAGGAAGAAAGTAAAAGCTAATGTTCCCTTTCTATACAGGGTGAGTTTACTTGCAGAATACACCATAAGGTATGTTTTTGGTTCTGCTATTTTGTTTTATACTCTTGTAAGATGCAGCTCATTGAATTGGCTGTGGTCTGGTGTAAGATTATCATACTTACTGATCTCTTGTGATTGAAATATATAGTTACTTTATCCCTAACATTAGTTAAGTTCAACAAAGAAAAGCGATTATGTATCTAAGTTATGATTGTGTAATATACAAGAATCTTGAGGCCAGGCCTCTAGAAACAAACTAACAGAAACACAAAACAAAAATTCCTTCGAAAGACTGAATCAGAGCTTTTAATAAAAAGAACATACCCACTGGCACTGGCGTCTCAAATTTCCCTGGAGATATCCATCCTCTTCGATCGTAGCTCCTGTGTATAGTTCATCCAAGCTTCGTAGAAGACAACGTTTGTTCAATTGGGGGCGCCTTTCTCATATCTCCACCAAAAGAAGTAAATATGTTACTATCCCCCCACCACCAAACATCGAACTAGAAAACCTCGTACCATCAAACAGGCTTGAAAAGCAGAAAAACTCTACAAAAAAGTCATCCGCGTTTCTAGGATTAAATCTGAACACATTTGGTCCATCTCCTGTTTGAAAATATGTTGCGCCACCGGGAGGCGGCACTCGATCCTTCGGCCCTTCTCCGTACTGATTGTAGATCCTTTTTTGAGAATCACACAGAACCTGATTTAAAGATTACAAAAAATAAATAACATAAAGAGATAAGTTATAATTTTTTAATGAACAGAGGGAACACAATAATTTAATATAATACATCATAAGCTTCAGGAATCTGTTTGAATTTGGCCTCAGCTTCTTTTTTGTTGGTGCGGTTTTTGTCGGGATGCCATTTCATGGCTAGTTTTCTGTAAGCTTTGTTCAATTCTCTATACATTTTAAATTTTACAACTGACAATTTTTTTCTTCAATAGAGTTCGGTGTTCACCATTAATGCTTAATGAGTTAATATATCGGTGACTATTTCCTTTTTCTTCCGTCGAAATGAATAAATGAAATGAAATTTTAGAAAGCTTCAGTTGTTTTTAGAAAAAAGTTGGAATTGTTGCCATCCATTAAAGCAATCAGAAATCTAATGGAACACAAATACAAGCCACTGATTTTACAGTATTTTATATATATATACTTAATAGTTGAAACTCAAGCATGAAAATTTAAAGTTAGTAGAAGAATGGAAACAAATGAAGTATGTTAGCGGAAATTATTTGCCAATCCAAGGAATAGCAATCGGGGAGACTAAACAGAAAAAGCTTGAAAATGTCTCCTGTGATTTTTTGTTTCTGGTAAGCAATTGAGTAAGAGATCACAGTGCTAGAAATGGGGAAGAGAAGAGCAATAATAATTAATAATGAGATAATTATGCAATTGTTTTTCCGTCCGGGAGTGGGATAAGCACTGCTTCTCTAGTGAGTAGCAGATAAGCAAATCTACACAGATTAATTTTTGAGAGAGATGAAATATTTCTCTTAAGGCAAAGGAAAACTAACATACAATATTCAGGGGTTAATTAGGAATTTAAAAGAAATTGTTTGGCAACAACAATTAAAGCTCCGGCAATATTATATTGAGAAATAGCATTTTGTCTTCAATATGCTATAGAAATTACACAGAAATAGGCCATACCGTGAATTCCATTCACGAAAGGAAAGAAACAATAATTATATCTAGGAAAAAGAAATGATTCCCCAAGTATTAATCATATTATATGAAAACCTCTCCCAACAGAAATTTAAATACTATATTAGAAAAATATGCATAAGCTATAATACAAATTTTTAGTATAATGAATACGCATACTTTTCTAGATCAACGCGGATATAACTCGGTGATGGATACTTCATTTTGGGAAGCATCTTCAGAATTGTCTCCCTCTATTTTCTTTGATCTGTCAGAATCCAACTCGCTTGTATTGAACTCCTGAAGTAATGAAACCTCTGAGTCGTAGCTGCTAGGCATATAAAATGCGGGCGCAGAAGGTATAGGCAAAACTATGGAGAAGCTATTGAGCATTAGAACAACCGAAGCCATTGTTGGTCGGTCAGCTACATTTTCTTGAACACACAACAAGCCAATGTGAATGCATCTTAAAATATCTCGTGGAGTACCCGAACTACCCCTCAACACGGGATCTATCAAATTAGCAATTGTTCTACCGCGCCAACACCTCCATGCCTTAAGGAATTGGAAATTATAGGTTAAAACAGTACTAATATGAATGGAATGTCCTCAATTCTATATATACTTACACTACTTATGAGATCTTCTATATTCTCCCCATCTCTGAAACAATTATTCTTCTGACCACTTATGATTTCCAAGACTAACACACCAAAGCTGAAAACATCCGATTTTACAGAGAATTGCCCATGCATTGCATATTCTGGTGACATATATCCACTGCAATTTTCTTTAGTATAATCATGTAACTTATGAAGAATAATACCAAGAGTAAGATATATGTTAGGGACCTTTAGTTCTAATATACGATGACTTACTATGTTCCAACAATTCTGCTGGTACTGCCTTGAGTTTCATCAGGCACAAATAGCCTCGCCATGCCAAAGTCTGCAATTTTTGGGTTCATTTCTCCATCTAAAAGAACATTAGCGGCTTTGAGATCACGATGGATGATCCTAAGTCGTGAATCTTCATGTAGATAGAGAATCCCTTTTGCGATGCCACTTATGATCTTATGGCGTCTATCCCAATTCAAATTGGAACGTTTCGCTGGGTCTACATGTTCAGTTAATTATATACACATCAATATACATGCTTTTAGTTTGCAGCGAGGATTATTTTATAAAGAAAGTAAGGGAAATTTTACCAAATATGAAGTGGTCTAAGCTTGCATTCTGTACAAATTCATACACTAAAAGCTTTTCAGTTCCTTCTATGGAGAAACCAAACAACCTAACTAAATTTCTATGTTGAAGTCTGGCCAATAGAATCACCTCGTTTTGAAATTCCTGAATACCTTGCCCTGAATTCATAGACAATCTTTTCACTGCTATTTCTTGACCGTTTAGAAGTTTTCCCTGACATTATGTGATAGCGTAAGTGTAATTTTTCTATTGATATATGTATAAATATAGCAATCATAGTTCAATTTACTTTGTATACAGCCCCAAATCCACCTTGCCCCAATTTGTTATCTTCGGAAAAATCATTTGTCGCGAGTTTAATTTTCCCAAACTCATACAGCAGAGACTCAGCAATGCTAATTTCATCTGAATATTCACAATGTAATATTTAATCGCTTGGTCTGAACGTAAATTGTGGAAGAAATTGAAAAGCTTACTGATCTGAAAGTCTTCCTTTGGCTTTTGATTTATCCTTTTTCTTAATAAGAATCCAACAAAGCCAATTAGTATTAAACTTGCTACAATCGAAACAACAATGATGATAATAGTTCTAGTTATTGTATTATTATCATTCCGTCCTGCAAAAATCCAAAAGAAACTAGACTTGGTTACCATAACAAACTTGAAACCAAGCTATTATATTTATACCTATACAAGGCAAAATTTCAAAAACATTTATGTAACTAGCTTTTACATTATACACACATTTTGTCCTTTTAACTTTTATCAAATTTTATTTTAGTCATTTAAATTTCTCATATCTCAATTTGTTATGCATAAGACTAAAATCGAAATAGGGCAAAAGTTAATTAAAAGACTAAATATGTATCTGGTGTACGTATTTACAGGGCTATTTTTGCAAGAATTCCAAATTTATATTTTTAATTTTGTCAGTATAAAGTAGTAATTAATATAGTATGATTTTTTACCAGGTGGTGGTGATGGTTGTGTGGGTATTAATTGTCGTGGAGGTGGTGCTGTTGGTTCAAGTTCTTGAAGCCTACTTCCATTGTAGAAGTAATACAACTCATAACGAAGATAACAGCTGGGCGTAGAGATTCTTCCCCCCCTCCGCGCAGGTGGAATGTCTGCAGTCGAATTCGTTAAACAATTATTGCAATCTTCAGAGGTTATATCTGGGGTGCACTGGACCATTGCAAAGATTGTTTCAGAATCAGGCGTGGTTATATTCCCTGCGGCCACCTTCTGCGAGGAACCACCAATAGCTGCCTGGCCTCGAAGATTGTACAACAACGTTGTGAGATTAGCCATAAATTGGCCAGGACTTGAGGCATCTTGTGGGTTCCATAAAGAATACCTGGGGTTATTCGTCATTGTACCAACCATCAACTCGTCCGAGTACCTTAACATACACAAGTCGTTCCAGAGAATCGCTTGTCTTTGATTTGGGCATGAGCTTACGAGTTCAGCGGTAGATTCTTGGACACAACTGCGACAGGTGTCAATCAGAATGTCGCCTCTACAGAGCACAATAGCGTTTGCTCTGTCAGGGTTTTGGCCCACAGAGGCGTTGTAGAAACCGCTGCGGGGGACATATGGTGATAGAGAGGAGAGGAGGGTGTTGAGATTAGTTTGGTATGTGCTATTAGGAGTGTAGTTACCATTATTTAAGCATGTTTGAGCTCCGGAAAGCTGTAAATGGATCGCTATTAGAACGAGGAAATTGAAGGAAGATAGCCTTCTTTTAGAAATCATAACTGTTAATGGAACTGTTGTAACAAGTAGGATTTTTGATAGGGAGAAATGAGGAAGGATGTGTTGTTGGAATTTGAAGGATACGAATCCCGAATTCTTACTCCGAACACCATGGTTAAATCACCGACTTCTTCATCTTCGAAACCTTGCGTTTTGGTGCTCTGGGGTGGAGACTAAATCACATACGAACATAGCCTAAAATCCGCAATCTAAATACCAAAAATAGTATGATAATATGTGCCCGTAAATCACCCAAATATATATACCCAATATATGCTTACATATACGTATAGAAGTATATGTTAGCTATGGATATACATGATTATGTATATAGATATATATGTGAGGAGATGAACGGAGAAGCCAAAGTGCTTCTATATTCCTAATTGGAATTGAGAAAGAAAGTTCCCCCTTTGGACTTTCTGCATTTTGGCCGAAGTGGGCGGACCCATTTCAATCCAACATGATGAATAGCCGTGAAGAACAAGGTCCAAGGTTAATTAACTTGCTTTAAGCCTTCAATTATTTAAAGAAAATCTTGATGTTTAAAAGTCCAGTGCATAGACCACTTCCTTTTTATTTAATTATTACTTTATTTTATTTCTCAGCGTTTTGATTGTGATAGTGAGTTCCCAAAGCAACCAATTTGTGTACTTTCTCTTGAATATGCTCTCACAATGTTTGATAAAACATTGTATAGCCCCTTTAAAATTTTACACGCCAATTAGCATAAAATTTACATCTGTATTTTCGTTCACATTACAAGTGGGCATAATATACTCTTCTTTTAATTTGTCAGAACCCTTGAAATATATTGAATTAAAATTGACTTATTTGTGAGTTCATAGAAACTATATATAATAGCTTAGGTATGTTTGTCTGGATTTCCTCTAGATGTGTTTTAAGGATTTAGGGGAATTTTTTAGATGTGTTTGGTTCAAGTGTATCTCAAAGTAGGTTTTAATTTTAGAAAGTGTTTGGCTCTAGTGTTTTTTAGAGATAATGAAACGAAGATAAGTAACGTAGAATTATAGGTAAATTTATGTCTGAACAAAGTTGTTACGCGTGTAGAGTAGGGAGTATGATATGTTGCTTATGTCAAATTAGAGTTATTATTTTTCAGATTCTTTAAAAAAATAAATTTGAATTTCTTTAAAAGAATATTATTTTTAGTATTAAAAATAAAAAAGGTATACAACAAGCGTCTTTAAAAAAATATATATTTAACATTGTAATAATAATAGCATTTAATATTTCATCACTAGCACATACCATAATTCTAGCATTTAGGCCATCTCCAACTCACCGAAAATAATTACTCGGGGCATCTCCCACCCATTCTCCAGGCTTCATCGTCTCCAACCTCCCAGGGATGGTACTATATGAATAATAATATTAACTTCCACACTCTAACCTTTTTTCAATAATAATAATAGACAAAATTAAACATAATAACTGCAGTGACAATATTTTTTTTGGTACAAAATGATTAAAATAATAATAATTGGGGCATTCTTAATAATGATAGAAGCAACAATGAAAATCAGATTTTAAATATTTATACATTTTGTCTAAATTTTACTTTCGTGGACAAATTTCAAAATTTAAAAATATAACTAATAATGTTGCATTTTTAATTCAAAATAAATTGTTATTAAATTTTACACTAAATTTATAAATCAAAATCTTTATTTTTACCTATGTTTTTTTTAAAAAAAAAGGTTTTTTTATTATTTAATTAATTAAAGAAATTAAAAAAAATATACAAGAGTATATAAGAAGTGGCGCCACCTACTGTGACGTGTGAATGAGACACGTCTGTTAGGGGTGCTTCTAGGCGGCCGTTGGGTTTCCCCCGGATATCTCCCACCCACTCCCGGTGAATTGGAGATGGACTAAGTCTCGATTCGTCAATATGAATCTCTCAAGAGCTGCAAATTTTTTTTTGTTTAAGTTTTAGGGGCCCACTTCTCGAAGTTTTTGTTGTGAATTCGAGAGCATGAATATCATTTTATCTTCATCAAGAAACTACCTACATTATGCAAATTGTTTTTTGTATGTTTTTTGTTTTTGTTTTGCAAGGGCTTCCCTCTTGAGACGTGTTGAGCACATTAAGTGGGTACATCTTTCAACAGAGATTCAAATCTGAGTCCGCTATTTTGTAGTGACTAGTCCTTCCACTAGACCTATCACCTGTGAATATTGTTTCTTGTATGTTATACTTTATACTTGAGTATTAGAATTCACCATATGGATTGGGCTGAGTCCACTTATTTGGTTTGAGTCTAAATCAACCTCAAAAGCTAGCTTGACAGGTGAGGATTGCCCAAAGTCTTAGGGCATCTCTAATGACTAGTGGGGAGATGCCCTAGAGGGTATATGGGGGGAAGGGGGGAAAAAAATCATCTCCAATAACTAGGGGGGCGGAGAGGGTATACCCACTAGAGGGACTCTGGAGGGACCTTGGAGGGAGGGGGAGGGGGAGCTTCTCCCATTCAAGCCCCCTCCATCACATGCTATATTTTTTTTTTTTTTTTAATTTCGTTTTGTTTTATTTGGTTATTTTTTTTATCTTTATTTAAAAATAAAAAAATTACTAAAATTTGTATATTATTTGGAGATAATTATTTTTAATTATAAAAAAATAACTTTTATTTCATTAAATTAACACTAGTATTTTAATATTGATTTATTTTAATAATTTTGGGGTTGTATTTATCACCCAAAAATAATTCTTTCTAAAAATTTAAAATAATGCGATACAATCATGAAACCCAAAAATAATTATTTCTAAAAATTTAAAATAATACGATACAATCATTAAACCCAAAAATAATTCTTTCTAAAAATTTAAAATAATACGATACAATCATGAAATCATGTTCGACTAAAACATAGACCTTAATAATAATAATAATAATAATAATAATAGAAAAGGATAAAATTAATTATTAAATGGGTTAGATAGAATGAGTCATTAGAGATGACTAAAAAACTAGAGAGAGGGGGAGGGGGAGGGGGAGGGGGAGAGGGAGAGGGTATTCCCTCTCGGAGTCATTAGAGATGGCCTTATAAGATGGACTTAACTATTGTTTTCAACCAATATGAGACATTAAGTCTCAATACCCCCCCCCTCCCCCCCCTTCACGTGTGTGTCGGCAGAATGTGTGGGTGAAACAAGTCCAACACGTGACATATGAAATCCCAACCTTGTGAATTTGGCACATGTGGGCGAGGATCCAACACACGAATAATGACACTCCGGACCTTTGTTAACCGGAGGAATAATAATCTCTAAGTCTTGAATAACTGGAGGAATGATACCATATTAGAATTCACCAAATGGATTGGGCTAAATCAACTTACATGGCTTGAGTCTAATTCAACCTCAAAAGTTAGCTTATAGGGTGAAGATTGTCTAATGCCTTATAAGGTTGACTTAACTATTGTTTTCAACCAATGTGAGACATTTAGTCTCAATACACCCCCTTCACATGTGGGCGGGCAGAATGTGTGGGTGAAATAAGCCCAACTTGTGACATACGAAAGCCCAATCTTATGAATTTGCGAAATGTGGGAGAAGACCAAACACATGAATAATGACAACCGGAACCTAGACCTTTCTTATATGGGTGAAGTGTGTTGGTAGATAATGAAGCTCATCATGGGAACAAGAAGATGCCCATCACGAAAGGAGGTGGCACACTTTAACCCGGGGCTCTGATACCATATTAGAATTCACCACATAGATTGGGTTAAGTCCACTTACTTGGCTTGAATCTAACTCAATCTCAAAAACTAACTTGTAAGATGAAAATTGTCCAATGTCTTATAAGATGGACTTACATGTTGATTTCAACCATTTAGTCTTAATATTGAGTTATACTAGTTTGGATTGACTTGAGACCAGGAAGACTTAAAATAGTCCATATGAAAAGAACAGAAGTCCATGTGCACAAATTCCACGGAACTGACGGAAGGAAGAAGCAATTTCTTGCTTAATCATTTCCATCAAATCAATTTCATGTAAACGTTGACTAATTCTCTTATTCGTGATTCCAATTTTTTTCTTTTAACTACAAGAAAATTCTTCCAAGTGAAATGTGGATTAGTTTAGAATATGGAGACTAGTTTTTCTCACTTTATAAAGTATTTTGGATCTTACTGAAAGATTTTTTACTTGGTTACGCAAATTTTGATTTTAGAAAAACGGTTTAGATGATTACGATTGAAACTTTATTTGTAATAAGTTTGGATGTTTGATTTTGTGGTTTTAAAAAAGTTAAAACCCCATTTAAATTGAATTTCAATATTGAGGTTTGGGAAAAAATAAAATATTTGCTAGATGTCAAATCAATAACTTTTAAAAATACTTCATATTTTTTTTTGTTTTTGTGGGAGAAGGGAAAAAGTAAGTGGTAGCTATCAATTAAATATTTTATAAGGATTCAAGATTTATATGATATAAGTTTGTGAATATGTTTGAGTTGAATTTCATTGGTTTTGCCAAATTCAGTTTGAAAAATTTTGACTCAATTTTGTGAGATCCACGAAATCTGACTATAACTCTTCTAAATGGGTTATTCTTGCATAAACTTGGTCTATGAGCTTTTCATAGACCTTGTGGTTGTAAATGAGCCACATCATACATTTTGATGATGTCATACTCTCAAAATGTATGATGTGGCTCATTTACAACCACAAGGTCTATGAAAAACTCATAGACCAGGTCTATACAAGAATTTTCCCTTCTAAATAGGGCATTTGATGCCTTTGATGTAGGCATGTCAAAGGTCGGATCCCTGTCAAGACCGATTCTAAAGTGATACTGTTAGATTTGAACCCGATTCAAACCCAAGCATGTGATTTTGACTTGAACCTTACCTGATTGGGCAAACATGTACCCGACCCGAAGACCCGATTTTTTCTTCTTCTTTGGGCTGATGGTTCCGTCGTCCGACCACATTATTTGATAATTCAAACATATTCTCCATTAGGTGACATTAAAAAATTGTTTATTACATATATGTATTTAATGACATATTGTAATGAATCCATGAAATATTATTATATGTATCTAAAAATCATTTAAGAAACCAACAAGTCAATTCAATTACACAAGAAATATTGTCTGTAACTCTATCCCTAATCTCATAATCCATACAAAAAAAATCCAAAAAACATATAAATTATCCAAAAATAAAACCAACATAGAATCTATGAAACACTTCTATCTAAATCTAAATCTTGATCCAAACAATTACCTAATATTCTTCAATTTTGACTCAACTCATGCTCATTTTATTGATAAATCTGGGGGGGGGGGGGCAAAAAAGCGAGTATTAAAAGAGAAAGAAAGCAAGAAAAAATATCATTTCAGATCTGCGTCGCGTTCAGGTCTGTGCCCGACCTGGAGCCTTTCATTTGAGTAAGTAAGATTGGATCAGGTTCATGTTCTAACTTGGGTATTGATATTAAGGTCGGATCCGGGTTTGGACCTGAACTTTAATGTTATAAAAAAAAGTCAAACTAATGGCTCCTCCTATATTAGGCAAAATTGTAGAAAACATCCAAAACTAATAAGTGATTTTGGGTTTCTGTCACAAACTATATCATCTCACCAAATTTCATCCCGTAATTTAATAGTTTTTTGAAATATCGTTTCACCGTGTATTATGAGAGGAAAATTGTGCATGTGTCCATTAAATTGTCACATGGCTGCTTACCCGTCATGATGTGACAAATTGAAAGTCAAACAAATGGCTCCTCCTATATTAGGCAAAATTGTAGAAAACGTCCAAAACTAATCAGTGATTTTGGGTTTCTGTCACAAACTATATTATCTCACCAAATTTCGTCCCGTAATTTAATAGTTTTTTGAAATATCGTCTCACCGTTTATTATGAGACGAAAATTGCGCATGTGTCAATTAAATTGTCACATGGCTGCTTACCCGTCATGATGTGACAAATTCTAACATAAACAATTATACAATATTGTAGAATTCGTCCCAAACTAATTACAAGATTCAACCATCATTTCAATTAAAATTAGAAATTTAATATTGGGAGTAAATTCAGGTAAAATGGTAAATTACGGGACGAAATTCGACGAGTTGATATAGTTTGAGATAAAAAAACCAAAATTAGTAATTAGTTTGGAACAATATTCAGAAAAAAATATTAAATTACGGGACGAAATTTGATGAGGTGATACATTTCGAGACGAAAATTCAAAATCACTAATTAATTTGAGACATTTTGTGCAATTTTGCCTCTATATTAACACTTCGGCACTTTTATCTTTTTTTTTTTTTGTTTTTGCTTCTTTCAATTGTCTAATATTTTTAGAGACGCGTTCTCATATATTATATTATATGATATGAGAACCTCCAGCGGAGACTTGATCCAAACTCAGGCGCTACTGTTCTATAGAAGGAACGAAATGTGCGACTCCCACTATTTTCTGGAACAAAAATTGTACAATCTGAGGATTTGAAGGGGAATAAATGAGAGATTATTTAGTGCAACTGCTGCTCACCAATACACTTGGGGAATATGGAGTGATAATTCACATTACCCCATATTCTGGTCATGTTCCAGAAAAATAGAGTTTTAAAAATTTATATTCATATTGTCAGAAAATGGGTGATGTGAATTATTACTCTACATGTCCCAAGTATTTTGGTGGGTTGTATCACGTATACTTGATGACGTGGTGCAACTATTACACTAGATAATTTCTCGAAATAAAGGTCAATAAGAAGTCAATCAAAGCCCAATCCCAACTCAGAACTTAAAACCTGGATTAGCCCAAAGAAAGAATTCGAGGTTCAAAGCCCAACCGATTTCATCTCCGCCGTGCTCGGCCACCGTAACACTAATCCAAAATAAAAGAGTATTAAAAGAGAAAGAAAGCAAGAAAAAATATCATTTCAGATCTGCGTCGCGTCTAGGTCTGTGCCCGACCTGGGGCCTTTCATTTGAGTAAGTAAGATTGGATCAGGTTCATGTTCTAACTTGGGTATTGATATTAAGGTCGGATCCGGGTTTGGACCTGAACTTTAATGTTATAAAAAAAAGTCAAACTAATGGCTCCTCCTATATTAGGCAAAATTGTAGAAAACGTCCAAAATTAATAAGTGATTTTGGGTTTCTGTCACAAACTATATCATCTCACCAAATTTCATCCCGTAATTTAATAGTTTTTTGAAATATCGTTTCACCGTGTATTATGAGAGGAAAATTGTGCATGTGTCCATTAAATTGTCACATGGCTGCTTACCCGTCATGATGTGACAAATTGAAAGTCAAACAAATGGCTCCTCCTATATTAGGCAAAATTGTAGAAAACGTCCAAAACTAATCAGTGATTTTGGGTTTCTGTCACAAACTATATCATCTCACCAAATTTCGTCCCGTAATTTAATAGTTTTTTGAAATATCGTCTCACCGTTTATTATGAGACGAAAATTGCGCATGTGTCAATTAAATTGTCACATGGCTGCTTACCCGTCATGATGTGACAAATTCTAACATAAACAATTATACAATATTGTAGAATTCGTCCCAAACTAATTACAAGATTCAACCATCATTTCAATTAAAATTAGAAATTTAATATTGGGAGTAAATTCAGGTAAAATGGTAAATTACGGGACGAAATTCGACGAGTTGATATAGTTTGAGATAAAAAAAACCAAAATTAGTAATTAGTTTGGAACAATATTCAGAAAAAAATATTAAATTACGGGACGAAATTTGATGAGGTGATACATTTCGAGACGAAAATTCAAAATCACTAATTAATTTGAGACATTTTGTGCAATTTTGCCTCTATATTAACACTTCGGCACTTTTATCTTTTTTTTTTGTTTTTTCTTCTTTCAATTGTCTAATATTTTTAGAGACGCGTTCTCATATATTATATTATATGATATGAGAACCTCCAGCGGAGACTTGATCCAAACTCAGGCGCTACTGTTCTATAGAAGGAACGAAATGTGCGACTCCCACTATTTTCTGGAACAAAAATTGTACAATCTGAGGATTTGAAGGGGAATAAATGAGAGATTATTTAGTGCAACTGCTGCTCACCAATACACTTGGGGAATATGGAGTGATAATTCACATTACCCCATATTCTGGTCATGTTCCAGAAAAATAGAGTTTTAAAAATTTATATTCATATTGTCAGAAAATGGGTGATGTGAATTATTACTCTACATGTCCCAAGTATTTTGGTGGGTTGTATCACGTATACTTGATGACGTGGTGCAACTATTACACTAGATAATTTCTCGAAATAAAGGTCAATAAGAAGTCAATCAAAGCCCAATCCCAACTCAGAACTTAAAACCTGGATTAGCCCAAAGAAAGAATTCGAGGTTCAAAGCCCAACCGATTTCATCTCCGCCGTGCTCGGCCACCGTAACACTAATCCAAAATAAAAGAGTATTAAAAGAGAAAGAAAGCAAGAAAAAATATCATTTCAGATCTGCGTCGCGTCTAGGTCTGTGCCCGACCTGGGGCCTTTCATTTGAGTAAG
Source organism: Penstemon barbatus (assembly GCA_003313485.2). Lineage (NCBI taxonomy): Eukaryota > Viridiplantae > Streptophyta > Magnoliopsida > Lamiales > Plantaginaceae > Penstemon > Penstemon barbatus. The sequence goes on from CM064877.1 coordinate 1,896,107, forward strand.
TAAGATTGGATCAGGTTCATGTTCTAACTTGGGTATTGATATTAAGGTCGGATCCGGGTTTGGACCTGAACTTTAATGTTATAAAAAAAAGTCAAACTAATGGCTCCTCCTATATTAGGCAAAATTGTAGAAAACGTCCAAAATTAATAAGTGATTTTGGGTTTCTGTCACAAACTATATCATCTCACCAAATTTCATCCCGTAATTTAATAGTTTTTTGAAATATCGTTTCACCGTGTATTATGAGAGGAAAATTGTGCATGTGTCCATTAAATTGTCACATGGCTGCTTACCCGTCATGATGTGACAAATTGAAAGTCAAACAAATGGCTCCTCCTATATTAGGCAAAATTGTAGAAAACGTCCAAAACTAATCAGTGATTTTGGGTTTCTGTCACAAACTATATCATCTCACCAAATTTCGTCCCGTAATTTAATAGTTTTTTGAAATATCGTCTCACCGTTTATTATGAGACGAAAATTGCGCATGTGTCAATTAAATTGTCACATGGCTGCTTACCCGTCATGATGTGACAAATTCTAACATAAACAATTATACAATATTGTAGAATTCGTCCCAAACTAATTACAAGATTCAACCATCATTTCAATTAAAATTAGAAATTTAATATTGGGAGTAAATTCAGGTAAAATGGTAAATTACGGGACGAAATTCGACGAGTTGATATAGTTTGAGATAAAAAAAACCAAAATTAGTAATTAGTTTGGAACAATATTCAGAAAAAAAATATTAAATTACGGGACGAAATTTGATGAGGTGATACAGTTCGAGACGAAAATTCAAAATCACTAATTAATTTGAGACATTTTGTGCAATTTTGCCTCTATATTAACACTTCGGCACTTTTATCTTTTTTTTTTGTTTTTTCTTCTTTCAATTGTCTAATATTTTTAGAGACACGTTCTCATATATTATATTATATGATATGAGAACCTCCAGCGGAGACTTGATCCAAACTCAGGCGCTACTGTTCTATAGAAGGAACGAAATGTGCGACTCCCACCATTTTCTGGAACAAAAATTGTACAATCTAAGGATTTGAAGGGGAATAAATGAGAGATTATTTAGTGCAACTGCTGCTCACCAATACACTTGGGAAATATGGAGTGATAATTCACATTACCCCATATTCTGGTCATGTTCCAGAAAAATAGAGTTTTAAAATTTATATTCATATTGTCAGAAAATAGGTGATGTGAATTATTACTCTACATGTCGCAAGTATTTTGATGGATTGTATCACGTATACTTGATGACGTGGTACAACTATTACACTATATAATTTCTCGAAATAAAGGTCAATAAGAAGTCAATCAAAGCCCAATCCCAACTCAGAACTTAAAACCTGGATTAGCCCAAAGAAAGAGTTCGAGGTTCAAAGCCCAACCGATTTCATCTCCGCCGTGCTCGGCCACCGTAACACTCATCCAAAATAAAAGACGATGAACTCCTCCGCCACCTGAAGTTGTCGCACAATGTCTGCGATTACAATAGCAAGCAGATTATCATATTCCTCACTAAAACACTCACCCCACTCAATCGTTTCCAATTCTCAGTCTCACTTAACCCTACTCATCGCCATGCAAAGTCACTCAATAATCAATATCCTCAATCGCTAATGGAAGTAATGACGTTACTATTCAACCGTGACAGTCCAAACGACAATGCAATGGAGCACAAGAATGAACAGTCAAACAGTGTGGTATTTGCTGTCTTTTCTTTTCCCTTTTTTAATTTATTTTGGGATTAGGAGTTAATTGGAGTTAATATTTTCATATCTGATAAAGTCCGGAAAGCAGTTTTTTTATCTATATGTTGTGACTTCTTTTCAGTTGTACATATCGAAATGTTAATTTCATTACCTTCATGGGTTAAAACCTTGTTCTGCTGGTATATATGTCTCCATGGGTTAGTTAAGTATTGGAAAAAATCTCTAGAATTTTCATTTGGAAAAATTATATATCAATGAAATATATATGTTGCAGTGGAAACTACTCTGTATTTTTGTTTCGATTGATCCAAAAGCAGAGAAGTGTTGGTGGTTTAGGTGAAAACATATGAAAATTCTGATCCATGATTACCTTATCCCAAATATGCTAACGATATGCAAAGTCTAAATAAATCAATAACATACAGTCGTTGCAATATTATGGTCTTGTAGCATGTTACAGTCTGTTTTCTCTGAATGCTGTAGTAAAAAGGGTCTCCATCTCCTGGACAAGCCGTCTGTACAGGTCAGGTCAGTGAAATTTGCTGATTGAGGCAGCAAACACTTCCATCCACCTTGATACGAGGGCTTTTAACTGATGAATTTTTGACTGGGTTATTGTTGCGCCAACTTGTTTGTTTACAACTGATTTGTTCCCATTACTCTGCTCTTCACTTTTCTTGGTCCTTGATTCCTCTATTTTCAAAATTAATCTTAATGGGATTTAGAATTATTGAAATTTAACTTGTCTCCTTAAAAATCAAGGTTACAGATGTACGAGCCTATATAAATTTAAGGTGGAGCTCCTCTAATATCTTGTTTTGATCATTTAAGTTTTCATGTTTAATTACAAATTTTCCTATGACGTTCCTAAGATTCCCCTTTTTTGTCTGAGACACTGAAGGAGATTCAGCGCTTGATAATGGTGGTTTAGCTTGGCTTTCAGCTTGCCAAATGGATTTTCTAGCGACACTGGCCTATCCAGCATGGGGGTATGACCCTTTTTTTCGGTTTATATTTTCTCTGTATAGTTAATTTGAATATGGATTGATGATTTTCTCTAGCTATATCCGTGTGTTGATCACATGATTGAATTCCCATTAATATAATGTGTTGTGCACATGTCGAATCCCATGAAGTATTATACTTTATCCTCTATTCTATGTGACGAGGTGATTAATCACATTATATACTGAAATAAAATCAATAAGTATATGAACCAATAGGACGAGGAAGAGTGAGCTCAAGTGAAAAGGATTGTAGATTGTCTGCTTTTTCCATTGACTAAAATATCTAAAGTACACAGTAGATATTATTTTTTAAAACTTAACAATTAATACCCTAGATTAGCTTCTCATAATATTGAGATACACATATTTAAACTGGAATTTAATTGGGCCCTTTGAAAGTTTGGTTTGGACTTTAAACCTGCTTGATTTTTCTTCTTTCATTACTATCATCGTGCCACATTTATTTTGGATTGCGTGGAAATTTTAAGTGTGAGTTTGATGTAAGTTTATTTGTATAGCCTCTAAGTTCTAACACAATCTCACATATATATAGTGACCAACTCTGAACATCTTCGCGATCCATTATTAAATCTACTCCATTATCCCTCGTCCTAATTTGATAGAGATTGGCAACAAAAGTTTGTCATATCTACTTCAAACACACTTTAATTTTCCATGGTATGAGTTATCTTCCAAGTTAAAAGCATGCATTAGAACTTTCTCTTATATTGTGCAACAGTAGACCTTTTTTACATTCATTTTGTTTCGTTTTATATTTACAGGCATCTGGAAAAATCAGCATTGAATATGCAGAGGTAAGTAATCTTATTTGGAAGGTCTTTCATATTCATATTAATTATTACAATTTTAACCGTCTTACGTTTCTATATATAATGAATTACTTAACTATTTCAGGAATTCATTTTCAGTTCAAGAGGAGTGAAGCTTTTCACGTGCAGATGGATACCTGCATACTGCGAACCAAAAGGACTAATCTTTTTGTGCCATGGATATGGAATGGAATGCAGCATGTCGATGAGAGGTAAACATTTCAATTCAAATCGTTCATTTAGAAACTAGAGGACCCGATAGCACAGATTGTCCGGGACCGGGAGTACAATTTCCTAAATGAATGATAATCAACAATATTAATATTAAAAAAATTAAACTAAACAAAATTTTCATCTATATTACATTTAGGCTATATGTTTGTAATTTGGATTTTAGTAATAATGGTAAAGAAAATGAATATGAACAAAAATAAAGACAATATGTTGGTGCAAGAAAACTTGTATTTTACTTATAAATTCAAGAACCTAACACAGCAGTAACAGTGGAATGTGGTGATTTTATAAACAGAATGTGGTATTCGACTTGCCAAAGTGGGTTTTGCTGTTTATGGGATAGACTATGAAGGCCATGGAAAGTCACCAGGACTTAAATGTTACATACCTAACTTTGATGACCTTGTTTTTTATTGCTCTGATCATTTCACCAGCATTTGTGGTAAAAAAAAAATCCGATTTCCTCTTCCTTTTCTTCATTATGCATGTATAGTTTTCTATTTTGCACTCCAATTTGTTAGAACAGAGAAATTTTTGTTCAGATATCTCTATCTTTACACAAAAGATTTGAGTTCATTTATGCAAAGTTGTATGTGGCATTATTTTTTTTACTGCAGATATATACTCATATATACTACATTTTACATTCTCAAGGTAAAAAGTAAGGGTGTAACTGAAGCAAGTATAGTTGAACAACAAATTTTTGAAGCTTGATTTGAATTTTGTATCGAGCTTGTAGTTGTGTTTGAGCTTGGTTTGTTTGTTAAACAAACCGAGCTTGATGAGCTTTTATCGAAGAACTCGAGTTGAGTTTCGAGTAGCTTGATATTTTTATATGTACTTTGTCAATTTTAGTTTTTCGAAATGAGCTCGAACCGAGCTTCGAAAGTGGTCAAATGAAAAATATTGTTCAAGCTTTTTTGATATGTAAAACGAACCGAGCTCAAATGATTATAATTGCTAGGTAAAAGGACCAAAATTTACTTTTTTTTTTTTAAAGTAGGAATAAAGAATATGAAGAGACTATTCTTGGTTTCTCTGGTCAATATATTTATTCTAGGCTTTAGTCGGATCTTAAATTTGAGTGACAAAACTTAAAGATTGGTGTTCCCTTTCACTTCTATCATGAAAATTTAAATCAAATTTGCACGAAGAAAATATTATATACCAATATAGTATTTGTGATTTGTCCAATTCTGACACAGATGACAATCTATGCAGAAAAGAAAGAAAACAAAGATAAGATGAGATTTTTAATGGGAGAATCAATGGGAGGAGCAGTGGTTCTCTTCTTACATAGGAAAAAACCAGATTATTGGAATGGGGCTGTGCTGGTTGCACCTATGTGTAAGGTATGCCAAACCCTATTTAGTATTTACTCTATTTTAGTTGTTATTCATAGTACAACTTACCTTAAATTCCACTCAAAAACCTAATTCAAGAGTCTTGGTACATAATTTGTAGTATTAATCTCCATTTATTTACCATCTCATGTAGAAAACAAACGAAGTTGGAATCTAATTAATGAATTCAAACTTAGACGACATGTGCTAAAAGATTGGTTAAAACATATTGCATTTTTTTTTAATGGGAAGATATTTTAGTCTTTATATCTCAATAAATGACATGTAAATGATACATAACAGGGTTATTTACTCATTATGACAAATTTGTGAGTCATTTTTGTAGCATAGTTATATTAGTATTGAATGACATTATGTTATATTTTTAACTGGACAGACCCATTAACCTTTTCATCTATCTCAAAAGATGTTTTGTTCGATGGTTGTGGCCTTGTTTGTTCCGGCCCTACTAATACTATAAGTTTATTCTTGCATTATAGCTATCGATTTATTGATGACATTCTTTACTAATTACCTCGATTTTAAGTTTTGCTACCCCACACCCCCCACCCACCCAAAAAAAAAAAAAAAAAAAGAGTAGGACCTGGTTTGTTGTCATATTCATGCTTGTAGTGGATCGCTACGTTTCTTCACCAAATCAGAAGATCTTCGTTATTCATGTTTATGATTGTAGTAATTTTTGTATTTTGGCCATTTTTCCATTTTACTTGTTTATCTTTTGTTGTAGTTTTGTTTTATTTAGTTGGCCTAGTATATGTATTTTGTTTGGGGTTTGATGCTCTTTTTAATGCAATATTTTAACTATCAAAAAAAAAAAATATTCATGCTTGTGCAGATTTCTGATGAGATGAGGCCGCATCCTCTTATGGTCAATGTTTTACCCAAGCTTGCGCGTTTAATCCCCACATGGAAAGTTATCCCAACTCCAAATATCATTGATGCAGCCATTAGAGTTCCAGAAATAAGGAACAAGGTAATTGTTATATATACATCCTTATTTCCCCATCTTATGGTATATTGATTATTTTTGTCCTTGAGAAACAATAGATTCGATCAAATCCATTATATTATAAAGAACGGCCTCGTTTGCAAACTGGCTATCAACTCTTGAAAGTGAGCTTGGATCTGGAAGCAAGAATGAGAGAGGTTTCATTGCCGTTCTTTATTATTCATGGTGGAGGGAGAAGATAAAGTAACTGATCCATCATTTAGCAAACTTTTGTACGAATCAGCTTCGAGTTCAGACAAGTCGTTCAAGTTATATCATGGGATGTGGCATTCCCTCATTTTCGGAGAGTTGCCTGGGAATATTGAAATTGTGTTTTCAGACATTTTCAGTTGGTTGGATGAGAGAGTTTAAAGTTCCACTAAACTCTGATGCTGGTGAAGCTCTATCAAGCATATGAAATGCATATTTCCCTAATAAGTTTCCTATAATGTAGTATTAAATTATACAGTAGTTATCAGTTTATATACCATAACAAAATGCTTCAATACAAAGAGACTGTTTCGTTCACGATACATTTTATCAATGCCTTGTTTAGATTTTAACAAAATTAGACTTAAGGGTGACAGCCAGGTCGGGCATGTTTCGATGGATTTTAAAGGTTTCATCAAAATTATTTTTTCGAAATAAAAACTAAGCGAAATCGAGTCAAAATCTAACCAAATAGGCCATTAAATTTTAGAATCGACCAGACTTGATTTGGGTCGACCCATCTCATTTTGCAGCTATAAGCCTGTTGTAACTAATACAGAAAAATAGTTAGAAAATTAGTAATCCGTATTTTGGTTTTAGAGAAAAGTGCTCGAATTAACATTTTGTATGAAGTACAATGCAAAAGCTAAATTCAAATTTGATTCTGGTTTTTAATTACATTTGAAAGACTTTGAAAAATGACACTACTTTAGTCACAAAGAGAGAAATATAAAATTTGTAATCCATTAATACAATAATAGGAGTAAATGTTTAATCCAAACAGCCCTTTAGTTGTAGTTGATATAATCTTGCAGATTGTGGTTAATATTCAACAAAACACACAAATCACATGGCAACATCGTTAATGGTGCTTCCCGCCACACTCGTCTATCTTTTTGTCTCTTTCCCCCAATCAAATGCCCTAGATTCAACAATCGACTGCCAAACGCCGTCCTGTTTCAGCCAGGGAAACCATGACTCTTTCGCATTTGAGCTGGAAGAGGCCAAACTTAGAATAGCTCGATTGGGTAATTTTCCCCTTTCTTAAACCCCTAATTATTTTCAATTAATGCTGAACTACTAAAGTTGTTGAGCGCAGAATCTATCCTTGAAGAAAGAATTGAAGATGTAAATAGAAGAAACCAGTATATGAGAGAGTGTGAGAAGAAAATTGAAGAGTTGAGTATAGAGATTGATCATCTGAAAGCCGCATTTTCGACTTTAGGAGATGATTACTCGCGTGCAAATCAAAAGCTCATTGTTCTCGAGGAAGAGGTCTGGTGTAATTTTATTTATTTATTTATTAATTATTTTATGTTTTAATTAACAGGTTAATAGATGGTGGAATGATGTAGGTTCGACAACTATGGGCAGCCTCTCGGAAAAATAACTTCGAAATTCACGCTTTGGAATTCAAAGCGTTAGAGGCTGAAACAAAATTAGAACAAGTTACCTCACAAGTTGGAGAGGTATGTCCATAATTTAGCTGTTCGATGATTGTTTTAGCTGAGATTTATGTACCTTAGAATTTTTGGATTCCTATTTACCCCATGATGGGGACAAATCGCATATTTCTTTGACCATTATGAATTTCGTTTTAAATATATTTTTGTTTGTTGCAGATGGCTGATATTGTATCTGAACAGTGGATACAAATTCAGCAACTTGAACAGGCTGTTCACATGGCAGAGGTATTTGAATGTTTCCTATTTTTTCTTGCAGGATTTATGTTGAAATAATGGAATGAGAACTGCCATATCAATCTCTTGCCTTAAGGCTTGAATGTATTCAAAATCACAGGTGAGAATGTCAAAGATTAAAAAGGAATTCTGGAGAAGATGTCCATTTGTGAAGGTATAGTGCCTCCATATCACTTTGATCTACATGAGTTGATATACTGCTCTCCTTTTTTTTAAATGGAAAAATTAGTTTAATTCAAAGTGCCGTTATGTTTTTGCATGCTGCTCTTAGTTCTCTGATTCTTATAGTTCTTTTGGTGATATTAAAGGGGATACTGGATCTTTATGTTCCAAGAGATGGGTCCGTGTTGAATTTGTGCAAGTCTCGAGTTCTGCAGATATTCTCAGCTATACATCATTACCATCACCAGGTATTCACTTCATCCCCCCTCTTCACGTGTACGTGCATTAATCCACTTTTTTCCTTTTCAGTTGTTTTTGGCTAGTTCTTCTGCATTATATGTTGTGGAGTTTTGGAAATCTTTCTGTCGTTTATGTGTGTGTGTCTGAAGTTCAAATAAATTTCTTTTCGTCTTGCATCTCTTTTGGGCCCTAAGGCAGTTATGTTCCTGGGTTTGGCTTGGAGTTGGTAGTGTAGGTTTTGAGTTGTTGGGTGTGTATTTTTTCTTAACCAATTTGGATGATAATAATCCCGACCCTATTGTTTGCGCCGCTTTTTTTCTCATTTGTTAAAGCTGTAATGCAACTTTAGGTAATTGTTTGCGCTGCTTTTTTTCTCATTTGTTAAAGCTGTAATGCAACTTTAGGTAGTTTTACTACTAAAATAGGGTCGAAAGGCCTTCTTTTACTCACATAAAAATGAGCGCCAGTAATTTTAGATAATATGCCATGTCTGAAAATTGTTGAAATAGAGAAATCTGAGCGAATTGCAAGTATCACAAATGTGAAATTTCAACTTTGCAGTTATCACGTTGTTTATGTTGGACAATCAAAAAGGTGTTTACCCATATGTGAAAGGTTGCATATATATTTTCTTGGCAAAGTTTGATTATCACTCAAAGAGAATTTGCTCTTTTTATAGTTCTTTCAAAGTTTAATTTGTATGCTCTAGTGCTAATTATTTGGATCTTTGGCATATCAAAATCAAAATTTTGGAGAAAAAGAGAGAGTCAACTTTCTGAGGTTCACAGTGAACCAGACATAAACCATGCAAAGTAGCTAGCAGCTAGTTGCTCTGTACCCAAACACATTCACTGCCTTTGAAAGTCTTTGGATTTTGAGGATTCAGCTGAAAACAACACATCCTTTTTTTAAAGACCCCGGGGCCACTAGGTCCACCAGTGTTGAGACATTATCTAAGTGTGTTATCCTCTAAAGTTGTTATGAGCTTCATTTATTAGGACTACCTACCCAACCTAGTCAATCCTTAATGCTAGGATATACATCTTTCGATCTATAATATTTGTTACAACAACAATAATTAGATCTGTAAGTTGAAATTTATTATATAGTTGATTTGTTTCAGCCCCCTGAACTCCTGTACCATATCTGAGTTCAATTATAATTTGGCCCCTAAATTCATAAACGTGGATTATGGCTTATTCACTGCGGCAAAGTCCTGTTTGCTTTTGTATTGGCCACTTTAGTGGATGAGATTGTCATAAAATTAATAAGTATTTAAATTTTGCGAGAAAATGTCAAAGGAAGATTCCAACCTAGGACCTTGGTCTTAGTAACAACTAATTTTAACCTATATGGACATTTTTCATTCGAATTTTTTAGTTGCAAGGTTTCATAAAGCACGCGATGAAAAGCAATGAACTTACAGCAGCTCTTGCTCATTCAGAGGTGGTCTTTTTTGTGGTAGGTTTCTTTTCCATAATACATCTATAAATTATCTTCTTGCATAAAGTTTTTCAACCACTTTCCTCTAATTTAATTTATCAATTCAGGCATCAGCCGTGGTCGCTTTTCCGATAATGACTGTCTGCATGTTACTTCTATCGCAATTAAGCTAGCTGGAAGTAATCATTTGCGTGTTGGCAAAGGTGTTGTCCTAATTCATCAGTAATATGATGTTTTAAATCGACTTTAATCTGGGTAATTAGCTGTTGTGCTATGAACTACATATCTGGAAGGTGAAGCAGATGCTGCTGCTTTCCATTTGTTTCAGCAGGTATCCGAATTGACATATGTTAAGTAAATAATATGAGAAGAAATAAATTACTTATGATATTACTAAGCCTTTGTTGCATACTTGTACATCGAATGGACTTGGTTCCAGATTAAGAATTCATAGAAAGTGATCAATTTAAAAATTTGACACATTTGCAAATGAAAGAGATGGTATTTTATTGCCCTTTTAAAGTTTTTTCTCTTCTTTTTAGTTTATCTGGACATAGCTGATGTTTTTTCCTTTTTTTTTTTTTTTTTTTGAGAGGGGACATAGCTGATGTTGCATGGAACATTATTAGTATGCTTGTGTAAGGCTGTGTAATTATTTATGGTTATGGATGGTCAACAATAAATTTATCCTACTTACTATCATTTCAAGGGTGCTTTTTAGTCAAAATACTTAATTTGACTCAAATTCTCCTTTTCTAGAATTTACAATTATTTTTAAAAAACAAATAGGATTTACAATTACATGCATAACATTAAAGAAATTTAAAAAAAAAAAAAAAAACAATGCTCTAAAAACTCCCATGTCTATTGTTTATATGGGTTTTTTGCACTTTGCACCCTCAAAATTTAGATTTAGCACTTTGCACCATTGAAATATAAAAAATGTAGCACTTTGCACTCTCTTTTACTTTCAAGCAAAAATTCAAGGGCAAAATAGGTAATTCAATAGTATTGGCACTTTGCACCCTCAAAACTTGAAAATTTCGCACTTTGTACCCCCAAAATAGAATTAGCACTTAACACCCTCTAATTAAGAACATATAAGCAACTTCCACCATCGAAACACAATAAATGGGCAATTTGCACCCCAAAATACAAAATTAACACTTAACACCCTCAAATTAAAAAAAACTCAAACACTCATTTTTTTCCTTAAATTTTGCAAAATATAATTATAAATACTCGAATACTCATTTCTCTCCATCTTTCTTTTCAGCAATATTTTTTTTTTTTTGATGAATCTTTTCAACAATATAACCATAAATAATTAAATAAAGTACAAGTAAATTTCTCGAAGATTCTCGATGACTCATTGTCTGCTTCAAAATATCAAAGACCCATAAATTATTACCTATTTTGCTTTCTGCTTCAAAATATCAAAGACCCATAAATTATTACCTATTTTGCTTTAAATATTTTTCACCTTAATGGTCATCTTTGCCCAAAAAAACGAGGGGTTTGAGTTTTTTTTTTTGACGGTGTTAAGTGTTAATTTTGTGTTTTGGGGTGCAAAGTGTTCATTTATTGTGTTTCGGGGTGCAAGTTGTTGATTTGTTTTCTTAATTAGGGAGTGTTAAGTGCTAATTTTATTTTGGGGGTGCAAAGTGCCAAAGATTTACAATAGAATTACCTATTTTGCCCTTGAATTTTTGCTTGAAAATAAAAGAGGGTGCAAAGTGCTAAATCTAAGTTTCGGGGGTGCAAAGTGCCTATTTCCCATGTTTCGGGGGTGCAAAATGCAAAAAACCCTGTTTATACTCCCACTTACAATTACATGCATAAAATTAAAGAAATTAAAAAAAAAAAAAAAAAAAAAGCAATGCTCTAAAAAATATGGGACTACCACGTCTATTGTTTACACACCCACGTACAACATTTGAACTTCTGAAGTCAAGTTCACACTTTCTTTGATGATTACAAAAAGCATATTGCAAGTTTAGACTTCAAATAATGCAAAAGGAAATAATTTAATAAATAACAGTTGCTTCAGTTATAGGTGATCACAATTCATTAATTCAATTCTATGTATCAATGTTATATGTCTCAATAATTTATGGTGTTTATACCACATCTTTTTTTTTTTTTTTTTTTTTTTTCAGATTTTACATTCCGGAGAAATTCACAAAACTTTAATTACGGTTCATCGGGGCTCAAAAGCTGCAGGTTCGTTCTATTTACTTTAATTATTGTTTAATTAGTATTGTTCGGAACTTAAATGGAATTATTTACTTTTTTTTTTTAATTTTTTTTCAGATTTTACATTCCGGAGAAATTCACGAAACTTTACTTACGGTTCATCAGGGCTCAAAAGCTGCAGGTTCGTTCTATTTACTTTAATTATTGTTTAATTAGTATTGTTCGGAACTTTAAATGGAATTATTTACTTTTTTTTTCTTTTCAGATTTTACATTCTGGAGAAATTCACGAAACTTTAATCACGGTTCATCAGGGCTCAAAAGCTGCAGGTTCGTTCTATTTACTTTAATTATTGTTTAATTAGTATTGTTCGGAACTTAAATGGAATTATTTACTTTTTTCTTTTCTTTTCAGATTTTACATTTCGGAGAAATTCACGAAACTTTAATCACGGTTCATCAGGGCTCAATAGCTGCAGGTTCGTTCTATTTACTTTAATTATTGTTTAGTTAGTATTGTTCGGAACTTAAATGGAATTGTAGGTATCTCCTGTTTCTACTTCCTACAAATATTATACATACCACCATTTAATATTGTTTCACAGCGATTATCTGCATTAAAGTATGAAGCTAGCAACTCTTGAAATTGCCTGCTAACCAGAAAAACAATAAGTGTAAAGTTACGAAGTTTGGATAGGATAAAGTAGGGTACAAACTACAAAATATAGCATATAGATTAGCACGCTATTATGTGTCAACCAAGCCACTTTTATACAATATTGTGGTACTAAATATAATGGAACATAGTACAAAGTTGGTATGGGAGATAAAAATTATAATTTGCATATCTACGGTAAATATATTTATTTGGATAATGATAATAAAGTGCCCTTGCACAATATAATTGTACCAAAGCTATAAAATATTGACAAAATTTTACCAGAAGAAACCGTGTAAGTAAAAGTTATGTGTGCAAATGCAATTTCATGTTACCAAGCTGGACAGTAATGGACAGCAAATGCAATTAACTATATTTTATTTAAGTTTCGTGTTCATGCTACAGTAATGGACAGTACTGGATCTATAGACATAAAACTGCTACATGATCAAGCTGAGTATATATTTCGTAATAGAGCTATTTTTTACAAAAGTCTTGAAGAAAAGTTACAATACAAATATTAGCTCAACTTTAGTTACTTATATACTAGTATACTACCACGTAATGTTGTCGAACTGATGTGTTGTATTATTCAGCAAAATGGTAGCAATTTGTTGAAGGAACACATCTACTCCATCCTAACACGTGCATTTACATTTATCATTCGTGTACTGCCAACTTAGGGAAGATCGAATGTTCGTTGTGTTGTAAATTTTGTCTACTTGTTGACTGGTTTGAAGAGTGCGCACATCTTTCAAATAGATTGTCTATTCTAGGCTAAGAAAAGTAAGTCATTTTTCAGTTCATTTTATTAAATCACATATTATTGTTACTGACTTTGCAACTAAAGATTATCAATAAAAGTAGGGGCTGTCTATAATTCCTCGAGGTCATTCTTGAGGAATCGTTTCATTCATGATCACATCCACTCGAATTTTTAAATCTCTAATCCTAACCATTCAGTATTGTACAATAGTGTACTGGGGTCAGCTATTACAAACTATTGTGTATAACATAAAGGTTCCTATCATACTTTCTATAATATTGCATTGTACACCTTCAAATGACTATTATATCCCTAAATTAATAATCCAAAATATAAATATAACAAAATTAACCCTTCTCATTTCAAGGATCTTTCACTCATGACATGCCGGTAAGGTCAACCTAAAACGAAAAAGAAAGGATTTAAAGTCCATCTATCTTAAAGCGTATTATTATATTCAAAACAAAAAGTTCTTCGATTCGTATAAATTAATCCAAGATACAAATATCAATTCTCTGGAAAAAAAGTTCATCTGAAATAAGACAAAATGTTGAAATATTGATTGACTTCAAATAAATTTGAAAGTTCAGTTGATATTGCTCAAAATTGTTGATTAAATTATCAAAATTAGGGATTTCGGAATTAATTTGAGCTTTCTAATTTCTTTATTCTGGCCGGAGCATTTTCAGTATATGATTTTTTTTTCTTTCCAAATTCAATATCAGATCCGGATTAAACAATTTTTTTTGGGAGAATATGAAATAGATCTGGGTTTCTTGGTGTTATGTTCATGGCTCTGGTAAAAAATGATTGTGAAATTTTTGGAAAGTAGATGAGGACGAACGGTAAACGGAAAATATGAATTAAATTTGGGAAGAGAGATGTGACGAAGGGAAAGGGTGATTCTGGAGGTGGGATGGTTGGGGAAGATGAAGTAGGTGGTTTTTAATTTCTTTTTTGTTTATTGAGTTTTATAAGAGGACTTTCTGGTCTTTTTCATTAGATAATAGATGTCATACAAGGTTCGTACTTAAACCACGTGTCGGCATATTATTGGATTCATTTGTTCCTCAAGAATGAGATTGAGGAACTGTAGACAACCCCATAAAAGTATGATAACTATGTTATTGAGTTGCTAATAAGTTGTCATTTGTATTTTATACATATATCACTTCACCAATGAAAGTGTACAATATTGAACATGAGATTTTCATCACTTTTAGAAAGATAGTGCATGATTGTTATGTTTTAAGATCATAAATATTTGTATTTTTTTTTGTCACTTCAACAATTGTATGTACTAAATATCTAATATGATACCGTGCATAGCACGGGTTTAGACTAGTATTTATTATTTCATAGGTTTTTAGTTCAAATCGAACATGTCTTACTAACTGAAAAATTAAAATGTACATCTAAAATTATCAGTTTAAATTTTTCTCGTGTTTGATATAATTAATGTATTCCCGAGTTTGTTTCGTTTGAAGTTAAATAGATTAAAATTAAAATTTTAAAAGCTTACCAAACGAAAATAAAATCGAATTTAAATATTGTTTATATTCGTCTCAAATCGACTCGTTTACGCTTTGTTTCCAAGAAAAAAGAAAAAAGGAAAGAAAAAAACCTTATCCAAAGGCATTTTTGACAGAAAGAAAATACGAGGGCCGGGCGGACTAGTCATCCATGGAAAACACGAGTTGGGAAGAAAAGCTTCACGCCATGACCCACATCCTAACCAACCCAACAACCTCACCGCCCCTCCACTCCCAACTATTCATAGCCACTCAAATCCCCTGCTACCTCAATTGGGACTACCCATCGCTCCTCTGCCGCCCCTCCTCCTCCGCCTTCCCTCCGCCGCTCCTTAAATGGGCCTTCTTTCGTTTCCTTAAACGGGCTTCTCGATTCGGGCTTCCAGATACATCTTGGCGGTCCAAGTGCCCGTACCAAATTCCTCCGCCATTAATTCTGGCCAACGGAGTGGAAGAAGCTCGATGGGATGATGAAGAAGAGAAGAGAAAATACGTGCGCAAAAGATTTACCAGAAAAAGGTTTGGGAGTAATGTACACCCCTTTATTCCGTTTATTGTTCCGAATATTCTGCTGCTTTGTGTTCTATTCTGGGATCCGATTCCAATTGACGAAATCTGATTTTTCTTTTTTTTCTTTTTTGGGTTGTGAATTTGATCTAATTGATAAAGGAATAAATATGTGTAAGCATTAGTTCTTCTGTTCTATTATCTGCGTAGTGTGATTGTTTTATTTAATGTTTTCATTTCATTGAAATTTACATTATAAAACTTGCAACTAGAAAACGTAATTAAAATATATTCACAACACATGGGTGGTCTTTGTAATTTCGAAAATGCAGGGGGTATTATTATAATTATAATATGCATAAAGTCAGGGGTGTCGTTGTGACTCATTGTAAAATTAATTAATTTAATAATCAACACATCGAACTAATCAAAATAATCTTGCAGCTTTCGGATCCAACGTAGTCCGGCCCGGTTTTAACTAGACAACATTGTTTTTTAATTTAAATTTGCGTAACTTCTTCTAATCATCTGCTTATTGTTAATGTTTTCAAATATTAAAAGACATGTTAAAATTGTGTTATTAATTTTTATATGTATATGCAAGTCAAATAATCAAGCTTAATATATATGTATTTATATATTTTTAAATTAAGAATTTATGATGCGTGATTTTAATGTCAAATTTAAAAAGAAGATAACAACACTTGTTATGAATTAAAAAAAAAACAAGTACAAAACACAAATTTATTAGGATTGGGAAACTGTTCTTCATTCATAAGATTATCATACTTAAATTAAAAGATATCTGATTTACATTTTAACATTTCTCTCTTCACTTCATTTTCAAAGCCCCATGCTAACTAGATAATTGGAGGGTTTGATTAACACCCTCAATCTTTCCCCCAAACATTTTTCCTTTTAAGAATAATTTTTTAACGTTTAATCCTAATGAATTTCCTACTGCATATAACATTTTAACTACTATTTTCACTATGCCAATAAAGAAAAAGAAAAATACTTGAAGATTTTTCTCTTAATTTAGGAAATATGCATATGGTCTCACATTTCTGGGAGGCTATTTGTCGACCTGCTTCTGGTGTCCATAGGTAGGGGACTCATGTCCTTTTATTTGAAAATGAAAAGGCAATGCACATGATTTTTGATAATGGGTAAATAAATTAATGACAGCATATTTATAATACATTATCGTTTTCAATTGAATTTATAAAACGCGTTTCCGCTTTTTAAATGACACACCGCCTCCCCGAGTACATTATCAATTCATAATACAATCAACAAATATTTTTAATTAGCTTATCAAAAAGTTAATTAGAAATTGCCCTCGAAGTCATACTCGTACTTTTATAATATTCTTTCTAGGAATTTACTACTTTAATTTACCAAATTAATCCCATTGCCTTTATATCCTTATCCAATATATTATTGTATTAAAATGAGGTAGTTATTAGTTAACAATTTTCTTAACCACGGAAAAATATAAATTAATATATTTTCCTGTTAGTTAAATATTAGAGAGTTTTTTTAGCACATTTTGAAATTCTAGAAAAAATTCTAAAAATAATTACTATATTAAGAAAAATAAAAGAATCCCAACTCCCAAGACAAACAATTAATTTTAAAATTACATCTTATTTTTGTTTTTATTGATTCAAAATCGAAATTTTTAAACAAAAGAAATTTTGATCCTTGCTCTTAACTATGAACTATGAAGGAAAAAGAAAAGGAACTATTACTGGCTCCGTCATTAGAAATACTGTTGTTTAATGGGTATAATTTGCAATTACGTGGAATATTTTGCAACAGAGTTATTTCCGCTAATCGCGCATGAACTTCGATTTGCCCAAAGGAAAAACAAATGTAAAGGTGTTGACAAAGTTAATTGAAAAGGTATATTGGCCAACACAAAGCTTTTTTTTTCCTTTTTTTTTTCAGAAAAATGCCAACACAAAGCTAGCAGACCATGATTTTGTGATTTGATTGGTCAAGCATTTAATAATAATTACTCTTATTACAAGTACATTGTCAATATTTTCTACTAAATAATTTTACTTTACATCCAAGGTTAGAGAGTCGTAAATTAAAATTAGGAGAACGAGAGCAGAAAAGTTAAGATTTCTCTAAAAGTTCTCTTAGAAAGAAAATTCGAATGTTAATTAATGTAGTATAGTTCGTCGATACTTTTTTTTTTTTTTTTTTTTTTCTGAGACATACGATTATGACAATTAAATCATAAAATATATAACATTATGATTAAATTATAAAATAAATCATATTCAAGACCTTTTAATTTTGATCCTAAGTCTTGTCGGACGGACTACGACCTCATTGACATTGTTTTTAAATACTTACATGTAATGAAATATTTTATTGACTTAAGACGACTGTGAACAAAGTTCCAAATAATCATTTATATAAGTTTGATGAAAATCGTAAATATACTTCATATAAGTTTATTTCTATAATAGTTTTTTATCATCGACATTTTAAGTTGTAATAAAATATAGGATAATTCATAATTAAAAAATATATATCTTTCTCTAAGAAGTACAAAGAAAATATTGGCATTGCAATCTTAACGGCCAATTAAATGTCATAAATAACAATTTCATGATTGCTAATTATTTAATGATCATCAGTCACATGCACATTTAATTACATGAAATAGCACGGGGGATTGTAGGTGAGTTAGGTCATTCAGTTAATATTTATTCAATAAGAGTCCTGAATTTCAAATAAGTTGTTTTCAAATACTTATGCAAACATTAAATATGAGCCAAACATGAAGTATAATGCATGAGTTTCTTTCCACCTCCCAACCAAGATATGTAGTTATTTATATTGCACCAAACAGAAGCCCACAAAATTAACTTTTGAGAAAAGGAAAATTTTATTTGATTTATTTGCAACATATAATATGCCCAAAGAAGAAAAGAAAGGCTTGATTTTCTAGAGGACGTAGAAGATTCTCTGTCTAGTGAAGGGGGTCTCATCCGTTCAACTTTTATGGTGATGTTTTAGTACGTTCTCAATGGAAAATTCTTGTATAGACCTGGTCTATGAGTTTTTCATAGACCTTGTGGTTGTAAATGAACCACATCATACATTTTGAGAGTATGACATCATCAAAATGTATGATGTGGTTCATTTACAACCACAAGGTCTATGAAAAGCTCATAAATCAGGTCTATGCAAGAATTATCCCGTTCTCAATGATGATGTGGTATATTATTTTGCATTTAATTTTTCTACTGTTACTATCAAACTATAAAAAATTGTGAGATGTAACAATTTTATAACTAAAATGGACAAATGGGAACACAAATAAGTTTAAAAGTGCCTGATCAGCTTCCAAAACATAGCACTCTCGCTCTCAAAAGTAAAATAAAAAGCTTCTATTACATTTATGCTCACTCATAAAAGTCCTAGTATGGAGAAGATAATTGTGTACAAAAAAAAAATACGTGTGGAGAAGAAAATCGTGTACCGGAAAGAATGGACAAAAAAATCGTGTACGTTTATTACTCTTGTAAAAAGGCTCTAAGAAATCTAACTTGAATTTAATGCTTGAATTAAATGATTTGAGAGTTGAACGTAGAACTAAAATTGCTTCCCCTAAAATTTTATATTAGAGTCTAAATTTTTTAATAACTATTCTAAATTTGTACTTTCAATATGGATGACGTGCTTAGAAAATAATGAGAAGAATGAATATTTGAAAAGTGTTCGTATCTTTCCCAGCAAGAATTTGTGAGAAATTAGTCTTTTTTGGGGAATTAGTTGGGGAACATTTACCTCGGCTACAACCTACAAGCACTTGTTCTTGAATAAGAATTAATAGGAAAAAGTGAGATGTTGTGTTCTTAAAATTAGATTTCATATTCAAATAAATCTCGCATGCGCAAGAAGGTGACATTTTATTTTTTTAATAAATTGCGAGAAGGTGACTTCCGCAATGCCAGTTGTTGCCATTGAAAATACTAAAATTTGTCTATGAAGTATTTTGAGTTAATTATCATTTTCCATCTCTAAATTTTTTGCATTATTCAATTGACCTAAGTAAAAATAAATAAAAATTATTGTTGTGGGGACCTATGTTGATAAGCATGCATACTGTGAATGAGGATAGGGTCCACAACAATCCCACAAGATGTGTAGAAAGTTAGGTGTACCCCTTAATATTAGACAATTTTTGGAGGGCACATGCTTTGTGCACTCAATATAAGTTCTATTTTTCATGCCCCACCCACTCCATAATCCACGCATAATTAACCGGGCACAACTCTTTCATATTTCTTCCCCATTTTTCCTTTCGGAAAATTAGTACCCGGTGAATTTAATCCACCCGGGTGTTGGATGAATGTCACATGAGCATGTAAGGACAATTTTTTGTCCTTTCATGCCCATGTGGCATTCATCCAACCCCAATGAATTAAATCCGATCCACTAGTGTATCTGTTATTTCCTTCTTCCTTTTTGGGTCATTATTATTTGTCAGCTCTAACTAAAGATGTGACTCTATTTATTGCACATCACTACTTTCGACTTAACATTGCAACTTGCAAAATTAGGTTTACCATCCAACATCAATTAGCCTTTATTATCCGTGCTTGAATTTAATCTCTATGCTTATGTTAAACGTAGTAGTAGATTTAAAGGTGGTAATCCAAAAGACAAGTTAAGTGAAACGAATCATTAGATGGAGAATTTTCGGGATCTGTAGTTCCATGAACAAAAACTCCTATTACGATGAGACCTACAACTGATTCTCACCAATTTTAATCTGAAATAACCCAAGTTAATTAAATATTGTTCACTAATTTTGAACCCAACTTAAATAAAAATTGATCTTGTTATCAGACTGTTCACACTAATGGGTTTTGGAGTATTATATGTTTATGTTGGTTCTTGGTTTTTTTTTATATAAGTAGTTCTTTGATTAAAGTGAGAAAACTGTGAGTAATATATTGTTTGTATGATAAAATATTGAGCTTTATGTTTTTTTTTTCGATTTTAATTGTTATTTGACTCGCATACAAACTTATCCTTGAAAATTTATAGTTGATGGGCATAGGAAGTTGTAGCGGCCGACAAATACAGATAAATAAAACACTCAATCCTTAAACATGAAATTAGCAACATAAACACCCTTTTTCTCTAATACTAAGACCTATTTTGAAATGGGACCCATTTTTTACCTATAATTCCGTCCCCATTTCACCAAATATCTTGGAATTTTAAACATACACAATAAACACCACACCCCCATAAAATTAACACACTCTCCACAAGCCTCTATAAAAAGATAGAATTCAGAAAACACTAGACACATTATAACAATAAAACACTCATTTTCTCTATCCCCTTCCTCTGTTTCAATGGCTTCCTCAGCCAATCAATTTTCCCTTTTCTTCCTCCTCCTCCTCACAACACTCTTATCTTCCTCATTGCATACTCATGCAAGAGACAGCCAACTCTTCAACAAAGTCACCACCAACAACAATGTTGTCCCCAACAACAACAAACAACCTCAAATTAACCAACAGCAACAACAAGAAGAAGAACATGAACCCAATTTCCTCCCGGAAAACGAAAATGGATACGGTCTTTATGGCCACGAATCCGGCCAACTCACTCCTTCCACCGCCATTCCGTACAACAAACACCTCCCCAAAAACTACAACCCTGTTGCATACGTCACCGAGCCAGAAAACATAAATGACAACAATGAATTCACAGAGGAAAATAGTTTCGCCACAAATCCAACAAATTACTATAACAATGGCGAACAACAAGAACAGGAAGAAACAGAGTTCAAAAGCTACCGCCCAACTAGAAACAATAGAATCGGTAATAATAACAATTTCTACTACAACGGTGGCAGCAGCTTCAACAGCCGGCCGAGCGAATCCAGATTCAGGGGCGGCGCCAACTTAAAAAACGGAGGCGATGTTAATGGCTTTCAGCCACAGGGGATGAGTGATACGAGGTTTTTGGAAAATGGGAAATACTTCTATGATGTTAATTCGGACAAGTACAGTAACAATCACCCGTATGAGAGTTTGAAGGGAGTTCGAGCCAGGAATGAGTATGTAAATGGATATGAATTTAACAATGGGAATTCCGATGTGGGAGGATACCAAAACGGAGATGAGTTTCAAGATGTTGATGAGAATAATCTGCCTTGAAGTTTATGAAGATTTGGATTATTTTATTTTAAAGTAGTTAATTTATTAATGGTTTGTTAAGTAATTATTAGGGAAACAAAAATTTACAGATTTTAATTCTATGTGCTCTGTTTTTCATGTGTTTGGTTGGAGAAAATTGAAATATATGTGATGATATTTTAATGTGAACTACATTTTGAATAAATTATCAATCAATCTTTAGCTATAGCCTATACTTGATCTTTTCCAAAAGTAGAAAAGTTTGACTGATAAACGTTAATTAATTAGTGGGAGGGTTCAGCTGTTTTGAAGAGATTGAACGGCTTTTCTCCTTGGCAGTTGATGGACTATACTTATCCCTTAATTTTTGTGTGAGGAGGCCCCCAAATACAATAAAAAAGGGGTTGTGAGGAGGTCTAATTTTTGTTTCAATTTTCAAATTAAGATGAAACTTTTTTAAGTAAAAAAAAGAAAAAAATAAATAGGAACTATCTCATAGGACTGCGTTTAGAAAAATAATACTCCATATTTTCTTAAGTATTAGAGTGAAAATGTGAAATGCAAGAACAAACACCCACTTTTGCTTTGCCTCGTTTTATTTTTATCAGAAAAATCCTCCCTGAAAATTAAAATACCATACAAAGTTGAAATGAAAATTGTTTATTCATCAATGGGTGCAAAAACACCCTTCTTAACATAAAAAATATCAATAACCCTCTTGTTAACTTTGAAAATTTTCAATAACCTCTTTATTCACTTGAAAAATTGACAAAATCTCTCTATGATTTATGAATGAATTTCAAATGGATCTTTAGGCTAATAAAAAAATAACATTAGGGAGTTTTTGCATTTAGCTCTAAGTATTATGAACAAACAAAATTTCTTTTTTAATAATTTGAGTGTCGGTTGAACTCAGTTTCACCTAGATTAACCCCACTTCAAATAATCCTCTTTTTGATTTTTTTTTCCTTTTTATTTCTTTCCAATGAATAGTCGATCAAGTTGACTATGGAAACAAAATTTACTGAAGTGCATATTTTCTTTTCTTGTACAATTACTTGAGATGCATATAGAACCCTGAGAAATCAAAATTATTAATTTTTGTTCTTGTAAGGCCATCTCCAAATGGTGGGGAGGGTTTTAAATTGATTTAATTCAATTTCTAATTCTTGTCCATTCTCACTTATAATTAAATTAAATTTGATAAGTATAAAATTCATTCGGGTCTTTGCGGAATTATATTCTACTCCGTTAGTAGATTAAAACGGTATATGGTATGTCCAAATCGGAGTTCGGGTGAATGAGAAATTGATTCTCAAAGATTACCCTTTGAAATGAAAGAAAAAAAAATAGAATTGATTTTATCCCACATTGAAATTGGAAGAAAAAATCTTGAGGTTTATATATGATTTGACAATGTAGTGGTGTAACAATTTAGCCACCAAAAGTTTCTTTCCTCACGCGCAGGGGGGGTGCAAATTCATGGATTAAAATTCACGTCGGACCTTCAAGACTTGTGCGACCCCGCGACCCGCGGACACGAATGCAATCCAATTATCTAACTTTTGGGCAAGCCCAATTTTTGCATATCTCCATTTTTTTACTAAACAATTAATTAGAACTTATTTAATGCAGAAAAATTATATGAGGACGTCGAGCCCCGGGCCATTGCCAAGTCTCGCTCGAGCACCGGCTCTGCCCCGTTCCCGCCCCGGTTCCCACCCCTCCCCGAGCCCAAGCCGTTGGGGACGACTTCCCTCCCCATCCCCGCCCCGGCCATCTCCATTAAAGATGGGCCTAAGTGTTGGGATTTGCCAATGGTATGCCATACTTCGTCCGGCAGTGTCCCATCACACACTTGTACTGTGTGACATAGGGGTTTCTAGTCTAGACATGGGCACAAATAAACTTGTACATAGAATTACTCGTCCCCTTTTTTTTCTTTCTATTTTCTTGTTGAGACTATACGAAATAATGTTTATTAAAATAAATATTTCTCAAAATAATTCATTAATAAAACAATAACTGTAACATCACTAATGCTCAACCAACTTTACATACAAATACATAATTTTCTTTAATATTTAATTTTTTCATGTCTTTCAAAACACCCATATAAAAGAATTAACCCTACTTAGATTATTATTTTTTAAATACAGAGTATTAATATGATAATATGTACCACATAAATACATGGCCTATCTGCCACATTAGATATCAAGTTCGAACTATAACTCTTTGGCCGACTATACTATTTTTAATTTAATTTTTTATTAAAAAAAAGAACTATACTATTTTTCGTTCATATAAAATATTTCATTTGTCAGTGTCAATTTAGCACAGCTGCACAATCGGACTGGAGTGGGCAGTACTTGTGGATGGAAGTTCCCCATTATCTAACGATTCTTGACAATTTAATTTCTATTACATGTTGAACTTGAACCACTGGCACAGAATTGTTCGGAAAATGGAAAAATCGTGACCAAATTTATTTACTTAAATCCAAATTTGCGAATACCCATATATGAATTCTCTTTTATTTATTTTTGCAGTAATTCTAAAAATAAAAAAGTTTTAAAGATGCCGGTCAAGTTCTTCCGCGGATAACGGGACTGACCAATACTTGTTGTCCAACTTTAATTAATTGGCTCAAAGCAAAACGTAAGGTTTAAGGTTAACTTTTGATATTCTGAATTTGCTACCTTTCAATTCATATATGGTTTCTGTTTACGTAGTTTTCCAGCATTCTTTTAGTTAATATGATTAATTTAATGAGATTTGATATCTTTATTTAATAATATTATAATATACAAATGTTCCATTAAAAAACTGTTCAGTTTGTACCGCGTTGGCTCTTCTAATTGTAGTATTTATGGAGTACTCTCTCCGTTTCATATTAATTAGCATATTTTTATTTTTTGCATAGATTAAGAAACATCATCATTAGATATTTTTTTATGGTAAAATATCTTAAATATCCTTTATAATAATAACTATTTTTTTATTTTTTATTAGTGAGTGGTGATCATTGAGTTTTCCAATTCCAATAAGAAATGGGCAAAATTGAAAAAAAAAAAAAATGCTTTGAAAATCCAAACATACCAATTAATTTGAACAAATTTTTTTGACAAATATGCCATTTAATATGAAACGGAAGGAATAATTAATATTAAGAATTGAAGTAAGGAGTACATTTTAATTAATTAACTTAATTAATACTCCCTCCGTTTCAAATTAATTGTTATATTTGTAAAAAATTTATATTTCAAATTACCTGTCATGTTTGGTCTCAATGCATATTCTTTTAATTTGACTATTTCTTAATTCTAGATTTACACAATAAAGTAGAGTGCGCAAATATCAATGACATTAATTAAAGCAATCATTATAGAGTATTTTTGACATTTTATCTTAGAAAACTGACTAATTATTGAGTTTCGAATTTGTGTGAAACTGCCAAATGTGATAATTAAATTAATTTTATAACTCATGTGTTCAAGCTTACACTAGACTAATACTGGACTCTCAAAACCCTAACTCTAAAACCCGCCTCCACAAAGTCTCGGAATCCTACCATATTATTGTATACTCTGCGCACAAAGTACTTATTTTATTAGAATTAAAAGGTACTCGATGTAGGGCATAAAATGGTGAAAACGTGGAAGGGCATGTGGGGTTTGTCACAAGAGTTACTAATGATGGCTTCCACTTCTTACAGGTTTCGGTCCCTTGCAAATCATTTGGTTAATTTTTGAGAAATTTTAGGTTAAGCTCAAGTTGATCTCATTCAAATCATCTATTAAGAAGCCAAGAAAACAAGATAGTGATGAGTGATCAATAGTCGTTACGGTGCACTAAGTGGAGAAAATAATTTTAGGCCATCTACATTGATGTTCAACCTAAGTCCAATTTCTCTTTAGATTTTAAATTCATTTTTCATAGTCATCTTCAATGATTCAACCTATCTATTTCATTTAATTTCAATCCTCATTTTTTCCACTATCACTTAATAAAAACAAATTGTATTTAAGTTTCTTATTATATTATTAAATTTACAGATTACTAATGTTCAATTTCTTAAATTAAAATTACGTTCTTTTAATGCTTGCTTTTTTTAAAATTAGATTATATTTAAATTTCTTAAATAAAGGTTACATTTTTAAAATTAATCATAAATTAAAGAGATTTTTTATTTAGAAAAAAAATTTAACTAAAAATATATAAAAACAAAATATAAAAAGTCATTGGCTTCAAGATTCAAGGCATGGGGCAAGCCAACCTTAACTTGCTCCACTCCTTTGAACAATGGATGGTTGGATTCAAGGGGACCTCCCCTTGAATCAATGGAGAAGGTCATCTATATCATTTTTCCATTGATCATTGAAGATGGCCTTACATAGGATGAAAAAGATTAAGCCGAAAAGTTTAACAACAAAAATATATTAGAAAAACACTTTGTTCACAACTCCTAAATTGTTTTATTGATTGATTTGGGTCGGTTTTTGTCAATGAAATCGAGACAACCCCAAATTGATTCACAATTAGCCCATTGAAGCCAACTTAGTTAAACTATATTTCAAAATTTTAATATTCACTAACTATAGTACTTTATTAAATTTGATTATCTCAATATTTTACAAAAACAAATCGAAGTCATATGGTTCAAAACTCTTGCTTATCTAAACCATTTTGGTAGCCGAAAGATAGCAAAACCGAGCTAAAACAAATCCATTTACAATAGTAATGATAACTCCATAGCAAATAAACAAATATCCAAAATAAAGGAATATTTATTTTTCTCATTTTGTTCCCTCTTTGTTCTCTTACAATAAAAGAGGCTGAAACTAATACTTTTTACTCACATATTTCACATGCATGATTACTTGTTACTTGTTATTTGCAATTAATTGTTTGGACTCCTGTGGCCATTTGATTGTTATCACATGCACATCTTTTTTTGCTATGATTTTCTTTTTTACAGTTCTGATATCTTTTGAGTGACTCAGGTGGATTGAGGTGTGTAGGATATGTTGTCATCAGTGTTTCTTGAGCTTTCGGCTATTAGCTTCATTATGGCTTTGAATGGTTGGTCTTAGTTGGTAGGGATTGGCCTTGCATGGCCTTTTGCCAGTTTGATGGACTTTTTCTTTTGCCTTCGTAGGTCATTTACTTAACATCTACATAGTTTGTTGACTTTTTACTTTGACTTTGCATGGTCTTTTGTCAGGGTGTTGGCTGGTTATTTTGGTCTTGCGTGATCTCTTTATATTTTTGTTTTTTTGTTGTTATTTTTGCTCCGGTTTCCTGGAATACCTTGGACCTTGCTTTTTTTTTTTTTTTTTTTTTTTTTTTGCGGATAATGGTTGCACTCACCACTTTTCATAAAATAAATATTAAAAAAAAATAAAATAAAGGAGATTGGATTGATTTAACTAAGATGAATAAAACAAAACAAAATAATAAAAAATAAATAAAACACCTCACTCTCAGTTGTGTTGGCAAGAGAAGGTATCTGCCGGTACTCTTTCGACTTTCTCCATGGATCTATGGATAGAACCATTTTTGGGTGGTCCGGGTTTGGTTTATTCACAATTCAACTTTGTATTTTTGTTCATAGAAATCATGTCACCAATTAATGAAACCAGCCAAGAATCGAAATGGAGGGCTCAAGGATCTCAGTATTGTAGATAATTAGATGAAATTATTAAATCAAAAAATGCGTAATGTAATAGTAGTATTTTGTATTTGGACAGCCGAAGAATACGAGTTGGAAAGGGCCAGGGCTGCAATTAATACATTCGGAGTGGGCCATGGCCCATGAATACTTTGATTCTGATTCCTAGGGTTGAAGTTGAATATGAAATATGGGCCGATTGGTAGTCCATTAGCGTTGGGCTCCAAACAGAGGAAGGATTTCGTCGAGTTTTTAACTTTTTTATTTTACATTTTCTTATAGTCCAAGAATTTCGACTTTTTTGTACTGTTTTTCATTTCGACTTTTCCTGTTAATTAAAAACTGAGGCGACAAAGAACGCTGCAAGCTAAAACCCAACAAAGCCCTAAAATCTGCCGTAGACACCACCGCACATTTACCCAACACTTTGCCATCCTCCATGGCCACCTTCGCCGCCAGTTCAGTCCTCCGCTCCGCCCGTGGTGCCACCGCCAGAGTCTCCACCGGTATGAAACCTAGTGCTGCTCCGTCTCCATTTCGCATCTCATCTGAAAAGCCCATCTCCGCTCGCATTTTCAGGTAATTATCTTAATTCAGAATGTAATTAAATGTGGTTTTCTCATATGTTTTTTAATGCGGCAGGTCACCTGTGGAGTTGAGAAGTGTTAGCGTTGTGTCAATGTTGCCGTACCACACTGCAACTGCATCTGCGCTGCTCAACTCCATGATCTCTGTGGCTACGCGTAGCCACGCTTGGACTATTGAAGGTAATTTTAGGTATTATAAAGAAGAAATCTGATCCAGATGCGATGTATATATTGTTGAGGAGTATCTGCATGTGTTTGTGCATTTAATTCATGTTTGAGTTTTCAATTAGGAATTAGGAAATTAGTTTTGGATAATACCAACTCAGTGTTGTACTCGATGTCCTTAGATTTAGCTCGTGTTCTTATTTGTTAGAAAGGGGGCTTTTAGTGTCCTAGTATCATTGACACTTCTAATTAGCCAGGTTGCTCTCTATAAGGACACAACATATTGTGATTCTCAATAGATTTGAGGTGTTTCCAGTTGACAGAGTTTTCTTTTTTGTATGGGGAGGGGGAGGGGGGGGGGGTGTAGGGTATATATAAATAAGCATTTATGCTAAATGTTCAACGATTTCATGGTACTTAATATTTATTTGAGTTAAATCGATAGTAATATATGGCATTTATCTATTGAGCCAACCTCTTCTTTCACCTAGTTTTATGCATTCTTTTATTTGAGGTACAGCATCGAGCTCTCAAAATAAAAAGAGGTGTATTATTTTTCATCTTGTAGGGCAAAAAAGGGATAGATGAAGGTCGTCAAAATGAGGTGAAGTGATTCAAATCTCTTTATTTGAAAATGGATCATTAGGTCGATTCCTTAATCTAAGTGGCTAAGCATCCATCTGAAACATTTCATGGAACTCCCTTGCTGAAGGGTGTATAGGAAGAAAGATATAATTAACTTGATGTGGCAAGGAGGGAGGCTGTTTTGATGATTCAGACCTGTCACCTCTAGGTGATGATGGAGCAACCTGTCTTTTGGGTGTCCTTGAGTCTCATAATGAGTGATAAAATATTCGATTGAGCACTTTTGTGAGATTGAAGTTTCATGAAATCAGTTTAGCAAAATTCTCTGTTAAGCAAATCTGTGACTAATGTCAAAGGAAAATAGTGGTGTGGTTAATAAAATTTTGAAAGTTGCTGATAAAGTCATTGAGAGTAATAGTTTGGTTGTAACTATGACTAGTAAGAGAAGTAAGGGGACGACAGGTCGTAAAACAATTAGACCTGGAAATTTTTGGCATCGTCAAGTGGCCTGTTGACATGTTGCTTCGTGCAACTGATACCTTGCGAATTTTATCACCAGTACAATGACTTGGTTAGTAAATTATCAAAACAAGAAACACTTGGTTAGTTACGCAACATCCTCTTGTGCAAGCAGCCAGCTCAGGAACAGTTTAGTAGATTATGAAATTAAAGGAGCTTTTGCCATGCGTACCTTATTCAAATTGGAAAGAATTAACTATGCTATCCAAGAAGTGCAGTTTAAGATATTGAAAAACTCAACTCAGCCCCATAGTGATGTTTCACAAATTCTCTTTTCCTCACTTCTCAGTTACCACCTCCAAGTCTAGATCCTTTCGGGAAAAGTTGCAAACTATATCTTTGAGCTTCATGTGCTCCAAAATAGAAGGTAGTGTTGGTAGTATGCCTTTTCACTGATTGAAATCTTGAAAGTCGGATACTTGATGTATGTTTATGAACGGTTAACCTATAGATGCAATTTGCAGCACTAAGACTAATATATCTTTGAGAGTTAATTGCCTCATACTTACGATTATTAATGCATTCACTTGAGATGAGGGACGATGATCGACTAATTTTTGAAGTGGGTCGTTTTACTCGTTAAGCTTCCCTGTTGATGTCCTGTTTATACTTGAAATGTGAACTTGGATATTATAACCCCACATCTGTGTGGGGACTGGTGAGATTGCTTCCTGCTGGAATTTTGACTTGAGGTATTTGCAATAGGCTTTAGACTCTTTAATGCTCCAACTGCTATACTAAGGCAAGTCTAGCATATTCATGAATCATGCGGCTAATATTAATTGTTGAGGAAGGAATTCACAAATCATTGCTCTAGATAAATGAGATTTCATAAAATAGATAACCTTATATGAAAGCTAAGGTGGAAATTCATTTCTTACCGTTTTTAGCTACAGCTATCGATAATTCAGTCGCTTATCGATCATGCTAATATGTGGTATTCATCAGATTGCAATGATGATGTATGATTACCCTTGGATGGTTCCACCGAAGTATCGTTGACATCGCTCTAGACGAATGTGTGGCAACTAAAGTCATGAACGAGGTCGCCAGAAGAAATTGTCAATTTCTTTAGATTTTCTTTTTATTTTATTAGACTGCCAAATATTAAGATGAACACAGGCTAGTTGGTTGCTTTCTATGGAACTGTTTTATGAAATATGGTAATTTAACTACTTGAGAAGCTGTGGCAAACACTTTTATAGTGGACTTGTTGCACCATAAATTTGTAAATTAAGCGGGCAATCCTTTCTGTATTGTCTTACTTTTTTTTCAAAATTTTCATCAATACTTTGCCAAATTGTGTTGAAACAGCTGAGACATTGCAACCAGGCACCTTTTGACATGGGCTTTTTTCTTTTTTCTTTTTAGGGTTGTGATTACTGCTCATTGGCCGAGAGTTTGGGCCTGAAGATTTTCCAAACTCTCCCCTTTTTGGTTTAGCTGAAACTTGTATTTTCGCATTGGGACCCTGATATTAACTCTCGTCGGATTCATATTCATGATAATTTTTCCTTTACCTGTACTTTGATTGTTAAAAATGGACATGATGCATTATCTCCAACACTTGTTTGTCACAATACTGGGAGTTGAAACAGTTTTCTTCTGATTATCTGGAAACCCAGTTTTGAATGTGGATATATCATATAGGTCTATTTAGTGGATTGTCATGGTAATAGGGTTTATTTGACTCCTGTCCCATTATGGAATCACAATTTTCATTAAAATCTAGTTAATGTAAACAGATAGCAATCCCCTCCAATGAAACGTATCGAAATGCATGTATGCCTAGCTTATACAGAGTAGGATATCCCTCTTACATGAGTATTTTCATATGATTCGGTTTTCTTCCCAATCTTACTCCAAGAGACCATATTAAAGAAGCTGGTAAAACAAATCAGTGATGTACGTTGTGCCACATTGTGCGAACCAGTACAAGTGATGTGCCATGTTGGATCCAAAAGTGCATTGTAAGAATTAAGTTGGACCTATTAAATTTAGTGATGCTTTGTAGAGGAAGGATAACACCAACTTTAGTCGAAATTGTATTCGATCAAGTTTTATGCATTCCAGGACTCAGCTTAACAACATTTCTTCATCCAGTGAGCTTCTCAGGGAAAAGAACTTTCTGGTCTATGAAGAACTCAATAGGTCGACAACACTTATAAGCTAGATACAAGTTCACAAGCAACATTAAACTTTAACTTGATATAGGTATAATACACGAATATGTAATAACACTTAAAAAGACACTCCTCAATTGAATAAACTATTACTCCATTAACTTGTTCTTTTTACAAACATTTTATCTTTTGAAATTAAAAATTAATTAGCTATAAAGGATCATATACGTCCGAATGAAATTCAAGCCAATTAACTTGGTTGTAGTTTTCAAATCGATACCAACTTTCAATTGACGTGACATGTCCATGGTAATGTGAAACTCTTTTTTCATTTTTTTTTTGGTAAATCATGATAATTTTGAACTGCACAAACAGAAACCCCTTACCTATATATACAGAGATAAAACTGAAGCAAAAAGGAGAGTGTCCTAAACCAAGCCTACCCCCAATAAGTGGAAAATACAGATGAGAAAGGTATGTCCTTAACCGGAAAAGCCACACCCCAGAAACTCCACATGCAATCACTTCTGATAAGAGACATCAATAATACTCATGACAAACTGAGAATACACATGATGTGAAAACCATAAAGAGATTTTGATAATTTCAATGATAAAGCTAAATCAACATACACTTAAGTCATATAAGAACTAAAAATCACCGATCTACCAATAAACCTTAAAAATAATTTCCTAAGAGGTGCTATATAAGGAAGAACCAAGGCATAATCTTTTTTACACACCAACCAATAAAGCCAACATTAGATTAGTCCTATCAGATGTTAGTTACCTGAATTTAGAAAACAAACTAATCAGATAATCTTTATACCAAAACCCAACAGTCACAAAGTATATTTTTCAATAGCATCAACGTATCATAGACACTTCCACGATTCAAAAACATTAACCAACTCGTACTCCAGCGTAGGTACTTTCAAGCTTCAACATTAACCAACTCGTACTCCACTAGAGAAAGATTGTTGTCCTCTTTTACCACAAAACTTGCAGGTTCGGTAGCCTCAACACGGCCCCATTTATCCACAGCTAGCCTCATGGAACCCTTAAACATGTCAATCTTTGCATTCCGAAGTATCACAGTGTTACCTGGTTTCATTAAATCGACTGCAAAAAGTAAACTTTCATCAGTAACATACCTAAAGACTAATTAGTACAATGCAATGTGGACTTATATCCCAGCATAAGCAACCAATAATTGACATTAAAATAGCATAGAATTCAAAACATCATATAACTAGTAGATGTAAGACTTGTAAACTTCAGTCACTTCACCTCTACTTTTTACATTCTCATGTAGTGTAACTCTTTAGATAGTGTAATATTCTAATACAAAAAGCATTCCCATTGTTTGATGACATTATCTGAAATAATTTCCAAAGCACAAATATGATTCTTTCAACCTCTAAAATTATCCTAAAGTATGAATCTGAACTTTTCTAGAAGAGATGATTATATTTAATGAAATATGTAAAAAAGGTTATTCAGCATAGCCTAAACAGGAAAATATTGCATGATTCTTAAACTTTGATGCTTGTAAGCAAGGATACAAGGAGAAAAGCCTTCAATATAGTATATCTCAAGAAGTTAACAAATAAAAAATACACTCGAACATGTCTTAGAAATACAAAACCTCTACATTCACAACACAGAATTAGCCTAAAGGCACAGACTGAACCACAAAGGAACAGAATGTCATTGAAAAGCAGTCCCAAAATAACTGCATCAAAACAAATCCATTGTTTTGTAAGAGTTCAGCATAAATATAACACTCAGACAGAAAACATACATATTACGAAAGAACCAACGCCAAAATCCAAAGGCAATAACAATTAAGAACATATGTAACTAGATAAACTAATAAGATTCAGATAACACCTCCATATTCTTCTCCAACAAATTCTTAAGACTTCTCACGTTCTTTCCTTATGTGCATTCAGAGACACAATTCTATCATTCATCCTTTTAAGTACAAAACATTTCAAATTGCAGTACCTTTAGGAAATAATCGTTCCAAAGATCATGGTTATACCTTGGTCGTTACGAGCAGTGAAGAGGATAGTGGCGGTTTCGTCTCCGACGAGGCATTCAGCGATTTTGTTAATCTGATTTTGGGGACCGCGAAAAGTAGGGTTTCGTGGTTTCTTGTTCAGGACAGCGTTTGCATTCACTACTTTTACTACGAGTGTGTGCCCAGTTGTTCCAGGCTTCAGTGCGTCCACTTTCACGAAAACCGGCTTCCGCAGCCCCGGCTTTTCCTGTTGCGGCGTTGCTGTCGTCGATGAGGTTTTGGTAGCCATGAAACAAGAGTGATTCGTTTGGGGTTTTTGGTGGAAAAGGTATTTGATAAATGAGAAAACCCTAACCCTAATTCGATGATTCTAAATAAAATTGGAAAAAAATGCTGTTATTCGTCAAACCATTTTAGAAGTCGGATGGTTATTTTGTTCAACCATGAACGGCGGCGTTACTCCACGGGCTCAGGCCCAAGAGTCCTGGACACATAATGGCCCAGCAAGATAAAAACGCCAACACTAAAGTAATACTTAGTCTTAAACTAATTATCAATATTTTGTTAGTAATTTTTTAATAATATAAATTATGTATACAAATTAAATATTTTTCATAAATAATTAAGAGAAATAGAATACAACACAAAATGAGGCACAACTTACATGTTAATCTTTACAAAAGTCTATCATCAAAGCAGATTTGACAACATTGTTGCTCCAAATGTTCCTTGGTACTTAATGTTTGCGGCTGCCCTTTGGGTTATATGGAAATCACGCAACAAAGAAGTTTTTGAAGGCAAAATTGATCATATTCGGCAAGTTGTGAGTGCCTTGAAGGCTACGGCTCTGGACTTGGAACGAGCCTTCCTCGGAAAAGATGAACGGAACACAAAGATGGAGAATAAAGTGATATTGAGGAAACCGGAAAATGGATGGTACAAAATTAATATTGATGGCAGTGTTTTGATGAACACAAAAAGTGCAGCGGCAGGTGGGCTTCGTAGAGATACAAATGGAGCTTGGGTGTTGGGTTTTACACGCAGCCTTGGTGAATACGATTACATCCGCCGAGTTGATGGCGGCTAGAGAAGGCCTTTGTTTAGCATGGGAAAGGAGATTTCAAAAAGTTGAACTTGAACTGGATTCAGAGGTGGTGTTTACATTGATAAAACATGCGGATACGACAACTCATCATCTTGGTAGGATCATTGAAGATTGTAGAAGACTCCTCGAGATGCCGTGGGAGAGTAGGATAATGCATACGAAACGGAATGGCAACGCTTGTGCGGACGCTTTAGCCAAGATGGGCCATGATGAGTGGCGCGGGTCACAAATCTGGGAATCCCCCCTCCCCCCCTTTCGAGACTCTTTTACTGTTGACTGACGGGGATATATAATTTTTGTTTCACTCATTTTGTAAAGGAAAAAAAAGAAGTTTATCATCATGATAAATTATGCAATGCCCTTCCTTTATTTATATATATATTTTTGTATGTTTAATTACTTAAAGATTTGCAGAAGATTGAGAAAATTATCAGGTCATCTGTGTAAGTTCTTAATATTAAGCTTATATCACTTGTATTTGTATTGAGATTTAAAATATCTGCTGTATTAATTATTTTTGATTATTGGTTAATTATAGATCTAGCTGTGGTAGTAGTTTTTTTTTTTTTTTAGAGTCTATAATAATAGTTCTACATATTAATCTTTTTGTTTTTTTTTACTGTCTTCTATTTTATTACCTAAATACTGTACATGATTTTGTTATTTCTAATTTTAGAGTTAATGTATGCCTTTTACGATCCACAAAAAAGAAACGACAAGTCAACGAATAAAAGAAAATGAGGCAATCAATTATGTGGAAACTAAAAATAGATTAGAGCCCAAAATGCCGTCATTTTCTACCATTTATATCAAGTGTCATCTCTTCCAATTTCCGACATGGAAATCTGAAAAAGTCAAACTATCTTCAATTACACACGACTCAATCGTAGAGGCAAAACCACCATCTCCATTTCTTGAATTCAAAGATCAGAAACCGGAAATTATCCGCAACACATTTAAAAGAAAAAATCAAAATCAACAACCATCTTCTTCTATTTGTTCTTCCCTTTTATTATTCAATCTCATTTCAGTGCTCTTTATTTTTAATTTTTCCAGATAAATTAAAATTTGTTTAAATTCATCATGGACTCTGATTTTTGGAAAACACGCATCGCTGCCGCGAAGAGGCAATTCAATTTGCAGCATCAGAATCACCACCACACCCCTCAATTACTAGGTTCTTATCTTCTTTCAATGATTAATTGATGTGGGATTTGTTTGTTTCGAATTTAAATTCATTTTATTTATTTATGTGTATCGTTTATTGGTTTTGAAGATCGGTTAAATATGGACGACTTTGAGGTTGAAGAAGAGACCCATCCAGATTTTCCTTGCCCGTATTGTTACGAGGAGTTCGATATAGCATCCCTTTGCTCACATCTTGAGGATGAGCACTCGTGCGAATCAAAAGCCACCGTGAGTTTCTCATATTTTCTTCTTTTTCTTTTATGTTTGTTTGTAATTTCTTTAGACTTGTTATGAGCCGATTATGATTTTGGTCTTGATAAAGAGGCTTTTGTTTGAATTTGATGAAGTTTAATTATGTTTCCTTTTCTGGATTTGGTTACATTAATTTTCTTCATGATGGTTAAAGTTGTGATCTTTGTTGTGCTTTTGCTCAAATGGTTCTTCATTTCATGATGCTCTGAATTGCTATGTTTTTGTTTTCCATCTTTTGTTTTTTATGTTTGATGAATAAGTGGTTAAGTCCGTTAAATTCGCTGTCCATGTTAAAAGCTCACCATCTTTGATTTAATGGAGTCACGGTTGTAAAGTTGATTTTTTTTTTTTTTTTTGTCATTTTCTTTTCGAGGTTTTACTACAGAAAGCTTAATCTTATCGCACCTAACCCAGAGTGTTATGATAAGAGAATGGTAATGGGGTTTTCATTGTTGAAGAAAAGATATCTAACATCCTATTTGAATGATCGATCTCAATTCAAGAAGAGAATTGGTATTTAGTAATGCACACAGAACCATCCATCTTTTTTCCGACCATTATAAAACAAACTATAATTAGCATAGCTGTCGGTTGCATGTGGTCTGCATTTGGATATGACACTTAGATGAACAGATCTAAAGAAGCTGCGTGACTGATGCCATATAATTAATGGATAAGTCTTTCTCGAGTTGAGTCAAGTTTACCATAGGTGACGTCAAATTCAAACAAAATTGTTTCTGTTGTCTAACTTAATTCACTCTTTATCATGTGCAAAACCAAACAAGAATCCTTTTTTCATCATGTTTTGTGTTTTCAGTATAATGGCTTATTTTGCTGCATTATCTTTCTGTAGATTTGTCCTGTTTGTTCGGTCAAGGTAACTCGGGATGTGCTGAGTCATATCACACTGCAACATGGACATTTATTCAAGGTACATTTACACACACACACTTTGTTAAGATATTAGATAAATTTTCAGATTCCTAAATCCGATATATAAGGTTTCAATTAAAAAATTTGTAATAGATATATTTAACTTGCAGAGGCGCCACCGATTGCGTAGAGTTGGTGTTCCCAGCAGTCGAGCACTATCACTATTGGGGAAGGATCTGAGAGAAGCCCATTTACAGGTGCTTCTAGGGGGTAGTGGTTATCGATCAAATACTGCAATGTCGTCTAATGCTGCCGCCACTGATACGACTACT
Source organism: Penstemon barbatus (assembly GCA_003313485.2). Classification (NCBI taxonomy): domain Eukaryota; kingdom Viridiplantae; phylum Streptophyta; class Magnoliopsida; order Lamiales; family Plantaginaceae; genus Penstemon; species Penstemon barbatus. The sequence goes on from CM064877.1 coordinate 1,933,289, forward strand.
TCTCTCTCATCTCATTTTTTGAATTTGTCTCCATCTGAAACTGACGAATTTACAAAATCTGTAATGTTAAGTATGGAGGATTCTACCAAAAGCAATTCTTCACAGCATATGTGGAAATCAAGGTAATGGAATCAACTTCCCTTTGTACTTAAAAATATTTTTCCATTGATGAAATAAAGGGCTGGCAATAAAGAACTCTGGAAAAGAAAATGACAAAAGGAAGAAAACATACTTACAATTTGAATAATAAAATATGAATGGACTAAATTCATTTCCAATGTAAAATAAGTGGCGAAGTGCTACTCTTGCACCCTCGAGCAGGCTTTGGCCTATTTTTCTCCTGGAGGATGTTGCTAGAAGGTCTTTTCACTACGGAAATGCACTTAGTCAACTGGGAGAAATATAGACTGAAACCTGCCCGGAGCTGCATAATGCCAATTACCAGGTGACTAAATGGTTGAAAATTAACTTTCTATGGTGCAAAGCATAATCGCTTGTATCTGCAGGGTGGAATTCGCAACTTTCCCCTTGGAAAAATGCTCATTAATATTCTTCGTAATATTTTTCCATTGACCTTGCAGTTTTGATTCTTCGTTGAGCCATGAAGAGCGGGAAGAGAGAACCAGACAAGCAGCTGGAAGAGCTGTTTTTGTCCAAGATATGCTAGTCTCGATTCTATTGGCTGACTAGTGATAATACTAGTAAGTCTTTTAGTTAAAAAGGGGTGGTGTAATCTTTCGATTATTTTGGTTTGGTGGATAATTATTGGTTAATTTAGAGTTGCTAAAGCACCCTGTCTTTGCCTCATTAACTTGTGATTTATTCCAAATATAAGCATAATAGTTGTCTAATCAGCTCCTATTTATCAATATAAGCAGAAGATGAATTTCCCTTACATATTAAAGTTTTGGGCTCGAATAAGACGAACTACCAAGTAATCTCTTTGTATGATTCTGTTGCAGACCTGAAAGTTAGTAGAAGATAGGGGACTATGTATGCAAGTTTAGGGAGGGAGCTATCATTTATATGTACGTGCATTGGGAATTCTTTCTTGGCTTGGCCTTATTTTTTTGTATTACTTTTTTATGCGTTTGTAATTTGTTTTGTTGTCAAAGAAATGCTAAATGTAAATATTTATACATTATCTTTCTGTAGTTTTTTTTTTTTTTTTTTTTTTTTTTTTATAATGAATATCATCTGAATTATTTGGATGGATGGGTTTTGAAGTTATGGATTTCAAATGGGTAAAAATGTTGAAAACGTCTCAAACTAATTAGTGATTTTGGATTTGCGTCTCAAATTATATTTCCTCATCGAATTTCGTTCCGTAATTTAATATTTTTTTGAAATATTGTCCCAAACTTACTACTGCTAATTTTGATTTTTCGTCCCAAATTATATCAACTTGCTGAATTTCGTCCCGTGATTTACTATGTTGTATGAATTTAGTCATAATATTAAAATTTTAATTTAATAAAAATGACGGTTCAATCTTGTAATTAGTTTGGGACGAATTCTGCAATATTATATAATTATTAATGTTAAAATTTACTACGCATGATACGTAAGCAGCCATGTAGTAATTTGACGGACAAATGCGCAATTTTTCGTCTCATAATTAACGGTGAGACGATATTCCAAAAAAATATTAAATTACGGGACGAGATTCGTCACGTTTATATAGTTTGAGACGAAAATTCAAAATCGATGATTAGTTTGAGACAATTTTTGCATTTTTGCCTTTCAAATGTATAATAACAAATTCATAGATCTTGTTTGGATAATTTTGATTTGGAGGGATTTCAGATTCTTTACTTTAGTAGTCATTTTGTGTTGTTTTTCAATTAAAATCTAAATAATATTGGAGTCATTTTAAATTCTTTCACAGAATCATTTCCCTAATTCAAATAAGAATTGAATATATATGACCTGACCTGCCGCCAAACAAACCAAGGCCGCAAACTTTTCAGCAGGACGGTGGGATCATTTCATTTCATTTATGCACCATAATCATACAATTGAGAGTAAAAAAAAGTCATAGAAAATTTAACGCCGTTCCCTGTACTTAAAGGTACCCAAATAAATATAAATATAAATATAAAAATAAAAATACGTAGATATATAGTCTGTCTAAAAAAAGGGGAAATAATGCATATAAATTGGCAGACCCATGTTTTGGAATTGCAGTGGTTGCTCAATCATTTCAATCAGCTGATTAAGCTGGGATGACTCAGACAAATTAATTAATCTTTTAACGTGGAATGAGTGCATTCCAGTTCAGAAGAATTTGTTGGAAACAATTCTGGTTGGTATTATCAATTATTGCTAATTAAACAAGTACGTCCGGTGTGGTTTAAATCAGTAACAATATAGTATAAAATAGACGTTATAACACATTTCCTCCAAGTAATCTTTTATTCTTTATCATCATTTAATTTAGTATAGTATAGTATAGTTGACCGATTAACTTAAATAAATTCCAAAAAAATGTAATTATTTCATAATACATATATTAGTGTCTAAAATGTTTAATACATCGCGAAACCATTTTGATTAACTTTTTGAAGTTAAAGTCTAACGAAATCTAGTCAACACCGATCGATAAAACTTCTACGAGTACTTTGGCTTTCATGAATTTTTAATTACGATTTTTTCACAAACCACACACAATTGTTATTGACTAAATAATTAAAATATTAATGAGAATAATGGTCCTACGCTAGTAAGTCTACTCTACCCACAAGGAAAATGAAAAAAATAAAGTCCATGTCATACTACCCATTATTTTATGAGTGAATATCATGTTTGATCCTTTTGATGGGTTAAAATTTTCATTTTCGTCACTCTTAAAGTTAATATATCAATGTAATATATCACATTCGTTTCTCTTATACACATTCTTTCCTCTTAAATATTTTGTAGCAAATTCGTCTCTCTTATCAATATAGTGTAACACATATGCAAAAGTTAATCCATAAGGAGGATCAAATGCGCTATTCACTCTTATTTTATTATTGTCCATTTCTTTTTATCAATTTTACAAAAAAAAAAAAAAAGGATTACCATATATAACACAAAATTTTTCCGCCGATTCCTTTTCGTCGAGCCTACCGGTCTGTCCTTATACCTCGGGAAGTAGAAAGAATTACAATCCCTATCCCACCTAAAATTCTCGGAATTCATTGAGAGTTATAATAGATTCGTAGACCGGATCGACTGATCCGTTCTAAATTTAAAAAATTTCTATAGGGTTTTTGCCTATTCCTTCAATGTCGCAGGGTTAAAACCAAATAAGATTTATTTTTTTCTCAATGTTTTCTGACGTTAAAAATTGAACTAAATGCAAAAATACCCATCGTGATTTATCTAATTAAAATATATATCTATGTTATTTTTATCAGCAGGCCTACCTCACCTCACCTCCTCTCTCTTCCGTGTTCCTTTTTTATTAGCAAAAGGCCTCATTTAAAATTTCTTTATAAATCATAGAAAAGTTTGTCAATTTTTAAATAAACAGAGGGATCATTGTGAATTTTCAAAATTAATAAGAGATTTATGGATAATTTTTAAATTTAGAGGAGTTGTTTGGCATCCTTAATTGGGGGTGTAATTATTATTTCAGATTGACGTTGTTTTTTTTTTCTATTGAAAAATAAGCACGAGGGTTTTGCTAATAAGATAATATAGGGGAGTTTTTGATAACTATACAAAATAGAAAGGATGTTTTTGCATTTCACTCAACAAATTATTTTTATCATTACATCTTTTCAACTCTTTGAGACCTTGCTCCTATAGTCTATATATACAAGCAAAGTTGGAACCGATAATAAATATTCTGAATTTGTTTAGACTAGACATAGACAGTTTATTTAAAGCTCAAAATTCAACATCTATCTTATCTTATCTTGTGGATTTGTGAAGATGCTGGAGCTATTCCTGCTAGGGTGCACGGGAGTTGTGGTGTTCCTTCACGGAGCCAATTTCTTCTTCCATGCTCTTTCTTCTCATATCGCCATCCGGGCTATCAGGTAAAATAAAATCCCATTTATTAGTTTTCTTCTCATCTCCAATATTCCGTTCCGATTTAATTTTTCGATCGCGTGTTTGAATCTGGGAAAGAAAAACGAAAAACTTATGCAAAAAAAATCAGGAGGAAAAAAAAAAAAAAGTATATACAAATTCTTTCGCGGAATTTGGCAGTTGATTTTTTTGGGTATAATCATTGTGGAAGGTACTGAAACTATATATGGTCCCATTTAATTATTAAAAAAGAAATATGATCCAATTTAATGCAATTATTGTTGGGGGGAAATTTTCAGTGAAATTCTTATCAAATTAATCGTTAATGGCTTCACGGGATTCACCTAATTTTCTGCTTTGATTTGATTGTACCAAATATCAATATCAATTGTACAGGAGTATTTGGACTTGAGTCCAAGCCTTTTAATTTATCAGATTTTACTCGGATGTACAAGCCAATCAAAATTCAGAATCGTCTTACAATCAAATTTCTATGAAAATGTGCTATATGATATGTATCTATTGAAAGCTTCTTTGAAAAAATCTGTTCTAAACTCAGAGTTATATATTCCCCATAAGTGCAGCACATGTACACCAAAAAAATAAAAAAATTTACAGAATTGGATAATACTTCAGAAAAAACATCAATCACAATATATTTTGCCTGATTTAATAATCCTGTTCTACTATATAACTTTCCATTTCTGTTCTGAATTAAAATTTCCGCACCCAAATTATTGTATTTGTAAGTATTGTAACCTAAACCAAAAAGAGAGTTGACTAATTTTAGTATTTGTTTCTTGTAACAGTTTCCTGGGATTTGTAGCTTGGTAGAGGAGGGCACATATGTTTTTTTCACTGCCATTGAGGAAAATAGAAGAAGCTTCGACAGAGTATTTGTATATAAACATAGTTATATTAGTACTTAATCTCTCTCATTTGATAATTGTAATAAAGATCTTATATTTCTTTTTTACTTCAATGTGACTTATCTAATTAATTTTATTTTTATTTTATTGTGTTTCATCAATTTATTATTTAACTTAATTAATAAAATTATGTATTATTCAACTGTATAAAAGAATAAAACAATATGGGCCTGTTTGGGTCGATTTTCGCCCAAAATTTTCGTCCGCGAAACGGGCCAAACAGCAACCCAATCACTTCTTACCCACAATGTCAGCTAAACACTTGTTTCGCTTGAAGGCCCAAACATGTTTGTTTCAAAACACAAGCAGCAGCCTTTGAAGACTTCTGTCAATTGCACACTTCCCCACCTTTTCAATTTCTGTTGTGGACTTCTGTCAATTGCACACTTCCCCACGACCCCACCTTTTCAATTTCTGTCTAGTGTATTGTTTTTTTATTTGATAAATGGTGTAGTATAATATGGAGTATATATTATTATGATTGTTTCATTACTAAATTATATTTAAATGATTGTTTAAACATTATTATTATATATCTATATCAGAAGTTATTGTTACTAATTTACTATATTATTTTTTAAATATCATATAAAAAAATTACTATATATGTAGTACCATTTAATTTTACACCTACATTCAATTATTATTAAATTATCAAAAATTAATACTACAATAATATTATTACAATTATCATCTCAATCATAACAATATTATTATAATCACAATCTTAATTATTACACTATTTAATATTATATCATATTTTTATAAAGTCTATGATGTGACATTTGTCATTACCTTTTCCCCCCCAAACACCAACATCCAAACTCAATTCAAATCATATCTCAAATTCTCAAAACCCACTAACTATTATTTTACTATTATATTACTTTCAAAATATTCCAACCAAAACCAATTCAAGTTATGTTTCAAATGTTTCGCCAAACTCATTCAAACCAATTTGAAACACCGAAACAGGGCGAAACAGAACCAAAACCGATCCAAACGGGGCCTATGGGACTAGGGAAGTGTTATTTATTACCACTTAAACTTTAAAGGCAGTACATAACTATGGGTTTTTGCACTTTGCACCCCCAAAATATGATAAATAGGCACTTTGTACTCTCGAAACTTAAATTTAGCACTTTGCATCCTTAAAATATGAAAAATGCATCACTTTGCACCCTCTTTTATTTTCAGGCAAAAACTTAAGGGCAAAATAGGTGATTCAATTATAAATCTTTGGTACTTTGCACCCCCAAAACTTGAAAAATTGGCACTTTGCACCCCCAAAATAAAATTAGCACATATCACCGTCGAATTAAGAACAAATCAGCAACTTGCACCACAAAACACAATAAATTGACACTTTGCACCCCGAAACACATAGTTAACACTTAACCTCATCAAATTAAAAAGAAACTCAAACCCCTCAATTTTTCGGGCAAAGTTGACCATCGGAATGAAAAAAATCTAAGACAAAATAGGTAAGTTTCTGATCCGATTGAACAACATATATATATATATATATATACACAAATTAAATACCATGAATTTGGAATGATTACATCATATAACAAATTAACAAGCCATGAATTAGAGCTTGTACAAATTAAACATGCTATGCACAACAATTGAATGAGTAAAATTGGTAAGCTCAACTTTGCCTTAGATTTTTTTTCACCTCAATGGTCGACTTTGCTGGAGAAAATGAAGGGTTTTAAGGTTTTTTATTTTTATTTGAGGTTGCTAAGTGTTAATTTTATGTTTCGGGGTGCAAAGTGTCCAGTTACTGTGTTTCGGGGGTGCAAGTTGCTAATTTGTTCTTGACTCGAGGGTGATAAGCGCTAATTTTATTTTGGGGGTGCAAAGTGCCAAATATTTATAATTGAATTACCTATTTTGCCCTTGAGTTTTTGCTTGAAAATAAAAGAGGTTGCAAAGTGCTGTATTTTTCATATTTTGAGGGTGCAAAGTGCTAAATCTAAATTTTGAGAGTGCAAAACACCTATTTCCTAGACTTCGAGGGTGCAAAGTGCAAAAAACTCCTAACTCCATTTGAAATTATTTTGTTGGGCCTAAAGCCCAAAACCAATCTCATATGTGGCTTTATTGCTTGGATTATTAGAATAGGTGCCGAGATAGTTTATTGTTAGATGATTTTTGGGAAACTACATCTCCTAATAATATTTTTGGCTTTCTTAAAATTACGTGTTTATGAAAGAATTGGAAAAATTATATTTTTAGAATAAACTTAATCATCATCACTATCTCGGCACCTATTCTAATAACTTATCTATTCTTAAAATTACGTGTTTATGAAAGAATTGGAAAAACTTATCTATTCTCATATGTGGCTTTATTCGCGAAATCAAAATTATTAAGTTTTTTTTATGAATTTTATAGTGATGATGATGCATTGCCCTGTAAAAAAAAAAAAAACCAAAACCCTGCAAAACGATAATAATTTTGATTTCGCGAGCATTGAATAAATCAATATTAATGCCGAAATTCAAGAGTCTAATATCTTTCGCAGCTCTCATATATTTCTTTCTTTCCTTATTTCGAGGAAAGGATACGATACATCTGAATCAGAGTCCAGTCCGGTCCAGTTGGCCGAGTTATGGGCTTTTTTAAGCTTAATTCCATTTGGGCCTTTTATCATATTTCTTTTACTGCCAAGTCCCTTCTAGCTAGATCACTACGCAGAAGTGGTAAATTCAATCTCTGCTCTACTGCCAAGTCCCTTCTAGCTAGATCACTACACAGAAGTGGTAAATTCAATCTCTAAGAGCATCTCGAAGAGCAATGTCATCTATATTAAATTATACAGTGAACAGTATTTTAGCTACTCAGTTTTAGCTCTTCACTCCAGCAGTCATCATCTAAAATTTCAGAATTATTATATTTTATTATTCTTTTAATATTAAATTATAAATAATATTTTATTACTTTTTTTACGTAAAATATAAATAATAAATACAAATTTAATGTTTCTTATTTAAATATAATAAATTAATAAAACAAAACTTTTTTTGAAATAAATGGCTTTAAATAACGATTTAATAAAATATTTAATTCAAACAAACATTTGGCAGGGGAGGTGGTTGGGGAGATTTAATTTGCGGATGTGGAAGTCTTGTAAATTTATACATGGGCCTTTATAAATACAAGTTCAATCCTTCAATATACATAGTCTTTTATTTTTACAAGTTACCACTGGAGCAAGATTTTTAAGTTTGATTATGTATAAATTCAATTTTAGCTCTTGGGAGAGCAAAAAACATAACTGCTGGAGGTGCTCTAATATACATCTCTAATAGTATGAATAGTGTTGCGACGCCCTGTGAAGTTATAAAAAGAGTGAGAGAATTGCGTTTTTTTACAGAGTTATAGGTAATTTCCACTTTTGGTACTGAGTTTTATGTGTCCAACACATTTGGTACAGAGCTTTAACAAATTGTGACACATTTGGTACAACCGCTAAAAATTGTCGTTAAGTGATGACATGACAGTTAAGTCTAATTGTAAAGTTGATGTCATTACTTATGTTGATTGATAATTTTACCCCATAATATTTCAGGTTACCAAAAAAGCCCCACATCTCCAAATTTAGTGACGATTTTAGTCTACATTGTTGTCAAATTTTAAAATTGACTCGAATAAGATCACGTGCGGACCAATTTGAATATTTTACTTATTTTATTTAAATAACTAATTTGATTTATAAATAATATTAATAAATTAAATAACAATTTAACATAAATATCACCAAAATTAAGTAAAAATATTCTTTTTAAATATTTATATAATAGTATTAATATATTTAAATTTTATTAAAATAATAAAATATATAATTAAAAACTATTTAATATTTATTAAAATAATAAAAAATAAAAAATTTAAAAAAATTCCAACTCCACCCAACCCACCCACCCCCTCCCCTCCCCTCATTCCCAGGCGGCCTGAATTAATAAGTCAAGTGAAACTGAAAACCGACCATAATTTTTGGCTAAAAAAGAAATTAAACCCAGATTTACATTGACCCTGAATTGACTTAAGAATTATATATATTCCATTAATTATTGCCAGGTTTCCTCGTATTTGCTTATCAGTGTGACCATTAGGATTAGGTGTGGACGCCTTGCGCTTGACGGCCACCGTCTTAATTTGCTTTCAAGCTTTGAACAAAAATTGGGCAGGTTGTTGTGAAAAGATGCCATGCATTTTGACAAATAGAGGCATATCCGATGTTTTGGAGTCAGCAGCGCGGCCCACAAAGATATCTAAATATTCCTAAAGTTTTGCTACCATACATATATACCATGGTAGTTACTACTATAATCAAAACAAAATATATTAAGGTTTCGTAACAAAGTATTAAAACGTTCAAAGCTAATCATTAAAGTTGGACGGAATGTTTTTTAGATTCTAGTTTTTTGTATTTTAAGGTGGTTGTCTGTAAACGAGGAGGTTAAGTGGAAACTAGCAAATATCAAGGAGCAAAATAATAAAAATAAAATTAAAAAATTAGGGGTTATCAATTGAATCCTATTAGAGTAATCACTAGCATGGGTCATCAATTGATTTAGCTAATTGGTCATAGATTAGACTATGTGACATAGAACTCTATGAGCTTTTTATCATTATACCCACCAAATGTTTGATAATTTGCCTGAATTACTTTCATTTGCTTTTCCTTAGTGTTAATTGCTAAATCAACCATCCAAACGTATTTGAACCATGAATCTAAGTAGAGTAGCTTTAGTCCTAATTTGTAGATAGTTTGTTCAATTCTTCGTGGCTTCGACACTCGACTTATCTATTTATTACTTGGAACGATACATATATTTGCGTGCTTTGCGTGTTAGTTTATATCGCGAAAATTTGACCTTATATAATTGGACAAGTCAATTATTATATGGTGAAACAATGATTATTTAATTATTTCGATAAAGTTATTAGATCATAGCAAATTATAAAAAATGTCAAATACAATTTCATAATATCTTACTACAAGATTAATATTAAATTAAAATGTTATCCATGTTACTGGATTCGAACTCGAGACATAATCATCAGACTAACCACAAATTCCTTTTAACATTGAATGATTTGTTTTTGAGCTCCTTTGTTTTATATGTATATGTATTTTTTTTTTTTATATATATTATAAGAGTAAATGCCTCTATTGAACAATTTTTTTTGTTTTGTGTTACAACTGCATGCTTATTTTTTTTTTAAATTTGTAGGGCATGTAATAAACGACGTCGTTTTTTTCCTTATGCTTCTTTCATTTTTTTAATTATATATATATATATATATATATATATATATATATATATATATATATATATATATATATATATATATATATATATTTATAATCTCAAACTCGTTGGATATTTAATTATGTAAAAAAAAATTTTTACATAATTCTTTTATTAGGTAAGAACTTATCTTGTATTGAAAATTATAAAGAATACTATAACATATAAAAATTGAAATTAGAATCTCTTGATATTATAAAGAATACTCTAACATATAAAAATTGATATTACGTAATAATATTATAAAGAATACTCAAAACATATAAAAATTGAAATTAGAATATCTTGATTTTAGGGTATCGACTTTGCCATTAAACTTTGAGCTCGTCAATTGAATTGTATTCATATTAGATCAAATTCTTTTTATCTAAAGAAAAATGTCTAACTCCTTCTATATTTTGCTTAATTCTACAAGTCGTCAAAATAAATTTTGGTCCTTTAAGTTTTGATGTTGAATTGTAGTTAAGAGATAAATGAAAAGATTTTATTATTAGTTGTGTTTACGTTTATGTCCTTTAAAAATAATGACAAAAAATTAATGGCACTAAATTATTATTTTGTGCATGTGAGATTGTATTTAAAAGAAAATATATTAAGAAAGTGAGTAATTTTTGGATATTGCCAAATAAATTAAAGCCATAAAGTTATGACCTTCAAAATTCCTTGGAACTTTTAATTTATTGTTTTTTGTCAAATCTATGAGCTCATAAAGTTGTGGCGGGTACTAATAAATTTATGGCTTCACAGTAGATAAGCTTAAATATTCATATCCTTTATCCATTATGCAAAATTAAGTTAAATATAATATCCCTTATCCATATATAAATAAAATTATCCAATTGCAAAAAAAAAAATGTCAGAAAATAAAATAACGAATAAGGATAGGAAATAAAAATTTGAAAAAAAAAGATCGAAAAAAACTCCAAAATTGTGGAACACACATACACATAGTAGGACAATAAGACATGCAAAATCCTTACAGCAGTCAGATACACAACCTAGACACTCGTTCACACACTCCACGCATCCACTACTCTGTGCCGCCACCGTAGCCCACTGGGACCCATTGACCCCCAACAAGGGCGGCTCTTCAATCCATTTACCATAATACCCTTCCCCTTCTATATATTTCTTTCTCCTACTCCTTTTCACAAAAGCTATTCCCAAAAACAAAATTCAGATCCAATGGCACCGAGATCAAAAGCTACGGCGGCAAGTGAAAAAGAAATGCATTTTCGTGGGGTGAGGAAAAGGCCCTGGGGCCGGTACGCGGCGGAGATCAGGGACCCGGTGAAAAAAAGTCGCGTCTGGCTTGGGACATTTGACACGGCGGAGGAGGCGGCAAAAGCTTACGACAACGCTGCCCGACAATTTCGCGGTTCCAAGGCCAAAACGAACTTTCCCCTACCTAATTTCTTAACCAATCAGAGCTCTAGCCAAAACAGCACTGTCGAGTCTTCCGGCCCGGAGACATTTCCGACAGCGGCGGCGGTGAATCTCGGCCGTCGGCCACTGAGATTTCCATTCCAGTTCCGCCCAGGATACGTACGGATGGTACCGGTGGAGACCACAATGCTCAACCTCCGCCCGGAGTCGCGGCAAGAAATCGCGGATTTAATGAACCACATCAGGCGCGTGGAAGGCGCGTGCCACAGCGAATCGGACTCGACATCAGCCGTGGTTGACCTACCCAACTCGCCGGTCAGCAAAGGGCTTGATCTGGACCTCAACTTTCCCCCATCCGATAACATCTGATACTCGCCAGCAGAAAAAACTAATTATCCTTAATTATTCAATTAACTAATTTAATATGTTGAAGATTAGATGTTGAAACGTGATAAATTTTCGGTAATAAGATGAATGCCTCAACAATTTGTGTGTATAAGGAGATATTATATAAGCATATCTTCCTTTCGTTTGCAATTAACGGCGATACAATTTTGGTAAGTAACTAAAGATGAATGTAATTTACAGTTGTAGATTTTGTTGCATTTTTAATTAATTAAGTTCTAATCAATTTTTGATGATCTTTCTTTCTGATATCAGAATAGAATTGTTTTGGGCATTGGATGATTAATATATATATAAAAGATGCAGATATATTATTATATAGTCCTATGAAATAAAAGAATTTTTATAGAAGAATTTATCAGTATTGCTTTTTGTTCTACTACACTACACTAGTGATGGTCGGGAAATAGACCGGGAAGTAGGGGCCGGTTTTGGCGGTAGGATAATGGACCATATTTGGACGAACAATACCACCGTCATATATATTTAGTATATAAAATAGGTAAAATTATTTATTTAACATATAATATAGGTAAAATTGCATAAAACATTTCAAATTAATTAGTGATTTTAGATTTTTGTCACAAATTATATTACCTTATCGAATTCGTTCCGTAATTTAATATTTGTTGAAATATCGTTTCAAACTAATTATTAATTTTGATTTTTTTAACTAAATTATATCAACTCGTCGAATTTATCATTTTGTATGAATTTAGTCCAATATTAAATTTTTAATTTAATGAAAATGGCGGTTCAATCTTGTAATTAGTTTGGGACGAATACTGCAATATTATATAATTATTCATGTTAAAATTTACCAAGTCATGACACATAAGCAGTCATGTGATAATTTAACGGTAAATTCGCAATTTCCATCTTATAATTAACGGTGAGACGATATTTTTAAAAAAAATATTAAATTACGAGACGAAATTCGTCAAGTTGAATAGTTTGAAACGAGAATCCAAAATAAGTGATTAGTTTGTGACAATTTTTACAATTTGGCCTATAATATATTAGTTAGCATATAGTATACTCCATTTGTTCTATTAATTTTGGTCCCTTTAGATTGGGCATAAAGTTTTAGACACTTTATTAAAAAATAAATTTTTATTATTTTTTTATGAGAAAGAGAGTCATGTTTTCGAACGTCCCAAAAAGAACAACCAAAATAGAAATAAGAGCAAGATTATTGAGACGGAGGGAGTTTATGATACAAGATTTAACATAACAATATTGATGATGGACTAGCTGCCTGCGCCTCTTTGGGAACACAACAAATTATTTTTTCGTAATTTCATTGCAAGTTTGTAGCCTACTAATTATACCATCGCATATAGAATGTGGATCACCCAAATTTTGATCATTTATAATAAAAAAAGGTGAATTACAGTTTCCCTCTAATATTTATGGTGATATCAGTTATCCCTTAAAATTGTCATTTAAAGTATCAATTGTAATACTTATCTCTTATGTTAAAGTTTAATAGTTTTTAATTCAAAAATACTTCAACCCCTCACCTAAATAATAATTTTTTTAAATTAATTTATTAAAATGAAAATTTCTTTTTATTAATTATGAATTCATTCATCCATCAAACTACATTATGTTTTAATTTCTTAATTTCTTTTGTTTCGTTCGGTTTTATGGTTTCAAAATTTTCTTTTTCTTCATCTCCTTTATTTAATTATTCTGTGTCAATTTGTTTCCTTGCATGTTATAATTTTTATATCTATTTCAATTTTTTTCTTTATATTTTTTGAATTTTTATTTGGTGATAATTATCTCATTGATTTTTTATACGAATTATTATTCAAAATACTGAGTAATTCTCATTTAAATTCTTTCTCGCAAAATTCAAATTTAACACCAAATAATATTATAATATTATGTTTTAATTTCTTCATTTCTTTATCAAAAAATAAAATATTTATTAATTATGAATTCATCCATTCATCTATCGAACAATATTATGTTTTAATTTCTTTATATTTTTTGTTTCTTTCGGATATAAAAATGAGATGAAAATGAAGAAAAAAATTGAGATAAAAAAATGAAGGTAACAAAATAAATTTATTATTTATGAAAGGACAAGGGTATTTTTGGAATAAATAATACAAAATTATAATAGAGGGAGGTAAGAGTTACAATTTGATATTTTAGAGGGTAATTGATATCATCATCATACTTTAAGGGGGAAAACTGTATTTCACCCTATTAAGAAAATGGAAAATTAAATGTATATTGGTAAAAATGACGGTTTGATCAATCTCGTGTCGATTAATAATTAAAATGTACATTGGTCAAAATTTTAAAAATAAGAGAAAAATAACAATTGCTCTAATAATAATTGAGGTAAAAATATAATAATTAATTGAAATGAATGTGAATATAATAATTGATGACATATTAAAACATTTTTTTTTAAACCAGACATATTAACACATAAATTGTTGAAATAGTAATGTATTGCCAGAAGTATGAAAAAAAAATCACCAAGAATAATATAATTTGATGTAAGTTGAGATTAAGAACATATTTGTACGAGATTGAAACTAACTAACCATTAATACATATGAACCATTAACAAATATGAACGGGAACTGTAATTTGGGCAAGAAAAATATAATTTTAAGTAATCAATATTAAAGAAGGTAAGTGTTGCAAGTAATATTTTAGGGGTATAATTAATACACCCCATACCTCATAAGGGCAAACCGAATTTAATCCACTATTTTATTTTTACCATCGCACAATTGGTTAAATTATTTAATTATATTACAGATTACCTGTGGTTCATGGGCGAAGTAGGTGTCAAAGTTCAGATTTGAATTAGACCATATGTTCAGCAAAAGTTTTGTGTACAAGGCCTACTTTGTATTAAAGGGGAAAAGTTAATGTGCTTCCATTTAGGGTGGGTTTGGTCTAGCGATACGAGAAGCAATTATAGGAGAATTAATTTTGCTACAATTGATTTTTGTAATAATTGATTTTAATAAAAATTAATTATAGAATAATTGCTTTTATATAATAGATTTTACAAAATTAACAATTTAGTAGCTTCTAAAATATGTTAATTTTTTACTTCTCGAGATCTCAAAAGTGATTATAATCTTGGGGGTCAAACACCATGAAAATCACGATTGAGCAGAAGTTATTTTATAATCAGGGTCAAACACTTCAAAAATCACAATAGATAATTTTTTTTATGAATTTTATAGTGATGATTATGCATTGCATCGTAAAAAAAAACACCAAAACCCTGCAAAACGATAACAATTTTGATTTCGCGAGCATTGAATTAATCAATATTAATGCTGAAATTCAAGAGTTTAATATGTTTTGCAGCTCTCAGTATTTTTCTTTCTTTCAATATTTCGAGGAGGATACGATACATCTGAATCAGAGTCCAGTCCGGTCCAGTTGGCCGAGTTATGGGCTTTTTTAAGATTAATTCCATTTGGGCCATTTATCATATTTCTTTTATTGCCAGGTCCCTTCTAGCTAGATCACTATGCAGGAGTGGTAAATTCAATCTCCAATAGTATGAATAGTGTTGCACCCTGTGAAGTTATAAAAAGAGTGAGAGAATTGCATTTTTGGTACCGAGCTATAAGTCAATTTTTACTTTTGGTACTGAGCTTTATGGGTCCAACATATTTGGTATAGAGCTTTAATAAATTGTAACACATTTGGTACAGTCGTTAAAAATTGGCGTTAAGTGATGACGTGGCAGTTAAGTCTAATTGCAAAGTTGATGCAATTACTTATATTGACTGATAATTTTATCCCATAATATTTCAGGTTACCAAAAAAGCCCCACATCTTCAAAGTTAGTGACGATTTTAGTCCATATTATTTCCAAATTTTAAAATTGAATCGAATAAGACCACGTGCCGACCAATTTAAATATTTTACTTATTTTATTGAAATAACTAATTTAATTTATAAATAATATTAATAAACTAAATAATAATTTAACTTAAAAATAACCAAAATTAAAATATTTTTATTTTTAAATATAAAATTTATATAATAGTATTAATATATTTAATATTTATTAAAATAATAAATTATATAATTAAAAATTGTTTAATATTTATTAAAATTATAAATAATAAATAATTATAATTTAAAAAAAAATTCCCAACCCCACCACCCCCTCCCCCCTATCCCAATTCCCAGGTCGTCCGAAGGCCTGGTGGAGGGGAGGGCAGGGCATGGCAGGGGTGGGTTGGGTGGAGTTGGATTTTTTTTTTATTATACTTATTTATTATTTAATAAATATTAAATAATTTTTAATTAAATAATTTATTATTTAATAAATATTAAAAAAATTAATTATATAATTTATTATTTTAATAAATATTTAATAGTCTAATACTATTATATAAATTTTATATTTAAAAATAATATGTTTCCTTAATTTTGATGATATTTATGTTAAATTTTTATTAATTTATTAATATTGCTTATAAATCAAATTAGTTATTTGAATAAAATAAGTAAAATATTCAAATTGATCCGCACATGGACTTCTTCGAGTCAATTTTTGAAACTTGACAACAATGTGAACTAAAATCGTCACTAAATTTGAAAATGTGGGGCTTTTTTGGTAAACTGAAATGTTATGTGGTAAAATTATCAGTCAACATAAGTAATGGCATCAACTTTGCAATTAGACTTAACTGCCACGTAACAGCAATTTTTAACGGTTGTAACAAATGTGTTACAATTTGTTAAAGCTCTGTACCAAATGTGTTGAGAACATAAAGCTCAGTACCAAAAGTGAAAATTGACCTATAACTCTGTACCAAAAATACAATTCTCTCATTGTTAAATGAATCAAGGTTGAATGAGGTTTAATTGAATCAGTGGGATTTCAAATATGAGTTCACCATAATACGAGAAACTAATTCAGATAAAAGTTGGAGAGTAAATTTTCACAATGTGGTGTGGACTTATGTTTGAATTTTAGGCGAGAGATGTGTCAGAATCACATGAATGTGACCCAAAATGATTCATTGAAACAAAAATAAAAATGGAAATTTATAGTACTCCCTCTGTCCCAATTTATCTGTCTTTTTAGAGAAATTTTTTTGTCCGAAATTATTTGTTCACTTTAGAATTTCAATGCACTATTGAATTACACATTTTTCTATTTTGCCTTTATTTAATGCATCTAAAAGATAGAGAGAGAATGTGTGTAAAGTGTAAATAGTTAATGGTGAAATAAAATAAAGAATAAGGGTATTTTAGGAATATAATTTATTCTTTCCCTAAAATTGAGACTATTTAATAGTTGCCTTAATATGTGTGAAAATATGTAAAATGACAAATAATTGAGATAGAGGGAGTATATGTTATTCCTCTCCCACACATTCTAGAGAAGTAGAGGATGTATTTTCTTACTTGAATATATATACACACATAAAGATGTAAGTGCAGGTCAGCGTAATTAATGAAAATGATTGAAACCCTTTACAATATGATAAGTGGAAAGGTTTAACTTCGAGACCCACAAAAGAATGGGCAAATGAAAATGTGCCGTCCCCAAAAAGGTGGCCAACTAAATGAGCCAGCCACTTTTATCTTATTACTAATTCTTAAACAATGCGTGAAATAGAAATCAATTAGTGGTCCAGGACCTGCTCCCTTCCAATAAAGACAGATGAATTAGGCATGAGACCATCAATATTTTTTGTTATGTTATTGATATTAACATTTTCGTTATTTCAATAAAATTCAAATTCTAGACCTTCAAAACGAAATCCTAAAAATTTGAAATGGTGACAGCTATATTTCAAAATTTAAGGGGGTGTTGACTTTGTGCTTTTCCAATAATTTGTTTACTGCAACTCTTCTTAAACCAAAATACGGTCCTTAAAGAAAATATTAAGGCTCCTACTAAATTGTCTCTGTCCTAATTTATGTGTCGTTTTAGGTGTTTTCACACATATTAAGGCTCCTATTAAATTGCCTCAATCTTAGGGAAAAAATAAATGATATTCCTAAAATACCCTTACATTCTCTCTCTTACTTTTTCTCTTAAAGAGATAGTTTTAGATACATTAAATAAGGGCAACATGGGAAAATATGCAATTAATAGTGCATTGAAATACTAAAGTGACAAATAATTTGGGACAAGAAAATTTCTCTAAAACGACACATAAATTGGGACAGAGAGAATAGTAAGTAGTATGAGATGAGGTGTCGGATTAAGTAAGACAAACAGTTTTAATTAAGTTTGGGACCCACAGGTAGGGGCAACTCTACTCTAGAGAACGGACGAACAGCAATCTCATTACACGCCACGTTCTGCGCCAACAGATAATAAGAAAAACAACTTACTTTTACTAGAGAAACCAAATCGCTTTTTCTTGATTTATTAGAAAAACGCTTTCGGGTGAAGATCCAATAAAGAGAAGAAACACAACCAACCGTAAATAAAGGAAGAAAATCTGCCTACTCTTGGAAGTTAAGGCCGGCCAACGGAGAATTTATTTATTCTGCTGCAAAACAAATTTATTGATTCTAGTTGGAAATTATCTTATACTAGTAAGGAAAATTCTAGTCTAAATTTAATTTAGTCAAACTCATCTTTTATTTTATTATTTTATTTGTGTTTAAATAATATAATAATGAGTTTTTCATCATTTCAATTTATTATTTTGACGTGATACCTAATTCTAGATATTGTAGAAAATAGAAAAGCGAAAAAGAAGTTAAGACGAATGAATTTAAACTTCTTGTTATTTGAAGTTTTTAAGCACGAATTATATATATATATATTAAACCTAAACTTTATAAGAGTATTTGGTACTAGCTATTTTATTTTTCTAGTCAAAGTAATTAACTCAATGATTGAGGAGGAGGTGCACCCTTATTGGACGACCGTCAACGCCCAAGCATAAGTGGCAGCCGCACTCATAGTCATAGTCACTCCACAACCACCCCAAATCAAAATTATATATCTTTTGGAGTACACATTTTTGTAAATGTATATTTTTTCAGAAGACTAAGATGTTGCCCGACAATATATCATAGAAAATCGTACTACGTGGGCCATTTTTATACCAATATTTTTCTGTAGGTTAGATTATAATAAAAGGCATTTAATCAAAATGGATACTTTTAAATAGTACTATATATTCTGAACTCAAGCTATCAGATCTGATACGTTGATAAATTAACAAAAAGAAAAGCAGCTAGCAGCGGCTGCCAATATCTGAAAGAATCTGCCGTGGGCGTGGTTTCTACAACCACTATTATATATGACGCTTTATTAGGTATAGAAGTGGGGGACTAATTGTGTTTCTTACTCAATGTTTTTAAAATCAGATCGGACCGGACCGGGCAGTCGAGCCGGTTCAACTGATAATCGATGGTATGTTCGATCCGGAAGAAATCCAAAACCCAAATGAAACAGGACTGTTGTTGAACCGATGCAAACCGGTCGAAAATCGGCGAACCGATAACCGGGTAGCACACATTTCGGTTTGTACATTTTTTTATTTATTTTTAATTTTCCTTAATGTTAAAAATACTTTATTGAAAAAATTATAAAGGAAGGGTTTGGACACTTAACCTCTAGGATAAAAAAAAAACATCTTAACTATCTAGGCTTTGTTAAGAATTTTGTCATACAAATTTATAAATTGTATATAAATTGTAACAAAATTTATTTATAAACTAGTTTATGATAATTAAATTCAAACTAGCATCTTAAATACTATCAATCAATGTAAATTATAATTTTTAGATTTACGATACAATTTTTTATTAAATTTTATTTCTTAAAACATATATATCTTGAGTATCAAATGACATTTTGTTCATTATTTTTTTAATTTTATTTTTATGATAAAGAGTGGCCACATCTATATATATATTATGCAAATTTTATATATGTATATTAGACTTTAAGTGTAATATATACATAATCATATTCTAAAATTATTAATTTATTAATTAGTTAGTTGTATTTTTAACTTACAGTTTTATATTTTCAAATGAATATAATCATGTTATATCGGTATTGACTTAATAATTATCATTATAATAAAACTAGTTAGATAAATATTATATGATTTAATTTTATTTTATTTTATTTTAATCAGTTTAGGATATTGATAATTTTTTATGCACATAACATATATTTTAAGATTTAAAAATATATTAATTACGTCATTGTGACGTCATATCGGTTCAATTCATGATCAGATCGATTTGATCAATAAAATCAGTGATCAGTTGGCTTCTCGATTTATTGCCAAGTCGGTTCTAAAATCATTGGTCTTACTATACAAATCACTCACTCGGTTTCATACTCCATCCATTTCAAATTAATTGACTAATATTTCACAAATATTAAAAAAATTAATAATTATTTATTTTCTAAGATAATATATAAAAAATACTCTTTTAATAATTAATGTTATTGACCTTTGTGCACTTTAAACCTAAAAGTAAAAAAGAGTAAAATTTAAAAAAAATACATTAATAAACTAAGTGTGACAAGTAATTTGAAATATGAAAATTTTACAATTATATCAATTAATCTGAGATGGACGGAGTATCATTATTCACACCCGATTAATTCTAGGTTTATTCCTTGCTCCCCAACTCATCATGTGATCTAAATTCTATTATAGCTAACAATATGATGCAATCATTTTAGTTTTTTTTTCTTTTTTGATAATTACAATCATTTTAATTTTCCAGCAATAGAATATGTCTAAATAGAGTAAGTTCCAGGACTAGTACTAATTTTATTAATTTTAAAAAAGTTATACTTTCTCCGTCTCTTTTTAATTTTTTACTTTCTTCATTTTTTATCCGAAGTTTAGTGCATGCAAGAGTAATCATTACTTTATTTGACAAAGTATTTTTGAAAAAAATTCATTTATAAAAATGAAGTATTATTTTGAGACATTGTAAAACAAGAAAAAAGATAAAAAAAAAAATAAAAAAAAATACACTAATGAAAAAAAGCATATCACGGTTGCGCAATTTTTTGTTTTTTTCACCTTGGTTCCTAGATACGTCTTTTCTGAATCTATATAAATTTTAAAAGGTAAATTGTCATCGATCACCTGGTTTACCTTTGAAAAACTAGTCGTCAGATAGTATAGGCAGGCTTATTACAACAAAATCATAATACATTGTAGATGTATAGTATCTTAGTTTTATTTATAATATTGTATATATTTATGATAACAATCAGAAAATTTATTAAATACTACCTCGGTCTCATATTTTTTTTTCTCATTTGAACAGTTGACCGTCAACTGGAGTAAATTTTAAAAGTTTATAATAAATAGTAACTACTTTATTTCAATAATAATTTGATAATATCATATAAAAATCATAACTAAAACACAATGAATATAAGAAATTCAACTAAAAAAGTTACTTATGGAATTGAAAAGTTAATTCCAGCTAATGGGAGTAAAAATAATGGAATAGAGGAAGTATATAGGAATACCTTAATCTTGATAATAGACAAATTTTCCTTGGTCATCCAGATATTTATATAGTTCATGTGTCCCCTGCAAGAATTTATTTTTAGAACACATGATCAATATATAATAGAAAATGGGTTACCTTTATGTGGACTGTTGACACCACCAACGTACTTCAGTATCATTTTACTCTAGGAACAACGGATTATTATTAGTTTAATAGTTAATACATACATAATGATAGCTGATTAATTACTGATATCTCATGTATAGGTAAGTAATTTTTTTTTGATAAATGTATAAGTAAGTAATTATTATAGTCGTTTTATAATAAGTAATAATTGGAAAAAAAAAAAAAACTATCGAAAACTAATGTTTGACAACAAAATGATGGCCCAACAGGCGGCCTTAATAGTTATTTGCTTGGTCTTTCTAGTTGCCATTAATAATTGTTTAAGACATGTAATATTTAGCATACGCATATTATATAGGGTAGTATTAGTTTGAGTATCCTGTTTTTTAACCAGATATATATATTTTTTTTAATTAAAGTAAATATGCTATTTGGAGTTTATTATTAGAAACATAAGTTGTACTAGTTCAAATCCTAGCGTCATCCACTAAAAACCAAAAAAAAAAAAAGAAAATTCACAAAAAAGATTTACTTTTCTACCACGACTCTTCGATGATGAAATTGAGAGCATAAAATTGAGAAAAAGAAGCTTTAAATGGGTGGAACCTTAAGTCATAATTGTTTTTAAATAAAATAAAAAAATAAAAAAAAGATTAAATGGATGATGATGTAAATTGTAATTGTTTGTCCCTGTTGTGGCCCCTTCTGAATTGGTGACTGAATATCTGAGATCTCTTCAAATTTCATGTAAATTTAGTAAAATTTCATGAATATTAAGTCCTTTTAAATGAGACTATTAACTTTATACGATCTCGAGAAAATTTGATCAACCTCGCCGAACATGACTGAGTTGGGACTTGTAGTTTCACGAGAGGATTCTTAATTTGTTACAACATTATGATCATGATCGAATCACGAAATTTGTTTGTTATACACCAAATGGTCATAATCACGAAATTTGTTTGTTATACACCAAATGGTCATAATTGAAATAAAATACTCCCAATACTTTAAGCAAGAAAGGGATATTGCTTAGGCTAAAACTTTTATATATTTTTATTCTTTTAAGCATCAAACATATTTTGATATTAATATTTGTAGCATGTTTGGTCCTAACTCATAAGAATCCCTAAAAATATATACAACATACGCATGCTTTAATAATAGTCCTTCCGTTTTATTTTTATTGTCATATTTGGTCTTTTCACCTAGATTAAGAAATTCATTGATTATTTATTTTTTATTATTAATTGTCAAAAATGTCCTTTTAAGGATTGCTTTAATTAATGCTATCCTAGAGGTAAGAAGTGGTAAAATTAAAGGGAAAAAATACATTGGAATTCAAATTTGACCTATACTTTGGAAAAAAAATCTTTACTTATGTGACAATTGAAACGAAACGGAGGGAGTATTGGGCCTCTTTGTTTCGCATTTGAAGAGTAGTTTGTGAAATAATCTCGATTTGTGTAATGATATATATTTGGATTTTGGAAGAGTGGTTTAAGAAATAAGGTGGGTGTAGCTTTTTCGGAAGAAATTAGGTTGTAAGTGCTAGATGTGTAAGACTTTACGTAAAATCATACTCCAGTATTTGTTATGTGGGATAAGTTGTGTAAGTGATAATAACTTTATGTTAAATTAAAGTAGAATTTGTGTAGATTTTTTTTAGTTAAGAAAATTGTTATTTGTTTGACTTTTAAGAGGATAGTTTGAGAAACTTAAGAAATGATAAATTTATTTCAAAAAATTAAAATGATGTTTGTCTTACTTTTTTCAAACACAAATTTTTTATGGAGATGCCATACAAACAAGGCCATTGTTTTCTAGAAAGTGGAGTGATTAAATATGTCAAGTGCTGCTAAATCGATCCTAGTAGTTCATTTGACCGTTAATTTTCTTGGATTAGAGTTCGGTCCTAAATAAGAAAAAGAAAGTACTATTTAGGTGGTGTTTTCAACTACTTTTAAAAAGTGATTTTCTGCTTTTTCAAAAAAATAAGCTGAAAATGAGTGTTTTCAACTACTTATAAAATCACTTAAGCTCAAAATTCACTTAAAAAAAGTACAAAAAGCAGAAACAGGTTGCATGCAGCTTCTAACTTCTCTAAAAGCCTAAATTAATAATTTATTGAAAACACCACCTTATAATTGATTTGTTCTTATGCACTTTTGGCATTTACCATACTGTTGTCTAGTTTGAATGGTAAAACTAAACAGTTTGAATGGTAATTATTTTTTAAATTTGTCTGAAACAATTAGTAATACTTCAATATAAATAGATGTGTAAACAGGCTGACAGATTCTAAGGAGACAGAGAAAGGGAAAAGCTACTCAAAAGCCGGCACATGAGCCACGCGTCCAAAACTCCCCGCCGGCTTGGCTCATGACCATTCACCAATTTTATATTTATATTAATTTAGTACTATCAATTTCCGTTCAATAATCTATGCTATTGCTATGGCGTCTTCTATTTTCAACACCAAGTTCTTGGATTAGTGAACGTGGTCCCCCATCCCTATTGCACTAAATATCATTCTTATCTCAAGAATGAATATTAAAGTATCGAATTTTAAACTTAAATTATATCAAAAAATTTGTTAGGGAGAACCATAAATTAAGAATTCACAGGTAATTAAAATATATATTTTAAAATCCTTAATTAAATTAAAAAAAAGCCATTCTCGTAGTAGTAATTTGGAGAGGAGAAGTATTAATTTCTTCTATATATAATATAATAATAAAATAATAAAGGAGGAGGAGAGGGAGATGAAGGGTCACATCGAGGCATTCCCAAAGTTTCTCAAACCCACGTGAATGTTAACCTAATCCGTCCAAGAAATCCAGGCCGCAATGAATATACTGTTTTCATACAAATCGTATGCTAGAAAAAGCACTTCCCAACCCTGCAAGAACCTTGTACTTATTAAACCCATAAATAAATAAATAAATAATCTAAATTTTCAATCTCCCCACACGCTTGCCCACTTTATTACCCCACTCACGTGATGATGGTTGGGCGCGTCAGCCACCAAATATTCTGCGCGTGTTAATAAAACAATCTACGTACCAATACCATGGATAATTACTAAATACATCCAGGATCAATCTATATCTATCTTATCTTATGATAAGTAGTATATAATTATTAATGTAACAAATTAATTGCAGCTTAACTATTGGATAAAACTACTGCAACTTACTAGTACTATTTAGTAGTAGTTAATAAAAGAACAACAAATAAATGTTTACAGCATAATTAATTCAAGACAGATTCAACCTTAAACATTGCACTTAGGAAAATTAATTAGACATATATATATATATATATATATGCATGGCTTTTAGAATTCTAGTAAACACATATATATACATGGAACCAAGAAAAGAAACATTTTTTTTTCCCGATAAAATTCGATCGGTTTCTGCTCAGTCAAGAAAATCTCCGTTGTCCGAAAGCATCAACAACACAAGCTGCTAGGAAATTCACAAAAAGGAAAAGGAACCTAACGAAATCCCAGCCGAGGCCAAGAAAAAAAGAAAAAAGGAAAAAGGAAAATAAATTAATTAAAGATGCGTTCATTCTACTATAGCTAGCTAGTTACATCCACAAAGGTGGAGGCTCATTCAAATCTATGGGCAACCCACGTCTCACAATCCCAAAACATTTCACCGGAGCTTCCTCCTCCGACACCGGAGATCCACCGGAAACCGCCACATGTCCACCATTGACCTGAGGAACAACAACCCCTGCCTGGAGAAAATCGTTGATGATAATCCGACCCGGCGGCGAGACCCAACGGTGTTCGGACGGCAAGTTGAGGTCCAAAGACAAACCGGGATGCGGCGGAGGGAAGTTTGTCTTGGCCTTGGCACCGCGGAGCGATCTGGCGGCACCGTCGTAGGCCAAGGCGGCTTCCTCGGGGGTGTCGAAAGTACCCAACCAGACACGTGTCTTCTTCCAGGGGTCGCGTATCTCGGCCGCGTAACGTCCCCACGGACGTTTCCTCACGCCCCTGTAGTGTCCCTCGCGCGTGGAAGCCATGGAAAATGGCTTTGAGAGAGAGAGAGAGAGAATGGATTTGATTTTGGGGTTGTAGATAGAAAGAGAGAGAGAGAGAGAAATATTATACTACTACTACTAGTATAGTATAATTGAAGGAGCGTTTGTTGTTATGTTTTGTGGTATGGTATCACACAGTGCGTGTGTTTGTGTGTGTAGTGGTGGGACCCGTTGAGTCTCCCGTAATCGTCGGCTAGACGGCATGAACTGATGAACCTCTCCTTTATATAAAACCAAATTTACGGGTCAGCTAAACGGATACGAGTACATGTTTTGATTGAATTACAAATAAGGGTCTATTTGGGAGAATTTTAGTCCAGTTTCGCGAGTTTTGGTTTTAAAAAATCAGTTTAATTGGTTTCGATTAAAACTTTGAAACATCATTTGATTAGATTTTAAATATTGGGGTCTTGAAAAAATCGTAAGTAATAAATGACAAATCAATGTCTTTTTTATAGAGTTTGTGGCGTAAAAATAGATGATGTGTCAAATTTAAATTTTAAAGGTTTCAAAAGTTTGCATGTTAATTTTTGAATAAATTTATGATAAATTTAATGAATTTCACCGAAACCATGCCAAAACCCAACTAAATAGGAGAGATTATTTAGTACAACCGCTGCACCACGTCATCATGTACACGTGGTGCAGCCCACCAATACACATGGGACATGTGGATTATTAATCCACATCACCCCATGTTCTAGCCATGTTCCAAAAAAATAGGGGTTCAGAAAGTTGTGTTCACACTGCCAGAATATGAATGATGTGGATTTTTAATCCACATGCCCCAAGTGTATTGGTGGGCTGCACCACGTGTACTTGATGACGTGGTGCAGCGATTGTACTACATAATTTCTCACTAAATAGACCCTATTGAAAATGCAATAAAATTATGGATTCCATTTATTGTCGGCTGAAGTATGAACTCGTTATTTAGATCTACCATACCTATACCTTTATATAATATAAAATAAAGTTTAATCGTGTTCTTAACTAGAATGTCTTTTTGTAAGTGGAACTTTTTTCCCTCAAATTTAATAATTCACAAAAGTATGATATATCTAATAGTTTTACTTTTTTAAACTTTTACATAAAACTCCAAACAAACCTTCTAGAATGAATAAATTGGAACAGGAGTTAAGTTAATTATTTTTCAATTATATAATATTGATAATGCAATGTGTAATAAATAATGACAAAATTAATTTTGATTGTGATGCTATGTAAAGGAGGAAAAAAAAAAGAGGTCTAGTCCTGCAAATCATTTAGATTGATCAATAAAAAAGAAAACTATCATAGGTCAACCAACTTTTCTTATAGATAAAAATGTATGTATATATTGCATATTTATTGCAATTAGTCATTCTTCCATAAGTCTTACTCAACGATAATACAATTAACATGTATATATATATACTTTCTTCGTCCCTTATGATTTTTCTACTATTACTTTTTGTACATAATTTTATGTAAGAGTTGAAAATGTGAAATTATTTTGTATCTTTATATTTATGCATTTAAAAATAGTAGTTTAGAGTTAATATCATTACTGTATGTAAGAGGATATTTTTGAAAAAAATAACTCCATTTATAGAAAGATATTATTATTTTGGGACATTAAAAAAAAATAGTAATAAAAATTTAGGAAAAGATAAATTATATTATTAATTTAATTAAACTTGATTGGAACAAAAATAACACCCGTCCAATCCCACCACCCCATTTAGAAAATATGTTTTAATTACTAGATCATGTCTAAATTATTTTTAAATGATGAATGTGAGAGCATGAATTTTCAATAACAAGGCGTAGAAGATAGTATCTCGTAGATCTAGGTGTGAGGTAATTAAGAATTTTTCCGATTTAGAAAATTGCATCAGTACTGCAGGGAGCAGAAGTGTAGGTAGAGAAGCAAGAGAAGTTACTCCGTAATTAAGGACAGAAATGGTCCCATAAATAAACAATTATTAATTGGTAAATTCATTGTGATTGTGGGGCAGGAGGAGGCAGGCAGAAGCCGCCAGTTGATAAGACGTGTCGCAGCGTGTGGGTGTGGGCTTTTTGTCATTTGACTACTCAAACACGTTTGCTTACGTATGCCCTACCCCTACCCTACCATCCCCTATGTACGGCGCTGCTTACCGGCGCCTCCAACTTACCACATTTTTCTTTATTTGCTTTTAAAAAGGACATATGATACATATATATACTCATAGGAGTATTATTTTTTATATATAGAGTTGCTGCTGTGCCTTATTTTGTGTTCTTTGTTAATTTCAACAGATCACGTTGCTCCCTTTTCAAGGAAAATAAACAGTATTCTTTCTCAAAAACCCAATGGTAAAAGTAATAAATATTACTAATAGTACATTTTTATGTATGCTAGATTAACACACCTCAAACTTCGACAAGTTGTCTTAAATAGAGGAAATTAAGAAGAAATTATAGTTTAATTTATTTTTTCAAATTCTCTAAAACTAAAATAAGATCAAAATATGAGCTAGATTAACAATATCACTAACATGAACTCCGTGTATCAAGTAAAAATGATTAATGAAATATAAAGACTTGTTATTATCAAATTGTTTCATTAAAATTTTCCACTAGGACTGAAGAAATTATTTAAGCATGAAATCAAATTAATTAAGCATTAATTATTATTCAAAGTTGAATACATATATACCTTTTATTCTATTGATTATTGTGTAAAGTCATACTTTTTAATATTATAAATGATTTTTCAAGTTAAATGACTTACATTTATTGCGTTCTTTAAAGTTTTATGCTATGTAGTATAAAGAAAAAGTAGTGTAGTGTAGTGTATATATATATATATATTAAAATATTAATATATGTAGTGTCAAGTGTGGTACTTGTAAGAGTGGTGGCATCAGGTGGGCAGGTGAAGGAGGGATATGGTGTGTCCGATTATTATTGGGTAACAGTAACAGTAGTTTGTTTTGTTTTGTTTTGTTTTGTTTGTGGTGGGGTGCTAATAAAACCAAAGCTTAATCAAATCATTCCCTATAAAGCAATGCCTGGAAATGAAGTACGCACTGTATCTTGTGCTTAGTTGGTAGTATTTCAATTAAATTAATTAAACGAAGAAAGAAAATATAAAATGAGAAATTTAATTTTAATAGGAGCAGTACTAGTACTAGTAGTAGCTATCTTGGTTTGGTTTTGGTTTGGCTTGGTTTATTTGAGAGTGGGAATTAAATGATTAATTTGGTGTCAGGTTCCCACGTGGATTGGGATTACGTGGTGTCTGAGTTGAAGGAGACAGCCGAGTTTACATCGGGTTTCGGTTACGGGTCAAATCAATTTTGTGTGCTACCCCACTTCTTTTGACTCGGTACTTTGGCCGGTGAACCGGTTGTGGTCCCCCGATTCTCTGCTCCCTCACCTGGGGCCTTTTCTTTTGGAGTATCATTTATTTTACCTTACCGTGTGGTGAAAAGAGTTAATCGATCATTAATTAATCAATTAAAAAAATACTACTCCTTCCGTCCCATTTTAATTGTCGTTTTAGGTGTTTTCACACATATTAAGGCACCTACTTTATTGCCTCAATTTTAGGAAAAAAACAAATGATATTCCTAAAATACCCTTAACTATTTCTCTTTCTTCCTTTTTCTCTTATTCTTTCTATCTTTCTCTTTCTATCTCTCTTGGAGTAATAAAAAGCAAAGGGCAAAATAGGAAAACATGTAATTAATATTGCATTGAAACTCTAAAGTGACAAATAATTTGGGACAAAATAAATTCTCTAAAACGACAATTAAAATGGGACGGAGGGAGTATAATATATGACGTAGGTTTGAGTGTTGCGTGGTAGTTCTGCTGCTACGCTCGCTGTTGCGGCGGAAAGGGTTTTCCTTTTATTTATTTATTTAGGTAATAAAAATAATACTCCACAGTACTAGAGACTAGAGTGGAGTATTAGGTATTTTCGGGTTTTGGAATATATATATATAATTATATAAATATATATTTGACCTTTTTTTCCTTTCTGTGATTTTGCTAGCTGATGGTAGCTGATGGTTGATTGAAGACGATACCTCTGTCGTCATACGTCTCTCTCTTTCACTCTGTAATACTCACAATCACTTCAATTTTCAGTTTTTTATTTCCTTATTATTGTTTTTCCAAAATTAAAAAATTGGTAATGATAGGTTTATGAAAGGGGTTTGTTAAATGTTAAACTACTAAGATTGTAATACATTAGTATTTAATAATACGATAAATCATTTTTTTGTAGAAATATCTTTCAGAAAAAATATTATGTTCTTATTTTATTTTTCGAAATATATAAAATTGTTGGAAGGATCAGATTAAACAAAACAGTACCACATCAACTTTCAATATAAAATAAAATTTCTTATTTTGAGTCAAAAGGAACAATTTAGATCATAGTTGGAATGTCTAATATGTATGAACAATATATAGTTACATGATGTCTTGAATAATTTACCTTACCAGACTAAATAATTGTGTCTATTAAATCCTAACAGAGATGGGCTACCATGTAACCAGCCAAGTAAATTTATTAGGATGGCCCATTTTCACTAGCCCAACCCAAATATTAGGACAACAATTTCTCTAACGTTAGTTATTAGTTGTTCGGTGTCTTTTTCTTTTTTCTTTAATCGATCAGTATCTACATCTACCTCATTCATGCACTGTAGGTAGCATTTCAAGCTTCTCCATTCAACAAAAGAAAAAAAAAAAGAATCATTCACAGGATATGGATATGCATTCCAAGCTTTGAAGAAACCAAATCCCAGATCTGAATCTAGGAAAGCAAACTAGGCCCACTCTCAGCTGCCGTTCTTGCATTTTCATGGCCATAATTTCTTGTCATTTGTACATCACGATTTAAACTTGTTCGGGCTTTTGCATACGGAGCAACTCTCGCTAAGCAAACAACAACAAAAATCTCTATGAAGATCGCAAAATGGAAGTGCAAATAGTCGAACCTAATTTCAAAGCTATAGAATAATTTTCGCAAAACCACATTAAACCTCCTACATTAGAAATAGAAATTAAAAGTTGCCAACACTCTTTAGACTTCCATTGAAAAGTTGTCCTCCCTCTTAGGCTTACACGATTTTAAATAGCCTCAAATCCTATAATATTATAAATAGACTCAAGAACTCTTGAAGACTGAACTACCAAAATTAAATCTTCATAGTATCGAAATCCTAAACAATTTCTAATCTAGGAAAAGAAAAAGTAAACCTGAGTTTTCTATGAAAAGTTGTACATAATGTACTAAAATCATCAAATTTAATCGACGTCTAGTATAATTGATTTCAAAACTTTACCCATTTTCCCCTTCATAAGAATACCATATTCATCGCATTTATATATGTACTCTAAATTTTGTCAAAATTCAAGACAAAATACACCTCTACATTACTGTTAACAAATTTAGCAATATCACTTGATGAGCTTACCTGCAATTCTCTGTGATCGGAGAATATTTTGCCGTCTTTTCCACCAGCACGTCAAGCAGGTAACGATAAGAAGAAATAACAAACAAGCCCCTAACCCAATACCAATTTTAGCACCAGCAGAAAGATGTGCCCCGCATGGTGGTAAACCGGGGAAGCCACAAAGGCCAGCATTATCAGTAAAACTGCATCGGCAAGCGAATAAGAAAAAGTCTTAATTAGCAAGGAATGAAATGATGTAGTTAATTAAATGATTTTTAACAATGTAAGGAATTTATGAGCATATGACATAGGTTAGGACATACTTAAAGCTAGCTCCGTGCAAAAGCCTACCCCCAAGAGCAACTGGAACTTTTCCTGATAATGAGTTACCATTAAGGTCCCTGTTTGAGAACAACATATTTACATTAGTATATGTTAAGTGATTTAGGCGAATTACATGATGAAATTTCTTACAATATTCGTAATGAAGTTAGCTGTCCAAGGCTTTCAGGTATGGATCCATTGAACAAATTGAATGAGAGATCCCTGTCATTGTAATTGTTCTACTTGGATTAATCGAATTGGAACATTCATAAATTACATGATATAAAACTAAAAAAAAAAAAAAAAAAGGACACTCATTTTTCAGATATAATAATGGCTAAATGTTAATACATTTTTCCTTAATCTTGTGCCAAGAAATGAAACCAGAGGTAAAATGAAAGCAAACAAATGAAAGTGTATACTTACAATATCTCGAGGCTATTTATTGTCCCAAGTGAAGATGGAATGGGCCCAGAAATGCTATTTCCACTCAGATTTCTGTAAACACAAAAAATTAGACAAATGATACTAGGTATTATCAAGGACCTTTACATTTATATTTTAAAAGTGCATGAGCTAAATGACCCAAACAAGGGGGTGTGACTTGTTTTTCTTACATGCTCTGCAGATGACGAAATCGAGATATGTCATTTGGTAAGAAACCTCTTAAGCCCTGGTTGTCAAGACCACTAACCTTGCCGTAAAAAATAATATTAGTTTTATGAATCAACTAAATTACCTTTAAACAGAAAACTTAGGAAACTTGCTCGATATAGTAATTTAATCATTTTTAATCGCATGGTGTAACATTACTTTATTGTTTGAATCAAAGAATTCATCATTAAACAGCCACACTGTTGATGTGGATGTTAACAAAGTCATTGAGCTCAAAACCACAGCATGTTTTCCCTTCTATAAACCAATAGATTTTGATTCTCAATCACTAATTTTGAGTAATTTGCACACAAATTTTATTTTATTTTTGCTAGAGATGAAAAACATACAGTCCATCAATAACATATTTACTGATATTTCTGTCGTACTGACAATCTACTCCACTCCATGGATGTTGCTTAGGAACACAAGGATCACCATTCCACCCAAACCGCAGAGGAAGACCAAGCGTGCTCTTCAATCTCTGCAAAGCCTTAACTACAACAAAGACAAAAATGAACAAGTTGAACTTAAGTTCCATAATTTAGTAAAAACACGCCCCCAGCCAATTAAAAAATAAAAAAAGAAACAATTTGAAACACAATCTTGCTTACTTTCATTAGGAAATGTCTTGGATTCAGCCGAAACAAGTTCCAAAAGCTCAATGGCATTGATTATAGCACCAGTCCCTTTCGTAGGACGCAATGTTATTGTCAAACTCCTACCACTAACAACAACTGTCGTATTTAACACAAGAGCACTATTAACACCCTCAGCCATCTTAACAATATCCACATCTCGAAACACGTTATCACCATTAATCAAAATGTCAAAAACCCTTTGCCCAGCACCAGTAATCGAAGGATCTATTTCCGCAAAATGTAACCAAAGGGAGTAATTTCTAGTAGGTTCAACCTCCATTGTATATGCTAAATCAGGCTCACTATCAGAACTAACAAGAGCCGTTCGATAAATGTCCTCTGGGTAAAAGTTGGGATATTGAGATGCCTTTTTTATTCCGTTTAAAGTAGATATAGCACGAGCAGAACCGAGCTCGGATGTCTGGAGGGATTTCCAAAATCGATCCCCACCCCAATGGTCAGCACTATAGTCAACGCCAAATTTTGAATCATTAGCACCACAATTAAGTCTTCTATCAGTTCTGAGAATCGTACCTTGACCATAACCTCTCCCGAAATAGTAAGCTCGATTACCAATCTGAAGAATTTCGATTGCAAGTATTGCTGGATCTCCATGTCCAGTACTATGGAAACATAAAGAGGCAGTGCCATCTTTGAGAAAGATTAGTGCTTCGACATATGCTCGTTCGTCATCTTGGTTGCTCCAACCGGAGGGTAATGAGTAAATTAAGGTTCCTTCAATGGAGACATCAAATAGAGGTTCATCGTCGAAACTAGGTTCCGCTACTAATCCGAAGTAGATTCTTACCAAGTAATGTCCACGTGGAATCCTATTTATATTGTAGCAGTTTTCAGGACCCTCGGAGAACGGGAAATAGCGAAGGGTTTCTAGTGAAGGAGAGATGGTACTTGGTCTAGTTGCGTTTGTAGGAATTCCACCCGTGTAAGAAAAATCTTTGTACCATAGAGTATTTCTTGGAGGACTATGGATGTCATTACGAGCTCCACAACTTATTCGTAGTGCATATGGTTCTGTAAAGGATACATAATTCAGATACACTAAAGGAGTGAAAAGGATCTAAGACAGACATGTAAACATCAGCAATTAAAAGATACTAGTACAGAAAGAAAAGTCAATTGTTACTTACTTAAATGCCTATATCATATGAACTACTAATATAAAAGGTTTATAAACAGATCTACTTATTACAACCTTATATATAGAGGACAGAGAGAACAAATAAATGGTTTTGCTTTTGTTAGCTAAATCGTCTAAAACACCAAAAAAATCTGAAATTTCCCATTAATAACTACACCCATCAAAACGAAATTAAAGAAATCACCCAAATCCAGAAAGCTAATCTAACAGTTCATTCTATACACACACAAACCAGATTCAATTGGGTTCTCCCATCATTTACCAAAAAATATTCAAATTGAACTTGTAAAACGCAATTAAACAGTTCCTTTATGAATAAACTAATCAGAAGTCCGTTCAAGTGCTTTACGAGAGAGAGAGAGAGAGAGGGAAGAAGAATGCGAGCTGACCTCGAGAGAGAGATGGTCTTGGGGCTAGGAAGAAAGCCAGTAAAAGTAAGAGCAGTCGGATTTTCAGCATTGTGCTTCGCATTTCAGTTCAAAACTCTGCTCTGCTCTGCTCTGCTGATTTTATCTCTCTCCTTAATTTTCCATCCAAGCATAAACTGCAGCAGGGGCATGCAAGTAGAAGAGAAGAGACATCGATTCCTTTTTATTTTAGTATTTTATTAGTAACACTAGTAGTATTATTATGTCTGTATGTATATGTATGAGTATGACCCGTGATGTGGGGTTATGTTACAGTACAGGTGCGGGTTGTTTTGTAGTGCAATGTCTGAATCCCACGTGGCCCCAACAGCTTTCCAAATTTTGGATCTATATATATAATAAGATATTTTATATATAAGACCGATAACTCATAATTATGTGTAGATTATAATCTATTTAGTATTTGGAAGGAAGGATAATAGATTAAGATAATTCACCCTTGGCATTTTTCTTTTACTATTTTTTTGCTAGTCCGATCATGGATGAAGTGAACCATGCTCCTAATCTCCAGTCTTATTGTTGTCATCGTTAAGGATTTTAAGAACATGTTAGTTAAAGAATACTTTGACATGCATATTTGAACAATTTTTAGAAAAGTCAAACTAAAACGCCATATTGTACTTTCGATAGTAAATTATTAATATCGGGTAGTCTTAATCATATTTGATTGACTTAATATATTAGATTAATTAGGCAGACACAATCAACCATAACCATCTCTTTTTTTTTTTCTTGATTATATTACATCTCACCGTTGAGGTAATTTTCTATCTTTTATTCAATTTTTAATATTTTTATTGGACTTCTGAATCTGATCCCTTCAATAGTAAATAAATGGAAATTTTGTTTTTTTTTATATCATAGATAGACTAACTTGTACTTTTGGTATTATTGGATACGAAAATGCAAATTTGATGCCATAAGATAGATTTTCATTGCAATTTTGATGACGATACCAATTTTTCTACAAAGTTAACGGCAATTTACACCCCCAAAACAAACTCATTTGATCTTTGGCACTTTGTACCCCCGAAACACGAGAAATGGACATTTTGTATCCCCGAAGCAGAATTAGTACTTAGCACCATGGAATTAAGAATAACTCAACAATTTGCACCCCCAAAATACGATAAGTGGACTCTTTGCACCCTAAAAACATAAAATTAACACTTATCACCCTCAAATTAAGAAAAACTCACACCCTCTCATTTTTTTCGATAGAGTTGACCATCGGGGTAAAAAAATCTAATGACAAAATAGGTAATTTATTTTCTTTTTTTCTTAAATTTACAAAATACGATTATAAATGTTGAAAATTCATTTTTTATACCAACTTTATACTTTCCAAACCAACCTTTTTCGAAAATACAATTACTACCATGTTTTAAGATATTTCGTCACATTTGCTTTAACTGTTATTTTTTTATGGAAATAGATAATCACGTGCGTGGCACGTGACTTTTTAGTGACCAATGTGACCAATTTCGCTTCTGCAGGGTATTTGCAATCAAGAAAAAAAAGTAAGGCTGGAGTTATTTGTAATTTCAATCCCCTTCATCATCTCTCTATTTTTAGGGTTTAGGGCACCCTGCCTCCACCTCCTCCCTCAGGTGCCGGCGCTACCGCCACCTTCTCATTCTCACAATCTCCAAACTTCTCCTCCCTTCTGCAACCCAACATTCTTCTCACATCTAAGAACTCAAAAATCAAGTTTATGAGACTCCTGATTGAATGCCTGCAAATCAAACCCAGCACTTCAGATTAGCAAACCCAAATTGATGCAAAACCTCTTCAAAATTGGCTGAACTTTTCCAAATTCTGATATTTAAATCCAAATTTTTTTTTTTACCCAAGTTACATCCCCTAAATGCCCTTAAATTCTCAAAAAACATTCAGCAGTAGCTAGGGTGAGGAATTTATAAGTGTCCCAAATCCGTTTACAGATTGTAATCTAAACTATTTCATAGTGCAAAAGTGTTGAATTGTTCCTATTTCAGAGACGCAAAGTGGTAAATCTGAAGTATAAAATGCCTATTTCCCATATTTTTTATTGCAAAGTGCAAAAATACCCACAAAATCAAAACAAAAACGATTCCCAACACATCAAACCACGGGCAAAATAGTAATTTACGTTCCTTAATTTTCACTGGTCCGTAAAATCAAGACACTTAATTTTTCAGCAAGCATTTTACATTCCATAACTTTCACTGGTCTGCAGAATCAAGACACTTAATTTTTCAGCAAGCATTTTACGTCCACTAACTTTCACTGGTCCGCGGATCATGACACTTAATTTCTAGAATTGAAGTAGTAGAATGTGCACGACGTTTTCCAATTAATTCATAACATTAAGTAGTACAACCATTGAAAACAAAACATAGTGTACTATAAACAAGAACCTACCTAAGCCAACTAAAAATAGAGGAGCATAATGAATGTAAAGGGACGTCTGAAAAATTTATAGGACTGATATTGCGATCAAGTTGACTAAAATTGCGGGTATAGAAAAGTTATAGGACGTATTTTGCTTGTCGAAAAATTAAGTGTCCTGATTTCGCGAACCAGTTAAAGTTAAGGGACGTAAAATGCTTGCTGAAAAATTAAGTGTCTTGACTTTTGATTATGTCGACCAGTGAAAGTTAAGGGACGTAAAATGCTTGCTGGAAAAATAGATTTCCTGATTCACATACTGAAAACTTAAGTGTCATGATTCTGCGGACAAGTGAAAGTTAAAGGATGTAAATTGCTATTTTGCCCCAAACAGCCTCATATCAGTCCAACGGCGGGTGAGTGGGTCATGGGTCGGATCCCTGGGTCCTGGCCCACCATTATTTTGGGTATGAGGCCGTATGGCTGAGTTTTTTGTGTTCGCCTGATATAATTAGCTGGGCTATGAGGTATTGAGGTTTAATAATTTGGACCGTCAATTGCTTCGGTTGGGCAGGAAAGTAAATATGGACATAGTCTGGTACTAGCCCAAAATTTAGGACAACAAATAAACTATGATATTCCAGGAATTGTGTCTTGCTTGTTAAGTCTATTAGTAACTTTTATTTTCATATAGATTTGTACTTGGACCAACTAATAATTAGTATTTAATACTTGTCTTTAAGAAAAGCTCATCACCACTATAATAAACAAATTAAAACTTGCTTTCTCCCAAAAAAAAAAGTTTTGCTTTTGAATTAAAATATAATATCATTTTAAAGAAAATTTCAAATGGACTTATGTTTGTTCAATTTATGATGGAGTTTGTAATAATAAGGTTTTGAAGTTCCCTAGTGCAATGTAGTTTATGTGAAAATATTTTTGTCTTAATCATTTAGAAAAAGACGAATATTGTTTTCTCTTCTCATATTTTTACATAAACGTAAATTAATATAATTCACGTGCCAATAAAAGAAATGTAACATAACTTTGACATATATTCACATGGCCATTTGGCCCCCTATTGACTCTTCCATTTTTACGTTTCAATCTCAAAAGCAAAAAGTGGACCGTTAGATCCAAAATTATGGAATGACTTTTGCTTCTTCTCACTGTGAAAACTCACGACCCACAGAAGTAACACATTTGCTACTTTTACTTTTACCAACGTGAGAGCACAAAATATGAGAGTGATAATAATGCCCATAGTTTTAGATGTTGAATCTGTTAGCATTCTTCTACTTGAGTTGGTCTAAAATTTAATAATTCTCTTTACTATCTAATTTATTTTTAATAGTAGTCTCATGTCACATAAATGTAAGATTCTTAATTAATTTTCCTTATTAGTTTTCCTATATCTTATTTTATTATAATATTGTGTCTTTTGATAGTTAAAACATATTTTTTGATGGAATTCTTTAGTATACTATAAGGATAATTTTGTAAATTGTATGAAAGTTTACGTCTTTGGAAGCAATTTTGAAAATGTGAAAGCAAACGTTAAATCAATTCTCATAAAAATAATTTTTCTAAAAATAATTATATTATAATTAATTGATTTAAAAGTGATTATGCAGTTGCTAGACCAAACCCATCATTAGTGTTTCTTATTTCATCACATTACTTCTTTAAATTGGCAAATTTAATCCTCAGCCACCACCACTGCCAATTGTGTTTCAAAATAGACTATTGCTCTTCACCTCTAAGGCTCTACTCCCCGAACAAAAAAATCCATGCTTGATAGTTAACAATTAAACGAAAACTAAGCAAATATGATCATGAATCCTAAATGTGGCACTAACTACCTTCCCATAATGTATATTAATTGTTCCCTTAATTGTTATAAATTGAAAAAATATTGCACTACAACTTTGTCAAAATGTCTTTTTTAGCAGTGAAATGAGCTTCATATATGAGAAATTTTGAAAAGATTACTTTCGTTTGCAATGTTTTCTGCAACTCGAAAAACATGAAGTTGATTATTTGAAATTATTCTACAAACAAATGTGCTTGAATATTTTCTTACACGACAATATTCTATACTTTGATTACTATCAAATGTCAAGAAAGATAATACATGATTGATTTTATAGAGGAAAAGTTCTGCAAAATAGACAAATTATCGCAATAAGAATGAAACCCAAAATATTGGAGTATTATTATTGGTGGTTTATCATCTTAGTTGCTTCTAATAGCCATTGTTCTAGGATTAAGATTGATATATCTATTTTGATATTAGATGAGTTACATGAATAACACCATAGCGTTATATTTCCAAGTATATATCAAATCTGATCTGATGGTACTATTAATTAACATGACTAGAAAGTATCAAAATTATAATTCATATACGAAATAAAATGGGAAAATTGCAAAATTGGTCCCGTAACTATTGCTCGCTGGCAAAAAAGTCCTGTAACTTTTCGGGCTGGCAAAAACATCCTGTAACTATTATATTTTGGCAAATTAGTCCTATTTTAGCCCGAACTGCCAACGTATCTGCCAAGTCACGCCCCTTTGCTGACCTGGAAATGGGAAAATTGCAAAATTGGTCCCGTAACTATTGCTCGCTGGCAAAAAAGTCCTGTAATTTTTTACGCTGGCAAAAACATCCTGTAACTATTATATTTTGGCAAATTAGTTCTATTTTAGCCCGAACTGCCAACGTATCTGCCATGTCACGCCCCTTTGCCGACCTGGAAAGTAAAACCCCCTTGTTGACATGGAAAAATAGCAAAAAATGGTTCCATTACTAACGATCACTAGCAAAAAAGTCCTTTAACTTTTTGGGTTGGCAAAAAAGTCCTATAATTAAATTATTTCAGCAATTTAGTCCTATTTGGTCCAAATTGTGATTTTTTTTCCCACCCATTTCAAACGAAAAATTAACCATATCTAACATACTTTAACTTAGAAGTAATTTAGACTCATGATAATATTGAAAGGCACTTTATCACATTGCACCAAGGCACATATTGAACAAGAATCAATCTTCGACAATTAAAAAAAATCTCAGATTATCGAATAACGATGACATAATTAATGTTTTGTATTCCATAACTACTTTTGAACTTAATTGCAGCTGATTTTGTCAGAATTAATGCTTTGTATTCCATAACTACTTTTGAACTTAATTGCAGCTGATTTTGTCATCGTTATTCGATAATCTGGGATTTTTTTTTTAATTGTCGAAGATTGATTCTTGTTCAATATGTGCCTTGGTGCAATGTGATAAAGTGCCTTTCAATATTATCATGAGTCTAAATTACTTCTAAGTTAAAGTATGTTAGATATGGTTAATTTTTCGTTTGAAATGTGTGGGAAAAAAATCACAATTTGGACCAAATAGGACTAAATTGCTGAATAATTTAATTATAGGACTTTTTTGCCAACCCAAAAAGTTAAAGGACTTTTTTGCTAGTGATCGTTAGTAATGGAACCATTTTTTGCTATTTTTCCATGTCAACAAGGGGTTTTACTTTCCAGGTCAGCAAAGGGGCGTGACTTGGCAGATACGTTGGCAGTTCGGTCCAAAATAGGACTAATTTGCCAAAATATAATAGTTACAGGATGTTTTTGCCAGCCCGAAAAGTTACAGGACTTTTTTGCCAGCGAGCAATAGTTACGGGACCAATTTTGCAATTTTCCCATTTCCAGGTCAGCAAAGGGGCGTGACTTGGCAGATACGTTGGCAGTTCGGGCTAAAATAGGACTAATTTGCCAAAATATAATAGTTACAGGATGTTTTTGCCAGCCCGAAAAGTTACAGGACTTTTTTGCCAGCGAGCAATAGTTACGGGACCAATTTTGCAATTTTCCCAAATAAAATTAAAAGAACAGTTTTGCACATGACAATATGACCTATAAATAGGTGTGGGTTTCATCACTTTTTTTTCTCAGATAATCACAGATTTCAATTGTACGATTTTTACAGAAAAATAAGTAGACTCAACGCTAGTGTGCTCGATTGCGTGCGCCTGATTTCAAATTTTCAATAAAAAAGTTAGGGATTAAAGCCGCCATTTGCTGCTTTATAAGCCCTAACATCAAATTAAATGCCATCCTCCGTCGAGGCGGTGTCCCCGCCACCACCGAAGCCCTCTCTTTCCGATAATGATGACAGCGAAGAGGGATTTGAGTACGAGGAAATTGAAGTAGAAGAGGAGGTCGAATTCGAAGAGGAGGAGGAGGAGATGGAGGAAGAAGTCGATGGTGACGACGAAGAAGAAGTAGAAGAAGAAGTTGAAGAAGAACCTGAAGAAGAACCTGAAGAAGACGAAGAGCCTGAGATCGGGGAAGACTTAACTCCTGTACGTGAAGAAAATCAAGGTAGCGGTGAGTTTCTCATTATTGATTTTTTGTCATTAAATCTTGTTTTTATTATTTTCGTGTCTATTTATTTTATTGGGAGACCAGTTTATTTGTTTCCGTGTTATTTGATTATTTTTAAGAGGTACATGAATTTCATGTCTTTTCACAGTGCTGCGTAGAGAATTCCCTTTGTGTTGTTTATATATGTTCTTCTACAGAGAAGCATTGTATTAGTTACCTTTATCAGAGTAGTGAATAACTCTGCAAGATGTGGTTTCTCTTACTCTAGCTATGGTTTCCCCGCTCTTAAAGACATGGGCTAGGTGCTAAACAAAAAAAAGAGATGCTGTGAGTGATTGGTTTCTTGGTCACTAGATATTTAGATTATTGCTGAATTTTTTAAATTTACAGACAAGAACTTTTCTTGACATGCATGAAATGGCTGGACAGTTATTTCCATATATATAAAATATATACGTGCCACGTAAAAAATACCGCGTGTGTAGGTTCATGTCCATGCAAACTATCTCGACAGCTTTAAGAGAGAGCTTTAGCTTAATTTTCGATATGCAAATTCTCTTCTCCGTAGATCTAGAGAACACATTGCCATTCACATGGCTTCTCTAAAAAATACGGCAGCAGAAGGGTTTGACTCTTAGCCATTGGTTGGAAGAGGACTGCCTACTGAAGTGGTATGGTTGTCCTTCCATTAATGTCTGCGTTCCGTTTCAAAATTTTAGTTTCTTATGTGGCTTGATGGAACATATGTATGAGGTGGTGATAAACGAAGACATATACGTGTCATGCAGACATTGCAGGTTATCCGTTTTAGTTGTGGGATCGATTAGGTAACTTAATGTATTCCATTGATCTGGGAAATTAACCTTGTCTTCCATTTTGAATGGATGGAGGGTTGAACAAGTCTTGGTTTTCCAAAATAGGAGAAAGAAGTTGGTGTTGAGGTAGTTTAGTTGTTTTCTCGATTGATACAAATTGGTGTATTATTACAACCTTATAAGTCAAAGCAAATTCCGTTGGTTTAACTTGCGATTGAGTTTAACTATATGATAGTTTAACCAATAGGAGGAATTTAAGAAGTGGGGCCTTAGAAAGTATACGTGATTCCTTATTCCAGTTTTTCCTACACAAGTAGTCATTAAAGTGAAGCGATATGATCGCTGGAAACATGACTTGCATATTCTCCTTCGTAAAGATATTAGATCGGCTATGCTGTCTTATTCAAACTTTTTGAGACCTTCGGCATGATTTTTGCAATCTGAAGGTTTGTGAACTTTTGACAAGTTTACCTTTAAAAAGTAAAAATTAATCGTAACGACACTACTGATTGTAGAAATGTAAACATAAAGCTAGTTCTATAAGGTAATGTTTCAAACCATTCACAAAAAAAATGTGATAATAAAAATATATTTGTTCATCTAAACTCATATTCCTACATGAAACCCACCCGTTTGTAAAGCGATAATAGTATAAAGAATTATACCAAGAAGGGCCTTAACGGTTCTAGATCTTTGACCTCTAAATTGATTCTAAGTCAACTGGATTCTTATTGTGCTATTTCCAAACATAATATGGAACTTGTACACATAATATTCCTATTATCTTGAAGTAGAAACTTAATAGTGATAAAAAAAATTAACACTTTAATATTTTGAGTTAATCACGTGCATAGTAGTTAATAACTCCAACAGCGCGTGCTATAGCACGCTTTGTGGTGAGGCGAGGCCCCTGTGCTTCACAGCGCCTTGCGCTATAGGATGACATCTAGCATGTGTCCTCTATGCTATTTGCACTATAGTGAGTGCTACAAACTTGAAACAACAATGCTGAAAGGAGATATTGTATGGCGGCTTCAAGTCCAAAAAGCGTGCTATAACATTTGGGAAGCCTTTGCGCTTCGCTGCGCTGTGAATAGGATTTGAGGCTTTAAAGGGATTGAGGTGAACATTAGGAAAAAAAGGGAATTTTCCTAACTTAGTGGAAATATACCCTTGATTTAGAGGTTTGTATGCTTGTAAGAGTATGCAAAAATCCATTAATTCCAATATGTAATTTACCATAATAGATGGAGAATTATTACCGGATTCCGAGAAATAAAAGAAGTTAGTTGGTAAGCTTAACTATCTTATAATCACACTCTGAAATATATATTTCTTGACTATGATAAGTCAGTTCATGTCAACCCCATAGTCAACAGTATTACATACTGTACAGTATTTGAAAGGGAGCCCATGACAAGGGATTCTCTATAGATAATTCGAGAAATAGTTTGACTCATTGTGTTTGTATTTCTAAATACTACAAATACATGGAGGATTACCTTCTGACAAAGCTCCTTACATATCTGTCTGGTGCTCTCTGTTCCAATATTTACATTGTTTCCTGCTCTTCCTTGTAGAAATTTATCAAATTATGGAGCCTGAGGTGCATGAAGTACACAATAAATCAGAG
Source organism: Penstemon barbatus (assembly GCA_003313485.2). Lineage (NCBI taxonomy): Eukaryota > Viridiplantae > Streptophyta > Magnoliopsida > Lamiales > Plantaginaceae > Penstemon > Penstemon barbatus. The sequence goes on from CM064877.1 coordinate 1,976,866, forward strand.
CCTGTGATTTCTGTGACTCCAGGAGTATCTGTTTTAAACCGACTAACAGATATTCCCACTACACTGGAAGGTGTCGGTGATTTCAAAACTCTCGAGTCAAATGAAAATGAATCTTCGCATATCCATGGTGAGCTATTTTAGTACCTAATGATATGGAATTATGGAAATACGGAATTTGCCTTTGCGGAGATTATTAAGATATAAATTGTTCTCATATTGCGCTATAGCCTTTATTAGCTGTTCTAGAGATCTGACTGTGAGATCCACATAGTTTGAACTAATAATAATCACGGGGTTCTTGCAGGGGAAAGAACCTCTGGAGACAATGATCTAAAGGCTCGTTTGGATGACGGTGGAGAAGTGGGTGACGTGCAAAGAAAACCTTTCGTTGGTGATGTCAATGTGGCATTGATGACGAATGATGCTTCTAGGGAGAAGGATAGTGCTATTCTATCTGTAGTAGCTGAAACCAATCACACTGCTGTAAAAGCTGTGGAGGACATACAGCAAATCTCACCAAGGTTAAATTTATGTTAAAAATCCCTTTGTCACAAACCTGAAATATTTACGATGACCTTAAGTTAATCAGCTTGTTTTAGTCTTCGATTCTGGCATTAAGTTATGACAATACTAGGTCTCCCAGGTTGCATGTCCCGCAGATAAGGTTGCGAGATTCATCCTCTAGTGCTGAATATGACGGAGATAATAAAAGACAAAAGATTGTGTGTGAATTTCATGCCAAAGGGTGGTGCATTAAAGGAAATTCTTGTAGATTTCTTCACATAAATGAGCGATTAGATTCAGCAGTGAAGAAAAGTGAAGTCAAGAGGGAAGGTAAATAATACTTTTTTGGTATTGCGAATCCAAAGTAAATACTGGAAATTATGTCTTGCATTATATGTTCATCAGACTATTTAAAGATCAGTATTTTCTTTTTTTGGCTGTGGCAGCTGCTTCTTCAAGTGCCTTTATTGAACCACAGCATAGTGGTGAGAACTCAAAATTGAATGGTGGGACTGATAAGTTGATTCTCCCTAAAGATGGTGTGTTAGGAAGTGATATTTCCCAACCTGATAGAGAGAGTGTTGGACAAAACTCAGTTTTGGATTACAGCTGTTATGCTCCCCCATTGGTCAGAGGCAGTTCATTTGATAGGAATAGCACATACCCTGGAAATTTCTCTGGTTTCCCTTCTATTTCGAAGGACCATCATCATAACAGTAGGGTTTCTACTTTTGGGACAGCATTGGATAAGAAAGGTGACATGGCGCGGAATGATCATAGGTCTGCTGATGTATCATATTCTCACTTTAGGCGACCTTTGCCTTTAGGTATGTCCTCTTGGACCAGTAATGCTAATGCCCTTGGGACCCAGAACCTTGTAGGGAGCAGTGTGGAGCATCGTGCTTCTGTACCCTCTTCTTTACAACGAAGCACTTCACTATTTTCTTGTTCCGAATCAAAAAGTGTTTTAGGGAATTTTAAGTTCAGGGATACAGAGCCAGACATGTATAAGTCTAAGGTATCTTCAAATGATTGGGAGCCATCGGCTCCTTTCATCCCATCGCATGTTATTACTCGGGATCTGTTAAAAGAAAGTCTGTATGACCCAATACATGATAGCATTGAACATACAGATGCCGGAGATGGGCGGACAAAATTTTCTTATTCTGGCCAGGGATCTTCTGTTATAAATGTTCATCTGCAGTCAAATAATTCACAAGAAGAGAAGAAACTTTTGAATTCTTTTAGTGAAAAAGATAATAAGTCCAGCTCTAGTAATGATATTAGACTGAACTTTGATAAACCAAGGCACAAGACAGAGTCGATAGTTGATGGATCTGAAAAGACTGATGAAACAAATACAGGTATCAAGAAAGATGGCAATGTGCAAAATGAATCGATAGCTCTAAAGCATTTCCAAGCTGCACTAATTGATTTTGTTAAAGAATTGGTGAAACCAACCTGGAAGGAAGGCCTTATGAGCAAGGATGCTCATAAAATGGTAGTTAAGAAGGCAGTTGACAAGGTTCTTACTACATTAGATCCCCACCAAATTCCCAGCACGTCTGAATCAATCAAGCTTTATCTTTCTACATCTAAGCCAAAAATTACGAAGCTTGTTGAGGTTAGTCTCTTCATCATTGAATGTGAGATATGTATGCTGAATGAATTGTGTTTGCATCAATTATCTTATATGGTGTTTGACATCTGGTCATTGTCATTGCAGGCATATATCGAAAAGTATGGGAAATTTTGATATTGCAGAGTGATAAGTCTTTGTAATATATGCGTCTCCGAAAAAAAAAGGCTGAATCCTTCTTCGCGTCCCTCAAGTGTTATTGTCACGGTTGGTGAAATCTTAAGCCTCTGTTTGTAAGCTTTCCCATTTTATGGATGCAAGTTAATTAAGCTTTGTAGATGTCTATTCTCTAACTTGAGATTCTTTTGGTGACTTAAATTCCATAAGTTAATGTCTATAAGCAGCATTGCCAGTATTTTTGTTCTAGCTCATTTGAGGGCAATAATATGGTACAACTTGTTGCTACTTCTTTATGATAAGAGTTTTATGCTCCCTCCATCCCATATTTTTGGCTCCCATTTAGCATTGGCATGGAGTTTTGAGTAAGAGCTAAAAACAGGTTCAACTTTTAGACATCTTTATGTCCTTCAAAGTAATAGGTAAGAATTAGTGAAGTCAAATCATTATTTTTATTTGAGGGTAATTTTGAGAAAAATAATTCCATTTAAATGAAGGATTATTTTGGGACATCTCAAAAGGACTTAGAAGTAAAAGATTTTGGACAGACGGAATAGTAGTTAAGACTATTGATACATAATTATTTGCTCTTAACTGAACCTTCATACTAAGAGTACCAACTAGGATCTAATGTTGATCCGGTCTGGATCTGATGATGCGTGAATATGTTCACGTGAAGCGTAAGGTTAGAGTTGTGTAAAACAAACTCTAACAACTGTATGGACTTCCTAGAACAAGATTGATTGGGGTTTGGGGAACTTCGAGTATACCTAGGAACTGGCCAACGCTCTGGAAGATCATCCGGTTACCAGGAAATAATCCGTATGATAACCCTTTGGTGACTAAGCTTGCTCGAGTAGAGCTAAGCTCCGAACACACAGACGTGGTCATCGAATGGTAAGTGTGCTATTACTGTGTGTTAGCAATAAGTGGGTGGTAATTTATAGCATGAGGATTTATCTTTGTTGATCGGTTCGGTTTGATTTTACACGGGTTGGCCCGGTAAAAATGACGCGGACCGTTGGATAAACCACAATCCTCTCTCAATTTTAAGAAGGGTGCCTTGTTTGATCTGGAGCATCAGTCTGTTTTGTCGTCTAAGGATCAGAAGACCGGATTAACGACGTCTGTCCATGTGAGTTTGCGCGATTGATGTCAACTGAAGTGTCAGTCGACTTGTCCCATTAGAGTATGCAATAGTTAACACTTAGACCGAGTTTGCCATTGTGGTCCGAATGGTCTTCCTAATTACTTTGGCATAGGTCGATATGCCTAGCTCAAACTCATATGGAACTGGCAATAACAGTTTAATAAGAGTTCGAACAACAAAATATGTCTAGAACCGGCAAAAAACGGATTGACTTGTAAAAGGTTAAACGATCACAGAGCAAGTGAAATCAGCAAAATACGAATGCCGATCACACAAAATGGATTGACTAAAAATAGGTTAAAATAATACAAAGCGAGTTATCGACAGAAAATAGGTCAAACCACAAAAAGTGGGTTTTCTTGATGAAAACGGTTCGGCTCTCCAAAAAAGGGGGCCGCCCCGAAAAAAATGGGCTGAACTAACAAAAAATGAGTTAAACCGACAAATAATGGGTTGAACAACCTGATAGCGGTTAAACCAAAAATGCGATAAGCCGGCACAAGATGTTAATCCACGAAAAATTGCATTCAACCGACAAAAAATGGTTCAAATTGGCACAAAATGAGTCATTTTAGATCCCTTTGGAATCTGTATGAACATATTTGATCTAGCCTGCATGTATTCACTCCATTTGTCAACCCCATAATTTAGCACACAACGGGTCCATCCTTCTTATATTTGCCAATTTTTATTTAATCCATATATGGCTCCGGTCTATATGGATTCCGATCTATTTGTCCATTTGTCATCCCTATGATCTGGCACAAAATGGGTGCTCAACACGCAAAAGGTCGATTCAACTCAGAGTGGGTCTATCTAACACAAAATGGGTCAATTCGAATTCATTTCATTTTGGATCTGGTTCAGTATGGATCCGACCTAATACAGTCTGATCGAATTGGCACGATACACAATAGGTTGACCGTACTCAAGAAAGGTTGACATAAAATGGATCGACCCAAACCTGATCTTGCACAAAATTGATAGATCCGGCACAAAACAGATTAACTCGTTACAAAAATAGGTGGACCCAACATAGAACATGTAGATCTTGTATGTTTTCAAAGAGTATACTCAGATTTGAGTACACATGTTATGAGTTATGGATCCATATTGAATTCTTGTGAATTGACTAAAATTGTCAATGGATGCAATCCCTTTAGCTCAATTCTGCTGAATCCATTTTGGCACTGTTCTATATGGATCCAGATCCATTTGCCACCTCTACAACATATTTATGTTGTGGCTATCTTGATTTCTGGAAATCAAGAGTCAGGTGGACATAGTGCTTGTTACGCCTTTAGCTTATCTAATGTTACTTTCAGGTGTATCTGGTTTGTGGTGTTAAAGAATGGGAGAGCGTTATTGGTAATCAATTCAATGGTATTCATACCTAACACTCATAATACAGTGCAAACACAATCACTTAACTTCAGGAATACTAGCAGTCTAGTACGCTCATGATAAACACCTAATTCTAATAACACTATTTCTTATTCTTAGAGCATTCTTAAAAACGAAAAAGTTTCAATAAAAATCTAATGAGATGAAATAATGCGAATACTGATGACAATTTACTACACTTATAGTAACTCTTGAACATCAATCGATCAACACAATCAATTCAAACAATGAATATTGAAGGTCAAACAAACGCCAAATATTGCAGCAACAATCAATTGGTAACTTCACCAATTGCAACAAGAAAATTGTTTACACGAGACAGATCAAACAAATGTGGTCCCCCACTTTACTGAAATACAGGAATCCAATAACATAGCTATATACCAGATAACCAGAATAAAGATTACCAAAATTGTAGCTACTGTGAAAAGTCAAACCATGACAACTAATTACTACACTATATTCAACAACTCGAAGAAATACAAGGACGATTGAACTATCCAGCCTGATCTGAAAATGTAACTATCTTCTGCAAATCTATGCTTCAGTTTTAATCAAATGTACTGAATTCTCGTATGAATCTAGGAATGCTGTTCTATTTTCTCCTATTTTTCCGGTAATTTGCTTTCTACTGGAACTCTTCAATTTGAATGTTTCAGATCCGTTTTCCACTGTTGGCCTTGGATTGGTGATATTAAATCTTCCATACGTAAAAGCATTGGACCTGGGTGCTGATTTGGATCATGGATGCTGGCTGATTTTGAATGACAAAATATCAGCTGAAGTTTTCTTGTTTGGGCGCATGTATTTGTGGAGCCAGCCATTGCACAGCCGAATTCAAACTCTGACTCTTGTTTTGTTCTTGTAAGCTAATGCTCTCTGATTGACGACATGTTGAATACACCAACTTGAGACTAAATTTATGGAGATGGTCAATGAAGTTCTCTTCTCTTCGGTATGCTTTTTGAACTATTCAGAGTTTATTGACAGTGAATGTTTGCAGTTTGTATATTGTAGTTGTGTATACACCTCTGTGTTTTCTACTGCTCTTGTGCATACATATCCTTTGTCCAGTTTGAGGATATACCTTTTGGTTTTTGTGCAGATTTGAGACTTTTAAGGAGACTTGTAGTACTTCTACCAAAAAAAAAAGGAGACTTGTAGTAGGAAAACAAAATCTGGATCATGTGTAGAATTGCATTACAGATTTTGACGTTGTGAAACATAATTGTTAGTATCATAATGTATGTATGATTATTTTTGTAACCTCCGCATTTGCGATAAATCCAATGCTCAAAAAATCATTGATAATTTCATTTCTTCTACAAGTATTTAGTTATAGTTACTTCGGGCTTGCTAAGGGCAGTTCCGCTTTGGCGGAACTGCCCACAGTTCACCATCCATTACATGCCATGTGGCAAAATCTTCACCTATTACCGGAAGAAAAAATACACAATAGGCAAAATCGAAATGACTTTTATACCCTTCTCAATTAATCTTAAAAAAATTAAAAAAAAAATCTAAAACTCTTTCACCCCCACCCACCCACCCTCCCACCCACCCAAATCCGCCGCCCCCAACATAGCCCAGGCCGCCGCCGGCCTGGGATCGTCGTCCCAGACCAGCGGCGGCCTGGGATCGACCCCTCCCAGGCCGGCGGGGCCTGGGACGGAGGAACCCAGGCCACCACGGCCTGGGTCGCGACTTGCAGAACCCAGGCCGTGGTGGCCTGGGTTCCTCCGTCCCAGGCCCCGCCGGCGGCCTGGGACGAAGATCCCAGGCCGCCGCCGGCCTGGGGTACCGCCGGCGGGTGGGGGTAGTTAGGGTTAGGGTTTTACGGGGTGGGGTGGGGTGGGGGGTGGTTAGGGTTTAATTTTTTTTTTAATTATGATTATTTATTATATAATAATATATAACTTTAGTAAAATAAAGTTATATATTTAACTTTAATTATGATTATTTATATATTATATAACTTTAATTATGATTATTTATTTAACAAAAAATTATATACATTATATACAAATTATATAAAATCCCTAACATATAGTAAAAACATAAATTTTACTTTTTGTATATACAAATTTATTTAACAAAAGTTATATAATTTTGTATAAACTTTTACTTTTTGTATATACAAATTTATTTAACAAAAGTTATATAATTTTGTATAAACTTTTTGTATATCCGAACAATCAAATATTATATACAAAATTTTTATATAATGTATATAAATTTTTTATTTGAATTTTTTTTAATTTTAAAGTATTATTTGATTGTTAATATTATTTATAAAATTAAATTAGTTAAATAAATTTGTATATACAATAAGTAAAATTTATGTTTTTACTATAAATTAGGGATTTTAGTTTTTATTATCTATTATTAATATGCAGGGACAAATATGTAAATGAAATAATTGGGATTTTATGATTTTATTTTGTATTATTAATAAACAGGGTCAATTATGTAAAATAACAAAATGTGACCTGCTAATGGTAACCGGATTAGCAGGTCACCAAAATAATAATAAAATAATTTTTGTGAGTGGAACTATGGACAGTTTTCCACAAGTGGAACTGTCCATAGCCATTCCCTAGTTACTTTGAGAAGAAATATGGCTTACTAGCTATAGTGCCATGTGTTAATTGGGTTTTTATTAAGTCACCAGCTGATAGGGCTGTCAATGGGTCGGATTCTGGTCGGATCAGCCTCATTCAGATCCGGCTTCATTTATATCGGATCGAACTTTTTTGGATTTGGATCTTGCTCGGATCGAGATTTTTTGAATCCAACGGATCTTGATTGGATTTAGCCGGATATCGAATCTTTTTCGGATCCAATAAATTTTCATTTAAAAAGTTAAATTAATATTTTTTCCAAAAACAAGTTTATTAACTTTTCAATTTAATTTGATTTTAGCTCACATGTTCAAAGTTTATTTACTATATTCATATTTGTAGAATGAATGTATTGTTTTAAATAAATTTGTAAATGAGTTATAAATTACTATCTTCTTAAATTGACATTGAAATATTATTAATGATACCTACTCTTATAAAAAAATATGTATATATATTTTTCTTTTTATTTATTTTCGGATACAGATTTTTAACACATCGGATCGACCTAAATCCATATTCGCTCCATGAGTTTTGGACTACGGATCTTTATATTCGGATTAGGTCCATCAAATCTCTAATCGGACAATTATCCTAATAAATCAGATTGGATTCGGACGGATCCGAATTGAAATCCGCCCCATTGACAGCCCTACACCAGCAGGCGGCAGCTATAGTTTTCCTATTCACGAAGAAGTTGTCAGTTTGGGTTACGCGAGACCAAAAGAAGGTTGGGCCGAAATGCATATGTGCAAGTGATGGTCCCATATACTTAATAATAATAATAATTAGCACATCGTGGATAGCATCAATAAATTAAGCCAATAAATATGAGATCCCATATTAATAGTTGATTAATTCTTTTCCATAAGAATTTAAAATATATATATATATAAATTTTGACCCCAAAAAAATTTGTTCCCTATGAATATGGCAAAACCAATAAAAAATTCTCGACAGAAATTGTAGGAGATAATTCAGCATCGACCCACCTATTTATTTACATTCAAGCTAAGAAATAATATTCATTTTACACTCAAATAAAATTAACTAATAAGAAAATGGTGTTGCTTGATCAACTTTGGGATGATGTTGTGGCCGGGCCTCAGCCCCAACGTGGCCTCAAACAACTCAAGAAGGTCTACACAAGCAAAGGTCAGAAATCAGAACACGCACCCCACACGTGTTACTGTGTTTTAATTACTATAGGACCTTTTAATTATGGACTATAGTCTCATTCATATGTACTTTTTATGATTTGTTTTGATTTTCTTATTAGATGTTGGAGGAGGAGATGGTAGTAGCAAGTTTCAGAGGTCTATGTCGATGCCGGCGAGTCCAGGTACTCCGACGTCAACACCGGGAACCCCTACTACTCTTTCGCCAACCGCTGCGCAGAAGGATAACGTGTGGCGGAGCGTGTTCAACCCGGGAAGCAATCTTGCTACTAAGACTATCGGGTCCAATTACTTTGATAAGCCAGAGCCTAACACCCCTACTGTCTATGACTGGTATGTATGTATTAAAGGTCCAATAATTGTTGCTTATTAAATTTAATAAGATATAAATAAATGAATTGAAGTTGGTCCGAATTCCATAAAATGTTTATAAGAATTCTCAAGATTGTCCATAATAATGATAGACAAATGAAAAAAAAAAAAACTCTCAATAAGATCCTTTATGCATGTCACTAGATCTTCTATTCTACTACATATATACGTGATATGTATGTCACATTTTGTGTTTTGGTATTATTAATTTACAAACACAAATTTTAAATTTTTATAGTTATGAATCTATGCATACGTGTGTCACCAAACAACGAAAGTATAAGTAATAGAAATTTGATCTCATTGATTATGTGGTTGAGCTCATAAATTCATTTATTAAATAAGTAAAAAATTGAATTTAATTCGTCGAGGGCTATCGCTTACTCGAGTATTTTTTACAGAATCGATAATTATATAATAACGCATTTTCATTTTTGATTACTTTAGGATGTACAGTGGGGATACTAGGAGCAAACATCGCTGAAAATAATTTGGGGTGCGGGTGCGGCCAATCTGAGTTTGATGTTAGAGTCACCGATGGTTGCATGTAAATAATGTCTTTCCTGCACGGCCGTATAGTTAAATAAATTTCTAATGATTATTATTCGGCTAAACTAGTTTATTATGTAATTAAGCGCAGGTTTTAGTTTGTTGGCTGATCCTTTGAGTTGTTTTTTTTTTCCGTACACTTTTGTGTTTTGATGATCATCTACTAATCAGCGGTGTAGATCTGCTGTAGTAATTTTATTTTCGAGTAAAAAATATGTGATATGTGAATTTTGTTATTTGTTTAAGATATTGTTATCTTATCAAGTTGATGTTTATGTAACTTGTTAAAATTTTGAGACCTAAGAGCAACTATAAGACCAATTTTAATCGTGACTCCGTCCAAATGAAGATTGTAATACTTCTGAAAGGTGATGAATCACAAATATACTTGAATAATTTGTCTACATGATTATAATAATTCTATTGAGTCAGATTAGAACTCATATTTTTTCTAAAAGAAGGTGGAGAAAGAATAATGATTAGGAATTAAATATGAATCAAGAACTGGTGGTACCATTTTGAAATATGTTTTTGCGAGGTGGAAAAAAAGTGTCTATAATAATATTTGTTTGAAGGTCTTGAAATCATAAATATCAAGATACCTAATTTATTTGATTTTAGGAAATGTGAACATACTTAACATCCTAAAAATCCTTAAAAATCTGCAATTGTGTACTCCCTCCTCCGTTTTATATTAATTGGCATGTTTGAATTTTCAAATCATTTTTCTTCTTCTAATTTTATCCCTTTCTCTCATTGAAGGTGAGAAATTCCATGATCATCACTTACAAATAAAAAATTAAAAAATAATCATCATTATAAAAGATAATTGATACATTTTACTATAAAAAAATATGTAATTATAAGATTTCTTAATTTGTGTGAAAAGTAAGAATGCACCAATTAAGATGAAACGAATGGAGTATTTAGTATCATATTAACTTAGTGACATGATTGAATACATGCAATGGAGTCCTTTCCCTCCACCGCCTGCAAAGCTTCAAACAAGTAAAGAATAATGATGTTTATAATTTGGTACCTTAATTCGACATGATTAATATCAGCAAACTTCAAAAAAGACAAGGTCACAATTCCTGCTAAAAGATAGCTAAAGCTATTACACCCTAGGTTTACTGAAGTTATATTACGCTATGAGATTTACGGATACAGTAAAATAAGACAAGGATGCAAGCCTTCCCAGGTAAAACTTAAATATGCTTCCACACCAAATAATATATATTTTGGAAAATAAACCAACTTCATATTCAACAGTCTACATACCAAGGCCTAAACTAATAATTGAATAAAAGCTACTTATATATGGTGAACACAACAACATGACCATTTTTACCAAACCCCTGTACCTAGTTGCTTGTGCAAGTAAAATTTGATTTCTTAAACCACTTAATCTGAACAGTAATTTAACAAAGATCTATATAATTTAGAGAACCAGAGCAAACTTCCTTTTTTGCATCATATATTTGGAGAATTTTCTTCCACAGAAGGAGGTACTTGTGCCTTTTGCCGGTATGCTAAAACCTGAAAACAGAGAAATCTATATAAGATCTTTAATAGTTCGGCTTTTTCGGTAAGACAAGGGAAAAACTTTACCAAATTCTGCTGAATAAAATTGGCACGAATTTCACCCAAGGTCAGATGCTCATTCAACAACTGCAAGTCATTGTGGCAAGGATTTAAGACGTCTGGTTCCAATTTGAAACTCGAGTTTATATGGTGATTTTTATTTATTAAAAGTATCTCAATTTCACTAGCTTCCATGGTTGTCTGCATCGCTACATACTGCAAGAGATGTAATTTTGAAGTCATGCGTAGGATCTGTATGCAGTAATTCATCAAAGGCCTTTTTTTTTTCCTTTTCCAGAAAGGCCATGGTTGGAATTTGGATTTTTGTGAGAAATTATAAAAAATGAACAAAAATTAAAGTTCAGGCGGTGTTTGATACTTTGTTTCATGGATTTTAATAAGTAAATACTATAAAAGGTTTTTCTTGCATTGCATCAAATGATAAATGATAGAACAATATGCTTTATATTTTGCTCAATTATTTTAGCCACTAGAAATCAAGAACAAAATATAGCCTCGATGTTTATCATTTAAAGCAAAAATTACATTTTACTTGGTAGTTACGCACTAAAATCCAAAAACTGACATAACCCGAATGTTATGCATATCAAATAAAAGAAAAGATCAAGAATTAGAATGCAAGTGATACCTGGCATAAGTGTCCGACTGATGATGTGGAGCTGCAGCTGAGGTAAGGTCGTTTCAAGCTGGGTATCTTCTCTTCGTGCAGTGAAACAAGGGTGAGGTTAACTTTCAACTGATACAAAGACCAAACCTCGTAAGTTCCTTTGAAAGAAATGCATAAAAGATTGCACTAACTCAAATGTCAAATTCAGTCAAGAGGCAACTAAACATATATAATTGTCTTGAGGTTATCAAGATATTTATATCCCAAATCACACCCCCCCCCCCCCCCCCCCCCCCCGCAAAAAAAATATAATTTAATTTAGGCTCAAAATTTCCAAGATCACCAATCTAAATAATTAGCATTACCGGCTCATTGTTTTCATATGAGTATTGAAGACGATCCATTAACTTTGAGAGCCGGTTATATCTGGCTATTTTTCCATGGGTCCAACTGTGACCACCACGTCGGGTTTTACTACGCATGCCACCTTTTCCCCAGGCAAATTCGTGGTTTGCTTCTGAATCATTATCATCACAAACTCCATCTGCATTGGCACCAGATGATGGCTGTGAAATCCAAGCTCCTCCTCGTCTTCTGTATCTTTTTGATTTCACTTCAGCGGAATGCTCATCAGCAGAAGACGAGTCTTTGCTACAATCTGGCTCATTAGCTCCTTCCTCTTCATCAGATTCCTGTTGTTCAACAACTCGATGATTTTTACGACCTCTCAAATTTCGATAATTTCCCTGTTTCCTAGATAATGTTGTTGCTGTGGCTCTGGCTGATGTTCGTTTCTTTCCCAGTGCTTCTGCTTGTCGGCGAAAGGTTTGGGCAATAGAAGCTTGGATCTGTTGCAAAATAGGAAAATCAAGCAAACAGAGTTTAATTGTAGGTAATTTTGAGCCAGGAACAAGCTGCTGAGTGATATAGCATTCTCAGTCCCACAGGAATGGACACTCAGCTCTATTGTTCCCATGCTTTTAAAGAGTGGTCCCAAGTTTTCTTAAGAAGTTTTCCTGCACTTCTGGTCCCATAGGACAGTCTCTGTTTGCACTTTTGGTACCAAACTAAATGAAAGGGGTGGATGACAAACTGTGTTATTCTAGAAAGTGTGGGACTAAAAGTGCTGTGTGTCAAGTCATATGGAAACTTAAAATGCATTTGACATTCTTTTAATATTGAGAAATAAATGAACTGCTCCATTCAGCTAAACAGATGGATCAAGACAAACAAAGTTTAGATCAGTTACCTGCTTATTACGAGCTATCTCCTCTCCATGAAATGCAAATTCCTGCAATAGTGTTCAAATTGGTTCCTGATGGAGCAAAGAAAATATACATTGCCCAGAAGAAAGAGACAAGAGATTCTTTCAATTAATACCTCTTCCTCGTATTTATCAATGTCTGGATATAAAGCAGCTATCAGGGCATCATAGTTTGGATCATCTCTCAAAGATCTGCGACTAGCACAATGTGTGCGACAAGCAGGACACTCATTGTTCCTGCATTGAAGTCAACAGGGAAAGTAAGTAGTAAGAACACTTATATAGCTGGTACAAAGAAAACAAGCATATTAAAGTACCCAAGACGCATGGATTTATCTATGCATTCCCGGCAAAATCGATGTAAACATTCCATGACTGTTCTTGTCTTCCTAATGATACCTGCCACATTAACATCACACAACATGTTGAACATAAGAGAAAAATAAGATTAACATCACACAACATGTTGAACATAAGAGAAAAATAAGTAACTATAAGGATATTAATTTTCTTCATCTTTAGCCAAATAAGTATGGTTGAAGAGACATTTTACAAAAAATTGCAACAGCCAATGAAGGATTTAAATCTTCATTATGATTTCCATCTATTATAAATTCCTTCAAACTGCACATGCTCTATTATATGATGCTTCTGTCGAGAAAGATAAAAATTTGAATTGCTTGGATAAAAGCCTTTAAAAGAAGTTGACTAAATTAGAATTGCTACATAAAGCTGTATGTAAGCCAATAATTCCATTCTGGAAAGCATTTCATCAAATTGAAAGAGAGGAAAGAAGTGTGTGCAAGGTGTTTGTATTAACACCTATTACCCTCCTCTCTCCTCTTTTCTCATTTTCCATCTATTTTTGTTCCATCCAAGTACACTTACAAAATCTAGGATGTTGAACATAATCTCTTGTGGATGCAAAGCTTTTGGGACATTATGAGGTCATATTTGAGAAACTGCTAGGTCCTATGCATATACTTACACTCAAAAAGTTAACACTAGGGTACCAATGCATGCCAGTTTATTCTGGTGCAATTCATTTTCCGAAGAGTCCAGCAAAAGTTGGCACATGTGATGGATTTCTAAGAAGAAATGAACTGCACTGAAGGAACTACTTATGCAATGTTGACAACGGAGTAGTTGCTAAGAACTACTGGATGGAGGAATTTGACGAAACCTGAATTCATCACAAACCGCTGACACTATCCCCTAAAAGCACCAAATGCAGTTATGCCTTTTGCCTCACTTCAAGAGCTAAAGGGAAGTGCTTTAGCCAAAGGACACTCAACACCAAACTACTTCTAAGCAATTAATGGCCACATCATAATCTACAGGTAATGCGTGCAGCCTTCTAATGCATAGCATGCATATATTTGAAATGATAAACTAAAATTCGAAAAACAAACCTAAACATATTGGACACTGAACTTCCTTGCGTATTTCTGCCAACTTCACCACAATAAATCTGAAATTCAACACCATAAACTTTAGAGTAATTCATACCAAATGTCACATAATAAGGCCAAATTTAGAAATATCGCATGCAAAAAACAAATTGGAAATGCCCTTGGACAATTATTCTTTCAAATGTAGAGTATTGCAAACAACAACATAATGAATACAAATGAAAGAAATCTAAACTTGCTTCTCTTAATATGCTGGATCGCCACATCAGGATTGTAGGCAACAATAGTCCAATAACAATAACTGACATGATATGACTATTAAGGTAAGTATTAATTATTAATGAACTCAGTTGTCACCATGCCATCATGTATAAAATAAATAATTACACCAAGAGTCCAATAACACCAGGATTGTAGGCAACAATAGTCCAATAACAATAACAGACATGATATGACTATTAAGGTAAGTATTAATTATTAATGAACTCAGTTGTCACCATGCCATCATGTATAAAATAAATAATTACACCAAGAGTAACAACTAGTCTCATAATCAAGCCTCGTATGGTTAAAGAAAACTCAGACCACAAATAAGATGAGACAAATCAATTTCAATATCACAGGAATCATTGAGCATTGAGGTGAAAGCAACTACAAAATTTTCAATTTCTGCTACTACACCATGAAAAAGCAACATATGAATCATGCTTAACACTCCCTCAAAACTTAATCCAAGATATCATAATTTTTTAGTCGCCTCTTAAGTAGATCGTGCATTTCCTAGCATGCAATGATGCAATTATCAAGCAACCAAAAGGGACAAAAGCGTAATCACCCACATCAATGGAAATCCATCAGACTTGAAATAAAAACAGATTTTAATCACCGGAAGATCGAAAAATTTCTATTTATCTCAGAAATAAACCCAACCCTCTTCTTGAATGAACTTTAAGTAAACAGATAATATCCCAAATTAAAGCATGCAGATCTCCACGCATCGAACTCTCCGAATTCCGCAGCCTTAGCAACACAATTAAGAGTTATAAAGACAGAAAAACCTTGATTTACATTTATGCCCAAGTGTTTCATGCGTGAGTGTGTGCGAGCGTCTTCTTGTGTGTGTGTTCGAAAATGTTAACTATACGCAGAAAGATATACAGATAGAGAAGTACTCGTCTTTTTCTTCACTGCTAGAGTCAGAACTCCCATCAGAATCTGAGAATCAAAACCAACAACAAATAAATAAAATTATTCCGAAAATCTGAGGAAAATGTTCAACGAAACTCAAATTTATAATAACAAAAATGACGCATGTGCGTAAACGTGAACATGTATACGTATGCAATAACGTACCTCGGTCGTTTTGGGCTTCTTCCTGGTTATGATTCTCGCTGCCCTTGAGCAAATCTTCGGCCTTTTCTTCCTCAAGCGGTGGCGGAGAAGAAGGAGGTGGAGTGGTGGTTTCAAACGGACGCTTTTGAGAAGGCATTGAGTGGAAGAGGTGACGACAGAGCTCGGCGGCGGAATTGGTGATGGTTGAGGTGGTGGTGAAAAGACGAAGTCAGCGAAGGAGGCAATTGAGTGTGGCTTCGTTCTGGTGTAGTGCTTGGAATATTTTCACATTTTATTTATTTGTGTGAATTGGGTTTTTCTATCCGGTTCATTCTGTCAGGTATCTTACAATTCTCTCTTAAGTGACGCGGTTGTGGTATCATAATTGATAAGCGGGTTTTCAGATCGAGAACAGCAAGTAATCTCTGCATAGTTGCCACATTAACGCTTAAGTATTATGATATGTTGTATCAAACTTTGTGCTAGTTCGAAACTATATCCAGAAGTGAATAAACAAATCTACCCTAAAAAATAATCAAATGGTAATTTTTTCTTTATTCAAGAGTTAAATGTTGGTTTCTCATTATTTCTTTAAAATACGTAAATTAGAAGTAGATCACAAATTACTCCAAACATGCATTAATTTAATTCATTTAACTCAAATCGATACAATGTTATATCCATACAAGTTATTATAATATTTAATTTGTTTTCTTTTTTTGTTTCTCAATGCTTTAATCCCTTTTGAGAAGGGTCGGACACATTAAGTGGATACCTTTCCTAACAGGGATTCGAACATGAGTCCGCTACTTTGTAGTGACTAGTCCATTCCACTAGACCATTCACAAGTTATTATAACATTTAATTTGTCTTCTGTAACACAAGGAATCGTAGTAAAAATCATAATTACCTCTTCCTCGCTTGAATTTGCATAACCTTAAATTATAATTGTATTATTCGGAAACAATTTATCACATAAAACCATTTATATTCAATGATCATTCCAAAGCTTAGAAAACATACTTCTTTTTAATGATAAAAAAAAATCATCAATTGAACAATAATAAAACCTCAAATCAATATTTATTGGACTATTATATTGCAACATAGTGCAGGTTATTTTTATATTCCCGTTAATCGGAAATGCCAACAATGGTCACTAATAAAAACACTCATTTTTTACTCAACAAAACGTCATGCGTAGCTACATAAAATCAATTATTTGGTTAAGTTTTATTGCAATTTATTTGGTATGAATATACTATGAGCAAGATAAGAAATCAAAAATCTTACTTTCTTGCTCCTCAAATGCCAAAGCGTATAATGTGAGAACTAATAAGTAAGTTCATACTTACATTGATTGACTCGTGGATATCAAATTTATATTATTTTTTCCCTTTTCATGTTTAGCATCTTTACAATATTACATTAGAGTTTGCACTAAACTAATTGAATTAATTGAGACACTAAATTCCAACTTATAACTATGTTGTATACCACACATTACGAGCATGGATAAAAATTTCGTTTTGAGTGTATGTTTCGGTCAGCCAAAAATTGAAAATTTTTCGAGACTTTTCGAAAATGTTTCGAAAACACTAAAGAAAAATGGCAAAAAGAGTATACTAAATTTAGAAAAATAACAGAGTTTAAGACTAACAAATGGTTTCGAAATTACATCTTGTTTTCGTTTCGCTTGATTCAAAAACGAAAACTTTTCGATGTTTTCGACGGAAAAGATGGAAATTTTGATCTATAACAAGTGCTTCAATGTTATTTCATTGTGGTGGATAAGAGCTGTTGCTTCTATTTATAAAAGAATTATTTCGATTCATGTGTTATACACTAAATTATTTTAAGTCAATTTTGATAGAAATATATTATGATATAAATACATAATTATTTATATGGTAGTATCAATAATATAATTTGAGAATTTTTATTCTTAAATAGAGAACTATTCTTTAATAGTAAACTAAAAGAGAAGTTTTTTTTTTTTTTTGTCCTAAAGCATACTATCCACTTAGTCAATGGCGTCTGCGGAGAGTATCTCGATCAATCCTTCCGGTGGTGATTCCCATTGTCGTGCCCTTCTTGTAGTACATGGCCCTTCTTGTCAATTCATCCGCGCATATGTTTCCTCCTCTACGTATGTGGTAAAATTTGCAAGTCCATGGCTTTCTAATGAGTTCTCGACAATCTTCAATAATGTTTCCCAACGGGTGAATGTTCGTGTCCGCCTTCTTAATCAATTGGACCACCACTCTAGAGTCACACTCCGCTACTAGCTTCTCTATGCATCTATTCCAAGCTATTTTTAGTCCCTCTCTTATTGCCATAAGTTCGGCTTCGGTGATTGTAATTAACCTGTCCCAGTTTCATGCTAAAGCCTTCGATCCATTTTCATTGGTCGTCCCAAATGATACCTCCCCCTGCTGCACTCATTGTTTCCCTAAGCACACTTCCATCGGAGTTTGAGTTTATACCACCCCTTATCGGGCTTTTTCCATTTTGTTTCCATACTTATCCCTGCCATATGTCGTTGTCCCACCGGATAAGTATTTGATAGATCTCTAGCTAACGCTAGAATTACAGGTCCCTTAGCATGCATTATTTTATTCTAAAAAATGAAATTGTTTCTGGCTCTCCGAATATTCCAAAGTGTGGCAGTGAATAGTAATGTCCAATTAGTGTTTGGAAGCAAAAGGTTGTGAAAGTTGGCTTTGTAATTGGTGTAAATCTAAGGGCATCTCTAATGACTAGTTGAGAGATGTCCTATAGGGTATGTGGGGGAAATGAGAAAAAAAATTCATCTCTAATGACTAAAGAGGGGGGGTGGGTGGGTGGGGGAGGGTATTCAGACTAGAGGGAGCCTGGAGGGAGTGGGAGGGAGAGGGAGAGCTTCCCCCATCCAAGCCCCATCCCTCACATGCTATTTTTATTTTATTTTATTTGGTTCTTTTTTTTTTATATTTATTTAAAAATAAAAAATTCCTTAAATTTATATATTATTTGGAGATAATTATTTTTAATTATAAAAATATAACTTCATTTCATTTAATTAACACTATTATTTTAATATTGATATATTTTTAATAATTTTGGGATTGTATTTATCACCCAAAAACAATTCTTTCTAAAAATTTAAAATAATTAAATGGGTTTGATAGAATGAGTCATTAAAGATGACATAAAAACTAGGGAGAGGAGGAGAGGAAGGGGAAAATGGAGAGGGAGAGGGGGAGAGGAGGGAGGGGAGGGGCCGGGGGGGGGGGGGGGGGGGGGGGGGGGGGGGGGGGGGGGGGGGGGGGGGGGGGGGGGGGGGGGGGGGGAAGGGAGAGGGTGTTTCCTCTCGGAATCATTAAAGATGCTCTAATCGTCGGAGTTGATGTTCATGAAATAAAGGTATTGGGTTGGAGGTAGAATACTTTACCAAATCCCTTTCACAGCACAGTTACCCCTCAAATTTTAATCAAGGAAAAAGAAAAGTGCCCTGTATTTGTGCAATTGCGTTCCCTGATTCCCCCCCCCCCCCCCCCCCCCCCCCCCCCTTTTTTGTTTTTTTTTGTTAACGAAGGTCAAGAAAATAGAAGCAATACATAGAACATTTTTTTTTAAAAAAAATAATATTTGTTTGACCTCTCGGTATAGAAAATTCTTCGGCTCAGCCAGGAAGGATCAAGAGATTGATCATATGAAGGAAATAATTTATAATTTCCTAACTATTGTGGTTGAAAATGAGTGGTAATGTCATACTTTTATTTGAAATAATTTAAAGACAACACAAAGTATAAAAAGATTCTTCTTAACTTGATTTATGCTAGAATGTCCCAATCTCAATAAATGACACAATTCTAAAAAAAATATAACGACTTTTAGAAAATGTAAATATACTTCATAGTAATTAGTAAGCATGAATTCTTGTAATTAATATCGTAATAAATTGGTGACATGTTTTTTTTTTTTTTGATAAATGTAGGGTTTAAATGAACTGAGTAGTATCGAACTAAATATTGTTCTAGTTTTATTTATATTTTGTATCGAACATGGAATTGTGTTTAAACTTGATTTGATTATTTTACAAATCGAGCTCAAACAAGCTTTTATGGAACGAGTTCGAACCGAAAATTGATTACATTGATTTTTTTACATGTGTTTTTTCAAATTATAAGTTATCAAGTCGAGCTAACCTAGCTCTAAAAGTTATCTAATGAAATATCTTATTCAAGCTTGTTTGATTTGTAGAACAAAAGTGAGCTCAAACGGGATTTTATAAAACCGATTATTGAATAGATTAATTTGACTTTCAACCCTAGATAAGTGTGACATATATACAATTGTCTCATTTCCCTTCGCCTCATGCAAAGGCTTCATATAAGAAACAAAGAATAATGTCTATTTGTTGTTTATGATGTTGCACACACTTGATATGATATATATCAGCATCACCTCGAAAGAGATTAAACCATTTAGAATATATAGAACTCGTCTAGATCTCTAGATAGAAGAAAAAAGAGAAAGAAAAGCAGAAAAAGGGGAAGAGGTCGGAATGAGAGAGAACGTGAGAAGAGCTGCAATAACTTAGTTGAGAAGAATTGCGATAAGCTCACCAAAAAGTAATTTTTTCTGACGCGGCTGAATATTGATGCACGTGGTATTGACGAGGCACCGGTTTTTGGGAATAAAAAACGAAAAGGAAATTATAGGTGAAAACGGACCAAGGGCCCACCAGTGCGAACAGACCGTAAATAGAATTATTAGATGAAAAGGAAAAAGAAAATAAGTCATGCACAAGGTACAACAACACTGAGCGCGAATGGTACTAATACCGGGAGAAAAAAACAGCTTCACACTATTCATCAGAGCTATACACTCTTTTAAGAGATAAAAAAAAAACATAAGAGATAACTTCAAATAAGACAAGGTACACAATCCCTGCTAAAAACTCGCAATCTTTTTATGATTAAACGACAGTATAATCTTTCGCCTATATAAAGACAGCAAAAGTTATTTCACCATGGGATTACTTAAGGTATATTACACTGTGAAATTTACAACATAGTAAAATAAGACAAAGATACAAGCCCTTCCTAGGTAAAATAATATTGTCACACGAAAAACTTAAATATGCTTCCACACCAAATAATATATATTTAAAAAAATAAACTAACATCATATTCAAAAGTCTACACACCAAGGCCTATACCAATAACTAATAATCAAATAAAGCTACTAATTATATGTGAAGACAACAACATGACCATTTCACCAAACCCCTTTAGTATATTTAGTTGCTTGTGTAAGTAAAGTTAAATTCATAAACCACTTAGTCTGAACCAAATAAATAAAAAGATATCCATATATTTTAGAGAATCAGAGCAACATTCTTTCTGCATTGCACAGTAAGAGGTCCTTGTGCCTTTTGACGATATGCTAATACCTGAACACAGAGATAAAAGTTATAATAATGACGGAGGTAGCTTTATCTTGATAAATGATTCTGACTTTTCCGGATGACAAGGGAACAACTTTACCAGATTCTGCTGAATAAAATTGGCATGAATTTCCCCTAAAGTCAGATGCTCATTCAACAACTGCAACTCAGTGTGGCAAGGATTTAAGACGTCTGGTTCAATTTTGAAACTCGAGTTTATAGGATGATTTTTTATTATTAAAAGTATCTCAATTTCACTAGCTTCCATGCTTGTCTGCATCGCTACATACTGCAAGAGATGTAATTTTGAAGTCATGCTTAGGATCTGTATGTTGTAAATCGTCAAAGGCCATGATTTCTTTTTTTGAAAGGCCATGTTTCTTTTTTACGTTTTTCGTTTTCCCGAAAGGCCATGGTTGGAATTTGGATTTTAGTGAGAAATGATAAGAAAAAAATTAAAGTTCAGGCTATGTTTGGTTCTTGAATGTTAGTAAGTTAAAAAAACACTACAAAAGGTTTTTCTTGCATTGGATCAAATGATAACAATATGCTTTATATTTTGCTCAATTGTTTTATTCACTATAATAAAAGAACAAAATATATCCTTAATGTTTATTATTTAAAGCAAAAAAATACATTTTACTTGGTATTTACTCACTAAAATATAAAAACTGACATAACCCGAATGTTTTGCACATCAAATAAAAGAAAAAGATAAGAATTAGAATGTAGGTGATACCTGGCATAAGTGTCCGACTGATGATGTGGAGCTGCAGCTGAGGTAAGGTCGTTTCAAGCTGGGTATCTTCTCTTCGTGCAGTGAAACAAGAGTGAGACTAACTTTCAACTGATACAAAGACCAAACCTTGTAAGATCCTTTGAAGGAAATGCATAAAAGATTTCACTAACTCAAATGTCAAATTCAGTCAAGAGGCAACTGAACATATATAATTGTCTTGAAGTTTTCAAGATATTTATATCCCAAATCAACCCTCTTCGCCAACCCCCCCCCCCCCCCTCAAAAAAAAAAAATTAACTTTAGACTCAATATATCCAAGATCACCAATCTAAATAATTAAGCATTACCGGCTCATCATTTTCATTTGAACATTGAAGACGATCCATCACTTTTGAGAGCCGGTTATATCCGGAAATTTTTCCATTGGCCCAACTGAGACCACCACGTCGGGTTTTACTGCGCATGCCACCTCTTCCCCAGGCAAGTATTTCTTGGTTTGCTTCTGAATCATTATCATCACAAACTCCATCAGCATTGGTACCAGATGATGGCTGTGAAGTCCAAGCTCCTTCTTGTCTTCTGTATCTTTTGGATTTGACTTCAGTGGAATGCCCATCAGCAGAAGATGAGTCTTTGCTGCAATCTGGATCATTAGCTCCTTCCTCTTCATCAGATTCCTGGTGTTCAACAACTCGATGGTTTTTACGACCTCTTAAATTTCGATAATTTCCCTGTTTCCTAGATAATGTTGCTGCTGTGGCTCTGGCTGATGTTCGTTTCTTTCCCAGTGCTTCTGCTTGTCGACGAAAAGTTTGGGCAATTGAAGCTTGGATCTGTTACAAAATAGAAAAGTCAAGCAGGCGGAGTTTAGATGTAGGTAACTCAAAGCCAGGGACAAACAGCTGAGTAATATAGCATTCATAGTCCCACGGGACTGAACACTCAGCTCTTTTGTTCCCGCGCTTCAGGAGAGTAGTCCCAAGTTTTTTATAAAAAGTTATGCACTTCTGGTCATGGGACAGTCTCTGTTTGTACTTTTGGTCCCAAACTTAAATGAAAAGAGGAGGGGTGGATGAGGAAATGTGCAAAAGAAATTTAAAATTCGGGACAAACAGTGCTAGTACTATATGTGCGGAACTAAATGTGTTTTGTGTCAAGTCCTATGAATTGAAAAAGCATTTATGCCATGCCGCTATCGGGCGCCTTTTCACATGACTTTCTTTTAATATTGAGAAATAATTTAACTTGTCCAGTCAGCTAGACAGATGGATCAAGTAAGACAAAGCTTAGACCAGTTACCTGCTTATTACGAGCTATCTCTTCTCCATGGAACGCAAATTCCTGCAATAATATTCAAATTGGTTCTTGATGGAGCAAATAAAATAAACAATTGCCCAGAAGAAAGAGGCAAAAATTTATATCAATTAATACCTCTTCCTCATATTTATCAATGTCTGGATACAAAGCAGCTATCAGGGTATCATAGTTTGGATCATCTCTCAAAGATCGGCGACTAGCACAATGTGTGCGGCAAGCAGGACATTCATTGTTTCTGCATTGAAGTCAACAGGAAAAGTAAGTAGTAGAAACACTTACATAGCTGGTACAAAGAAAGCAAGCACAATAAAGTACCCAAGACGCATGGATTTGTCTATGCACTCCCGGCAAAATCGATGTAAACATTCCATGACTGTTCTTGTCTTCCTAATGATACCTGCCACAGTTAAATCACACTACTTGTTGAACATAAGAGAAAGACAAGTAACTACGAAGATATTAATTTTCTTCATCTTAAAATTAGTATGGTTGAAGAGACATTTTACAAAAAATTGCAAGAGCCAATGAAGGATTTAAATCTTCATTATGATTTCCATCTATGATAAATTCCTTCAAATTGCACATGCTCTATCATATGATGCTTCTGACGAGCAAGTCTGCAGGCGAGTATGACAAAGGATAAAAATTCGAATTTCTTGGATAAAAGCCTTCAAATAAGTTGACTAAATTAGAATTGCTACATAAAGCTGTCAGTAAGTCAATAAACTTAAAACCTTCCAGTCTGGGAAGCTTTTTGTCACTTTAAAAGAGAGGAAAAAAGTGTGTGCATGGTGTTTGCGATAACCATCATCCTCCTCCTTTCTCCTCTTTTCCATCTATTCTTGTTTCATCCAATTAAACTTCTTCCAGTTAAACTTCTTCCACAATCTTGAATGCTGCACAGAATCTCTGATGCATTTGCAGCTTTAGGGATAATGTGAGTTCATAACTGAAAAACCGCAAGGTCATGTACGTATGCATGCCAGTTTATTCAGGTGCAACTCATCTTACGAACAGTTCAGCAAGATGGATTTCTAAGAAGAACTGAACTGCGTTGATGGAACTATTTAAAATTTTTTTTAGCCAGCCACTGAATCATATAAGAATATATCAATAGAAGCCTATAGGAACTAGGAGGAGTTGTTGCTAATAACTACTGGATGGAGGAATATGATAAAACCTGAATTAATCACAAACCGCTGACACTGTCCCCTACAACCACCAAATTCAGCTAAGCCCTTTGACTCTCTTCAAGAGTTCAAGGGAAATGCTTTAGCCAAAGAAGATTCTAAACCTAACTACTTAATAATGCCCACATCATAATTTACAGGGAATGCTGTGCAGCCTTCTAATGCATAGCATGTCATCTTTTTGAAATGATAAACTAAAATTCAAATAACATACCTAAACATATTGGACACTGAACTTCCTTCCTTATTTCTGCCAACTTCACCACAATAAATCTGGAATTCAACACCATAAACTTTAGAGTCATTCATACCAAATGCCACATGCCATACGGCAACATTTGTAGAAATATTACATGCAAACTTATTTTGGGGTCGCTCTTGGGCAATTATTCTTTCAAATATAGAGTATTTCAAACAAAAACATAATGAATACAAATGAAAGAAATGTAAACTTGCATCTCTTTGTATGCTGGACCGCCACACCAGGATTGTAGGCAACAATAGTCCAATAACAATTATAAACATTAAATGACTATTAAGGTGAGTTTTAATGAAACCAGTCTTATAAGTAAGCCTCATATGGTTAAAGAAAACTCAGATCACAAATAAGATTAGATAAATCAATTTCAATATCCCCGGAATCATTGAGCATTGAGGTGAAAGCAACTACATATTTTTCAATTACTACTGCTACACCATGAAAAGCAACATATGAATCATGCTTGACACTCCCTCAAACTTAATCCAAGATATCATAATCATAGAGCCACCATGCAATTATCAAGCAACCAAAGGGCACAAAATAGAAAGACAAAAGTGTGATCACCAAAACCAATGGATATCCATCAGACTAGACCAAGCCACCGAAGATAACCAAAAAATTTAATGACTGGAAGATCTAAAAATTTCTATTTATTTTACCAATAAGCCCACCGCAGAACGCTCCTCTTGAATGAACATTAAGTAAACATATGATATCCCAAATTAAAGAATGCAGATCTCGACACATCGAACAACACCGAATTCCGCAGACTTAGAAACACATAACAAGTTCTAAATAAAAAAATATATATAAAAATCATTTACATTTATGCCCAAGTGTTTCATACGTGAGTGTGTGCGAGGGTCATCGCGTGTGTATGTGTGTGTTCGAATATGTTAACTATACGCAGAAAGATCTAAAGATGGAGGATTACTCGTCTTTTTCTCCACTGCTAGAGTCAGAACACCCATCGGAATCTGAGAATAAAAAACAAATAAATCATTCTAAAAAATCAGAGGAAAATGCTCACCGAAACTCAAATTATTATAACCAAAATGACGCATGTTCGTAAGGGTGTACATGTATGCGTATGCAATCACGTACCGCAGTCTTTGACGGCTTCCTCCTGGTTTTGATTCTCGCTGCCTTGGAGCGAATCTTCGGCCTTTTCTTCCTCCAGCGGTGGCGGGGAAGGAGGAGGATTTGTAGTTTCGAATGGACGCTTTTGAGAAGGCATTGAGTGGAAGATGTGACGGCGGAGCTCGGCGGCGGAATTGGAGGTGGTTGAGGTGGTGGATATAGATATAGAGACGAAGTCAGCCAAGGAGGCAATTGAGTGTGGCTTCGTTCCGGTGTGGTGCTTGGAATAAAAATAAAATGTACTCATTTTCACATTTTATTTATTTATGGGAATTGGGTTTCGCTCTCCGGTTCACTTTGTCAGGTACCTTACAATTCCATCTTAAGTTACGCGGTCGAGGTAGCAAATATTGATAAGCGGGTTGAGAACAGCATTTTAAGTAATGTATATCGTCCAACTTTTCACCGTTAGTACAAAATTTCGTGGGATAATTGATAATAAAGGGCCGTTTGCAAGAGCTTTTAGATGTTTTTTTTTTTTTTTTTTGTGTTTGAAATACTTTAAAAGTGTTTGTAAATAGTATTTCTTCTATTGCTTTTTCAACTGAAAAACAGATAATATTTTTAGAAGAAACACCTAAGGAGATGCTTTTTTGGTGTGGTGGCATTTTTGTAATATTTTAAAATTAATTTGTGACAATTTTGTTCTAAGTAAATTATTTTATTTCCACACACACACACACACACACATATATATATATATGTAATATTTTTCGATTCTCATTTACATTTACGTGTACGCTCCTCTCATTTTGGGAGAATCCATTTCAATTAACCTAAGTATTTTTGTTAGGTAATTTAAATTATTTTTTTGTTATCTTATTTTAACGCCTCTTTTGTATTGTTTGCAATATTTTGAAAATATTTATTCCACAATACGGGTTTTTAGTAAAATATGAATTTTCCTTGATCTATATATAGGTATATAAGTCATATTTTGTGGGAATATATTTCTTTCAAAACAATCAACTTGCTATTTGATAGTGGAAGATAGTAAATATGTAATTGAATAGTTACAAATATTAGAAACACAAAAGTTTCTTTTTGAAATGCAAACATTTAAGAAGCTGCTTAAAGTTACTTTTTTTTTACTTATTTACAAACACTAATTATTTTTAAATAAAAGTATTTATTTTTACTTTTAAAAACAATTGCAAACACCCCTTAAGTGCGAGTTGGCTGTGCAGAATGATATGTTGTACAACTTCTAGGTAGAAACTCTATCCAGAAGTAAATAAAAAATTCCTTTTCTGAGATTTTTTAAAATTCTTTAATTTGAGAGCAAGTGGATAATGGAGAACCTATAGTAAGATACGGATAATATTATTATTTCTTCAAAGTACGTAAATTAGAAGTAGATCACCAAATACTCCCCAAGGAAATCATTGAACGACAATTAAATATTAGTTTAATTCTCATTTAATTTATATATCAATATAATATTATATCCGCATGAGTTGTGACCGTGATATTTTTTGTGAGCATTAAGACAAATACATACAACATCCTACCAAACTAATTTCGAAATAAAAAGTTAATTATTTGATAAATCATAATTGCAATTTATTGGGTATAATTCCATTACATAAAGAGTCAAAATTCAAATTTAGTTGCAACCATTTTTTTTATTCCCCTTGATTTTTAAGTATCGTAGATTTGATTAGGAGTAACAAGGCCATACTTCCATGCATACTTGATTGACTTGTATATATCAAAATTACATTAATTATCTATAAATTTAGCATATTTACAACACATTTTTAAATATCCTTAAAATAAAAATAAAATCACACACATGTCTAATTTAAATTTGCCTAAACAAAATCAACCGAATTCGTAAATTGAGACACCTTCATTTCCCTTCACTTATAATAATGTTGTAAATCACATTACATGTGTTTTGATAATTTTTTGTTGTTGTGAATGGTGCTATTAATGTTTCTAGTTATCAAAGGACTAATGAAATCTTGAGCTATATGTGTAATTATACCAAGTTTATCTTTTATAAGAATATATTACTATTAAATAACATAATTTTGGGACTTTTGCTTTCACACAAAATTATTTATAGTATTGATAATAGTTTATTTCTTAAGCAGGAAACTATAAAGAGAAGCATCTGCCCAATAATCAAGAAAAAATTCCCAATATTTATGCAATTGCCTTTCCTTGTATTTTTATCAAATTTTATTACCGTTACATCTAAAAAAATGACAGGTTTCTTAAATTATTAATTTTTTTTAGAAGAATAAGGTAAATTATCAAAAGACAAAAATCTCAATACTGTATTTAAATTAGAAATTAACCTCGAGGTCAATACTCAAGAAGATAGAAGCAATATAGATAGAGTATATATAAAGAATGAGAGAGAGGAACGACGGCGGACTGGCGAACGTCGTCGTTTGCTTGATGATTGCCTCGTGAATCGGAAATTTCTCATTCAATTATTAAACTATTTATTTTCTTCTCAATATATATTCTGCGTTGTCAAATCATTGAAAACGTTGATGATTTCTTGATAAACTCACGGAGTATTATCAAGAATTGTATGCAATTTCAGATACTTTGTGCTTAAACCCTACCCTCTCGACATGGGTCTCCCTGAAGTTGCAGATTTCACCCGGAATTTCGCTGTAATGGTCAGAGTTCAAGGCCCCGTGAGTTCTTCTTATACTTTCTTCATTTCTTTAAATTTTACTCTGTTTTCTTGTTTCTTACACTTGGAATTGATTTTCTATGGCTATAATTTTTTTTTTAAATTCTCAACTCAGGATCCTAAGGGTCTGAAAATGCGTAATCATGCTTTCCACCAGTACAAGTAAGTCATTCGACTTATCTTTTTATGGTTATTGATAATGGACCACTTGATTTAATATGAATTGTTTCTGCTTAAGATGAATTTGACTTGTGATGTATTAATTGAAGTGGAATTATTCTATTGTTAGTTCTGGCAAAACAACACTCTCAGCCTCAGGAATGCTTTTTCCGGGTCGTGGCAGTATTGTGAAATCTTCGGAGACTGTTTTGGTTCTAACGGTTGCATCTGTGATTGAACCATTTGTATCACAACAAGACAGGGAAAAGAGCACATTTAAGGTTTAAATGTTATGCTTATTTATATGCAGAACACATTATTTCTTGTATTTCTTAGGTTGATTGGTTTCTTTGTGTTGTTTTTTAATCATTCTTTGCTCTTTTTTTCTCGCAGGATAAACCACGTTTGATACCGGGGGTTCAGATTGATGTACTAGTGGAGGTATTACTTGTTATTATCAATGAAATTCTTGTTTATATACTTTGTTGACTGATTTGATGAGCAGTTTTTATGTTATTTAATCACTAGGACAAAGCTGTAGCAGAGGGAAGCATCGACTCTTGGTTTTCTGCAGAAGTACTTTTGTTGGTAAGAATTTAACATGGATACTGCTGCAGATAGGTATCTTAAATGCCTCTTGATATTTGAGATACTTAGTTTTTCGTTCTTTATTAGAATATGTTGGTTAATATCTTTTTCTTTGCGAGGATTTTACCACTATTTATTGCTTAAACCTCAGCATCATTTTTTTGTTTTTTTTTTTTTGGGTGAAGGTTAACATTCCTCAATCATCTGCTGCGGTTCAATCTCTAATTGAAGCTTCTTGTGGTTCTATTGAAAATGGGTGGGAAGTTGGTTGGTCTCTAGCCTCTCATAGCCGTGGTCCTCCGCATATTATGGACAATTCTCCTTCACAGGTAACTTCCCCCCTGTTGTCTTTTCTACAACATTTCTCAAGATTACTATACTACAAATGAAAGCAAAAAGTTGGCTCGTCCCGAAGCCACTTTCTTTGGATGCCTTTCTACTTGTATCTGTGCTATATGTTTGGATTTAGTAATTTAGTTTTTTAAGAAATGTATTTCACTTAATTTGAGTTACTTGCGTATTATCTAGATATATTCCGATGCATGCCTGGGAAAAGCATTACAAAATTTGACTAAGTAGATTGAATCATGTAACAGGAACTCTGAACTGATCATTTCAGGTTGAGCAATCATCCTCTCAGAGCCACTGGCTTATGATGGGGCTAGAGTCAAGCAGTCCAACCCTTATTGGACAATCAACAACGAGGATTGCTGTGCTGGCAGTTACCTCCAAACTTTCTGTGGTATTATATTTCTCGTATAATTACACAATTGTATCGAGTCATAAACAAACACTTACTTTAGTTTGACAAAAATGTAGTTTTAGTCCCACAGAACTGGGTACTCAACACTTTTAGTCCCACATGTTAAAAGATATCACTTTGGTCCCAAA
The DNA here is from genome assembly GCA_003313485.2 of Penstemon barbatus. Taxonomy (NCBI): domain Eukaryota; kingdom Viridiplantae; phylum Streptophyta; class Magnoliopsida; order Lamiales; family Plantaginaceae; genus Penstemon; species Penstemon barbatus. The sequence goes on from CM064877.1 coordinate 2,006,996, forward strand.
TTTAAAAATTGACTTTAGTTTAACTATTTGCAGTTTTGGTCCCATAGAACAATTTATGTGTACACTTCTCTTTTGCACTTTTGGTCCATATTGGATGGAAAGGGGAGGACAAAATGTCCAGACCAAAAGTGCTCAGTATCTAATACAGTAACTAAAAATGCAGTTTCACCATTTTTTGTGTTGTTCTTTTCATTTGAAAGTTAATTGTGATGTTATAAGTCTTTGTTTCCAGGATTTCACAAATTTGCAACCATCTGTCCCCAAGAGAGGAGATCTTATTCTGGCTATGGGTTCTCCTTTTGGCATATTGTCGCCTTTGCATTTCTTCAACAAGTAAGTGTCACTTCTTTAAGTTTCTCCTATGAATCTATGCCTGGAATCCTTTTTGTTTTTCCCTATGGTTTGGCTTATTACAATGTTATCCTGATGTATTTTGACTTTTGCTTGTAGTATTTCAGTGGGGTCAATCGGCAACAGTTATCCACCCAATTCTTTTACAAGATCTTTGTTGATGGCTGATATTAGGTGTCTTCCTGGTAGGAGCAATTTGCCTGAAAGTGTTGTTCTTTGATCGTTTATCTTGTTGAGTATGATAACATTTTGGCTCTGAGTCTTTCAGGAATGGAAGGTAGCCCAGTTTTCACTGAACATGCTCGATTTATTGGTCTTCTTACTAGACCACTGCGGCAAAAAATTAGTGGTACTGAAATTCAGGTACCGAAGAGTGGTCTCTCTCTCTCTCTCTCATATTGGTTGATCATACTTTATCTTTGAATTCTTCTTATTTACTTTACGAAATATGGTAGCTTTTGGGTGACAGCTGGTGATTCCATGGGAAGCCATTGCAACTGCTTGCCGTGATTTGCTGCATGAGGAGTCCCATATTACATGGAAAGGAATCAATTATAATAGTGGAAACTTGAAAACTACAGAAAACATATCTCCAATTGAGAAGGCAATGACTTCAATTTGTCTTATTACAACCGATGATGGATCATGGGCGTCTGGTGTTTTGATTAATAAACAAGGTCTGGTTCTTACAAATGCTCATCTCCTGGAACCATGGAGGTTTGGCAAAACAGCCATAAATAGTGATAGGAATGTGACCAAATCAGAGTTTGCTTTAATTCCCAACAATGATTTGGTTCCAACAAGTCAAAAAGCAGCAGATATTTCTCCGATCTATGAGAATGCACTATCTAAACACAGAAATGTACGTGTTCGTTTAGATTTTATGGATCCTTGGATGTGGACTGATGCTAGTGTCGTTTATATATCCAAAGGACCGTTGGATATTGCACTACTGCAGCTTAAGGTTGCTCCTGATAAACTCGATCCAATTGTCATGGATGTTATTTGCCCCTCCCCTGCATCAAAGGCATATGTAATTGGGCACGGGCTGTTTGGACCTCGTTCTGGTAAATATTTATTGTAGAAGTTGCACTTTTTAGTCTCATATCACTTGACCTTCGGCAACGCATTCAGAATTATATCCTTTGGTCCCGATTTTTTTTTTTGCACATTTTGTCATTCCCTCCCTTCCATCCAACATTTACGATTTTGGTTCCGTATGACAAATTAAAGATGTGGGACCAAGAGTGCTATTTTGGAATTATCCCATATTTTATTTCATCTCATGCCTTCTTTTATATTCCTCATGCCAACCTTTTGCGGTATATGTTTTGTGTTTAGATTTCCTTCCATCTGCCTGCCGCGGTGTAATAGCTAAAGTAATCGAAGCAAAGAGGTGTCCACAGTTTAGAACCGAAAGACTGAACTTATATGAACAATTCCCAGCTATGCTTCAAACAACTGCTGCAGTTCATCCTGGCAGTAGTGGTGGTGCTGTTGTTAATTCAAATGGTTGCATGATTGGCCTCGTCACTAGGTATGGAATCTGCTGTAATAATGACATTTACTTGGACCCCTAAATGATTAGAAGCCCATTTTGCTAGTTTATAAGCCACTCTAACCCTTTGACCTGGTCTTTCTACAAATACTTATTTGGTGGCAACGATTAGGTGAATCGGGACTTTTTACGAACCTTGATCTCTTGTTTGGTAACTTATCTCTCGTTTGCTAGTTTTGGTAAATAAAGGGTTGACCATAAACAAGTGATAATCTGCTAATTTTAAGCAACACAAATAAAATTATTAACAGTCCAACCCTATGACAATATAATATAATTTCCATGGTGCAACATCAAAATTTAGTTGGTGAATTTTGTCTCGTTTTACTAATCAGCATTAAACTCAACTACCAAACTAGTCTGAAGATTATACTGTTATTTTATTTGTAATGATATAATTTATGTTTTCACTACTATACTAGCTATTACCAAACGAGTTCAACCGCGTATTCTCTGATCTTTTCATCTCTTATGCATGTTCTCCTTGTGTCGGCTTGTTGCAGATTGATTTTATCTAATTAGTAATTGTTGCCACTTGCCACAGCAATGCTAAGCACGGTGGAGGGACGGTTATACCACATTTAAACTTCAGCATACCGTCTGCTGCTTTGGAGCCAATCTTGAAGTTCTCTAAAGGTTATAATTTGTAAATCTTTTGAGTAACCTTTTTAGCATTCTGTCAACCTATGGAACTAATTCCGGTGACATTTCAAGTGAAGAACTTATATAGAACATGTGATGAATTTGTGATTTAATTTTCCAGATATGCAGGATTTTACAATTTTAGAAGAATTTGACAAGCCTAATGAACACCTTTCTTCTGTGTGGGCTTTGATGCCACCGCTATATCCAAAACCAGAGCCATTGTTTCCGGATATAACTCAATTTCCTGCAGAAGACAAAAGCAAAGATACAAAGGGTTCTCGTTTTGCCAAATTTATAGCCGACAGAAACGAGTTGTTGAAAAAGACAGCTCAACAGGGTATGAGCAGAAGCTTTACCAATGAACTTATGCACAGTAAGTTGTAATTGTCTTAGGACGATTCTTCAATAAACGAAAGGTAATAATATACAATTAGCCAGACCGCTATACATTAGATAGAAATTGTGCTTTCAATTATTTAGAATGTAATTTTATTTGTTGTAACTAATTTCATGCCCGACTGTTGTGCATTAACTTTTGTACGCGGCATTGTTTTATTATTAGCGATTTCATTGCTGTTATGTAACCCTATTACAGTTTATACATGTTAAAATAAATGTTTTATTTGGTTTGTTCTTGTTTGGGGTGTTATTTAAGCAATTTTAAGCTCACATGCAGACATGGCCGGTCCGACATATTTGGGGGCCTTAGACGAAATGTAAAATAGGGCCCCATATTTTTACAAAATGAATACATTTATTATTAAAATTTATTTTCTTACTTTAAAAATGGTAAAAATATATAGAGATAATTACGGGGGCTTTTCATGAGGTTTGGGGTAATTATTGTTCAATTCTCTCGTAATTTGATAATTACATTAATTTCATCTTTCCTGGACGTTTCGAAAATCTTACAAATGATGTTAAATGATCATATCGTCCTCGTCAGTTTTAATTAAAAATAAATAAAAAAATCATATTAACAAAATGTCCTATTTACTCTTGCAAAATTCAATTTTGAATAAATATAAAAACTTATATTTGCACATTGATCCCTAAACTTTTAAAAAATAAATTTTATACATAAATAAACTCTAACTCTAACCCTAATCCTCCATCCCATCCCATCCCACCCCAATCCCACCTCCGTCGTCCCCAACCCCCAGACCTCGCCATGGGTTTTGTTCAAATCCAGGTCGCGACGGCTAGTTTTTTAGCAGGCTAGTGTTATAAATAGTTACAAGTTATAATTGTCAAAAAATATTAATATATTATTTTAATTAGTAAAATAAATTCTTATGTTATTATATCAGCATACTAAAGTAAATAGTTATTTTTTTTAGTTGCCAAAGGGTTTAATTCCTTTCGAGGCGCGTCGGACACATAATGTGAGAACCTCTCTCAACGGGGATTCAAATCTGAGTTCACTACTTTGTAGAAACTAGTTACTTTCACTAGACCAATTAACTGTTTGTCAGTAAATAGTTATTTTAATGGTTGAATAATATTTAACTAATTTATCTATGTAATCATCTACATCGAAAATGGATTAAGAATACCTACTCTCACAATCCCGTCGGACAGGGGGTGAGGGGCGCCCGGGGTGAGCGATTTCACCTTTTTGGAACAAGAATGATATAAATAAAATGCAAAAAGATAATTTTATAATTTCCGTAAATTATCCGTTGGAGTGGTCATTTCAATCGCCGCTCAGTCAATTAAGAAACTGCCGCCGTACCGCCTCCCTTCTTCGGCTGCTGCTCAAATTCTTCAACTACGACATGATGGAATCCATTGTTATTTTTCATGGCTTCATCACACGATCTTCACAATCTAAGAGAGGTTTTGTTTAGTTGTAGCTGAGATTGCATCTGAATGAAAATTAGGGGAGATTTTTCGGCTTACTCGGGATACGTTGCGAGTATGTTGGCAGCTCTTCCCACTGTCAATGTCTCTCTCTCTCACACGCGCGCGCGCACACACTACTTTCTACTCCATAGTCTGTATTTTACTAATTTCATTTTACGGTACAATATTTCTGCTAATTTTTAGGAAATTACATTTGATCTCATAAATGTACTTGTGGAAATTATATTGACCTAGCCATTCTGTTGGAAATCTGAATTTTGATTCGCTTGCGGAGCTTAAGTTTATCATTATTCATTATTAGATAAGGATTATGTACATAAGTTCGTTTCTAACATGAAATGTTGGTAAATTAACATTCTCAGAATAATATGACACGAATCATAAAACTTCTATGAACATAGAGTATTTCAGGTACATATTTGCAATAATATAGCTGTGAAAAATCTTAATAGTAAAGCATAAACTGACAAAGTTCATTACAATAGTTTAACTTACCTAAACATATCTAATCAGAAAATAAATCCAAGCAATTGACAGAAGATAGAGAACATTCGTAGTGACCACAATGTTCATGATGTGTTAGTCAAGATCGAGTAGGTAAATTCTTCCCCGTTACCATGGATTGAATTGATTTGTGTTCATCTTGAACTTGACTCATTTTAGTATGCCTCTTCTCATTGAGAATCGTATGCACTCTTGCGACGTCGTGCGTTATGTCCAGCCAATCGTCTGCGGCAACTTCTTTTAGCTTCATCAAATTCTGATAACTCATGAAACCTGCAGAATATGAAGGTAAATGCAATTTGATTTAGTTGAAAGTATCTCTATATTATATCAAGTAAATCTTTCAGAAGCAAAGCTGTCACTGTCTCAAGTTTAAGGTAAATGCAATTTGATTAAGTTCCTGCAAGTGGTCATTACTCAATACACATTTTGGTGGGTGTCTCTACTTGTAATATTTCTTCATTATGGGAAGTTGGAACAGAGGGGTGACGAGGTGTTCTGTTTCATAGGAGGCGGGATGCAAATTGACATGCTTGATTGTCTTTCTGATTATGTAATATGGCACCTTGTTGTAGAGCTATGGTGAAACTATCATGTTGACTTGTTGATCACAATGCTCGTTTGTTAATCAATATGCAGTTCTTGAAAAATCTGAATCTAGTGATAGATGTATAATGGACATTTATAAATGTTGATGGATTTAATAAATACATATCAAGAATTGGATATGTAATTACGCCTTGCATAATTGACATCATGCTGTAAATACTACTTAAAATATATTCTTCACCAGAACCCCATTGAAATGTCAAATGGTGCATGTTTAATCCTGGACAACATTATGATCCCGTCTCCTGATACTGAGTTGTAACCTTGTTGTGCTTCAAAGTTGGCTACCGCTTTTTCCAGATGCAATTTTCATGATATTGCTCAATGTTCATTAAACAGATAATCTTGTTAAAAGTAGTGGGATTTACATTGTTTTCTCAATAAAAGATTTCTTTTACATATTATATCTGCGTGGTAGCTCTTTATTATATAAACTAGATTTTTTCTAGTATTCCATGAATGTTTGAACTTTAGCAAATCCATGCCCTTTATTCTCAGTTAAGTTGTATGTTAATTATTTTCTATTTGCTACATGTGGATTGTTATCTTAGGCTCTTAGCTAAACTGTTTTCTGGTAACCTGTCAAACGTTTTGAAGTGCTTTTATGCTTCCTAACAGTATATGGTAGTGCCTATAAAACCTAATCACGAATCATTGAAATGGAAAGCTTTCTATACCTATTTTCACTAATATGTATGCAGGGACTTGAATTGATTGCAAAATTTGTAATCGCACCTGCTACACTGCTGACAGAAGCGCTGTTGTAGGCCGGCAAGAAGAACCACTGAAGCCTTAGCATGATATAAGCAAACTTTATGCCTGCGATGGTATGGCTTAGCAACTCCCATATCCGCCGTGCAGTCTTCCACCTGGCAAGAAGATTGTATTGATGATCCTCCTGCACTAGATGCCCTTTTCCCGGACTGAGTCAATGCTCTTTTTCTCTTGTTATCCTCTTCCTCATCTTCCTCTTCTTCTTCTTCTTCTTCTTCTTCTTCTTCTTCTTCGTCAAAATCAGGTACCTTTACGATCCTTTTTCCTTCTTTGCTGGTTTCCATTACTTTGGAAAGGAGAAGTCTGAAGAAATGTTTGTCTGTATGACTTGGAACCAGATGAAGAAAGTGAACTTGAAAGGATGGTGAAAAAAGGAGCAAGAATACGGGAGGACCACAGGTAACATTTTTTTTTTCTTTTTCTTTTTTACCCCCCCACCTTGGAATGCCTACTCTATAATAGTGGAGTACTAGTGTAGGATTTTGATGTTAAGAGGTGTTAAAGTTGTGTTATTTGGTAGGTTTTCCTTTTATTATATGAAATTTAAAACTCATCAAAACCACTCATAACTTTACAAATTAAACTTTAAATATCAATATGACCAGACATAGTGTAAGCACACTAAGAGTAGTAATATATATTTGCAATGGTTGCATAGTCAATTTGTTATCTCTTGACAATACAAGATGATCTTGGAGCATTACTACTACCTAATTTAGGGAATACTTTATGCTTATTGAATTTGTACCACATCATGCGTGCAAACACATGTATCTCTGTGTGTATATATTTAGTGCATATCTTGTCTTAGAGAGCAATAAAGTGTTCAAAGGCGCACGTCCCCCGCTTTAACAAACTAGAACTAGATCAAGATCCAATTGATTTATCCCTGAAATCTACATCTACCCAGTAATTATTTCTTGTTGATTTTAGTCGTCATTGTCTAAGAGGGACAGTTGCTCCCTTCAATATTTATTTATGTACATGGCTGGAAAGTGAAAAGTCCACATCAAAATAGTGAAGGCCAGTCTTGTTTTGCCACGTTTGATGCATCTGTCTATTTTTTGATGTATACTCGCACAGTAATTTTCCTTTTTTGAAAATTGGCCTTATGCTAGAATTAGTGCAAGCCAATTGATTTGAGGGAAAATGGCCACCTACCTTTTCTTATGAAACTGATATGCACATCAATATAATTGGTACTATATTAAAATTCAATAGTACGTGCATTTAGCATGTATGGTCCACCTTTGTAAGAGGACAGCTGTTTCGTTGATGACTCGTCTAAATGTTTTACTAATATTGTGAATGGAAAGTGGAATACATATTGCGGAGAAATTGCCCGGAGGCTTACTCATGATTCATTGTGTATGATTGGGACTACATATTATGGAGACACTTCTAAATTTATTATTGGATAGTTATTTTGGTCGTATGATGAAGCAAAATTTACTTTAATTTGTTGTTGTCATTCTCATTCGCCCGTTGCGCTCTTCTATTGTTTCGCAAATCAAAAAATGCCCAGTTTATCATACACTGTCTAAATTAATTGGGGTGTCTATACTGCACATGGTTGATTTACGTCATTGAATTATACATAACGTAGTCTATGATCCATTTGTTTTAGAGCGACCTTTTTGGGGTGTTTTTTGGCCCCGCGCCAAGAGTTTGGTGATTCTTGGGGAAAATTGTTTTTTTTGGTAGACTTACTTGCAATTTTGATATCATTGGATATGAAAATGCAAATTTGGTACCATATGATAGGTTTTCATTGTAACTTTGGTACCATACCCAATTTTTCCCAAAGTTAATGATAGTTTACTCCCTATGAAATGCATAATGTTCAATTTATCCCCTTGTGGTTTAAAAAAGAGCAACTTAACCCCTGAAAATGAGTGGTCTACATCAATTTTTGCATAATTTTTTATTCAAAATAAATCCTGTATAGACTATATACTGATATTTATATTCAAATCATATTTGCAATAATTTTTAAGTTCAAAAAATTCTGAAATGTCCGAGATAAAATATACTATTAAAAAATATGGAAGAAAAATAAGTGTGAGTAAGACTTCACCTTGAAATTTCTTGAAAATCAGAGGAACAGTTTCTGGGCTTGGAGATATTAGTCGGATCCCGAGCCTTCTTAAGGCCCATAATTAAATGCCAGGCCAGAGGTCCAGCTACACATCAGCTAGTTGGACTGCAATTGCATCCTTTTTTTGGGCCCTTTTTCCTACTAGGTATAAGGTATGTATGAAGTTGACTCCCATAAGCCCTGTATTTACATGCATTTGAGTATAGATCCGTTTCTTATCAGCTTTGTTAATTGCACTTTACAGCTAGGCTAAGCATGGGAGAAATTATTCTCTAATTTTTATTTTATAGCTTTCTGAAATGTCAAACATATCATCTCTTCTCAGAATTTTCTTATCTAAAAGAAGTAGGTGAGTGATTCTCATACCTTGTAGTGATGATGTATAAACTGAGTTGTGTGACTAATATAATATAATATAATGTGGACTTCTCTCACTCCTCCATCCTCTTAAATCTAGTCAACCAAGAGCTTTGTTACGATTAATATATGTCAAATCAAAACTATTACTATTTTAACTTTGATGTCAACTTTCTTTATTTGTAATTAGGAAAGGTCTGGAAAACATCATACTTTACAAATAAATATGGATGGATGTATTCACTTTTTCAGCGTGCACATATATTTATAGGCATTAAGTTCTGGTGCAGTTGCAGTTGGTGTTTCTTGTTTACTACGGGAATTTTAATTGAGCCAATTTCCCCATTTTCTCCCTTAAACTAAGAGTAGTTATTGGTGAATTTGGATGCAAGTATAAATTAGAACAACAATTGTTTAAAGTCAAGATTGAAGTTGACAGCTTAACTAGGAGATTACGACCCTTAACGCCACTACCAACATCATTTGGCTTTGCTTTGAGCAAATCTCATGGAGATACTATATAAAATGCACATAATTTCAACCAAAAACATTCTCAGACCCTACTTGGAAATTCCCTGCCTATAGTCTAGTTATCCCATAGTTGTTTACGATTTCAGTTTGACAAAAAAGATCGTACCAAACATCAAATATCTACTATTTGGGTTGATATGGACTATTTCAATAATAAAATAAAATAAAAAATATCCCAGAATATTGATTGAAGTTGTTTCGACGAAATGTGAATTTTGAAGTGTGATTTGAATTGAATTTTAATGTTGAAGTTTGTAAAGAAAAATATATTAAAGACTTTTATTGAGTTTGAAAATGAAAAGGAGTATATATATATATATGTTTAAGTAGATTTCATTTTGTTTTGACTCTTGCACATGCATAAGTTGGATTGGTTCTGGATTAATTTCTCAATTTCATGAAACTAAGCCATGAGGATTAGTGCATGCTGCATGTCATAAAAGAATATTGTGTATTTACTATTTAGTACTCCTACGGAATTGGGTATCCAGTATTTTTAATCTTATTATACATTTAACATAAAACTATACTGTTGGTCCTATAATTAATCTCTTTGGAAGCCTAAGTGTTAGATTGAGGAAAATTCGTGGATTTATAAGTGTTGGAAGGGATATGATCATCTCTGAGTCCAAAATGAAATGCAAAATATTTTTTAAATATTGGATAAAAGTACCATTTTACAAAAATGGAGATTAAAAATGCAAAATATTCTTTTAAAACCCAGACCAAAACTATAATTAAGTTTATGAAGTACGGGCAAAAAGTACTAAAGTTCAATACTATTATAATTAAAAGTGCAGTTTTGTACATATGATGTTCATGATGTTTATTATTAATAGACTAATATGTTACATAAAAATAATATATTCTCGTATTTTTATTTTTTATTTTTGTATGCATCACTTAATTGATTCCTCTATCCCAGTCCCTTTTTTCTCTTCATTTTTAGGATGTCTAAATAATCATGTTAATGCATTTGACTACTATACTTTGCTACACGTTTAACACTTATACAGAAACATCAGTAAATCCAAAAAATGTCATCGCATTTTCTAGGCGATACGTTTCATAACGATTTTGAATTACAATTTGGTACTTTTGGTTTGTCATGTGTAAGAAGGATTTGATAACTTTAACATTTAAGGAGTCAAATATATATACATATACAACAGAAAAAGAAAATATATAGTTGGATTAAAAATTTGTTGGAGGGAATATATAGTGGATGTTTGGCTGCACATGGTTTGTCTTGTTTATGTAGGTCTAGATTGACCTTTTGGTCCCCCTGAAGAAATGAGTATTTCCTATCCTATCCTCAACAAGTCGTGCACGTTGAGTTTCTATCTTGTTTGCCATTTCGTGCGGGCTAATCTCTCTTTTGCCCCTCCCTTTGTTGCAGTCTTGCGTTGCCTTTGCCAGTAGCGCGCAATACCCAGTAGTGTTGGGGTGGGATACGTAGGGCCTACTCAATTTGACCGAGACATCATCAGATCGAACACACAATTTATTTAGAAAATTCTATAAAAACATGCATGTTTGGTAAATACTACTACATATATATATATATATATATATATATATATATATATATATATATATATAGGGCTGTCAATGGGTCGGATTCTGGTCGAATCAGGCTCGTCCAGATCCGGCTCCATTTATATCGGATCAAATCCTGTCGGATTCGAATCTTGCTCGGATTGTGCTCGGATCTAGATTTTTTGAATCCAACGGATCTTGGTCGGATTTGGCCGGATATCGGATATTTTTCGGATCCAATAAATTGTGTTTAAAAAGTTAAATTAATATTTTTTTTCCTAAAATAAGTTTATTATCTTTTCAATTTTATTTAATTTTAGCTCACATTTTCAAAGTTTCTTTACTATATTCATATTTGTAGAATGAATATATTGGTTTAAATAAATATATAAACGAATTATAAATTACTATCTTCTTAAATTGACGTTGAAATATTATTAATGATACTTATTTTTATAAATCATTTTGTATATATATCTTTCTTTTTATTTGTTGTCGGATATGGATCTTCAACGGATCGGATCGACCTAAATCCATATTCGCTCCATGAGTTTCGGATTTCGGATCTTTATAATCGAATCAGGTCCATCGAATCTCTAATCGGATAATTATCCTAATAAGTCGGATCGAATTCGGACGGATTCGGATTGAAATCCGCCCCATTGACAGCCCTATATATATATATATATATATATATATATATATATATATATATATATATATATATATATATATATATATATATATATATATATATATATATATATATATATATACACTAATAGATGTATTTTCTCTTTATTACTTTAAGAGAGTGAGATACGAAACTATTACAATATATACTATCAAACAACGGATAAATTTTGTGTTCAATATTCAATTATCATTGCCATCTATTTATGAAAGATGTTCTTTTGTCAGGTTTAAGTACTAAAAAAAATTATACTAGTATTGTTTATCAGTAAGGAAATACTAAGGCCATCTCCAACAGCAATTCTAAATTTCAGCCTCTTATCTTAAAATATAAGTAATGAACAGTGTTCCACCTACAGACGCTTTACGCCCAATCATTCCGGATAACGCTTGCATCCTCTGTCATACCGCGGCTGCTGGCACAGAGTTAGCCGATGCTTATTTACACTTCCACTTTTTACTCTGCAATCCAACAGCTAGTTTATATTTTAACATATAACTTTTATATATTGCTCCCTCCATCCCATTATTTTTACTCAATTAGCTATATTATTCAGTCAAAATTTTCAATCTTTTAAGTGATTTATCATGTTAAATTATTCATATTTTTGGAGTATTAAATCTTTTAAATATTAATATACATAGTGTCATATAATATTATCAAATTATTAGTTAAATATATTAGCTAAATTATTTATTAATTTTTTTTTGAATTTAGTCAAGTTGACTTGTCAATGGCATCAAGGGATAAAGATTAATGAGACGGAGAAGTATTTTATATAAATAATAATGATATATTTATAATATTAATTTTTTCTTTTAATTTCATAATTAAAAATAGTTTTTTTTAAAAAAAATATATTAATTTTTGGAGTTTTATGGGCATAATATTTTAATGTTTTGCATGAAAATACAAAAACTTTTGTACTTTCTTGCAAACAATTATAAATAGCAATTTGTATTTGGCCATAGGTATTTGGCCATCCAAACTAGAAATTTTAACAACTCCTAAATTATACATGTGTTATTGGAGAGCACTTTTTGTCATAATTTTAACAAAACTCTTAAAATTTAAGTTTTCCACTTGCTCTTGGAGATGGCCTAACACTTCTATTTTTAAGATTAAGATGAAATGTACATTTAATAATTTTATTTGACCAACAATATGATCATTTCTTTTGAAATTAAAAAATATATATATATATATATATATATATATATATATATATATATATATATATATATATATTGTAGAGATCTTATGCTGATGGTTTTTAGTAGCATTACCTAATCAGACAATACATGTATTATCATCGTTTTGTTTCATTAATAAATTAAATGTAACAATTTGAACTAAAATTATTTTCATTGCTCTTTGCATAAAAAAAATGTAATATATGTCTGAACTGGAATTTTATGTGTGGTTATGATCATATTATAGTCCTAAAATGAACCAATGATACAACTATTTAAAGTAGTGTATGTTAGTACTAGCTAATTAATGTGGTTAATTTGTTGAGAAGTAAATCACAAATAAAAATATCATTTTCGCCCAAAACATACAACATGATTTGTGAAGTTTCCAGATGATTTGGTACGTTGTATATATATAACAACTTGTATTTAAAGGAGACGAGTGCATGTCAAACCAAGTTTGTATGGAAATTTGATAGCTTAATTAGGTTGGAAATTTCTGAGAGAGAGGTTTTTCCTAGTTTAATGGGAATTGGGTTTATTAGAAATTAATTATCTTCCACAGAATACAGTATTAATTGGAGTATTTGTTATGGCCACCTTTTTGCAATGTTTTCAGAACCGGACCGGACAGTGAACCGGTGAGCTGACTGGTTACTGGTTTTACTGATCGAACCGGTTGGACCGGATGACGTCATAATAATATAATAAATATATTTAATTTTAAAGAATATGTAATGTGCGTAAAATTTAAATATTATCCTACCATTGATTAAAAATATAAATTTTGTTATATGATACTAAAATTAAATCATATAATATTTATCTAATTTATATCATAACGGTAATATGGTACTAATTTGTATGCTCATATAAATGATTATATTTCTTTATAAAAATTTAAAAGTGTAAGTTAAAAATACAACATACTAAGAAATTCATAAATTTTAAAATATAGTTATGTATAAAAGTCTAATATTCAAAGTCAAACTTGCATATTATATCGATTGGACTCTTTATCCTAAAAATTGTATTGAAAATAAATATTTTATAGAATAAATTATTAAAATTTATTATTTGATTATTAATTTTCATTCATAACGTGTAAAATATTTATTTGAGTTAATTATCTAATTTATAAATAAATTTGGCAACAAGTTTTTATAATTTATAAATTTTAATTTATACTAAAAATTCAACAAAAGTGATGTAGCTCAAATGGTAAGAAAGTCATGTTTTACTCTAAAGGTTAGGTGTTCGAATCCCAACTTTTACAAGAATTTTTAACATTAAAATAATAAAAAAAAATAAAAAAAAAAAGAAAAATCAAAACCGGGTTGAACCGGTCCATACCGGTTCACCGGTTCGGCGGTTTCGGACCGGTTCAACCCGGTTCAAAGTGGGTTTTGGAGGAACTGGTTTTATGGGGTAAACCGGACCGGACCAGGCACCGGTTCGCGGTCCAACCGGTCGGACCGGCCGGTCCGGTCCGGTTTTAATAACATTGCCTTTTTGAAGCCTCTCTTAGCTTTTTTTCTCATTTAATTTTATCACTGGTAAATTTGATTAATTAAGTGCATCGAAATTAACAAAAGCTTATGTTCAATAATAATACTAATACTACTACTGATATAGCTAGTAGAAAGTTCTACTTAGGCATAATGATTGATGGGATATTTAGCTAGGAAAATGAGAAAATCACTTGGGAGACTACAAAATCCATTTTAATTATTAATAATAAAATATTCTTTTATATAAGTAGATTTCCTTTAAATTGTAGATGAGCTGCCAGTACCACCACATGGTCAAATAAAATATATACTGTATTTCATTTCATGAGTTCATTAATTCTACTAATCTAAAGCATCGTCTTTTTTTATTTTAATTGGTAAAATAAAGCATGCAAAGCATCATCTTTAATACTTTAATCGATCTGCATGCACTTTATGGTACTCCTCTACTTGTACAATGTGCACACCATATATATGTACGTGTGTGGTGTCCAGCACATCAAATTCATATTCAAATTCAAATTCAAATTCTTATCAGTACATGAATATATAGCTAGCTAGACTCCGTCCTTATCCTTATTGAACCGAACCAGATGTATCAATTTCGTCTGGTAATTAAAACATCCAACCAATTAATCCATTTATAAAATTGTTTTTAATTTTAAAAATATATACACAATATTTTGATTTTTAATTTAAGGTTGAAATCTCCTGGAAGTAAAAGAACATATTCAATTATGATTTATATATAGACAAAAAACGCGTGTTGTTAGAGATGTGGTTTTAAAATTTTGATATTTGGTCCTACTATATAAACTAAATTAGAATAGTACGTAATATTGGCCCAAATATTAATGTTCGACGGAGAAAAATGTCAAGAATTCTCATAACCATTTCCGATTTTTCAGAACCTAGACCCTCTGAACAATTTTAATCATCACTTTGGTTTTTCTCCTTTTTGGATCAATCCTATAATTTAAAACCATTTCATATTAATACCAAGTCTTTACGCCATGAGATGAGGAAAAGGAGAAAAAGTTGTGGAAGTTTTAGCAATTATACAGACTTTAATGTTGTTTAGGGCTTTTGGTGACTATAAACGTATGTATGAAATGAAAATGAACTTTCGTACTCTAAAATAGTTGATCGTCACCATATAAATATTTAAGCAAATACATTTTACATATATTTAAAGTGACGATTCACCTAAATGAAAGAATGAACATTATAGTATGTATGTATAAGTTTGAGATGTAGACAGACACCCACGTTCCGCGTTCTTGTCGGTTTGCTGTTCGGAATTTTTCAGTATCCGATTAATTCTTTATTACTAAAAGAATCCAATTCACAAATTTCTTCTCTGTTCAATTGACTTAATTTCACTTTTGCATCCTCAAAATATATTAGTTAGATATTTTGTATCCTTAAAAGAGATTAATTCTACTTTACACCTTTAAAATATACTATATCTTTTCACTTTGCATCCTAGATGAATTTTTAACCAAAAAAAAATAAGGATCTAGGGATATTTTTGTCCATCACGTGTAAAGCAGCAAAAATAGTTTAGTACTTTTTTGTTTTTGTTTTGAGGGTATATGGTGGAATTAATTTTTTTTTGAAAATGTAAAGTATCAAACTAATACATTTTAAGGGTGTAAAATGAGATTAAGACAATTTCAATCTGTACTCCTCTTTATTTGCATACGTACTTGGAATTTTTTGTCATTTTATATCATTTAAAGACGTGAAAGCAATATATAAAATCTCTCACCATAAAAAGCAAAACCGAATAGACACTTCAGAATGGTTTCCTCAAATTTCCATCTTAGGGCGAGTTTGGTGGTGTTCAATTTTTCTTCTTTGTGTGAAGTTAAAAAATCATTTAATTGTTAACAGCAAATCAATTTGAGACCAAACATCAAACGACCTCTTTCATTGATTTGTCAAATTTTCTGTTTCTAGTGAAACATAAATTTATCATTAACATAATTAATAATAACTACTTAAATAATGGTATCATATGAGATTGAATTTTTTCTTTTCTTTTCAATTTATTGATATGCAGAATTTTTAGTTGCAATTATTATAGTAAAGGGATACTAATAGGAAGTGGGATATGATTTGCTGTTCCAGTCTCGGGTATTGAGCTCTAGGGATTCCCTCTTTATTTTATCTGTAATGTAAATTAAATTTGAGATATGAAGTAGTATATATAAATACAATACACATGGAGTAATATATATATATCATGTGTTGGTTGGGTCTGCAAAATTTCAATTTAAATATTTTTCATTTTCATATAGATTAAAAAATCTTATAATTAAATATTTTTTTATGGTAAAATATTTAAAATATCCTTTATAACGATGATTACTTTTTAATTTTTTTTATTAGTTAGTGGTGATCATTGAGTTTTCCAACTTAAGTATAAGAAAGGAATAAAATTAAAAAAATATTTTAAAAACTCAAACATGCTAATTAATTTGAAACAATTTTGTTTTCAAATGCTCCAATTAATATGAAATGAAGAGAATAATACTCTAATTTATTCTTGAACATCTCGAGATATTCATGTGTCATATGCATGCGGCATATTTACTTCTCGCTCCACTTTTTGGACATGGAATGTACTGTCGAATTCTTTTCATATTATTTCGTTAATTAATTAATATTTATACGTTGTTAGGGTTGAAAATCAAATCAAGTTATTCGATACTCGGTTCGAGTTTGTTCGATAAAAGCTCGTTTGAGCTCGGTTCGTCAAACAAATCAACAAGCTTGAACATGATTTTTCGTGATAAGTTTTGAAGCTCGCTCGATAAGCTAAATATTGAAAAAATATATGTAAATTACCAAGTTACTCGATACTCGGCTCGAGTTCGTTTGAGCTCAGTTCATTAAGAAATCAAAACAAGCTCAAACACAAAATTTCAAGCTCGATAAAATTAAACCGAACTTGAACAATATATCGTTCGATACTACTCGACTCGTTTACACCCTTATATGTTGTTGCTTAATTAGCTCGACAATATATAAGTCATTATAAATTTAATTATATATGTTTTGGTTAGTGATTTATTTGATGACTTAGAGTATTATTTATAAATTTCCTTTAAATAAGGAGAATATAAATTTGAGATATTAGAGTACTAGGATTAAATAAATTTTCTTACACGTACAACATTAATTAGTATGCACACTACAAAATATATACTTGAAACATAAAAGTAAGCACTAGCGTTCTCACTTAAATCTGGTCCTGCACGTACCAATTGTCTACTTACCCTTTGTTTCGAAACAAACGATATGATTCCTTCTTTTTCTCTCTCTCTCTCTCATAAAAAAAAAAGGAATTGAAGAAGAACGAAATGCCACAAAATTAATTGTGAGAAGAAGACGACGACTCACATCATCTACTACTACTAGTACTATTAATGAAAGGAATAGTTCCCCAGGGCAATTTCCCTATTGGGTGTGACCAACGATTCTTAAGGCTTGTTCCAACGATAAGGGTGGAGGTTCAAATCCCATTTGAAACTTGAATGGAACAGTATAATGAGAATTTGGGACTTGACGAAGGAATATATTGTGATTTACATCCTTTAGAATTTAGAATAAAGGTTCTAATTAAGTATCCATAATTGACCTGACTTAAACTTAATTAATAAGCTGGATTATATATATTATATGAAAAAAAATGAAATAAATGGTCACTACAAGAGTCTCTCTTTCTCATTCACATTCACACACAGCACAACACAAAGCAACTAGTCATGACATCTATTATTAGACAAAATTATGACAACCTAGCCCCATGTTTTTTGTTTTTTAGCTGTTGTCAAAGAATATAATATTATTTATATCGAGTACCCTAGGTAGCTAAAAAAAACCAAACCCTCCTCTTTCATTAAACATTTGCTTAATTTCCTATTCATCTAGTAATTTATTTGTACAGAACAAAGAAGAAGAAGAAGAAGAAGATACTGTTATTAGAACTAGATCATGTTCAGAAAAGAAGAAGCAGCAGCTTAATGGATCCATCGTCATCAATGGGAAAAAGAAATAATAATAATGATAAAAATAATAATAATAATATTCCAGTTGCAGCAGCTGGAGATCCAGCAGCAGTATTCAAGTGTCCCCGATGCGAGTCAACGAATACCAAGTTTTGCTATTACAACAACTACAGCTTGTCTCAACCAAGACACTTTTGCAAAGCTTGCAAGCGTTACTGGACACGTGGCGGCACTCTTAGAAACGTCCCCGTCGGCGGTGGTTGTCGGAAGCACAAGAAACGGCCACCACCTTATAACCATGGAATTCCAATACAGAAACAGAAACAGAAAGAGAAAGAGAGAGAGAGAGATCTAGCATCACCAACTACCAATATTATTATTAATAATATTCCCAATCCACCAGCTTTCTTGTTTTCTAATAATACTAATAATAGTATGGGGCTTCATTTTCCCTTTTCCACGTCTGGATTTGGATTTGGGCTCATGGATAACAATTTCTCCACGACCATACAATTACAAGGTCATAATAAATATTATTCTTCAACTACTACTACTACTACTGGTTGTTTGATGAAGGAATTTATTGATGATGAAGGGGCGGGGGCGGGGGCGGAGGCGGTGGCGGCGGCTAATCATACTTTTCCAGGTTCTTTGCTTTATGATCATAAGAATAGTAATATGCAAATTAATTATGAGGGTACTGCCAAAGACGACGGAGTGACGACGAAAATATTAATGGATGATGATCAAGAAAAGTACAATATTAATAACCACATGATCATGAATCAACATGTACACGACCTACTACATACAGATACTTCTCCTTCTTCTTCTCATTTATGGAACACAACTTGGTATGATCCTTCTTCTAATTACATGGGTTCTTCTGTTCCATCTCTCATCTAGCCCTGCTACCTCTTCAAACAAAAAAAGAACAGCCTTTCTTCATCGGTTTTAATTATGTTATGTTTGGTTCCTGGATTTTAATTAATTAATTCTATATTTCCTTATATTTTACTCTCTGAAATCCACGAACCAAACATAATTATATTGAGTCATTCTATAATTAATTGGTGGAGAAGTCTAGCTTTTTTAACTATACACTTGGGTCCTTTTTCTTTTACCACTTTATCTCTTTGAGGCTACTTTTACTTGCTTGGGGAGTAAATTACAAGTTTGGGATCATGAGTCGATGAGCAGCAATTAATTCAACAAGTACTTCTGCCCTGCGGTGCTGCCCTATTTCTAAGAAGCTTACTTGGATCGATCAATTCAACACAATTTCTTGGAGCAATCCGTTGATGAAGATTGGTAATTACAATTAATCATATATATATATATATATATATATATATATATGTATGTATATCCAAGAAGGAAGCAGCTTGTTTTAATTTTGATTTCTTGGTGTATTTAATTTTAAGTGTGTATGTATTTGTATCAGGGCTAATTAAGGGGATTTTAATTTTGAATTACTTACCTAGATCTCTCTGAATATTCATGCTATATTATATATATTAACTTCTTCTTCTTCTTCTTCTTCTTATGTTTTTCTAAGTTTGGTTTGGGGAAAGGATTGAGGATTGGTATAGCTAGAAGAGTGGGAGATATTAATTGTTTCTTCATTTTCAATTCATGAAACTTGGCTAGTACTGTAATTGAGTTGTATATATATATATATATAGCTTTTATTTTAATTCGTGTAATTTAAGTTCTTTGGACTTCCAATGAAACTTAATTTTGTAAAATGATACTAATGTACAAGACTTAAAAACTTTGTCAAAGCTTTCTCCAATAAAATTGTTTATTTATCCTGCAGCATATATGCCAATCTTCAATTAACTCAACAACTAATATTGCTATGTTAATTATTATTATTTGTTTTATATATACAAGAATTTGTTTATGTCTCAGTTTCTTTTTTCCTGGAAAAATATTTTTGGTACTTCATGTACATCAAGTGTTTATAATGTTACTTTGTTTGCAGCTTATAGGGCTTGTTTTCTGCACATTATCTTCTTGGAAAATTCTTGTCCAAGTCTAGCTTGGCCAAACCCATCCAACCACCAAGCAAGTGTATTGCACTTGCTTTGTGATTGGTCACTCTCCTGGAAGTTACATCCAATCACATAGCAAGTGTATTACACTTGCCATGTAGTTACTTTGGGTTCGGTCAAACCCAATCCGGTAAGAATTTCCCTATATTCTTTCATTTAACTGCATGAGCTAGATTGCTAGTTAAAACATCTTATTTCATTTATATTCTTAATTTTGTGAATGACAATCGATCATCGTGATTGCAAAATTTTTCCCAATTACACATTTTCATGTAAACAACATGCATTTTTATTTAAATGGGCACCATGGTTAAATAATTCACTAGTCCTCCTCTGTTTTAAATTAAACGACACATTTGGGATTTTCACAAAACTTAATAATTAGAAGATAAAATGTCAAAGATACATTTTTAATGAAGAAAAGATAAATAAAAAGAACGTCATCCAACTCCAATGTTAAATTAGGACCTTTAGTTACTTAAATGAAGAAAAGATAAAGATTTGACTTCCATTTATTCAGTTACAGCTTAATTATAGTATAAGTACTATTTATATAGACGATTTTTTTCAAAAATTAACAATTTTTTTTTTTGGGTCATTCAAAAGTAAACAAGTTAATTAGATACTACATATTGTAATTAGAGATTAAAGTAAAACTCAGAATAAATTATCGCGGTATAGATTTTGATGACATATAATATAATAATAGTGGTAGAGAAATTAGAATATTATGAACTATCTCCGTTGATTTTTAGGATGGTCATTGAACTAATCTCTCGTTTCCTCTCCTTCCTTCTACCTTCTTTACTAGTTTACTGTGTGTTTTGCCCAAAATATAAATAACTGGGTAATGGCCCATGAACAAAAGTAATGGACTTATTGTATATCTGTAGCGTGAGCCAGCCCATAAAGTGAAAATAAATACTACTGTAATATTTTGTGGGTGAGCGAAATTAATAGCCATAGTTAGTATTACGGGGAAGTTTGTGGCCCAATCTATGGAGCACGGATACTTCAAAAAATTATTTAAATATCGTGTCGGATATTTTTCGGATACGATACTCCTTGAATATTTGTGGGATACGTATTCGACACTCCACATGGCGTGTCGGTAAATATAATTAAAAAGAAAAGTTGGACACACGTATCGGATACTTATTTAGACGTATCCAACACATTTTATATTCTGAATTTTGCTAAATCACCACAATTGGTAAGAACAATGTAAGGCGTCAAATCACACTTTGTATTATATACAACTACAATACAAGATAATTTAGATATAACGGAACATGTTTTATATAA
The DNA here is from genome assembly GCA_003313485.2 of Penstemon barbatus. Taxonomy (NCBI): domain Eukaryota; kingdom Viridiplantae; phylum Streptophyta; class Magnoliopsida; order Lamiales; family Plantaginaceae; genus Penstemon; species Penstemon barbatus. Next base: position 2,028,604 of record CM064877.1, read on the forward strand.
CATAATAAAACAATGAACATTATGTATAATTAATAGTATTAAATTATTAAATAAATTTTTTTTCTAAAAATTATGCAATTTAGTACTTATGAAACTTAACTTGATCTATTTCAATATGTAAGAATATATACATATATTATTTTACTTATTTCAATATGCATAAATATATAAATTTATATTTTTTACATTCGTATCCGTGTCGTATCGTATCCACTAAATTTTTAAAAATTCGCGTCGCTGTATCCGTATCGTATCGTATTCGTATCAGCGTATCCGTATCAGTGCAGCCCAATATAAGACCCGAGTCTTATTTAATACGGGGTTTCTAGCATGTACATAATAATGAAATGTCCTTTGTAACCTTTTAGCCATTTATATGCATTTAATTCTTTATATAAACCAAAAATGAGAAAATACTTTTACAGATTCATAGACCATTTTAAAATTCAAAATAACTTTACGAGGAATAAATATTTATCTATAATCAATCTAAGTAATAATAAATCAAAATGAATTATGTTAAAATTAAGTAAAGAAAAAAGAAACAATTGAAGCCACCACCCCATCCATCTGTCAGCAGAAAAAAGATTTATAGGCCCTGCTCCTGAAGGGGGAGGATCGGAGGGGAAGTCGACTGAGAAAGAGGTGGTGGAGTTGGCTATAAATGGGGAAGACGATTCTTTTTACCTTTTTCCTTTTTCATAAATCTTGTTCTAGCTTGTGTTTTTATTTTTATTAAAGTACTTAATTTGTTTTTCTATTTTTAATTTTTTTTATAAGCTTTCTACTTTTAATTTGATATGAGGATAATTTGACCTTTATATAAAATTAGGGGAAAATTCTTGGGCGCCGCTACGTTAGGTGCCGCTAATACCACATTAGGTGGTATTACCACACATTGTGTATTACCACATTAGGTGGTATTACCACACATTGTGTATCACATTGTATGGTATGATCTCCACATGTGACAGTACATGATCACATTACATAGTATTAACCCCATATATTTAATATGACCCCCACATCATGTAGTATTTATTCCAAATTAGGTGGTATTACCACGCAATGTGTGTCACATTCTATGGTACTTATACCACCTAATGTGACACACATTGTGTGGTAATACCACATAACCCTAGAATTCCCCTTAAAATTAGAGGAAATTATGGATATTTTATGTTGTTACATAAATTAAGGATCAGGATTCAACAATATATTTAATACCAAAAAGACTCAATTTAATATACAATCTTTTACGCTCATGAACACATTGTTTTCACAAAGTTTAAACCAAATACTACCTATTTCTCAATACTTGAATTTTATTTCACAAACCATTCGGAGTACGTATATTTTCAGAAAAGAGCATACAAAGAAGATCTGCATATACATCTAGTTCTGTTTAGAGTATGTGATCATACGAATCTATATTAGTATTTTTCTAAATATTTCGATATAAGTAGTTTTCTTTACATCAATATCAGTAAATTAGAAATTTATTTGAATACAACCAAACACACTATATTTTAAAATTAATTGAAAAGAAAAAGGGAAAAAAAAACTACTAATTAACAATCTAGTAGTATTAAACTAAAAGAAAATACACGGCAATGAAAGTTGAACCCAAGAAATATATAAATAAGTAGTTTGGGAGTACATAAATTATGTGCTTTTGAAATTTAAAATGAATTACGGCATACAATATATTTTAAAATTAATTGAATATAATAATAAAACCATTTTTCTATGTAGGATGGGTTTGATTAGTTGGATTAATTAGATTAACGTACCCGGCCTCTCTCTATATATATATATAGTAGAATAATTAAATTGTATAGAAAAGAGGATGGATTGTAGTATTATGGACCCAATAGCAATGTCTATGTAGTGATTTACTTGGAATTGTGGTATTAAAGGGAGACAACAGATTGTTCCTTTATGCACTTGTCACCAATCCTTTGGAAGAATTAACACATGGGAGATCATTTGATTTGAATTGCAAAGTAAATAATAAAAAGGAAGATTTTCCCAACACAATCATATCATTTTCTTGCTTTGGCTTTTATTCTTGATTAAGCCAAGGTCCAGACATCATTGCTTGCCACCATCGCTTAGACTTCTCCACTTCATCAACAATATCATAATAATTATAACCCAATATATATATATATATATATATATACAATATATATATATATATATATTCTGTTTGCTTGATTAACTGACGCTGAATTAACGAATTGATTTATAATTTTCAATGCTCATCCAAGTTAGTGATAGTAAGTTTGACTTAATTATTATACTGTCAATACGTTAAATTTTGATGTGAAATTTAGTTGATATTAATTCTCTTTCTGATCTGGAGTACTTCTTCATGATTTTCAGGGTCAACCTGATTCAATTTTCCTTTAAACACGTTTAATACATTATTATTACTACTATTATGTAAAAACAAACATGTGTAGGCCCTGGCGAAAATTTGAGTACAAGGATAAAAGTGAAAATATTGCAAATTAGATGAGACTTGGTAATTAATTAAAATTGCGCATCAGCTTAATTTGTCGGTCGAATTAGAAATTAACTGCATGCACATAATAACATAATCGTCAGCTCAGCTTTATTATATATATATAGTATAATAATAGTAGTAAATTCTTTTAGCTTTAACTTTATCCTGACATTTCATCTCATGCATTATTCCCTTGGCTTAATACTTGCTAGTATATCTCTTTCTCAAGACTTTTCAAACTTTACGAAACCCTAATTTAAGTAACCGATGAAACTCTGATAATACCACAAACGAATCAAATCAAAAAGAAAGAAAAGGCATTATAAACAGTTAACATTTAAACTTGATTGCCTTTCATCAAAATTAAAGTTGTAATTAGAAACAAATTAAACCTAGCTAACCCAACTGGAAATAAATAAATGATATTACAACACATTTTCATATACTCATTTTGTTTACATCATGCAATACCCAAAAGTCGTCATAGCTAAACCAAATCCACATCCAAATACTGAAAAACGAGAAGCCAAACCTAAAGATCCATAGAAATATATATGCATTCCAAGTATAAATAAAAATAAACATCTAGAAATTAATGTAGATAATTAATCCTTGTAAAGTTGTAATCTTTGCATGGAAGTGAAATTAAATTCACTGAGAAGGATTAAACCCAGGATGATTATCAGACAACGACGACGACCACTGATTTGGATTTGGATTAAGGGAAGAAGAAGAAGAACCCACCTGATCGCCGCCATTACCACCGGTGGCGCCGCCCCAAAAACAGGGGCCTCTGTTTATAAAGCTTTGAGTCCAAGAACTCAATGGCCTTTGCGGAAACAAATTTTGCTGTGGTGGATAAAAATCATTTTGCAAAAGATCAAATTGGGTTCCTCTGCTTTGGTTGATTCCGGCGGGTAAAGATTGCATCGCCGCCAGAGGAGACAAAATTGGACCACCAGCGTAGAAAGAAGTATTGCTACCCATTTGCTGAGACAAATCCGGCCTTAAAGATTGACCCGAAATCATACCCATACCCGTAAAACTTTGTTGGGTCGACGGAAGTGGTGCGGCTGTGGATAAAGATTGAGTCTTTGCAGTAGTTGATGATGAGCTGGGCTTTGGGCGCTTTCCTCTTCGGCAACCGCCGCCGACGGGGACGTTTCTTAGGGTTCCGCCCTGAGTCCAGTACCTCCGGCAACCCTTGCAAAAGTAGCGGGGCTGAGAAAGGCTGTAGTTGTTGTAATAACAGAACTTTGTGTTTGCAGAATCACACCGTGGGCACTTCTGAGGTGGCGGCGGTGGATGGTGGTTGCTTGGATTCTCCGGTGGTGGCTTCAACCGTCGTTGATGTGGCGGTTGATGGTCCGTCGTCGTCATATTCTGCTCCATGTTTGGCTAATTTGTATGTATATTATATATAAGGGGCGGGGTGCAGGGGTTGATTCTGATTTTTGAGTGTAGAAGGTATAAATGCATGTGATGATGATCTGAAGTTTGGAGATTATTATTCAACGCTTGGGATATGTATGTAATCAAAGAGTTGGTTTGTTGGGATTATGAGAATCGATCACAAAATTTTATATGAGGCAAATTAAATGAATGAATGATCGAGTTGAGTTGATTTCTTCTTTACCTACTACCCACAGAAATACTAGTACCCACTATTTCATTTTCATTCTTAATTTCTTCCTGTGGTATATATTGCAAAAGAGGGCAAATTAAATTCATGAACAAGCAAAAATCTGCACAGATTTAGTACTGTCCTAATTAATTGATTTTTTCCTTTTTTTTTTTTTTATGAATTAAGTAGAATAGTATATAAAGAGCTATAGGCTGCCACCTGCCCGTTTCTTGTTCTACAGCTTAAGAGTTAAGGAAAAGAGAGATCGAATACATAGTATGGTATAGTATAATAATATACTTTAAATTGTACGGAAATATATCACAGTTAAAAGTATAAACCTATGTATGTATGTATGTATGTATGTTCTTGCTCTCTCTCTCTCTCTCTTTTTTTCTCTGGATGAAGAAACAGAGAAAAATTCTGTTAAAAGTTGAGAGAATATAATTAATAATGCTGAGTGAGTGAACAAAAACGGAAAAACACAAGTCTTTTAGTACTCTATATGATCAAAATTCAAACTTTTTGGAGTGATAATAATTAAGAAACAATATGTATGCATAAATTAACACTTGAAACAAATGTCATCAAGAAAGGTAGGTACAGGGGAATTGAATTGAATTAATAGGGTTGTGTTTGTGTGGACCATGAGCTATATATATAGATGGAGGAGAGGCTGCAGGAAGAGGCGGCGGACGGCGGGCAGTGGTGGTGGTGGGCTGTGTCAGTTTTGTTGTCCCTTTCTGATACAACACCACCTTTGCTGGATTTCTCTTTCTCTCCCACTTTAATTTCTCTGTTTCTGTTGAATTGAATGAGGATTCTCTATTCTATTCGATTATATTGTATTCTATAATTTCCCTTCTCTCTCTTCTATCTGACATCAGTTGGGGGGGTCAGTTTGGACGCCCACTCTTTTGGTTAATTTTTTTGGACTACTAAATCAATCTGTTAAAAGACAACAATTAAAACCTTGGGTTCTTTTAATTATTTAAAAGAAAAAAAGAAAATTCTTGGTTCTTTTTCTACGTTTAGTAAAGGAAATTGGCAACTACTAAATACTCCCTCCGTCTAATTTATTTTGCTCCATTTGCTATACTAATCGGTCAACTTTTCAATCATATTAAATTATTCACATTTATGGATTATTGAACATTTTTAATATAAATATATATGGTATCATATGATATTAATAACTTATTAACGAAATATATCAATTAAATTATTTATTATAATTTTTATAAGTTTGATCAAGTTGACTGATCAGTTGTACCAAATGATAAAAATAATTGGGACGGAAGAAGTATTATTCAAGTTGCAAAGTACTGTTGCTTAATTATCTATTTATCATAAGTATAATTTTCTAACTCTTTTCACATGGAAAGGACTAATGTAATTGGTGGACACAGTGAAAGAAAATCCTAATTCGAAGCCTAAATAGAACCAAATTGTCAAATTATTTTAATTACATCAAATAAAATTGTGGAGCTATAGTTACTGACCATTTTTGCAATTTTTCCAAAATTTAGCGAAGCTAAGCTGAGTAATTTCATAGTTTGCCCAAATTGCTTATAGAATTGAACATTTTACCTTGGATTGGATGCATTCACATTTATTTATTCACTTAATAAATTTGTTATCTATCGGCTGAGGCTGCAATTTCGGTTGAAGGGAGAGGAGACTCACGTGAAGGGGGGCACGTCAGGACGAATTAGTTTGGCGCTGAGAGGAGGGTGACGGTTGGGATGGTTTGGAGGTTACAACTGCTCCAAAATGGACTCCGGTTTTGGTCTTATTCGGCTTGTCTTCTCTTCTCTCTTCTCTATTCTAATATGATTATCAATCTTTTGTTTTTGTTTTTGTTTTTGTTGGACAACCCCACAAAGCTAGCTAGGTTACTATTTTATTATTCTGTCTAGGCCCAAACTCAAATGCTTGGGTTGGATAACTGCCATAATGGGCTTCTTTTAGATCCGAGGCCCGATGTCTGTTACAGGCTTACAGCTTTTGATGGGTTCATGATTATATCCAAAGATGATCCACTACGCGGCGGACTCAATTCGAATCAAATTCAATACTAACTCAATTTCATTCAACATTTTTATCCGATTATAAATTCTACGACAATAATCATAATTTCGACCATGTTAAAATTCTCATCCCACAAAAAATAATCATATAAATAAAACTCTTATATTTATAAAATATAATTTTATACAATAATATTTTATCGTCAATGTATATGTTTATTTACATACATATTTTTATACAACAAAAGTAACACTAATTTCAATATTTTTGATGTAATCAGTTAACTGTTGTTCCATAAAAAAAAGTTAATTGTTGAATTAGATGATTAAATGTGTCGATAATTTTTATTTGTTGAATGTTAATGAATTAGGAAGAAAACTTGAATATGTAAGGGAATAATCCTCCTTTAATTATTAGCAATCAAAACTTGAATAAAAATATACATTAAGAGTTCTGAATTTTGTTATATAAAAGATAACGTATTCAATCGGTTTTTTTTTTTTTTTTATTGTTTCCCAAATGTTTAACTCTTTCGAGGCGAATTGGACACTTAAGAATTGGACACATTTGTTAGAATTCACCACATGGATTGGGCTAAGTCCACTTACTTGGCTTGGGCCTAACTCAACCCCAAAAGCTAGCTTGTAAGGCGAGGATTGTCCAATGCCTTATAAGGTGGACTTAACTATTGTTTTCAACCAATGTGGGACAATTAGTCTCAATACTCCCCCTTCACGTGTGGGTGAAACAAGCCCAACACGTGACATATTAAAGCCCAACCTTGCGGATTGCGACATGTGGGTCCCAACACACGAATAATGACCGTCCAGGACTTTGTTAACTGGACGAAGAATGACAACCCAGACCTTTGTTATCTGGGGGAAATGTGTGGGTGAAGAATAAATCCCATCATGCGAGCAAGAAAGAGCCCATCACGGAAGGAGGTGGCCCACTTCAACCTGGGGCTCTGATACCATGTTAGAATTCACCACATGGATTGGGCTAAGTCCACTTACTTGACTTGGGCCTAACTCAACCCCAAAAGCTAGCTTGTAAGGCGAGGATTGTCCAATGCCTTATAAGGTGGACCAACTATTGTTTTCAACCAATGTGGGACAATTAGTCTCAATAACATTAAGTAGGTTGCGTAGATTTGGATTAGTGTAATCTGACCTCCAAAAAGAAAAGGATTTCAGGTTTTTTTGCCCAAAAATAAAAATAGAGAAATAATTAAGATATGTAATTAAATGGATAAAATCTTAAAGCCAAAATCCATTAGTAGATGGTATATGTAAATATATATATTTAATTTAATTTTGAAATTTATAACAAACTAGTAAATTAATAATGGTGCATGACTTTCTCTGCAAATTGTTAATAAATGGGCTTGACCCCAACCAAACAAGAGGCTCGGAGATTGGGTTTGTAATTACAAGCCCGTCAAACTTTAGCATGTTCAACCCATTCGAAAAGAACAATCACGGCCCGGTAATTTTTAACTTCAAATGATTTTCTTAATTAATAATTATTATTAATTCTTTTCGTTCCCATCACCTTATCCTTCCAACCGAAACCAAAAGTTGTTTTCATTGTACAACCCCAAGATGCATAAAATCCCAGGTTAAAATGAAGAACTAATTTCTTATTGTTTTAAAGAGTACATGAAGTGTAAAATTAAACTCCGGTTGTTGGTTTGGAAGACAAAATAGTAATTTGTTCAACATTGCTATTAGTAACAAGTGACGTAGTCGATTATATTAGTCTTAGATTACAAATTTTCAAATTAAAATTGAGAAGAAAACAGAGAAAGAGAAGGCACATATCAAAAACAGTGATGGATCCAATTAAAAGTTGCAAGGATCATTTATTCTGTTTGGCCTTGTTCTGATCCTCCATAAACTTGTCGACGTCAGCATCCACCGAGTCCTTGGCTTTCTGCGTAGTGTCCCTGGCCGCCTCCCAGGCGCCCTCCACTGTTTCCTTCGCCTTCTCACCTACACTCTTCACAGTATCCACCACCGTCTCCACGGCGCCTTGGGTATTCTCTTTTGCCCCTTGTGCATACTCCTCTGTTTTCTCCTTGGCCCCTTGTGCATACTCCTCTGTTTTCTCCTTGGCCCCTTGTGCATACTCCTCTGTCTTCTCCTTGGCCCCTTGTGCATACTCCTCTGTCTTCTCCTTGGCCCCTTGTGCATACTCCTCTGTCTTCTCCTTGGCTTCCTGCCCGTACTCTTTCGTTTTATCTGCCATGTCTCCGGCCCTGTCCATGGTCTCTTCACTCATGTCGGAGGCGGAATTCCCCGCCCAATCCTTGGTTTCTGTGGCCTTATCCACCGCTTTGGAGGCGGCTACACTCGCCTTCTCTTTCAACGAATCAACACTCTGCTTTGCTCTGTCCAGACTCTTGTTGCCATCATCTCCCACCTAACCACCCCGCCCCATCAAATATTTAAAATATCAAAATACAATGAACTTACTAACTAACTTTTATGTACATACCTCGGAGTATTTTGCAGCACTAGTGAAGCAAACACGGGAGACTTTGCGGCGGAGTGGGAGGGAGGGGTGTTGGGAGAAAGATCTGAAAAGGTTGAAAATCGAGTTCTTGGGTAAAGACATGGCGGCGGCGGTGGCCATAGCTATCTATTTCTATTTCTATTTCTTCTTTCTGGTTTGATATGATATGATAGAAATACAATACAAAAGATGGCAATGAAGGAAAGAAAGAAATACAACTCTTTGGAATTCATTCATTAAGACGGTTTATAAAGGGTGGTGAGGGGAAATGTGGCGGTCCGTTAATTGGACACGTATGATGGATCGTGCCGCGTGTGGATTAATCTCTATTTTGGGACTTACACCTGCAGTCGGCCACTCATTCCAATTTTCATATTTCCAGTCGGCTACCCATTCCAAATTTTGATATTTACTTTCGTTTCCTCTACTTATATTTGTGCTACTTTTCTTTATGGTTATTTTCCAATCGTCAAACAAATTCTTCTTCTTGTTTTGTAGCCTATCACTCCTATATTTATTGTATATATATCATCATATAATTACTAATCTGAAATATATAAAATATCCCTGTTTCGCACATACATATTTCACCAAAGGATTAAAGACGTATATTAATATAGCATGAGTATTATAGGTTACATCAAATTTTTATTTTAAATTTCAAACTCATATTTTGTAACACAAGTCAAATAACGACAACTGTTTGAGCATTGTAATTAAAAATTGACAATCCACTATTATTGATTTAACAAACATGTGAACGACACTTATTGAATTTCATCAAAAAATTGACAGTAAAATTAAATGTTTCAAGAGAGTGTGAAATATAGTATGAAATGTGTTTTTTTTTTCGAAAAACTTGATATTTTAGGACTAAATTTGGTATCAAAATATTTTTCCCTCTAATATGAATTATAAACTATAATTAGCATTAATTAGGGTAATCGTATTAATTAACCTAACTAACACTAACTCTTAAATGTTAACTTTTTATCACAACTAACTCTACTTGAAATAGATTCCAATATCTGTATATCTTATTATAAAATAGAGTACTTGTCTAATGTTGCAAAATACTAGATTTTAAACAAATTTTAAATTATTAATAATTAAGGAAATATAAACGTGCAGTTATCCTAAATCTAGAGAAAATAAATTAATTCGTCAACCCAACCCAATTCAATTAAATGAAAAGTCTTTGTACTGTAATGTATATATACATGTCAGTCAGTGGTCTTTCTATTTATTGCCTATGCAGTTAGTTATTTCTTTGATAATTGCTGTAAGGAACCATATATCATATATGGATGCTAATGGCCTGTTTTCATGTAAGTCCGCCTTTCAAATACTTCAAAAAAATGACATTCAAGGGAGTAACATCGGAGAAAATTGGAGCTGGATTTGGAGAGTGAAGTGCTCGTCTAGGATTCAGCACTTTATTTGGCTTTGTTCTCACAATAGCATAGCCACAAACTCTCTTCGCAAGATGAGGAAACTTACAGAGTCAGACATGTGTCCGAGATGCAATGAACAACCGGAAACGATCACTCACGCACTTAGGGACTGTATTTGGGCGAGGAGGGTATGGGAATTCATCATATCACCGACGCAATTTTTGGGCTCTGCAAATCACAATCAAACATCCTGGATAAAAGACAATCTCACTAAAATTCAGCTGGGTAATATCATTGCACCCAATATCACATGGAGCAAGATTTTTGCAACAACTATTTGGGCTATTTGGAAAGCTAGGAACAGAAAGGTCTTCGACAACAAAGATGAACAAATGAGGAATGTAATAGCTATGATTAAAACATCTGCACTTGACCTTGAGACGGCTTACCCAGGAGGGTGGAGGCGAAACAAACAAGGGACCGATTGTGTTAAATGGAAAAAACCGGAGAAATGATGGGTGAAAATCAATACAGATGGAAGTGTCCTGCCAACCAAGTGTAGTGCAGCGGCAGGGGGGCTAATTAGAGATGAGAATGGAGATTGGATTGTGGGATTCACGCGAAGCCTCGGCGATGTCTCCATCACGGTGGCTGAACTTTTGGCTGCAAGGGAGGGACTTGAGATAGCATGGGAAAGAAGATTCCAGAAAATTGTTTTGGAGGTGGACTCTGAGGTGGTTCTCAAACTAATCACGGAAGGGGACACTACTCAACACCAATTAGGTGGCATAATCGAAGACTGTAGAAGATTGCTCGGAATGCCTTGGGAAAGCAAGATAGTTCACACCAAACGAAGTGGAAATGCTTGTGCTGACGCTCTTGCAAGAATGGGGCACATTAAATGGCGTGGAAATTGCACGTGGGACATCCCCCCGAGGATGTCCTCACCTTTGTAAAAGGGGATTATTAGTTTCCTTTAGTTGTTAGGCCACTTTGTAACCAAAAAAGAAAAAAATATATGGATGCTAAAACCATGCATGTTGAAATTAGATGGACGAGCGCTAGCGCTAGCTAGCTAGTCAGCGCAACTTATCAACTATATTTGAGTTTAATTTCCATATGATCAATTACAAACTTTAGATGAAAACTGCTCCTTGATTTTCACATATTTTAATTGTCTTCTGCAGTATAAATCGATCACTTCCATAGCTTGATCCATTGATCATGGCTCACTGATGCTATAGTACTAGTCTCAGATGCTTTAGCCAAGCAAGAAACTATACCATCATGTGCTTGGTAGCTCCAAGTTCTGCTTCCCAATGTCGGGTCCCAGATATCTATTGTCTGACATATGTATAATTTTTCCTTTATTAGTTATCCGATCGATATGTCCGACTTAAAAGAAATTTAGAATGCTATTAAGAAGCATATAGTAGTAGTACCTGGTACGAACCCAATGCCACAACTGCATTATTAGGATGGAAAGTGCCTGATGCAAACTTGTTTCCAGTAGAATGCAATTCATGCACGCTTTTTCCACCAGACGAAACCGACCAAAAACGAGCACTTTCTTCACTAACAGAAACTAGATATTTTCCCTCCGCATCCCAGCTCAGAGAATGGACATCTTTTTCATGACCCTGTAAATTAAAGAAATTAAATTACGTACATGCATTATACAAATGCATCTAAAAATTGAAAGAAAAATAAAATAATCTTAATAATATACATAATACTCATAGATCTACCTCGAATCGGTGATGAATGATGCCAGTCTCTACATCAATCAAATTGATGACATTTCCTGTAGAACCTGCCAGCAGGTTCCCTTGTTGAGGTTGGAATCTAACGCGTGTGTTCGCTCCCTGCAATTTGATAACCATAAAAAAATTAGATCATAAATAGCGCACAAATGATTAAGTAACAAAAAACGAACCTTAAAAGTGCGAGGACAAGCATTTTGAAAGACATTCCAGAGTCGAATTTCATCATTGCTATCACAAGAACACATGAGATTGGGATTTCCTGGATTAAAGTCCAATGAAAGGACATGTTCACCATGCCCAAGAAGCCTGAAATAAGACCTACTTGGCTGCAACATCACAACAAAGATTAGTAAGCCGTTTTGTAGGTAGAATCCATATAATTATAACGTTTCTAAATATAAACATTCTTTCTCTAGTATATTTATAATACCAAAAGTTATTGTCAAAAGAGTATTAAATAATTACATAAATAGTAGTTTTCAAAGCATGGAACCAAGAAAAGCTCATTCATGAGATATCATATAAAAAAATCCCTATAGCTAGTATACGATGTACAAACAAGATGATCCAACAAGTTATACGAAATATATTATTGGAGAGAGACGAGGGAAAGTTTAGTACATTGACTGCATCATATATCTTCAGAGTTCTGTCAAAGGAAGATGTTGCAAAAATAGTGGAATTAGGCTTATAACGAATGTCTGTAATGAGTTGTAAATGTCCGTGAACAATGTTCATGGATGACTTTTTCAAGTCCCATAGGAAGACCTGTTACAATGAAATGCAATGTAAGTGATCTCATAAAAAAAATTATAATTATCTATTTAAATATATATTCAGGACGAACAAATAAATGAAAGGTATTGAAGATATTTGCTTAACCTTCTTCTCATGTCCAGCAGCAACTAAGAAATCTCCAGTTGTTGAAAAATCGCAACAAGTAAACTTGTTATTAGTTGGGCGGACACTTCTAGCTAGCTCGAACGAAAATCCTGCAATAGCAATTTATTACTCAAGTAGTCTTTATTGACGACTATAAGGCATATAATGATGAAATTTTGTCAATCCATTGAAAGAGATTGATCTTCATTTTAAAAAGCGAAAGTAGTATCTCAATGAATTCTTGAACCTAAATAACAGCAAAACATAACATTCCAATAGAGAATTCGGACCTTAATTAGTCTATAAGCAATTAAATCACATCGAAATGAATCTAGACATAATGAATATAGACACTCGGGAATGAATCTATAATGACACATTGTTACCAGAGTATCAACTTGCCTTGTTTCTTAACTTGTTTAGAATTTCTTTTTGAAGTTCTTGTGTTATCTGGAACTTCTTCATTTGAGAAGTAGGAATCCACCTCCTCGTTCAACGGTTTCTCCATTTCTTGATTATTTCCGCCCTAAACTCAAAAATAAAGGATTCAGATGCAATAGTTAATCTTTCTTCGATTAGATAAAGGCCAATAAAAAATATGATGAGACAAACTTGAAGAAATGTACTCCGTAGCTCCAAATAAAACCCCACACCTAATTGTGAAACACTTTCATGCTTAGCTACCATATTATGGGATAAGCAGAATACATGATGATAATAGGAAAATTAATCTGAGACATGTTCTTGGATTCACACTCGATTGAGACACCGAAATATATATACATAACATAGTTAATATATAAAAGGTGACACAATAAAATATTACATGCATGGAGATATATGTCTTTCTGCACAAGAGATATATGTCTTTCTGCACAATGAATTTAAATTATCGCACTTGTACCATAATCGAGTAGGGAAAATACCAAATTAAAACAGCCTTATATATAATATATTTTACATATATACACACACATAACTTATATACTTTCATGCACAATAGGAAAGACTAATCGGTAGAACTAAGATATGTACAACCAATTACATAAGGGGAAAATGATACATTATTTTGTTGTGCATGTGAAACATGCACATGACAGGACTATGTGAAACATTCTACTGATTGTTCATGAAGCACAAGAAGATGAATACGAGCATGACAGATTTAAATTGATATTGCTTCAACTTACTACTAAACCATTTTCACTTGAGCCATCACCAACAGGATTAGTACTACCCAAATTTTTTGATGTTTGTGCTTCAAGTGTGCTATTTTGTTGAACTTGTGGTGCACAAGTTGAAAATTGTTGCTGCTGATTTTGCATTGAAGTACTATACCCGACAACCTAATGTGGAAAAACCAAAATGAATTCATATCTGAAAAATATTAATCTTACAACTAATAATAAAATACAAAATTTAAATTCTTGTACTTATACCATAATAAAGCAGGGACAATACCAAATTAAATATATATTACATACACACGAGCATGACAAATTTAAATTGATATTGCTTCAACTTACTTCTAAGTCATTTTCCCTTGAGCCACCACCAAGAAGATTAGTATTATCCATATTATTTGATGCGTGTGCTTCGAATATACTTTCATGTTGAACTTGTGGTGCAGTAGATGGAAATTGTTGCTGCTGATTTGACAACAGAGCACCATCTCCGACAACCTGACGTAAAAGGCCAAAATGAATCGACACTGGGGTTCAGATCTAAGAACTATTAATCTTACAACTAGTACTAAAATAAAAAAAAAATTAAATTCTTGTACTTATACCATAATCAAGCAGGAATAGTACCAAATTAAATATATATTATGTGCACACAAGCATGACAAATTTAAATTGATATTGCTTCAACTTACTTCTAAGTCATTTTCCCTTGAACCTCCACCAACAGGATTAGTATTACCCATATCATTTGAAGTATGTGCTTCAAATATGTTTTTCTGTTGAACTTGTGGAGCAGTAGCTGGAAATTGTTGCTGCTGATTTGACATCAGAGAACCATACCCGAAAGCCTGACGTGAAAAATTCAAAATGAATCAACATTTTGGTTCAGATATGGAAATAATAATCTTACAACTAATACTTAAAAAAAAATTAAATTCTTGTACTTATACCATAGTCAAGCAGGGACAATACCAAATTAAATATATATTACATACGCACCAGCATGACAAATTTAAATAAATATTGTTTCAACTTACTACTAAGTCATTTTCCCGTGAGCCACCACCAACATGATAAGTACTACCCATATTGTTTGATGTTAGTGCTTCAAGTTTCCTTTTCTGTTGAACTTGAGGTGTAGCAGCTGGAAATTGTTGTTGCTGAATGGACATAGGAGTACCATACCCGAAAGCCTGACGTGAAAAAGCCAAAATGAATCGACATTTGGGTTCATATTAATCTTACAATTAATACTAAAATACAAAATTTAAATTATTGTATGTATACCATAATCTAGCAAGGATGGTACCAAATTAAATTTATATTAAATACACTTGATCATGACCAATTTAAATTGATATTGTTTCAACTTACTTCTAAGCCATTTCCCCTTGAGCCACCACCAACATGATTAGTACTACCCATATTCTTTGATGCAAGTGCTCCAAATATGCTATTTTGTTGAACTTGTGGTGAAGTAGTTGGAAATTGTTGCTGCTGATTTAATATTGGAGTGCCATACCCGACAATCTGACGTGAAAAGGCCAAAATGAATCAACGTTTGGGTTCATATCTAAAAAATATTAATATTACAACTAGTACTAAAATAAAAAATTTAATTTCTTGTACTTATACCATGATCAAGCAGGAACAATACCAAATTAAATATATATTACATACACACAAGCATGACAAATTTAAATTGATATTGCTCCAACGTACTACTAAGCCATTTACCCTTGAGCCACCACCACCACCATGATTAGTACTACCCATATTCTTTGATTCAAGTGCTTCAAATTTCCTTTTCTGTTGAACTTGTGGTGCAGTAGCTGGATATTGTTGCTGCTGATTTGACGTAGAAGTACCATACCCGGAAACCTGACGTGAAAAAGCCAAAATGAAATGATATTTAGGATCAGATATTAAATATGAATCTTACAATTATACTAATATACAAATTTTACCATAATCAAGCAGTGAAATATATATATTACATACACACGAGCATGACAAATTTAAGTTGATATTATTTCAACTTACTACTAAGCCATTTTCCCTTGAGCCACCACCAACATGATAAGTTCTACCCATATTGTTTGATGTTAGTGCTTCAAATATGCTATTTTGTTGAACTTGTGGTGCAGTAGCTGGAAATTGTTGTTGTTGATTTGGCATCGGAGTACCATACCCAACAATCTGACGTGAAAAAGCCAAATGAATCAACATTTGAGTTCATATCTGAAAAATATTATTCTAGCAACTAATTTAAAACAGAAAGTTAATTAAGCAAAAGTTGATTTTCTTACATTTGAAGGAAATCCCATTGATGGAACTTGGTTGCCTAATCCCTGTCTTCCTGAAAGATTGAGATGAAAAAGAAATATTTGAAAAAAATAATGAAATAAGAAAATAAGGGAACCTTAAGGTTATATGAAATACCGAGTTGCATATAATGCATTATCGTCATATATTGACCTCAAATAACCAGAAGAAAAATCTATCCATTTTGATGAAAGTAGATTTTGTAGATCCTGAATCATAGAAAAACATAATTTGGAATCTACGGAGATTCAGGAATCCAAAATACATGCATGAAATAAATTTATTTCTCTTTCTACTAATATAATTATGCTACTTCAAGTACATTAATGCTCCCTACTCATATAAGTTCACTCATGTGAGAGAACCTTCTACATTGACACAATTAACGAGAGCTAGTATGGAGTTCTATATTACTATGAATAATTTGAGTGCTAAGTTAAATATAAGTCGCAAAAGTAATCTATCTTGTCCAAGGATTGTAATATCACTAGAGTATTGCAATGAAAGTCTCATTTTAGAGCTCATGTGGTTCATTGAAGGATATTGAAAAGGTTATTGCTGCTAATACAAGGAAATGTGAGAAAAATTTATCTTTCACTGGGAAGATAAATCACGTCACCCTGAGTACGACAACTCTTGCCCTGGTGGTAGGATGCTGGTGGATAGAGTTACAGTTGAAATGCGGCATTTGGTCTAATGCAAAGCTTAAATGGTAATTTTGGCGCAAGTGCAAGCACTCAGTTTATTAATTGTTAATCTAGCCAATGTAGCAAGTTTACAAACAAAATTATCAGTGACGTTCCATGTTCATTTCTACAACGTATTTCTTAGGAGGTGCACAACCCTTATCTAGCATAGGGGTTACATCACATACGGTAATAGTATACCACTTCCAAGATCAAGATCTTTTATCATGACTTCTGCTTGTTGCATTCCTTGATCTATAGTTGTATAAATAGCATTTGCTGCCACATTTGGATTGATTAAGAGTGTCCCTCTTCTCGTACCCTTGAAACCACAAGTACTTATCAAGGAAACCACCAGACCTCGACAACAAGAGAAAAGGAAGACGTCCCAAGCGTGTTAACGCCGGCTCAATATGAAGCCATTGAAGAAAGTGTCACCGTCCTAATTCATGTGCATAGGTTTAGAGCAAATTAACCATGGTTTGTCAAATGTCATCGTAGATGATCTTCATTTCTCAACATCATTTGTTAAGTGGCGTTTGTTGATTGGGGATGTCAACAATTCGTCATCATGGTGGAGGTTCTCAAATTGAGACATGAAGCTGAAGTATGATTACCGCATGAAAGATGAGATTATCAATTACTAATAAAAGCATGATAATGCATTTACTTTGATCATTTGATTTATGTTATTAGCAATCATTTATATTGTTTTATGACTTCAAGACATAAAAATGTTTAATCCCATCATAATCGTTTAATTAGAGGCATGTTTCTTATGTGGAAAATTATTAGTCTAATCCATAATATGGTCCAAATATAAATAGGATCCACACAAAGAAAAACACTTGCCATTTGCCATTGATTGGTTATCAATAGCATGCCGTAGACGCCCAAGAGAAATTACAATCTCCAAATGGATTCTCAAATTTTTGGATATTGTCAAAGGGAGTGATGATGTCAAATGTAAAAAGGATTAGGCTTAAAAAATGGAGGTAGCAAATAGAGCTTTTGCGCATTTTTGTGAATCCATGAAGAAGAGCTCTATGTCTCAATAAAAAAAAATATCAAGAGAAAAAACAAAGCAGCGGAATCGATCGAAAGATTACTTAAAATAAAATATAAATCATTGATCGACTAAGTGCTTCCGGGGACCTTCTTACAGAGAAACCCCATGGAATGAGGTTTGATCTTCATGATATTCCAATTCCAAAATGGGAAGTTCGACCAATAGGAACTACTTTGAGAAATTAGACATAATTACTAATTCATGATATGGTATTTACATAATGCACATTCATTTGCTTGTTTTTATGGAAATTTTATTTTTTGGAAATATGTTCTAGTTTTTGGCCTAATTGTTTTTTTTATGATTGATTCAAACTTTGAAAAAGCCCTTAAAGATAATTAAGCACCGCGTAAGCAATGTCTCTTTGACTTAGATTCACTTTGACGTATTAGCTACTTGGGGGGGGGGTGCTTTTTAAGGTCCCTCCGATTTGGAAGGTCCTCAACTCCCCTACACCATCTTTTTAAATAATCAAAACAAGATTGGAAATGGACTTCAAGGTTTACGAACAAGTTTGTATTAGTGTTGACATTATTACACTGAGATCAACTCCCTGAAAATTCACGTGTTTTGGTTTGTTATACAAGACTCTTTTGTGAAAAGGCGCTACCAATTCATCCTCGAAATGAATGATTGTGAATGAAATATAGATTCAATAAGAACATAAGAAGTTTTGATAGGAATAGATATGGAATAAACAAAATGATAAATTTTGAGTTCAATGCTATAATTGAGTATCTAGATGGCACAGGGAGATGCGGATTTTGAAACAAAGATGGACGAGAATGTGAAAATGATTTCCACTTTGAAATCACTAAAAAAATTCCTTTTTTTAGCTACAATGTATTGTCAACAACTTAAAAGTCGTTCCGCAAGCCATTACGGAACATCCACCACGGGCTTAAGCCATTGTGAATATTTTCTCCACTAGGGTGATTCACAACTATTCCAAAAGTTGGAAACATTGGAAACATCCACCACCCCTTATATCAATATGGGAACATCCACACCGACTTAAACTCGTTGTGGAACTTTTGCTACCTATACAATCCACCATGGCTTTAAGCCCGGTGAATATTTACTTCACTATAGCTCGATCCAAAACTATTCCAAATGTTGTTGGATACATCCACCACCGCTTATATCAATATGGAAACATCCACAACGGCTCGTTGTGGAACTTTCGCTACCTTACATGTATCACACGTTCAAACCCATTGCATAAGCGTTGTGGTTGAGCTTCCACAACTAAAACAATGTTTTCGCTACTTCTTTATTTTGTGGGTGCTCAAACTTACGCTTACGTTGTGACACATAAGTTTATATCCTAGGAGAACTTATAACTGATATTGTGCCTATAGCCCACAGTATCAATATTGTGGTAGGAGATAAACCCTAATTGTACTAAGTACCTTTCTCCTACCTTTGCAACCTATTAATCCAACCATATTCACCACTTCCAAATGGTGTAAATATATAAAAAAGGTTCACTTATCCTAGTACATAGTAACCACACCAAAACTCGAGAAGCTATTGAGAAAATGCCAAATTCCATGGAGAAGTCCGACTAACATTCAATTGTAATCAAGTACTTTTTTCCATTCTTTCTATAATTGGTCCACATTTGTCCAAGCTTGGCTTGGTTCAGCTTTAAAAACTAAATCCAATCCAGACAACACATACCTTATTTATAAGAGTATCATAGGTCCAGTACAAGCAAAAACTAGAACTTAATCAGAAGAATCCTTTTACATCTAACTTTTTTATGTATCATTACATTTGTCTGCAGGAAATGACTGCTATGTCAAAAGATCTTAAACATTTCTCCAAGCCATGCATCGGAAAAAATTAGTTGCTCATATCGCTTCATGTGTCTGCATAAGTTCTTGATTCAGGAGGAGCTTGTATCAGAGTCTATAGAGTTGGAACTTGTTGAAGAGCCTATTACCAGGACATGAGCAATGGGCTTTCATCACGCATTGTCAAAAAAATTCTAAATCATGATAGTATACTTACACTACTTTTGTCTATTCAAATTTAATATTTTCAAGGTATACCTAAAAAGAATCATCCAATATAAGTTCATGTATCAAGCAATCAACCCTAAATTTTTTATGCAAACTACATGATCAAGGGACATAGTCAAGTTATGATATGTATACTGCACACTAAGAAAGAAATAAGAAGAAAAACGAGCATGAAAACAAACCAGTATCAGCAGTTTTTGTTGGCTCTGCAACGATCGATCTCCTCAAACTAGTACCACATTCACCCTGAAAAACAATTGTAAATATTTATAATCTTCATCTTTCTATATCTTCCATTTAATTGTATAAATGTAGACGTACTCTAGTAACAGAAGGCCCACGGTTGTTACAAACTTTCGTCTGAGGAAGGCTGCAATATAAAACGACGCCAAGTTAAAGTGCATATTAGACCCCTAATAGAAATTTAGCACCATAGGTTGCAAAATAAAGATACTTGCAGAAAGCATATCGTGCCATTATCAAATAACTAAGAACAATTATCAACTATCCTAATCCCTTAATAAATCCAAAGGAGCCCACCTTCACCAATTCAAAAATGTTACCTTGATTTGCTTGAAGATGCCAGCATACAAGCTAATTGATGTTGATCCAGAAGGTGTGAGTTGGAATTCAAGTTTGCAGGAGAGAGCCTAAGACGCTCTAGCTCATTCATTCTTGGACCCACCATATTCATAGTTTCTCCTGGCGACCTAAAATTGTAGTCTATAGCAGGACCAACCCTGACCCACTCATCGTTCTGTTCTGGCCTCGGCCTCATGGGCCACGCATTCTCCATGTTTTGCATTGGCACCATTGAAGAACCACCAATGTCTAGCAGATTAGGATGCCTGGGAGTTTGATTTGTGGGAGAGAAATTTTGTAGTATATCATTTACATCTGGCTTTGGAGTTGTAAGACCAACATTTTGTGGCACATTTCCAGCCATTGTAGCAGCCTGAAAAATTATGGGGAAATAGTGTTAATTGTGTGCACGAAACTCGACATGTGATGTGATGAAATAACAAAGTAAAAATCGATAAAACCTCGGATGAGGAGCCTTCTCCTCCTGCATTGCGATTTTCCGAAGGTTTAGAGTAGACATCCCAAAATAATTCCCACCACTCTGTCAAGAATCCTTCAGGGGGATTCAGGGCTGGAATGAAAAAGAATAATAAAGTAATTCAGAATAAATGCTGACCTAATGCTAGAAGTAATTAATATGGCAAAAGATAAATAAATTGAACTAAAAATTATTCAAAACAGTACTTTTCCAAGTTATAATCAAAACATCATATGACAGCTTTGACTTAAAATAACCCAAATGTGTCATTAATTTAACCATGCAAGTATTAACAGCATTTGATCACAATTAAAAAAAAAAATCTGTAATTAATTAATTAATTAATTGTGATTTCTCTTTCTCCGTACAATTAATTTAACCCTTACTTAGATACACTTATCATCAACAAAAAATAAAAATAAAAAAATTTAAATGAAATCCCATAGATCAAGCAAAAAAACGTCGATCACAGAAATCAATTAAGTAGGCTAAAGAAAAGAAGCAGTAGTAGCATTAATAGACGAGACGACACGTTAATTTCGAGTAAACATAAAAATCGAAAAATAAAATTTATGAATCATATGAGAAATTGAGAAGAGGAGTGTATGTATATACCAGCTTCATTGGTAGAAACATTAGCCTCTGCGGCAAAAATACCAGCAGCTGAGTGCATGTTCTTTCTCTTCATGTAGTCCAGAATATACAAGTCCAATCTGCACATAAAATTGAAAGAAAAAATTAAGAAGACCCGAAATCAGTAAAACATAGAAATGAAACCAGCAAAGCAAATAAAATTAATTAGTGAAGTAGAATAATTTTATTATTAAGAAAATATATGGCATTGAACGTTTCTGCAAACACAACTCACGACTTCTGAGCATTCCAGTTTTCCATTTTCAGAAAAGGAAGAAAAATTGAGAGGATTTGGATTCGGATTTGGATGTGGATGGTAAAGAAAAAAACTTGGAGGAGCCTTTTTTTGATTTTGATTTGGGGAGAAGAAAATTTAATTTTAGAGAGTGAGAGTGAGAGTAAGAATGAGAATGAGATAGAGATAGATATAAAGCGGTGGGTGTGGGAAGGAAGTTGGTGCCAAAGCCATGCAAAATGGTACCCTTCACCTTAAAGCAGCTCCAACTTTACAATACTCCCAAATTTTATTAATTGCTACTTTTTGTATTTCACTTTACTACCCAAGAAAAACAATGGACTACAGTCTCCGCGATTCAAATGGTTTTATTTATTTCACTATTTTCTAATTTTCTATTTTCTTTCTTTTTTTTTTTTTTTTTTACACAAAACTAATTCTCGGATATTCTCACTTTTTCTTTTAACTTTTATCCGAAATTCAGGATGGAAAGAGAAAATAGAAGAACTGAGCCATAAATTAAGAGTGATAGCTTTATTATTATTATTATACGTCATATTGGAGAGGTTGTTGGTCCCTGTTGGACTGTAATCTCTTCAGGTCTACTAATTTCTCCCTCATATTATTCACTATTATAATTAATTTTAAAATTAAAAAAATACATATATTTAACGTAGAAAATTTTAAGAATTTTATTATTGTAATCCAAATTTTTTAAAATAAGATCTCTATAACTTAAAATTTTATTCGAATTGGTAAAAGCATTGAATTGAATTTAATAAGTAGGTCTGGTACTGTGTATTACGGATAAGTTTTTGGAAAAAAGGGAAAAAAAGAAAAAGAAAAAAAATACCAATTTTGAAACGGACAAGGCAATGGAACTAATTTTGTCAATATTGCCTGAATTTCGGTTGGCAATCGGACAAAACAATTTTATATCATGCATTTTGAGTCAAATAAAGTTATGAGCTTTTAGGGTAAATAATTTGATATTTGAGAAATTAATTAATTTCGATTTCGGTAATAAGGACTCGAGTTCTGGTAAGAAAGAAGTTGCAGATTTTGAGATGCTCAAATTAATTTACATATTTGTGAATAAATTAATGAGTAATGATTTTTCTGAAAAAGAAAATGAGTAAAGTTCTTGTTGGGTTGGAAATGTGTAGATTTTTATCTAATTATAAAATAAATAGTAGTACTATGTAAAGAAAAAATATTAGGACTTGTGATTGGTTAATTGATAATTGGCAAGATAATTATATATACACACATACATATATATATATATATATATATATATATATATATATATATATATATATATAAAAGCATTTTTTTCAAAATTGGGCCGGAAAGTGAACCGGTGAGCCGACTAATCACTGGTTTTACTTATCGAACCGGTTGAACCGTTGGTTGGACCAGATGACGTCAACATGATATAATAAATATACTTAATTTTAAAGTAAATGTAATGTGCATAAAATTTAAACATTATCCTACAATTGATTTCAAATATACAAAATCTTAGATTATATTTAATTAAAATCATATAATAATTATCTAACTTATATCATAACGGTAATGTGATACTAATTTGTATCACCAAAAAAAAAATAATGTGATACTAATTTGTATGCTCATATAAATATAGTATATTTATATTTCCTTATAAAATTTTAAAAGTGTAACTTAAAAATACAACTAGGATATTAATTAATTTAAAAATATGATTACGTATAAAAGTCTAATATTTAAAATCAAACTTGCATAATATATCGATTTGACTTTCAAAATTTGACACTATTTATCCTAAAAATAATATTGGAAAGAAATATCTTATAGAACAAATTTTAATAAAAAATTATTATTTGAGTATTAATTTTCATTGATAATGTGTAAAATGTTAATTTGAGTTAAGGATACATCATAATCTAATTTAGAAATAAATTAGCCTACACATTTTCAAAATTTTATAAATTTTTGTACTACAAATTTAACAAAAATGATATAGCTCAAATGGTAAGGAACTTATGTATCATGTAAGAGGTTAGGTTATGTGTTCAAATCCCACCTTCTATAATAAATTTTAACTTATTTTTAACATTAAAAAAAATTTTAAAAAAAAAGAAAAATTCAGAATTGGGATGAACCGGTTTGGACCGGTTCTCCTGTTCATCGATTTTGGACCGGTTCAAGCTGGTTTTTGAGTCAAATGGTGTTAGGGAGTAAACTGGACCGGATCAACCTTCGGTTCGCTGTCGAACCGGTCGAACCGATCGGTCCGCTCTGGTTTTAATAACTTTGTATATAAGGTGATTTACATATACATACCCCCAAAAGTTTTCAACTTTCGCACTTAATTGCATTCTACCATCTAAAATTTAATCAACAGTCACACTTTGTCCCTGATGAACACTTTTTAGGCAATAGGTATTATGTACGAAAATTACAAATATTTAGAGGGCAAATGTTAATTGTCCTTTTTGACGTCTCGATCAATCAAGCTTATGAATTAATTAGCTTCCAGTGGTGTCAAAAGTTACAACTTTCGTTTGTTCAGAACAATGGTCGAAAAAAAAATAGTCATTTAACCTCGGCATGGACGAGAAAATGGAACACTTGTTGTTTCGACAATCAATATACATCATTTATGTTATAAGTTATCGCAATTTTGGTCTTTAAATCGTCGGAATTAATATTAGTATCAATAAATTGTCATATAAGTAAATAGATTAAGGCATTGTAACACTTTTTTTCAAATAATTAGTATGTAGTGAAATATATGGAGGAAATTAATGTGTTTTTCCCCTCTAATTTATGCAAATTTGACAAGGTGACGTAGTTGATTACTAACATGTGTGGGCCATAAGGACAAAACCCTTAATTTGTTTGTTTACGTAGCAATTTAAGGACGCTAATTTTAATTTCGACGAAGTTGGGACTAAAATTGCGACAACTTAAAACATAAATGAATGTAAACTGCTTGCCGAAATTATATATATCTCATTTTTGCATTTATACATAAGTTAAAGGACTAATATTGTTTTTTTCCCTCATAATAACTAATGGGGCTCAATGGCCAATGTTTTGCTCAACATCACAAGAAGAATACAGCAATAATTTATTCCTAGTTTGTTATTTTCCATATTTCAATTTAAAACAAAATTTCCAAAGCAGGACTTTTAGAAATAGCAAGCTAGAGTGTGATAAATATAATTTCAAACAAGACTTGACCAAATCTGTAAACTACTTGTGAGTTATGTACACATTTTTTAATCATTATTATCAGATTTTTTTTTTATAGTAATGAGATTTTAGTGTATGAAGAATCGAATTTAGACTATAATTTAATTTTTTTGACTTGGTGGACAAAAAAATCATCTAGATAACCTATATTTGACATGTGGACTTCAGACTAGTTTGTAAATAACTTTTCTATAAAATAGTATAAAAATGTAGTCCTATGTTCACTGAATTTTTTTTTTTTTTTCTTGGTAAATAACTTTTCCGTAATAGTATTTCATTGTTAGAAAGTACACCATATCGAGTTTAAACCAAATTTTATGCCTTATGGACTATGGTCGCGACATATGGGCTTGGCCCAAAATATAAAGTTAGGAGAATTGTCTAACATAACCTTTCCTCCCACTTTTAAAGATTCAGCCCCTATAACTAGGCCTGTTAAGGGTTGGTTCCAGACCCCACCCTGAAATGAGTACAGGATCTGGAGTCTGGACCCAAAATATAAAGTTAGGAGAATTGTCTAACATAACCTTCCCTCCCACTTTTAAAGATTCAGCCCCTATAACTAGGCCTGTTAAGGGTTGGTTCCAGACCCGACCCTGAAATGAGTACAGGATCTGGAGTCTGGACCCAGACGGCTTATAAAATACTTCGTATAAAATATTTGTAGCAATATAAATTTAGTAATCGCACACGAATATAGGATTAATCATATCTCAAAAAAAAAAAAAAAAAAAGAATATATATAGGATTAATCAAAGTATATTCCTTGTGTCAATATATATATCTTGAACGCCATGAAGTTAAAAATTTCTTCGGAGCTGTTTGCGGTGCTGTCTATTATGATTTTTTATTTGTTCAAACTCAATTTAATATTTGTGAATTTTTAAATTTCTAGTTTAAACCAACTCAATAAGTTTTGAAATTGCAATTTGCGGTCCATTTGGATTGGGCGCTTTGGGACGAGTTTTGCGGTCTCAACATTATCAACTTTAATGTATTTTGTTATTCAATAAGTTAAATATAAAATATCAACTAACGAAATACATAATTTAATGAAAGCTAAAAACAAACCCGAACACTAAGTTAACAAGTTTTGATCACGTATATATAAAAAGATTCAATTCATAAAAAAAAAAATATAAAACCTTTTTGAAACAATAAAAAAAAAAAAAAGAGAAATACCTTTATATTTGAATTTGATGTTGGTGGTTAACACCCCAGTGAAATTTTGCTTGATGAAATTCGCTTTTTATGTTGCTTTACTTTTTAATTTTTGCAAAATATTTTTTAACCTTTATGTTCGAGTTTGGAATATATTTTTATTTTTTTGGCACATAAACTTTGAGGGTCGCGTAAGGCAGTAGGGTTTTTATAGTATAGTTGGGCTTTAAGTTGTGGAACACGACTAATTTGTTAAAGTATATGCTTAACATATATTTCTCATTTTTTGAATTATAGGACTAAATCAAATAATAAAATAAAAACATATAAGCATCATAAATTACATAAAGTGCAGTCGAATCTAGTTACCTGGTCTAAAAAGGTATAAAACCAAATCCGATAATAAACTTCCGCTATTTTTTCGAGATGCCCAAGATCAACCCATCAAACCTTCAACCCGCAATATGTAGAGCGAATATGGATTAAGGTCCATCTGATCCGTTAGAGATCCGTATCCGACAATTAATAAAAGAATTATGTATATAGATAATATTTTATCATTTATCATAAGGTTAAGATGATAATAGTTAATAATTCATTCATGATTACAATTTTATGCATATTTTTCATCAAATTATATGAATAATATTTAATAAAGTTTGAACATCTGAACTAAATTAAATAAAACCGCACAAATCTCAGACTTGTTTTAAAAAAAAAAAAAATACTAGAGTAAATTTTGAAAATGAAGATTTTATTGAATCCGGGAAAAATATGAATTTTATTCGACATAGATGAATTCGGATCCGGGACAATCCTGATCCGACCCATTGACAGCGCTAGTTACAGTTTTTACCGTGATGCTCGTGTTTCTGCTTCATCAAGTTCAAAAAGGAGAAATCAAAGAAGAAAGAGAAAAAGGAAGAACATAGGCGAAACTACTGAACAAATTGAAAGTTTCCACATTCATAAGAAGTTAATATCTACATTTGCATTTCTTTTCCTAGATTTCGAGTTTTTCGCCCAATGATCAGTTCTTGTTCTTACTTTATGAGGTGAATTCATCTGAATATGATGCTTTGATTCTATCTCCAACATCAGGGTTAGTGGTTTAATTCCGCTATCTTTTTAATGAGATGCTTATACATAAAATATTGCTTATACATCTTATACTTACAACTTAACTCTTCCTGAAAAATCTACACTTATATTATTTCTTAAACCACTCTATCAAAATTCAAACAAACAACATTACGCAAATCAAAACTATATTGCAAATCTCTACTACTCTCCTAAATTACTTTTCCAAACGCCAAACTGGCCCAATGACATTCAACCCCTCTTCTTGCATAATCAAAGGCCCACTTAATGGGCCATATAATTAACGAATTCGGATCCAACAGAGCCAAATAATATATGCGGATCAAATGGAATCCGTGAAAAAATAAACTACATGGGTTTACAAATAATAGTGAAATATTAAACTATGTTTATCTTAATAATCATAAAAACTAAATGATTACTGTTTCAATTAAATGTTATGATATTTAATTTTCTGGTACAATTAATTAGTATACAAAATAATATAACGAATAATTAAACATTAATAGACCAACTTGGTAATATTGTCCAAGGAATGGGTGAATCATTTTAATTAGCAGAAATTCAAGTGAAGAGATTTTAATATTGCCTTGGTTCCGGATGAGCGTTTCTAAAACTCGGGTGATAAATATTACTCCATCCATTTCATATTAATTGGTACATTTCTCAATTTTTTTTTGTTTCAAAGTAATTGGCATGTTTGAATTTTCAAAGCATTTTTTTTTTTCAATTTTACTCCTTTCTCACATTTAATTTGAAAAACTCAATGATCATCACTCAATAATATAAAAATCAAAAAGTAGTCATCATTATAAATGATATTTGAGACATTTTACCATAAAAAAGCATGAGGTTCCTTAATTAGTTTGAAAACAAAAAAATCGCCAAATAATACAAAGCGGAGGGAGTATATGAATTGTAATCAAAAGTGGTGTTTTTCTTTTTTTTCCTTTAGAAAAGTAATACGAAGAGGCTTCATTAGATCATGAAATTCACTCTCGCATATTTTGTTTACAATGAGCAAAGGGAATGCACTTGTATTGCAAGTTGATTGCCTTTAGTTGGTTAAAAATCATTCTAAAAGAAGAAACAACTTAGAATTAAAACTAGAAAAAGGAAAGAAGGAAGAAACAAGTACAGATACAAACAATAATGAGTCGCTAGTATAGGTCGAAATCTAAGTCAAAATTATCATGCTTGAAAATGACATTTCCTCTATCTTAAATCTTAATAATGATCCATAAATTTGCCCTGCTCTACTTCACTCAAGTCAACACGTTTAAAAAAAACTCTCAACCAATTGCAAACCATTTATAAATATATATACTGTACTTACTAAATACTACTATTTTTATTTGATGGATCAATATATAAACCAGATTTGAAACTACTACAATTTTTCTAAACGTCATAAAATGTTTGCATTTATCCATAAGCGAAAACAAAGATAGTAATTCGTAATCGGCCATGATACAGGTCGGCCAAACAGTGCACATGAAAATTGCAACCCACAAATAATACTCACATGAAAAAGAAAGCAAGACCCACAAAAACAAGAAACACAAGCCATGACCATGTTCTATCTAAATAATTTGCACCCTTTATTTCTTTTAATTCTTCTTTACCTTTCATCATCACAATCAAGTCCAAATTTCTTCCCACCTTTCACTTTCTCATGTCTCCCCTACCCTTATTCATAATTAATTTTCCTTCCCACTTTCTTTTCTTCGAGTCAAAAAGAGCTTTGGAGTGTGCTTGGGACATACATTACCTAAAGAACCACCTTTTTGTATGATTTTTATCATCTGCACTTGCAAAAGTCACATTTAAAAGTGCCCAAACCATATTCAAATAAGAACTGAATTTGGATCCAATTGATGTTGTGGTGGAGGTGGACCCATTATGTTTAATTCAACATCTTGTTGCTAAAACTCTAATACAAATCATCAGCATTTAATTTTAGAGTTGACTCTTCCAAGTAAAGATTTTGAATTTACATGGGTATTTTACACTTTGGTCTCTTTCTAAAATTGGTTTTAACTTTTAAGAAGAGAAGAAGGAAAAAGCAAACATAAAGTTCATGTCAAAATTTAAGTATAGAGTACTGAAATAAATGTTGCACCAGAAATGCACATAAGATAAGTGGTACCAAAATGCAAGTAGCCGTTGAAGAGTATAAATCTAAAAAGGAAATAAAGCACCCAAGAACACGTAGAAGAAAATTATGATAAAAGGTACTTTTTGAACATGAAATTGCAAATTATTCACTAAATTACATTAAGATGTACGTTTATTGCTCTCATTTCCCACAAATTGAAAATCTTACCCTTTCTTAAAAAAAACCAAATAAACAGTGAAGAAAAAAAGGTGTGCTTTTACCAGTTGTACAGTACAAGCACATAGTAAACCTCGTGCCAGACCATAATTTTGGCATCTTCCCATAGCCCTCCAATTGGAAAACCAACAAAAATTAAATCAAGATTCCTTTCCCTTTCTTTTACTCCACTCTTCTATTGACAGCTAACCCCACTTATTACCACTTCTTTTTTCTTGTGTACAGCCTAAAAATTTTATGCCTGATAAAAATTCAATTACTTCCAAAAATAAATGTACTTCATGGTTCATTTACTCATTTATAGTGTAAGCAATGAAATTAACAATCTACTCTATTCAAAACGGAAAATAATACTTCCCATAAAAATGGTAAGCAAGTTAGGAAAAATCTATTTTTCAAAAAAAAAAATGGTAATCACAAAGATGCCTTCTTTTACTCATTTTCTCCAAATTGCCAATTACAAAAACAGATATTGAATTAAAATAGCAATATGAGTTGCCTCATATTACCCCAAATCATATGTATACTGTTTTTCACATATAAAATGGAACATCATAAATTAAAATAAAACTACCAAAAAATAAAAAAAGAAAAAGAAAAAAAAATGGTAAAACTCACTCAACAATTAGCAGCGTTAGATGAACCCGAAGAAACTCTAGGTGAGGTAACCGGAAACAATGGTAAGAGTCGGGGCTCCGAATCCTTCGGAGTACTTGCCGGAGACGGGTGAAAATAAAATCCTTTTTCTTTAATTGCCTTATCCTCTGCTTCCATATCTACGTTGTTATTAGCGGTCAATCCACGGTTAAATGGGTCGGGTATCAGAGGCGTAACGGGGCTAAGCATTAGTGACGGAAAGTCAAGAATACTGGGGGATAGAAGCTCAGGCGTTCCGGGTCTAGGAGAACCCGAATACCCGGAGAAGTGACCCGGTCTAGTGTTGTTGACTAAACCAGGACCCAACGGACTGATCTTGAAGTTCTTGAGACTGTTTCTGCGTTCGTAAAGCTTGGAGGAGGATTTATCCTTTTTGGGTCCGGTTTTGATAGGTGGGATCGGATTCCGGACAAGGTCAGGTCGTGCGGCGACGCGGGCTGTATCAGAGGACCCGGTTAGCATTTGGACCACTTGCTTGAAGGAAGAGGTGTCGGCTTGGACGAAGGTGGTTGGGTATGGGTTGTTGGGTTCGGATCTGGTTACTGGAATGGAGGGCGATGGGTGGTGGTGGCCGGTGCTGCTGGTTGAACTGTTAGAGCTACGACTGTTTGGGGATGGAATTAGAGATGATGGTTTTTGGTTTTCTTGAAATCTCGGTGAGTTCTCCATTTTGTTAGTTCTTGTTTTCCCCCGGTGGGTAGGGGTAGGGGTAGAGGGTGGAGAAGAAGAAGATGTAAGAAAGAAATTAAAAGAAAAGAGCAGAAGTACAAGAAAGAGAGAGAGAGAGAGTTTATTGCAATTTTCTTTGGTTTGGTTTGGTAAGAAATGTATCGTTGTCTACTTGAATTATCTCTTCTGAGATAGAATCCCCAAACCAGACGAATACGCGTGAACTCACTTGACCGTAGTAGGACTACTTAGCCATAATTGCATAAAACTTTCGAAAGTAATTAACGATTTTGGATTTTCGTTTCAAATTATATCACTTTATTAAATTGTGTAACGTAATTTAATATTTTTTTGAAATATCGTCTCACCATTAATTATTAGACTGAAACTACCATTAAGTATCAACATGGCAGCACACCTGTCTTGACATGACAAATTTAGATGAAAAATTATATAAGATTGTAAAATTCGTCTCAAATTAATTGTCAATTTTGATTTTTCGTCCCAAATTATATTAACTCACAGTAATTTACCATTTTGCATTATCTTGTTCTTAAAAGCACACAGGAGTTTCGAAAACCCATACTATTTTTCTCTGAAAAAATAAAAGATTGAACCGTCAATTTTATTAAATTTAACGGTGGGACTAAATTCATTCGAAATTTTAAATTACGGGATAAAATTCGGTGAGCTGATATAGTTTGGGGCGAAAAACCAAATTTATAATTATTTTGGGACGAGTTATGCAATCTTATATAAATGTTCATGCTAATATTCCAAGTGAATACTAAATTACAGGAAAAAATTCGGTGAGGTAATATAATTTGGAACTA
The DNA here is from genome assembly GCA_003313485.2 of Penstemon barbatus. Taxonomy (NCBI): domain Eukaryota; kingdom Viridiplantae; phylum Streptophyta; class Magnoliopsida; order Lamiales; family Plantaginaceae; genus Penstemon; species Penstemon barbatus. The sequence goes on from CM064877.1 coordinate 2,060,551, forward strand.
AAATAAAATTAGTAATTAGTTTGAAACGTTTTGTGTAGTTTTGTCGATTAGTTATGACAAAGAAAATAAAAAATTATGGTTGAATTTCGTGAAAATAGGATTGTGAATGAGTACGAATGGATCCACTCATTTAGATTTTCGACTTAGAATCTTATCGGATACAAATTTAACTCCGTCAGATATTCAAAATTTGATCGAATTTATGGGTTTCTTTATCCGTAAAATCTTCAACACTATTGTTATCTACACAAATTTCTTATTGCAATATAATCATTTAACTCAACTCACAATTTTAAATGTTCTTAACTGTATGAAGGTTCAATTAAAATGAAAAATATCAACTGTCAACCTATTTAACTACATTGTAAAGGATTTATCTATTTTATCAGGGAGCAACTATATTTATACTGCATCAAACGTTGGTTAGTTAAAAATTGAGCCATGAAAATAAAGATATTTCATGTCTTACTAGTCCAGCAATAAAACGCTAATTATAGTTACATGAAATTTTTAATTGAAACAAAGACCCGTATAAACATGTCAATTTGGTTTAGATCGGGGCATCGGGCCAAACTGGCCGGGTCTTTGAATAAAAACCCTGACAAACATGGAAATTGTATTCACGCGCTCTTTTAGGGAGTGGTGGTGGGTTGGGAGAAAAGTCCAAGTGAACCAGATTACTAGCGGTGATTGGAATTTGAGACCAGGAGATGGTGAGGGCAGAGAAGAAATTCAAAATTTTATATTTAGCATTGACTTGAAATTAAAGGGCCCCTTCAATGCTGACCATTGGACTATACAAAAGTGTAATAATGCTGCACTAATTAATGCTTTTTTTATTCCAGTGTCTATGTAGAATTTAAGGGCCTGTTTGTTTGGCGTTTTTTAAAAAAAATTCGTGTTTGAAAAATGTCAAACAAACATGTTTTTTTATTATCTGAAATAAAAGTTTCATTTCTCAATTTTCCCAAACTACTCTCTTAAAATCCAAACAAACAACAATTTTCTTATCTCTAAACAAAACCTATATAAACTCTACTCTGATTTGACATAAAGTAACCTATCTCTTACACAATTTATCTCACAACAAACATGATTTGACATAAAGTCTTACACATCTTACAATCTAACTCTTCTAAAAAATCCTACACATACTTTATTTCTCAAACCACTCTCTCAAAACTCAAACAAACAACATTACAACCACTCTCTCAAAACTCAAACAAACAACATTACGCAAATCGATATTATTTCACAAACCTCCACAATTCTCTCAAACTATTTTTCCAAACACCAAACAAACAGGCCCTAAATACTCCCTCCACTTTTTTATTGGTTGCTTGAAAAGAATATTTGTTTACTTTTATTTTTTATTTTAAGAATTCAATGTAAAATTAACTCCCTTTTTTTTATCGCTTTAATAAAAAATTTACTATTTACTTTCATTTATCGTTTTAGGATTTCAATGTAAAATTAATAATTTTACATTTCTTACTAATATTGATAATTAATGCTAATTAATTATAAAATTATTTGATTAAAAGATATTTTGGGATTTTTATTTTAAAAATGTGATTATTTATGATATTTCTTAATTCATGCGCAATATTCTTATTATTGATGGTTGTAATTAATACTAATTAATATTGTGAATAAGGTTAAAAGGTCTGATAATTTTCCTTAAAAAATGACTATTTACTATATTTTTTAATATGTGTGAAATCATTCAAATCGACAAATAAAAAAATGAAGGGAATATTTATTTTGCTTTCCCTTCAATTACTAGGAAAATTCGTATAACCAATAATTCCCAAACAATGACGGTATATTAAGGCCATCTCCAACCGAGGCCGGCAACCGGGCATGAGGGGGGTTGCCGGCTTGGTTCGGTTGGAGATGGTGGCTGGCAATCGGTCGAGGCAATGGGCAGGTCGGGCAGGGGATGTTGGGCAGGCAAGGCGGCAAGCATGCAGGCAACCATTGCCTGCCTGCTTGCCGGCCTGGGAACGCGCGGGTGGGGTTAAATTTTTTTTTCTTTTTGTTTAAATAATTTCATAACATTGTTTGGTGAGAAAATGTTAAATGAAAATTATTTCAGGGGTAGAATATGAATTAAAAAAGTCTCGAAGGGGCAAAATACGAATTAAAGAAACGGTTGTTTTGAAGTTTTAATTAGTTGTCCGAATTAAGCTGTTCGGAACGACATTCGTGTCCGCAGGTCGCGGGCTCACACGAGTCTTCAAGGTTTGAAGTGAAATCCATGATTTGCACCCCCCCCCCCCCCCCGCGCGAGGGAAGAGACTTTTGGTTGCTAGTTGTTACACATTTTACTTGAGAAATCATATATAAACCTCAAATTTTTTTACTCATCTTTCAATGTGGGATAAATTTTTTTTCTCTATTTTAAATGGTAATCTTTGAGTTTCAATTTCTCATTCACCAATACTCCGATTCGAACATACAATATACCGTTTTAATCTTCTCACGGAGTAGAATATAATTCCGCTGAAGTTTTAATGAATGAAGAAATGAATGTCACAGTTGATATACCCTTTTTCTGCTCGCTGATATGTTCAAACATTGCAAAGTTTTAGCATTTACTTGAAATTATGTAGTGAAGAATTAGCATTGCATTGAGTTAAGAATTAATTAGTTTGATAATTTTCATTTCCGCTGTTAATTTTGTGATAAGTATTCCTTAGGATTTTAATTGTTAGTTGATCTTAGAGTTGGAATTCATTTATTTATTTTTTATTATTATTAAGAATGCCTTTATCTTAATTGCCCTTGTGTAGCTATTTAAAAATTATTATTATTATTATTATTATTATTAAAAAAAGTTTGAGTGGGGAGAGTGGGGAGAGTGAGAGTGGGGAAATTTGTGAAATTGAATTAATAGATGTTAATTGCCCTTCGGTTGGAGATGAGTTTTTTAGGTGGGTCGAAAAGGCATGAGGGCAAGGCAAGAGGGCAAGGCAATTAGGCAATTAGGCAATTAGGCAGGCAATTGGGCAATTGGGCAATGGCTTCGGTTGGAGATGGCCTAAGAATAGTATAATTGGAACAAAAGTTTAGATTTGTCAGAAATATCACCTAGCTCTTTGTGTCTAAATATCATCTCTCTCTCTCTCTTTTTTTTTCTTTCTCTTTAACATAGTTTAAAAATCCTTTCAAAAGGACTGCATTTAAAAAATTATCTTGAATAGAGCGTCTAATAATTAAATCTTGTCGAGAATTGAAAATATGACTTCATATTTGGTTGATCCAATCTTTTGGTGTACTATTCAAAGACCTTAGGGAAAAATAGGAATACTAAATCAACACAACAATTAATCCATACACATTAAACAAAACTTTTTATGTATAGTAGGTAGTAGAGGTATTTGGTAAAGGCGTGCATGGTACTAATGATTATCACATTGACAACCGTGAAATTGGTTTTGTTTTTCCTCCCAAAAACTTACAAGTAGCAAATTTTGTCTCCCAAGAACAACATAAATTTCTTATGCAATAGAATTATTCTAATTGGTGAACAACATAATTGGAGTAGGAGTAATGGAGTATCATTTATCATTATGTCAGTTGAAATATATATTTTATGTTCATCAAAATATAGTCCTGCTGCTTTATCACAGAATCTTGTTACAATAACTGATTTGAAAAAAAAGACAGTTAATTGTGACTCCATTTCCATAAAGGATTGTTAAAAAGATAAATTTATAATTTTTCTTTTCTCGAGAGCAACAAAATTCTATCAAAGTTAATTGACTAAAGCAAACTGTAGGGGTACTGTATATGTCATTTACTAACACTTATGGTGTCGTTTTAACAAACGGAACTCTATTATATATTTAATGATGTGTAATTGACTCTGGAGTTTTAATAATAAAAAGCATTATCATTTACTGGAAATTAAGGCAAGTTAACTTCTAAACGCATGAAATTTAATTGACTTATTATAGCTCTGTGCTCAATTATAACAAGGTGTTTCATTAAAATTCTTATCTAAATGTGCAATTAAATTACTTTCAGTTTATAATTAATGCATTTCCTAACAAAGATGTGGATGTGGAATGAAAGAAATATGAATTAAAATTTTATGTTTATTGTATGTTTCGATAATTTGAAAATTTCGAACCACCAAGAAAATTTGTAACAAATTGCTAAATTAAGAAAAAATATTTAAATTTTAATAGAAGCAAATAATTCAAAAAACTACGTGATACTTTCATCTCATTTATTGGAAAAAAAATAAACTCTTATTGCAAATGGAAATTATGACAATTTTGATCCATATAAAGGATAATAAATGCATCACATGTTTAAAATAGCTTATCTTGTTTTAAAAGAGCAAAAGATAAAAACACCCCCTTATGCTATGTATAACTTTCAAGAAATTCTCTGTTTTATTTTAACTTTCAAAAATTTCCCTGTATTTGATTTTAAATAACACTCTCAATAAAACTATAATTTGAAACACACTCTCCTTTATACGGGGTGTATTTGACACTTACTTAAAATCACATTGATGTTTTTGAGAGTTAAAAAAAATATAGAAGATGATTTTGTCTTTTGCCCTGTTTTAAAATGTGTCAAACATTTTAGTAGAGAACCAAGTAAATGTAGACTTGTTGTTGTGGTCCTCTCATCTTTATTTAAACTTAATAAAATATTGTGCATTTTTTATTTTTATGACCTATGTATTACTTTACAGAACCTTTTATCTTTTTTTTTTTTGGGTTGGGGTGGGGTGGGGGGGAGTAGAATTTTTTATCAACCTTTTAGATGAAATTTTATTTTCCATTCCTCTTTAGATCTAATTTTTAAATCTAGAAATCTAGCCAAAGATAGGGACATTTGTGGTATAGATGAGGAAGGATGTATTTTCGTTGGAATAATCTCTCTTAGTGTAATCATGGATGTAGCCTTAGTTTGATATGCCAAATAAAACTTCGATACCTGTTGCTCGTAATGAAACTACTACACAAATAGAGTGAGAAAGAATCCTATTCTTCGATCATTAAGCAAAGTGTCACTTTAAATTGAAGGGACCGCATCTATCAAAATTTTGTTTCGAATTTATGTCTTGATCAGTTAAATATTAAAAAAAATTCGAAACCTTCCGAAAATATTTTGAAAACACGACGAAAAAAATTATAAAAATAGTTAATTAAAAACATAAGAGAGATTCACGCAAATAAATAGTTTCAGAATTACAGATTGTTAAAACGAAAACTTTTTGATATTCTCGATAGAAAATATGGAAATTTTGCACCATGTACTAATCATTTTTCAAGGGAATGCAATTCCGCAAATGGGTATCAATTAATCATTATATGTGGAAGTTTCCATTAGCATCTTAGGCCATCTCCAATGGTTGAGGGCTAGTCCCGGGCTCTGGAGCCCGGGCTAGCCCAGGGCCAGTCTGGGGCCCTGCTGGTCGTTTCCAATGGTTGGGGCTCCGTGGGAGAATTAATTTCATTTTTTTCCTTTGCCCACTCTCACCTATTAATATTATATTTTTAAATTTTTTTAATATTAATATTAATAATAGTAATTATATTAGTACTCGTAATTTAATTATTAATTATATTAAAATATTAATATTAAATAGAATATTTAATTAAAGTAACTTAAAATTAATACATAATACGCAAACAAATATTTTTATAACACGGAAGAAAATACAAGAAATGAAATACAAACGTTGCACGAAGAAGACAAACGTTGGATAATTATATGCTGCGTCATGAAGCAATTCGTTCCAAGGTGACCAACCGTAGACTCCAAAAAGACTTAATAGAACATGTTTATGCAAAATACGGTTAAAAATGAGTGTTTAAATTTAATTTTCTCGTCTATTTTAGTATGTATTTAAATATTTAATTTAGATTAAGTATTAATCTAAATTTTATTTGTATGAGTGCTTATTTTGTATTTTTAACTAATTTCGTATTTAAAAAAAATTTATTTGTATGAGTGTTAAATTAAATGGACTATTTCTATATTTATTAGTATATCATTATTTTATTTAAAATATGATTAAAAAATTAATCATATTATATACTATATAATTAAAACCCTAATTAAAACAACACATTAATTACAATAACACATTTATTAAAATAAAACACTAATTAAAATAACATATTAATTAAAATAACACATTAAATAAAATCACATTAATTACAATAACACATTAATTAAAATAAAACACTAATTAAAATAACACATTAATTAAAATCACATACAACACATTAATTATACAAAATTAACCATACACACATTAATTCATTAAAAGAAAAACAAAAAAAAAGGGAAAGACCCAATCAGGTGCCACCACTTGGCGGCACCTGTTTTAAAGAGGGGCACGTGTCCAACAAACCCACGCGAGCCGCGGGCTGGCCTGCGTGCTCCTCGCAGCCCGCGGCCCCGCCCGTTCTGCCCCGCCGCCAAGCCCCGCCCCGAGCCCTCTCCATCTCCAACCATTTTCCCAGCCCAGCCCGACCCCGCCCCGAGCCCGGAGGTGATCATTGGAGATGGCCTTAGCGACTTCCCTCTTCTTCTTCTTTAATTTTCTTTTTTCTTTTGTTATTTTTTTATTGAACATCTTAGGATTTACTTAAACATCCGAATAATATGAATATTTTTTCCTTGTTAAAAAACGATTTTATTTGACCTTATTTCGTTTATTTATATGTAGAAAGTGACATATTTTAGAAATTCTTGTTTCATTTTTCAATTTTAAAGAACTCTAGAGTCTCTTAAAAAAAAATTCCCTTTTTGCACCGGAAAAAAGTTATAGTTTAAGTTTGATCACATCTAATCAACTACTCTCTCCTTTTCATAGTAAGTGTCGATATTTACACGGGTATTAAGGAATTTAATGAATAGTATAGTTTTAGAAGAAAACAAAAAATGGGTAATCAAAATACCCTTAATCTTCGGGTTACTCTTACGCTCTCTATTTATCTCAGGTGTAATAAATAAGGGTAAAGTTAGAATAAAGGTAATAAATATTACATTTAAAACCTAAAACGTCAAATAAATTGAAAAAAAAAATCTTTGAAATGACACTTATTATGAGATTGAAGGAGTACAATTTAAGCATAGTTTCACAGGCATCACTCTGTTAATAGTGTAATCTAATCACATTTGAGTGTGTAATTTTAATTCTCAAGAATGAATCAATTGTTATATTCAATTATGTGTGTTGGATGTGGAACAAAAAACACCCATGTTTTTAGACTTTAGACCACAAAGTTGGACATAAGTTTTATGTGAACACGGATGAATTTGGAATATTCTTGGCCCAAATTAGTTTAAAATAAGCCTGGCCCAACCCTTCTAAGAGAAATTAAGATTGCAAATCCATAAAATAAATTAACTCAAAATTCAATTTTCTATAGACGTCCACTACGAATTTTTATAGTTAACGGTAAATATTAATGATGTTTGAATTAATGACATTGTTCTTTCTTAAATATGAAGTTCTAGTTATATTTGGACACACAAATATATTTGATAGCTAAACAAATTTTTATTCAATTAGTTTCAATCTTTGAGTAGAATGATTTATTTTTATTACAAAATTTGTATGGATCTTGATCCTAGGTTGGATTATCGGGTCCATATTATATTATGATTGATTATGAATGGTTTTAACCAGGCCGGTAAGATGAAAAAATAAGCCAACACACATAATTGTGAACAATTAATAATATTGGGGGCATCATAAAAAAAAAAATATTGGGGGCGATACTAAAACTAAGTATGCCAATGGCTTGAATTTGAATTTGGGTTGGATCGGACTTCCCCAATTACATTTTCATTCATATCTGATCGAATTCAAATCTTACTTGGATCTAAATTACTCGACTCCAACGGATTTTTGATGGAATCGATCAGATATCGATTTTTTCGAATTCAATAAAATTTTAAAAAACTACAAAACTATTTTTTCTTAAAAGAAGTTTGTTTGCTTTTACGATATTATTTAATGTATGGGGCTGGAATTGTTTTTCATATAATAATATGAATTGAATTTGATATACATAAATAATAAATACCGATATCATTTTTTCAAAAATAATTTTAATGTTATCCTTCTTGAAAAGAATATTGAATGATTTTTCCTTGTTTTGACAAGATAAACATGCCATTTGGAGAACCTGCCCTGTTTCTGGCTACTACCCTGTTTTCAGCTATCATCCCACGTGAAAGCGTGTAATTTACTCGTATCGTAGCACTTTAATCAAAGCTGCAGTATGTACGTACTATGTTCAAAAGGCGTGGGTCAACGTTTTTTAATTCAAACCATGGATTCACCTCATAATTCAAATTAAAGATGATTGACAAGAAATTGATTGAAAAGTAGTGTAGTCTTGATTATTATAATAAAAAGAAATCTAATCCAACATCATTATTATTGTCGCAATGTATTTGATTCTACTACTATTACAACAAAACAAAGCAGGCAGGCAGGCATCCATGGCAACTAAAGGAAAAAGCACGAAAAAGTAAAAATCAGTAAACACTAATTAGCTACTAGTAATGGCAAGGCAGTCTCTTGTGTGGCTCAAAGGCGAAGGGGCCAACAGTGAAAAGCATAAACTTAGAGGCAGCGGTCTGGTTGGCTGGTGGGAGAGGGGTAGGGATCAAGGCTGCGCCGGCGGCTCCGGCGTGGAGATTGGTGGGGACGCTGCACCTGGCGAGTGGAGAGGAGACCAAGAAGACCTTGCATTTGTGCCATGCAGCTGTGGTCAGCTTCTGGGGCAGGAAGAAGAAGAAGCCCTTGGCGTCTGCCTTGGTCTCCTCCACTAGGGGAATCTTTGTGTTGTTGCATTGCAATTTCAGTACCGCTCCTGCAAGTAATAAAGGAGGACTAAATGAAATCTCGACTAGTAATAAATAAAATAAAATATATTTTTTTCACAACAAAGGACTTAAATCTCAAACAATAAAATATATATAATATAAGAATGAAGCTAATAATTAGTAATTACCAGCAAGCGGAACGGCGTTGGTGAGTGTGTCAACTCCCCTGTACTTGCAGGATTTGCAAAACACCATACCCCTAATAGCCACCAATTTCCTAATGGGAGGATAGGTTGGCGGCTTCACGCTTGGAGTAGGTGGCTTAACAGGTGGGCTTGAAGTGGGTGGCTTAGCCGGAGGCTTGACGGGTGGATGAGCCGGTGGCTTAACAGGTGGGCTTGAAGTGGGTGGCTTAACAGGTGGCTTAGCCGGAGGCTTGACGGGTGGATGAGCCGGTGGTTTAACAGGGGTGTGGGAGGGAGCCGGAGCAGGGGCAGGGGTAGGGGCATGGTGGTGGTGGTGGTGGCCGGGGTGGTGACCCTTTGGAGGATAGGCGGGTGAGAGTTTGTCTGCATAAACTGTGATGGAAGCGCAGAGAAGAAGCAGAGAAAGGAACAGAGCATTTGTTGAATCAACAAAAGCCATTGTATTTTATTAATGTAAATGTAAATGTGTGTCTAATACAGGGTTTAGTGGAGTGGGCTTTATAGGGGTTTGGAAGCGGTATTTTCTAGAAATTTATTTTTTAATTAGAGTAAGTTTTTAAATTTAAAAAATAGAGGGTTGCTTTAGCTTAGCTGGAGTCATAATCATGGAGCCTGCTGCATGCTTGCGACACTCCGGGTCAGGGGGTTATGATATAGTATCATACATAGATCATACAATTGATTTTCGCTCCATTTTTTAAATATCAAAAAATTGTGTTTTTTAATTCAATAAAAACAAAAATAAGATACTCTTAATTTAGTAATTTCTTCACTTTTTTCCTAGTATTTCTAAAATATTTTAAAAATCTTTTTCAACGCTATAAACGAAATTTGGATCCACCATAAAACTTTTTAATCCAAGCTGGAACTCTTTTTTTTTTTTGAGGGGTCCAAGCTGGAACTCTTAACAATACAAAGAATCATGTCATATTATCCTTTTTTATGAACAGATGATCATACTTCAAACAATACAAAATTATTTATTTATTATGGACAATTATTTAAATTTCAAGTTTGTGGATATATACAATCACATCTCTTATTTTCAAAAGTAAAATAACTATTACTTTATCTATTCCAAAAGTTTTACTCTACTCTCTTTGGGTTTGTCGTGAAGTTCAGGTCATAATTGAAAAGTGATTTTTTTTTCTAACGTTACATTTTATTACCTCAAATAGTTGAGAATATATTGTGTGAAATTCTTAAATGATATTCTTTGGAAAGAAAATATTTTATTTTAAAAGAAGAGGGTCTTTCTTTGAACATAACAAAAAAAAAATGCAAAAAAATCTAAGGATTGAGCTAGGGCATGTTTGTTTGGTATTTGGGAGAATAGTAGATATTTGTGAAATATCGATTTGCTTAATGGTAATTGTTTGAATTTGAGAGGGTGATTTAACAAATAAAGTAAGTATATATTTTTTGAGAGAATATATAAAATATGTAAGAGTTTATGTCAAATTATATTTATTATGAGAGATAAATTGTTTAAGAGATGTGTTACTTTAAATCAAATTGGTCCCAGGATGAACAAGCCTAAACCCACATTTGGGCTATCTTTCGCGGAAAATGGGATGTGTGGCCTAGCTTAAATCTGATTTTAGCGATACAACCAAAGGTGTTCAACCTAATTTTACAGTCGCGTTATGTTTATTAAAGCCTTTTATATTCTCAAGATATTTTTGGAATTCCATTATTAGAAGACTGTAAATATGAACTACAAATTTTTAATGTTGGATCTTTTCATATTTTATTATCACGGATTTTTTTTATGTTGATTCAAGATTTTTTTATCAGTTTTATTCAATAGTTCTTTTGTATTTGTTTTAATTTAATATATAAGTTAATAATATTACTGCATAGTGTTATTTAATATACATAACTAAGGTTAATTTTGTAAATTACATTATTCTGTAATCAATTATACAAGTAAAATCCATACGGTAAATGAACTGTAGTAAAAATAATTTTTCTAGAATCAATTATTTTAAAATCTATTATATAATTGTGGGGCCAAACTTTGATTTATGTCAAATCAAAATTGAATTTGTATAGATTTTTTGTAGAGATAAGAAGAATATTGTTTACTTGACTTTAGGAAAAATAATTTGAAAATTTGAGAAATAATAAATTTATTTCATAATATAGAAATAGAAAACTAATTTTTATCATTTTTTCAAAAATACAAAATAATTTTAAGAAAAGTCAAACATACATATTGTAATAATACTTTTTAAATATTTTATAGATTCTTTTGACATAATTATAGCACGGATTGCTAGGCTAGTGGAAGTTTCCAATGCATCGTGTATATGTATATACTCTCATTAATTAGATTCCATCATTTCATGTGATATGGGAGATTCTTAATTCAATTTAGGGTGAGTTTGACCTAGTAGTTGGAGTTCTTAAAAGCACTTATATAATTTTATTGTGATTTTTGAAGTGTTTGGCCTTGATTATTAAAATTATTTTTGCTCGATCGTGATTTTCATGGTATTTGGCCCTAAAGATCATAATCACTTTTGATATATCGAGAAGCAAAAAATCAACTTATAAGCTACTAAAGTATTATTTTTGTTTCCCCAAAAAAAAAGTGTTACTTTTGTAAAAGCTATTATACAAAATTAATTATTTTATGATTAAATTTTATTATAATCAATTATTACCAAAATTAATTTTAGTAAAATTAATTCTTCGAATCGCTAGGTCAAACTCACCCTTAATTAGATTGTGGGCCTTAATGATGCAAATTATGATGCCCATTATCTTGTTATTTGAGCTTTCAATTTGAAATGGATTGAACAATTTAGTACATGTTTTGTTTCTACTATTCTATTTGTCCTTTTTCTTTTCTATCAGGTTAATTTTAGGGCGAAGTTCTAGATAAATGATAAAAATATGAAAATTTTAAGTTTTTATATATATATTTTTATGTCCATAAAAGTAGTATTTGAGAGTTAGTAGTGTTAAATAATTATTTTATATATGAGAATATTTTTGAAAAAAAATAATTTCACTTATAGAAATAAAATATTATTTTGAGACATCTAAAAATTAAAAAAAATAGTAAAAATTTAAGGACAAATTATTTTTTTGATGGAGGTTGCCCCTTTAAATTGGTTAAAGTTTCATCTTAATTTTGTAATGAAGTTTTTGCATTAATATTATATTTTCTTTATATACCTAAATATATAGAGTGATTGGTACAAATATCCAGAGATATTAGTATAAATTCTATATCTGGATAATATGTCGACAAGAGTGACATTAAGCCTTAAAATCATGGATCAAAATTTTGTTATGAATTTATGTTTCAGTTAGCCAAATATTGGAAAGTTTTCGAGACTTTTTGGAAATGTTTCTGAAATACTAAGGAAAAATTGTAAAAAAAGTTACCAAATTAAGAAAAATAAGAGAGTTTCAGGCAATCAAATACATACATGGATTAGAATTTCGTTTCGAGTGTATGTTTCGGTCAGCCAAATATTGGAAACTTTTCGAGACTTTTCGGAAATATGTTTCAGAAACACTAAGGAAAAATTGTAATAAAAGTTACTAAATTTAGTTAAATAACAGAGTTTAAGGCAAATAAATAGTTTCGGAATTACATCTTATTTTCGTTTCGCTTGATTCAAAAACGGAAACTTTTCGATGTTTTCGAAGGAAAAGATGAAAATTTTGATCCATGAATACATAGTTTCAGAATTACATATTATTTTATTTTCGCTTGATTCAAAAGTAAAAACTTTTCGATATTTTCGATGGAAAAGATGAAAATTTTGTTATACGCTTAATTCAAATAATTGACTACAAAAAGTCATGCTTAATTTATTTGCCAAACAACAAATCTAAAATGAGCTAATAGTATACTCCCAGTGTTATAAAATAATTTAGCTTCATGCGATAAATATAATGACAAGATGCATCCTTGTGTTTTTGCAAAAGAAGTACACTGCATGCTTTCCTCTTGATTTTTGTATTTTACAAGGGAGTAAAGTGTTTATTAAACAATGTCACAAAGAAGTAAAATGTTCATTAAACAATATCACGTCAAAATGTTGTCTCAATCGCCTTTTGGGGTGTATGTAACACCTGCATGAAGAGGTAATAAAACGTTCATTAATATTTAATTATTTATCACATGGACGTGTTGAAGTTATTTTCATATTATAGGGATGCATATTTCTCATTAAACATATCACATGGATGTAACTTAAAAAAAAAAAAATCAATTTGAAATTGATGAAATCCTCAAACTAACCCCTGCCCATATGAAGTTATGAACTAGTTAACTATATTCCTTTTTTATAATCCCTCCTTTTTTTTTTTTTTTTTTTTTTTTTTTTTCCGTTTTGAAGGATTGTACACGAATTAAGGAATGTTATAAATAATCACTTTTTTGAAGTAAAAATTCAAAAATACCCTTTTAACCAAACAATCTTAGCATTTTAATGACAAGTATTAGTAAAAAAGGTATAATTGGTAAAAAAAAATTAATTTTATGTTGAAATCCTAAAGCGATAAATAAAAGTAAACTAATTTTTTTTTACCAAAATGACAAATAAAAAAAGGAAGGAGTATATATATAATTGAACTAGAACTATATTCATGAATTAAACCTCTTCTTTTTTGACTAATTAGCTAGGGTATTTCCGAAGGTAATTATTTATTTATTTTTTAGCAATATTAAAAATATTCAGAAACCGCTATTTACATTACATCGAAACACGTCTGTCATACGCCACTGAAAATGGTCTTTGGTTCAATGCTTACTCTTGTTTGTCGGCATTTATTGTATTTTCCGGCTAGATTTGACTCTACCTCCCCGGAAATCTGCGAAATTTCAGCAAAAGATTGCTTAATGTTGTTTTGCAACTTTTGTGTTTTTTTTGGTTTAATTTTCTGACTCATTTCACAAGTAAAGTCTAAAGAATATATTTTATAGTATTAAAAAACAAATTATATGATAGTATTTTGTTCTTAAAAAGATATAGGACATGTTTGTTTGATGTTTGAGAAAATAGTTTGGAATAGTAGTAGATGTTTGTGAAATAATCTCGATTTGCGTAATATTGTTTGTTTGAGTTTTGAGAGAGCGGTTTGAGAAATAAAGTAAGTTTAAGTTATTTTTGGAAGAGTTAGATTGTAAGTGTAAGTTATATAAGACTTTATGTCAAATCAGAGTAGAGTTTGCAGAAGTCTTGTTTAGAGATAAGAAAATTATTGTTTATTTAGCTTATGAGAAAGTACTTTGAGAGAATTGAGAGATGAAAAATTTATTTCAAAAAAATAAAAACTATGTTTGTTTAGCATTTCTCAAACAATTTTTTTTTAAAAAAAACCCCAAACAAACAAACCCATAGACTTGCTTAAACTTAGATTTGATATACTTTGGATAAATGTTTTTAAATTACGATCAGATGTCAATTGAATAAGATCTTAGGGTCTATTTGGATGGGTTTTGGCTCGGTTTCGCGGGTCTCGATTTAAAAAAATTGGTTTGGATGGTTTCGATGAAACCTTTGAGACCTCACTTGGATTGAGTTTGGATGTTGGAGTTTAGGGAAAAAAGTAGGTTATAGGTGTCAAATCAATGTCTTTTTTAGTGAAATTTGAGGAAAAAAGTAGATGGCAGGTGTCAAATCAATGTTTTATAGGTTTTTAATGATTTTATGGGTTTGGCGAAAACTCATTTGGATGGGTTTTGGCTCGGTCTCGCGAAACCCATGAGACCGGACCAAAACCCATCCAAATACAACCTTAAACTATGTATAAATCTGAAGTTAATATGTTCTAAAAACCATAAAATATGATAATATGAATTAGAAGAAGAATTTTCATAAACTGTTCATGCAAAATTAAGGAGAATTGGAAGTGAAAAAGTCAATGAGCATACAACTTTTTGATTTGTAATTTTTTTTCTTTTAGAATTTTTATTTTCATTGTTAAAACCAACAAGCATATGCTTAACAAGCTATTAAATTTAGTTAATCTTCATTGTGGATTAACTAAATTTAATAGCTTGTTGGAACAACAAGCTATTAAATTTAGTTAATCCACAATGAAGATTATGGGCAATATAAGCCCTCGGGATTGTAACTACAATGAACTGTGCAATAATTATTCACGTGACAGTAAACGTAAAGTCATGCAACCAGTGAACAACTAGAATATATAAATGAAATTTTATTTTCTACCAAAAAAAGAAATCTAATACACATGGTCCTCCGTCCTCGTTATTTAGAATAATATTTTAAGTTATTAACTTGCCGCAGATCTAATGTAACTGGATTCGATATCGACGGGATTGCTTTTTTTTTTTTTAATATAATTACGAGATTGAATTTTCTTATTTCATATTATTATTGCTAAAATATATATGATTAGCGCAATAATGGAAGATAATTTAAGTTTATTTTCTGAATTAGGCCCATTTTGACAATTATACTAGTTGATCATGACTTTTGCTACATTATTAGAAATACCATTAAAATCTCAATTTAAAAACCTCGTCAACGTCGATTCTGACCTCAAAAATTCAAAATTCTTCCTTTTTCCTTCAAATTTTTTTTGCTAGTTTTGATAAGTTTTATATATTTAATTAATTTAGGAAGTTGATTAAACTTCATTTGGGCCAGATTTTGATCACTCTATTTATTAAATTATGTACTTTGAGTTATTGATATTTTCGAATTTTATCATTTTTATCCTTAGTAATATACAATCCGATTTGTGAGTTGTTTTAAACCAACTGATTGATTTTGATATTGAGTATTACGAGAGTGTTCTCCGTGGAGTTCTTCTTTCTTGCTTCTTCTTCCGTAAATTTGTAGTTTCATTGAGCCTACAAATTAATCTCTAATCTATTTTCATTTTAAGATCCAGCCAATTATACTTTTATGTTTGAAACCTATTCAATTATTCCATCATGTTTTGGTGCTTCATGTAACATCTATTGTGTTGCACATTCAAAAATATTTGTGTGTGAATATCACGTGCGGTTGTTCTTCATTTTAAAATATGTAAATGTGTTGAATACTTTTTAAATGTTGAGTAATTGAATAATACGTATCGAAGAGACATAGCCTAATAGTGAATATATTGCGACCCCAAGACCTCAGAATTTCACAAGAAATGTGACTTATTTTTTTTTAGTTTAATACTTGTATTATTAATAAATTTTTTATTAAGTGGTTGCGCATTACATTCATCATTTCACTAGAAAGAAACACATGATGTCACGTGTTTTTTTTTCCCCTATAATTTGAACTTTTTTGGTGTTTTTGAAAACTTGAAATAAAAGATCAAAATTCTTCAAAACAGGGGAGACCTTATATAGTAGGTACATTGTATGGATCAATTCTTCAAATGTTTTACATTATATGGTCATGTTCATGTAAAAAATCCTTGGATATGGGCACGTACCTCTAAAATTTAAGATCATCAACAAGAATCAAAAGAGTATTGTAAATTTTGTTATAAATGAAATCTAATAATTCCCTTTATTACAAAACTATAGTCGCAATAGGTGTGTGTGATTCATGATTCTACTAGTACAAGAAAGGATCCATGAAAAACACAAGTTGACTTAATTGCACGAAACACTAAATTAAATCATGTGTAACAAATTAAAACACACTGATAAATTATTAATGGCAATGCAGGTTCTTGTGTGACTCAAACTCAATGGAGAAGGGTCCAACAGTACTGAAGAGCTCAAACTTAGACTCCGTTTGGTTGACCGGTGGCAAAAGGGTTGTATATGAATATATATCAAGAAATAAGTATACTTATTGCACAATTACATAGATATGGTCAAATCCAATTTGTACATTAATTAATTATAGGTATACGTACCTATCATAGAGAGCAATTTATACAAGGTGTATATGAATATATTTTTGCTCAGTTTTGAGTTTAATTAGTCAATGGGACGGGCAACATATTATCATATTTAAAATCTTACAAATTGATATGTGACTTAACGTTGATTTTTTCTCCAATCCCATGATACCCTCATCTATTGGATCGTTCTGTAAAGTGCCCAGATGGAAACAACGTTGGTCGGTCTATAGTTCGTTGTATCTGATGTCACGAGAAGCTCATTTAATTTAATTTCCAACATTTAAAACCAAGCTAAATCAATCATATCTCAAAACTTTAACAATTCATGCACAATAACATTACTAATATATCTGTCACCATCTTAGTTCTGTCAAAATCAAGCCTAGGTAGTCATGTTTCAATATATAATTTCCGCATAAGTACTATTCAACTTTGCAAAATCGAAATAAAGTCAAACCGATCAATATATATACACCAAGAGTAGTATATAGTATAATGGCTTGGACGGGTGGCTTTATACGCGCATATCCATCGATCATATCCATGTGATGGTTAAAAGACCTTAATTTGACTTTAATCATTTTATAAAGTGTATATATTAATGGCAAGGGAATTTCTTGGGTGGCTCAAAGGCAAAGGGTCCAACAGTGAAGAGCATAAACTTAGACTCCGTCTGGTTGACAGGTGGCAAAGGGGTGGGAATCAAGGTGGCCCCGGCAGCTCCGCCGTTTTGATTGCTGGGGACGCCGCACCAGGCGAGTGGAGTGGAGACCAGCGACACCTTGCATTTGTGCCATGCAAATGTGGACAGTTTTTGGGGCATGAAGAAGAAAAAGCCTTTCGCGTCTGCCTCGGTTTGCTCCACCAGGGGAATCTTTGTGTTGTTGCATTGCAACTTCAACACCGCTCCTATTAACACCCAAACAAGTTAATCGATAAGTGAATTAATCTCAGCGGATCATGACAGACAAGTAATAAAATACTATTTTTTTCTCTTTTTATTTTATAAACGAATCAGAGCGAGCAATGAATAATTAAATCTCAGCGGATCATGACAGACAAAAGAAAGCTAACCAGCAAGAGGAAGGACGTTGTTGAGAGTGTCAAAACCCCTGTAATTGCAAAAGTTACAAAACACCATACCCCTAATGGCCACCAATTTCCTAATTACGGGAGGGTAGCTTGGAGTAGGCGGCGGTTTGATAAGGGGTTGGGAGGGAGCTGGTGTAGGGGCATGGTCGTAGTGACCGTGGCTGTGTGGAGGATAGGCGGGTGAGAGTTTGTCTGCATAAACTGTGATGGAAGAGCACAGAAGAAGCAGAGAAAGGAACAGAGCATTTGTTGAATCAACAAAAGCCATTGTATTGTATTGTTTCAATGTAAATGTAAATGTGTGTCTAATGCAGGGTTTAGTGGAGTGGACTTTATAGGGGTTTGGAAGCGGTATTTTCTAGAATTTATTTTTTAATTAATTAATTGTGACTAAAGGACTTTGAATTAACTCATTAAGAAGGGGATACTTCTTAACTGAACTTTTTCAGCTATTTTCTTAGAGTTTGATCCGATCCGAGTACATATTCAATTGATACTAGCTATTTTGCTACCCCTATTTAATACATCCAGTTCAAGCCCTGACTTCAAATTTTTTAATCTATTTGGTTAATAATGTACTAATTAACACGTTACATCAGTCCTAAAGTCAATATGTACATCCCCAGAAAAAATATATGCTAATATGAATTACAAGGAAAAATTAATTAAATAATTAATTGTAGATGCAAAAGAATAATTGGAAGTCAAAAAGTCAATGAGCGTACAATTTTAAAACCCAACAAAGCAAGTGCTTATATAGCTGTTGTTAAATATAGTTAATCTGTGATGAAGATTATGGGATATAAGCCCTCGGGAGTGTAGTGTACTTACAATGAACTATGCAATAACTAATCACGTGATAGTGAACCTAAAGTCATGCAACCAATGAACAACTAGAAAATAAATATATGAGAGACCTATGTTATATAATATAGGACACTTGATCCCCGACATGTAGATGAATGGTATTATAATTATAAGTAATAAAACTAACAAGTTTTGATATAGGTGGATTCCATAAAGATGAGACTGAATTTTCTAAATAAACATTTATTTAACTTCAAGAAAAATGAATTTTAGTGACAACATATTAAGTGACATTGTTGAAATTGTCACTTTTTGCATATATTTAGTGATAAAAATATTAGTTTTGTCACAATCACAATAGTTACAAGTTGTCATATAGTTTTGCATATTAAGTGCAATAGTGACAAAATATATTTTTAAGTTGTCTAATGGATATTAGTGACAGTGTATGGAACTTAAGTTGTCACTATTAACAATTAGTGACAACTCACTATAATTTAGTGACAACTTTTTAGTTGTCACTTCTATGGTATCACTAAATGTAAATATTGATAATTTTTTCACATTTCTTATCACTAGTGTATCTATATACATTATTTTAGTGACAAAATATAAATTCTTGTCACTTTGTCACTTAAATTTGAATTTTTTATAGTGTTTGAAGTATCACAAGCTGATGAATCTAGCTAGGCATGTCAAAGGTCGGGTCCGGACCCGGACCCAACCTGAATAGTAATTATTGGGTCCAGACCTGGACCCAATCCGTTCAGTTTACCGAACTGAATAAATTTTCCCAAACGGTCGGGTCCAGGCCGGGTCCAGATCTGGACCCGATCGAGACCCGGACCGGACCCAAATTTTTTTTTCCTTCCTTCTATGAGAATACATGATTTCTTTTCCTTTAATTTCTCACTTCTCACTCTAAAAATACACTCTCTGGATTTCATTTCTCTCTCTCTCTATCGAATTTCAAACCTAAAAATCTTTAGGTCCTCTATTATTTCTCAATCGAATTCTTTGAAGAAAATCATAAGCTTTGATTTTCCAGTTGTTCATCTTATGAATTAAGTTTGGTTTTACATGAAGCAGTGGAGAGATTTTTTCTGGGTTTTTTATGTGATTTTTCAAATCTGAAAAATATTGTCTTTTTTTTTTGTTGATATATAAATACATCTATTATCTATATTCAGTTGTTAACTTTTTTTTTTTGTGTTGATTTTCTAGATCTAATTGTTTTCAATGTATAGCTATGCTAATTAAAACATTTTTTTTGTTGAATAAAACCTAACTTGATTTACTGGATTTGCATAAAGATTCTGGGTTTAAGCAACCAAAATTAATAATGTATAATGTGACTAGTGGGTAGTGGGTAGTTCTATTCTATGTTCAAATTCTTTGGTAACTGAGAAATATTTCAGAATTTTGGAAGATAAAATAAAAGTAAGTTCTTGAATTTCTTATTATTAATTTTTGGGTTTTGAATTTTGTATGTGAAATGGGAACTGCTACTGTTAGCAAGTGTGTATATATTGTGCTGGAATTGTAGTGTTAATATTTTGTTTGGAATTTATTTTATTTTATTGGTAGTGAATTGAGAGTTTAATGTAAAGACTTCCATGTTATAGCTCTCCGGATCTGCAGCAGGCCGCAGGAGAAAAAAAAAAAAAAAAAAAAATTGGGTCGTGGTGTCCAGGTCGGGTCGGGTCGGGTCCGGGTCCAGTAATGACCATATGACTGGGTCTTCAATGGGTCTGGGTCCAGGTTCAGATCCAGGACTAGAAAATTAATTTCAATAAGGTCTTTATTAGGTCTGGGCCGGGTCCAGGTCCAAACCTGACCTTTGACAGGCCTAAATCTAGCAATATAGGACTGGAAGATTATCCAAGTTCATATTCGAAAATTTTTAGATGACATATTTTACGTTCTTACAGATGGTGGTTATACAATTTTACTCGTAGGTTGTTTGAAACAATTGGTTTTGTGTTCGAATTTCATCATGAGTGATTTTTTTTCTAGTTAATACTAATTATCTAGTTAATAGATATTTTTTATATCGGATGGTTGAACATTTTTGATAATTTACTAGTAATCAACATATTTAATCATGTTATATAAATTCATTGTTTCACTGAAAAGGATATGATCATGTGGATAAATGCATTTTCTTATTCTCTTCATTGTTAAAAGAAAAGAAAAAAGTAAAATGAATTTTATACAGTATATGTAAACACTCGTAATTTAAAGAATACGCAACACACGTGCAGTGTAACTCATGGTGCTTATAGATCTTCTAAATTCTCCAAAACAGGTCCACTAAATCCATGACATGTCATATTCATGGCTGCCTCAACAAAAACAAAAATTCATGGATATGGTCACCTTAAAGATCAATAGATCATCAACAAGAATCAAAAGAGTTCGATCTGTAAACTTTATTATAAATGAAATCTAACAATCCAACTTTATTAAAGTATATTATTGTGGCAATAAATATGCGAGTGCTAACATGTATTTCATGATTCTACTAGTACAACAATGGATCCATGAAAAATATAAGTTATGCTTAATAAAAACTAATTAAAATAAAACATTAATTAGTAATGGCAAGGAAGTTTCTTGTGTGGCTCAAAGGCGAAGGGTCCTACAGTGAAGAGCTCAAACTTAGACGACTCTGTTTGGTTGACTGATGGTAGAGGAGTGGGAATCAATTTGGCGCCGGCAGCTCCGCCGTTGAGATTGGTGGGGACACCGCACCTACGGAGTGGAGAGAAGACTACAGACACCTTGCACTTGTGCCATGCCGATGTAGTCACCTTCTGCGGCAAGAAGAAGAAGAATCCATTCTTGTCGGCCTTTGTTTTCTCCACTAGGGGATACTTTGTGTTGTTGCATTGCAGCTTCAACAATGCTCCTGTAGAAAAAAATAATAGTTAATACAAATAATTAATTATTTACAGTTTTTTAATAAATCAGAACGACAAATGGTTGGATCTCAATGGAGATTCTAGGGAACAAACTGAATAAGAGTCTAACCAGCAAGAGGAGTGGCGCTTGAAAGTGTATTAACTCCCCTGTATTTGCAAGCTTTACAATATACCATACCCCTAATGGCCACCAATTTCCTATTGGGAGGATAGCTTGGAGGTTTCACTGGTGGGTAGCTTGGAGTAGGAGGCTCAACAGGT
Organism: Penstemon barbatus; assembly: GCA_003313485.2. Classification (NCBI taxonomy): domain Eukaryota; kingdom Viridiplantae; phylum Streptophyta; class Magnoliopsida; order Lamiales; family Plantaginaceae; genus Penstemon; species Penstemon barbatus. The sequence continues at coordinate 2,082,506 of CM064877.1, forward strand.
GGACTTGCAGTAGGTGGCTTAATAGGTGAGATAGTTGGCGGCTTAACTGGTGGATAGCTTGGAGTAGGAGGTTTAACGGGTGGGTGGCTTGGAGTAGGAGGCTTAACTAGAGGAGAAGTCGGTGGCTTAACTGGTGGATAGCTAGGAGTTGGAGGATTAACATGTGGGCTAGCTGGCGGCTTAACTGGTGGATGGCTTGGAGTAGGAGGATTAACAGGTGGGGAAGTCGGCGCCTTAACTGGTGGATAGCTTGGAGTAGGAGGGTTAGCATGAGGGGTAGTCGGCGGTTTAACTGGTGGATAACTTGGAGTAGGAGGCTTAGTAGGGGGGGTAGCAGGCGGTTTAACTGGAGGATAGCTTGGAGTAGGAGGCTTAACGGGTGGGGTAGTCGGCGGCTTAACAGGTGGATGGCTCGGAGTAGGAGGCATAACAGGTGGGGTGGTCGGTGCTTTAATTGGTGGAAAGCTTGGAGTGGGAGGTTTAACAGGTGGGTGGCTTGGAGTAGGAGGCTTAACAGGTGGGGTAGTCGGCGGTTTAACTGGTGGATAGCTTGGAGTAGGAGGCTTAACGGGTGGGGAAGTCGGCGGCTTAATAGGTGGATGGCTCGGAGTAGGAGGCATAACAGGTGGGGTGGCCGGTGCTTTAATTGGTGGATAGCTTGGAGTAGGAGGTTTAACAGGTGGGTGGCTTGGAGTAGGAGGCTTAACAGGTGGAGAAGTCGGTGGCTTAACTGGTGGATAACTTGGAGTAGGAGGCTTAGCAGGTGGAGTAGTCGGCGATTTAACTGGTGGATAGCTTGGAGTAGGAGGCTTAACGGGTGGGGTAGTCGGCGGTTTAACAGGTGGATGGCTCGGAGTAGGAGGCATAACAGGTGGGGTGGCTGGTGCTTTAATTGGTGGATAGCTTGGAGTAGGAGGTTTAGCAGGTGGATGACTTGGAGTAGGAGGCTTAACAGGTGGAGAAGTCGGTGGCTTAACTGGTGGATAACTTGGAGTAGGAGGCTTAACAGGTGGGGTAGCCGGGGGTTTAACTGGTGGATAACTTGGAGTAGGAGGCTTAACAGGTGGGCTAGTAGGCGGTTTAACTGGTGAATAGTTTGGAGTAGGAGTGTTTACGGGTGGGTAGCTTGGAGTAGGCGACCTGACTGGTGGATGAGAGGGAGCGGGGGTGGGGGAATGGTGGTGGTGGCCGTGACCGTGGCCAGGATGGTGATGATGGGCCGGGGGGTGTGCATGTGAATCTTTATCAGCATAAACTGAGATAGAGATGCACAGAAGCAGTAAAAGGACCAAGGCATTTGTTGAATGAACAAAAGCCATTGTGTAAGTGTGTCTAATGCAGTGGGCATTAGGGAAGTGAATTTATAGGGGTTTTGGAACGGCACTTCCTGGATTTTAAAATTAAGCCAAAAGTTTTAAACTTTGAAAAATAAAAAAGCTGATTTGCTGGAGTCATAACCATGGGCCTGCTGCATGAGGTGGTAATGGGCCGGAAAATTACTCTGTCCAGGACTTATTTCAGTCATATTAATTAATTAAATCATTGTATCTAATATACATAAATGTTTTTGGACTCGACCAAAATCTTATTTTAATTTTCACATAAATTATATCTAATATACGTTCAATATTAATCTTTTCATGCCACAAATTTTAAACATTTCGCAATAATATTTCATCAGTTCAATACTTCAACCAAAATCAAGCTTAATCGTGTTTCAATATATAATTTCTCAAAAGATAGTCAGTTTTGCAAAATCAAAATAGACTAGGTCATAGTAGTATATGGGTACGTAGTAATAAAAAACAAGTATTAATTTCATCATTTCAATTAACTTCACATGCAAATGAGATCGAGGAAGATGGTTCTGTCTGTGTACCTTTCTTTATATTCTCTTCGGCAGAATTTGCGCGGATTGCTAGCTAGCTAGATTTGTGGAAGTTTCCCAATGCATTGTTTATATGTCTGTTTCCTCCTATAATTAGCTTAGATAGATTCCAGCGTTTAATGCTAGATCGAGATTTGTCCAAATTAAATTTAAATCTACAAAATCAATTATATATTGCAGAATTAATTTAAGGGGTAAAGTCAAACAATGAAAAGGATGTAAGCTTCAATCTTATATTTCGCTTAATGGCTCAATGACAGCTATTGATTAAAATGCAATAATACTCTCCTATTTTTCCTAATAGGTAAAAATCCCCCAAAATCTTTATTCTTATTAGCCAAAATTTTATTGTGCTAGCAAGTCAAAGATATTTACCCCTTCTATATGCATTATGGTTCACTCTCTATAGGTATGAGGTTTCCTCGTGATTTGCTGGAAGGTAACAATTATACTCCCCAAGATGTTATTTTTTATTTGAAATTGTGAAAACTATATATTGTTCCTGTAAAAACTTTGACAATAATCCCCTTATGAACTTAAAGAGATTTTTGGCTAATGTAATATTATTAACTTAAATATTTTTTGCTAATACATTAAAATTTATGTTAATAAATAAAATACAGATTTTAATATTTCATAGAAAATTGTTGGAATTGATAAAATTATGACTTTATTGAAGAAGAAAAAAAAGTTACTTACAAATTTTAGTATTAAAACATATGATTATGTACTCATAGACAGATATTTTGGCCAATTGATTTTAATATCAACAACTCTAATACTCCACATTATATTGTCACCCCTATTTATTATCACATTCAACTTCAGTCCTGACATCTAACTTTCTTAACTAGTTATATGTCAAAATTTAATAATATGCAGCAACTCGTATAGAACATGTTATCTGTTCACTAAACCCAAGAAAATATGCTTAAATATTGAATTATAAGAAGAATATTCATTAATTGTAGATGCCAAAAGAAAAGGGAAGGCAAAAAGTCAATGAGCATAAACAATGTTTGACTTTTTAAAACCAGCAAACAAATCCTTGGTTAATAAATTTATTATAGGGTTTATCTTATGAAATAATTAAAATGACATGTGCAATAACTATTCACGTGGTAGTGAACTTCAAGTACACTAGAAGAAAATTAAGCTTAAGTTACAGAAAAATAAAGTGATAATTAATGTGGAAGTTTTCATTCTTTATATGCATTTAGTGATAAAAATATTAATTTTGTCATAATAATAATGATGACAAGTACAATGGTGATAAAATACGATTTTAAGTTGTTACTAGTAGCTATCAATAAAATATGATGACTTAAGTTGTTACTATTGACAATTAGCGTCAACCTTTTAGTAAACCTAGTGACAATACACTATGGTTTAGTGACAACTTATTGGTTGTCACTTTTGGGTAACGTTATATGTCAATAGTGACGATTTTTTTACAATTCTTTACTCTAGTATATTTATAAAAACTATTTTAGTGACAATATATATATATATATATATATATATATATATATATATATATATATATATATATATATAAGAAGTGACACATTTATCATTGTCACATAAAATTTTAATTTTTTGTAGTGGTAGTGCAACCATTGGACAACTAAAATAAATGAGAACGTCAACATATGATTGGTCTAGTGAAAAAGACTAGTCACTACAAAGTAGCGAATTCAAGTTAGAAACTCTGTTGGGAGAGGTTCCCACGTATCTGAAGCGTCTCGAAAGAGATTAAACCCTTGAGAAAAAAAAATGAAGAGGTAATTGCATTTTTCATACTAAACTTTTACATCTTTTATATATTTGGTACTAAACTTTTGATAAATACACATTTAATACCAGAATTGAAGGACTTATTCACATTTTCTTGAGTTTTATGGTATGCTTAAAATAATGTTCTAATTTTTTTACAATAGCATGCTTATGTGCCCTATATCACATTTGAAAATTATCGTGGCATGATTCCTTGTAGATTATGAGATATGATTTAATTTTGATTAATATCCCGAGACTTTGTTAATTTTCTGAGGATTATTTATTGCGTTTCATGATCTGAAACTTATATCATTAGAAAGCTCTCGTCAAGAACTTTTCATCCATATAAAGAACACAAAATTGGGCCTTGTAAATTGACAGAGAAATAAAATGTGCAAAAAATCCTTCAATTTTAGTATTAAATGTGTCTTTTTCAAAGGTTTGGTACCAAATGTATAAAGTAGATACAAGTTTGGTATGAAAAATGCAATTTCCCCTATATGTATATTAATGGAGTATTATAATTAATTGAACTCAGATCCCCGCTGTTTCTTTTATGTGTGAAGCCTTCAATTAATTATTAGCTTAGCATAGCAAATTTAGTTTTAGATCATATCACCGATCCCAAATTTCCTTATTTGTCATATAAAAGGTTAATTTAATTACGCTATGATGTCACTTCATGCAATATTTCATATGACGATCGAAATATATTTTCATCACAAGAAATTGTCGCAAAATATGTTTTTGTTTTTAGTGTTGCTTTCCTAACTAGCAAACCTGTTCTCAATTTTAATGGATCGAGTTAGAATCCACCGTCAAGGACCAGAATTACTAGAACACCACAAAACGAAAATAAAAAGAAAAAGAAAAAGAGAGAGAGAGAAATAAAGAATAATCAAATTGGATCGGTCTGTTTTAGAACAGGATCAAACGATGAAACAGAGTCTCTAAAGAAATTATTCAGTGTAACTATATATATCAAATCACAGTGTTTGGTTTAAACTACGGGTAACTATATGTATTATAATTCATGGGCCTGATGAAGCCGATAGACAATTAGACTCAACTCTTAATAAATTACTACTACTATTTATTATATACAGTATATACTATGTTATGTTGTATTTGTAATTCATGGTCGAAACTACGGTCAGTATATATATGTGTCATGATTATGTGCTTCCCAAAAATAGTTAATGTGTCAAAATAAATTTACATTGAAAAAACTGCATAAAAGTAAGACTGTGAACCAATTATTACCTATTAGATTCTTAACTTTATGGTAGGAAGTTGAATGTTACATTATCTTATTAAAACATTATGGTTTTTTTAGATTATGAATCCATAATAAATTAGGTCGACTTAGAATTATATTCGTTCAAAATATTCTGAATCACGAATCATTAATAAATCTGATCAAATTTGGATCAATATCACATCCATTGACACCCTTGACCCTATAAGGAGGCCCTGTAAAGGTATAAACTACATTTTTTTTTCTTTTTTTTCTTTTTTTTTTGTGAGATGAAGAGTTCATATTAAAATATGCTGGACTGCAACTTCAGATTGGTTGGGCTGCATAGGCAATTTGTTGATGCCAAAGATACTGGGCTTTCTGGCCCAAACGATATCGTATTAATGTAGATATTGGTACAACCCACAGCCTAAGTAAATCTAAATGGGCTGAATCTTTGTAATTCAGTATGTATTGATCGTATTCGTGTATCTACGGCTGCTCAAAAGAAACATAATCACTGGATTTACAATTGAATTTTAATTTTCTTAAAAGAAGAAAAAAGGCAAACTTTTACAAGCATTTAATTCTTCCTCTTCTTAATTATGCTAGCATAATTATAGCGTCAATTTCAACAAGTTACTAAATTAAAATACAAGTAAAATAAACTAGCTAGGGCCAAACAATGTCAACGCAGACTTTGGGCAGATCTTCCTGAAATTGAGAGTGGGCATATTCTTTGCAGTTAGTAGGCGGATTTCTTTCAGAAGTGTATGCGGCGTGGGGCGGCAGAGCACCGGCGGCGGCGGCGGAAGTAGAAAATGATGAGGATATTAACTTGTCAAGGTCTTCATGCCGAATAAGCTCAGATAAGAGAAGAACAAGAGAAGCCATGTGATGTATATATATATATATTAATTGTTGTTTGTTAACAGAAGAAAGAAAATGCAATTGGATGATTTATAAGGAAATGAAAAGTCAGTGTGTGTGATGTTTGGAAAGGTAGATTGATTGAGAAAACATTGGGAGGGTTCGATTTTACTGCTAGCTCATGGTTTGTTGTTTTCAAAGTGGAATTGACATTGAAAACAACCGGCCTCAATTATGGTTATGAGGATACAATTATGGCTCGCCAAAACCATGAGCTCTCTACCTTGTTTTAGGTAACAATTTCAAAAGCCTAACTATTGGGTCTTTTCATTTCTATATAGTAGTGTCAAACAATTCCTTTATGTGATAAGATATTTTTGAAAAAAATAATTCAATTTATAGAAAGTAAGTCGTATTTTGAGATATCCCCAAAAAGAAATATTAATAAAATTCTAGGGATGATTCCGTGTCAATTTAATTGACACATTTCTTTTTACTAGGAAGATGCACACTCATTGAGCGTGTTCAATTAATTATTATTGATTTTTTTTTTTAAAGAATCCGATGCACAAATGTATTATAAATATAGGTATTAACAGAAAAATTGAACATATCACAAAATTATATAAATAGAAATATTATTATTATTATAAAATATTATATATAGCTTTATTTTCTATATCATTTTAGACTTTATCAAAAACTATAATCTAGTTATACATTGTGATTTCTAATCTAACTATTTTTTTAAGTTAATTTTGCCTTTTAGTTAGAATTGTATAACGTTATAGTCTTTTAACTTCTAATATGTCCTAATCTAACAATTCTTCTTAGAGTTTTTTTTTTTTTTGCTTTTTAAAATCACATAAGGGTATTTTTGTCCAGACAAAAAAATTAAGAAATATTCATGTTTTTATAATAGTAGAGAGTAGAGATAGAGATAGAGATAATCGAAATTAATAAATCTCGTAATTACATAGTTTTTATAGTAAAATTTCTCAAATATTTTTTATAACGATGACTATTTTTTAATTTTTAATAGTGAATGGTGATAAATTATTGAATTTCTCAACTTAAATTTGAAAAATTAGCAAAATTGGAAAGAAAAAAAAAAACTTTTAAAAACCTCAACTTATTTACGTCGTTTAGTGGTACAACATATTTATTCTTCTTCTACTACTTCTAAAATTACTGATTTAAAAATTAGAATAAATTTCAAAATGAACTTAAGTTTATTAAATAATCATTCAAATAATTTTCTGAACACTGTATTTAGTTTAACTCAATCATATAGATTAAAAAGAAAAAAACCTCAACTTATTTACGCTAATTGTATAAACTACCCCCTCCATTGCCTTTTACATGTCACTTTAGAGAGAGAAAAAAAATTCCACAAGACATGTTACTTTAGAATTCCAAGATAGACTTAAATGCTAGTTTGACATTTTTGCCCTTTTTTAATCCTAAATATATTTAATATCTCCCAAAATACTTACTCATGTTTCTCAAGGGTAATTTTTTTCAACTACCCTTTAATTTTCCTAAAATCTAGAGCATTAAAAGATTTATTAATCCCTGTGAAACAACCTTAAACGACATGTAAGAGCATCTCCAACCCGGGAGGGGGGTGGGTGGAGATGGGCCTAGCCCACTTCTCTCGGGTTGGAGATGATACAGGGCGGTCCAAATGGACCGCCCAGGTCTGTGGGCTGGGCGATTTACAGCCCAGCCCACAGCCCTGCTTCTTGGACGCGCTGATTAGCGCGTCCCAGACACATTTCATCAAGTGGCGCCACTGTGGCGCCACCTGATGCATTTTTTTTTATTAAATTTAAAATAAATATTAATAATTAAATTAATAATAAAAAAAGTTAAAAAAATTAACTACAAATTTTAACAATACCTTATTTATTTTAATTAACTAAAAATAAAAATTACATTTAATTATAAAAATTGTTGTAGGTTTAATAATAATTTATTTTAAATTAAAGATGTAACATTATTAGATATAAGAATTTGCCATGAAAGTAAAATTAAAAAAAATTATAGTATAATAAAATTCTTATCCATTATTAATTTTGAAATTAATATTACTTATTTTTAAAATTATTATTATTATTACTACTACTACTACTACTACTATTATTATTATTATTATTATTATTATTATTATTATTATTATAGATAATATAGGTGAGAGTGGAGAAGTTTTGTTTTAATTAATTGGAGGAGATATCCCTACCGATTGGAGATGATGCACAGGAGAATGCAGATTCCCGGGATGGAGATTGACACCCCAGGGCTGTGAATAGCCCTACGGGTTGGAGATGGCCTAAAAGGGAATGGAGGGAGTATCATGTAGTGGCTCTTCTCTTGAGGATATTTTTATCTTTTTCATTAACACACGGCAATAATGATCTACAAGTAAGTTAAACCAAAATATTTTACGAAATAGTAGTACAATTTGGAAAATGATGTCCACAACAAGGATTTGCACTCCTTCACTCAAAAATCGAATCTTTGCTATAAATTCCTATCTTATACTATCAGGATTTCTTCTCGTCAATTCAGATTTTCCTTTGTCCCAAATGAAGGTTCACCCCATGCCCAGAAAGCGCAACATCAATCTCCGATACGACGTCGGATCTCAAGCGAATTCCTGCCTGCAAAAGAAGCTGCGGCGATTGCCTCATGTCTTCTCGAAGGTTTTAGAGCTTCCCTTTCACTCGAGCGCAGACGTTGCCATCGACGAAACCTGTGAGCGGTTCAGGTTCACAGTTGCCACGGATGACATAACCGGTGACGTCAGGGCAGATGCGATTGAAATCTACCCTGGGGTTGCTAAGATTGTTATAAGGGGAAACGGTGAAGTTGAGACGTCGGGAACTGAGTTAGGGTTCAATTTGTGGCGGTATAGGCTGCCAGCTTGCACGCGGCCGGAGCTAGCTTCCGCCGCGTACCAGGACGGGGAGTTGGTGGTGACGGTGCCGAAAGGGGCGGAGGAGGAAGTGGATAGAGATTTGGGAGCTTGTTCTTGTAAACTAGAGGGGAATTTTACTAAAGTGCCCTTTTAGAAGTTACGACTAATTTGTTTATGTATGTTGTCATTGCCTATAATTATAAAACGGTGTATTATTCTTTCTGATTCTAAGTTACACTCAAATAATAATATTTGATTAAAAGGGTTAAAACTATGGAAGTATTTGCTTAGTGGAGATTGAGAAAGAAATGATGGTTGCCTTCTTTTTCTCTTTAGATGGATAGATTCTTGGAAAACTGGTACTACTGCAATCTATAATTGCGTGTTCTGTTGTGTTGTGTTGTGTTGTGTTGAGAACAAATGTAGCAGTAGCACAAATAAATCTAATTCCAGAGTTGTGCGCTATCAAGGAATGCTCAAATGCAAATGATTTTTTTTCGGTAAGACTCAAATGCAAATGATGATGGTCTTTATCTATGTAAAGAAATTAATGTAGCAAGGATAAAAGAGATTGAATTCACCAGGTTGTACCATGTTTCATCAATTATGGCAGCCATTTCCTGGTGTTGTGTAAGACTCTGGGAGTGATTTTCTCAAGTGTCATTTGCAGTCTTTCTACAGATTTTAATTCCGCCTAATTGCACAGTTGTTTAAGTGTAGATGGTAAGGATAATTTTCTAGACATTGTGACCAATACAACACAAAATGCATTTAGAGAGCATTACATCCACCAAAATCATCATAGATATGATGATGCAATTATGACAAGAAGATCTAGTTAAAATAATTACTGGAAAATATCTTCTTGTTTGTTGAAGGTTAGTAGAAATAATTCCTAAATATGATTGGTCATGTCTGAACAAATCAAACAATCATAAATAACACAAAATCAAAACTCAAATCCAAACATTAATACGAATATAATATTTCGTTCACAATGAGAATATGGATGACAAGAATGATGTCAAACTCCTGGAAAATGAATTCAAAACTTTCCAGAAAAAAACAGTCAAGAATCCCACAGAAATCATTGCAGTATATGGTTGGAATAAGTTTACAGCCATGAAATATCCAACGTGAATAAACTACAGAAAGGCCGGGGTTTGACAAAGTTGGTCTTTTCCCAATTAATGCTCTTATTCTGGCCCCTAATTCTGTTTAGGAAATGACGGCCATGAGATGACAGAGCCTAAAGAAAGCATTCTGGCCCCTCTTGGTGATCCTGCAAATTGTAGAATGAAAAGAAGACAATTATAATTACATTTCTTTTAAACATTTTTGTGGAGACCGGCAAATATTTGATTCAAATGATGGTGTATGAGCAATTTCTTCCAATCCAAAATGGTATGCACTCATCATTGAAGGATTCGAAATACAGACAGGACAAGCAAACCTCAATAAAACAAATATGGGATAAAAATAAAGAAAGCTCGAGAGATCAATTAATTAACAAATATATTGATAAGAGTTTAAAGGAATGAATTTAGAGATCACAATAAAAGATAAATAGCATTATATTGTAACGTTTTAAGGTGTCAACTAGCCTAACCAGCATTATGATGAGCAAATAAAAGGTATTTCAACAGAATACTTGCCTGTTGTATTGCCTCAATAACAATAATATATCATGCTACTGCAAGCCAATAAACCACAAAGATGGAACAGATTATTAACATTCAAAAGTAACCAGGATTTCTATTTTAAGCAAAAAGAATAAAACTTACACTTGTAATATTTAGTAAAATATGCAGGTCTATATACAACGCAAAAAAGAGAAGAAAAATAACCCATCAGCAAACAAAAATATTGTAAGGCAAATTCTAGCTAATGATATCAACTTTATCGGAATAAGTTTACATTCTCAAGATTTAGAGGGAATTTCAGGATATAAATCACAAGTTTATTTACAGAATCCTAATTCTGCAGCCTTATTAGTGTTACTGTGCCAGAGAAGAAGAATGAAACTACTGTGACCAATCGTTATTTAAACTTATCTTGATGTCACTGCTCGTTTTACAGAAAAAATTGGAAAATATAATGTTTCCAGTCAATTACAAACTCATGTCATCAACAACAATTACATAGACAATCCTCTCACCATCCCAGGATTAGTATTGAATCCATTGACCATATGATAAGAAGTTCCCTATATCTTTGTGACACGTGAGTATAGAAATTTTAAGCCATGGCATTTCAAGGGAAAACTTTGCATAGTGTCAAACCAGTACGACAGAACATAGATGTAACATTGTTATACTTGCTCAAGTATGTTCAGCATTCATACAATACACACAATAATCTGATGTAAACAAGTGTTTAAACTACAGCATCAACCGATACCATGAAGTTATGATGTGACTACCTCACTACCACATGCTAAGTCAACAGTTTTAACAAAAAGTAAATTAAGTCTTATATGTATACTGCCAGAAAATCTCTGTACTCCAGACTACCACATACTATTAATAAAATTTCCCAAACTGAACAATGTTCTTTTTTCAGACAAAATAAATAGTAAATAATTATTTTGAAGAATTCAGCAACAATTAAATTTTCTGCTGAAAACTTTAGGTTCATATTTGGACATTACAAAACCCCACCAACACAAAATAAGAAGCATAGCAAGTACCACATGAAAAGTTTATAACTGAAAATTACAGAACAACCAACTTACAATAAAAAGAATAACAAGTAATCCTACAGTTAATTTACCATGATCATTACTTAATAACCAACATAAAATTAAAGTTTAAAGAAACAACCAGATCATTACCCTTTAAGAAGCATCATTCTGTATCTCCTTCTCTTCAACCTCATCTGTTGCAGCATTTGCCTCCACGCCATTTGCATCCTCAGCAAGAGGCTGAACCTGTTCCTCCTCTGGCAATGGTTCCTCCACATAGTCATTGTCAAAGGCATCCTGTGGGACATCATAAATCCTGACCTGTGGCTTAGAAGGGTCCTTAACGAGCACATACTTGCCTTCATCTAATTTCATACACAGGTCCACTATACTCTTAACTATGCCCCACATGTTCGAAGTATTCAAGTTGATCTGTGTAGCAAAATCTTTGGGTTTGTAACCCACAACAGCCAATATTACATGATTGAAATGATCTCTTGGGTGAACCCTCGAGACATATCCCAATTTCATCATATCAGCACCTGACAAGAGAGCCTGTGCAGTCCATTTCGCCAACTTATTTGCATTGTTCTTCAACTCAGTTGCCAAAACAGCACCCCTTTGAGTCTCCAGCTTCTGCCTCCAGTCCACACCCGAATACTTAGGATCAAACTCATTCAGGGCATTGAGTGTCAAAAATGACCTCTGATTATTCATATCCAAAACACTATGAACTTCACAACGTGAAACCAGATACATATCACCATCCAATTTCCACCTCCTATACCTATAGGCAACCGAGGCCACCTCCTCTCCTTCGTTTGCAAAAGGGTTGGGCTCCTCAAAAGCAACCTTATTCCCATCCCGGACCAAAGCCTGTTGAGAAAAGTTCTGGTTAATATATGCAGCCTCAACGCTCAATGAATGTATAGAATTGATATCATCCTTCACATCAGGCAAAGGCTCCTGGGATGTCTCGTGAACAGCAAGCAAATCCAACTGCGAACCATCTCTCTTATCGAAAAACAACTTATTTCCCACACGTTGAACCACAATATCCCAGGAGTAAACCGACCTCGAAGCACACATCAATGTCGACAAAATTGAATCTGTAGCAAAAACCGTAGCTTTATCCTCATTCGCCAAACGCCTAATAACAGGGTCATCAGTGGTTGTAACTTTAAAGAAATTGCGACTCTTGAAACGCTCCAAAGGGCGACAATTCTTCGGGCTAATCCTATCATAAGACCTATCGTAAAACTCAAGCCCACCGCAGATTAACAAATCTTCAGGTTCGGGAACAGAAAATGACAGTTTGGAGAAAGTAGAGAATGGAATCTGGTCCAGCATATTCCATTCTGGCTGGATATCGACTGAAGACTTGAAAACCGATGACTCACGGCGCTGTGGCATCTGCGAGCGGTTCTGATGATACAGTCTATCACGACGAGAGCGTTCTTTCTCGGCGTCACGCTTACGAGCCTCAACTTCTTCGTCTCGGCGCTGGGGGAGCTGAGAGCGCTGATTGTGGGGGTTGAAACGCCATCTAGGGTTGAATTTCGGGCGGTTAGGGTTGTGATGGTGAGATTTCGCGGAAGTGTCGACGAGAAGGAAGGAGGGGTCTTCGTCGGCGCCGAAGGTGGCGAAGGAGTCATCGCCGGAGAAATCGAAGGCGGAATCGGAGGGGTGGTGGCCACCCTGCTTAGATCCGGGTCGTCCGGGGTTTGAAAAGTTACGGGTCCAATCGGCGATCCGACCGAGTTTCTCGGAGCGGGAGAACGGGGCGAAGGGAACGTTGGAGGGGTGGTTGGAAGAGGAAAGTGTGGCGGTTGTTGAATCGGGTGGGCCCCAACCGTCGGGGTTGAAGGGTACGGCGCCTACCTCAAAGCCTACCATTTCTTCTCTGGTTTTGGTCTGCTTTTTCGGATTTAAGCTAGGGTTTCTTTATCGTAGAGTGAAGAAAGGAGATGAAGAATAAACCCTAGAAGAATGGGGTGTTATAAAAGTCTTACTGCAATGACAATTATGTCCTCGGGGATTTTGGTATTGACTGCTTAGCCCTGTAATGGACATTTCAGAGCAATTGGGCCTACTCTGCATATATTTGCTCAACTGTTAAAATGCTATATGGGCTTTTTTATTTTACGGATTTTGGTACTCCTATCATTTTTTCCCATGCCAGTCTCAATCTAATTCTTGTGTTTTATAATTGGAAAGTTCATAGCCATTGGACCATTAGTGGACCGGAAGTGGAAATTCGAAAGTATTGGGCATGTTGGCCCACGTGGAGGTTTAAACATACACCTAGAAATGCAAATGTTGTTGCTCATCATCTTGTTTTTTTAGACCATCTCCAAGAAATTATGTATAACTTAAATTACAAGAAAAAATATAAACTTTGGCTAAAATTAAGCTACAAGGGAGCTCTTATATTTTAAGACTCATAAAAAAAGTCTTTTATCACTTTACACCCTGAAATTATAGAGTTTTGGCACTTTGTACCCTAACTTAAAAGTTTTGGCACTTTTCACCCTGAGAATACAATTTTGAAGAAAAGATTCATTGATTGAAGGGCATAATAGTCATTTTTGACACTTTGCACCCTAAAAATATAGTTTTTGACACTTTTCACTCTGAAATATAGAATATTGCCCAAAAAATATAATTTCTGACATGTTCAACCCCATTAATATGATAATCTAAATAATGTAAATAACATGTAATATAATAATGTGTTAGATATGTAAACATGTATTTTAGATATAAAGCAAATAATTTAGAGGATACTTGAAATAAAAAGAAGACAATGTCTTCTTTTAATCTAAATTTTACTGAGAGAAAATGTTAAAATAAGTTATTATAAAGTAAAATAAATTTAGAATAATAAGTTTATGATTGTTGTGCATAGAAATGACTATTTTATCTCTACATCGCCGACATTCATGAATTTATTTCTTTTAAGAAAAATACTTTACGGTGCAAAATGTTATACAAATTATATTTTTAGGGTGCAGAGAACCAATAAATTTAAATCAGAGTGAAAAATGTTAATATTTCATATTGTAGGGTGCAAAATCTATATTGTCAAGGTGCAAAGTGAAAAAAAAAATTGAAATAAACTATTATACCCTTCTACCAATAAATTTTCTCAATAAAACACACACTAGGGTGCAATGTGCCAAATAAATTATATTTCCAAAGTGCAAAATGCCAAAACTTTTAAGTCAAGGTGTAAAATGCCAAAACCCTATAATTTCAGGATGCAAAATGCCAAAAACCCCATAAAAAATTATAAGTTTGGCCTCATAAATATAAGAGGCCAAAGTTTGTTAAAAGTTCTTTTTGCATTGAAAGTACAAAACTTTTGTACTTTTCCCATAGAAAATTAAAAATATTTTAAAATAGTAATTCATATAATTTTTTTGAAATAATAATATTTTAATTTTATGTTACTTTAACGAAATATTTAATTTTAATTCACAGAACACGATAATTTAATTTAAATTATTAATATTTTACTATTATATTAAATAAGTAAATATTATATATATGTATATGTATGTGTATATATATATATATATATATATATATATATATATATATATATATATATATATATATATATATATATATATATATATATATATATATATATATATATATATATTACTTTATTGTTTATATGTGAATCATAATTAAAAATACTTTATTAAAAAATAATCTAGATCTTGGAGTGAAATGGTGTTTTTGTTTAAAAGTAGAATCTTAAAATATAAACTAGTTGTTGGAGTGTAGAGTAAAAAGTGGGAATATATAACACTGTTTACCTCTTAAATTTTAAGATAAGATGTCAGAATTTAAGAGGGTTGTTGGAGATGGCCTAATAGTTTTGTTAGGATTTTTTTTTTTTTTTTTTGGTAAGCAAATGATTAAGCATAAAGAATCGAAAATAAGTTTATTACAGAAGTTCTAGGAAAATTAGGAAAGCAAAAATCTACAAAAACATCCGCGCCGGGGGGGGGGGGTGTTAAATGAGGGAGGGGGGAATAGGGCCTTCCCAATTATAAAGTTTTCCCCATTTTGCGAGATTGTGAGCAACCTTGTTGCCGAGTCTTGGGATTTTCTTAACCATCCATTTAGGCCAAACATGGAGGAGTTTCCGAGCATTGAGAGCATATGCTTCGCTGCTCCATTCAAAAACTGGGGCCTTGCTAGTGATTATCAGAACAGAGTTCAGAGAGTCACTTTCAAACAACACCAAAGCACATTTGATATGACCAAGGAGGACAAAAGCTTTAAGTAATGCCGCTGTTTCGGCAACAGTAGCGTCAAAGAAAGAGCCTGAAAAAATAGCAGCAAAAAGAACCGATCCCGAGCAGTCACGGACAAGAACTGAGAAAGCACATTTACCTTCAGCAAAAGCAGCATCCAAGTGAACTTTGTACCAATTTGTAGGCGAAGGATTCCACTCATAAGAGAGATGAAGGAATGAGGCAGTTGCCAAAGCGGAGGCTTGGTCAGAGACATGATCGGAGGAGATTTTACAGCACATGTTCGCCAATGGAATTGGATTCGGTGCAGCTGATGATGGATTGTGGAGACAGTGGTTACGGGCTTTCCAAACCTGATCCATGGTAACAACACAAAAGTTAAGGAATTCAAGAGCGAGGTTGGGGTTCAGGAAGAAGGATTGGTCTTGTTTAAGAATGGCTGAGATTCAAGTGGAGATATTCCAAGAGTTGAAAGAATGAAGTTAGAATCTCCACTTAAAAGCAAAAAAAATGGTGCTGATAAATGGACAACTAAGGAAAATGTGGTCAAGGGAATCCGAACCTCTAATGATCTTGCTATTTATTTTCATTTTTGCGATGGGGTTGTCAATTGTACATTGGTTTTTTCCAAGCTCAATTTAATTCTTAATATAGTACGTTTGTAAAATTAAAATTGTAATAATATTATTACAACAAACTTCATCAATCTCAAAATTTAGGTACATTTCTATAATTATAAATTAAAAGAGAACATCAAAACTGCTTTAATTTTTTTTATATTTTATATTTTTTATGTGATCTGTCTTCTAACGTAAGTCATATATGAAATATAATGTGATAGCATGCTCACAAATTACTAATTAGTAAATCAAGAAAATTTGAACCGATACTTGTACCAAAGTGTATTATATTAGTTTGTTTATTTTCTTATTTCTACATTTCAGAAAATTTAGATCTAATATGATTTTTAATGAAAACAAAGAGGAGAAAATTACAAATTTCTTGAAGTTCGTTTGCTCTTTAATACTAGATGGAAACAATAGTGCACCGGATCCGCCTATCTTGCAAGAATTCTGTTCCCTTTAAATTTGATAATGTGATGGTTTTAAATTTTACATATTTAGTGATGTGCACAATCTGATAAACCGGTCGGATCGTAGCTATATGGTAAGTGTTCAATTACCAAATCTTGGAACCTTTCGATATTACTGACCAGCTTATCGAATCGAACTGGAATACCGAATTCTTTTTTTTTTTTTTTAATTTATTCTATTCCTTAACTTAAGACTAAGAGAGAGAAACGGGTCACAATCTCTTCACTTCTTCTCTAACATGTTTTTTTTTTTGTGAAAAATGATAGCTTTATTCATAAATCATATTAGAAATTATAGCCCCATCACTTTTCATTGCTGCAATAATCATACTCGAATCACCTTCGATCATGATTTTTCTCCAATTTTGACCAACAGTCTAATTCACTGCAAATAATGCAGCCTTTGCTTCTGCAGTCGAAAAATCTATCGGTTACTTAATGCAAACTGACGAACAGCCAACACAAGCTACTCTGTTCGATCTGGCAATCAATCCAGCGAGCACGAGCCATCTTCCGAATTTAATTATATCCCCGTCAAAATTCAATTTGATATAGTCTACATCATGTGGAATACATCTCACATCAGTTCTATTCTCCTGACATGTTTTAGGAACAAAAGAATTTCTTCCTCAATTCCCTGACCCAACCTGCGCCCCCACCATCCATGTTTCCTCAGTTTGGTTTTAAGAGTTTGGAGATTTATAACTTTTATGTTTGGATAATTTATATGAATTTAAGATGATTTGTTTATGTTGATGTCTTTTAAGCTAGTTAATGATTTTAACTTTTAACTTTATTTGTATGAATTTAGTTGGTGAATGTTTTTATTAAATGTAAGAAGTTTGGGTTCTCATTTATCATCTAGGTTACTTTTTTTTTTTATTTAGTTTTGAGAATATATTGTACTAGATTTTTTGTGACTACAATAATCAAAAGTGTCCAAGATGTTAAATTAATTGGGATCATATATAATTTAATTAACTGGTACATGAAAAATAAATTATAGTATGATTTGGATCAAGATGGTGATGCTAAAGTACCCCGTAACCAAACAGACATATGCGATCCATGTTTCAGCCCAACAACCAAATCGTACCGATCAATAATTATCGCATTGAATCGAAATTTTCTATTAGACAAATAGTAAGCGATATGAAAATACCAAACACATCTAGATACCAAAATCCGGTTTTATTTTACTAGTTTGCACATCCCTACATACAACATGTGCCTTAGAAGTAGTCGTTAGCATTACAAGTTTCACCTTTAGGGTTGTGTAACTATAAAATATTTTTGTCTCATTTCTTTAATTGTTTTGTTTTATTTTTGTGGAATTAATCAATTATTTCATTAACATCAACCAAAAAACGAGTTCACTAAGCATATTCCTTGTCACAAAATACAGAAATCGATAAATTACTAGAACTAATACAATCGTTTGACTAAGGAAAAAATGTTCAAGCGACTAGACTATAAACCGTGCAATTTGCACGATCCTCTTGAATCTCCATCTTTCATGATTCTCGCAATGATCGATGATACTTTCCAATCCATATTCTGTTCTAAAATATTGATAACTTGAATGTAGACTGTCAACATGTTGAATCAGATAAAGTTTGACTCAACACGACTCCATCTAAATCGGTAATGGAACCTCAATTTATAAATTTCCCACAATTTTCTTTACAAAATGTTTCGAAATTAACATTATGTTTCTATTCAACTTAGTTCGCGATTTCAAACTTTCCCATAATTCACTAATTCTACAGTTAAAAGATCAACTTTGTCTATTGAATTTAAACCAAATATTATAATTCAACATATGAATGAATTTTTTTTGGCCAAGTTCATTTACATAACAAATCAAATTTGAAGTACACTATTGTATGGTAGTTTTTCAAGTTTGATTTGAATTTAACTAGATAAACTAAAAAGTAAGAGAAAATAGATAAAACTATAAAACTCCTTGTATTGAGCATGAAAATGGTTTGTTCAGTTCGATTAGTTTAAAATGAAACAAGTCAAATTCTTTTTCAAAAAATTATCATAATAATAAGTCAAATTCAATATTAAAGGAAGACTAGGCTTACTGCTTAGGCATTTCCTAGTTCTAAAAAATATGCCTTGAATATTAGTACAGACTACAGACAAAGCCACCAACAAAATATCAATGCGAAACATGTGAAAATATTGCAATTAGGTAAAATAGATACATGCACACACAAACATAACAACACTTTACATAGAAAATCCATTGCATTCAAACATGTTTAAATGTCATCACATCAGATATTCACAGATTTCCTGCACAATTTATCACAAAATCAACCGACTCTAAAAATCTCAGCAGCCACGAAGAATATATCTCACTTTCCATTTCAGTTCCTACTCATTCCTATCTTAACAGGCACATCACAATCATGGGCATAGTAGACAATTCAGGTATCGTATATGAATTTCTCAGAATAAATAAATATATATATATATATATATATATATATATATATATATATATATATATATATATATATATATATATATATATATATAGTTAATTGCTGCCCACTTGTAAAGGACTGAACCTAACTGCATCAGTCTAGATACATTTAATGAGCAGCAGACAATTCTTTTCTTCCACGTTTACGATCTAGATAATTGATAGCATGACAACAAGTTTCAATGAACGAATCTTAAGTTACATGCATCTAATACCTAAGTGTGCTGCTCTTAGAACAGCCCAAATTGCATGTACATAAAGTCCACGATAAGGATAATGTCGTAAAGGCACAAATATCTCACCAGATTATGGTGAAAATATAAATTGATGGTAATTGCAATGTAACTTTACCTAAGTTTGCTTCGATTAGCAGCTTCAGTTTTGCAGCTGCGCCTCACAGAAAATGTGTCATATCTGATATGTCCCATAACCTACATAAAAAAACTAGAATAAGTGATTCATCTGAAACTGAAACAAATGAATCTATACAGGGGAAGCCAATATCCAAATTGTGCATAGTAAAAAAAATAGTGAAGTGGCAACGTTTTTGTATGGGAGTTAGTATAAACAAAATAAGTTATGCGCAAAAATTAAAAAACTAGAATGACTAGAAGGCACTTAAAATAAGGAGCTGAACTTACATGATACAATGAAGATACGATACCTATGAGAATTGATGCAAAAAGGGCTCATCTGAAATCTCTTAATACAGTATTGAATCCTGTAGACTTTTCTCATTGATAGACTCATCTAAGAATCCATAATCCTGTTGAAAATGATTTTAACCATATGATAACAAAATGATCTAAGAATCAGTGTAACATTATGTCAACTTCTTGGGAAAAACTACCAAGCAAAAAGTCCATAATCGAGGTTCATTCAGACAAAAAGGCATAATAGATAATGTGTGTGATAAACCTATGCATGCAAAGTATCTAAGTGGAAATAAAACAACACAACAAACATCCCAAGTATTTGTCGAAACATTGAAAGAAACTCAAAACCTGATGATTGAATTACATTCACAGGAATGTCTCTTAGATCTTAAAATAGTTCACATCTTTATACAATGAAACAGAGAAATAGAAGAAATTGGCATAACCTGTTCAATTAATTACACGAGGATTGGGTGAAACTACAAAATCCCAGAAAAATCAAGTAAATTTCGGTTTAGGCATAGATGAAGAAGTAGTTTGATGATTATGACCGAGTTTGTGAATCCAGTGACTCAACCCCTTCTTATGGTCCTGATGACATGTTAAGTTCTGTACCAGATTCAGTGTTCCATCACGAGCATATGAAGACTCAAACTCCTCTAGTACCTTTACAATCTGCCAAAACTCGGGCCTCTTATCTGGCTGAAGAGACCAACATTGTTCGATCAAAGCTTTCATGGGAGGGGGGGTGTCCTCTGGTATAACCGGCCTCAAGTTCTGAAAAACCCAGATAGTATATCTTAACAAAATGCATAAATCATCAATATTATACAATTGGGAGAATTACTCAAACTACCTCTGAGGTTACCCTCCATTTTTGGGAGATTACAACAAACTACCCCTGAAGTTTTAGATTCATTACAATTACCTTTTCATGGAGTTAATTTATGATGGTGCATGCTGACATCATAAAAAAATGATGGTGAAAAAAGGGTGAAATTGGTGAAAAAAATGGATGAAATCGGTGGAGAAACGGGTGACATCGGTTTGCCACGATTGAGATTTGTGATTTCTTAGATAGTACCCAGAGGTATTCTGGAATTCAATCTTTTTGTCAATGAAATTAATGTCGTAACGGGGTAACTGTAATGAATCCAATATCTCAAGGGCAGTAAATTTTTCAAACATGGAGTTGGTCAATGTAATTGCACTAAGCCTCAGGGGTAGTTTTGAGTAATCGTCCCTATACAATTTGAACCAAAAAATAGTCTGAAAATCAAGAACGTACTTTGTTCACCACAGCAAAAGCGGCTTGTATAGGGGTCATATCTTCGTACGGTATAGTTCCAGCTACAAATTCCCATAAAATGAGTCCGAAGCCATATACATCAACTTTACGCCCATAGTGCTTACGTTTGATCATCTCTGGCGCCATCCAACGGTAAGTACCTGGATCATCTGCTAAAAGATCACAGTTTGCCTCCTCACAAGCTATACCGAAATCAGCTACTTTCAAGTGGAAATCATCAGTGATTAGCACATTTTCAGGTTTCAGATCTCTATGGATAATGCCCTGTGAATGAATATACTCCATTCCTCTAGCAATGTCCAAAGCCATCAAGATTAGTTTTTCCAAAGGTAGAAGCTTATGCTCGAGTTTGTGCAAGTATGCCCTCAAAGAGCCCTCTGGTAAATACTCTGCCACAATGCAAAATACCGGTGGTTTTCTACACGCAGCTATGAACTACATTTCAAGAACATTTTGCAATCCCGAATTATAAACTATAAGATATATAATATGAAATATAACATACAATGGTAGCTTCAAAACACTAATTCTTGAAAATAAGGTACCTTTATGACATTTTGATGGTGGAGACGAGACAAGAGGGTAACCTCTCTCGTAAACTGCTTCTCCAATCGAGAACCCAAGTCTCCATTTTCTTCACCATCTGGTATTCTTATTATTTTCACAGCAACAGGTGCATTCATGTAAATTCCATGGTAAAGTTGACTGTGTGCACCATGAGCAAACCTTAGTCCTAAAAACAACTTTGAAAGATCAACCATATGATCATCTACAGAATCTACAGAAGTAACTTTCCCCCCACCATTATCAAAATACTTTGTCCATGCGGAATCCTTACGACTCTTGGAACTATCATGAAATTTCATCGATGTGAAACGCCTTAAAGGACTAGAATTCCTTGGCGACTTTGGATCAGACGATTTCTTGGTAAATTTATGAACAATCCCTTTATCGGATTCTTTTCTTTGGGGATGGGGGGTTGAGAATCTCTTTTGATTCGATCGAGCTTCCTTAAAGGTGTCGGAAAGCTTTGTTTCTAGGTGTGGGGACACTGCCCTCTGCCTGTTAGTTGTTGGGTTTCTTTGGATTTGGACAACATTTGTAGTAGCTGGTTGGGGTCTGGATTTGAGACCTGAATTTCTAATTGGTGAAATTCTATTTGGTTGAATAGTTAAGGGGACAGAGGCTAATCTTGAAGCATCCAAACGGTGACAAATGGTATGAGAGTATTTAGCCCTTCTTATCCAAGAAGTACCCTCTTCATCCATTCTTGGATTTTTAGAGAAACCCTGTATATCTTTTGCTATTCTAATTCAATCCCATCAAAATATGAACAACGAAGAATCAAATTTCTTTTCCATCAAATTTAACAGCCCTTAAACCAATCATCAATCTTGAATTCATGGAAGACAGGCAATTGTACCAAATATTATATATGTGTAAATCATGAAAACCTGATCAAAGATTTCAAAGACTCTTCAATAGGTCAAACTCCACCTTCCTTTCTTGAAGACCTGAAAATCCCAAAAACACCGGGAAAAAATAACAATAAACACGTTATTTAATTATGGAAAGGGAAAACAAAATTACACTCAAAATTTGGTTGAAAAATAAAGAAATACCCATGATTGTATACCCCATTACATTAGCCACCGAACAATAATAATAATTGCTTCAATACGCAGACTTATACACACATAAAAATAGGATATTTGCTTACCAATAAGGGTATATCTCCAATGATATCCTTCCTGATATTCTTGAAATTTATTTTAAATAAGAAAAAAGAATCTTTGTTAAAAACCCATATACGGAGAACCTATTTGTTTGTATTAAAATAAAAATCTCAAAGTCAAATGTAGATTGTAGAAGGAGCATGAATGAGATTCTTTTTATATGTTTGTGTAGATATAAAATTAATACGTATAATAATAGCTGTAGGTAGAAGGGAGAGGAGGTGAATGATTCTTTGGTGGGGACCCGGTTAAGGTGGCGGTGATGGTCCACTTTTCCGTAAAAGTCAATAGTGGAAAGAGAGAGAGAATATGAATAGTATATGAGATAGAAGAATGCAAAAGTCGCTATCGGAAAGAATTGTATTGTAGCCGGTACTGTACTTGACTTAAAAGAAGAAAAGGAAAATTTTGTGATATTTTATTTTCTGGGTTTTCTATTTTCTCTTCTCTTCTCTTCTCTTGCCTTAAATTAAAAGAAGAAAAGAAAAGCGCTACGGTTCGCACGGAGACGTGTGATTGCAGTTCATTAGGCGGCAATGTTATATCGTACGGTTGATGGTAACTTTCCTTTTTCTTTTAATAATTTATTTATGGTATTTACTATTTACTACTTACTCTATATTTTTGTCATGGATGAATTATAGATATACAATTAATGTATTTTTTTCCCCTTTCATTTATACATCAATTTTATCTTGTTGGATTTCAATGTGTATTAATACAATTGTTTGAGCCTAATTAGAGTTAAACCCATAAAATATAAATGAATAAAATTGAAATAGTAGAAAAATGTATTCATCCATGAAGTAGAAAGTATACTGATTAAATATAATATAAATCATAATTAATAAATTCATTTTTTCGGGAGTTTATCCGTCACCAATAGCAACCAAATATCGGATCCAAAAACCATTCCCTCGTCTTTCATTGTCGATTTTTGGTTCTATAGTTATTAATATTTCCTTCAACGTATTTAATAAATCAATTTTTTATTACTTTACTCATTAAAGTTATTATTGATTGAGGGCCCTCTGTACCCAATAAGAGACATTTGGGGTCCAGCATACTCGTACTTAGGCTTAACAACAATTTGAACTACTGTGTGTGCTCTCCATCTGATCATTTAAAAAGTTTTAAATTTCTCCTTTTAACTCATTCAAGTTATTTTGCAAACCAACGAGCCTGCTCTTTTCGAATCTGGAAGCTTCGTAAATTTAATCGAAAGGCTATAGATCCGAACTGTAGGAATAAATGGGCCTTTAATACTCTTGTAATGGAGTTAGGCCCAATTAACAAATTGTGTGATGTGTGTATAATATTTGATGCTCGGGTTGATCAAGAGTTGGTTTTATTCAGGTTGGATTTGAATATTTGTTTTACATAAATTCTCCACGTCCATTAGATATCATCCATATTCAGTTGTGTATCGATCTTTTTCGAATCAAATAAAATCTCAACTTTTCAAATTCTTACCTATAATTTTTTCCTCAAGTAATTACAACTTCATTTAAATTAATGGATATTCATAACTTATAAAATCCATCAAATATCTAACAAAACAGAGATTCTAATAAATCGAACAGATACAGATTCATATCCACCGCATAAAAAATTCTATTTAATGTGATGCATCTTCTTAAGTCATTATATTCATTGTTAAATTAATAAAGAGCAAATATCTTAGGAAAAGGCATAGTAAAAAGAATAAACTACTCCCTCCTTTTTTTTATTTATCGATTTGGCAAAAAAAAAAAAATATTTACTTTTATTTGTCATTTTAGGATTTCAACGTAAACTTGATGTTCTTTTATCAGTTTTATCCTTCTTACTAATACTTATCATTAATGCTAAGATTTTGAAAAAAAATGACTATTTATAACAATTTTTAATTCGAGTCAAATCCCCAAAACGATAAATAAAGAAAAAAAGGAGGAAATATATGGTAATCCCCTCAACGTTTTGGACTATTTCTTGAAAATATCAAACTTACTTCAGTTTTTTGGATATCTTTAGAGTAACTCATCATATTATATTCTAGGGAAAGTCATATTTTAGCTAGGTGAAATATTTTGAGTAAAATGTTCTTCCTAGTGCTACTAAAAATATTGTACTTTTCAAACTTTGTGTTTAATGAAAACGTTCATATATAATGAACAAAATCAATCATTTTTTTTTTTTTTTGTAATATAGGAAAAATCTGTTCAAAGCAAAATTTTCGTTTTAATATTGGAACTTGGAAGGTAGACGTTTACATCAATATTTGTTGGCAGCTAGCGTTAGTCCACCATCAATTGTCTCTCTCTTAAATTCTTAATCCATTATATATATATATATATATATATATAACCAAAAAATATACCAACAGGTGATTGGTCTAGTGGAAGTGACTAGTCACTACAAAGTAGCGGACTCAGGTTCGAATCCCTGTTGGGAGAGGTTTCCACATTATGTGTCCGGCGCCTCGAAAGGGACTTAAACCCTTGGAAAAAAAAAATATCTTTAAAGGCGCGTCGGACACATATATACACAACATATATATATATACGTATAATTTTGTTATACATTACTTATTTAATTCTTTTTATCCGCAAGTTTCTATCAAGCATAACAAGTGCCTGCCCGTCCGCTTAGTGACTTGGTCATTTCACAATTGGCACTTTCTAATTAATTTAAACTTAAAAAGATTATTGACTTTGTTGAGTCAGCATCGATCTATAATCTATGCTGGCAAATACTGATTTATTAAGTTGAAGTAAGTATAGTTACGTGAATGAGTAATTAAAATCTAGTCATACTAAAAGTGCTTCAAGATATTATCTTAACTTCTCCCTTTTCTTAAAGTGCTTAAAAAGTTAAAATTATCCTCTATTTTTTAAGCACATAACCATGATCATGAGACCTTTAATTACTGTAATTTTGTAGATATTGAATCAATAAAAATAATTTTTTTCCATATTGCGATTTTTGTAAGATTTGACTAGTGCAACTATACTTTTTTTTTTTTTTTTAATGTTGTTAAATCGCCAACTTAAAGAGGGATCAGAAGTAACCGTCGTAAACGATGTATATTATTTTTTGCAATATCAAGACTTTTTATACCTATTTAGAAATAGGACAAAATCCATTTAATTTGACTTGTAAAAATGTTTACCTGAAAATAAAATTTGAATAATTCATATTTCGTTACTTCATTTTCATGAAAACTGGCATTCATTTATAATTAAATTAATGCCACCACCACTTTTTCCAGTTGAGAAGTTAGGAGTAAACTGTAAATAGCTTGCAATGATGATGTGTGAGGATAAGGCTGATCACTATATATATATATAGCAGCATTCACATACCCAGATTAATCTTATCTTTGGACAGCCTATCATCTTTGGTTTCCTTCTTACAAAAAATTAATTAAGTAAACTTAAGAGTTAACATCATATATAACATTTAATAATTATAAAAAGAATTATATTAAATTCTTCTTTTTCTCTACAATGTAAATGGCAGATAAAAAGTGGAGATATATATATAGGCTAAGAATCGGTAGGGATCTTTGTAATAATATACTAATTATATAATTACTGGACCACAGGTTAATATTTAACTATACGCATGTGGATGTGATATGATTAGCTGAGGATTATTTGTATTCATTTTATTATTAAAAGTTAAACTGTAGGGAAAATTACAAAGTGTAGTTAGGTCTACATTAATTTTTTAGTGTACTTTATGCTACCATAGGTCATAGTGATTTGGTATCCATTGAGGCATTAATTTGGATATGTTCTGTTTGAAATGAAGTATTTTGAGTTATGGATTTCAAATTCATATAACAAATGCGTAGCTTTTTTATGAGGTTTTGGCATATTGTATCCAGGAATTTCAGGGTCTTGGCTCTTTGCAATGTGTGTGTTTTAGTGAGAGAATTTATTTTTTGAATATTTTTTGACATTTTATCCCTTTTTTCTATATCATTTCGATTTTGGATAGATTTCAAATCCTTAGGTATTAATTATTTACTATCACTTTAATTAGAATGATGGATTTAAAATTTACCCAATGTTGAAGTTATATTAAATTCTTCCTCGAATTCAAATCCATCGATCCAAATAATATCATTTAGATCATATTCTGCTAGCAATTGAAATCACCTTATAAAACAAGTAAAATATTATTACAATACTAAAAATAATTATTGAAATCTCTTTCTTGTAGATGAAACTCAATGATAGTTGATATATTCAAAGAAGAAAAAAAATCAAGTTTCAAAGAAAAGACATTTAAGTAAATTAGATTCATGTCATTATTAAGGGCTTATTCTCAAGAGTATTAAAAAGAAAAAAGATCGACTTCTTAATATAGGATGAAGCTCCTAGAAACTAAAATAAACTAAAATTTTAAAAGCACAAAAGAACATGGTTTGGAAGAAGATAGATGTATTGGTAACATAGAAGAAGATAGATCTAACACATGATTTCCACAAGCTTCTTACATTAGCACATCTCAACATTATAAACTTGTTAAAATCACTGACATAATCTAATCAGCATAACAAAATTGACCATGTAAACTACTTTCAGAAGTGCTTTTCATGTGCTCTTTTCCTTTTTCTTTGAGCTTCATTTTTTTCCACGTCATAATTGCTCCAACAATAAGCGAATTTTTTTTAGTATTGATTGGTCCAACATCTCAAAAAAGTATATCTAATACAAGAGGGTTGCATAAATTTGTGACTAAATATTAATCACATCATCAATTCAAATAATTAAAGTCATGCTTCCAAAATTAATGAGGTAACATATTCACACAATTTTAATAGACTTGATTTATGTAACAAAAATTCACCATAAACATAGCGAAAGCACATAATTTGTTTGTTAGGATGCAATTGGTATGGTACATGTCAACTTACTAAAGTCTTTAGAATATAAAGATCATGATTGACCAAATGCTAAACTTGTCAATTTTTTTCCTTTTTTAAATTCAAAACTAAATGGCTGGTTTAAATTTCACTAAATACTATTTCCTTTCAACTTAAGACTATTTATTACTCCCTCTATTCCAAAATAATTGTCCTTTTAGAGACTTTTTCATGTTTTAAATTAATTGTCGTTTTAGGATTTTAATACACCATTTTGAAATGGAGGGAGTAGAAAACTATATACTATAATTCTTCCCAAATCTTTGCAATACTACTTTGAAATTGGATAACACTCAACCAATTAAAAAGCAAGTGTATTACACTTAATTTATGGTGGATGAATTCGACCAAATCCAATTTGAACAAAAAAATTTCATATTATAGTTATGATATAACTTCCATCTCCAAAAAAAAAAAAACATCTATAATTAAATGTTTCAATTTACGATGTTTAAAAATAATAAATCCCTTTTAATATCACAAATTTGTTTCGAAATGTGTTCATTCATCTAAATAATGATATGAACCATAACGTAAGATTACTTAATTGATTACTCCTAAATGTTGAACTTTCACTAAAAAAATTGAGCATAGGGACAAAGATTTTAGAACCTATCCATTCCCTTGTGCGTCTTCCACAACAAACAAAACATTCCTTGCTCTCTTACTCCTACCTTGATTGACTAAATACATTAATGATTCCTCAACTCAAGGACCAAAATACCCCGGATTTTAAGTAGTACAAATTTGTAATAAAGTGGGTGGAAAAGCAAAAACCATTAACTCGGCGCCGCGTAAGTAATGACAATGATTTTGGAACAAGATGGCCCCACTTATCGGATAAAACCGAAGTGATGGACGTCTCAGATGATGCCACGGTGCCATTTGAATTATTTTGATCCATGGGTGGTGGCCCACCTTCCACGGGATGAGGATGGGATACCAAATACTGTAGACTTCTACAGATGATTGATTGATTGCACAGCATATATAGGAATTGAAGAGAAAAAAAATAATCCATCCACTATGTGCGATATATGATCAACTTACTATTTGCATCACAAAAATGAAAAAGTCGATCAACTTATCGACTGTGACTGACGTGGATCCTGGCTGTCTGGTCCCCACTAGATTCAAGTTATCCAAGCATAAATTGCCACGTGGAAGGAAAACTCAATCACCATGTTCTGAAAATTTGTTTGTATCTTAGCTTCATTGTGTAAATAAGTACATACTATTTTATACAAAATTTTAAAATACAGAAAGAAAAAAAAAATTCAAAGAAGTAATATCATACAAAGTAATACTACTAGACAATATTTATTATTTTCATTAGTTAGTTGAAAATTCATATATCCATCTTCTGATTTTTACTGATACAGTCAAACTAAACGTGGATTACAATTTCCACGTGTAATCCTTGGGCCCCACGTGTTGCTCTGGTGCGGGTATATAAAGCCCAGACCTAACATCATTTAAATGTACAAAAAGATTTGATTAATCAGCATAGATAAAATAATAGAGATTGCGAGCGGAAAAATGGTTAGAGTTTCTATAAACCACCGAATTCTGAGGTGTGATAGCCAGGAAATTGAACTTCCCGGTGAACCAGCGATGAATTTATCCGACACAGTTTTCGAATTTTTGAGCGACGAATCTCAAGGGTCGTCGCCGGTGAGCTCCAACGATGACTTCGAGGATGACGATGACAAGGAAAACCAAAACGAAAACGAAAATGGAAATGTTGAAGATAATTTCTGGGAGAATCAACATCAATTGTTACAAGTAAGTTTATTTCACATCTTCAATTCGTAGTTTTCCAATTTATTTTATAAAATTAAATTAAGGTAAATGATCAAACAAGCCCTAATTATTGCCTAATTGAAAACCTTAGCAATTTAACAATTATTGAGCATATATTTATATATATATTTTTGCAGGCTACAATATGTAGAACGAGTTCTTTAGAAACAAGAATACGAAATATCACCAAGGAAACAATTAAGGAAGCACAAAATTCGGGGAATGTGTGCACCTG
Source organism: Penstemon barbatus (assembly GCA_003313485.2). Lineage (NCBI taxonomy): Eukaryota > Viridiplantae > Streptophyta > Magnoliopsida > Lamiales > Plantaginaceae > Penstemon > Penstemon barbatus. Next base: position 2,112,398 of record CM064877.1, read on the forward strand.
CGGCAAACCACATGATAATGGTTGCCGGAAATGTTTAATGGCGGAGGTTTGCCGCCGGCTACAAAATGCTGGTTTAGATAGTGCAATTTGCAAGTCCAAATGGAGGAGTTCATCTGATATTCCCTCAGGTATTAATATTAATAGTCTTAACATCTTTCTTCTCTATTCATATTTCATAACTGTAGGCTGTATGTATAAATTCATGCATAACAATAATCTACTAGTATAAGTTTGCACAACTAATTGTCCCCTGTCTCTTGGAAGAGCCAATAGATCAAAAATCATATAGACTATAGACTAATCAATCTAATTGACTGTTCCTTTTTATTTTTTTTAATGGGTTTATATATATATATACTGTTTTAGTTCTGATCAAATGAATCAACTTGGTTTAAAGTAATGTAAATATATATACTACTACTCCTTGAGAAGACAACAAATAGGAAATAATCTTCTTTCTATATCAAAACTACTTCTGGTGATGTCTTCAACTTGCATATAAATTGAACAAAACAATCACATGGAACATGGGAATTTTTCACATTTTTTTTTTTTTTTTAAGAATATTTTTCGAGTGACATGTGAATTGTATTAACGTTTAGCTATTTCTTGTTACAGGGGAACATACATTTATAGATGTATTGGACAACTCAAACACCAAAAAAGAAGTAAGAGTGATCATTGAGTTGAACTTTCGGACCCAATTTGAAATGGCCCGATCAAACGAAGAGTACAACAAGCTGGTTAAAAGACTTCCTGAAATATTTGTGGGGAAAATTGAAAGGCTTCTGGCCTTGTTAAAGATTTTGTGTGCAGCTGCTAAAAAGTGCATGGAGGAGAAAAAAATGCACTTGGGCCCGTGGAGAAAGCTTCGTTACATGCAAGCTAAGTGGCTCAAAACTTGTGAACGATTGGCATCCTCTCGACCATTGTCATCAGGGAATTCGGGTCGAATAGCCCGGCCAAAATTATCGATGCTCACCGTTGACTTGATGGACAGTTTGTCTAATTTGCATAGACCTACGGTGGTTGAAGTAGTGGGAATGTAAATAGTTTAGTTTATCTTTTCTTTCTTCTTTTGTATTTTGAGAAGTTTCCACTTAATAGTTAGAGAGTCAGATCATAAGAGCAACCCGACGTGTCTCTAAAGAGGTTTAGTCAAGCAAGAATACCCTTTGGGGAAAGACAAAAAAGATACGCGGCAATGAGAAAAAATTATAAGATACCTCCTCATATGTCCCTGATCTGAGAATCCAGTTTTTATAATCTTTGGATGAGCATTGAAACATAAAAGATGTTCTTCAAACATTTTATTTTAAATGTTAATCTGCACATATATAAATAATCCTTTCCAATTTGACCATACCTCAATTTACCGAAATCAGTTGTTTACACATGTTGAGATAAAATAATCTAATTAATAGCATTCGAAATATAAGTTGATGTTCAACGAACTTTAATACCTTGCTCTTATGGCAGTTCTTTACAGCTTCTTCTGGGGACAAATCATTAAGATTCCTCTCCAACATATTAATTGAAACCTATGATACACGGATACTTCGAAAAAGACAAAGTACTGTATTGGATACACGGGATACCAATACTCGCAGGATACGCATAGGATATGTATCCAATACGCCACATGGTGTATTGGTAATAAAATAAACTAAAATAGATACGTATCGGATGCACTAGTTGGGCATTAGAATACACCGATAGGTTATGTAATATTTTGGGTCATATTTAAATTATTAAAAATAATAAAGTTTCTATGGTTAAACATAAACGACTAGTATCACACTTCTATCACTTTATTCAAGTCTCTCTTCTAGGTCATGAAATCGCAAAAATGAATTCCTTCTATTGATGCGCTATGTCAAAAATGATTTGTGTTTGCTTTTGAAGTTATATAAATTTTGTTTATATCATAGTGTATTATTTTGCATTTAGGACTTAAATTGAATGATCTAGTTGCTTATAAATTAAATTATATTTTACATCCGTATCTATGCCGTATCGTATTCAATAAATTTCAAAATCCATATCGTACTGTATCAGTATCCTTATATCTGTATCCGTGCAACATAGATTGAAACCTTTTTATAATAGAGCTATGCCAAATAATATAAAATACTACTCTCCCGATCCCATTATTTTACTCTATTAGCTACATTATCTGATTAAAATTTTCAATCTTTTAAGTAATTATTATGTTAAATTATTCACATTTATGATATATTAAATCTTTTTAATATTAACAAATTTTCTCGTGTAACAAATATCTAAGTGGGCTTTGCAGAGGAATATTGTTACAAGACATGGGCCACAAGGTTTCTCAGAATATTTCAGTATTTGCAAGTTGTCAGAAGCCCAAGAATGTTAAAATTTATAAAACAAAACGGGAAAAAAAAAAAGAATAATGCGGTGAACGTGGATCGAACACGTGACCTTCAGATCTTCAGTCTGACGCTCTCCCAACTGAGCTATCCCCGCAAGTTGTTATATTAATCAGAGACATTTTATTTATTCAATTTCCTTATCCCAAATAGACAGAAGCTATTTATCCAAAAAAAAGAAAAAAGGGAATATAGAAGGCAGAAGCAAAAGGAAAAATCTTTAGGATGTAGAATAGTTTATAATACAGGAATGAATATATCAACAAAGAACAGATTTTCAAACCAAATAATTAAAACAAATTACTCTACAAATTCTGCACATGAGCATCACTTACCTCAACAATCATCAGCACATCAATTTCTACTTCCAGTACCTTTTCTACTTCCAGCCAATCCACCCCCTGAAAATTCAGTAAAATTCAAGTCCATCAAAATGAATACAACAATCAATTACTTGCAATAATTTGTTCCAACAATACACATACCCTCTCCATCTGTATTAGACCAAGAAAGTGACACAGAAGAAAACAACTCCTCTTTAATATCTTCAAACGTTGGATGTGATGAACTAGAACCGCTCATAAAAATCTTATACAAAGACCAAATGTCCTTACTTTTCATCTTCTCCAAAAGATACATATCCATATCCTCGTTTCCGGATTCATCAACCTCAATCTTCCCTTCAAACAACTTCACTACTTGTCTCATTGTTGGCCTAATCTTCGGGTCCGGATGTGCACATAACAAGCCTAAATGAAGCACCCTTTGCACTTCCTCTTCATCAAACTCTCCTCTAGACCTTAACCGTGCATCAACCGCAGTTATCAATTCATCTTTCTTCAATAATTCCCACACATAATCTACTAATGGTGGCTTCCCTTCTTCAATAGGTCTTCTACCACAAATGACTTCTAAAGTCAAAACTCCATATCCAAACACATCGGTTTGTGTTGATGCACGGCCACTTTTTACGACCTCTGGGGCTAAGTAGCCAACCGTGCCCACGACCCTCGTGGTCCCAGCCACCTTATCGTGGTCGTGCATACGGGCTAGCCCAAAATCACCTAACCTAGCATTCATTTCTTTATCGAGTAACACGTTGCTCGACTTAATGTCCCTATGTAACACTTTAGCCTCCCATCCTTCGTGCAAATATAGGACCCCTGTAGCTACTTGTTTTAGAATTTTAAATCTTTCTTCAAAGTTTAACATCTCCGTTTCATCACAGTCGAATACCCTTTTGTCAAGACTTCCATTTTCCATATAGTCGTAGACCAAAATAAGGCTGCCCTTTTCTTTTTTGCACCAACCTTTTAACCCCACCAAATTTCTGTGCTTTAATCTTCCAAGGCTTGATATTTCAGCCAAGAAAGCTCTTATCCCTTCATTGTTTTCGTGTGAAATTCTCTTTACGGCAACCTCTGATCCTGTGCCTAATACCCCTTTATAAACTTTCCCATTTCCACCAATCCCAATTACAGTTTCTTCTGAAAAGCTCTTGGTTGCTAAATCAATTTCTTGATAAGCTATTTTATGAGGCCAATACTCCAATTCCCAATCTTCCATTTCTTCCTTTTCCTTCTTTATTCTCCTAGACCTTTTCACAAACAGGTAAACACCAATAATAGAACATATGATGGCAAAACACAAAACCCCCACTGTAACACCCACAATAAAACCTCTGTTTTTATGAATTGGAGTTTTGGATAGCTCAAACGATGGTAATCCCCTCGTAACCAACCGTTTGCTTAACGAGAAATTAGTGTTGCTAAAACTCCAAGCTAAAATCTTGTGACTCTGAATCAAAGCTCCAGTGGATGCAGTAAATCCCACATACATTTCATCCTCAAAAACTCCGGAAAGATTAAGAGAAACACTAATCAACGGTCGACTAGGCCTATCCATCCCTACAGGAGCCATAGTAACATTAACAACACCATCAAAATAATCAATCCAAACTTGGTAATTTTTCCCATCATTAAGCCTCAATCTTGTAAACGAATTATCATCAACCCAGTACCCCGCTTCGTTAGAGGTTACGGAAATGAGTGAATTCACATCAATACCGACATGATTATTATTGATATCTCGAAATTCCTCATTGGCGAAAACATCAAATTCAACCCCGAATAAATGATTATTTAAATTGCCATTATTCGTGAAGTTGAGGAAGCCCAAATGTTGTGCAGAACTGGAACCATTAATTCCTTGGTGCGGCACGAATAAGAAAACTATGCCGTGTCCGGGGTTTCTACCTTCGTAAGGAGCCTTGGCGAAAATGAAGGAAGTTGAGAAGGGAAGAACGAGTGATGAATTGGAATTGGATTGTTGTTTTGCTGGGATTCTTGAAGGATAAAGTGTACGGCCGATTGAGAAAGTCGTGTCATTTGTGAGAGTGAGAATACGAGATTCAATTGTGGCGTTGCCGTAAAGTGAAACGTCGGAGGAATCGAAGCCGTTGAAGAGGAAATCGACGGCGGAGGTGAGGGTGGTGGTGATAAGGAGGGGTAGTAGAATTTGGTCTCTGTGTTTTATCTTCATTGAAGGTTGGAAAGAGGTGGTGACTTTCAATCTTACCTTACTGCAGAGAGTATTTAAATGGTTCTTTGATAATTCATTGTTTATTGCAATTACACTTACAGGCAGCAGCCGGCCTTCAATTTTTGTTGTTGGAGAGCAGAGCAGCAAGTAATGTCAAATATCAAATTCTTATTCAAAAGTTGATTTTATTGCATCACAACCAATTTATTTGATTTACTGAACATATTACCTGATCAACTTAATTATGCGGGAAAAAAAAAACAATTGTAGGCCTATTGGAGACAAGAAATTATTACTAAAGATGAAATTTTATTAGTTGAATATTGGAAAAAAAATTAAGAAAAAAGTTACTTAATTAAGAAATTCGAGGTAGATATTGAGTTTCGAATATACACTTTATGTTTGGAAAATCACCTGTTGGCTGTTAGAGTTAGGTCATGATGCATGGTGTGAATCAGCCTAATTAATCAATGGATCGGAAGGCAGATAGTCAACTTAAGAAGGGATATTATATATTAATATAATATTTAGTCATAAAAAGATGTAATCATAGAGGTCAAATTATCTAAAAAAATAAGATAACATAAAGAATTCCTTATAGCTAGAGGTCAAAACTCACAAAATACTATTCCATAAGTCAAAGTTTATTACGTCATTATGATATTTTGACGGTCAGATGAAGTTTGTTAACAATAAGCTAATTGGTGAGCTTTGTTAATTACAGACTGTATATATATATATATATATATATATATATATATATATATATATATATATTACTTGGAGTTGTAATTTCAACTCCGAGATTGCATGATGAGGCATGATCGAACTACTACGTACGTAACATCCATTTAATCAATCTAAGAATAAAAATTAATGATTAGGTTGGAACATGAATATGTGTTTCAAATGCTTCTGGTCGACCCAAGATATATATATGTTATTAAGGATTTAAATTCAATTAATTAGGAGCGACCCTGTGTTTAATTTAGAAATAATTACAGTTAGCAAAAAACGAAATTAAAAGGAAAATAGAAGTAACAAATAATAGAACATATAGTTTTATCATTTGAAAATGGAGATTATTTTGAAGTAAAAAACATAGTCTAATAACTTAAAATAGTGCTGTGATTTTTATTTCAATGCAAGATATTTCAGTCCATTAGGCATTAATCAGTTCACTGAAATAAATAGTAGAAAAGTCGTTATAAAATGTTGATATATTTAGTTCTTGCCAATTCATCGTAATATATAGATGTTTAAACTATAAACTAAATAGGAAAAATGCCAAAATTAGGAACCACTATGAAAAGCTACATGCATCTTTCTTTAACCTTCTGCAACTAACAATTTTTTTTTCAAAAATTTAATCTCAATTTAGCTACATCAAACACATTAAATGAGAATGTTTTTTAATAGAAATTCAAACATGGATCCTCCCCTTCCTCCTCCCTCTACTTCTGAAGATGGCCTAAATTTTTAATAGAAATTCAAACATGTAATCATTTGATCAAGCATTTTGTAATCGTCACAAAAGGCAGACGGGTCACTTTAAGATCTATTTTTCTGCAATATAAATACATTTCACCAATTGATAGGTACTTTTACAATCGACATTTCATACTACATATATAGGAAATTTTGGTTGGCGTTCTATTTTCCCTTCTCGTATTAAGCCCAACTTCTTAATTCAATCAAAATGTCCATGCAAAGTAAATTAATCACAAATTATTCGAACAAATAAATAAAATGGATATTATGAAACAATTTATTTCTATAGAAATGAGAAATCACGTCACTTGACCTTAATTAAAATATAATGATTTTTTCTTCTGTGTAATAGTGTGTGTTCTATGAAAACCATAAATGCAATTAACCTACAATTCAATGTTCAATTTTTTTTTTAAATCATCTTTAAGTTTTATCAAATCAAAGTAGGGTTAAAAAGTTTAATTTTGGAAAAGATTTTAGTGTTACTTCTTCTTAGGGATATGTTTTCCTTTAAAAAATAAACAATAATCCATGACATGCACTATGATCTTTTGCAATTCTCACAAGCAAAAAAGACAATGACATCTAATCAACCGACGCAATAATTGTTTCGCATGAAATGACATCTCAAAATAAAATTAACATCACAAGTGTTATAAAATTAATCGAAAAATGCAAGGAAAATAAAATGTAAATTAGAGTATAGGGGGAGAAGTGCTTTTCATTCTTATTTATGTTGTTGTTACATACACTTCACAATACATCAATTTATAGGCCCGTGTATAGAACCAAATGTAAAGAGAATCAAGAGCCATGCTAATTGATTCATTATGGTCTTTAATTTTATTTTATTTTATTTTTGAAGGGTTTAATCCCTTTCAAGGCGCGTCAGACACATTAAGTGGAAACATTTCCCAACATGAATTTAAACTTAGCGTCACTGTTTTGTAGTGATTAGCCTCTTCCACTAAATCAATCGCCTATTGATATAGTCTTCAATACATGTAAGTCATTTCATATGACTTCATCAAAGCATACTTCAATACACGGTTACAAGACCCTTTCACATGAACATTCCATACATAATAATGTTTATATGAGCTTTTCTAGTTCATTGAATTTTACCCGAGTTTGATTGAATTTTAGTTTTTTTTTACCGGTTCATTAATCTTTATTTTCAAATTTCATGTCATTTTTTTTAAGAATAAGTTTGTCAATGTTACACCATCATCAACTTAACTCGTGTAATTATATATTTTATAACAATGAGCTTCAACATGGAAAAAAAAAAAAAACTCTCAACACATTTCACCAGTTTCAAAGGATATTTGACAAATCTCGTTGAAAGAACACTGACTTGATATTAATGTATCATATTGTTGGGTGAAAATATATATAATAATATGATCATGAACAACTCAAGTTTTGTCAAACATATGGTATTGATAGAAGTAAATGTTTATGTATATAAATAGTTTTTATTTATTTATTATCGAATTTGGGTCTTCAATAGATGGAATTGATCTAGATCAGTGTTCGCACCACATGTCTCGAATTATGGCTCGTCTAGTTGGATTAGATCCATTGAATCTAATCGAATAAAAATCCACACAGTCGTATTAAAATTCACTCCATTAGCAGTTAATATACTAACATTGTTTTAACAAGATTAACCTAATTATTATTAGTAGAAACATAGGATGACATAGAGGTAATTTTTTATTTCAATCGATATAGATATAACTTTTTCTTTGATAATAAATTACATAGCCTTTTTTTTGGGATAATTGACATAGATGTAACTTAAGACAATAAAAAGGTACAAATTAATTGCTTAAGACACAAATATAGGAAATTTTTTGTACAGACTTAAATCAAATTCATCCAATTCATTGTAATTATTTTGTGATTGATCATTCCCCTAATAATTAATAAATAATGAAAGTTATTGGCCCGCTCAATAATAAGCCAAAAACAATATATTTGGCAAAATCGGCGACAAGGAGATGACTGCTGTCTAAACCTCTAGCGCACATGGCGCATGTTAGCCAATATGATTTTCCAACTGTTTTATTACACAATAAATATTCAAAGAATATTTGCATCTATATATTCTACCAAAAACAGGAAATATTTTTTAAAATAAATACATTCCTCAAGTAATAGGGGCTCATGAATCGCGATCTGCACAGATTTAAAACAAACCCTAGAAATCAATCCCCCCCAAACCCTTAATATTTAGGCTTATTTGTTTATTTATTTTGCTACCATTTTATTACATTGTTATTTATTTCCAATTCAGTCCGTTATATGTACTGGACTTGGAGTTGAATACCAAGAAGATTATTGGATTTCATATCATTAGTGGGTTTTGATTGGTATGCAAGTGTTCTACTTAGACTTTGTTTTATCAAACTTTGAGTTCTGATTTAATTCAATTGTACTTCTCTCTGTATTATTATTGGCTATTGTAACATATATAACAGTAATTGGAAATTTCATCTGGGTTTCCTTCTTAGAATCGAACTCTCTTACGGTTCTTAAAGCTCAAGATTCTGCCTCGTGTATATTTATTTTTCAATTTCAATTTAAATTTCTCAGTATTGATTAGTGCAAAGATACAGGTCATTGTTGTTGGGTGGTATATTTAAAGTGGGTAGCAAATTTAGGCGAAATCAGCATTGATTTTTATTCTTTGCTTGGTTGGGTTAGGTGTAAGTTGATTCACAGCTTTCATTTGAGTGTAAATTTGGAGGGTGAATAGAGAGAGGGACTGTAAAAAAATTGCTGTTTTTTGGATTTTCGCGTTGATAATTCTGTACATTGTGAATGAGGGGAGGGGGGAGATGAGAGGTGGAATTTGTGAATTGAGGGGACAACAATGACTACAGGGTCATTGGGTCTTCGATCTTCAGGGAGTTATGGATCATTGCAGCAGTATCAATTTCAGAACGGTTTATTATCATCATTGCCAATCCAAACTACACCACCTGTCCCATTACGAAAGACTTCAAAGATGCTTAAGGAGAAGGATAGTTTATTCCACTGGATCTGCAAATTCGCCCCTCGTAAGAAGGTTGGAATGCTGCTCTTGTGTCTTGTTTCCGCTGCAGTTTTCAGCTGGGTATTGTATGTTGGCAAAGGTTTGGCTTCCTATTTTCCGTTTCAGTTTTTTTATTTTGGATTTAGCTTGTGTCAAAGTATATCGAATACAGATATATGTTCAAAAGATTGTGGTAATGCAATTTGATAATTTCAGAAATATAGAACATGGGATAAGTTAGATTTTTCAGTTCCACTGGTGGACCATGTTTGTCCAGCTAAATTCTCTGGAGAAATACATGCATAAAATTTATCAAGTTTGTCTTTCTGGTTGCATGCTTAAATAAGTTATACTCCTTCCCGTATTAGGTCTTATTGTTAATAATCTGCTCCTAGTAGAGTTCAGTTAGTTGGATAATGTTCAATATTTATGCAGGTGAAGATGCCCGGGAAACCATTATGCAAAATATAGATATTCAACCTGGGCCAATGTCTCAGGAGAATGATAATAATGTATATGGAAATTTCTCTTCTCAAACACTGGAGGTGGAGTCAAAAGTAAATATGTCCTTGCAACCACTACCCCCCATCCCTGATTATTTTCATGGATACATACTTCCTCCAGGGAATCCATGCGAGCATTTTACCTTGCCTCCACCACCAGCTGATAAAAAGAGGACAGGACCACGTCGTGAGTTTGAACTATAAATTTTTATTCTATTTGTCATTTTGTTTCCTTTTTCATAGTTTGTATTGGTTTTTTCAATGACCAAAATATTATCTCAAGTTGAAATATTTTATTTATTGATAAGATGCTCCTTACAGTGGCTTTTTCTTCTTGTTTGTTCTTGCAGCATGTCCAGTATGCTACCTTCCTTTGGAAGACGCTATTGCTTTAATGCCTACTGCACCATCCTTTTCGCCCGTGTTAAAAAGTCTGACATATGTTCATGAAGGTAATTCAACTAAATCTGAATTTGGAGGTTCAGAATTTGGTGGATATCCTTCACTCAGAGAGAGGGATGATTCATATGATATAAAAGAATCAATGAGTGTGCACTGTGGGTATGTTAGTCTGAATACTTTTTTAAACTAACTTGATACCCATTCTTACCCAATGGAAACCCTTTCGCATCATTTGATTTTTACGGAGTATGTTGTTTTCTGATGTTTGGTCTCTTAGGTTTGTGAAAGGGGTGAAACCAGGGCATCAGACAGGTTTTGACATTGGCGATTCTGACCTTCAGGAGATGGAAACTTGTCGAGGAGTGGCTGTTGCGTCAGCAATATTTGGTACTGGCCACCTTCTCAGTCAAATGACTTAAATTTTGAATCTTGTTTATTAATTTAGGAAATGAATTCTTGGTCAGGTGCCTTTGATTTGATACGCCAGCCAAAGAATATTAGTGAATATTCGGAAAGAAATGTCTGTTTTCATATGTTTGTGGATGAAGAAACAGAAGCTTTTCTGAAAAACTCTAATGAGCTTGGCAGTGACAAGAAAGTTGGGCTGTGGAGAATTATAGTTGTTCGCAACCTACCTTACTCTGATCCAAGACGCAATGGAAAGGTAAAATCTCCAGTAGCTACCTGGTTGATGTTCACTTAACACAAGTACTATTGTTGCTTTTTCATCTTTGGGTAAGAAAATGGTTTGATGTTTTGTTTTTGTTTGATTTCATTCTACCACTGTCAAGGCAAAAAAAAAAAGATTATGTCTAGTAATTTTTTTCTGGTGAATTCATTGTTACTATAGTAAATTGAACTCAGATGGACAGATATAAATTCATTATGTCAGTGGGTATTTTCTGCCTTGCTGATTCCTTTTTAGTTTTTTTAAATTTTTAAGAACTAATATTTGTTTTCTGATTTCAAGCAAATGCTCACGTTTCAGATCTTTGTTTTATGCTTTTCTCTATTATATCTTAAATAAATAATGTGAGTAGTGTAAATTGAAAAGGAGTTGATAAATTGGCTGTTTAGTTTAGGTGTGAATCTTATTTGCAAATATACAACTGAAAATAGATTTCAAGGGGATATAGGCTTGTATTTGCTTGAATTGAAGGAATTAGAAGTGGCAGTCAAATAGTCTAAAATTTGTTTCATTGAGGTTTGCTCTTGCAATGGCAGATTCCAAAACTACTTCTTCATCGGCTTTTTCCAAATTCCCGTTACTCCCTTTGGGTTGATGCTAAACTTGAGCTTGTTGTGGATCCAGTTCAGATTCTCGAAAGGTACAGATAACTTAGTACAAGTAGCTAATTTATTTATGGCAATACTAATTATATATTGAATTAGTTTTCAAGTTTATAATCTTATCGATGTTTTCAACTTTGTCCCCTTCTGAGAAATTGTTAACATATGTCGTTTCTTCATCTAAATTTATAGGTTTTTGTGGAGGAAAAATGCGAGCTTTGCAATATCTAGGCATTACAAACGTTTTGATGTATTTGAAGAAGCAGAAGCTAATAAGGCTGCTGGAAAATACGAAAATGCTTCAATAGATTTCCAGATTGAATTTTATAAGAAGGAGGGTTTGACACCATATTCTTCAGGAAAATTGCCCATTATTAGTGGTACTTAGCTGGTTTTTTCATTTATTTTCTCTTAATTTTCAATTTTTAGGTATAAATGTTGCCGATTTTGTGGTTTTCCAGATGTTCCTGAAGGATGTGTTATTGTTAGAGAGCACATTCCAATCTCAAACCTCTTCACCTGTCTTTGGTTTAATGAAGTGGATCGATTTACTTCTAGAGACCAGATAAGTTTTTCCACTGTAAGGGACAAGATTTGGTCGAAGACTAATTACACGATAAATATGTTCTTGGACTGTGAAAGACGCAACTTTGTAGTCCAGGTAATCTTCTCAAAACTTGTTTGGCTTCGGAATAATGGTAAAAGTATTGATTATGCTGCCATTATGAATAAGATAATATACATTGTTTTGTCAATAAGGTCTTTGGTCGTTCTTTTCTTTTATTTGTTTTGGCAGGGTTACCATAGAGACTTGCTTGAGCACTGGTCTCCCCTTCCGCCTCCCGAACAAATGGCTGACGTTCATCCTCCGCCACCTATAATCAGAACCAATGAAAATGTAGCTTCCATTGTAAGTAGTAGTTCAATCAAGAAGGTTCTAGTAAAACGTGGGAGAGACAGAAAATCGAGGCGACACCGGAAGGTCATTACTGGGAATACCAACTCAAATTTTGTGTAGGTGAGATATTTAATTATTTCCTTCCCTGATGGGGCTGGGAAATGTGCAAGATGAGAGCTGTAGTTATAATTCCATAGTTATTATGTTAATTATTTCCAGATGTCATATTTTATCCATTTTTTTAATGTACATAATTATTAATAATAAAATAAAATGATTCTAATAATTAATTATCACATGGGCTTTTCCTTCTAGCTTACAGCTGGTGTGTGAGCTTTAATTATTGTCCTTGCGTACGTGTGGTGTGTGAGCTTTAATTAATTATAGGCTGTGATACTAAGACATCTGTGAATATGAATGATTGGTTGGGAAAAAGGCAAGGTCATTAATTAATACTCCCTATTTAATACTACTACTTTTGTTTAAATGTCTAATAACTATGTTGTCTGGTATGGACAGATTCAAATCATGTGCATAAGATTCACATGGATTGTTGAATGAGGCAGATGCCATTATTTGGTAGCCCTGATCAGACCGGACCAGATTCAGTCTGGCATGCCATTATTTGGTAGCCCTGATCAGACCGGACCATTATTGGGTAGATTGGGCTGAGCTGCTGATATAGCAAAACTAGCAAAAGAAGAAACGGTGAGTCACCATTAAACAATTAACCTGAAAGACAGCTTAGATTTGTGATTAAGCTTTTGTTTTTGTTTTTGTTTTTGTTCATAATAAATAATAATGGAATCTGCCCAAGGAAATGTTGTATTAGAATAGGATGGAGGGGGAATACTGAGTCGGCCATATTATGCTTTCGGATCACGGGTATTATAAATCAAACAAACCAAACAAGTAATTGGGCCATATAATACTTTATCTGGCCTTGATAATCAGTATTCAAACATAACTTGTATTTCACGTAGATGTCTATTTACATTGTGTTTTATACCAATCTATACCATAAAATACTATATATCTCATATGAAATAATCTACTCTAACTCCTCAAAATATTTAGTATCAGGGCGGAGAACCAATTTTTCCTCTGCATCATAAAATCTTAAATTGAAAAAAATTAACATCCTCAAACCCTAACCCGGTGTCTCCAATCCATGAAAACCAAAACACCCATTTCTCAAACGCTAGTTCTCGATCAAATCCTGTAATGATCCTAGTTGAAGGGTATGTTTATCCCATATTGGTAAAGCGAGGTATTAATGTGGGATTTATATGGGCTTGAGCTCTACAACTTCAATAGCTAGTTTTTGGGGTGTGGTTCTCTTAGGGTCGTAACAAATCCTCGCTGCATTTTAGACAAGAAATTCAACATTACACCATATTCCTCATTTACAAGGCATTTTTCTTCGAGACCTTCCAATGATGAAGAAGAGGAATTTGAAAGTGAAAACGAGAGGATTGCTTTATCAGCCTGAGGATAAAGAGAGAGATGCTGCTGAAGTCGAATACACAGTCATTGGTCCTCTCCAGAGACCGAACAAAGTTTTCAAATCATATGAGCCCGTATCTGCAGTTTTTCCAAGTCCAGAAGTCTATAAATATGTGCTTTTGTTTTTTTATTGTATCGTATAATCATTTTCGGAGTAATAAATTTCATATATGGGTAGATTGGGTCGCATCAATTTTAAGGCGAGCAACAGAGACAGCATTTACGTGGAGCGGTTTCATGAAGTATTGTGATGTTATGGATGACAAGGTCGGTCTTGCATTTCACAAGCTTACTATTAACCCAATAACTCTGCTTATTCTTTCATTCATTCATCTGATGATTCTAATTATAAATACCCATTTTCCGTGCATGTATCCTCAATAAGGTTCGAACATTGGTAGGCCAATTTTACCTGTTCATGCTGTTGTAGATCGAGGAGCTACCATGTAATATTATATATATATATATATATATATATATATATATATATATATATATTTATATTTCATGATCGTTTTATTTTGTTTGCAGCTTGTACAAGATCTGTTTGTCACTTAGTTTTACTTTTGGATGTAGTTACGTTCAAGTGTATATATGTAAAAATACAAAGTTTAGAGCAATTGAAATCTATAAGTTATCAACTCACACATCAATAGGTGATTGGTTTAGTGGAAGGAACTAGTCAGTACAAAGTAGCGGACTCAGGTTCGAATTCATGTTGGGAGAAATACCCACTTAATGTGTCGACCCCCGTCGAAAGGGATTAATCCCATGAGAAACCAAAAAGAAAAAGAAAAAGTTATCAACTCACACGATCGAGCAAGCTTTGAAAATGCATAAAAACGCGGCCATGTGCAATACTCAATAGAATACTTTGTTCAATTTATATACTAATTGCTTCAAAATTAAGCAAGTAAAGATCCAACCACTTAATTAGCTGTTACTGTTAATAATTAGCATCTTGATCAGTTAGTCTGATAATTACCGCTAGCTCTTCAACCATTTGGGTTTGGTTAAAAGAAAATGCAGAGAACAAGTTATATTAATGAAGTAGTAAAATTTAGTTAATTAATTTAGTTTCAATTCTTTTATTTCTTCTTTCCCTTTCCCTTTCCCTTTCCCTTGCAGGCATTAAAGTGCATGCAAAACTTGGCCGATAGTCCTATGTGCTAAACAAAGGAGTATTATTCTATATATATATTTCAAAAAATAGCTAGGGATCCAAATTAAGTGCAATTTTGCATGATATTTATATATAGAGCTAGTTCTCATGACTTAATTAGCTAGACTTATCCACTTTTAAGTAAGTGGACAAGATCTCATCGTCACTTGTCGATCTCCTGATGTTGATCCTCAAACTAGCATTCTAGCTACTTGTGTAATCCATCTGTCAATGGATTCAAACATATACTATAATTGTTATTAATGTGTCATGCAAATATATCATACTTATATCTTAATTGAGTTAATAATCAAACAAAAAAACTCAATTATATTTGAGTTTGAGTAAGTTATATATATAAAAATCGACTCATAAGTCATAACGATATGATCAGCTCAAATTAATTAGTCTGCCATAAATAATTGGTGTGAATCCAAATATTGCCCATTTGTTAATTAAGATATATTCTTCCTTTTTGTGGTAAGTCTTGTCAAAATGCATGTCTATTAATGTATTGAAAACTATTTATGATGTTTGAAGAATTTTGGCGTGTTTTCTAATTAATTTGTTGAATGAAGAATATATACATACATACCAACTTTAATGAAAAAATCGTGCTTTTAGTGGTCCTCTTTTCCTTTGCCATCTGTTTTCCTAACCATATGCATCGACCTTTTTTGAGTGCTCCAACTTCTATTTAAAATATAGTTATGTATGCCGCTGTGTTATGGAAATGGATTTCTTTGTCATAATAATAGTTCCTCCACTACCAACATAACTTAAAATTGCTATTTTAATTAACACCTAATTAATTAAAGCAACCTATATTATTATTATTATTATTCGTTAAATATACATCTACATAGTACATACTTTCGGTTGTTGGCTTGGCTCTGCACATTACATTACTAAATATATTTATTGATCGACTTTCTCTCTCTGTAAAATTATTATATTTAAAACTATGCCTTTTTGGATTGAAAAATACCAAAACACTCTTAGTTTTATTTGAATTTTATTGTAAAATTGTGCGTACGTATGTATATACTAGTCATTTTGAGAAGAAAAAAAACATGCGTAATAATGCCTGAAAATGGGTACCATCATTAATTTCAGACGGGAAGTCATTCATATGTCAAAGTATTGGTGCACATATCCGACACATGTAAATTAGTACCTATATATTCTTTTGAGTTTTAATAAATAATTAATGAAAATAATTGAAAATCCTTATTCCTTGGCGAGGTGGAAAAGCTTTAGCATATTCAGATAATTTGTCAGTGAAGTTTGTTTGCCGTTCCTGGCTCCGCAACTATGTAATTTAATTTATTTTAATCATGTTCTTATGAAATAATTATTTATTAACATAACGAGTGTGACATTTGATTTGTAAAATTATTGTGCATGCATCAATTAACTGAAGTGTAAACTAATTCCAAAAAAAGGATTAAATACCTTGAATTTCTGTTTATCATTTTGGATTACGTAATTAAATGTTTTCTTAGTTGTTCTGATACGTACTCAATTTCATTTGGAGTCAATTCTCAAGGGGCCGGCCGGGAATGAAGAAATTTTGATCCAAAAAGATGAATAAGCTAGCATCCTAATTAATTACAGTATGTATGTATGTATGTATATATATATATTCCATTCCACGAGAAAATTAAATTAATATAATAATTAAAGGGATCCAAACAAAAGAAAAGAAGAGGACAAATTCACTACTCCAAAAGGCAGAAAGAAAGAGTAATTAAAGGGAGAACCCTAATGGAAAATAGATCATAGTTAGGAGAAAGTCATTTTCCATTGGTAAAAACACTTGCTGCACTTCCATTTTCTTTTCAACCTTACTTAGAAGTTAGATAATGCTTAATTTATTTTATTTTTTTGTTAATGTATCTGACGTTGAGTTCTTGCTTAATGCTATTTTTCACTATATCTCATATATATTTTAATATTCGATATTGACAAATCTTTTAGCAAAAGTAGTGACTTTTGTCATGGGGCACCAACATAACGAAATTTCCCTTCTCCGATTTGGGGCATTAACAATTCAAGAACATGCTTTTCAATTTTTTTTTTTTTTTTTAATGATATGATTTAAGTACCAAAGCCCATTTCTTTGATTCTTTCTCTTGTTTCCCAAGTAAAGTTAACAACATTAATTTAAAATTAAATGCATAATTTATAGTTGAGTTGTAAATACAATTTCCCACTTGAGGACGTTGAAGTTAGATTGACATGGTCAACTCATTTTAAGTTAAGTCAAAGTGGTACAACAATAAATATATTCATCAAGTTTCAATCATATATAGTAAATAAATAATTAATAAGATTCTCTGTTAAAATCAGCTAATAGACTGATTATCAATAAAAAAAAAAAAAAGTATAATAGCACATGGTAATCGATCAATCAACTGAATTTAATTTAAAATCTTTATTTAAATTAAAATCTAGTAATTTTTCGTAAAACAATATTCACATTTATTTTGAAATTATGTAGGGTCAACAACTTTAGAGATTATTATAATATAATGAGACCCACCCATATTGAGAGGTCCACCTTTTGCATTGACTCTAAAAGTGGTGCCACTATTTCCGACCCAATGGCCCGACATGTGGATAGGCACTGGATCGTAGAAATACGGGCCCAACTCTTAATATTACAAAATTCAAACTTTAGAGAATATCTACTGTTCTCTTCTCTTCTCAGTCCTCATTATTGGCTGCTTGTCATGAAAGTACAAATGACAATTAACAAAATAACTTCTTTTAGTAAACAATTATTACATTATTATACCAATTTTACTTTTCAAGAGTTTTATTTACTTGCATATATATTAATAAAATGATTAAAACAGCTTATTTATTCTATTTGTGAAAAATTGACATTTTTTTAATTATGAATTGTATAGTTCACAAAGATTTTACAAAAAATCCAAAATTACTACTCCAGTAAAAAGACACACATGATGAACTTTTTTTTTAAGAAATAAATACTATAAGGGTATATCGGTATTTCAGGCGCCGACTTACTTAATTTCAATGAAAAGGTGCACGAAAGAATAATAATTTATTATTATTAACTGAATACAATAATACACCAAAAGACCAAATACGAGAAAAGAGAGATACTGTGGTATATTCTTGATGATGTTCTGCAGATATAGAGTCGCTTATTTCCCATTGGCTTAAACTTAAACCCTTCACACACACTGAAGAGAAGAAATGAACTCTACACACAGAAGCAAGAAAAAAGAGGGAGTTTGAGATTTTCCTTTTTCCTTGTTGCCATGTTTGAAAGCTGTAAAAATGGATTGATGAAGGGGATTTGGAGAGTGTCTTCTTGGCCTCTCTGAATTCCCTTCTTCATAATTTCTTGTATTTTCTTGTATAATTTATAATTAGTGATTACCTATCGGAAACGGTCCAAGCGGAAATTTTGGAGAAAAACTGTTAAAAAAGAAGAAGAAAAAAAATCAGAAAAGGGAGGTCTTTTCTTGGATTCAGTGTTGCGTTAATCAGCACCTTATGGGGATGAAGGTTTCTTGGTAAGTGTTGTTTGGTTCATTTGGAAAAGTGTTTCTCTGTTTCTTTCTGGATTAAAACTTGGTATATATGCTTCTTTATGTATATGAGACGGACATTCTAGTAGTACTTATGTTATTTATGCCATAGAGGATTGGAAATCTTGTTCAGCTTTTGATTTAGGGAATGAAATTGAAAGTCCTCGAATTAGGTTTTTTAGACTATCAATTTGAAGATGTTGAATATTCAGTTTTTCATCCAAGATGGGGTCATATTTAAGTTTTTATTTTTATTAATATTTATTTGTGTTGCCTGGATGTTCTTATGAGGGATTAGATGAAACAATAATGTTTAGTTAATTCAATTTAGATGCTATAACATTCGAATATGGCGGCGACCTTAAGTATGTTCTAATTGACTATGGCTTTAGAACAAAGAAGTTAGAAGGAAATTGATCTTTTGATAATCGAAGAGTCAAAGTGAACTATGTGACAATAACAACATTATTTTAGTACATATATCCGAGTTCCTCAATATAACAAAGTAAAAATAATATTATGGTCATCTAATGTTTTTGCAACTGATATGTAATCATAATCCTTGCGTGTTTCTACTATATTTCTCTCTTGTGTTACTATCAACATCTTTGTGTTTCTGATTGTTCTGGTGATTTTCTATTGACTAAGTAAATCTGGATCTAATTACCAAGCTTAAGTGACGAGACTTCAAAGGGAAAATGTGAATTCTATGAGGTTCTGAAAAAAAGCTTAAAAAAGCCAGTAACAATTGGTTACATGATTCATGTAAGATAGTTTATATCATTGAATAAGACAATAATCTATGATTTTGTTTTAGAAAGATTGCTACTCGTTTCTAATCAAACGAAGAAATACAATCTTTTTAATTATTGTCTTTGGTCATCTCTTACATTTGATGTTTTATTACCCCTGTTCTGTTATCCAAAATAATACCCTTTTAATTAGTATTATATACTGGCAGCAAATGGTGGTATATACATTTTGGCTTTCTTTTTCTTTCCCCTCCTCTCCTTTTCATGTTGATTTACTTATTTTTAAAAAATATAGAACTGTATCATCTTTTTTGCTTACATTGTCTCTTTCTAATAAGTTGTCTATATTCATGCAGGTTTCATGGTCATTTTAACTGCCCATGTTAATTATTCTGACTCAAAAAGAGTGCTGATCGCAACCAAGTATAGTCGAGTCTAGAGGCTCGGTTGATATGTAGTGCACATGAAAAGGCCATCAGAAAAATTCAAGCAAGGGTTATCTCACTTTTTTTTGGTTGATTCTTCACTTTCCGCTAGGCAAATCTATCACTTTGGCATTGAGTGGAGCTAATTAAAGTTTAGTTAGCTACTCTCAAGGGCAAATCTCCTTTGGCAATTTATATAGGCTTCTGAAAGAACATAGAGTTCCTTTCAAGCCCTTTAGTAATATATACGCTCTTACAATAGTTCAGGGTAAATCTCCTTCGGCAAATTATAAGCTCCTCCATTTGAGCTATAATCCTTTGAATCCAGTGAAAATTCCAGCCTTCGTGGATTTCTTTGGTTGTAACCATTGGTGGAACTTTGTGGTCCATTTTGGGCAAATCTCCTTTGGCATATTATCTTCAGTTTCTGGAGATATTTAAAAAAAAAAAAGTAAACATCGGATTACTAGTAGAAACGAACTCTTCATCCTGTACTCTGTGCAAGACTGCTGATCTCTGTTGTTGCTGGTGAATTTGAATTGTTCGTTCAGTCTGGTGGAGGATTTTACAGTAAGCCTCTTTCACTTTTATCGCGCATCATATCATCATGATATCCTTAGTTTGTTTTTCTACTATGAAGTTTGCTAACACTTGTGTTTTTATTGGTAAGTTAAGTATAGTTTGCGTAGAAAATGAAATAGTAAAGAGTTTATAACATAGACAGAAGCACTAATAGCTCTGTGTAATTTACGTTTCTCCCCTTTTTTATGGAGCTAAATGCAAATAGACCCCTGCCTAATTGGCAAAAAATACCCCCGTGTTATTTTAATTAGCAAAAAAACCTGTCTTACTATTTTAATAGCAAAAAGCCCCATTTGAAATTCCTTCACAAGTCAATAGGGAGGTTATTGTCAACTTTTTAAGTGAATGAAGGAGTTATTGCCAATTTTCAAAGTTAACAAGGTGATTATTGATAACTATTAGGTTAAGGGGTGTTTTCACATTTTTTGTGGGGTTATAATTGTCGTTTTTCCTACAAAATATGTATTCCAGCATGGGAGGTTTTTTTTTTTTTTTTTTTTTTTTTTTCCCAATAAAAAATAACACGGGGAATTTTGCTAACAAAAATAACACTGAGTTTTTGTGCTAATTAGGCAAAACATAGGGGGTGTTTTTGCATTTCACTCTTCATTTTTATGCTGTTGATTCAGTCGATATAGGATTTTGAATATTCAATTCTTTTCAGGAGTCATCTCCATGGATTCGCTACTAAGTGACTTCGACAGTCACAGTGAAAGCAGCAGTTCAGAAGATCAAGACGATATCGAGTCTTTATTTGGCGGGCAGGCTCGTTCCATATTCTCAAGTCTCGAAGAATCCATCGAAAAAATAGACGATTTTCTCTTGTTCGAGAGAGGGTTCACACACGGGGACGTAGTTTGCATGGTCTCAGACCCTTCAGGGCAAACAGGAAAGGTATTCAATATAGACATGACCGTGGACTTAGAGAATACATACGGTTGCAAATTACATAACGTCAGTGCCAAAACACTTCACAAAATACTCCCCATGTCAATTGGGGACTATGTAGTGCACGAAGCATGGATCGGAAAAGTCGAAAAAATAATCGATCGTGTCACTATCCTATTTGATGACGGTACTAAGTGTAAAATTACAAATGTGGCCCCTGAGAAGATTATTTCCATATCTCCAGACTTAATTGAAGATCTACAGTGTTCTTTCTATCCTGGACAAAGAGTTCGAATCGATTCCTCATCTGTTACTAAATCAAATTGGTTGTGTGGTATGAGAAACGAAAAAAACGAGCAAGGGACTGTTTGTTGTGTAGAGGCTGGACTTGTATGCGTCAATTGGCTTAATGGAAAAGGACCTGCTCCCCCATTTATGCTGGACTCGAAAGATTTAACCTTGCTTTCCTCTTTCACTCGTGCAAATTGGCAGCTTGGTGATTGGTGTCTTATTCCGAATAGGGACCAAAGTCGCAATTTTGAACAGATTGCGGTTATTGTGAAGACAAGGACTAAGGTTGATGTCCAGTGGCAAGATGGCAGCCAATCACTCGGATTAGATTCCAATTTGTTATTCCCTGTGAACATCGTTGATGTTCACGACTTTTGGCCAGGTTCTTTTGTGTTGGAGAAGGGAACTGTTGATGATAACTCTCAAAGATGGGGTATCGTTAATAGTGTTGATTCGAAAGAAAGAACTGCGAAGGTGAAATGGTTTGAGTCTACGGAAGAAGACATTGTGAGTGCTTATGAACTGGTTGAGCATCCGGACTACTCTTACTGTTTCGGTGAGGCAGTTTTTAGGACGGATAAAAGTGTTGCAAGAACTCAAATGACGGAAAAAGATGATTTAAAAGCTGTTGAAAATTTTAGCAACAATTTCTTATCTTGTATTGGGATTGTAGTGGGCTTTTTAAACGGAGATGTTGAAGTGACGTGGGCTAGTGGTGCTACAAGTAAGGTATGTTTATCAGTCTTTTTAGGGTTCATTAGAGTTTGTCGTAAGATTTGAAGAAATTTACTTAAAATGCTCAATTGTTGAGCTGATATCAAAATCATCATTTTAGTTAAAAGGATAATACAAAAGAGCTATCTAAAAATTTGAATTCCATACAAAACAAAAATGCTCCAAACAAGTGTTGTGGTTTTGAAATCCGAAACTTCAAGTCCCTCAATCCAGTTAGTTCTATCTTGAATTTCTCTTCATGTTTCTTCAGGTTGCACCATATGAGATTTATAGGGTTGATCAATGTGAAGGCACATCTGCTACTTTTGTGCTTTCTGATGAAAATGTTCAGCAAACACACGAGGAACTTTCTGTGAAGGACAACCAATTATTAGGCCAAAAAACGCAGGTACACCCCCCCCCCCCCCCCCCCCGCGTCTGTTTGTTTCCCTTTGTTACTCATTAATCACATACAAGATGCATATTATTATTTTTTTTTTTTTGGTTTCCCAAGGGTTCAATCCCTTCGAGACGGGTTGGACACATTAATGTGGGTACCTCTCCCAACAGGGATTCGAACCTGAGAGTCCGCTACTTTGTAGTGACTAGTCACTTCCACTAGACTCGAGATGCATATTATTACATCATGTATACGTTCTAAAATTAAATTAAATTCATGGCAGGATATGTCGGGTCTCAGTTGTGGCAATGCTAAGGACTCCAGCTCCTATTCCCTTTTTCAAATTGCTTTCGGCATTGTCACAAGTGTCACTTCAAGCCTATTTGGGTCTCTGAGTACGTCCCTTATCGGAGCATATAAACTCGTATCAGAAGATGCTCAAATTCTTGGCAAACCCCCTGTGGAGGAAGTCTTGGAGATCTGCAATTTGACCCATGATGAACAAGTGAAGTTAGTTGATGATTTGGAGAGCACTGAAAAGAAAACTTCAGAACAGATAAAAGAAGCAAATGAAGTTGCTACATTGCCATCTGGGAGCAAACATATAGAATCTTTTAAACAGTTTGATATGGTTAATGATTGCTCAGACCACCAATTTGTAGACGGGTCTGAAATCGGTCTTCAGTCTTCCCAGGTTAGATAATATAGAATTATTATTTTCTTTGATAATCGATTTGGTATTTTAGCGTATCTAAATTTTTTGAATCTGTTACAGGTGAATCGAGGGTGGCTGAAGAAGGTTCACCAAGAATGGAGCATTTTAGAGAAAGATCTTCCTGGTAAGAAAACTTGTCATGATATTGGCTTAACATATCTATAACTTTTCCACTATATATATAGTTAACTGAATTTTCTATGATATCTTGACAGAAAGTATCTATGTACGTGTCTATGAGGAAAGAATGGATTTGATTCGAGCAGCAATTGTAGGCATTAGTGGAACTCCGTATCATGATAATTTATTCTTCTTCGATTTCTATCTTCCGCCACAATATCCAAATGAGCCACCTGTAAGTATGTGCTTTTAGTTTCTAAAGATATTTCATTGTATAATTCAGTTGTAATTGACAATGAGATTTGTGCAGATGGTATACTACAACTCTGGTGGTCTTCGGATAAATCCAAACTTATACGAGTCAGGAAAAGTGTGTCTCAGTCTTCTAAATACATGGACAGGTTCCCATAGTGAAGTTTGGAATCCTGGATCCTCCACAATTCTTCAAATCCTCGTCTCCCTTCAGTCCCTTGTGCTCAATGAGAAGCCCTACTATAATGAGGCTGGGTACGATTCTCAGATTGGGAAAGCTGAGGGTGAAAAGAACTCTTTTACCTACAATGAAAATGCTTTTCTTGTTAGCTGCCGTTCCATGTTATACCTCCTGCGCAAGCCTCCCATGGTAAATTAGATGATTACTTTTACGTCATTCTTAAGACTTACAATCATTTTTGAAAATTAATATTTTTTTAATAAACAGAATTTCGAGGCACTTGTGGATGAGCATTTTAGTCGCCGAGGCAGAAGCATCTTATTGGCCTGTAAGGCGTACTTGAGAGGAGCTCCTATAGGATATCCGTTGAGCTGTGAGAATGGTGATGAAGAAAATCAAAAAGGGAGTTCTGCGGGTTTCAAAATTATGCTGGCGAAGCTAGTTCCTAAACTCGTCGAAGCATTTTCTGAAAAGGGTGTCGATTGTGATATTTTAGACCAGGTTCTGTGATCCTGTGGGAAAAATGGCGCAATGTTTGTGTATATTTCCAGAGTTTGGGGGCGTCTTAATGTTGTTTGATAGTGTGTGCGTGCTCGGTTGGTTTGCGGGTGGTGGGGGGTGAATAAGCTCGTTAGAGGTTGGAAGATTGTAAATGAACAACTCAATATAGGGCATGCAGAGTGTGTATGATTGTATAATATATATATGGGTGTATGTAGTGTACTAATAAATTCTGTATCATTGATACATGGTATGTTGGATTGCTGTCTTGTGTAATTGTGATTTGGTTTGGTTCGGTTCGGTTCGGTTCGGTTAAAAGATCTACGCTTACCCAAATAGTAATAGTAGTAGTTTAACTTGAAAAAAATAGTTGAGTTGAGTCAAATTGACATTCATTTTTAAATGAAATCGAGCTAATTACATAAAAGTCATATTTGATTAACTAGTTGACCTAAGTTTGATATTAATAAAAATCAAACTGAACTTTCTGATGAACTAGTTAAAAATAAATCATACTATGAGATAATGAGAATAATAGATTGTCATGTAAATTTTAGGAGAAAAAAAGAATAGGCTTTCAATTGATCATTTTGGATCATTAGATGGTTTTCCTTGATATAAGCCTTTATTTATTTAAAAAAAAAAGCTTTAATTCTGGAGTACCTTATAAAAAATAAAATAAAAGAAAACAATTCATCAAGTTAATTTTTTTACCCAAAAAACAAAATACCAACCTTAATCACCTTAACACGCTTTCAACATGTATTGTAATGCGACTTAAGGCTCTTTCTTTCTCTCATCAATGTTGTATTGTGTGTATATATAAATAACAATACAATTAAATTACAATATAATACACAGGAGACAGGCGGATGAGTGACCGAGTTCCCGTTGAATCCTTTGAAATCAATCAAAATAGTAAACAAATCTCTTCACATTTATGGAGATGATTCTCTCCAGTCTACCTTCTTCTTCACAAATTCCATTCACTGTAATACTCCTTTACCTCATCCTGCCCCTCGCCTCCTCCTCCTCCTCCGCCGCTGCCGGAATATTGTACTCCCCACATTGCGGCGCCATCGTACATGATCCACCCTTAATCCCAAACCATAATCCTCCAATCCCCAGGCAAAGGTTTCTCGCTCTTCGCCACGCATATGTCGATTACAAAGCCAATGACACAAGCAAGGGTATTTATGCAATTCCCAGTTCTCTCTCCTTCTTCTCCAACAAAATATATAGAACCCAGAATGACGCCGTTTTCAAAATCGAAGCGGTGCTGAGCCTCTTCGGCGTCGGTTTGGGCTACACGCGCCGAGGGTTGCGACTTGTGCATTTCCGTCCGCCCAGGATTCCTGTGACATCAGGTGACACGTGGAATTCAGTAAGGTTTTCGTTGAGTGGGTTTTGGGATTCGGTTTCAGGGAAGCTCTGTATGGTTGGTTCAGGTCTTGGTAAATTTAGCTCTAATCATGTTGTTTTAAAGCTTGATTATGCGAATTCATCCAGTATTTTTAATAGTTTAGTAAATGGCACGTTGGAGAGTTTAGATCTAAGTAATGATAGTGGTTTTAAACCTAAATTTATATCAATATTGGGTGTCAATTTGAGGGGTTATAGATATGAGTTGATTGATAAAGAAATTCAAAGTAATGAGTTCCTGTTGTTGGATGATATGTCCAAATTTTCTTTCGGAGTAGAAGATTTGAAGGGCAATGTATGCTCATATATTAGATCGGTTGGGATTGTTGAGTTGGAGTATATAAGTGATTGCAGCAGTAGTGTGAATTGCAATTTTCTTGGAGGTGGGAATGGTAATTTCACTCCAAGAGTGATGTACTTTAACGAAATTGAATGTCTGGCGGATGGAAGCGTGAGATTCTTGTTAGGGTTTGGAGATTTCGGGCATAACGGATATCAGTTGCCGTTTGAACCAAATGTGACGTTGGTTAGTGAAGGGAGATGGGATGCGAATAAAAGGAGGCTTAACTTGGTTGGGTGCCATATTTTTAGTGATTGGTATGAGGGTTTTGTTGGGGAGTGTCTCATAAGGCTGAGTTTGAGATTTCCAGCTAGGTGGACATTGAGAGAGAGGAGCTCCATAGTTGGTGAATTGTGGAGTAGTAGAAGTGTTAATGAGTCCGGCTATTTTGGTAGAGTGTTGTTGACAAGTATAAAGAACAAGTATGTCAGGGCACCAGTTTTGAGATATGATTATACCGAGATTGAGAATGCTAAGAGATTCTGCGAGAATATAAAGATACGGAAAAGTACAGGGAAGTACCCAAATGCATTATCATCTGATATGAGATTTGACATGGCTGTTGGGAATAGGAAAGAAGATCTTTGGGGTTACTCATCTCCACTTTATGTAGATAATAGGCTATATCAATTATCAACTTTGTTGGGAAATGAACTTGAGTCTACATGGCAACGGAATCAAAACCTTAGTAATACGATTAATGTCAGCTATGTGCTGAGCCTAGAAACTTCTCGTGAATTCAAGCTCAGCAGTGAATATATGCATATCTATTCGTTTGATATTTCAGCTGAAGGGACATATGACACTAAAAATGGGCACCTTTGCATGATTGGCTGTATGCATGTTGGGTCTTCTAGAGTAAGAGTAGGGAAGAACTCATCATTGGATTGTGAAATTCAGGTTGATATCCGGTACCCTCCACTTCATCCAACAAGTGGAGGCAGTGTTAAGGGAACAATTAAAAGCACACGTGAAAAATCTGACCGTCTTTACTTCGAACCTTTTGAGATTATTTCACGTTCCATCTATGCAAACCAAGCCAAAGAATCCATTTGGAGAATCGATTTGGAGATCACCATGGTTTTGATATCAAACACACTTTCATGTATTTTTATGGTTCTGCAACTATTACATGTTAAAAGGCACGCGGAAGTGCTTCCCCTGATTTCTATCACAATGCTCATTGTGCTCACTCTAGCTCATATGATTCCACTCTTACTAAATTTTGAAGCTCTCTTCATGGTGGGTCGAAATAATGTAAATGTGTACTTTGGTAATGATGGATGGCTTGAAGTGAATGAGGTATTGGTTAGGGTAATAACCATGATAGCTTTTTTACTGGAATTTCGTATTCTCCAACTGGTCTGGTCTTCAAGATCGGGAGACGAAAGCCGAAAAGACTTTTGGGTATCTGACAAGAAAGTTCTTTATATTTCTCTTCCTATGTATATTGGTGGTGGGTTGATTGCTTGGCTTGTTCACCTATCAAGAAAGTCTTATAATAGGCCATCGTTAAGGTTCCGACATCTTGGATATAAACAGCAATCTCTATGGGGTGACCTCAAATCATACGCTGGGTTAATACTGGATGGCTTTCTGTTCCCACAAATACTCTTTAATGTAGTTTGTGACACCAAAGAGAAGGCTCTTGCTCCTTCGTTTTATGCAGGAATGACTTTTGTTCGTTTATTGCCGCATGCATATGATCTTTACAGATCTCACAGTTCTACTTGGTCCTTCAATTACATATACGCAAATCCAAGAATGGACTACTATTCTACCATATGGGACATTATCATATCCATTGGAGGTATGCTATTTGTCTGTCTTGTTTACTTGCAACAACGATATAGTGGGCGGTGCTTTCTACCCAAGAGATTTAGGCAGAAGTTTACATATGAGAAAGTACCTGTAGCTAGCACTGAAATGTTTTGAATTCTAGTTGGATACACACTCTAGAGTATACCAAATTACCCATTCACATCATTCTTCGAATTGCTTCATGACAAGAAGAGATTCTTCACACACACTGCCCAGATTCTTTGATTTTTATTGGTGTTTCGGTGTAACTTGTTATCGGGCACTGTATTGGTTTTTCATGCATAATATATTCTTGAAGAAGTGATTTAAATTGTTATTTTGCCATAAGTATATGCATACATATATTTGATAGTCATCGATAAATGATTCATTGAAGAGTACATTATTGGCAAGTTGCTAATGGAAACATAAACAAAATAAAATGACTTTGCCATGTAATCTTTCATAAATCATAAAACCAAAGGAGGACTTTATTTAAAACACCACCATTTCTTATAATCCAGCATCACAAGATATCGTAACAAAAACCACATTATAATATATAATCTATACTTTTCTAGTCTCCATATTTGATCTTATAGGCCATGTATGCCCTACTATACTATCTCATACAATAAATATACTTTGTTCATAACGAAACAACTGAAATACTATTTGAGTAACTCATAAAGTATGCAGAATGCATTCTTCTGCATCCAGCCAGATTGGAACGTACTCTCAATAATGGTAGGTGTGATCAGCATACATATGGGCAGTCATATTCAATGATTGAAGCATGGCTTCCCCTCGTTTGTTAAAGCTAAACACGGACAATCCACCATTGTTTATGTCGATTGCACGGAACCTGAAGAAAATCAACCAACTCAAACTCAACTCAACTCAACTCAATCCATTTGTAATTTGTACGTACCTCTCTGGTCCGAGTCCGAGAGCTGTGCAGATCAATGCCCTCAAAATAGATTTATGAGTGACAACCAAGAAATTTTCTCCCTGCTACCCAACAAGTTGAAGAAAACATGTAAATGTTCATGAACAATATATAATACTAATAGGAATAGGAATGAAAAGGTTAAAAAAGTACCGAAGAATATAAGATTTCCACCCACGCTTCACGAGCTATCTCCCACAGTTTTTGAACCGGATAAACGCCATTAACACAAAAATTCACAGGATCTTCCCTCCACTTTGTGAACTCATTGGGATATATCTTCCTAGCATCGGCTAAACGTGATTTACATTGATGCGATGAGATTAAATGATGGCTAAAATCTGGGCATTCATTGATCAAATGAAATGATATTTCTAGGAAACAGACCATTAGTCATGCCTTCAAGGAAATACAAATGCGCTTCTTTGAGCGAGTCGAGATAAACCAGAGGCTGTTCCCTCCCTCGCCATAAGATTTCAGCAGTAGACTGCAATAGGAAAGGAAACAGCTAGCAATTAAATGCAGTTTAAAAAAGAGAGCCAATTAATTATTTAGTGAAAAAAAAAAAAAAAAAAAAAAAAAAAAAAAAAAACAAGACCTTGGCACGAGATATTGGGCTCGAAAAGCACTGATCAAAGTGCATCTCAGCTAAGGCTTTCTGGCACCTGTCTGCTTGTGCGACACCTGCTTCGGTTAAGACTGACAAGTTTGAGCTACCCTACAATTAATTACATAACATACATACATACAATTAATTAGTTAGATCCAGCAGAAATTCATGGTAACGTATGTATGAATTGAAACAAAACAAACCTGACCTGAACTCTGCCTTCTTTATTCCAAGAGCTAAGGCCATGACGCACGAGGGTTACCTTCTTTGGTGAAGACAATAATAGTTTCTGACCAACTGAATTTGTTGCTTTCTCAAAATCATATGCGCCACCACTTAACGAACCATTCCTTTCCGAAAATGTCTCTGTTTATTTAGCCATAAAAATACTAATTAACAACATTTGGATTGGATATAAAAAAGAAAAGTGTAATTAATTATAAACAAATACCAGTAGCTGTGATGGAACGGTCTGGAGCGGAAGATGAACAAAGAATTGGAAGAGGCGGACATGAGGAGCAAGTATGAATCATTGGATATTTTCTTGATTCTTGAATGACGGTGGACTTGGACAACAAGGGACTCAACAAAATATTGCAACTCATTTTTTTCTTTTAATTAAATGACCAGATAGAATGAGATATATTAATTATATACTCACTATGTATATCCGCCACAAAACACATTTACTAAAACCAAATTGCGATAGATATTTTGGAAGAAAAAAATCCTTTCAGATTCTGGACAGTTCTATTGAAGAATTACCATCTCATCTCCTCATCAATAATTTTGTGGTTATTTTTTTTGGGGATAAATGCAAAATACTTCTATGTGTTATGCTAAACAGGCAAGAAATTACTCTGTGAAATTTTTATTGCGTCAAATTTCCTTGTGCTTTCATAAACCCTGGAAAAAACACCCAATATGTAAAATAGGTCGTTTTGAATCGACATATTTCAAGAAACCATTTATAAAGTACTTCAAGTTGATCCCTATAATTTCACGTGATATATTTTAAAAATTATTTCTCGAAATTTGTCAATCCAAAATGACCTATTTTTTACAAACTGGGTATTTTTTACAGGAATTTTAAAAATACAAGAAAGTTTGGTGCAATAAATTTTTTACAGGATAGTTTTTTGCATGTTTAACATAACACATGAAGTACCTTGCATTTTCCCCTTTTTTTATTACATTTGAAAAGACTGGTCATGCTCACAGTTTTTTTATTATATAACATAACTATTTTGAGACTTCAGATTTGAACAATTACATAATGTTTTCCAAGATTAAATGTATGTGATGGATATAATTCTTCGGGATTATTGCAATTTTTGCCCCAACTATAGCTTCCTAGTATTTATACATAGTATCTTTTGAGGCGGTACATCTAATGACACTTCTTCAATATTGGTGACAATTGATGCTCAATTTAAAATTGGCCTGAAATCCCCAAATACGAGCCAATTTTCATGTCATGTGGGGAATTAAGGGTCAATTTTGAAATTGGGCCTCAATTGGAACCAAAATTGCCACTGACAGTGGACTGAGCACGGTTCGGAAAACCGCCGAACCGAAATCAATCCACGATATTCAGGACCGAACCGACTAGGAACCGAAAAAAAAAGTTTGGTTTATATCGTTTTGGACGGAATCTCACCAGAAGTAGGATCGAACGCGAAAATTTTATTTGTTTGTTTGTTTTTCTGAATCAAACCGACAAATTTGATTGTTTATTCGAACCAATTGAATTGGACCAAACCATTAAATTTTATGATAAAAAATCGGAAAAATTTAGAAATCGGGAAATGTGGACCGAACCGGACTGTTCGGTTTTTGTACCGTGCTGGACCAAAAATTTTGGTCCGGTTCCCTCCAAATGCTCACCCCTAGTTGTGGCACCAAATATGTTAGGCCGAAAAGATACGAGGTGGAAACTCCAGCAAGCTATAGTTGTGGCACAAAAAATGCAATAATCCTCATATTAATCTATATGACCATATTAATAAATTAGAGTCAAATTAGCGTCTAACCTTTATTTTTCCCTTTTTCTTTGTCTATTTTCTTGTTGAGGTGACATTTTTTTTTAATCTACTTAAGTATGAAATATGGTTGATGTTATTTGTTAAGATTGATAACGCTATTGTTGACAGGTGCGGAATTAGAGAGTTTTGGTTGGGGGATGAGATTTATTTCTAATAACAAACTCGGTAAGTTTTCTATATTGTGATAAATAACAACTAAACAAAAATAAAGTAACGTTGTATTTTTATCCAATGAAAGGTGAAAAATAAAACTAGTAATTTTTTTTATCGTATTGATTAACATAGAGATTATTGCTTTTTTGGTGCACTCGCTGAAATTTCTACCCCATATATTTTTGGGCTAACATCTTTGGTGCATCAACTTCAACATCGATATTGACCCGAAATCCTCCACGTGACATGAAAATTGGCCTGCAATTGGGGGATTTCGGGTAAATTCTTGAATTTGGCCTAAATTGATACCAAAAATGTCATCGATGTTGAAGTTGTGGCAAAAATGATCCATGTTTTCTCTGCACAACAATAGTCTCATTCTTATGAAATGACAAAACCACAAAACAATCTTGAAATATCTTTGAGGATGATCATACATAGCTTACATCATTAATGACTGTAATTAACTTCATAACATCAGAAGCCTCAACAAAAATTACAAATGATCGATATTCTCAAATATTAAACAATAGATATTTGAAATTAAAAACTTAATTAAACATCTAATTAATTAGTCTTGAGATATAGTGAAAAGATTCATGAGACTGTGAAGTGAGTACAAAAGTATGAGAAAATAAATAATTGCAGCCACAAAACCAGAAATCAAAGCTCCTGTAACATGATCACAAAACTGAGGGACTTGTCCACAAATTGGTAGCCACCCTGCGTGACTATTTCCTTTCTTCCCCACTTGCCCTATTGCTAAACATGCCGATATGCTCGAATCCAGCAACAATGCTATAATCTATCGTTTAAATCATAAAAAGTAAAACTCCGTTAATGTATTTACAGAGAATGAGAAGAAAAAAAATATGATATATATAAGTCTAATTACCAAATCAAGAACCAAGATGAAATGCCCACATGAACTTTTAGCTGGGAAAAATAAAAGTATAAGTGTGTAGCCACTTGCAATTGCATTCGTTATAACAAAGTACCTGAAAAATCAGAATTCATATATAAATATCCATAAGTTTTCCATGAGAAATTAATGGAAATACAAGAAAAACTTTAATGTATAGAGATTTTGATATATAGTATATAAAATATATACTTGAAAGTTGGTGAATTTGAATATTTGGCTTCAAATTTCATGCTCAAAACATCAGCAGTGTCACGGCTAGTGATCATGATTGCTGTTGCAGAAACAGTGGCACCTAAGGCCAGAAGCCTCAGCACAAAAAGTGGAATTCTTTTTAACAAACTCATAAATAGTATGATAACTAATTAATTAATTAATTAATTGTTTCAAGATGAATAATTTAAAGTAAAGTGAGCCTTGATTTCAATTGAGAAAAAAATACTTAAAGGTGATGGAAGAATTAATTAATGTGCAGGGGATGGGAATAAAAAGAGGGGTAGAATAGAAGTGGAATATATGTATATGTATATATGTGTTAGGAAAGACAGATAAGTGGGAGGTGAGCTTTGTATCTTCTTGGTAACCTAACCTAATGAATGTGAATCCTTAATTAATATAAAGTATTTTTTTTATGTGAGTCAATATAATATACCTAGCTGCAACTATTTTTTATTTATAATGAATCTTACGTAGCTTTTCGGAAATCACAAAGGTAATTGGGCTTGATTGTTTGGTGTTTCGAAAAGTAGTTTGGAGAGTAGTGGATGTTTGTGAAATAATTTCGATTTGCGTAATGTTGTTTGTTTGAATTTTGAGAGAGTAGTTTGAGAAATAAAGTAGGTGTATGTTTTTTTTGGAAGAGTGAGGTTGTAGATATAAGGTGTGTAAGACTTTATGTCAAATCATGTTTGTTATTTGAGATAAATGGTGTAAGAGATAGATTACTATATGTCAAATCAGAGTAGAGTATGTATATGTATTGTTTGAAAATTGTTGTTTGTTTGATTTTTGAGAGAGTAGTTTGAAAAAATTGAGAGATGAAAAATTTATTTCAAAAAGTAGAAAATGTTGTAAAACTTGGTGATAAAGAATTGTAAAACGTGATAAATATAATACATTTGATTTGAGATTGGATGAATAATACCCTATATTTTTTGAAATCTATAGCGCTTATAGGTGATCTAATAAAAGTGAGTAAAACCCTGATATTTAGGCTAGCTATTGGGTTGTTCTTTAGAAGCAAATGTTGTAGTTTAAATACCCAAAATGTAATTTTTTGAAGTTTGATTAATTTATCACGAATAACATTAATAATTTTGTTGGTCTTTGCTCAAGCTTTTGCGACTTAGTATGTTTTGAATTTTGCAGGGGGGAGGCCACACAAATCATTGTAAATCAGTGACAGTTCAACCACAGTTGTACGGTTCTAATTCATAAGACGCAGACATCATATTTATTTACTTTTTTAGCTAACTTCAAATTATTTTCAGTTTTCCAATAGCGTACACTTTAATTGATGTTTAATTTAATTTCTTTCTAATATACGGTCGTCCCTAAATAAGATTGGACACATCATAAGTTGTACCAATAAGTCTTTACAATTTTCAGATTAGTGATTTAGTATTATTATATCTTTATAGTTTTGTATGTTTAACATTTGTCTCAAAATGACGAACAATAATTCTACAACTTGAAATTGTTTGACACTTTGTACAGTAAAATATATTTTTTGGAATATGCATTTCAAAAGAGTAAAGTGTCAAGTTTTTAATTTTAAGGTACATAAAACTAAAATGATACTCCTCCGGTTCATATTAATTGGCACATTTCTTGTTTTCACATAGATTAAGAAATATAATCAACATATATTTCTTTATGATAAAATATCTCAAATACTCTTTATAATGATGACTTTTTTTTAATTATTTATAAGTGAATGTTGACTATTGAGTTTAGCTTAAATGTGAGAAAGTGGCAAAATTGAAAAAACATGCTTTGAAAACTCGAACATGCCAATTAATTCGAAATGATGAAATATACACCTTTAAAGTATTGGGGTGGTATCAGTTACCCACCTAAAGTATTAGTTGTAACACTTACTCCCTTATGTTTATAGTTTTGTAATTTTATTCTAAAAATAACCCCGCCCCTTTCGTAAATAATAAATTTATTTATTAATTTATCAAAAAAAATTGTCCCTTTATTAAAAATGAACCCATTCAACCATCAAATACCATTATGTTTCAATTTCTTCAATTATTATGTATCCTTCCTTTTTTCGATATCAATTCTTTTTTTCATCTTATTTTTTTCTAACACGGGAAACAAAAGAAATGAAGAAATTGAAACATAATATTGTTTTGTGTCAAATTTGAATTTTGCAAGAAATAATTTGAAGGAGAATTACTCAACAATTTAAATAATAATTCATACCAAAAATAAATAAGATAGTTATCAACAAATAAAAACTCAGTAAAATGTAAAGAAAAAAATTGAGATAGAAATAAAAAAATTGAAAGATAAAATAAAGAAAACAAATAGCAATTGAAATAAAGAAAATAAATGGGATGAAAACAAAGAAAAAATTTGAGACCATAAAACCGAAGGAAACAAAAGAAGTGAAGAAAATAAAATGTAATATAATTTGATGGATGAATGAATTCATAATTAATAAAAAAATTGCCCATTTCTTGAATACAAATAAAAATTGTGTTTAATAATCATGATTGGGATTTGGCCCAACTTTGAACCCAAACCCACTTACCAAACAATGGAGGAGATTGAGAAAAAGACTACGCCTATTCTGAAACTGGGCTTGTAAACGGATGTGATCTGACTTCAGAAGCAGCCTTAAGCCCACAGAACCTAATTAATATATAGTCCAACAGTGGCCCTCTAATAACAAAATATAAATAACTGATGTAATTTTAATTTTGACAGGCTTTCACCGTAGGCAAATTCTAAAATAAGATTCCATGATAGGTGATATTTCTTGAGATATGTCAATCTGAGCCTTTAAATTTAAAAAAATAGATCTAGATCGTTAATATTTGTGCAACTGTATAAATAATCATGATAATTTTGCACATGTACAATAAAATGTTGTACAATCATAATGACGATAATACCCTTATATAAAAGAAAAAAATATTAGCGTAAAATTAATTTTTCTTCAAAACAATCTCCCGTTCCTCTCCACAATTTTTTTCTCTCAACCACCCGAATCCTTCAAAATAGATCAACCACCCACTCTTATGCCAATCAATTGCATAATAAAATGGCCAGCTCTTTTTGTCTCTGGCAGATCTTACTCCGGCGCGGCGGCGCATTTAATTATAGCACAAAAACTCTCGGTTAGTGAATTTTCAGTATCAGTAGAGAGAAAGAGTTGAGAACTGATCGTGGAAACTATATGAATTAAATCTAGATACATTTGTTTATTAATAAGGGTAAACTTGTAATTCACATATTAAACTATTAAAAATAAAAATAAATTAAGCCACATGTCATTTTCTGACAAGCTATCTCAAGGAAGGTTTGAATCAAAGTATCTCACATTAGAAATGCCCTTCACCGTAGGTCTATATATTCTTAAAAAATAAAGATGTAAACTTTGGTCTCTTCAGCTATTGTGGTACATACATGTTTATGTAGATATCCTCCTATCAATCAAGAATAAGGACGATCTTGAATTTTGATAATCAAATTATATCAATAATAGTGAAATTAAAACTTTGGGTATGATATTGTAAATATTAATAATCTTACATATGAGTATATATTCCATTTAATGTCAAATTTTCTTATTTATGTACATTTTTTTTCCAGGAAAAACTCATTTATTGCTTAATAGTGAAAATTAAAACATCATATAGCGCCCATCAGATAGATAGTGTAAAACTAAAACATTGTATAGTGCCCATCAAATATATCTTTTTTGAGAATTCAATTTGTCTTTTAATCTTTTTAAATTTGTTTTGGAAATTCACAGGTTGTTTCCTAATTTTTTACCTCTATAACACAATAGTTTAAAATGTATATAAATTATATTCACATTAAAATGCTAATTAGAATTTCACACTTGTGACAAATGATTATAGCTTAATATTGGTAATTTTAGTATCGAAAAATAGACTACTGGTAATTTAAAATTTTAGGTAATAAATTATTAATTTTGTACTTGAGAATCTCAATTTGAGATGCAAAATTTAAGATATACCCCGCTGTCCGTTACATAAGTAAACAAGAAACGTTCGGCGGAGAAGGCTACACACCCACTTGGAAATATCATTGAAGATTGTGGAAGGATTCTAGACATGTCCTGGGAGAGTCGAATCCAACATATAAGAAGATATGAAAATTCGTGTGCAGATGCACTTGCGAAAATGGGCCACGAAGATTCAAGAGGAACATGCTATTGGGATGATCCCCCAAATTTTGATGTCGTTTTCGGAAGGGGATAAATAGTCATTTTCTTTGTAATCTTTCATGAAAAAAAAAAAAAAAAAAAATAAATAAATAAATGTAAACAAGAAAAAGAAAAAGAAAAATTAGGGTGACCTGCCGCCTCACTGTATAATCACCCAACTCCAACAAATAGCATAAATACCGCACTCCTCACTATTTTCTCATTCCATTCCATTCCATTTTTTGTTCCGCTTCTTTAGCAGTCCCGGACAGCGAGATACGCGTCCGTGTATCTACATACCCAAAATTGACTTGAATTGAACTCCTAAATTTATCAAAAAAATATCATATAATAAATGGATTTGGAGGAAGAGTACTACGAGCAGGGGTACAACGAGCAGGTGGATATTGAGGATGAAGAAGACGAAGATGAGATAACGCAGGAAGACGCGTGGGCTGTGATTAGCGCTTACTTTGAGGAGAAAGGTTTGGTTCGACAGCAACTCGATTCATTCGACGAGTTTATACAGAATACAATGCAGGAAATAGTTGACGAGTCGGCGGACATTGAGATCCGACCCGAGTCTCAGCATAATCCGGGTCACCAACCCGACTTCGCCGAGGTTGTTTCACTCACATAAGATTTATTAATTTTAAGGAATCACTAAGGTGTTAGTTAATGATTTGGTTGACTGGAAGTGTTGACTGATTAGGGTTTTACGAAATTTTGGGGGTTTCCTGAAACTTGCTAGGGTTTTGAGTGTTATTTTGTTTAAAGAAGTTAATGGTTATTGAATTTGGTATGAGTATTTTAGTCTCAGAACTAGTTGGACTGGAATCTTGCTGGTTTGTTGCCCGGAAACAAGAAAATAGGTGCACGTTGGAATCTCACGAGAATTTAATTGAAAATTAGTGTGGGAAAAATCATAACAATGTCAAAACATAAAACATGGATGGTGAGCTCTTACTTATTTCCAAGTTTTAGGGTTGAGTAAGTTCTTGATATAGGAATATGGGCTGTAATAAATTGTAGATATGGTGTTAGTTCTTTTGATTCTGGGAACTTTTGTGGTTTGGAGGTGATGCTAAGTGGAGGATTCTCTGCCATTAATATGGAAATAATGAAATAAATTTGCCACGTCGTCATTTCACAAGAAATGTGGTAATTTAGGGAGGAACTGACAAATATTTAGTTTACCCAGCATTTGTTCTTTCGTTTTGCAACAAAGCAATTTTGTTTTTCCAAATGTTTTATAGAACTGTTCCAGTCTTCCTTATTACTTTTCTGGAAACGTGTCATACCGAGGATCTAAATTGTTTCGTTTCTTGATTCCTGCAGACTATCTATAAGATAAGTTTTGGTCAGATATACCTTAGTAAACCAATGATGACAGAGTCCGATGGAGAAACTGCTACTTTATTTCCCAAGGCTGCGAGGTTGAGGAATTTGACGTATTCAGCACCATTATATGTGGATGTCACCAAGAGAGTCATCAGGAAAGGTCACGACGGTGAAGAAGTTACTGAGACTCAGGATTTCACGAAAGTCTTCATTGGGAAGGTAAATAAATGCAGCCTCAACATATACCGGTAGCAAGGAAAAGTTACGATTTTCCTTGAAGGTGTTATAACATTTCTGTCGTACTCATTTTGGTAGGTTCCTATAATGCTTCGCTCGAGTTACTGCACACTGTATCAAAATTCCGAGAAAGATTTGACAGAGCTGGGAGAGTGTCCATATGACCAAGGTGGTTATTTCATCATAAATGGAAGTGAAAAGGTGTTAATTGCTCAAGAAAAAATGAGTACCAATCATGTTTATGTTTTCAAAAAGAGGCAACCAAACAAGTACGCATACGTGGCAGAAGTCCGGTCCATGGCAGAGACCCAAAATAGGCCACCTAGTACTATGTTTGTCCGTATGCTTTCTCGAACTAGTGCCAAAGGGGTAATGGACATTTACAGATATATGAAATATTCCCTTTTGTGGATGCAGGATTACTATTCATATTATTGACATGTGCCCTGGTTTTGACCAATCACACGTATGTAAACTTGCAGGGTTCCTCAGGCCAATACATACGTGCCACCCTCCCATACATTCGTACAGAGATTCCTATCATTATTGTATTTCGAGCATTAGGATTTGTTGCTGACAAAGATATATTAGAGCATATCTGTTACAATTTTCTGGACACTCAAATGATGGAGCTGCTGCGGCCCTCTTTAGAAGAAGCTTTTGTGATCCAGAGTCAAGAAGTACATGGAATTTTTATTCTTATAGCTTTTGTTCTTTACGCTATATTATCAGTGGGATTTTCAAATACATTTAGGGTTACAAAGTTTGTAGTCTCTTTGAGCTTAAAGTTTATGAGGGACATACCACAAGGCCAAGCATTTCATCTGATTAGAAATAAGGGCTAAAGAATTTCAATGCATCATAATATCAAATATATCTCCAGTATTTGTGCAATTGATGATAGTCACTTTTCAATCTGTCATATGCTAACTTCGCTGTTTAATTGATCTGAGCTTGTCATTTAAAAAAATTAGAATGTGATTGTTTTCTTGTTTCCTGTATTTTTCTATGTATGCTTCTTGTCAAGCTGCATGTATTTTTGGCCATATAGTTTTATTATTGTTCCTCTTACAATTCAGTACTTCAATGATCCAATACAATTGCAGGTTGCTCTGGACTACATAGGGAAAAGAGGTTCCACTGTTGGTGTTACTAAGGAGAAAAGAATCAAGTATGTGGTCCTGAAATTTGTGCACTTGATCTCATTAGTTTTCATTTGCCTCCAAGTCTTCTTAACTACTTGTGTAGGTATGCAAAAGAGATTCTGCAAAAGGAAATGCTTCCTCATGTTGGTGTTGGGGAATATTGTGAGACAAAGAAAGCTTATTATTTTGGGTAGGTCATCTTCCTGTCTGGGCTTTTACCATATTGTGGTGATTATGGTTGAAGTAATGTTATTTTTCTACTCCCTCCAGGTATATAATCCATCGGCTACTGCTGTGTGCACTTGGGCGTAGAGCAGAGGATGATAGAGACCACTATGGTAATAAGAGACTGGATCTTGCTGGTCCTTTGCTAGGTGGCCTGTTTCGAATGGTTAGTTCCTTATAGACATGTCACCCTGGCCATTTGATTTTTTATATTGATTTAGTATTAATCTGAATTTTTGTGCTTACGTCTGTGGATGTAGCTATTCAGGAAGTTGACTAGAGATGTGAGGTCTTATGTTCAGAAGGTCGTTTCACTTGAGAAGCCTTTTTGTAATTTGTTTAAATGAATATTCTGTTGTAATGTACGTTTACTTGTTTCTGTGCACCCTCAGTGTGTAGATAATGGGAAAGATGTGAATTTGCAATTTGCGATAAAAGCCAAAACCATTACTAGTGGCCTCAAGTACTCACTTGCTACTGGAAACTGGGGCCAAGCGAACGCAGCTGGTACAAGAGCTGGAGTTTCTCAGGTTTGATTTGCATAAATGTCATATTATTCGGTTTCTTGAAATATGTTTCTCTCATATATGTGCTTCAAAATTTATTTTGTAACGGAGGCATTGTTTGAACGTCACATCGCAGGTTTTAAATCGCTTGACTTATGCCTCTACCTTGTCGCATTTGCGAAGACTCAATTCTCCTATAGGCCGTGAAGGTATTTGACGTATTTTGTTCATAATTATTTTATGGGGTGATGAAGTAAATTGTTCTTGGTCCCTGATTAGTACTTTTGGGATATTTTTTCCCTTAGCTTTTGTCAACTTAGTTTCCACAGAGAAATTGGTGAGCTCAATACAAACATCTGACACATGCACTAACATGGCTCACATGCATGCGTATCTTCTTTAGAAATTATGCTGCTTACTGAATTGTTATTTTCCATTATGGTTTTTTAAATTTAACACTCTTCTTTTTTCAAATAGGAAAACTGGCTAAACCAAGGCAGTTGCACAATTCGCAGTGGGGAATGATGTGTCCTGCAGAAACACCTGAAGGACAAGTATGTGCATCTTGTAGATAGCATTTACGGGAGAACTCTCCTTTTTCAGTTTATTTACCTCCCTATTATACAAACCTACCTTACTATGGTGGCATATATCATCAGGCCTGTGGGCTAGTGAAGAACCTGGCATTGATGGTCTATATAACAGTTGGTTCAGCGGCATACCCTATTTTAGAATTTTTGGAGGAGTGGGGTACCGAGAATTTTGAGGTGAACAATTCTAAGGCCTATTTGCCCAAAGGTTTTTTTTCAGATTACGAAGCTGGAGTTTCTGATTACTCATTCTCTATCTTCGATTTAAGGAAATCTCGCCTGCTGTGATTCCTCAAGCAACTAAAATTTTTGTGAATGGTTGTTGGGTTGGTATTCATCGCAACCCTGACATGTTGGTGTCAACTTTGAGACGTCTGAGGAGACGTGTGAGTTATCTCTCTCTCTCTCTCTCTCTCTCTCTCTCTCTCTCTCTCTCTCCTGAATGACTTCTATTCCCGGTCCCATTCACTTAACAGTTGTAAGATCCTGGCTTCCTAATCTTAAACCACATGTTTATTCTGATTATATGATGTCATTCTTTCTTATAGTAGGGAACATCATAAGTGTGGTTTGTATTTTCCCTTGTGATTAATTTATGAACTGCAACATGTAACCTGGCGATGCCAATATACCTACTGAGCTGTTGTTCTGTGGACAGGTTGATGTCAATACTGAGGTTGGGGTGGTTAGAGATATTCGTCTGAAAGAACTTCGGATATATACTGATTACGGGCGTTGCAGCCGTCCATTGTTTATTGTTGAAAAGCAAAGACTGCTCATAAAAAAGAAGGATATTCAGGCCTTACAACAAAGAGTATGTGACTTCATGATTTTTTTACCAATCATTCTTATGCAGTTTT
The DNA here is from genome assembly GCA_003313485.2 of Penstemon barbatus. Lineage (NCBI taxonomy): Eukaryota > Viridiplantae > Streptophyta > Magnoliopsida > Lamiales > Plantaginaceae > Penstemon > Penstemon barbatus. The sequence continues at coordinate 2,154,570 of CM064877.1, forward strand.
TTTTGTTTTGATTTGAAGTCGTGTCTGTCTAATTTCTTCGTTCTTCTGTAGCTTATTCATATTTTCTTGTCTCCAGGAATCTCCTGATGATGGTGGCTGGCATGACCTTGTTGCAAAAGGATTTATAGAGTATATTGACACTGAAGAAGAAGAAACTACTATGATTTCCATGACAATAAACGTGAGTAATTAAACATGTGATAGGTTTTTCATACAGTACATTGTAACTCCGTGAGATGATTGAATGCTTGTCGCATTGTTTTATAGGACCTTGTAAGCGCAAGGTTAAATCCATCTGAGGCTTATTCAGATACTTATACTCACTGTGAGATTCACCCATCCCTGATATTGGGTGTTTGTGCTTCAATCATTCCCTTTCCAGATCACAACCAGGTAATATAATCAGCTAAACTATTCCTCAGTCAAAATATGTCATTTCAGTTTTCTGATATCTGTTTTTACTTCCTCAGTCCCCGCGTAATACGTACCAATCAGCTATGGGTAAACAAGCCATGGGTATTTATGTAACCAACTACCAATTTCGAATGGTATGAATCTAATTTTCCACTACGGGTATTTTGCCTACTGGTAAGATTTAATAAAGTTACTTGTGGTCTTTTATTTCAGGACACATTGGCTTATGTGCTGTACTATCCTCAAAAACCTCTTGTCACTACCCGAGCCATGGAGCATTTGCATTTTAGGCAGCTACCTGCTGGGATTAATGCCATTGTTGCCATCACCTGTTATTCTGGATACAACCAAGAGGATTCTGTCATTATGAATCAGTCATCAATTGATCGCGGGTTCTTCAGATCCCTATTTTTCCGGTCATATAGAGATGAAGAGAAGAAGATGGGGACTCTAGTGAAGGAGGATTTTGGACGCCCAGATAGAGCCAGCACCATGGGCATGCGTCATGGCTCATATGATAAGCTAGATGATGATGGGCTTGCCCCACCAGGAACTAGAGTTTCTGGTGAGGATGTGATTATCGGGAAAACTACTCCCATAGCTCCAGACGAGGCCCAAGGGCAGGCCGCTCGTTACACAAAACGTGATCACAGCATGAGTTTACGCCACAGTGAAACTGGTATGGTAGATCAAGTTCTCCTAACCACAAATGCTGATGGGCTACGATTTGTTAAGGTGAGGGTGAGATCTGTGCGAATACCTCAAATTGGAGACAAATTTAGCAGTAGGCACGGTCAGAAAGGAACTGTGGGCATGACTTATACACAAGAAGACATGCCATGGACTGTGGAAGGCATCACTCCGGACATTATTGTGAACCCCCATGCTATTCCTTCTCGTATGACTATTGGTCAGCTCATTGAGTGTATCATGGGCAAAGTTGCGGCACATATGGGGAAGGAAGGAGATGCTACTCCCTTCACTGATGTCACTGTGGATAATATAAGTAAAGCTCTACACAAATGTGGTTATCAGATGCGTGGTTTTGAGACCATGTATAATGGCCATACAGGCAGGAGGCTTACGGCTATGATTTTCCTTGGCCCAACTTATTACCAGAGGCTGAAGCATATGGTTGACGACAAAATTCACTCTCGTGGTAGAGGTCCTGTTCAGATTCTTACTAGGCAACCTGCTGAAGGAAGGTCTCGTGATGGTGGTCTGAGATTTGGAGAAATGGAACGAGATTGTATGATTGCTCATGGTGCTGCGCACTTTTTAAAGGAAAGGTTGTTTGACCAAAGTGATGCCTATCGGATCCATGTCTGCGAGCTGTGTGGATTAATAGCCATTGCTAACCTTAAAAAGAATTCATTTGAGTGCAGAGGATGCAAAAACAAGACTGATATTGTTCAGGTAATTGTTTCCATTGTCAATCTCGGTTACCTTCTCTTGAGGTAACGTGCAATTTAGAAGAATTCTTAGATATTTGTTTATTTTGCAGGTCCACATTCCATATGCTTGCAAGTTGCTTTTCCAAGAGCTAATGGCTATGGCTATAGCTCCAAGAATGCTCACAAAAGATATCAAACAAGCCAAAGAGCAGAAGAAAAAAGGAGCTTGATCGTCTTCGAGAGGCAACGAATAGTGGACGCTAGTTCTTAGTTCCCTTACTCTACGGAACCTGAATTTTCTTACTAAGTTAACTACTTGAGGTCCCTTGAGGAAGAAAAGGAAAAAAAAGGGAGAACTATCTAAGTTCACATAAAATTAGGTGGAGTTTGTTACATTAAAGCAAGATTTACTATGGGAGTGTTAATTACATGTTTTCATAAAAAAGGATCTCTGATTTACTAAGAACTTTGCTATACGATTCGGTCTGGCCCCCTGTGTTTTATGTTGAGAAAGAATTCTGGGTCTCTTGTAAAAATTTATGACCATTTAAGTGCCATTTTGTTTTGAGCATTGTTAATGATTTTGTAATTGGTGTACTCGGGAATCAAGAATTGATTTATGATATATTCTAGTGTACTAGTAGTTTGATATCAAGTGTACTATGCAAGTCCAAGTTAGTCACATATATCCCCACCAATTTTTGTTGTCTGAAATAAGCTCTAAATTTTGGTTATAGCAATGAAAACGCGTTATTTATGTAAGAATTGTGGTTTGCGAGTGCAAGAAAATTACACTGAAAGACTTCCCTTCCCTTCCCTTGTATATTCAAGAAAATCTGTATTTGAAAAATGTTACTGTTGGATTGTCATTGTCACATGACTACTATTCGTCTATAAAAAAGGAAATAACACGCGGAAAACAGACTGTACATATAATAAAATACTATAGGAGTATATCACAAAAAAGAAAAAAGAAGAAAAAAACGTTGGGCGTTAAAATTCTGGAAGAAATCAATGAAAGAACAGTCCAAAAGGAAAGCCTATTAATTTAAACTCCACCGACCTAGACACCAAACAAACACTCTAACGCACAGTGTGAGTGTGAGAAGGAAAAATCAAAAGAATTATTAACATGCAAGAAAGGGGGAAGCAAGAAGTAGAAAATATATTAGAGGAAGAAGAAGAAGATGAAGATGGGCCGCCGCCTGGGTTTCAGTGCATAATTGCTCCACAGAAACATACCCATGTCGAAAAAGTTGAAGCTGAGAACGACGATGAAGATGAAGACGAAGGGCCACCGCCTGGGTTTGATTCAATTCCTTCAAAACAACCGCCGTCGCTTCCTTGTTCTGGTTTGTATATTTTTCCCTTTTTTCCAATTTGAACTCTTTTTTCAAGTAAAAAACATAGAAATCGTCTTTAGTTTTGTTTTTGTTTCTTTGATCAAATTTTGAGGACTTCAACTTCGTGTGTGCTTGTATATGTCTTATATGTGTGTGTAATTGTGTTTGTGCGGACGGTTCTTCATAGATTTATTAGACTTTTGAAGGACTTGTTTGTTTGTCAGTCTTAAGAAGACCCGGTATTTGGATACCAAATTTTGGGTTTTCTGTAATCTTCCTTTCTGAGTGGAAGATCAAGATTTTGAATGTTTTGTCAGTGGGTTTAGCTTGTCATGTAAATATAACTTTTGATTGCTGGTGTTATAGTTCTTGTAATTATGCAAATTTTCTAAACTTAAAAAATTTGAAAATTGAGTTTTTGGATTTTTTGTTTCTTTTTGTCCATGTGGTGAATATTTCCTTTAATTAGTATAAACAGGGTATCACCATATGACTTCTTGCATTTTTTTTCCTTTTCAAATTTCAATTACTATCTTGCTAGAATTGAATTAGGAGGATCTCATGATAAGGGAACACACTTGATGCTTCTTCTTCAGACTTCCCAATAGCCACCGTATGTTGGAAAGGTAACATCAAGCAATTGAGGGCAAAATAGTTAGTCCTTGACATAGGCAACTATTATCCTATATGAAATTCTAGTACTTGTTCACCAAAAGAAAGAAACATAACATTTAGTAACTCCTTGTTTTGTTCATGTTTTCATGTCTGCTAACTTGTATTCAGCATCTCTAGCTGCAAATTGGTGAAATTATTAACTAGAAGTGTGAATACTCATTGTCATCATTTAGATATGGAAAAGAGCAGCAGGCAACATGACATTGATGACGACGACGATGATGATGATGGGCCCCCACCAGGGTGGGAGCTTAGTTCTCTTGTACACGCTTTACCTAAACCGTCATCAACTACAACAGGTCACGCTTTTTCTTTAAATTTCATGAACTACTGAACTTATACCCATGTGGTAATTTTGGAGGGAAAAAAAGAAGTGTTTTTGGTTGTTTTGAATCTACCTGAGCCTATTGTTTAACATGTCTTATCTTGGAAAACTCCGATATAAAAACAGATAGGAATGAAGAACTAAATGAAGGTGAAGATGAAGATGAAGGGCCCCCACCCGGGTGGGAAACAGTATTGCCACTTAAGATGTCGCCGCCTTGTACGCCTCCATGGCATCCATCATCAGCTGTTTCTAATGGTGGGTTTTCCTCTTACCCGATCTGTCTTTCCAATTACTTATTGGGATTTTTTCTTTTTCTTGTTTTCATCCACCAAATTTTTTTTCATTTGGGATGGAAATTCAATGTTCAGTATATCATTTTGGTGCAAATTTGATTATCTTGTGTTTACATGGTAAGTTGAGGTTGATTTGATGAATTCTTGATTTAGTTGGTTACTTCCTTATCTACAATGTGTAGCATACGACTTTGAAATGATTTATTTAAATATTTCTGTTTTCCAATTTGATGATGAATGCTTGATATAGTTGGATTCTTCCTCATTACGTGTAGAATACGGCATCTATGACCTTATTTTTGTAATGATGATTTTAGTGCCATAGTTATGGAAAATTTCATTCTCGTATTTGGCACTACCTAAAGAAGCATTCTCTTCTTGGACAATTGTTGTCTTTGCTTAATGTTTCACGGTCATTAATATTGCGTATATTTGATTAGGAATATATCAATATACCCCATCCACTTTACCGAACAGAATCGTCGATGAATTGCAAATTGTGTGAATATATATATATATATATATTTATATGTATGTATGTATGTATGTATAATATCGATGTCACTCTCGAATAGTAATTATCTTTGTTTATTGAGGGTACTTCATTACGACACCTTTTGTGAACCTAACAAGACCATTAATGTATTGCCACCTCCATCAATATTTTGAACATTTAAGTGAAAAGCAAAATGAGAAGCAAGAGCTGGATTTGCGTCAGAATTATGAAAATAGCGCAGTGACTCCATAAATTCCTAATATGTACCCACCCACTCACCCAAAGAAACCCTACCCTTGTATTTCTATCTTCTCAAAACCAAGTTGAACCTTAATTTTGAAATTGACACCAAAACATAATTGTTTGTGGTGAATTTAGAGGTAAGGTTCCAGCAGTTACTCTTTTATTTTACTTTCTTTGTTTAGTTTCTGAATTGTGCTTTATGATTAATGCAAGTCTTGAATATTTGTTCAAATTGTTAAATTCTACCGCATTCGAGAAGTAAAGAGTTGTTGAAGTGAATTGTTACCCCGTAGAATCTAAATTGTGGCTATACTTTTATCCCATTTAATGATATTTTTATTTGAGTATCAAAGAAAAAATTATTTAGAAAAAATGTCATGGCGATCGTTTTGGTTTAAATGTTTAACCTCCACATTTGAATGACATTGGACTCGCACAAGGTTATTTGCTGAATGATATCTGCCATGCCTTACTCGTGTGATCATAGATATTGACATGGGGAGCAAACATGAGATTCCAAGGAATGACAATGATGCCCCTCAATCAGTGTCACAAAGATCATCACCACCTACACCACCACTACAGAAGCTGCCATCGTCAGCACTTCCTGGTGGTATGTCCTTTGAACAATTTAACTCTAATATGCAATAAATAGAAGTGTATATCAATGTACTAGACTTTATTATTTTATTATATCTCATAAAGATTTCTTTACCTTTTCTAAAGATATCCCTGTGAGATTTGTCATCAATTAATTGCATCAAATTTATTGAACTCTTTCGACTACAAGTAAGTAGTTGTTTCCCTTCTTGTGGAGGCACTCAAATTACCGAAATTATGCTCGATAAGATGGTATATATATACTGCCGTGCTGCCTATAGGAAGCACAAAATTTAGATTTGAAAATAAAGAATGTGCTAATTAGATCTGCTAAATTGACAATTTATGCTGCTTGTATTCAGAAATTAGAAGCATCGAAGATGAAGCGAAAAATGTGGAGAAAGGGCCCACACCTGAGAAGCAGCAATTTGAATCTCCAAAGCAGGTGCTTCCACCTGCTCCGCATCCACCTACACCTCCTGCAGCTCCATCAACTTCTGGTGAGTTATAAACTGATAATTTTTTCCTTTTTTTGCTCGTTATTTCCATCCTTTTCAGGTTAGGTGCCAGTTTATCTGTAGTCTCGAGGATGCTACTGGTATGAGCTTTTGTGTGTTTATTTGAGGTGGAGATGCTAAAGTTGTTATCTGAATTTACTTTAACATTCATATCAAATTGATATTTTTAAGTAATAAACTTATTAGAAAAGCAAATTGTACGACAAATGCCGCTTTCCATTGTTTTTCTAAGACCTTAAAAAAGGTGATTTTTTTTGTTTATTTAACCTTTCACTATGTACACCAACTATGCGTTCTGAGGTAGTTTAGGGGGTCCTAACTGCCAAGTATAATTGACCTTAGTAGTTTGAGGATGAAAATGGAAATCAAGCAATAGGTACAACCTTTTTCTTTATATATACATGACTATGTATTCATGTTTGGCAAGGAAGAAGTACATTGAATCACAATTTTATGAAAATCAGTTGTATTTCTTTAGTAATATCTTTGTTGCTAAAACAAGATATCCTTCGATGTAATTTGAACTTAACCTAAAGTAAAGTGAGATGATAATGGCATAGGTAAGTTAACATATTTTGGGTGTCATCTCGTCGTAAATGTTCCCCTGAATTTTTCTCTAAATATCTTCTGTTTCTGATATTCCGAATAACCTCTGGTCATGGCTTGAGAATCTTTGTTTAAGAGCTTTTCAGTACATATACTCAATAAGATTTTGCATAATGTTGAAGCAGAAAAAGCTCAGCTAGTTTGTGGTACTTGCCGGAAATTGCTTTTGTATCCGCGAGGAGCAAAATGGGTCCAGTGTCCAGGCTGCCAAGAAGTAAATTTTGTCCTAGAAGGTTATTTCCCTAATTTTTATTGAAGATTTTTTTTTCCAATATGAATGTACAACATAAATCATTTCGTTTGATTTCGGAACAGTTGTACTTATATGTTTTTTGTCATAACTATGCCAAAATATTTCTGAAATTTCTGGTTTGAGCTTTGCACTTATATATGGCTGATGATTATGACCTTGGATTTCACCTATCACTTTGCAGCGCATGAAGTTGGCCAAGTTAAGTGTGGAGGCTGCACGACATTGCTTATGTATCCTTTTGGAGCACCAGCTGTTCAATGTTCTTCTTGTCGCTCTGTGACAGAAATTGGAGTACGTTATCTCTTAATTTGTACTTTCTAAAACACTGTCATCCCTTGCAATCATCGCCCATAGTGGCATTCATGATTGGCTAAAATCCAGAATACTTGCCTTTTCAAGCAGCTGAGAATGAAAGCTTAAACTTACTAATCTATTGGCCTCCGGTGGAATTTCCTGATGTTCTTCCAGGATTTTGTCAAGAAACGGAAAAGAGTTTTCCAATTTTTAGGGATTTATAGTTATAATATCAGATATCGGTAGAACTCGTTTGAGATTAAATTCCTTATGAATATATTTAGAATAATTGCATTCCCTGATTATCTCACCTATATGTTGCAGGCACATAACATGCGGCCTCCTCTTTCGGTTCAACAGGCTCAGAGACGGCGCCGTCCCAGACGAGCACATTAGACTGAGTTGGCATGCTGAAAATGGGCTTATTCTCATTTCCATCTGAAATGAGAATTTCTGTTCTTTCTCCCAACATTGGAGCCTCTTGATATATAAAGATTGTTATAAATCCTTTTTAGCTTAATTTAATCTTGCATGTGGACATATTTTATGCTATGGCCAGCTTATCATCATGTATATATCAGTTTCTGCCAATTAGACATTTTGATAACAAGGGATATTGCTTAGCCTTTGGGAAACTATACCTATACCAAGCATCAACTTTTAATACTCGTCCCCTATCATTTCATTTTTATCTTCCTATGCATTTGTTAACAATCAAACTTCCGCCTGTCACTTTTTCTTTTTCTTACCCTTGTGTAGCATTTCGGTTGAAAAGCATCCTGTAAAATATTTACAGAGTCCTGTATGTATAGTCCCGTAAACTAAGGAGAATAACTATTTGTTAAGGGAAGGGGAAGTGATAGAAAGCACCATATGCAGCTTGGGTTGTGAAAAACTCAAAAATCTCTTTATTCTTGGCGTATTTCTATATGTACATTCTTATTGTTTGCTGAACAACTAGTCTATGAAATTGGATTGAACTCATGTGGCAAGAAGTGCCATTTCAAAATTCCATCCCTTATAGTGAACAGACAAGAAAAAGGAAACAAAAAGAAATCTACCGACTTGAAGTGCAGTAGGTATACCTTTCAGTGAGAAACATAGAGAAAATTGGGCAATTAACTATAGGACGGCCTTAAATCATTATACTACACCAACTTTATATGAAAGTAATCGTATGGAGAAGGCAATATCAGTTCGGAGCTCAAAACTTATTGCCTAAGATTTGTGCTTCTTAAAAGTACTTCTGGCAGCAGAAGTCATAAACAAATCCTTACCTTCTCAACTTTTGGGTGATTTATGTTAATTTTCTTCAAGCAGAAGCTGAAGCTCTTCAGCTTCTCAAAACGTATACAACTAATTATTAAGAATGCAAAAGCTACAAGTATTTTGCTTTTGCAAACAAGCTATCAGTGTCACTCAATTGCTATATTGAAAATTCTTATGAACATAGAAACTGAAATTTAGTAAAATCCTTGTATATCTGGGATTATAGTAGTTGAAGTAAGCAGCTTGTTTAGGGAAAAACACTGGAGGAGATTCAGAACTGCTATTCAATGCTCTGCACAATAGAGTTAGTTACATGGAGAAAATAAGTGGCAAGTGAAAGATCCATGGCCACGGGGGGCAGGTTTCAGTCATCAAGAGGGAAGTCCTCATCTGAAGCATTTCCAAGAAATGAACCCAGTGACTTTCTCAGAATGCTGAATGTTTTGTCATCCTGTACACAGGTGAATATGTCAATTCAAATTCATGGTGGTGTATAGGAGAGCACAGCAGAAAACACAGAGTTGTTTCACCTGTTTCTTCTTCTTCAAGGATTCCTCGAGTTGAGCAATTCTTGCTGCAGTTGATTTCTCATGTTCATATAACATAGTCTTCTCTTTCTTTCCTGCGAGCAAATTGTTCAAGAATTATGCTATATTTTGACCACTAAAGAGCAAGAAAAGAGTAATTCCCCTTTCTCACTTAGTTGTTCATATCGCATGAATAACTTTTCTTTCTCTTCTTCATATTTGGCAATCACATCTGTCAAAACACAAGAAAGATGTGAGATCAAATACTAGTACACATAACCATGTAATCAAAGTTTACAAGTTGTTTTGATGCTAGCGTTCAATCATATTTCTTTTTTCGATATTAATGCAGTTATACGCATGTATGAATATAGAAGAGCTGCAATAGTTCCATGAATACAACTTCCCAGTAATTTATATTGAGGCAACATGTTAAAACAACACATGAAAATGGATTTGCAAAGAAAAATTCAATAGGTCAGAACTATATATGGCATAGATGCAAGCCTCTTTTCACAAGTTGTGATTTGACATTCTACTGATCTACGAAGTACCTAAATCTGAAAGTGGAAAACGGTCTCCCAAACTTGACTACAAATTGATGAAAAGCAAATATCATCTAAATACTGAACTTTCATATTTCCAATATTTCATAGTTTATCAAAAACAGAATAGTAAATTGTGATTCACGGTTCAAATACATGTTCACGGGCACAACGAAGGATGAAGATTGGAGCGAGTACCTTTCAAGGCCTGCAGATGTGTAGCTTTCTCCTTGCAGAACTTGTCATAAACTTCTTGGAACTTCACAGTCTCATTCTTTAGTAAATTCTCACACTGCACAAAAGCGAATATCAAGCATGAGTATGGAATGACATGGAAGATCAACCAATTTACTTAATGTGATCAGTGATGACCTCCTTTGAACTTTTCAAGAGTGTCTTAGCAAAGCTTTGTCTGTCAATTTGATCATGAAAAAAGAACAAGTAAGAAAAGTTATCAGGCAAATTACTGCTACTAGTCACAATTGGTGATACCTGTCTCACCTTTCTTTCTCGAGTTTTGATTTCAGTTCATCCAAATTCGACTTGATCTCCGAAGCCACACTGTCAGAAGAAGATATGTTCAGAGATCAATGACCTGACCTAGTAATCGATTGTAGGCTTCGAAGGAACAATAAACAGAATCCAAAGACATTAATATTCTGTATACCTGACTCTTTTCCTTTAATACATTTTAAGCATCAATTTATTGAATATGTGAAATATACTATATGCGAAATTTAGGCTTCCTCAATAAATTTTCCATACAGATTTACCGGTTATTAAAACACTAGAGTGATTATACATGCTCTTATTCAGCTTCAATAAAATATGCCGAAACAAATCAATAAATGACTAAGTCAGTTTATAACGAGGTCCTAATTTTATTTACAGTAGCACAACTGATAAATTACATTGTGTATATGTATTTGCGCCTTCATAAAGAGATCTAGACTGTTTTTTTACCTAGAAATTGTCTCCTCATTCTTCTTCTGGCCATCTTTCTGCGCCTTCTCTTTGATCTGCTGAAGAGCGCTCATAATACCTTTGATGTCACTGCGTTTTCACCAAATCTAATCAGTATTATTGATTTTTTTTTTTTTTTTTTTGTAGATATAGAAGGAGAGATGAATGGAGAATGCTGACTTAGATATGGCGGCATCAAAATCATCGTCAGCACCGACTTGTCGTTTTCGCCGCTCCGACTTCAAATTGTCTGACTCCGAAGCTCGTTTGACACTCGCTTTTGTCGCTGACATTATGAACAGTCTCCGATTTTGATTTTTCTGAAAGTTTCTTCCGATAATCTCTATAAGCTCTATTTCAGACTTTCAGTGTGGACAGTGAAGAAGGGGGCGAGAAAGCATGAAAATTGAAAACTGATGCCAAATTTGAAATTTAAACGTGAGCATATATTGTTATTTTTGGCGGGAACAACGTATAGTGTTTATCTCTGTTCAATCCGTTTGGGCAGAACCGTAAATATTAGTCCAAATTGAAATTGGGTTGGGAACCAATTAATCAAAATCACATAACATATACTCCTATTAATTTCCGATGGGGTGAAATGTGAATGTAATAAAGTGATATTATGTACGGAATTTTTCTTGGGTTGAAGTTGAACATAGTGTTTACTTTTATGTAATTAATTTGTTGAAACTTTTCACGACTTAGTAATAAATATAAATTGATCTTTGTGGAATTGCTTTAAGAGAATCGATTTTGTTAGAATTGGTTTAGCGTTTGGTTTCAACTTTGCCAAAATAATTTTTAAAATGTAGGTTTTGTACAAATTATAAAGTTAACCTCATCTGCATGTTAAAAAAGTAAATAACAAAATTTAGAGATAAATAAACAAGACAAAAATTTAAAAGATGGCTTAGATACTGATAAAATGATTAGTTTAACTAGAATAAAGAATAGCCTAATTACACTTGCATAGTTGCATATAAAAAAGGTAATGGGTTGGGTCTTTTCAACAATAGAAAATCAAAATAAAATCCCTTATGTGTGACGCGCGCCTCAAAATGATTAAGTCTTTGAAAAACTAAAAAAAATGATTTGGACATGTTTGTTTGGCGTTTCCCGAAAAAAAAATTCGTGTTTGAAAAATAACTAATAAACATGTTTTTTACTTTCTCAAATAAATTTTTTATCTCTCAATTTTCTCAAACTACTCTCTGAGAAGTCAAACAAACAACAATTTTCTTATATATAAACAAAATTTATACAAACTCTACTCTCATTTGACATTAAGTAACATATCTCCTACACCATTTATCTCACATAACAAATATGATTTGACATAAAGTCTTACACATTTTACACCTGCAACCTCACTCTTCCAAAAGAAATTTATATCTATTTTATTTCTCAAACAACTCTCTCAAAATCTAAACAAACAACAATACTAAAACCGAGATTATTTTACAAATATCAACTATTTTCCCAAACATGACCGGTAGAAATTAATTGATCATTGTCTTCGTATTCCACCACGTGAAGGCTGATAAAAGGGTAGGTGGACCTTGCATTAGACTATTGTATTCCTATTAGGCAATCTCCAACCCCTAGGGCTATTTACAGCCCTGGGGTGTCAATCTCCACCCGGGGAATTTGCATCCCTCTGAGCATTATCTCCAATCGGTAGGACTATCTCCTCCAATTAATTAAAAAAAAAAATTTCCCACTCTCACCTATATTATCTATAATAATAATAATAATAATAGTAGTAGTAGTAGTAATAATAATAATAATAATAATAATAATAATAATAATAATAATAATTAAAGTAATATTAATTTAAGGCTTTTGAAAATGCATAATAATTAATTTTAGAGACAATAATAATAAAGTACTTAGTCGCTCATGCGTGGGCCTTTCATCGTGGCTAAAATTTAAATTATTGGAATGTTTTTATAAGTTCTTATAAGTTAGTATTTACTTAATATGTAATTTTATTTATCTATATAAGTTGTTATTTGGAGTAATTTAATACAAAATTATATTTCTACATTTTGTCTCAATTATACATTGAACATTAATGCTATATTAGAGTTTAAATAAAATTAAAATATTTAAAATCAAATTTTAAATGTGACTAAATAAATTATTATTTCATAAACAAATATATAATTTCAAAATTAATAATGGATAAGAATTTTATTATACTATAATTTTTTTTAATTTACTTTCATGGCAAATTTTAGATCTAATAATGTTACATCTTTAATTTAAAATAAATTGTTATTAAACCTACAACAATTTTTATAATTAAATGTAACATTTATTTTTTTAGTTAGTTAAAATAAATAAGGTATTGTTAAAATTTGTAGTTAATTTTTTTAATTTTTGTAACTTTTTTTATTATTAATTTATATATTAATATTTATTTTAAAATTTAATAAAACGCAACCTGAAGGGTTAGCGCGTCCCAGAGTTGGGGCGATATCGCCCAGCCCATCGACCTGGGCGGTCCATTGGGACCGCCCAGTGTCCTCTCCAACCCGGGAGAGGTGGGCTAGGCCCATCTCCACCCACTCCCCTCCCGGGTTGGAGATGCCCTTAGGGAGCTATAAATAGGTCATCTATCTCCAAATAGAAAATGGCAATTCATATTATAACAAATCAAATACAATTCATAAATTATTTTGATATCTATGTGTAAATCAATGTTATTTTTAAATTTATTATGTGTGCTAAAATGAAGACATTATTATGCAACATCAAATTGTTTTTAAAAGATCAACCAATGTATTATTATCTAAGTCAATTAAGAGTGGGCCAAACATACATCCAAACAAGACCTACATCCTTACACGAATTTGACAGTAATCGGGCTGAGCTGATCCACCGGCCACTCGATAAATGACACTGCAAAATAAAAATATATGTCTCACTTTCTAGATAATCTAGACAATACTGATTCAATCATATATTCAGTTTTGTAGATTTAATATGTTGCACGGTAAACGCATGCTCCTGACTCATTGGCTTCTTCTTAATTAATTTCGAGGGAGGAAACATGTGTGTGTGTTTTTCAATGCACATTGGCCACTTTTGAAATCTAAGAAAAGAACTTAAGTTTAAATTCTAACTGCTTGTTTGTTTGGTGTTTGAGAAAGTAATTTAAGAGAGTAGTGAAAATTTGTAAAATAATTTCGATTGCGTATTTGAATATTGATAGAGTGGTTTAAGAAATAAAGTAGGTGTAGTAGATTTATTTGAAAGAGTTAGGTTGTAGGAATTTTCGTGACTACCCCACCATCCGCCATGTTATGAAAAAGTGTCTCTAAAAGGGACCTAACATGCCATATGGTAGCTAAACAGAGGGTAGCTACGTATTAACCATGTTGTAGGTGTAAGATGTGTAAGACTCTAAGTCAAATCATGTTTGTCATGTGGGATAAATTGTGTAAGATATAAGTTACTTTATGTCAAATCATAGTAGATTTTGTATATATATATATTTTTTTAAATAATAAAATTGATGTTTGTTTTCTTTTTAAGAGGGTAGTATAAGAATTTTGAGAGATTAATTTTTTTTTTTACAAAAAGTAGAAAATATGTTTGATTGGCATTTTTCAAACGCGAAATAATTTTGAAAAACGCCAAACTAATAGGCCCTTAGAGTTTCAACGTAAAATTACTCCCTATTGATGGGCCAAACAAACAAGTCTTCAATTAATCCCTCCGTATTTTTTTTTTTGTCGCTTTGACAAAAAAAAATTGTTTACTTTTATTTGTCGTTTTAGGATTTCAATGTAAAATTAATGTTATTTTATCAATTTTACTCTTCTTACTAATACTTATCATTAATGCTAATTAATGCTTAGAATATTTATTGGATTAAAAAGGTATTTTGAAATTTTTGCTTAAAAAAATAGCTATTTATGATATTTCTTAATTTGTATGCAATCCTACAAAACGATAAATTTAAAAGAAATTATGGAGTAATTAGGTCGTAAGATTGTTGACAAAACATTACTGGATCTATTGAAGAAATTGATGCAAATTAGTCGTCCCAGAAGAATGGAATATGAATTAAAAAGAGGGAAAATCCAGCACTACTACTACTAATATTTTTACGAATTCCTGACATCTAAGTCTTTGAAGTTTGAATTAATGTATTAAGTTTTCATCTTTTTCGTACCTAACTTGTAAAATTGTTTGTCCCATTCTGCTAAACTGAGGTTGAACTTTAATTACCTGAAAGTTAGGACAAATAAAATGCCGATGAGGCCATAGATTATAGATGGTAGCAAAAGTTGAAGTTCAATCACAAAAATGTCTTAGATTCGAGTACATTAATATGGGGATTTCATGTGGGTAATTTTTTGATTCAATATTAGTTTTGATTGTTGATTTATTTTCGTACTTTTATGTAATGTAGTAATTGCTTCACTCAAAAAATGACAAATAAATTATTTTTCTTAAATAAAATTGTTTCCAAAAATTAAAAATAAAAGGAGATATTGATTAGCTTCTAGAGGAAATCATTCCAAGTTCAATAATGACGTCGCTTTCTCAATTCTCATATTATTAATATATATTGAAATTTAATTAATCTCTTTGAATTTAGTAATTCTAGTCAAATTTCCCCTTTTTTTATGTGGATTTTTTGCACTTTGCACCCTTGAAACACGAGATATAAATACTCTGCACCTTCAAAACACAAAAATAGCACTTAGAATTCTCGAAACACAAAAAATTCAGCAACTTGCAACCTATAGTATTTTTCTTGGGGCAAAATAGGTAATTCATTATGGTTTTTTTAGCACTTTGCACCTCCAAATCAAGATAAATGGAAACTTTGCACTCTTAATCATAAAATGCAATTAGCACCCTCAAATTAAGAAAAAAACTCATCAATTTATACCCCAAAAATACGAAAAATCTGCACTTTGCACCCCCGAAACATAAAATAACACTTAACACCCTCAACTTAAGAAAAACTCGGGGCAAAAAAACCAAGGAAAAAAAATTAGATAATTCATTTTTTTGTAAATTATAATGAAGAAAGAATAATTTACCTATTTTGCCCTTAGATTTTTTTTACCCTAGTGGTCAACTCTATAAAAAAAGGAGGGGTGTAAGTTCATGAGTTTTTCTTAATTTGGAGTGCTAAGTGTTTATTTTGTCTTATGGGGGTGCAAAATGCTAATTTTTCATGTTTTAGGGTTGCATATTAATGAGTTTTCTCTAAACTCAAGGGTGCTAAGTGTTAATTTCATGTTTTAAGGGTGCAAAGTGCTAAAAATTCAAAATAAAATACTAGAAGGTGAGAGTTGCTAAATTTTTCATGTTTTGAGGGTGTTAAGTGCTATTTTTGTATTTTAGAGGTGCAAAGTATCTATTTCTCTTTTTTTGGGGGTACACAGTGCCAAAAACCCCTGTTTTGTTAATAGAATATTACCGTAATGATAAGGGTGGTTTATCAGTATTACATTTCTTTCATCTGTTTTTTTTCTAATCTTATCTTTATGGACCATGGACCTGGAGTCAACACAACAGATCAACTTCCCCAAATTAAATTAAAATGACAGGGACATAGAAAACCAAGTCGGGTTATTTGGACGAGTCTCCATCGATATTTAAGTCATAAATGAATTGGAATTTCAAAGCAAAATATATCTAATGTCACAACTATACCACAATTAAGCATCGGATCCTCTATACCACAACCATATACCATTAACTGACATTAATCAAGTTTATGTAAGATAAACTACACATGATTATTTTCTCCCTTTTCTTCTTCCTTCAAACCTTTAAATACAAGCAATAAACAACCATAAATTTGCAACAGAACAAAAATGATTACTATGTTGGTGGAAAATTTCAAACAATATTTTGGATTTATCAGTATAAGAAAAGATTAAAAAGATGATTTTATACTCTCATAATTTCTATGTGGTAATCAATTTGTATCACCATTTAAAACAATGTATGAGATCAATTTCTAATATATACCTTGTGCTACGCCGAAATCAATCGACATCGTCATTATAAACCATAAACTGAGGAATTCCACTTATAACAATTAAATCAAATCACATAAATCCTAATTAAATTATTATATGAAATACTCCATCAAGCTTTTCAAAGTCAGCATACACGAAATCAGGATCCCAAAATCAATTCAACGTTATGAATTGCTAGATATTATTTTTTTGTTGATTTTATGCTTAAAGATGTGTTAATTAATTCAAAGTTCTGATATTAAAAAAATAAAGAAAACTGATAATAAGAAAACAAAGAAGAAAAGAGGAAATAATCATGTGTGGTTTATCTTACATAAACTTGATAAGTGTCAGTTTATTATTAGTGGTACACAAGTGTGGTACATAGTTTTGGTATAAAGGATCTGGTGCCCATAATTAAGGCCATCTCCAGTGACTCGTTAGTCTAAGTCTAGCTTCCCCTTTCGTTTTCATAGTCTTCTTTAATGACTCAATCTATCAATTTCATTTAATTTCAGTCCTCATTTTTTTCCACGATCACTTAATAATCATAAATTATCTTTAAGTTTCTTATAATGTCATTAAATTTACAAATTTAAATTTCATAAAGTAAAGTTACATTCTTTTAATGTTTAATTTTTTAAAATTAAATCTTATTTAAGTTTCTTATATAAGGGTTATATTTTTAAAATTAAAACGACCCTTTTTAAAATTAATCATAAATTAAAGAAAAATTCATTTAAAAAAAAAAAAGAATTTTATTAACTAATAATAAATAAAAACAAAAAATCATTTGCTTCAAAAGGGATGGAGCAAGCCAAGCTTGACTTGTACCACCTCTTTGAGCAATTGGTGGTTGGATTCAAGGGTACCTCCCCTTGAATCCAGTGTTTTAAAAACCAGATCGGACCGGCCGGTTCGATCGGTTTAACCGGTAACCAGTTACCAATTCGGTCCGGTTAACCCTCCAAAACCAGCTTTGTTCCTGACCAGTTTGAACCGGCAAAAATCGGTAAAACCAATGAACCAGTGAACCGATTGAACCACTTGTTCACTTATAAAAATAAAAAGTTTACCCTATGGATTTTTATTTCTCTTCCGCGACCTTTAAACTTCAACAATACTATCACATCTTTTCTTCTATTTTTCACTTTGAAATAAACAAAATCAACAAGAAACAAAAAAATCTTTTTTTTTTTTTTTTTTTGGTAGTGAGTAAGTGGGCTACCACTCCGAGCCGGGTCGCTGTTTACGGAAAGCTCTCCCCAAGGGATTCTTTACAGTGGAGGGGGTCGAACCCTTGACCTCCCTGTGGTTCTAGCCAGCTTTTATCCACTAGACCAAACCCCTTTGGGTCAAAAAAAATCTTATATATATAATAAGTTATATAAATATATTTGAGTATCAAATTCATTAGAAAAGTCATTTTTTTCACAAACTTCATGTAAATTTTTTTTTTATATAATTCAATGACAAAATTCATCAACAATTTCTTTTTTTCATAGGTGATTAGTAATAAAATTATTGTTTTTGATATGATGTTTATTATAATTTGAATTATTGCGTTGATATCACACTACAAAAAATTTAAATTTTAATGACAAAATAGTAAATGACAAAGTGACAAGAATTTTAATATTGTCACTAAATTGATGTATATAGACACACTAGTGACAAAAAATGTGAAAAGCCCCCAGGGCATATCTCCAACTGGTCGACCAATGATTCATAAGGCTTGCTCCAGCGGCAAGGGTGGGGGTTCGAATCCCATTTGGAACTTGGATGGAAGCATTTCTATGGGTCTATCTAAGGGTCATTTGTGGTGAAGACCCCTTTGTGCGCAGAGTGTACAGCAGTATGGTGGGAACCCGGGGCTTGGTGGAGGCACATCCTGCGATTTACATCCTTCAGGGTTCTAGGGCAAGGGTTCTGAGGGTCCAGGATTAGTCAAGTATAAGCTTGTACACCTGGGTTATAAAAAAAAAAAAAATGTGAAAAAGTTGTCACTATTGACATTTAGTGATACCCCAATAGTGACAACTAAAAAATTATCACTAAATTATAGTGATAATATTTATTGTCACTATGTTGTCACTGAAAGGGTGTCATTAATTGTCAATAGTGACAACTTAAGTTCCATAAACTTGTCACTAATAGTCATTAGTGACAACTTAAAAATATATTTTATCACTATTGCACTTGTCACTATTATTATTGTGACAAAACCAATATTTTTATCACTAAATGTATGCAAAAAGTGACAATTTCAACAATGTCACTTAATATTCTGTCACTAAAATTTATTTTTCTTGTAGTGTCATGTTATCATACTTGTAATTTTGTTGCTATCATTCATTCTTAACTCAAATTTTGTAGGAAAAAAAATTGATAATGAGATAAACATTTAGTTTATGAAAATAAACTTGAAAAAATAAATAATATATTTTTTTAAATAGTTGGTTACATATATTAAAATTAAAATTAAAATATTATATTGTAATGACGTCACACCGGTTGAACCAGTGGTTAAAACGGTTAAACCGATCTAACCAGTAGCCAGTGAGGCTACCGGTTCAATATCCGATCCGATTTTAAAACATTGCTTGAATCAATGGAGATGGCCATCTCCATCCCTTCAAGGGAAAATCTTGGTCATTGGAGATGGCCTAATGGCAATCTAGAAAGCGGCGAATTTTCTTACTCAAAGCCTCTCCAATGCTTTTTTTATTTTTTCTTTTAGCATTTATTGGACTAATAAACAGTTTTACACATTTATGATTGGAGAAAATTTAAATATTACTGTATATTACATCAACCTTAACTGCGCAATTATCCGAAATTGAATTTAAGTAAGTTATTAAATATATAACTTGTCTTAAAGCGAGAGCATGGTGGGGCTGTAGCAAAAAGAGAAAAGGGTAACGGCATGTTTATTTGGCGTTTCCCAAAAAAAAATTGTTTTTGAAAATGTCAAACAAACATGATTTCTACTTTTTGAAATTAATTTTTTTTTCTCTCAATTTTCTCAAACTACTCTCTTACAAAAGTCAAACAAGCAACAATTTACTCATCTCTAAATAAAATTTATACAAATTCTACTCTGATTTGACATAAAGTAACATATCTCCTACACAATTTTTTTCCTATAACAAGCATGATTTGACATAAAGTCTTACACATCTCAATCTAATTTTTTAAAAAAATAACTTACACCTACTTTATTTCTCAAACCATTCTCTTAAAATCCAAACAAACAACATTACGCAAATCGAGATTATTTTACAAACCTTCACTTCTCTCCCAAACTATTTTCACAAACACCAAACAAACATGCCCTAAGAGTGTCATGTATAAAAAAGATTAACATGTAATAACCAATTTTAGAAGTGCCATTAAAGTTTACAAAATTGGTCACAAAGTTTACGGGTTCCATTTTCACTGAACTAAAACTGGATAAAGTCAACCGATCCGTGCATAGTCAATCTATATAAAAAATAGAGTAAATTGCATTTTTGGTCCTCTTTATGGATTAACTTTTGCACTTTCGTCTCTTTTAAATTTTTTGTAGCAGATTGATCCCTCTTATCAATGTAGTATATCACATTCGTCCCTCTTAAATTTTTTGTATCAAATTCGTCCCTCTTAAATACAAAATACATCACTTAAATTCAAAATATATTATAAATTGGATGAAAGTTTATGTATTTTGTATTTAATAGAGACTAATGTGATACAATACATTGATAAGAGGGACGAATTTGCTACAAAAAATTTAAGAGGGAAGAATGTGTTATAAAAGAGACAAATGTGACACATTACGTTGATAAGAGGGACCAATCTGCTACAAATAATTTAAGAGGGACGAAAATAAAAAAAATTGACCCATAAGAAGGACCAAAAATGTTATTCACTCAAAAAAGTATTCAAAGATTTCGAAAAATATTATTTGCATGTGATGTAAATATGAGACGAATTTCCTAGTTCTCTTACAAACGCACATATTTAAGCTATTTGTATTCATTCACCTCTCTTTGTTCTAGCAAGATATGTAATGGGCGGAACCGAATGATTCAATAAGCAATTACCCTTTAAAAATTGCTACAGACTATTTAGGGTTTTTTGCACTTTGCACCCTCAAAATATGAAAAATGCAGGACTTTGCACCCTCTTTTATTTTCAAGCAAAAACTCAAGGGCAAAATAGGTAATTCAATAGTATTGACACTTTACACCCTCAAAACTTGAGAATTTCGCACTTTGTACCCCCAAAATAAAATTAGCACTTAACACCCTCTAATTAAGAACAAATCAGCAACTTCCACCCGAAACACAATAAATGGGCATTTTGCACTCCAAAACACAAAATTAACACTTAACACCCTCAAATTTAAAAAACCCAAACACCTCGTTTTCTTCGTCAAAGTTGACTATCAGAGTGAAAAAAAATTTAAGGCAAAATTGGTAATTCATTTTTTTACTTAAATTTTGCAAAATACAATTATAAATACTCGAATACTCATTTCTCTCTCCATCTTTCTTTTCAACAATATACCATAAATAACTAAATAAAGTACAAGTAAACTTCTCGAAGACCCATTGTTTACTTCAACATATCAAAGACCCATAAATAATTACCTATTTTGCCTTAAAAAAAATTCACCTTAATGGTCAACTTTGCCCCAAAAAAAAAGGGGTTTGAGTTTTTTTTTTAATTTGAGGGTGTTAAGTGTTAATTTTGTATTTTGGGGTGCAAATTGTTAATTTTTTCTTTATTAGGGAGTGTTAAGTGCTAATTTTAATTTGGGGAGGGGGGGAGGGGCAAAGTGTCAAAGATTTACAATAGAATTACCTATTTTGCCCTTGAGTTTTTGCTTGAAAATAAAAGAGGGGGCCAAGTGTTGTATTTTTCATATTTCGAGGATGCAAAGTGCTAAATCTAAGCTTTGAGGGTGCAAAATGCCTATTTCCCATGTTTTGGGGGTGCAAAGTACGAAAAACCCGACTATTTGAATACTCAATTTAATAGAGATATGTTTCTTCTAAAAAAAATTACTACTAAATAATTGACGGACATAAGCATGTTGGGTGATTTATAGTGGGCGTACCCTCAAATCAAATGATCACAAATAGTGTTCTGCAAATGAAATTTCACGCCAAGTCTTGCGAGTTTCGTGAAAAACATAAAATAAAGCCAGATGTCGTAATCTGATTTGCAGGAGGCTACTACTTTGCGAATACGCAAAAAGCACAGCACACCAATTTACTGCTTACTTTACCAAAAGAAAAAGCACATTGGCACACCAATTTGTTCATCCACTTCTAGAAGGTGAATTAGAGCGCGCGTGTTAATCTCATCACGCGAATTACGTTGGCTAGCCCTTAAAATCCTGATGTTGTACCTAAATATACTTTTCTTCAATTAATACTTTCCACGTCAGCAACTTGTTCAATTCTCTTCTCATTTATAAAAACCCCCAACAACCCCATTACTTCTCATTTATCAATTCATGCTCATTAGCTTAGTTCGAAGCAGCAGAGCTGGTATGTTTTTTTTTTCCTTTTTTACCTGAAAAATTGTTATAAATTTTCGCGTAATTTTACTTTTGTGAAGTACAATCAAGTATTCAGGGGCTGCATATTTGAATTGTAAAATGTTACAACATTTATTGTTGGATCATAACTGTTTTTATTTTGGCGGATCATGAGCTCTGAGAAAGCTTAATCTTTTGTAGTGTAGTGATCATTCAGGATATATATATATATATATATGTTAAGCTTTAGTTGATGTTGAATCTATGTATAATTAGCTCAAAAACTCGATACTTTTAGGTAACAGCTACGTTAGTTTGGATCATAGGAGTATTTGATAGTCGGAAGGAGAATCAATTGGTAATTGAGTTATCATATATGGACGATTGTTTGCCATTTTCCAGAATGGTAAACCTTGGAATAATACATACGCACTACATATCTTTCTTCTTCCAGCATCTTTAATGATTCGGAATCTTCCTCATGCTGAATCGATTTTTCTAATCCGATCATCATAATTTTCATTCCAAATGAAAGCCTGATATTCATTATTTGCCAGGATTGGAAGAGTTTTTTTTTATTTTTTTTTATTGTATAATCACTATTATGACGGCTGACTGAGACCTATTTTGGCCCATTTCTACTTGTCTTATTAGAATTGTAGTTGAATAATTTGTAATGACTCGGCTAATTAAACAAAATGAGGAACAGAGTGTGGCAACTTAGCAGTAGTCTAATAATCCATTCTCTATCTTTGCAGAGTTTGGTTCAGCGGTTTGAAGCTAAAACAAATTGTGAGAACAGACACGCATGGCATTCCAGCAGTATTTTGTGCAGGAATGGAAATCTACTCCCACACCAGCAACAGAATGTGAAAATACTCCCCCTTGCTTCGATTGCAATATATGCCTCGACTTTGCACGAGATCCAGTGGTAACTCTCTGTGGCCATCTTTACTGCTGGCCCTGCATTTACAAGTGGTTCGACTCCAAAAATGCTTCCCTTGCTTCAGACCAGCTCCCTCAATGCCCTGTTTGCAAGGCCGAAATATCTGAAAAAACCATGGTCCCTCTTTATGGTCGAGGCCAATCCCATTGTGAATCCGAACCTGAAGGCAATATTATACCTCCTAGGCCACCAGCCTGTGGGGTTAAGGGTCTTACAAGCTTGCTCAATAATGAACAGCAAATCCCATCTCACAATCCTCGACAAAACCCTCATAGATTCCCAAATTCCCATACCAACTATGAGGGAGGTCCATCACCTTCGTTGTTTAATATCCGTGATACAGAATCTATGGCTGTTTCGTACCCGGGGGTAGGAATGTTTGGGGAGATGGTTTATGGAAGAGTATTTGGAAATTCAGAGAGTTTATACACATATCCCAATTCATATCACTCGGTGGGAAGTACCACGCCAAGGTTGAGAAGGCAGGAGTTGCAGGCTAATGAATCTCTGAACAGAGTTTCGATTTTCTTGTTCTGTTGCTTTATTTTGTGCCTTCTTCTATTTTGAGTTTATTCCAAGAAAATTCTCATTTTGTATACAATGTACATAAATCATGCGGATGTTGCCCTTGATAGATGTGAGATAATGCATAATCTTTAACAGACAATAGTAACATATCCAGATGATAATAGCTAGGTTTTTATATCAGATTTGTCCTTGTGACGAGCAAGTAGTTAGTGCATAAATAACATAAAAGAACTGTCATGTAGACAAGTCACCATATGCTTTTACCTTCTCTACTTAAAATTTACCTTCTCGTTTATCATCTTCTTCGTCTTCAATTATGAATTTTCCGTTCATATTTTCATCGTGTTCTTCCAAAATAATCTCCTTTGAAAGGCTCTCTGTCCTTAAGAACTTTATCAACTCTTCTACCTTTTCCATGCTCTCCCCTTCTTCCACATATTTCAAACAAGTGATTATGGATTCCTTCCGAGACTTAAATCTAGGAGGGCATACAGAGATTGCCTTCTCCAATGCTTCCACAACCTTAGGCAATTCATTTCTTTTCAAGTATCCACCAGCCAAGTGACACCAAGTTGTTACAGATGCATCACCACCTTTTGATATTCCTTTACTAATTAAAGCTTCAGCCTTCTCCAAACGACCATCCGAACAATAAGTATCAATCAAGAAGTTGGGAACCCGGAAATCATATACCAATCCACTCGATTCCCACTCCTCAAAAATCTTCTCCATCCCTTCAACGTCATCAAACTTCATCAATGAGCGCATCATGCCAAAGTAGACCTTATTCATAACCTTCTCGTTTTTCTTGTACACATTCCAAATTCGATATAATTCGTCCTTCTTTCCAGTTTCAGCATATAATTTCAAGATTAATACATACAAAGTACTGTTTTCCTTAGAGGTACTCAATTGTCCTTCCAATTTATTCAACATTGCCAAAGCTTTATCAATTAACCCCATTTTCAAGTACCCCTCGGCTGCAATAACGTATGTCCGCCAATGAATGATATTTTTTCGATCAGATTCCATCTTCCTAACAATTTTATCCATTCCCTCAGCATCAGAAGCCATGACACGTGCATTTAGGCAAACAGAGTATGTGAACTGATCATGACATATCCCTTTCCTCTCCATTTCAGTCAATAATCTGGTCATCTCTTCCCTATTTCCTAATCGAAGATGCATATCCATCATAAGATTATACCATACTGGTTTAGTACCATACCCCAAATCCCTAATTTTCCACATAATCGACTCTGCTTTATCAACAGATCTAGAAATGGTGTAGCAATTTAGTAGGGCGAGATAGACCGGATAATCTAACAAATTTTCTGGGATTTTATTGAAGTAATTCTCAACTTCTTTTAAGCCAAATACTTTGAAAATCAATTTCAGGCGTACAGAAACATCAAAAGGAGAAACTGGTAAGCGTCTTTTATTAGTCATCCAGAGAGAAACCTATTTGAAAAAAAAAAACAATTTAACGCATCAGTCATTTTGAATTTAACCTAATTGTAGAAATATTATGGTATTAAAAGGGGAAAAGAAACAAACCTCAAGGGCATGTTTGAATCTTTTATAAGATGTCAACTCTTTAATAACTCTCTGTAGCTCCCCTTTGTATGTGGAGTTTCCTTCTCTAATCCACTGGTCAAGTACAGGGCCTACCGACTTTTTCGGGTCACCCAATGGCGACATTCTTCTGTAGATCGTATCCTTTCGGGTCGGTAGCGTACGGAGGAGTTGCGTTTGGATTTTCTGATACAAATCATATGCACGAAAATTCAGTGAAGAAGAAGAAAATACAGAGAAGAGCTTCATTTTGTTTAGTTTAAAAGTTCCGTTCTTTTTCAAGTTAGCTAAACCCTATTAGCAATTGTTTTAAAATTAATATTTCGAGACATCTAGAGAAAATTATGAATCGCACCAAAAGTAATAATAATAAGTGAAAGAGAAAAAATATATTGTATATTTTCCATATTTATTGTTATTTGACCTAACTAATTAAAATTTAATATTACGTGAAAAATTACAGCTCAATATGTACATTATTTATTAGGTCTAAATAACGTATCAATTAAAATCAATTTTATATAATAGATCTCAAGTTAAATTTATACTTATATGTTGTACGTATAATAAACAAATTAATACAAATGTGACAAATATATCATGTTTTGTATTCTAATCATAAAAAACAATTACAAAATAGTAATGTTTCCTTAAAAAAAGTATTAAAAAAAATGAAAGACTTTCAATGAAACAAAAAGTTTAAGAGCTACTTTAAATTTTGTGTTCATAGGGTAAAGAAGAATTGTATCCATATGAATTTCATTGATTTATGAATATTTTGCTCTAATTTCACAAATCCGTTGTTTCATTACATAATCTTCTAGTATTTCCTCTGCACAAAATTTTAGATTATGGTTGGAATAAAACAAATGTCTACATTTTGTCTAGAAAAATAAAAGTTAAGAATTAGTTAATTCAAGTATTGTTTGACTTTCGAGAAGGGAATATTCAATCAATAATACACAAGTACACAACTACTATTTCATTTCTACAATTTCCATGAACATATATTCGTGAGTAACTGAGGAAGCAAATATCATAGTTTTCTCCATTACATCTACTCCTTCTCCAATTTAAGTGAGACGCTATTTTTTATTTTGTAAAAAGTAAGAAATTTTTTTAATGCAATAATAACCTTGTAAGATTTAAAAAAAATATCCACATGAGAACTTGTACTAAACTCATAATATTGCATTATGAAGTTTTATCTGACTAGCTAGTATCTATTTTGAGCACGTCTCAATGGGGGGCGAGATCTGGGCCAAAGGTCAATCCATAAGAGCCCAACTTTTGTCTTTATTCAACTAGCTAGGTGTAACTAAATGTGACTTAATCCGATTAGAGATTCGATGGACCTGATCCGATTACAAAGATCCGAAATTCGAAACTCATGGAGCGAATATGGATTTAGGTCGATCCGATCCGTTAATAATTCATATCCGACAACAAATAAAAAGAAATATATATATATACAAAATGATTTATAGAATAAGTATCATTAATAATATTTCAACGTCAATTTAAGAAGATAGTAATTTATAATTAGTTTATAAATTTATTTAAACCAATATATTCATTCTACAAATATGAATATAGTAAAGAAACTTTGAAAATGTGAGCTAAAATTAAATAAAATTGAAAAGATAATAAACTTGTGTTAGGAAAAAAATATTAATTTAACTTTTTAAATAAAAATTTATTGGATCCGAAAAATATTCGATATCCGACCAAATCCGACCAAAATCCGTTGGATTCAAAAAATCTAGATCCGAGCACAATCCGAACAAGATCCAAATCCGACAGGATTCGATCCGATATAATTGGAGCCGGATTTGGACGAGCCTGATCCGACCAGAATCCGACCCATTGCCAGCCCTAGGTGTAACTAAATCGAATAAATGTGACTTAATTTCAATTTATTATTGTGTATATATATATATATATATATATATATATATATATGTCTTCTTTCTTTGTCACAAGAAGTTGATGCTCCTTAATTCATGGTATGTAACAAACCAGCACTGAAGTCTGAATTAGAATTGTTTTCCTTTTAATTTCTTGCACTTCTCTTTCAGCCAATGGTATGTTTTCATGCAGTTATGAAGTCTTCATTATAAAAAGGGATCGCATTCATTGTGCTATTACCACTTGATTTATTTCATTTAATTTGCTCCTCCTTTATTAAAAAAAATGGCTACAAAATGGCTTTGCATTGCATTAATGGCACTCTTGAGCTTAGCAATGTGTTGTTCTGCTCACAAGGTTAAAAATTTCGACTTTGTTGCCAGTGAGCCTATGCCGCAAAGAAGTGAGCCTTTGGAATTGGTCGCCAGTGAGCCTATGCCGCAGAGAAGTGAACCTTTGGACTTCATCGCCAGTGAGCCTATCGGCAGTTTGCCTAAAGGAAGTGAGCCTAAAAGGACTGAACGTGTTCTAGTTATGTCGGATGACATTACTGATGACCCTGCATTTGTAGAAAGTAGTGAGCCCAAAACTCTCGACTTCGGAAGCGGTGGATGGGGTGGAGTTGCATCAGGTTCTGGTGGCTCTAATGGTGGAGGCAGCTGGAGTAACGATGGCTGCCCTGGTGCTGGTGGTTATGGTAGTGGGAGTGGCAGTGGTGGTGGTGGTGGTGGAAGCGGCTGGAGCAGCGGAGGATCGCCGCCTCGTGCTGGAGGTTCTGGTGGTGGTTATGGTAGCGGGAGTGGCAGCGGAGGTGGTGGAAACGGCTGGAGTAGTGGAGGATCACCGCCTTGTGCTGGTGGTTCTGGTAGCGGGAGTGGCGGCGTGCCTGGCTTTGGTGGGAGTCCTCCTCGGGCTGGTGGGTCCGGAGGTGGTTATGGTTGGGGTAGTGGTAGTGGTGGTGGTGGTGCACCCCCTGTATCTGGAGGAAATGGCGGAGGAGGTAGTGGTGGTGGATATGGTTCCGGGGGCGATTGTGGGCACGTTCCACTTCCACCAGTATACGACGTTCCACTAGTAGAGAACCCTTACGTTTGCCAACCTATTACGTGCAGTGGCTTGGATGGTTGCCCTGGTTTTACATTGTACTTACCTAACCTCCCACACGCCACCGCCACCGCCACCGCCACCGCCACCACCACCTTCGCCACTGATGCCAGGGCACCTGAATCTGGATAATCTCAAAGCAAAGAAGCCTTGATAGCAATAAATAACACATCAAGTTCTGTTTCTCAATAATGAAATCTTGCAATAAAACTTCACACTTGTAAATGGACTCTATTTTAATGAATTTAAGATCTGAAGTAGTACTATTATTAATTCAAGAGTTGGATTACATTACAAACTTAAAAAGGTATTATTATTATTATTATTATTTTCAGTACAGAAGATGGCTTCTTAGTCTCCTTCAACGATGGTGGTGGTAGCCCAATTCGCTGCACTGCCCGTACGGGGGATGCTGTGGTGTCTGGTGAAGAGGTCTACTTGAAATATAACAGCACTGATGTTTCCTTCATCATCCTCTCGTTGGAGTCCTCTCACCTTATTCATAGGATGATCGAAATTGATGAGCCCTTTGCCACTTATGAACATGCACCCTGCATAATTTTTGCAGTCTCAAAACAAGATTTATTTCACGATCGCGATTGAGTGAGTTTGTACGTAATAGAGTTTAATTAAAGGGATTACCGATTGGAAAGGGCGTATAGCATTTTCCACAAGCAGCAGATATGACATTTGGGTCATCGGTGCAAACCAAAGACCCTCCAGCTGCAGTTCCCCAGTGCAATTGCACGCATCCATCACGGTCCTGGATAAGTTGGCAATAATTCAAAATATATATAGTATTTCTAATTTCGACAAAAGCTCCGAGTGTATAGTTTGAACTCACCCTGGCAAGAAAAACAACTGAAGCTTTTGAATCATACAGAATGAAAGCGAATTTTCCTTCAAGTTCTTTCACAACTTGGTCCGGAGGATAGGGTGCACGATCGCGTAAAACTTTATAAGCCTCGACTATAATCATAGCTTCTGTAGCTTGTCTTGACAACCCATAGTGTCGTCTCAGGTCACAAGTGTTGTACAAAGCTCCGGAAAATATGCAGAAAATATCATCCATCACTACAATAGACCTGATGGCACAAACAATAATAATAATATACTTAATCTTCAGTAAAAATCCAATGAACAATAAAGTAGAGCCAAGAAATCTCATACCTCGGATATACTGGATTTTCGTCTTCATGTGACAGAGCCAAGAAATTTCCACTGGAAAGATTGAAAAAATTGGAGTCTGATCTCCATGAACGGAAAACTTCTGCAATTTCTTCTGGAGAACTATTCAAACACTTACTCCCAACAAATGGAATACTCAGCTCGTTTGGCGGCTTGCCTACCGATTTGTCGAAAACGGCCAACATTTAGAAGCAATTAAACCTGGATTCAAATTTAAGTTGATAATTGTGATAGTAAAGATTGTTGAAGGAATGCTTACCCATATACTAGTTATTTTGCAGTAGAAAACAAAAGTGGCCTGACAAAATGACGTTCTGTTAGCAACGGTGTAAAGCAGGTGGCACCTTTCTGCTCAAGCCTCATTTCTTTGAGGTTCTACGTGTTGTAATTTGAGGAAAACCAGATTATAGATAAATAGGGAAATTTGTCTGAAATGAAATTCTGTAACTGCCTGTAATTATCACACGCCCTTCGAGAAATAAATATGGATTCATCTGGATAGAAGGAAGAGATTTTCCTAGATCTTGTTGATGTAAATGCACCACATCATGTATTGTGAGATTATGACATCATCAAAACAACTGATGTGATGTATTTATAACCATGATGTTTAGGCCATCTCCAATGGTGTCCTCCGGGCTCGGGCTGGGTCGGTCTGGGCTGGGGAAACCATTGGAGACGGAGAGGGCTCGGGGCGGGGCTTGGCAGCGGGGCGGAACGGGGTGGGCCGCGGGCTGCGCGGAGACTGCAGGCCAGCCCGCGGCTCGCATGGGATATTTGGAGAAGAAAACACGCGCCCCTTTTTAAATTAGTTGCCGCCAAGTGGCGGCACCTGATTGGCATTTCCTTTTTTTTTTTTTGTTTTTCTTTTAAAGAATTATGTGTATAATTTAATGTGTGTATGTAATTTTAAATGGTTAATTTTGATATGGTTAATTTTGTATAATTAATGTGTTGTATGTGATTTTAATTAATGTGTTATTTTAATTAGTATTTTATTTTAAATAATGTGTTATTGTAATTAATGTGATTTTATTTGATGTGTTATTTTAATTAATGTGTTATTTTAATTAGTGTTTTATTTTAATGAATGTGTTATTTTAATTAATGTATTGTTTTAATTAGTGTTTTATTTTAATTAATTTGTTATTGTAATTAATATGTTATTTTAATTAATGTGTTGTTTTAATTAATGTGTTATTTTAATTAATTTGATAGGTTTTAATTATATAGTATATAATATGATTAATTATTTAAAGTAATTTTAAATAAAATTATGATATACTAATAAATATAGAAATAGTCCATTTAATTTAACACACATACAAATAATTTTTTTAAAAATACGAAATTAGTTAAAAATACAAAATAAACACTCATACTTCTAAAATTTAGATTAATACTTAATCTAAATTAAATATTTAAATACATACTAAAATAGACAAGAAAATTAAATTTAAAACTATAATATTAAGTGAGAGTGGGCAAAGGAAAAAAAATTAATTAATTCCCCCACGGAGGCCCAACCATTGGAGACGACCAGCAGGGCCCCGGACTGGCCCTGGGCTAGCCCGGGCTCCGGAGCCCGAGGCTAGCTCAACCATTAGAGATGGCCTTAGACAAGAATTTTCTTGGACAGATGAATCCACATAATTCTGTATTAAATAGGTCAGTCCATGCTCTTACATCATCACAGATTCAACTCATCTTGAGGGCATTCCAGTAAAACCACAAAATCACATAGTACAGAAGTAGGATATCTAGTAAAATCAGATCTAGCAATCAAGTTCACTAAAACAGTATGATTCACCTAATTCGTTCATTACAAGTTGACCAATTCTCATAATATAGAGGAGAAATAGCAACCGCATTTCACTATATAACTTTAGCATTTTACTATAAATTAAGATGTTACATGCCCATTTGTCATTCAATAAGATTTAAAAAAAAAACCTCCAATTTCTATAGCATGGCTTTGGTAGAATAACATTCACTTGATATAGGCAACCGTACATCCATAGTTCATTGGACTTTCCTGTTCAAACTTTGTGATCCGTGGATGTTTTTGTAGTAGTTCAATAACACGCTCCTTCAAAACTCCAGTACCCATTCCGTGTATAATGAAAAGAACTGAATTAGACCCTCTTGAATTGATGGCCATCTCTACATGGAGAGTAGCTTCTTCAACTCGCATGCCTCGTAAGTCAACGCTGTTTTTTGATGTCTGCACTACAGGGCCATAAGAAACCTCCTCATCTTTTCCTGTTTCAGAAAGATTCTTCAGATTCTTTAGTCTTGTGACTCGTTTACCCTACAATATGAATTACGACATAAACTCCATGTTGCCATAATTAAAAGTAGAAGGAAGAAAAACAACAGTTGGTCTAAGAAACTTTCTTACCTGTCTTCTTGAGCGAGAAGGCATTGTTTCATTGCCATCGGAAAGCGCATTTATATTGCTTAATTTTACACGGACTTTGATTTTTCCATATTGGACAAGGACAGTGTTATCATCAGCTGGTGCTTCAACTACAGTAGCTAACTTACTCCCTAATCCCTTTATAACAACTCGTTCTCCAATTTGTGGTACATGGAAACTACTAGTGGTTTTATCAGCAAGAACATCTTGGGAAGGTTGATGAGCTTGGATAATGGATGCTATGGAAGATTCTGATTTATTTAAAAGCATATTGAATTCATCAGCGCTCGTACTTCTCAGTTGGTTCTCGAAGTCTTGAACTATAGTATCTATCTTCGACTTCACAACTTTCAGTTCATGTTGAATCTGTTGGGTTTCCTTTGCCTTAAGAGCTGCTTCACGAACATCAAGGTCACCTGCCTCATCGTGAATCTTCAACAGAAGAAGAATCATAAGACTAAATGAAAAAAAAAAAAAAAGGATATTAAGCAAATAGCCATAACAAGGAGAACAATTATCCACTACAAGCATTATCATGATACATTTTGACTACTAACACAGCTCTTCAGTCCTAAACCAAGTTATGTATGCAATAAATGGTGCTTCAAGAATAACGGTGCATACCACTGAATACAAAATACTTTGGACCACCAAGCACATAGTATCTGAAAAAATGATTAGGCATAAAATCCACTACCAAAATTCTGAAACTTACCTCATTATAAAGTTCCATTATGTCTGAATGAAGAGATTCTGCTTTTTTTGCTTGAGTTTCTAGTCTACTTCTTTCTTCAGATAATGATTGATATAACAGACTCTTAAACTTCTGCATCTTTTCTGGTGTCAACTTCTGTACCCAGTGTTGTGCCCGCTCAATTATTTTTTCATTAAAGCCAATTGTCTTTGCAATACTTAAGGCGTTTGAATCACCCTTGCTTCCCCAAAGAATCCGAAAGGTAGGTTGTAGACTCTCCAACGAAAACTCCATTGCCGCATTCTCAAACCTAGCATCATTTTCTTTCAAACGAGTTAAATCAGCATAGTGGGTTGTCACAACTGCCAAATTAACTCTGCTCTTGAGATATTGCAATATGCTGGCTGAAAGAGCGACTCCTTCCGAAGGATCAGTTCCACTTCCAATTTCATCAAGAAGGACAAGAGATCTTTCAGAAGCCACTTTTAAGATTTCACAAATTTGTGATATGTGCCCACTAAAGGTTGAAAGACTTTGTTCTAGACTCTATGATCAGAACACGAGAAGTTTCACATTAGTAAGGGGTTCCACATCAAGATTCAAGATAAAAAACAAGGAAGCCAGTGGGCACAAGAGAGGAAGAAGAAAAATGAATCACCTGACGATCACCAATATCTGCCAGAACAAGATCAAACCAAGGAAGTCTCGGATGGTTTTGTGCTGGGAGGTACATTCCAGCTTTCATCATGATAGAAGCTAACCCTAGAGTTTTCATGGAAGCAGTTTTACCCCCAGTATTAGGTCCTGAGATTACCACCACCTTTATTTCTTTTCCAATTTTAAAGTCAACAGGCACAGGAAAACTAGAAGCACCAGAAACTATGACAGATTCTGTGACCCGAGTTTCCTGGTCCAAAGAACGTGAACTACTAGTTGTTGAAAGATCAGAAGGTTTACACAAGGAAGATTCAAGCAGCAAAGGGTGTTGCATGCCGTCAATATCTACCGATAATGAATATTGTTCAGAATCCACACAATTTCCAGAACAGAAACTTGGACAGACACCATTCACCCACCGAGCATGAGCAGCTCTTGCAAAAGCTAGATCTACTTCCAATACTCTGTCGAGCAAATATTTAATCTGTCTACTGGATTCAGCAATTTCAACACTAAGTAAGCTCAATATGGTTTGCTCCTCCATCTTTTCAGAATTTGATAGCCTCACCTCGAGATTATTCAAGTCAATAGCCTCCCTAGGTTCCATATAGTGAGTTGCACCAGAGCTGCTAGAGTCCAAAACTACTCCCTTGGGAAGTAAAGATCTATGTGTAGTTCTGATTGCAACACACATCCTTGACCTACGCCTGGTAACCAGAGGCCTATCAATTCCGCCAGCCTGAAAAATTTGAGCAGATATCTGCTTCAGCATTAACTCTAGATTTTCCATGTTTCTTTTTCTTTCAAACCTTATAATTTCCAACTCTTCACTAGCACGGTCAAGGACTACAGAAAAATTACAGTCTAAACAAAATTCTAACTTTTGCTCCAAGTCCATCAGAAAATTGCAATTTTGAAGAATTTCAAGCAGCGGAGAGCACCTGTTTGAATACAAGAAGAGAGACAGAACCAAATGAATACTAGCTAACCGAGAAACATTTCAAATCGCAGCTTCGACTTTTTATTATATAAGAGGAAAACTAGCACTTGCAATCTCAAAAACCCATCTCTTTACGATGCATGTGAGCTTCTCCAGCTAACCGCGAAATGAAAACCAATACCTATTTAAAGAATTATCAGATAAGGAAAATGCAATAACCAACTCAGAACTAGGTAATTAAAGCAAAAATGATGTTTCCAACGTTGCTTCCAGAATTTCTCTCTAACAAACTACCACCACCGCAAACTTAACATAACTTCAATAACCTGACATCCTGCTCTGATTATCCATTAATTTTCCCATACTACCATGTCACTAATAAATACCCCTAAAGTGCAGACCTAGATTTTAGTATATTCAATTATTAAAAGGCAGCAGCAGCAACTCAAATAAAGACAAGACATGTTTTATTCATGTGAAATGACATGTAACCAACCTTAATTAGTAGTTTGTGAACTTTAATTTGATACATTTAATTAGTAAATTTTGACTTATGGAGTGAAGTATTCAATGAACTAAACTCTTCAAGCGTCAATAGTAATCATCCAACAATCATTAATTTTAGAGCAACAGTACAGGCTTAAAATTTCTCTTAAAAAAACAAAGACAAAAACAATACAGGCTCAACACTTCACAATAAAGTTCATTACAAACAACTACACACCTCTCGTACAAATTACTTCGCCATGAAATCTCCTCCAACTGTTCGATCAAAAATCTAGCTGACCTTAGTGTCCGACGCACAGAACAAAGCTCACCGATAGACAAAATCTCACCAGAAACAGCCGCATCAACAATAGCCGAAACGTCCTCGATTCCAGAGAAATCCAACGGCCTAGATATTGCCACCGCGGCTGAGGTCTGGGCAAGCAGACGCGCGCTCTCGGCAGGGGTTTGGCCCAAGGGAATACTGGCGGTTTGAGTCGCGTAAAGGCCCATGGAGGTGGAGGTAAAGGCAGAGAGCTGTGAACAAACGGAAGGCCATTCGAGAATTTTGAGAGTGCTGGATTGAAGCGACTCCGCAAGTTTGATAAGGTTAGTTTTGGACTCGGTTGCGGATAGGGTGACGGAAGATTGGGTGGCGGTGGCAGTGGGGCGAAATAGTATACGCTGCGGCGGAAGTGTATTCCAGAGGATGAAGGTGTGGCCGAGTTTCATGGAAGGAGTAGGACAGCCGTTTTTTTGGTTCAGTTGTATTTTGTCAGACGCAAAAGGTGTACAGTCTCACTAGAAATGCTTCTCTCTAACATTCAGACTATCTAAATTCTTGAAACCTTAAAAGATAAAAATCTCCTATGAATCGATCAGCTCCTACATTAACACCCGAGGAAAGGAACATCAAGAAAGTGAGGACTTTGGAACCTGTAACTGAACCCATGGCCATGGATAAAGATGTGACAGCAAAAAAACCCATAGACGATGACCCCATGAAGAAGAACACTTCGTACCGTGCGAAACTCACTGGAGAAAGGCAGTTCAAAGAGGCTGTGCGCTTTGAAGATAACTCCATGTTTAACCTTGACAAAATAAAAGTGGTGGAAGAGACAGAGGACTGCCCGTACCCATCCATTATTATTGAAGAAGAGCTACTCGCTACTATAAGACAACCGTGGCAAGATGCACTCGTACTCAAACTCGTAGGAAAGTCATGGAACTACAATTGGTTGACTAACAAGATTGACACTATGTGGAAGCTTAGTGGGGACTTTGACCTCATGGATGTAGGTTCTAGCTGCTACATTTTGAAGGTTAATGATAAGGTAAAAAGAGACTATATCCTCACTGAGGGACCATGGATGATTGCCGGGAACTTCATGGTGGTGAGGAAATGGAGGCCACAATTTCGAGCCTCCACAGATCGGATAACGACCGCCATAACTTGGATTCGGATTGACGAATTACCGGTTGAATACTACAAAGAAGGTCTCCTCTATTCCATTGCTCGGAGGGTCGGAAATCCGATTAAGATCGATCATGACACCTATTGGGCCACTCGAGGTAAGTTTGCCCGTATGTGCATAGAAGTAGACATTGTGAAACCACTGAAGAAAGGGGTAAGGGTAAATGGTGAAGTGTACCCCATTATATATGAAAACTTCCCGGTATTGTGCTACGAATGTGGAAGAGTTGGCCATAGAAATAGCAGCTGCCCAAGTAAGGAAAAAACCGCAGAAGATAAAATGGAGGTTGAAGGTGAGTCAAAAATTGACTCGGCACCAAGTAGAGTTGACTCACTGAGTCAGACTGGGCAAAACATCAATACAGACAACTACGGTGAATGGATGCAAGTTCAGAAAAGAAAAAACAAAACCACACGTCAGCAAGTGAGATCAATTAAGGAAACAACTTTGGGGAATCAAAACAACCGTTTCCAATTTTTAGCACAAAAAAGTGAAACTGAAATTGGAGGAGCAGGTGTAAGCATTACAGAGGGACAGACTGTTGCTAATCAGAAGGAACAGGCGGCTACAAGTCAAAGCGGAGGAAACAGGACTGGTCGGCGCGTGCCGAATACTAATGGAAAAAAACGCGCCTCTAACTCAGCTGTAATTAGTGGACCGAATTGTGGGCCGGACTATTTTTTGAGTGGAAAAGCCCATTTTAACGTGGAGAATAGCTCAAAAGGTGGGAGCCCATCAAATTTAATTAATGGACCTGGACTAAATCAAGTGGAGATGACCAATTTGGATGAATTTAATAAAGAGACTATTATGGGCCAATCAATTATTATGGACCAATCAGCACCATTAAGTGCCGTTCCAAAGAACCAGGGTGGAGACACATTCCAGTCAACAAAAACAAACATTAGTGAAGAAGAAAATGGATCCAAGAATTTTCTATCCCAAGGGGGGATTTATTCTACTACAGGAGGAAATATAGAGAAGACAACATCTCTTCCATTTCAGCATATTTTGTCGAATGATGGGAGTGACCAAGAAATTCGAATTGTCGATGCGGACGAGCTTAGAGGAAGAAGAGAGACAACTGATGATGGGAAGATGTCTGATTCATCAGATTATGGACGATTGGGAAGGGAGGGAACTTAGGCTTTACTTTTTTAACCAACCACCTTAAATTGTGTCCAATGAAGATACTTACTTGGAATTGTCGAGGAGCAGGGAACGAGAATTTTCGTACAAATTTCAGAGAGATGATTAAAACTCATCAACCTGATATGGTCTATCTTCTTGAAACAAAAGTTTCGGAATCTAGGGCGGCTTCGATTTCCACTAGTTTGGGATTTTCCGGAGTTTGTAGGGCTCCGACTGATGGTAGAGCAGGGGGAATTTGGATGCTTTGGCATAAGGAAAGTATTCAAGTGCAAATTTTGGGGGTCGATCAGCAGGCCATACACGCCATTATTGGGCCCAAATTCAATATTGAATGGCTCTGCTCAGGCATTTATGCGAGACCAAACATGCAAGACAGAAATGATCTTTGGGGAAAACTTGAAGAGCTAAGTACGATGGTATCTCTACCATGGATGTTAACTGGGGATTTCAATGATGTTACCTCTATCAACGAGAAAAGGGGGGGACAAGCGCCTTCACTTGGGAGATGTGCTCGGTTCAAAGATATGATAGATAATTGCGGTCTTATTGATCTTGGCTTCCGGGGTCCCAAGTTCACTTGGACTAATAGGAGAGAAGGGCTGGCTCGGATTAGGGAAAGGATCGATCGCTCGATGGCAAACTCGGCTTGGCAAAATCTATTTCCTGAATGCACAGTAGTTCACTTACCTAGAACTCATTCAGACCACCACCCGGTCCTCACACTTTGCGAGGGTTTGACGCAACCAATAACAGGTAAACCATTCCGGTTTGAACTTGCTTGGACTTTAGATCCTCAGTGTGGGGCTATTATTGATGATACTTGGAGAAATGCTTGTTCTATTTACGAAGCAATAGGATTGTTACCTTCGGTATTGAGGAATTGGAACCGAAATTTCTTTGGTAATATATTTGAAAAGAAACGTATTTTACTTGCTCGAATTAATGGAATACAAAAGAGTCTATGTTTACGGGATAATGATTTTTTGAGTAACTTGGAGAATGATTTAATTGCGGAATATAACGAGGTTCTTGCTCAAGAGGAACTCCTTTGGTTCCAAAAATCCAGGGTTCAATGGCTTGAATTTGGGGATCGTAATACGAGATTTTACCACGCGACAACCTTATGCCGTAGACGCAAAAATAAAGTGACGGCCCTAAAAATTGATGGGGTTTGGGAGATGGATGGGGACCGTTTGCAACAACATGTTTTCAACTACTTCTCTACTCTTTTTAAGCATGGTGACGATTCAAGTAACTTATTGCTTCCTATGAGCTGCCTCCAAAAACAGATTTCGGAAGAGGAAAAAAGGGGCCTTTCGAGACCCGTAACAAAAGAGGAAATCAAAAGAGTGGTCCACAGTCTTAGTCCCTACAAAGCACCAGGCCCGGACGGTCTCCAAGCTTTCTTTTACCAAACTTATTGGGAGACGGTGGGGGATTCGGTTTACCATTTGGTTGACGAAGCCTTTTCGAATGGACAATTTTCAGATTCTATAGGTGAGTCATATGTATGTCTTATACCCAAAGAAACAAGCCCGGAGTATATAACCAAATTCCGACCAATTGCTTTGTGTAATGTTTTGTACAAGATTATCACGAAGACTATTGTTCAACGCCTCAAGCCTCTTATGAACTCTCTTGTGAGCCCCCTCCAAAGTAGCTTCATCCCGGGACGAGGTACCCATGACAACATTCTTATGGTCCAAGAACTTCTCCATAGTCTAAGGAAGAGAACGAAAAATAAAGTGAGTAGCATGGTGATCAAACTTGACTTGGAAAAGGCCTACGACAAAGTCAGTTGGAGGTTTCTCGAGCATACCCTCCACTTTTTTAACTTACCGGAGTCCCTCACTAAACTCATTCTACATTGTGTTAAGTGTACGAAATCGAGTATACTATGGAATGGAGGAGCTTTGGAAGCTATTGAACCTACATGCGGATTACGGCAAGGTGACCCACTATCACCTTACCTCTTTGTCCTCTGTATGGAGCGCCTCTCGTATTTAATTGGAGAAAAGGTTACAAAGAAGAAATGGCAACCGCTTAGCCCGTGTCGAGGTGGCCCAAAGATATCTCACTTATTCTTTGCAGATGATCTCATGTTAATGGCCAAAGCTACCAAGAAAAATGCACGTACTATTCGAAAAGTGCTTGATGAGTTTTGTGAATCATCCGGCTTGAAAATAAGCTATCCTAAGTCGAAGGTGTTTTTTGCTAGAGGTGGTGATGGAAGGACCAAAAGGGAAATCACAAACCTTTTGAACATTAGTCGAACGGGAAATCTCGGCAAATATCTTGGCGTACATCTTATCCATGGACGAGCTTCCTCTAATCTATTCCGTGAGGTTGTTGATAGGGTGGCAAACAGACTTTCAGCTTGGAAAGCGAAGTTGTTATCACTTGCGGGGAGGGCCACTCTTATCAAATCAGTGACCTCGGCGATTCCTAATCATATAATGCAAACTGTTTGGCTACCCACCTCCACGTGTAACCATCTTGATAAGCTCAATCGGAATTTTCTGTGGTCCTCGGATGTCACTCAACGAAGACTTCATCTCGTTGGATGGAATAAGGTAACAAAAAGCAAGGAAAATGGTGGGCTTGGTATCAAGCAAGCTAGGAAAATGAATGTGGCCTTACTTGCTAAAGTGGGATGGAAAACTTTGGTTGGAGAGAATAAACTGTGGGGGGATACATTTCGAAACAAATATCTTAAAGACTCCAACCTGATTGGCTATAAGATTAGGGGGGGAGACTCTTCCATTTGGAAGGGAATAGCTCGAAGCATGGAGGAAGTACGTAATTGCGCACATTGGCGGTTGGGAAGGGGTAACCGTATCTCTATTTGGAACGATGTTTGGGTGGGTAGTAAGCCTATAAGTACACGCTTGGAGGGTGATATTCTAAATGAGGAAAAGGAGTGGACTGTTTCGGAATTATTTGATGCAAACGGTATGTGGGATAGAAGTAAAATACACACTGAAATCCCGGATAACATATGGAATGAAATTGAGAGTCTCCCAGTTCCAATGGATCGGGATCAAGAGGATAAGATGGTATGGGGAGGAACACCGAACGGTAAATTTTCTTGCAAATCGGCTTACCACCACTTAATTACGAAGTCTGAGGTACAAAATGGTAATGCCGCGAGTACTTGGGATTGGATTTGGAAGATTAATTGCTCGGAGAGGATGAGGTTCTTCATTTGGACTAGCACCCATAAAAGCCTTGCTACAAATCTGATGCGGTTTGAGAGGAAACTTACGACTTCTGCTACATGTCCAAGATGCAACTTTCATGCCGAATCAATTGTGCACGCACTTAGGGACTGCGTTTGGGCTAAACAGGTGTGGGAATTCGTGATTGTTCCCACTCAATTCCTCAAGTTCACCCAGATTGATGCCGATTCTTGGATAAAAGTAAACACCACTAAAGAAAGGTTTGACAATATTATTCTTCCTAACATCCCTTGGTGTATGATGTTTATTGCACTTGTTTGGTCTATTTGGAAGTCTAGAAACAAGTTCATTTTTCAAAACACTCGTGAGCCCGTCAAACTAGTTATTTCGGCTGCAAAAGGTATAGTTGAAGACATGAAAAGAACTAGCAAAAGAAAAGGGGTGAAGATGCAAAAACCACAGGACCAGATCTCATGGAGTTTGCCTCGGACCGGTTGGCACAAACTGAACACTGACGGAAGCGTATCAAATTCAAAGAAAACAGCAGCATCTGGAGGCCTGCTTCGAGATGATATGGGAAATTGGGTTGTGGGATTTTCCCGCAAACTGGGCGACACTACTATCATCGTCGCTGAACTTCTTGCAATAAGAGAAGGATTAAATTTGGCTTGGGAAAGAAGGATTCCTAAGCTGGAAATCGAGTCGGACTCGGAAGTGGTGGTGAATTTCATCAAAGATGCTAATGCCGATATTCATCCTCTGGGCAACATCATCATGGACTGCCGGAATCTTATCCGAATGCCATGGGAATGTCGACTTGTCCATAAGAGAAGAAGTGGGAACACGTGTGCGGATACACTTGCGAAGAATGGCCATAGCTTAGAAGATGGGGTGATTTGGGAGACTGCTCCAGAATTTATGCTACCTCTGTTGAGAAAGGATTTGATGTAATTGTTTGCTTCATCTTTTTTTTTACCAAAAAAAAAAAAAAAAAGAAAGAATTTGGTGGGAAATTCAGATCCCGCTAAACATGTTAAGCTAAAAGCGCTTTTAGCCGCAAGTCAGTTATGCGACATGGGCCTGAAGTGATCTCGATTTTGGCCCACTAACTTTGTCGATCTAATGCCTAATGGGCTTTCAACCCACTTGTAAAGAGTTTGTGCAGTTGGAGAAGATATAATTATCTAAATTCAATATTTTCATTTTTTAAGTGAAACCATAATTTTATAATTACATCAATGAACTTACTTGAATATTGGTGGGACTTGAATTCAATATGTTTTTAGAGTCTTGATCTTAAAAGAAGTTACACTCTCTTAAGAAAGAAATAAAATGTGTAGATCTAATGCAATGCAAGGCCTAGTCAACACAAAATTCAATACCTTAAAAAGTAGTTTTATTTTTGTAAAATATATATTCTGTTGCGTCAAGAATAATTCCAAGAAAAATATATTTGACTCTCTTCTAGATCTGAATCCTAGGTTGTTTCATTTAGTTGAAATTTTTTATAGATCATAGACCCATTTTGATTTAGTGTAATCTCAACCTCGTCATACAGCAAAAGAAAAGAAATGAAAGAAAAGCGAATTACCTAATTTACAGTATGAGAAATTATTATAAACTCCTACTATTCATCATTCATTGTACAATAAAAAGAGATACACAAAAACATTTCAACATGATGCTGCCCAGGATCGAACTGGAGACCTTTAGTGTGTAAGACTAACGTGATAACCACTACACCACAGCATCTCCTGAAGTTAACATGCAAATATGTATTATTATATTCCCACATGATACCTGCACCATTAATTAAGTTTTGACGCATTTGGCACGTTTGTTTACATCATCTTGTGATGCGCCTTTTCTGCAATTTCATCTAAAAGAAGTACTTGTTTAGATCAAATGGGAAATAACGCAAGTACACAAAAATCGTGTACGGATTTATCATCAGCAGTGTTTGAATACAATATCAAGTTGGATACAATACCAAGATCAGAATTCAGAACTCAGAAGAGAAATGCGAAAAAGTCATAATCCAAATCAATTCTATTTGTCCCAGACAAAGTGTAGCTACATCGATAAATAAATATCATAGATGGTAAGAAAACGAAAAACATCACTCATCTATAACTTTAATCGCCACATAAACTCCTAAAAAATGATACACACAAAAAAAAAAAAAAAAAGAAAAAAAAAAAGGGCTAATAGTAAATAACTCACGCAGTGGAGCACCTATTCCGACTTGGTGGGCAATTTTCTCTTCATCCGGCTATAAGGACCGACTGTCCTATCCATAATGTACATATAAATGACCTGGCTCCAAGATTTATAAGAATCGAAATTGTCATAATACTCGGGTGCAATCTCCTTCACCTTATGTAGCTTGCTCCCAGGTATCCTTGGAAAATCATGGTGCTCGTTATGGTACCCTACGTGCCACGTCATCGAATTCAAAGGCCCGTAATAAGAATACGTCTCTTGTTTCGGATTAAAAACGTAATGCTCCGAGATAAAATGACCAGCCATAGGATGCATTCCACCTCCAACGAATGTAGATAATATCAAATAACCGAGAGACTTCCACCCCCAGAAATAAGCCATGGCCACATCAAGCGCGATTTGGATGGTGAAATTAATGAACTCCCATAAACCGGGGGGTTTTGGTTTGAGGAAAAGGGGTCTAAAAGCGTAGAAAAATAGTTGCAATGTGACCCATATGGATTTTGAAACGACATTTGTAACAGCATTGGCTTCTGCGAGGCTTGGAATGTCCATGTCGATTCCATCTACTCCTTGGAAACGATGGTGCTCGAGGTGGTACTTTTGGAAGGTTACGGACATTGGTACACCAATGGGGAGGTTAGCGAAAATCCCTAGCCATCGATTGTAGACGGGTTTTGAAAAGGCGAGGTTGTGGCTGAGTTCGTGTATGGCTAAGAAGAGATTGTGATTGAGAAAAGAGCCGAAAAAATAAGATATAATTAGTATCTTCAACCAAGATGCATTGTAGAGGAAGGTTGCGGTCCATAGCTGAAGAAATACAGCTGCAGCAATCTGCAATATAAGATGAAGGATAAACAATTTTTTAATCAAAATTATTGAAAGTCTGCCATTCAATTCATAGATAGATCTTATTCCAATTACAGATTGACCTTTTCTGAGCCATAGCAATACAATGTGGTAGTAAAATAGCAATCTGTTCTCAA
This sequence comes from Penstemon barbatus, assembly GCA_003313485.2. Taxonomy (NCBI): domain Eukaryota; kingdom Viridiplantae; phylum Streptophyta; class Magnoliopsida; order Lamiales; family Plantaginaceae; genus Penstemon; species Penstemon barbatus. The sequence goes on from CM064877.1 coordinate 2,198,317, forward strand.
GAGATTATGGCATATAGCAAACCAATCAATTAAATTAACAGATAAGAATAAAATTTCAATCAGATTTATAAACCGAAAAATGGATCTCTTAACGGGTTGACTAGAAAACAAGAACCCAGAATCATTCAATTACAACATAAATCAACAAAATCACCAAACTACAGAAACGAAAACCAATACCCAAAAGCAGCTTCAATTTTTGAAACCCATTAGCTTGAGGAAATGCACGAAAGATTGAATGTTCAATTGATAAATGGGATAATTAAAAAGGGTTGGGGGGGGGGGGGTGGTTACCTTGAGGAAAGCAAAGGGGTCAGGGCCAAAGAGTTGTCTGATTTGAGGGTACTGAGAGAGGATCTGTCTTCTGCGAGAAGCGTGTGGTTCATCTGTGTATGACCAGAAAAAATCTGTAGCCATTACTCCTTCTTTTTCTTCTCCTCTCTCATTACCTTCGAACCCCATTTTCTCTCCTCTCCTTTCCCAAGCTGTTTTTTTCCTTCTGTGTTTTTTCCTTTCTTTCTTTCTTTCTTTGATTTGATTCTAAGTGGTGGGAGGAGGAGGATGTCTTTGTTTTATTTAAAAGAGGAGGATTATTATTTTTTTTCCGATTATGCCCCTGCTAAGTTTGCGGGATGCCCATGAATCTGGTCCGAGTTTGTTGGATAATTTGGGGAATTCGTTGCTTGTGGACCGAAAGTATTTGAAGTGGTGAGATAATTTAGGTCTTTTTTATTTTCTACCATAGATCTTTTTGTGTTGAATTTTTTAATATCACTACTACAAAACAGAAAACATTATTATTCTCTACTGATATTGTAAGTCATAAGTTGTTTCTTGCATAAAATAATTAAAAAAAAAAAAAGGGGTTATTTATTGTATAAAATTAAAAGATAAAAATGAAAGGCAGATTATAGTTACAACTAGGAAATTAGGATATTATTATTCGCATATTCCCTTAGCAAGCCCACGTGACTCTGCAACTATCTTGGAGTATTGGCAGAACAGCCACATGCTCGTTGGAGGCTAAGCTTAAATTTATTAATATGATTACTGAGTTCATCTCCAACGGGAATCTCCAACGGGAATGGGGGGCTCGTGGCTCCGAAATCTTGGGACTGTCTCTGTCTCCACCCTGAGCCCTGTCTGGTTGTCTTCAATGACAGGATTTCGAAATGAAATTAATTCCATTTTTTTCTCCTGCCCACTCTCACCTATAATTTTAATTTTATTTTTGATATTAATATTAATATTAATAATATTAATAATTATTTTGTTAGTATAATTAAATTTATAATTTTTAAAATATTAAAATTAAAAAGAATAAATAAATCAACTGATATAATAGTGGTAAATTGCAATTTACTTGTACGTAGCTAAATTATTTATACATACAACAGTATTATTGATTCTTGATAGGCCAGCTGTTTCTCACAAATTAATTAGGTTACTTTTTATTCCTTTTCTAGGACCCACTTCTTCCTCTCCCCCATTACTTGATTATCTTTTTCAAACTGATATAATAAGGAAATTAATCTTCTCCAATATGACCGTTCTTGTTCCTCAAAGAAATAAAAAAAAGAAAGACTCACGCGCAACCTCGGGCTGGGCGCAGGGCTCCCGAGCCCTGCGCCCCACCCGTTCAAGCCCGAAGGCCACCCCGCCTCGCCGCCCCTGTCCACTGGAGATGAGTTCTTCTCTTCTCCGCCTCGCCCAAGGCCCTCTCCATTGGAGATGGCCTGAAGAAAGACCTATTAAATAATATATTTATAAATTACAAAATTACATAAATAATGATACAGTGACTTTTTAATCTGTGGGATGCAATGTATAGGCTGCGCTCGAAGTCACAGATAACGAGCTAGTTTATTGGGCCTTCACCCATAAGAAAAAAAAAGTAATTTAGTATTAGTATCATGGGCTTTTCTATGGTTAGGATCCAATGTGCTAGACATAAGTCACATAAGTCAGGTCCATCCCTAATTATCATTGGATCATTTTTATTTTGTCATCTATCGTTTATTTTTTGGAAGGGTGACTTGTGCTTCTGGTCATTGCACTCCACCAGTACAACATTTTTTATAATTTTGATAATGTTATAAATCTATTGTATAATGGATGCCATGTGAAGAGTTTTGTAACATACACATTGAATAATTAATAGTTATTGTTAAAATCTTGTAACTCTTGACCTTTGAAGTTCTTCTTTAGTCCTATAAATAGTTTATTATAAATTGTATTGTATACAATAAGAATGAATAAGAATCAAAGTATTTCTCTCCCTAATTCACTCTCTACTTTCTAGTTCTTGAATGTTCTTTTAAATTAATTTCATAACACGTTATCAGCACGATCTAAGTTCTTGATTCATCTAAAGTGTTCTTGTTGCACTTGATCTAAATTTTGCTTGAGGCCGGAATAAAACAAAGCTGCAATTTTGGTTCCCGGTAAGGCTAAAGTTGTGTTGGTTCATGGATGCAGTAATATATATTTTAATTTCTTAAGTATGCTTTATATACTGAACGAACATATTAATAGAAAAGAAAGTGAGGACAAAACAATTTCAAATCTCTTGCGATGATCAAAAGACTATGATTGTTAAATTGAAATGTTATTCACGATGTCATTTAAATTTGCCCCCAGTTTTGAATGCTTTAATATTTCTGCCATATATCGCACATCCTTTAACAGTTTTCAATTTTATTTTAAGGTTTTAAATTTTGATGATGTCGTTGGGAGATATTAAAAATCAAGGACTAGCAGTAAAACTCATATAAAGTAAAATATCCAATGGTTTTTTGCTCCATACACCTCTGCCTGTCACACAATGTTACAAACATTATAAAACTAAAAGGCTTGTATTTACGTACGTGAAGGCCTGAATTTACATTCTTTTAGTGATCAAGAATTCCATGATTAGTTATCTTAAAAAAAAAATTATAAAAAAATGAGTGCGTTTGAATCTTTAAATAATTATGTTCTTTCTTTATTTCCAATATAGTTCTCCGTTAAGGTTGGAGGCTGTTGAGTATCATTTATGAAAAATATTACCCATTTCTTTGATTATGCATGAAAGCTTTATTTGATTCAAATTATGTTGCCGAAATAAATTATTGGTCTCTGCTCTGTTTAAAATACCCATTGTCCACTGGATTGGCAAGTAATTAGGCCAAAAGAAATCATGTTTCTTTCTTTTCAGAAATGATTAAAACTTCTTTCTTAATTTGGATAGGATTTATATTCAATGCCTACGACCAATAGATAAAATTCTTTACATTTACGTTGATTTAGTAAATCATTCATGTGGCATAATTTTATATATATATATATATATATATATATATATATATGCATACATGATTTTGTTATTAGTTTTAGTTGGCTTCTAATATGATGTGCAATTATCTGAACACATTTTAATTTGAAAGGAATTTACTGTTGGTTTTCAAATTGTTGAATGTTGACCGATATTCAGAATTCATGTAAATGGGATTTACAATTTTCATTGATTGACAATTGAAACAAAGGTTGGAAGCCTGAAAATGATGAATTTCAATACCCCATATTCTATTTTGATTTGGTGTAGTAAGTCTTTCAATTTTCAAAATATGTTTGAAATTGGATCTAAAAAATAAAAAAAAAAATTAATTCATTGGCATGAATTGACCTTGATTTGTCCATAAGAAAAATGTGGGACAAACTTATTTAAATTTTATTAGATTTGAAATTATAAGATTAAATTGTCCAATTCCTTTGGTGGAAACTAGATTAATGATAATAACTTGTTAGAGAGAACTTTATCAATCTTTCTCGCATCTAAGTGCTCTTGAAGCGGCAATACCATGAAAATGGGTTTCAAAATACTCTGGAAAGCTCTCATGCATTTTGGTAGCTGAGTAAAATAACAAGTTGTTGATGAAAAATTATGGAAATTCAACCCAATGGTTAAGACTTCAAATATGGAAACTTTATAGGAAAGATATGTGTTTTTGCAACTGAAACACGTATTAGAGTAAACTAGAAGTTTACTGATCAAAATACATCCATTATTTGGCATGACCGGTTGACCATCCCGGATAAAAAAAAAAAACATTGAGAGTTCAGATGGATGTTTATTGAAGAGCTGGAAGATTCTTCAATTCAAATAATGTGATGCTTGTTCTCAATGTCAATTGATTACTAGATCATTTCCCAATTAAAAATGGATTATAATATCCAGCATTTGTTGAAACACATTCAAGGTGATATATGTGGGCCTACCCATTCATTACGTGGACCATTTAGATATTTTATAATTTTAATAGATATATCTATTACAAAATGGTCACACGTGTGTTTGTTGTCAACCTGCAACCTGAAGTTTGCGGGATTATTTGCGCAAATAATTAAAATCGGATCACAATTCTAAATTGTTCAATACTTACAGTGTACATTGATTATGCTGGTGATTTAACATATGAGGCTTTCAATAACTATTAAATAATAATTGAAAGTCATGTTTTAAATATCCATATAAAAAATGATTTAACTTGTATCATTCATTATACGCCTCCAATTAATTGCTAGACCATTATTAATGAGAACAAAACATCTTGTTTCAACATGTATATATGTTGTTTTACATGCAACAACACTTGTGTGCATCATGCCAATAAGTTATCATAATTTCTCCCTATTGAAATTAACGTTTGGTTAGAGCCAAATATTTCCCATCTTAGAAATTAAATATGTGCAGCATATGCTACAATTGCACCACCACAACGCACAAAGATGGGTTCTCAAAGAAAGTTGAGAATATATATTTGTAATCCCCTTCTATAAATTAACTAAAATTTATTCACTATATGATTTGTCGATTTTCAGTTTGATGAAATAATGTTCTCGACATTAGGGGGGAGTATAAATGATGAAATAATGTTCTCGACATTAAGGGGAGATAATAAAGAGCTGGTAAATATGAAATATATAGAATGAATTGTCATTATCTTATTTAGATCCTCAAACAAACAAGTGTACATTATAAGTTCAAAAGATAATTCATTTGCAAAATATTATAAATCAACTGCCAGATGTATTTACTGATCTACAATGAGTTACTAAATATCATTTACCAGCTGAAAATGCTCCAATTCAAATTGATGTCATGGTAGGGCAATCTGCTAGTGAAAATCAAAGAAAGCCACGTCTAAAACGTGGTAGATCAATCGGTTCCAAGGATAATAATCATCGTAAAACAAAAGAGAAAACATTGAAGATGGTCATATTATGGAGGCGAGCACTCCTGAAGAGTCGCAAGACATAACTAATGATATCACCCCCAGAAGAAATTCAGGTACCTGAAAATAATGAAAATGAAGAGATCTCAATAAGTTATGTCGATAAGAGAAAAAGATGGAACCGAAATAAAATAGTTGTCGACAACAATTTTGCATATAAATATAAAATTTAATGAGGATATTGAAGCTAAATTTAGTAAAGAATATAAACATAGAAATTATTGGCCAAAATAAAAAGACGCAATTCGAGCAGAACTAAGTTCATGTTCAAAACATGAAGTTTTGGACTAAAAGTCCAAATACTTGAGTAAATCCTTGGGTATTAATGAGTATTTATGCGAAAATGAAAATGAGAAAAATAAGTTGAAATATATGAAACACGTATAGTGCTACAAGGTTTTTCGTAGAGACCTGAACTCAATATAAGAAGACATATTCTCCAGTGGTGGATGCAATTATTTTTAGATACTTTATTAGTCTGGCAGTACATGAACAACTGCATATGCGTCTAATTGATATTGTTATAATCAATTTATATGACTCACTTGATAGTAAATTTTGTTATGAAAGTCCCTGAATCTTAAAAACACTCAGAAATTCCCGGGAAAATTGTTCAATACGCATGCGTAGATCTTTATTTGAACTGAACGAATTTGGATATATATGGTATAACCGACTTACTGAATACTGTCAAAATAAGGTTATAAAGTGATCCAATTCACCCATATGTTTGTATAAAATATTCGAATCAGGGTTTATTATAATTGTTGTATGCCTTTATGATTTGAATATTATTGGAACTCCTAAAGAACTTCAAATAATAGTTGATTTTCTAAAGAAAGAAATCAAGATGAAAGATCATGAAAAAATAAAGTTTTGTCACGGCTTACAGATACTACATTTATCAAACGATATTCTTCTTCATCAGTCAACTTGCACAGAAAATATCTTAAGACGATTTTATATGAATAATGCACATCCTCAAAGTACCCCAATGGTTGTAAGATTTTTAGATGTGCCCTCGTGAGAATGATGCAGAACACATTGGTCCTGAAGTACCATATCTCAGTGTTATAGGAGCAGTGATGTATATTGCTAATAGTACACATGCCCTAATATATCTTTTGTTATAATTTTATTAACAAGATTTAGTTCTTATCCGACACGCCGACATTGGAATGAAGTTAAACATATATTTTGATATATCCGAGGAACAATTGATATGGGGTTACTTTGTACAAATGATTCAAAATCACACTTGGTTGGCTATGCGAATTCATCATTATACTTATCTGATCTTCATAAAGCTCGGTCTCAAACAATATATTTACAAGTTGAAGAACTACTATATCATGACGTTCTAGAAAACAAATTGTAGTCGCCACTTCACTGAATCATGCAAAATTAATCGCACTGCATGATGCAAGTTCAAAATAAGTTTGGTTAAGATCGACAACTCACCATATCCAAGGAATGTGTGGTATATTATTTGAGAGATATACCCCAATAATTTGATATGAAGACAATGTTGGCTATATAAGAGATAACAAAACAAAAGACATATCACCAAAGTTTTTCCTTCACTCACGAGCTTTAGAAATGGTGATATAGATGTCATCAAATTCAAACTATAATTTTGCCGACTTGTTTAATAAAGCATTGCCAACTACATCATTCAAAAAGATGGGTCCACTACACCAGAATGCGTCAACTTGTGGACCTCATGACATCATCAGGGGGAGCGTGTCATCAATAATAATATACACACTGTACTATTTTTCCTTCGTCCAAGTTTTGTCCCAATGGGTTTTCTTGGCAAGGTTTTGATGAGGCTATGTTACACGTTTATCGACCCCAAATGGATATGTACTCTTTTTCCTTGTTCAGGTTTTTCTGCCAAGGTTTTTAACGAGGTATATCTTATGATCGATGGCATCCAAGGGGGAGTGTTATAAATCTATTGTATAATGGATGCCATGTGAAGAGTTTTGTAACATACACATTGAATAATTAATAGTTATTGTTAAAATCTTGTAACTCTTGACCTTTGAAGTTCTTCTTTAGTCCTATAAATAGTTTATTATAAATTGTATTGTATACAATAAGAATGAATAAGAATCAAAGTATTTCTCTCCCTAATTCACTCTCTACTTTCTAGTTATTGAATGTTCTTTTAAATTAATTTCATAACAGATAATCAATTTTCCTAAAAATCCCTTTTCCTAAATAAAAATAAATGTGAAATAGAAGAAACTTCTTCCAGTCTTCACTGTCTTCGCCATCTTCTGTCCATTTTCTTCTTCATCAATCATTAACCTCAAATCTAGTAGACCAATCCGTCAATTCACCCACTATAATTGAAGATTTTGTTTCTCTATTGTTATTCTTTGTTTGTCTATGTTACACTAAGAAGAGAAAAATAACTTGTTCTTTTTTCAGTTTTGATTACGAAATTTGTATTTCTGATGTTATTTATGAGTAATTAATTGTGAAAAATCTATATATATAGATGGCTTCATCTAACAAGAGATCGATAATTGTGCATCAATTTATTATCTTTCTTGAATTTTAAGTTGTAGAGGACTTGTTTGCTATTAATTTTTGTTTATTGAGCACAATCGCCCATGAATTCGAACAAATTCGCTAACAGTAATTTTAATTGGGTAAGAATATAGTTTCGTTCTGCATAAGAAGAGCACCAATTTTCAACTTTTAAAAAAAAAAATAGTAGAAACAAAGTGGGCCCAAGTAGAGAAAAACATTCTGGGCCGTATCATGTATCCTCATAAACTTTAAAATTAAGCATCCTTTTGATGTATATTTTTATTCATAGTCCAGTAAATTGAATGAATAGGTTATAGGCTACTAGTAATAAGTAATGGATTGTCAAAACTCAAACTTGCATTTCACTTCAGATGGAAGGAAAACTGTACAGATAAAAATAAGTAGAAATGAAAAAGGAAACAACTAAACTAAACTAAACTAAACTAAACTTGAAACTATATATAAATTAAAAAAATATATATATCCTTAATCTTTATGAAGAATGAGAACGAGAACCCAGAGAAAACATAGAAGACAAAGAGTGCGCCAATCCCGATACAATCGCAACCTTCACTTGCCCTCTCTTGGGGATCGGACGGCCATACTCCATCCTCCTGCACGAATTCCCACCGTTGATGTTCATCATCTCTCTTCGGCTTCCTTCCATCTCACAGAATTTGAATTTTGAGCTACTTTACTTACTTCAATAGCTGAATGTTAATGTGTTGTGACTTGTGACAACAATGGTATTGGTGTGTTTGATTTATATAGAAAACTCATTTTCCAAAATGCCCCTGGGTTTGGGAACAATTACTCGGAAAAGAATTGAGGAAATATTCTATTCACGTGGGATAATTCAAATTCAAGAGATAAGAAGTTGTTTTGTTTTTTTAGCACACTAGTGAAAGTGTTCATTATTAACAAGGCCCACGTATAATTATCATTTGATTTTAAAATACTCCTAAAGTTAGATTTATAATTTTATTTTAAAGTGGATACCTAAGTACATTGAATTAGGACCTAGATTCCACGTATCTGAAATAGATTTTTCCTCAGATATTGTCGAAAGGGTGGTTACTGGTTCATAAATTCATGAGAATAATGAAACTATCATTTAAAAAATTCAATCTGGCTATATAAACTTGTAGCATAAGTTAAACATTATAACTAAATTTGAAGGGAAAACAAAATACTGTTTAATTTGGACCTTTCTATTAATGGGCTCAAGTTCAATTTCCGAAACTAAATCATAGTTTATTTGAGTTTGATTCATCAAAAAATTAAACAAAATCAATTAAAGTTAACTGCAAAACCAAACCAATTTTAAAAATTATAGTATATATTACAAAAAAACCATCACATAGTTTTTATTCAAATTTGTTCCCAACAATACACGCTAATCTTATTGTATTGAATAGAATAATTTTATAGTTAGAGATCATATTACAAATATATTAACACCTTTTTTTTATAAGTACATGTATTAAAACCTTATTCCAAAATTATATTTAGACCATTATTTACATAATATATATGAAGACTACTTTACAGATCAGATATTTTTAGACATCCAAAAGACAAACTCAAAATCATACAATTATGTACTAACATTCTGAAAAAATAGTGCTAAACATATACTAAGTTCTCTATCATGTTTCATTGAAAAAGAAAATCTACTGAAAAATTAATCTGTTCTGGACTCACTAGAAAAAAGAAAATCTAGAAATATTGAGAATTCGTTCAAAAATTATTCAGAGAATGGGAAGATATAAGTTGATATATTTTACACAAGAAATTTGATCAAAATAATTAAACTGAGAAGTGAAAAGGAGTTTATTAATGTTTGTTGTGATGGGGATTTTTGTCTTTGGAAAACCTTTCTTTTAGGGTATATATAAGTAGATGGGTTTTGGCATGGTCTAGCGGGTTTCGTGAGACTGAGCCAAAACCATTACAAATGAGTTTTCACCCAACCCATAAAACCTTTAAAAAGTTATTCGAAAACTCATACTCAACCTCTTTAAATTTATAAAACATTGATTTGACATATATCACCTATTTTTTCCTCCAAATTTCACTAAAAAGACATTGATTTGACACATATCACCTATTTTGTTCTCCAAATCTCACTAAAAAAGACATTGATTTGACACATACCGTCTACTTTTTTTTTCCCGTAAACTCCAACATCCAAACTCAATCCAACTGGAGTTTCAACTTATTCAAATCACAAAATCCAACATCTAAAACTCATCTAAATGAAATCTCAAAGATTTCATCAAAATCATTCAAACCATTTTTTTTAAATCGAGACCCGCGAAACCGAGTCAAAACCCATCCAAATAGACCCTTAATTTGTATAATTGTATTTTTAATTATATTATAAATAAATAAAAAAAAAAGTGAAGTGAAGTGGGGCCCACCACCAATCTAGACCCTAGTAAAAGAATTCTGCACTTGAAATTTGAAAAGGCAATGACATGATCTCTTGACCCATGTTAATGTTCACACATTGCACGTTCGATAATAGTCGCTTTCCCAGAATTTGGTGAGTGTCCCACTCCCCTATCGAAAATCATTTCCTTGCCATTATTATTTTACCTGCAGTTAGTTTTCTGCTTCCAGGTTTCTTATTGTTGGGCTGAGATCAAAATATTAGAACAACTAGTTTTAAATGTATATGTTGTGCATCCAATATACCCTATTAAATAATTGTCTTATTTTCCACAAACTTAGAAATAACCCTGAATGTAGGTTTCATGATTTCTCTTAATCTACACTGTTTAGAAGTTAATTGCATGTTTCATAAATATTATAATTCTACATATATAGGTAGTATCATCATAGACTCATTAATAAAGTTATGATTAAGGGTGGAAGTGGGGTTAAGCTACTAGCATTAGATTTCAAATATTAATGAAAAAGTTACTTAAAAATATTTCAAGCACAAAGCAGAAAATTTGAAGAAAATTATTACAAACTCAAAACCAATTAGCTAGATGAGAAAATTTTATAAGCCCCCCACTTCGATATTTCATATATTGAAATAGCCATGTACTAAATTTTGGTTTTTTTTTTCTTTGAGTTATTTCAGATGGTTAAATATTAGGTACTTTTCAGGAACATTTCATAACTTCTTCTAAAAAATTAAAAAAACTGTAAGTTAAAAGACCACACTGAAGAAAAAAACTTCACTATTGTTCCATTTTGATTGACCAAACATCATTAACGTTTCCGCGTATAGGTTAGGAACATATATATATATATATATATATATAAATGCTGATTTATGAAAATCGTTTCACAATTAAATCATTACCTAATGTATTAAATACATGATCTTCTTCATATAGATATCAAATGGTTTTTTGACTTTGTTATATTTCATACACCACAATAAAAATACAATAATTATTTTATCCAAACCTAATTTCTTATTAGAAATTAAAATTAGAGTTATAAAAGTACTTAATTAATATTTTATAAGTTAATGGAAATTAATTTTTAACATCACTCTCTACTTAAATCATGGACCCCTTTTAATTGATTTTTTAATATTATTTAGTAGGGTTCATTAAACAATAAACTTAAATTATGTTAATTTATCTGTTTTTTAATATACTAGGAAGATCGAGCGTTGGACGTGAATTAATTACTATTGAACTTTTTCATACAATACAATGCACAATAATATTATAAATATAGGTATTAATAGAAAAATTAAAAGTATCACAATATTATAAAAATAGAAATATTATTTAACTATTAAGTATTATACATAATTATGTTTTCTATATATATAATTCATTTTAGACTTTATCAAAAACTTTAAAACCTTAAAATTTGTATAAATTATAAACACATTAATTTCTATCTTCTAATTTTACAAAAATAGGTTTAACTATTTAAAAAAGTCCGCACAAAAAATGTAAGATGAAAAATAGAAGATAAATATAAAGAAAAGTTAAAACAACCTAAAACCAATGTTTTAAAAATCGGACCGGACATCGAACCGATAGTCTTACTGGTTATTGGTTAGATCGGTTTAACCGTTTTAACCACTGGTTCAACCGGTGTGACGTCATTACAATAAATATTTTAATTTTAATATATGTAATCAACTATTTAAAAAAATATATTATTCATTTTTTCAAGTTTATTTCCATAAACTAAATGTTTATCTCATGATCAATTATTTTTTCTACAAAATTACAAGTATGATAACATAATATCAACGCAATAATTCAAATTATAATAAACAACATATCAAAAATAATAATTTTATTACTAATCACATATGAAAAAGAGAAATTATTGATGAATTTTGTCATTGAATTATATAAAAAAATAAAAATACTTGAAGTTTGTGAAAAAATGACTTTTCTAGTGAATTTGATACTCAAATATATTTATATAACTTATTATATATAAGATTTTTTTGTTTTTTGTTGATTTTGTTTAATTCAAAGTGAAAAATAGAAGAATAGATGTGAGAGTATTGTTAAAGTTTAAAGGTCGCGGAAGAGAAATAAAAATCCGTAGCGTAAACCTTTTATTTTTATAAGTGAACCAGTTGTTCAATCGGTTCACTGGTTCATTGGTTTTATCGGTTTTTTACCCATTTTTTCCAGTTCAAACTGATCATGAACAAAGCTGATTTTGAAGGATTAACCGGATCGAATTGACAACTGATTATCGATTAAATCGGCCAATCCGATCCGGTTTTTAAAACACTGCCTCAAATTACACCCAAGAGTTTAAGCAAAGATGAAAAATTCAGGGGGTTCATGCACCCCCTACTTTGTACGTGGCTCCGTCACTGACTTTAAGGATCATTTTTTAATGTTCCTCATAATGGAACCCCTTGACTCAATATTGACTCAAAATAATCTGTATAATATCAATTATCCTCGATCGGTGGAATATAGAAAGAGATTGTAAAGAAAGAAAAAAATTGAGCTTTTGGTCATCCTTATAAATTAATTTTTGCACTTTCGTTTCTTTTAAATTTTTTGTAATAGATTGGTACATCTTATCAATGTAGTATATTACATTCGTCCCTTTTAAATTTTTTGTAGCAAATTCGTCCCTCTTATCAATGTTGTGTAACACATTAGTCACTCTTAAATATAAAATACATCAACTATCAATGTAGTATAACACATTAGTCCCTCTTAAATACAAAATACATCACTTAAATTTAAAATATATTCTAAAGTGAACAAAAGTTTATGTATTTTATATTTAAGAGGGACTAATGTGTTACACTAGATTGATAAGAGGGACGAATTTGCTACAAAAAATTTAAAAGGGAAGAATGTGATAAATTACATTGGATCAATTTACTACAAAAAATTTAAGAGGGACAAAAATTAAAAATTTGACCCATAAAAAGACCAAATATTCTTTTGGATTATATTTAGCAACATACTTAGCGCTGAAGCATCGGGAAAAGAATATTAATTATACGTAAAGCAACAAAAGATCTCGAATCTAATCTAATGGATTTCATTTATATTGCAAATTGCCTAGTGGCATTACCAAGGGTATTTCTAATGATTACGAGTGGGAATACATCTTCCTTTCCTTAGGTTTTTTATCATCTCTAATGACTCATTCTATCAAATTCATTTAATTTTAAATTTTATTCTTCTCAACTCTCACTACTTATTATTATTATTATTACACAAAAAATAAATTTAAAATTAACATTAATTTAAAATCAAAAGTACATTTATGAACATAGAAAATAAAAAATTAACATTAATTTAAAATCAAGGCACTACTCTTGATTTGGATCCATGAACAAGTCCTATATCCCTAAAAGATTATATAATCCATCGTCACCAGATACGATCTGTAAATGACAATTGCCAACTATTAAAGGACTTAGTCGAACATGTATGAGACACATAAGTTCAAAATTAAGGTCTATGTTTCGCCGTATGTAATCGTATTTATGAAAACATATTTGATTTCAATATGTAATTCGTAGGGTTGTAATTGTACTTACAAAAATATGTTTGATTTCAATATGTAATTTTCATGATTGTATCGTAATTATTTTTGGGTGATAATACAACCTCAAGATTATTAAAACAAATCAATATTAATATAATAGTGTTAATTAAATGAATGAAAGGTATATTTCTAAAATTAAAAATAATTATCTTCAAATAATATAAAAAATTTAGGATTTTTTTAAAATAAAGCTAAAAAAAGAACAAAATAAAAAAAAATAGCATGTGATCGAGTGAGAGGACTTGGACATGGGAAGCTACCCCTCCCCCTCCCTCTAGGCCCCCTCCAAGGTCTCTCTAGCATGTTTGTCCTCTCCTCGTCCCTAGTCATTAGAGATAATTTTCGATTCCCTCCCCCTCCTTCCTTCACATATCCTCTAGAACATCTCTCCTCTAATAATTAAAGATACCCTAATCACTAATCAGTTAAATTCCACCATATTAATATTGATTTGAGAAATATAAGAACACCATGCTTGGGTGCATGGCAATTCACGTTTATAGTTACATTTTTCTTATTTTTTTTTTAATATGCTCTGATCGTGAAATGGCTTCTAGTATTATAAACTTCAATTTTCATAAATTAAGCGCGTCAAAACGGGTGGACATTTGCTGGAGAAATAAATGCTTGAGATCTGATGTAGATGAGGTCTATAAGTCAGTATACTGAATAAGTGGTCGGCCCTCTCTTTCTAATTTCTGTAGCCCATTGAGAAAAGGATTCAAATATGAAGAAATATCTCCATGCTTCAGGATTTACTTTGTCAAAACAAAACCCCATTTAATTAATTTGGCCCATCTCATCAATCATAAGGAATTATAATTCAGTTACGAACTGAAATAAATAAATTATACTCTCAATTTGACTTTTGTCACCTTAATTAATTTGTAGAATCAATTCATTTTCTATGTGAATTGCTATCCTCTTATATTGAGTTACAATGAAATTGATTGATTACTCTGTTAGAAGTATTATCAAATTCGAAGAAAAATATATAATTGTTTTAGATTTGTTTAAAATATAATTTCTCTTGAAGACTAAAAAAAAGAATACAATAACATGAGATGGGACTTTTAGGTCCAGTCCAAATTAATAAAATTCCTCTTTTGTATTGTAATAAGGATCAATTATGTAAGTTTCGGGACATCCAAAAACAATTTTAATTAATTTAATTGTTTGGTCCTCGCTAGTAATATCGGCATCCACTTTCTAATTTTCCAAAATTGTCTTAGTATGCAATAACTCATCCCCAACCTACTCGTAAGTATGGCCCACATGCAAATGTCTTCAACTGCCATCCACTTCTCCTTCTCTCTCATAGTAAATGCGATTCCACCATCCATCCCCACTTTAAAACACGATTTCTCTCACTCTCCTCCTTATCCCCTACCAAAAACATGAAATCATCCACTCTTACCATTTTTCTCTTCTCCTTGTTTATCATCTCATCAACTCTCTCCTTTGCGGCCCGACCCGCCAACAAAGGCAACGGTAACAACAACAACAATGGCGTGGGCGGTTTCTTCGGGCAACCCGGAGCAGGAGGAGGGTTTAACATACCCGGGTTCGGGGGCAACGGATTCGGAGGCGGATATGGATCAGGGTTCGGGGGACCCGGTGGAGGGTCCTCTAAAGGTGGTATAATAAGGTCGAGTGTTGTGTGTAAAGAAAAGGGACCGTGTTACAAAAAGAAGCTGATATGTCCGGCTAAGTGTTTCACTTCGTACAGCCGCTCAGGGAAGGGTTACGGCGGAGGAGGAGGTGGTGGTGGTTGTACGATTGATTGCAAGAAGAAATGTACTGCTTATTGCTGAAGAGTTAGTTCATCAGCTTATATATATATATATATAATTACTCTATCTATCTATAATCATAAGTACTAGTTTGTGTGATTTTGATATTTGTTGCTTTAAGTTGGTTTGGTTGGGTTGTTTATGCAACAGAGTTTGGTTATCAGTTCAGTTCAGTTCACTACTAATTAATATATCTATATCTATATCTATATATATGGTTTTCAATAATTCAAGTGTATGAGCAACTTTTTTCTTGAATCTGAACTAAGAATTTGTAGCTGTGGCAACTGGACCGGGTCAAGAAACTTATTGTTTTCAGAGAAAATACATCGGCCAGTCAGGTTAGGGTTGGACTGATCAGTTATTCTCTCGACTTCCCTTTTCTCAAGATTAATTAAGGACATACATGTTATTCGATATTAAAAAACAATACAGTAAAGTAATAATTTAGAAACAAGAAGCATACATTTAATTATCAAAGACTAATTAAATATTTACGTATGTACAAATACATGTAAATTAAGTTTGATTATCTAATTTATAAGTAAATAATTTATCGAACGAAGAATAGAATTTAATTATAGAGTCAGCTTTGAAACACGTGAGTGAAAATTCCATTACATATTTACTGACATAAGAAACACTAATCTAATATAGCTCCAAAATCCATCTATGTCTAAACTTTTACCTAGGTTTTACATGTACTAACCAACTCTATAAAGATGAACCAACACTCGGTATACATGTACTGACCAACTTTTCTATATGCAAACGACATCTCGAATCCACGAGAGCCTAACGATTTTTGGATTGATGTATTAGATAGCTGCTCTGAAGGCTCCTCTAGCAGCCTCGCGCTTAATCTCCGCTGCTTTGCCACTGCCTCTGAAGTACATATATACTTGCTGCACAATGACAGACCATTACGTACAATTTACAAACTCTCTCTCTCTCTCGTTATATATATGTATGTATGGATGCTTCTTTTATATGACAAAATCAAATGTTAGACCTGTATAACCCATATGCTGAGAACGGATTCAAGACAGAATAAACCAAACCCGATGAAGTAGAAAACCTGTGTAACCAAAACAATATTAGTAATGAAAACTTAAATTTAGATTAAAACACACAAAGTTAATGATCTATCTGAATCAAGCCATAGTCAAGGATATAGGCAATATTGGCCCAATAATACGGTTTAAAATCAACAAGGGCTTAAGAAATCTTACCCCAACCAGAACTTGACTGCCTATGAGATCAATGGCTGGCAAGATACCTCTGTACAGACAGACACCACCAGCAATCAGATATGAAGCAATCAATTCTTAATCTCAACAGTAGACTAACCAAACCAAACTAAACCAAAACAATATACTGTATAACTTACGCCAGAGATTTTCCTCTGAAAACTACAGGAGGTGCAATAGAAGCAAACATACAGAAGCCAATGTGAATCTGAAAAGGCATTTAATTGAACATGTTATCATAAATTCGGTTGAGGATGGAAAATCCACTGCAAATTATATAAGAATCTCACCAAGTAAAACAGGAAAAACCACCCGAATTTCAGAGCACTTTCGTTCCTGCAATATATATATATATATATATATATATGTTTTGGATGTTATGTCAAACTAGATGAAGATAGACGGTTTCATCCATTCTTATTACCTTTTATATCGTCAAATAACATTTCTAAAGTATATTTCATTATACCACTAGTGTTTTCGAAACGTTACACATCTATTAAGTTTGTGGCTACAACATTTGAGTTCACATTTGGTCCAATAGGAGGAGAGAATATGCTAACTGTAAGAAAAAAAGTTATGGAAAATATAGAAGCAAGTACCTAAATGCGCGGTAGAGAGGACGATACCATAGGAAATAAGCTCCTGGAACCCCTGATATGAAGTAGATAACAGCAAGAAACCAAATCTGTGCGTCTAGCAAATAGATTATAAGTTAGGAAAATTGGATAAGAAGAACACACCAATAGAAAACAAGATGATAAGGATTGAGTCCCAACCTCCTTCTCTGATCCATGCAGTGGTCACAGCTATGACATTCCATAATAGGGTTAAAGTGAGGCCTGAACACCAGAAGTACATATATCATTATGAGAAGGAGCTAGGAAGTCTTGCTGTTCTAATATTAGAATATCATATAATCTTCGATATGTATGAAAATTGCAGACGGTAAATTCGATAAACACTTAAACCTATGAACCATGATACTGAGAAAAATCAATTTCTGAGACCTGTACAATCATTTTATAAAAGCAGATAGTCCATATTGATTAACAAAATAGTCTTAACAAACAAGAAAAACCACAGAACTCACAGCATATAAACAAAATAGCAGAATTCCATTACCTAACAAGGAAACGACAGAACTTCTACGACACAATAGGAAAACATTACATACCCAGTAAGGTTGTAAATGCTACATATTGCAGCTTCTGCAGATGAACTGGTATTTCATTTGCAATATCATGATGGATAATAGGAAAAAATGGCGGCCAATTTTTCTCCTCAAGAACAATACCAGCTGCAAGGAAACGAGAGATCAACAACTCCTCAAACTAAAAGTAAGACAATGCACTAATAACAAAGGGTGTTAGGTGAAGGGAATAAGACAATCCACTAATATACGATAAAGCACCTCGTGCAGCAGCCTCTTCTTTCCTCCTTACTTCCTGCAGGCACCAACGGTACAGTTTAGAGATAGCAATGCAGTATTCTGATCAAACATGCCAAAACTGATTTCAGCAGCGAGGTGGGCACCTTCTTTTTATAAAGAATGGAATTGTAGAAGCCATATTTGAATGTAATGCAGAGAAATTCATGTCGAACAGATTAAAAGTGACCATCAATGAATACCTGTTCCCTCCTTTTCAATTCGGCTTCTTTAGACTGCAGCTCTCTCTCCTTCTTTCTCAAATCCTACAATGAGAACAGCAGGCAAAACCATGTCGAGAAACACAAAGAACAAATATAGGACTGCAGGTAAAACACTTCAAAAAACTGTACATACCGCATCATCGTCAAGGGGAATATCAACTGGAGCTGTAGGATTGTAAAAATCAGCAGGCTCTGGAGGAAGGGGTGAAAGCCTCGAGTTTGTCACGGGAGGGACTCTCCCAGTAGTCTGAAAACAAACATAAAAATGAGGTAGAATTAGTTTACTCAAATTGATCGTCGCAAAGTCCTTCAAATTTAATGAGATCATTTTCTGAAATGGGAAGAGAAATAAAGATAAACTCACTGTTGTATAAAATGAACCTCCACCAAACACTGATTGCCCTCCAGTGTTTCCTCTAGCTCCTCCATCCTGGATTTTGGAAAATATCAAAGAGGTCAATTGACAGGACATACAATTTCTGCTGAAATATCACCTGTACGAGACACTACAGCCAAAGAAATTAAAGAAATAGCTATAGGAGCTCAATCTAGAATCATTAGGCTATTCCTCGCGCTTAAAAGATCTGTTTGTTAGTTCTCTTTTCACCAAGTCGTCAGTGAAACATCTGACTTATTTCTGGGTCTTAATCAGCTAATATTTTACACGCAAAAACCAAACAATTTATGTTCTTCTAACCGTATTCTAACAGTTTGTATCCACTTTCTTCACATCATGTCCCAACATCTAAATAGTCTAAAGCCTCGGTAGGCCATTCCTACGTCCATGCAAAATAGAAGGAAATACATTTTAAAAGAAACAAAAAAACTGGCAAGAAAATCACTAGGAATAAGTCAAATCTTAAGAAACTCCTTTTCAAGATACTCCCACACCCCTGATCTGGTTTGAAATAACTTTTGCTTTTTTGTGTTGTGTATAAGACAATTTCTCATTGGACAGCTACGAACACAATTCAAACCCAATCCCAATCCAGATATACCCACCTCAATTATCTCCATCGCCATCGTACCACTTTTTCATCACTATTGCAAACAAAACTACGCCATGACCATCAGCAAAATCACCACAAAAATTTAATATTTTTCCTTTGTTTTGAATTAAATCAATTTCCACAATCTTTTCAAGCATAATGACATAGGAACAAAACCAATCATAGTTCTATTAAGTTGAATGCCTATCAGACTCATATGAGAAACATAGCTAAAAGTATCATATTTTTACCAGTACAATCAGCAAATTCATACCAACCAAACAACTTTATGCTAGAAAATACCGCCAAAAAAACCTCCAAACAAAGCCATAATAGATGAAACCCTACAGTCAAACAAAGTCATCAAAGAACTTCAAGACCGAACCTCCAATTTTTCAACCAAATTTATTTACTCCTCAAAGTAAGGAGAGCTAATTTCAACTAAAATTAAACACAGAGTACGATAATTTAAACATGGAAACTTACAGCAAATGGATTAACTTCTTCTTCGTCAAAAGGGTTGCGATCGTAACGGCCGGCCATCTTCTCTACCACTCCTCACTTTGCTGCTTAACTTCAGAAAAACTAGAGATTTTAAGATATAATCAGATAATATTTTATTACATAGATACTATATCATAGCCTTGGAGGTTAAGTTATAGGAGATGAAAAGTTGGAACAATTTTGGTTTGAAATGCCGGAAAAATATTGTAGAGAGAGAAAACATATACAGTAGATGTGAATTTGTCTATTGTCGCAGTACGACTTTTACCTTTGAAAATTAGACAATATATAAGACCCGACTTTTCTTACGTTGCCGCTTTTATCGGTTTTAAGTTTCTCATTTAACAGTATTCCACGAAACTTGTTCACAGTATGTTGAAATCTTCATTTCGTTCATTTCAACAACTTGCAAAAGTTGTGTCATTGAGCCATGCAGAATAAAGATTCAATATTTTGAATGGTTTTTCATTTTAAGATTTCTAAAAAGTAATAGACTATTCTTTGCTGATTAAAATACATAATACGTTGTGATTAATTACCCTTACAAGCGTGCCACAATCAGTATTACAAAATCAGTAAATATACTTGCCTTATGAAATAAAATAAAAATGGAGATAAATCAACCAAAGTATAAGCCTTTTTGTTTAAAGAAAAAACAAATTCATTCTTAACCTTCTAGATAGCTTGTGTGATCAGATTTTACGAGTAGTCCCACCACACACCAAAACCAACAAATGAACTAAAAGAAATTGGCCAACTCTTTCTCTTTTGATTCTATACAAAAAAAAAAAAAAAAATGAACGTTCATACACAGAATTAGTCACTTTCTAACTAATATTTTTCTCTGTTTCAAAGGAGAAGTTTTACGTCTTGTATCAGATAATTCAGGTATAACTTTTCCAGGCCGCTTCAATCCCTTCCTATTTTTCAACAACGAATGCAAAGAAACATTGTAATCAGAATCGCATGGTTTCTCCAATCCTTTCGATGTGGGAGGAACTAAATTAATATTCTCAGCATTAGACAATTTCTCCAATACCTCCTCATCTTTACACAAGGGAGGCCGTGGTCGAGGGCGAGCACTCCGTGGCTTCACAGGAAGATTACACGGAATAAAGGCCGAAGTCACTTCATGACAAAGCAGCCCCCTACAATGCTTCTTATAATCTTTGACGACCAAATTTCTCAAAGAAAGCGCTGATTTATACTCTCGTGTTCTTCTCGAGTAAAACACCAAGGCATTGTTAGCTAACAAAAGCAAGTCACGGAAGAGTTCTTTAGCTGTTTTGATCGACTTCCCAATGATTCTTGATCTTATTGTGCCAATGTCTAAATGCTGCCTGATTACCTTCCTATATCTCGCTCGTTTCTGCAGTCAAGGACAAATATAATTCAAGCCATTAAATTACAACTTGTGAACTAGTAGTAAATTGCATTGAGCATACCTGACTGTCCATACGATGTTTGAAAACTCCAGCAGGTTCAGTCTGTGTAATAGATTTGAATATTTCCATCAAGTTGTCTTTCCTTACAAGAAATGGACCTCCATCGCGATTGTTTACACCTGAGTCTTTAATAGTATGACTACAACCATTAGTCGAGGTATCCTTAGAGACAACATTAGATGAACCCAAGTTGTCGTTATCACCCACACTCCCATCTTTGACAGCAATGTTACAATCCTTCCTCTTTCTATGTCCTCGTCTCTTCTTCATAGTTACTCCTTGCCTATAACCAGCCTTCGGAAGTTCCTTAACTCTCAAATAATCTTTGTCTTGATCAGAAGAAACTGAAAGGTCAGGTTTTGTTTCTGTATCTGATGCCTGGTAATGACGTTCGTATAGCCAACTTTTCCTCGTCCTCATGTCTACCGTGAAGCTTCCAGCAGATTGTTCGCCCTTGGATGTCTCTTTGCTGATAGAGTTGGTGCCATCTGAGTTTGGAGGTAAAGGTGATGCAGTGTGGCTCGTGACATCAGCCTCCAAAGATTTGATTTTTGACTCGAGAGAACTGTAAAGTGAGCAACATAAATGAGAACCTCAAGATAGTTCAACGAAATACAATTAAAGAAAAGGATCGACTTCTATAGATAGCATATGTGCTAACCCTATCGAGTCTTCAGATCTTGCTAGTTCTTGCTTCAGCTCTGCCACACGCCGCTCCCTCAGCCCTTCAAACCACGACCTGAGGTAGAACAACAGAAGTGGCATTAGCTCTGATTAATGTCTTTGCATATTTCAGAATTTACTCATATTATTGCAAAAGGAATTTTGGAACTCCCAAATCTGAACTAGATTTTTTTTTTTATCAGTGATCATAAGTTTATGTTTGCTTTTAGTGAGTGAAAAACATAGTTCTTGCATAAAATGACAGAAGTTTAGGCTTTAGTTATTGTTCATTTTCCTTACTTAAATTCAAGAACCATACATATATAGCGTAACTGAATGTATCCTGAGAAGCACACAAAATCAAGTGAGATCGTAAGAGGAATATTTAACTCACTTGGAGCCAGAATAACGCTTTTGCAGGTCTTCGTACTTGGTTTTACAAGCCTGCAGTTAAAAGTTAGGTTCTGTCATTTTTGCAAGCAAATAACGAATAATATGTCATATATAGAAACTTTGTTCATTTTGACGAAAAGTTTAAATCCATGGCAAACTACATGAAAATGCAATGTCTCAACAGCTTAGAGATTTGGATGCTCACAATCTTAATAAGACAATAAGTGTTTTGGAGTGTTTCAAAGAGCAACTTCTGATTTAATTTTGTGGAAAATCAAAATCATGAGGTGCATTTAATTTCCGGACACTCCATTTTTTAGTCCTAGAAGCTGAGAAGTGTTTATTAGTTAGTAATATGCATATTTTTTAATCCTAACTTTAGGTAGTAGCCGCAAAGTACAAGCCAATATATATATATATATATATATGGTTCCCTTTAGCACGGGTTTTAATTGTCAAATGTACATGTGAAAATTAGTTATTAGTAATACACAAATATGGTACACTAAAAGTGGTTATTAGTAATACACAAATATGGTACACTAAAAGTGGTCCAGAGGATCCCTTTTAGCACAAATCAGACAAGAAAGAAAATCCTCTTTTTTAGAAGAAATTGTTCCTTGCCAGCCACATTATAACATAAAACTTTATCCAATTTGCTAATTATTAAGTAATACTTGGCCACCCGAAATTTCGACAGCCCACCAAATTACAATTAATTTAGGTCAGACACGTACCCTAGTTTACGAGTTATGACATATATTATTAATTTAATGTTTCTATCATGTATGTCAATTCAGAAATTTAAATACTTTTAAATAACTATCAAATAGACAAGTGACGTACTAATTTTACATGCATGCATAAACTGTATAACACAATTTGGATTTGATTTTATAATAAGAAATATAAATAGGAAGTTAAAATAAAAGAAAATTAATTAATTAATTAATTAATGAAACCTCAGGGGTGAAGGTGTACGGATAAATGGCACGGGTTCGGAGCTCCAAAGCGACGACGTTCCAGTCTCGTGTGCCGTGCCTCAATACAGCACCCCCTAGGATAAGCTCTTCCCACGTGCTCCACCCCATCCTAGCCCTCCACGTGTACGAACGAGATTACGCACAACTTTTACGCACCAAAAGGTAACCTTTCAAAAATGTCCCAACTTCGGCTAACTGACTACCCGGCGCACGTTAGCAGCAGTCGGCAAAAACCAATTTTAAACGATGCACAGAAAGAGAAAAAAAAATGTTAAACCGAATGTTATGGTTTAGCGAAACGGAATTCTGATTCTTGATAACTAATTAATATTCAAGTAATATCGATACGAGAAATCTAGGGAAGGGTTAGAAAAATCAGTGATTTAATTCGGAAAAAAAAGTAAAGAGTTCTAATGATAAAATAAGAACAAGATAGACGAATGAGAAAAACACGGGAGAGGGAAAGCCATTGCAGATAAAAAATTTGAGAAAATTAGTATATATTACTGTGTGTGTGTGTGTGAGTGGATTTTCTAAATGCGAAAAAGTTTGTTCGGCTTACCGGGAATCTCTCTCTCTCTCTCTCTCTCTCTCTTGTTTGGACGGGACGGGACAGACGATTTTTATTTTTATTTCCTTATTTTGATTTTGTAATAGGACTGATTCATGTCCTATTTTAGGGCTGGGTAAATGGGACCGGGATTCGGGTACCCGTCCCGTCCCGATCGGGTTTTTTCCATTTGGGACGGGACAAAACGTGTATTTTTTCAGTTGGGACGGGACAAAACCCGATCCCGAAAAACCGGGACGGGTTTCGGGTTTTGATCCCCACCCGATCGGGGAACCCGGTCCCGATTACATAGTTTAATTAAAACATATATATAATCAAAATACCTAATCTAAATCTAAAATTCAACCATTCACATCTCATTCTACTTATTCTTTTTCTCTAAAATCCAAACATACAAGTAAATGTATCTAATCAAAATACTTAACTCCACCACAACTCAACTCCCGCCGTCCGCCACTGATCCGTTGCTCGCCGACATTCAGTTTTTCAACATATATCATCTTTCAATTTTCAAACTTCTCCAATAATTTTCTTTAATCAGATCTTGAGGTTTTGAGATCATTTCTGAGTCTACATGTTGTGCATAAAATGGTGAAATGGCATACCAATATTGACACATAAGATCCGAAGTGGTTTGAAAATTGCATTAAACTAAAAAAAAAGAATAGTTTATCGGGACACCCGGTCCCGTCCCGAAATCCCGAAATTAAATCGGGTACCCGAAACTCTCGGGACCTTGGTTGATCTACCGGGTTTCGGGATTTAAATTTGAGATCCCGAAACCCGATATCCCGTCCCGAAATACCCGAATTCCCGAAAACCCGTCCCGATCCCACCCCTATCCTATTTGGCTATTCTGGCTCTAAAATTTGAACTGTTTTGTTCTAATTTCAATTTTTAATGACCATTGAAATTAGGCTGAGTATGTTTAACTAATTAGGCTGATGTTGACTTGTGATTGAAATAAGCCATACATCAGAAAATGGGGTCGGACCATATTCAGCCTATTGAAGATGCAACAATTACATAATTTTAAATATAAATTCATTCTTTTACTCAATCTTAGAACTCAAGTGATGAAAGACACAATAATCTGATTGAAATACTTGCTATTTGAGTTATGCCCCCATAAAACCAATTTTTCTTTCTATTTACCAAATAGGAGTAGTAATTTGCAATCATGATCTTTATTTGATTGCATACGGTTAAAAGGCGCCAAAAAAAAAAGATCCCAACAGTAATATCATTTCCCCAAATCAACAATAATAATGTCACTGTATTTTTAAATACTTGATCATGATTCGATCAAAATGTGGACAAGATAAAAATTACTCATTTTTTTTTAAATTGGTGTTCTGAGGCTACATATTAGACAAAAATTACTTTGATATCCTCTGGCACCATAGATTACATGGAATACATGTTTATATAATATGACTGACTAAACATAATTACACCGAAACATCTCCACAAATTTACCCATCAGCATCTGTATCCGAGAGGGGGCAAGGCAAGGCAAGGCAAGGTAATTCTTCCGCGCATTGTTCTCCAAATCTTTTGAATAGGCTAACACAAAAACCGCAACATGCTCGATTTGTGAAACTGATATCAATGGTAAGATTCTTGTTTAACTTATAGAAAAGCTATTCTACTCTCTAGGCTACAGTTGTTGAAGAAGCATATTTAGTTGTTGTGAATATCTTGCTACAATCCCTCCCCTCCTGCATCACAAAAAATATTAAAAATATAATTAGACTAATAATACACACTATTCTGCTTCCAATTCAAATTGACCTAACCTAACTTATTCTGATGCATAAGTTCAAGACAAGATACTCACTTCACAAGTTCTGGAAGAATCTTCTGTATGATCTGGAGATGGGCAAAGCACTGTCTGCAGCATTCCCGTCTGTCAACGAAAAATTAATGTATCAGAATGTCATGAAACTCAAAGTACAAGGAAAATTATCTAAACTACCTCTCCTCTGCATGAAGATCAACCCCAACTCCTGGAGGTGCTGAAACGGTTGAACGAACTACTGTACCAAAGGCTGCTACTAGCTTCAAGAGCATATCCAGGGAGACACTAGAATGCCTATAAATAATAATATATTTTACAATAATAATCTTATAAATAAAAGACCCACTCTTCTTACATTGTTAAAGAAAATATATTATTCACCTTTCTACTTTGCTTTCCAGTAATCCTAAAAGCACAGGAAGCAAGCAAGAAAACAGGTCCAATGAAATAATCTCCATTCTTTCAATAAGAACACCAACTACATCTGCTTGTACCTGCATCGACCAAGTTATCTTAATAAAAACATTGCGAATTGAACTATAAAGTCTAAACTACATTTCGTAACTGAAAGAAATACTCACAGAATGGTCAGGCAATTTCCTTAGAGCACCAATGGCACCCTTGACATCATTTCTTTCCCAAAAGTGTCGCACCACCTGCATGGTAAATAAAAATGACAACAAAGAAAATTTTCATTACTTTTGACAATATCTTTAGAACAGCAGCATTTTATGATATTGCAGGAAAACAATCGATTCTAAAAAAGAGTTTAAATAGCCTACTGTAAGACTACCTGTAGCTTTGTCAGCCGGGACCGGAATGTACTCAATAGCATATCGTGATTCTGCATCAGATTTCCAATGATATTATCTTCACTGAAAGTTGGCTCCTCCCTTGGAAGTACTTGGTGGTTATTCTGCAGCTCAGCGAGATAATTTAATTAATAATTGACTAGAAGATAAGGGCAAGAAATATTCGTACAAGAGGAAGCTGTCTGTAACATATTAAACAAGAAAGTAGTCCCATTCAAACACAAGAATGAAACCATCAGGTAACTGAATAAAAAAGACTCGAAGTTGTCTTAGATAATCCAGCAAGAATGAAAAATCAAAATCAATTGAAAATTCCCTACTTATGCTCTAGAAGATCACTATATAGTATATAGAGTGAGTACCTGAGATCGAGATGTTTCCATAGGCTCAGCAGCCACGCCAGGCGCCCTATCACTGGTGTTAATTTCATCAACATCAACTATTTCTTTTCTTTCAAACCTCTCAACCAAACTGCGTGTCCTTCCATGCACAACAGCCACTGTCACCAACAAAGTGTACGCTAATTAGACTTTATATATAGGTAATTTCTAACAATATAATGGGTTAAAATGGTAACCTCCATTGACAACTCTAACAGGCTTCATCCCTTTACTGGAACTCAGATTCTGATCACCTGAAACAATTGAAATAAAATAAATTATGGGACTAAATGGTAATTACAATAAAGAAACATGCTAAAGAACTCCTGAATCTTGAAGCTTCTAGAGAAAAAAACTTAACAACTTCCAGTGCTTGAAGTTGTTTCTGGTGATGAAGTTCGATCGAAGTTTCTCAAAGCACTATTGATTTTTGATTGTTCCCCCTCAGAGGATTCCTTCGCATTTTCATCAGCCACACGCATGCTACGTAGGTTTGAATCTTTTCTACTACCCAAAGGACTTCTCGAATTGTCAGCAGACACAGAGTCAAGTGAAGCAGACATTCTTTCCATATCAAACCTATTACTTGATAGCCTCCGGGTAAGATGAGGTCTAGAAGACACGCCACTGCTTGGCTTGCTAGAAGCAATAGATTCCCTTCTAGACCCAACTGAATCTCTTCCATGGGGACCATCACGAGGTACAATGCTAGGCATGATGAGAGATCTATTGCCACCTGGTACTTTAGGCTTTGCAGGCGAACTTCGCTTCTGAATCCCAACCCTACCAATCTCCTTGGAATCAGATTTGGTTAATGCAGCCTTAGGAGCATCAAGTGAATCAACTGTCTTCAAAGTTATAGAATTCACGCCTGCTGCTTCACACAGGGAAACATTTCCATTATTGCAATTAAGTTTGAAACGATCCAAATAAGTCACATAAAACATACATAGGTACAAAACAGAACTTACGGTCGACATGTATAGTTTTGATTTCCTTACAATCACTATCTGGTGTCGTAGATCGCAGATTTGACTTTGACTTTACATTGCTCTCTTCTTTCTCCAGAAGACTTTTTTTACTATCACGCTTCTGCTCTGAAGTCAATCTTGAGCTATAAATAGTTTGGAGTTCCTTAGAATCGGTATCTGGTGTTGTAGACCGCAGATTTGACTTTAAACTTACATTGCTTTCTTCTTTCTCCAGAAGACTCTTTTGACGATCACACTTCTGCTCTGACGCCAATCTTGAGTTATAAATAGTTTTTTGTTCCTTAGAATCACTATCTGGTGTAGTAGACCGCAAATTTGACTTTGATTTTACATTCCTTTCTTCTTTCTCCAGAAGACTTCCATCACTAGCACTCTTCCGTTCTGAAACCAATCTTGAGCTATAAATAGTTTTGATTTCCTTAGAATCACTGACTGGTGTTGTAGACTGCAGATTAGACTTAACACGGTTTTCTTCTTTCTCCAGAAGATTTTCCTGACTATCACACTTCTGCTCCAAGTGGCTATATTGCTCTGGCGCAGATCTTGAGCCATAAGGCTCTATAAGCTAACAAAGAAAGGGCACTTGGTAATTTGAAGCAAACAAAGTAAGATTAGTATGAAGTGTAAAACATCAGAAAGAACAGTTACCGAAACATCTGCCACCCAAAGTGCAACTGAGTTTTCATAATATGCACCACCCAAAAGTTTCCCATCGTGGACACAAATATCACCAACCGTTGACCATCCCATATCCACTGAATCATGACAAATTACAGGCTCCCACGAGTAAACCTGCAGTTGTGGAGAGTTTAACCACTCAATAATCTTAACACATAGAACTTAAATCCCAAAACAAACCTTTAAACTGTCATCCAGTCCACAGAAAAGGGTTTTTCCATCAGGGTGGAAGGTAACTGATCGTACTCCCGTAGCCTGAGGAAAAAACCCAAACAAGTTAATAAGCAACTTCTGAGAACTTTAATCAGATAAAATAAAAACAAACGAATACATAAGATCACGTTAATATTTAACATGAAGGGTACAGAGGAAAGTGGCAGGCACGTGGTGGCCATCTCGAAGGAAATAATTTACTTCTTCATTCTTTTTAGACTTGAAAACAAGAGCTCTTAGACTAAATTGGGGAAAGATCTATAATTTTTTCCCTTCATGTTAATTTCCTCCTTCATTCAGTAGGACCTTGAATGTAGGCAAACAGAAGTTCTGTAAATGCTATGAAATACCTCGCGCCTGGCAGATCCAATCATTTCAAATGTCTCCAGATCCCAAAATTTTACAGTTTTATCCGCTGAACCTGAAACGAAATTTTTTATAAACAGAGTTAGCACAGTACAAGCATAGACCACATAGCTCTTATAAATCCATACACATAATCACCCGTTGCTAAGAGAAACTCAAGTGGATGAAATTCTATGGAGCGAACATGTCCTTCATGGGACTTAAAATCATGTAATAGCTTTCCAGCCGTCAGGTCCCACACCTGTACGAGGAAAAGATGTCAATACCAAGAAAGAAAGATAATCAATTTATAATTAAAAAAAAAAAAAAACTTAAAAACCTCAAGTGCAGCAGTACCTTTACAACATTATCAAAACCACCAGAGACTACCCAGCGGCCATCAGGAGTGAACCTTATTGTACTTATCCCTCTAGTATGACCCTTATATGTGTGGATGCATCCTTTCTTTCTAATATCCCATATCTTCAGATTAGTGTCCATGGAACCAGATGCAAAAAACTCACCAAATGGATGGAATTCAACAGCAGTGCAATAGGATCTGTGTCCGGTAAGAGTGCGAACCACTACACTTCGAAATATTAACTAGATCAGGAGTAATGTCATATGCTAATTTTTAACAGGATGCTCAAATAAAACACTAAGAGCCGTGGAGTTCACAATCTCTTAGAGAAAATTGAATATTTGCTAAAATCTGCTGTGTATAGAGAATAACGAAAATCAACGAACTTACTTTTTGTTTCTTCCAAATCCCACAACTTTATTGCACCGGAGGAAGATCCAGCTAGCACTAAAGTTTCTGCTGAATCAAAAGATGCAGACTCAACTGGACTTGTGTGGCCACACAGGCTCTGCACAATCACCAAAAAATATATCACTTCAGTAGAACAATGCGATAAAAACTAAAGAAGTATAATAATTAAAGCACAAAGACATGCATCACCTGCAGTTTACAATTTCAATTATATATTATCTACTTCCAGTAACAATATATTTACAAAGAATGTGCAGTACTTACTGGTTTATCACTATTATAATTTAATCCAATATACATATGCCAAGGTAGCTGACTAGTGTAGGTATATAGAAAGACAGAAATATTGCTGGCCATGCATCAACTCATAATGAGTAAATTTTATATCAATAGAAAGATATATGTAAGTACTGAGAGAAGCAGTTTTCAGTTTCAATCACTTGTAGGATAACAAAAATAAAGACAGCAAATAGGTGCTCTGTCAAAGGAAATCACGATTTCTTTGCACATAAAAAGTCTTTATACTCGAGCAACACTATGAGTTTACAAGTCCTCCTTACCTCTCTGAATGACGTGAATACACGAAATAATGCCAAAATAGTTTTCACTCCACTTTCTTAAAAAGAGAGGAAAAAAGAAAAGCAAATACCAGTCAATTTTAAATAACACTCATCAACAATGCCTTGAAGAGGGCCAAGTAATTCCAATTGTGAACATTTAAATAAGCAAAGCAAAATAAGAAAAAAAAAAGGTATGCCTCTCTTTCGGAAAATTGAATTTC
The DNA here is from genome assembly GCA_003313485.2 of Penstemon barbatus. Taxonomy (NCBI): domain Eukaryota; kingdom Viridiplantae; phylum Streptophyta; class Magnoliopsida; order Lamiales; family Plantaginaceae; genus Penstemon; species Penstemon barbatus. Next base: position 2,229,173 of record CM064877.1, read on the forward strand.
ATGTTCTTCTTGGGGGCTGCAAAGCCAGACTTACACAAACAACCATGCATTAACACGTGTCCTACTAAGAATAATCTGTATTACAAGTAGCACAATAATGCATTTACTAGAATTAAAGAAGAATAACACATTTCATATCATTCTAATGTTTCCATAAATTCATATTACACATTTATTGCTAATTTATACTGAGGTATGATGCACAAAATTATTAGGGAAATAAATGAATCCTCCAACTGGTCGATCAAATTTTCACAACGCAACGTGGCAATCCGGTCCAATGCAGTGTACACAACTAACGGAAAAGCCAATTACAATATTATTATTTCTTGACTAACCGTCAGCGACGTGGGCTTGCCAACAGACCAAAGATTCACTTTCTGATCATCTCCACCTGTAATAAATACTCGGCAATTCTTTTTTCCAAAGGTCAAACAATTTACATTTCCCGCGTGTGCCACAAATTCCTCTACATCAAGTATAGTTAAGAACCAGCAATTGATGCATAAACAATTAGCCTCTAAGAAGTTGAGCCTTATCATCAGCTTGTCTCCCAAAAATCCACACACACACACGATATAAACAATCAACATTAAATTTACTAAAAAAAATGAACTCAATTCAACTCCAAGAAAATTTTCAAGAATCAAGAACATCCAATATTAAATTTACTAAAACTTTTAAAGTCCATTCAGCTCCAATAAGAGTTTCCAGATTTAAGAACATCCTAACTTTTTAGCAACTTCAGTTCACCTTCTTCTTTGTAGTTTTCAAGGAAATCACTAGATACACATAGGAAGACAACATCTAATTAAAACAAAACCAACATTAAATTACTAACTCGTAAACACTCAATTCAACTCCAACGATCAAGAAACAGACTTATCAAGAATCAAGAATATCTTAAATTTTCATCAACTCCAGTTCACTTTCTTATTCCTTGTTATTAGTAAAATTACTAGATACACAGGAAGACAAAGAGGCCAACACCAACATTAGATTTACTAAATTCTTAACTCAATTCAACTACAAGAAAGCACGAGAAGGTAAAAGGATTCTTCAAGAATCAAAATCATCCTAAGTTTTTAGCAATCTTTCAAGAAAATTAGAAGATACAGAGGCAGATAATATCACAATATAACCGAAGCAAAACAAAATAAAATCATTACTGAATCATCTTAACTCACTCAAACCAAATCAAAACCCTAAAATACACTTCACGATTCACCGACGAGCATTCAAATAAACGACATGCACATTCACATTACCTACACAAACACCATCACATACACATAAATATTTAAAAAAAAATTGACACCAAGTCACCAACAGTCGAAAAGGATACGCAATTTATATCCGCGCTTCGCCATTTTTCTCTACACCAAATGCCGGAACGATTGACGCCGTCGGCGGGGAAGAGAATCGAATTTAAATTAACAGATACGAAAACCTCTTTGTATGAGGAAGAAATTTCATTTTCGTAGTTAGGAATAAATTTCTGTAACGGAAACCGGAGAAAAGGTATAAAATTTCAGAGCAGAGATTTCAATTGTGGACCTCAAGAAAGAGAAAGCATGGCGAAACCAGAAAATAATAGTAGTATATTAAAACCTTCACCCACTTTCACATTATTTATACCGAGTCGCGAATGGATTTAAATAATACGGAGTTACTGCAGGGATTCACCGACATCATTAGTAGTAAATAGTAAATGATTTAAATTCTTTTTACCGTTTTAGTATTGGACTTCAGTCTGTTGTTAATTATTGTTTGACAGGTTTTTTACAGGACGACATGAGATTATGAAGTCTTTTTTTAATGATGAGAATATTTGTCTTTCTTTTTGCTTTTCTATTTTTCAATCAATTATTTTTATTATTTACTGTAGTGACTTGTAGAGACACTCCAACCACTAACTTGTAAGAAATGTAATGGACTACCTATAAAGTCTATATAGTTCAGATTTATTTGTTCTTTTGTGTTTCCATTACTTGTTTTTCTATAGAAGTTAATGGAACTCTTTTATTTATTTATTGCAATTCATCCATCCATCCATCCAGGTACAAATTACCATGATATCGTGAACAAATGAGTAAAACGTTTTTCTACATAAGGGATGAATTGAAGTTACATTTTTCTTCTAATTTCAACGTTTTTTTCTCATTTTTATATGCATAAATATAGGTTGATCAATGTAATATATTATTATTTTAATAATTATATATTTTATTTGGGTAGGTAATTATTGATTGTAGGTTGTGGCATTTCAATTTCATTAATTGAATAACACAAATTTACTTTACATAATATTTGAGTAGGGATTGAGGTTTTAGAAATTGTTGGAATCTCGTTTTTGTTTTCAAACACTTCATGTGTTAGTTGATAGTTGATATAGATATTGTCTACTAATCTTCAATGTTATTAAAATCGGACCGGACCGGCCGGTCCGACCGGTTCGACCGCGAACCGGAGGTCGGTCCGGTCCGGTTTACCCCTTAAAACCAGTAACTTCAAAAACCAGTTTGGACCGGGTTGAACCGGTCCAAAACCGGTGAACCGGCGAACCGGTATGGACCGGTTCAACCCGGTTCTGATTTTTTTCCTTTTTTTTTTTTTTTTTGATTTTTTTAATATTAAAAATAAACTAAAAATTCTTGTACAAGGTGGGATTTGAACACCTAACCTCTAGGATAAAACATGAATTCCTTACCATTTGAGCTACACCATTTTTTTTGAAATTTTAGTACAAATTAAAATTTATAAATTATAGAAACTTGTAGCCAAATTTATTTATAAATTAGATAATTAACTTAAATAAATATTTCACACATTATGAATGAAAATTAATACTCAAATAATATTTTTTTATTAAAATTTATTCTATAAAATATTCTTTTCAATATTATTTTTAGGATAAAGAGTCAAATCGATATAATATGCAAGTTTGACTTTGAATATTAGACTTTTATACATAACCATATTTTAAAATTTATGAATATCTTAGTTTGTTGTATTTTTACTTACACTTTTAAATTTTTAAAAAGAAATATAATCATATTATATTTATATGAGCATACAAATTAGTACCATATTATCGTTATGATATAAATTAGAGAAATATTATATGATTTAATTTTAGAATATTATAAATTTTTTTATATTTTTAATCAATTGTAGGATAATGTTTAAATTTTACGCACATTACATATACTTTAAAATTAAATATATTTATTATATTATTATGACGTCATCCGGTCCGACCAGTGGTCCGACCGGTTCGACCAGTAAAACCACTAACCAGTCGGCTCACCGGTTCACTGTCCGGTCCGGTTCTGAAAACATTGCTAATCTTCCTAATATCGTAATTTTTACTATTTTGCTCAAAGTAATTAAAATTTAGGCAATGCTAAAATTGGTTTCCTAATTATGGAAGAATACGTGTGTGGAGTAGATGATAGTTAATATATTTATGAAAAATCCAAGTGATTTAGATACTCCATCAACGCTTTCTCACCCTTCTTTTAAGTGAAACTTCAATCGTTGTCTTACTAGTTGAGTGACCCAAATGTTAAACCTTGCTTTCTTTTTACTATATTGCATAACTTTGTAACTTTCCAATCTAATATTATCTTTTCTTTTGGTCAAATTTTAATTTACAATCAAAGTGCAAAATAGCATTCAATTTGTAAGATTATATATATATATATATATATATATATATATATATATATATATATATATATGTAATAAGATCTATAATACATAAAAATTACAAAAAAATTAGTACAAATTAACAAATATAAAATTGATACAGATATATTATATATTTAACCACTATAGAGTAGGATATGGGTATAAAATCGAACATACACTGTACTTTAATGTTTACGGTCATTTTGCAAGTTTTACATTACATTATTCAAATGAAATTTCAAATTGTTAAAGTTGTGAAAAATAAAAATAAAAAATAGTTTGGTAATCTGAAATTCTTGAATTCTCTAGTTGATAATTGTCATTTAAAGAATAAAGAAGTAATTATAAACTTATTAATTATAGAGGCAAGATATTACTTTCAATCAGAGAAATGTACTTTTCACCCTGAACTTATAGTCGAGTTGTACTTTTTCTCCTTGAACCTAGCATTAATGTAAGGTTGGTGGGATAGTGCAACAAAATGAAATTAAGGGAAAAGTGCATCTTAACTATAGATTAAGTGGAAAAAGTGCAATTTTCTAATTTGATTTCATCTTGAAACTCTCAAACCTATTCTAAATCCCGATGTTTCAACAAAACAATATTTACGAGCTTTTGTCAAAATCTAACTTTTGAAATTTTAATATATTGTTCTTTAACTTAGACGTATATTAACTTTTTATTTAATGAAAAAGAGGACGTTTGAGAAAGAGAAAAAAATAGTGGTAAGAGTAAATAGAGAGAATAGAACAGATTATTGGAATGGAGTATTATTATACATCTTTTGTCGCAATACCCTTTATAAAATAAAATATGGAAAACATGCATGTGCAGTACCACCGCCCAACTGTGTTTTATGACTTTATCCGACATTAGATTTTCCAAAATGTGCACCGTAACATGACTGGAGTCTATTATGATTTTTTTGGAAGAACAACAGTCTATAAAGAATTAACACAAAAGTTTTATTATGATTTTTTTTTTTTTTTTTGGGAGAACAACAGTCTATTAAGAATTAACACAAAAGTTGAGTTTAATAGAACCAGCTCTTCCACTTGTTTAACGATAGAACTTGCTGCATATAATGATAATTTTCCAACCTGCAAGATATATATATATATATATATATATATATATATATATATATATATATGAATATGCACCATCAGGAATACCTGTTTACACAGGAGATAAGTATTCATATTATCCGCATTGGCAACATGCATCAATGGAACACATTGCAGGAGAATATTATATGATCATGTGTTTCTTCCAGGGCACTTTGAGCTGTGATCCTAATAGAAAAAATGTTCATTACTTACCCAAAGGGAAAATTATCTTTTTATTACTGCCGGCACAATTAACTTCAATGACGTTTAGTATGCATGAAAAGGTTCCAATCAAATAGAGTTTTGGGAAAACATTGCCAATTCTCTACTCATACCCTAATTATGCAGCATTCAAACTTCTTCATCTCTTTTGCCACTTCATGACCAAATACCTCCACCACCAACAAGCCAAGTGCCTACCATCTCTAATGCCCTTTCATAGCTAATACTTATACCCGTTCCCCACCGCTCGAGAAAAAGGGAAAAGGACGAGTAAGAGTAAACACCAGAAGCTCCCTTAACTCATGACACTTAAAATATCTGGGTAGAGTGCACAACAAAGACACTCACACATTTCTGAAGCAGGGTCAGGATTATAAAATTAAAGAATTGTTGAAATGGACATTGATACTCACCATGTCATGCATATCGAGATGAAGATTATTTCTGGAATCACCCTGACCAAGTTCTTCTACGGCCCCGACATTATGATGACCCCATTTGGAATGGATGAATTCAAACAGAGGGAGTTTACTGATGAAATTATGTCTCTGGTACAACAAAAACTTCTCTGAAGCACTGGATGAAGGCCAATCCTTCAACTTTAGCAACTGTTGCTGACCATTTTTGTGAAATCGACCATCAAGGTATCCCTTAAGAAACTCTTCGAGTTCAATATTAATCTGCAGTTCATTAAGCCATAAAGAATATGCAATGGTACATATTATAGACTAAAAGTGCAAGCGAATATTTAGCCTCACACTTAGGAATGATGTGAAGAATTTATAGCAATCTTAACTAACAATGATAGATATTATACCTCAGTCCAGTCACTGCAGTTAACAGCCTTCACAAATCTGATTGCATCTCCCATTTTCTCTTCTGTCGTCTCTTTAATCCCTTTCCATATAACCATAGGATCCCAGATGGTCACTGAAGAAGCATCACACACCTCCTTAACAATAACAGGTTTCCCTTTGCTCCAGTGCATTCTGAAGTCTCTGATGCCTTCATTTTCAACATCATGTGATGATGGATAATACAAAAAATTATCGTCATCATTTTCTCTGTGGGCAGCCTGGAAAAGCCTCAGGTCAAATCCAGTTTTCTCTGGACTAGCAGAGTTACATATTTTACATCCATTGACCATTTCTTCAGCATTCTTTACCAGTTTGGCAACCCAATTCCTCTTGAATATGCGTTCCAGAGTTAAAAGGCCGGAGCTACAGCCCCCATATTCCTTTGGTGGACATTGAATACTTTCTCCACTAATAGCTTTCCAATCAGCAAACTTTTCAAATGAGTTGAGCTGAACTTGTGATAATTTCATGCACTTAGACACCATTGTTTTACCTTCGCAGCCAGTTCTACCTGGAGTCTGATTCATCTCTCCCTTATCAGTATCAGAAGGCTTGGATGCTTCCCTTATATCTTTGCAGCAGCCGAGGCATAGATCATACGAGCAATTTGTACAATGTCTGTGATAATCGATGATGGCTATCCTGCAGAAATCACTGAACAGTGGAAAAAACCAAAAAAAGATAAAGAACTTGTTCAACAAGATAGGACTATAACAAACTCCCATCCCATATCAGCTGGAGTAAAACAAGAATGCAGAAATTAGAAACCAATGTGGTCACGGCTGCAAACATGCTATTCACACACCCCATTTGGTGGGGAGATAGAGTGCTTAACAGGGAAGGAAGATTTAAACAGGATGTGAATCTGGATCAACTCACCAGTACATCTGCTCATCCAAATATATTTTATTCCTAGCAATAACTATTTTGCCTCCTGAAAGACATAATTATAGGTTCATCATAACCTAATGAGATTTTAACTCATATATGACCAAAAGCATATAAGCATCATACCGCATAACCTGTTTTCCAGCTCCATCTCTGAACATTGTTCAGAATGGATCTTCTTTATCATAGGAAGCACTGCAGATAAAAGCCCGCAGAGGTACTCTAGTTTGTCTTTGGCAGGTAAATCCCTGATTCGCACCTGCTAACAAAATTATGAAACATAAGAGAAAAACATTTTTTGTAAATAAAATTGCAGGTTTAACGAAATGATGGATACTTTTATGGTATCTCCTTGCAAACACACTCGGCAACTACAAGTACCACGGCATACAGGACAAACCCTCTGGATTTCCTCTATAGGGATGTCAGAATACCTGAGAAATTATGCAACACATTGTCATTTTAAGAGCAAGAGAAATACAAAAATAGTTCTTTTACGATGATAGCTTATCTCACTTTTTAATTTTTGCTCTCAATGATTCTCATATTTACTAAACTGATATGGACTCCCAGTTGGGTTCTTATTGCTGGTAATTCACAAGAAACAGATAATTCATACTGGATAGATTGTTATGCTGCTCAACGGACATACCTCTTCAGTTGTGGGCAGTGTTCTATTAGACCTTCCACTGTCTAAAATTCGAAAGATGTTTAAAATTTTTAGTGTTGTAAATAATATATATTGGTGGGTATTCCTATTTAGTATTTATATAGTTTAGGGACTTATCTTGTAATAATTATCCACAATCCCACTTCCCATATTTTGTGGGATTTGTAACTTCCATGTAACAACTTGATTATTAATAAGATATCTCCCCTCCCCAAATCAGATCCCCAATTTCTTTACACGTTTTATCTTCTCTGCATTTTCAATCTCTATTTACAGTTATGTTCATCAATCTCGTCACATGTAATTACTAAGCCATTAGATATACCAATATTTTACAACACGTTATCAGCACGAGTTTGCTCTTTAACTCGATTTCAAGGTTATACAAATATATCACAAAACAAGAGAGAAAAGAGGGAAATACTTTAAGAGGTAGATTTTCGGATTTGCACGCAGCAGGTTCGGTTTATCGATGATTCCGACCTTTTTCAACCGTTGGATCGTCTTCAAATTTGAACCGAAGGTTCATCACACAAGGATCTTAATTTTGACCGTTCGGATCGTCATTCCAATCTCTGAAAATGAAACGTCAGCCATCAGAAGTCTATGGAAAAATTGAAGGAATTAGCCTTAGCCTCTTTCTGGTATGATCAATTTAACAAACTTGAACACTTATGAATTATATACTTTTAAATCTGAAAAGTTTCTGTATCTAAAGCATGTTTTAGGGTTTAAGTTAAGGTTGATTATTATTGCTATTGATTGAAATTGATTATTCTTTTGGCATTATTGATATTTATGTATCCCGTTATGTGCAATTTCAAACCCATGTCTTTGCCGTATACAACTACTAGTCTTTGGTACTTTAATCTTTTGAACAATATGAACATTTCTTTTGATATGTTCAATTTGATGGGTCCAACAAAATCATACAATCAATTGATAAAAGTGATATGATGAAACTTGGCCAGTGATCAAAACTATTCTTTAATAAAATAGTAGACATTTTAGAATTATGTTAATATGATAGAATTTAAGTACATTGATTTTATATACAGTAGCTATCTTATGATTTAATTATTGACATTTGACATGGCTTGAACTATGTGAACATATGGCTTTAAGGCATGCCTGGGGTATGTTTCATTGTTTATATATTGCTATGGAGACTTCGATTCTACTTTATGTGTAAAATTGGTATAATATACATGTTATGGTGGAACTTTTTTTTTTTTTTTTGATTGAAATTCAGAATTTACATGGAAGTTCTTGTATGATATGATTTTTAGATTTTTCGGAAATATGTTTATACGAAGTCGTAATTTTCAGAGCACGTTATTCTAGTCTGATTGACCTGAAACTTTTATTGAAGTATGCTTGTATGATATTGTAATTGCCTGAAATTTTTCAGATTTGTTGGATATGTAATTTGTTCTGAAAAAATTGTTTTCTTTGAAAACTAATATGCGATTTCCCGTTTAAATATTTGGAATTATCTAACTTGCTGCATATGCTTAGAATCGTCTTGAAAATAGCTTTCTAACCATGTATCCAGATTATTTTTTGGATAAATAATTAATCAGTTATTTGAGTTTTAAGCCTCTGCAAATTACTTGAATAATCTGAAAATTGTTTAAAAGGCAATATAAGCATAATACACAAGCCTACTCTCAAATTTATTTTCAATTTCTTCATGTTTTGTGTTTGATCGTTGAAGAATTTGATGGTTGTAATTATTATTGTGTTTGGGCCTATTAATTCCGACAAAGAAACCGTGCAAATTAATTGTTTTCGGTAAATTTGCGATTTCATCATAAACCGGGTCAAGAAGATGAATTTCTAGGTCTTTTGGATCAGACCCAAATTTTGAGATTTCCGATCCGGTCAAACTGGATCATGTACGGATCATGGGGATACGGTCATACCCGAACTGGTTGGGATTCGGTTCAGGTGATACGGTTTAGGTATACGACCCGGTTCGGGTTCGGGTTATTTGGTTTCAAACCCGACTCGGTTCTTTGTTCGGATCTTGGTTTAAGTTGGATCATTTTTTGTTTAACTTGGTCCTAAACTAATTTGGTCCTGATTAGGACTGATCCTGGAAAAAAAAATGTGTATTCTTATTTGATTGTATATATGTACATGTGGGTATATATATATGGTGTGCTTATATATTCAATTTAATAACTATTGTTTTGTGATGGATTAATGCTCTGTTGTGAAAATTCAAACTTTTGATTTATATTATTGCGTTTAAATTGAAACGATGATCATACACTGCCACATAAAAAAAAAAATTGATTAATTAAAGGACTTATAATATAGTTATCATGGAAAAGGGTTATTTGAGGTTAATAAAATTGTACTTATATTGAGAATTACGAGTAAACTTGTTCAATACATTATGTTGAAATTTAATATTTACTTGATTTCATGCACATGTGCATCATGGCATTTATCTCAGTTCTATTTGAATTCTCAACGAATACGTTATTAGTAAATTATGTAATTGGGACTTTAATTTAACTGGATCATGATTATGTTTTGGAATGAACCTTCGAATAGGGTCTATTGGTTTAGAGGATTAAATGTTGGAATTTATGTGGTAGGCATGCATATATATGGTCCAATTTTTCGCAAGTTTTTATATTAATTTGAAGTTATCTTCTTGCCCTATCGAAAATATGTTGTCTCATTTGTTTATTGCAAATTTATATAAGTTTATTACCTTGGGAAAGTGGGGCTTGGTTTAAGTTTCCAAGTTGTAATTTACAATTTAATTTTTGGTCGATTCATTCAATTATAATGTCTTATTTTTGGAGCATAAGTATTTAAACAATAAGTTTTATTAAGATTCGCTTTTGTGTTTTATCTTATGCATGCGGTGAGTGGTTATATATCACATATATTGGGACTGGAGTTCCCTCGGATTAAAACCACATATATAGTTCATTATGAATTCAAAAATGGAACCAAAGGGGTTCAATTTACTTATAAGGGCTATAGGCCCGTAATATATGAGTTCAATTAAAATTACTTATGGAGGCTATATGCCCGTAAGAAACTGAAAATGTCAATTGTCGGGGACAGTTTGCTAACTAATGCCCAAAAGGTTGAGGCTATGATTATGATCAAGAAATAATTGGATGAGGCCCTAAGGTTGAACTACTCATCAATTTGAATAATGACCATATTCAGATTTGAACTATGTTTGGTTTGTTTTGGACCACATTTTGAGTGGTTTTATTTTAATCCGATTACTAAGGTATTTAGTGGTATTAATTCGATTTACTTTTTCAAGTAAATGTTTAAATTGGAATATATTTGGTTCCTAGGCATGCCATGTGGGGAATAATGTCTGGCTAATAGTGCAACTACGCACACTATCCTACGGGATAAATCATTAATATTAATGCCTAGTAAGACCCCTATGACAATAATATATGGCACATATGATTTGATAGATGGCTTTGGAAATGTCCACCTTATGTTGTCAAATGGCACGATTTTAGTCATTACAGAGGCTATGTATGCTCCACGTTCAAGGAGAACGTTGTTGAGTTTTAAATATATTCGAGTTAATGGTTACCACATTGAAAACACTGAGAAAAAGGGAATAGAGAATTTGTGCATTACCTCTAATTTGTACGACCAAAAGCGTACTTCGAAGAAATTAGAGGAACTATCGACTAAGTTATATAGGACCACAATATGAGTGCCCAAGACACACCTTGTCGATAGCTCGAAGCCAACTGACTCGAGCATGTATTTTTCTATCCACTAACAAATAATAAGGATCTAGTACACAATGATAACTTGTGTGTACCACGTTATATTAGAAAAATGGATCCTATATCAGCTTATGCACAAACAAATAATTATTCCCTCGCTTTCTTAGAGCGTATCCAATGGGACATATGTGGACACATAAACCACCTTCTGGACTTTTCAACGACTATTGCATGTCCTTGTGTATTGAAGTAAAACATCTGGTAGCACATGTTAGTACGTTTGAGGCCCACTGCGACCCAACTTCTTAATTGGTGTTCGGGTATACATCAAACATTTCCCATATATGTACATTTGGGTGCGCAGTATATGTGCCGATTGATCCGTCACAGCGGACTAAAACGGGACCTCAACGTCGATTGTGCATATATACGGGGTTTGTATAGCCATCTTTTATTTGGTATTTGAAATCCTTGACATACGATCTCTCTACCGCACGATTTGCGGACTGTCACTTTGATGAGACTGTCTTCCCGCCGTTAGGGGGAGGAAATAATGTTCACACTAACGTTCAGGATGAACGGCGTGAAGTCGTGTGGAACGACCCCACTGTGTCTCATCACGATCCCCTTATAGCAATCAGAGAATCTGAAGTATGTATACTAATCGAACTTCAGAAAGTAGCCAATAGTATGCCAGACTTATTCTCTGATTTGGCTAAAGTGACGAGATCTCATATACCAGCTGCAAATGTGTATGTAAGGATAGATGTCCAAGAGGGACAAAATATGGGAAGGCCATCAGTCCCAACTAACCAGTCGTATCTCCAGGCCCATAAGAGGGGGAGATCAATTGGATCAAATGATCTACATCCTCGAAAGCGGGCAAATGTATAATTGTTATACTGATAATAATGGGATCACACCTGATCCATCTCATAAAATAGTTCCGGACTATGGATCCGTCTTGGAGACGACGTCGGGGGACGCCTCGACATCAGTATCCATTACTGAGAATAGGAAAATCTCGGTTGGTTATTCATGCATGAATGAGGTGTGACTTCGGGATGAAATAATCATCAATGATACACAGTAGCTACTGAAATTAAATCAAGGGATGCTATTGAGCCTCGATCAGCAGACGAGAGCAAACAAAGGGATGATTGGACGAAATGAAAAAAAAGCAATCCAGGCTAAGTTTGATTCATTATCGAAAAGAGGGGTCTTTGGACAAATTGCTCCTACACCTCCCGGAGTTCTACTCGTGGGATACAAATGGGTATTTACAAGGAAAATAAATGAGAAAAATGAGATTGTGAGGTACAAGGATCGTCTTGTTGCACAAGAATTTTCTCAGCGACCTGGGATTGACTTTGAGGAGACATACTCTCCTGTGATGGACGTTATTACGTTCAGATACTTAGTCAGTTTAGTAGTATCCGAGGAACTGACTATGCAGCTAATGGATGTGGTCAAATCGTATCTTTATGGGGATCTAGATACAGTTATATATGAAAGTACCGGAGGGACTTATGGTACCTAAGACAAGTACTTCTAGACCACGGAACACGCTCTCTGTAAGGTTGAGACGTTCACTTTATGGCTTGAAACAATTCGGGATGATGTGGTATAATCGCCTAAGTGAGTACTTGCTTAAAAGGGGATATGTGAACAACAATATTTGTCCTTGCGTGTTCATTAAGATGACAAGTTCTGGGTTTGTTATTATTGTCGTTTATGTCGATGACATGAACTTGATTAGGAAACCTGAAGAGGTTAGGGAGACAGCCCAGCTCCTGAAATCTGAATTTGAGATGAAGGATCTCGGACGTACTAATTTTTGTCTCGAACTTGAGATAGTACACCGTGCTGATGGGATTTTGGTCCATCAATCAAATTACATCCAGAAGATGTTAAGACGCTTAAATGAGGATAAAGCAAAGCCATCAAGCACGCCAATGGTAGTCCGATCATTGGATAGGTCGAATGATCCATTTCGTCCCGTGGATGATGGAGAGGAAGTGTTAGCACCTGAGGTGCCATACCTAAGTGCAATAGGTGCATTATTATACTTAGCTCAATGTAATAGACCTGATATCACATTTGCGGTAAATCTACTAGCTAGGTTTAGCTCAGCACCAACACGCCGCCATTGGAATGACATAAAGGACATATTTCGATATCTTCGTGGTACGACTGACATGGGCTTGTTCTACCCCTATGCGTCACTAAAGAACGCAAAACTTGTGGGGTATGCCGATGCTGGTTATCTATCGGACCCGCACAAAGCTCGTTCCCAGACTGGGTATGTCTTTATGATTGGGAACACAGCTGTGTCTTGGAGGTCTAGAAAACAGACTTTAGTTGCCACTTCGTCGAATCATGTCGAGATTTTAGCACTTCACGAGGTAGTGCGTGAATGCACATGGCTTAGGGCCGTGATTGGGCATGTTTGAGGTTCCTGTGAATTGGCTACCACAGAAGATCCTACGGTTATATTTGAGGATAATGCAGCCTGCATCGAGCAGATGAAAACAGGCTTTATTAAGGGCGACAACACCAAGCACATAGCTCCGAAATTTTTCTTCAATCAGCAACAATAAGAGCTCAAGCAAATAGTGATCCAACAGATCATAAGTTAGGACAAATGCGCCGACTTATTTACTAAGTCATTATCGAAAATCACTTTTGAGAAACATGTAAAAGATATTGGCTTTGCGCTGGTTATCTGAGCTTGCTCCATTATAGGTTTCAGTGGAGTTAACTTGAGGGGGAGTGCCGTGTAGGTATTCCGTATCCAGAAGATACCCGGGTGCCCTGTTGTACTATTTTTCCTTCGAGCGGGGTTTATTTTTCCCACAGGGTTTTTGTTACCCGCCAAGGTTTTAATGAGGCAACATTTGTTGGTTGAAAAGATTATGCGTTGTACTCTTTTTCCTAACCGAGATTCTTTTTCCCACTGGGTTTTTATTACTCGGAAGGTTTTAACGAGGCAACACGAAAAGCATAATAATGGCTCAATAGGAATCCCCAAGGGGGAGTGTTGTAAATAATATATATTGGTGGGTATTCCTATTTAGTATTTATATAGTTTAGGGACTTATCTTGTAATAATTATCCACAATCCCACTTCCCATATTTTGTGGGATTTGTAACTTCCATGTAACAACTTGATTATTAATAAGATATCTCCCCTCCCCAAATCAGATCCCCAATTTCTTTACACGTTTTATCTTCTCTGCATTTTCAATCTCTATTTACAGTTATGTTCATCAATCTCGTCACATGTAATTACTAAGCCATTAGATATACCAATATTTTACAACAGTTTAGTCGAAATAAAATCAATAATATCCAAGATTCAGATATATTACTATTTTTTATTCAGTAAATGATGAAAAGATTTTTATAATTTTACCACGTTACTTTTCTAAATTTACTTGGGAACATATTTCACATTTCAAGACGTAAAAATCGCCAAGAAATAAAGAAAAGCTCGACCACGAAGCACAGTGACGTGGAATGTAAAACCAAATATTATAGCTTAAAAAATAAATCAAAGAACTCAAAGTAACCGCAAATTATATTGATAAAAACTATTTTAACTCGATCCATTTGTTTTAAACAAGATTTATTGTTTCATTGTTTTGGAAGTCAAGTTGACGATAACAAAAAAAATTAAGTTACAAATTAATATATATCATGCTATGATTTTAGTCCAGATTAATTTTCAATCAAATCAAGTCGAGCCAAAAAAAAAACTAAAAACTAAAAACTCAACACACACAAGATGATAATCAATTACAATTATGTTTGACCTAAATCAATCAATTTGACCTTAAAGATACTTACTTCTTCAATTAATGAAAGAATTGAATGTCTTCTACTTCCACACATGTACCAAAAGGAACTTCATCATATACTCCTTTTGACATACATACAGCCTATATATATATATATATATAGATAGATACAGAACCAACTGAAAAATACAAATGAAGACTACCAAACAACGGATTAAAGAGCAGCGAGCTGTGGCTATTAATCCGCCATGCATCGTACTTCATCATTATCGATCTCTATGTATCATGCTTTCGAGCTTCTGGACAATCTCAGACATCGGAGGTCTGAATTCCGGTTCAGGCTACGCAGCAGATGGGCACAGTTGTTCGTTAACATAATAGCATAAAGGGAGTATTCGCCAATTAAAATAAACACATATCAGAAAAAGTCACCTGAATACACAGCGAAATTATGTCAGCTACCCGCGATAGAGACTTTGACGGATAGGCGCCGTTTAGAGAGGGATCAACCATTCTTGACAATGCATCTATATCATGAAGCCTTGAAAACGCCCATCTAACCAAATACTGCTCTCCTCGAGGGCGGAACCTAGTATATTTTTCATTTAGTATTTCCCAATATCAAATTTAGGCAGTAAAAGGAATCTCCGGTTTTCAAACCTGTCGTGAGATTTACGCCCGGTTAGGAGTTCTAACATCACAACTCCAAAGCTATAAACATCACTTTGGTAAGAATAGCTTCCTAATTCGAGTTCTGGAGCGCCATAGCCAGATCCTTGCAACTAATCAGAAAAATAATGTCAGCATATGATAGAGAGTAATACATTCACGTGTCCTATTTATTAGCAAACACCGCGTAGTGTTAATACTAATAGAAATCTAGTAGCTAATAAGACGTGTTAAAACTATTAGATAAAATTATGACCCTAATTTAAAGAATATACAACTGATAATATATTTATTTTAGTGTTAAAATAATAAATATATAGCTTTTTTTAGTTATTATGAAATTCAAGCATGCATACATATTTAAAGATCGTTTCACTAGGAAAAATATTAACTATAGGTTGCAATTAATTGTACGTACATGTCAATCAATGTGCAGAGAGGGTCTAGTCGCTACATTTTCATGAACAAGACTTGTTATACGCTGATTAATACCAATAACAAATCGGTGTTTTTGCACATTAGAACGAGCATACGAGTTTATTTTGCTAACAACTCTCAAGACAACATATTACCTGAGTCATAGAACCTGGAGACAGCAAAGGAGCCAAACCACAATCCGAAACACGTACAGAAAGATCATCCTCTAGCAGCACATTAGATGACTTGAAATTCCGGTGCATAATAGGTGGCTGACACCCCTCGTGTAAATATCTATACCCAAAAATCAACTCAGTCTCCAGATAATAACATGAAAAAATCAGTCAGATTCACTGAGTTCTAGAAAAAGAACATACTCTAAGGCCTTTGCAGCTTGAAGTGCCAAACGCATCCTAACATTCCATGAAAGCTTTTTCTGTATCTGGTCATCTAAATGTAATGCTTCATTTAGTGTCCCATTTCTGCAGTAACTGTAGACAAGCAGGCGTTGTCCGTGCTCAAGGCAGTAGCCTACGAGTTCAACTATATTTGAATGTTTAAGTTTGGATATACTCGAAACTAGCTCGAAGAATTCTCGATCACTCAAATGTCCTGACGTAGCCTTATCCAATTTCTTGACTGCCAGCACCTGGAGATTGAAAGACATTATCAAAGCTTTACATAAATTTTTTTTTTTTTTTTTTGGTTTCCCAAGGGTTTAATCCCTTTCGAGGCGGGTTGGACACATTAAGTGGGTACTTTACATAAAATATATGGAAACACACATGTATTGGCAAAAATGCATTTTTATTTCCAAGGGGCCTGAACATTTGGCACTTTTAGTCCCGCGCTTTTCCAAAAAAAGCACTTCTAGTCCCACACTTTTCAAAAATTGCACTTTCAGTCCCAACCTAATTTTTTTGCACAACACTTTTAGTCCCGCGCTTTCCAGAAAAAGCACTTTTAGTCCCAACCTTTTTTTGCACACCCCCACCCTCCTGTCCATATTGGGACCAAATTACAAAATAGAGACAATCCTATGGGACGCAAAACTGGGACTGCTCCACGGGAAGAGGGAAAACTATAAAATGTGCAATAAAAATTACTAAGTTGAGACCAAAAACGATATTTTATGAACATTTGAGTGCCAATCGTGTTGCTTAATGCACTTATATCTTACCTTTCCATCAGGAAGTTGGGCTTTATAAACCGTGCCAAGCATGCCTTTCCCAACAAAATTTTCTTGAGAAAAGCTATTTGTATACTGCTGAAGAGATGCAATTGTATAGAACTTTACAGAATCTACTTTAGAAGCATTTCCCCTTTGGGCTAACGGGATAATAAAAGTAGGATCTGAAACAACTCTTTCAGCAGGAAGAAGTGGAAAAGGAAGGGGGTTCGACTCAGTATTAGTATCCAATCTTGTCATATCTATGCTGTGATCACTCCTCTGCTTTAGAAGTGCAGTCTTTCTCATACTACCTTCAACAGATTGGTGTACTCCTTTACTTGCTGCTTCAAAAATGGACATTTAACAAATAGTTTTTTGTATAATTATGGAAAAGGAAAAGATATTAAGTGAACTACCTTTCTCTACTTGGTAAAAATTGTTTTGCGTATTGGCTGTTTTCTCGTTCAATCTCTTTTTCTTACAGCATCTGGACATAAAAAGACATAGCCCCAAAGCAAGAATTATTATTACCACCAAGCCTCCGATAGCTATCCATGTGACGTTATTTGTTTTATCGCTCTTATTGTTCGTACGTGATTCTGGAAATGGAGACGATGATGGTCCAAGTAAGTGAGCTGATCGAGGAGAAGGTGCATCAGAAGGGGATAATGGAGGAGGTGAGGTTGGTGGAGACGGTAGTACAGTTGTGTTAAAGGGGTTTCCGGTTCTCCTGCACCACAAACGAAGATATTACTAGACACAGGGTATTTGAATAGACAAACTACGAAGAAAATCGATTCTATTGTTTACCTGAAAGTGGGAATATTTAGCAACTTATCGGGTATAGGCCCAGAGAACAAATTATTTTCTATGTTTCTGAGGAATTAAAAAAAATCATCATGATGTGTCTAATAGTTGATTATGGAAAGTGAAATCTGAGAATTTATTATTAAAAGAAGAACAGTACAAATCTATGAGAGGAAGATCTTGAAGAACATCCAGCAAACCAGTGAGCTGATTGTTCTGCAAATGCCTGCACAGTTAAAGGAGGCGTCACACACACACACAGAGGCGAAAAAAATAAATCTTCGATATAATTAAAAAAATGCAAATATTCAAGTTTCCATAAGCTTTAACTGAGGCAACTACTTTAAAAAAGTCATTACAATTTTAACCCAAAACAAGGATTTTGGCCAAGTTGTCCCATACGCATTTAATTTCATTCAAATACTAATTTAAACAACCAAAACGTTACATTGAATTTTGCTGGAGATTATTCTTTTGGAAGGTTGAACTTTGGTTAAGAATAATAGCCATTCATGTATGGAAACAAAAGCAAGCAAGCAAGCCTTTTTTATATTAACTTACATCATAATTTTTTAGAGTTCTAAGCAATGACACAGAATACAACTATATAAACATCCCGACATTTGTTATTTTATCGGATAATATATCATTATTTCAATAAACTGCAGTTAAACACAATTATTCTGGTAACAAGATTGTATCAGGAAACTTCATATACAAAAATAACTTCTTACAATGTGGTAAGAGATGACAAATTCCCCATTGAAGAAGGAAGCTCGCCCCTCAAATTGTTCCCTGACAAATCCCTGCATTATCAGTCAAAACTAATCACTAATTTCCACCAGTTAAGTATATTAGAGCTACCATTTGTAAAAAAGAGAAAATACACACATGTTAATCAAAGATGTGAGTTGTTCAAAGGCATCCGGAATCGACCCAGTTAAATTATTGTCGTTCAAGGACCTAGAAAAAAGGACAGGCTATGATGTTAGAATTTATAAAAATATCATAAAAGAAAGAGCTTATCGATAAATAAATACTATAGAGTGAAAGCGAATAGAACTTACAAATCCGTCAATTGGCTTAGCGAGGAAAGATTCTCGGGAATGGGTCCAGTAAATTGATTATCTGAAAGAAACCTATAGTTCGTGGTTTTGGTGAGTAATCACATAATCTCACTTATATACAGAAGTAGTTTGAGGTCAAAAACATACAAGCTCCTTAAAGTGATCGGTAAATTGGACGGTATACTGCCTCCAATTTGGTTGTTGCTTAGATTTCTGCTTTAAAAATCAAATCTTTCATGAGTCGCCATAGTATAAATATGGCTAATTCTATAAGTAAATATTGCAAACGAACAAAGGCATTTGAAATGGACTTACACCAGTATAATCGAGGCAAATAATCCAAAATCAACAGGCAATTCACCAGCCAAATCTGCTCCGTTTAATTTGCTATCAATAATAATAAAAAAACATAAAAAATTAAAAATATTTCATCAAAGTGTTAAATTTTCATATTCATAAGGATTCAAGAAAAGAGGAATCGTAAATCCGTACATTGCGGTTATATTGGAAATGACACACTCGACCCCTTGCCAACTCGGAGGCCCACACGGGTCTCCCCCAACGGGCATCCATCCGGGAAGAGGTGGGAAGCCCAAAGAAGCATATAACTCACTGATTGCATAAACTGAAAGAAGGCATTCAAAAATCGAAACAAAGTAAGTACAATTAGTCATACCAACTTGTATGTGTATCGAAAAATATAGATGAAATTGTTCTTTCCCCTTACTTTTGCAGTACACAACACTAATGTACCACAAATAGACCCAAACCCTGTATAATTGAAAACTACAAAAATTAGCGTAAACATGTTTACAAATTCAAAGAACTGGAATCCCAAAAATCCTAGTATAATCTAAACAAAGTATATATGAATTCCCTGCCGAAAGCTATGAATGTCCTAAAATTACAAAAAAAAAAACCCTCAAATCACAACTCTAACATAGTAGTTCCGAATAAAGAAGTTATTTCAAAACTTTACCCTATTTGCCCTTCATTAACAAGAATAAAATACTTCAATCAATCTTAAACATTACAAGATGAGGACATGAACACATAAATTTCTAGAGGGTAGATAATTTTCTTGAATTACCATCACGAGGGTCGGTGATTCCCCTGATGAAAGGCAGTGCAGAAAAAGCAACAAAAAGAAGAAGGACCCAAGTATGAACCTTCTTCCAATTCAAACAAACCATAATCTTGAATATTCTTCTTTTTTTTTCTCTTTCTGTTACTTGAAGAAATCCTTCCACAAACCCTCAATCACAAGTTCAAAACCTTGGAGAAATTACAAGTCTTGGAAAAAGAAACAGAGAAGCAACACTCGAAGAACAGTTAGTCAAGCACAAAACACAGAGTAGTCCAAAAGGCTACAAGAGGACAGCTTTAATCAAGAAACAAAACCAAATAGAGAATTATTCATAAATTAAATCAAGTAAAGTAACAGAAAGAAAGCTGTTTGACAGAAAGGGTAATGAGTGGGATGTTCAAACTATAGACATTATTATAAAAAAGTTACTCTCCTTAAAAAGTGAGCACAGACATAAGAAAAGCATTTAAAGTTTGTGTATATCCGTAAATGAAGATTACATGTATATTACGACTGTGTACTGAAGGAGTATAATATGCGGTGAATTTTGAATTATCTAGATTATAATTTGAAATAAGATTCAGGGTACCGTTGAGCAATGGTGGAGGAATGAGTCATTATCCTAATTTGGGCTTCTTGGAGAAAAGGCCGGCCCATACATCCTATTATATCCTATCGTACTTAGTATCGTATTGTAATTACTATATTATTTTTTTTTTGGTACAATAATTACTATATTATTTCAAATGTGTCTTTTGATCAAAATATTTAATTTTGATTCAAATTTTTTTTTCTAGAATTTAATTATTTTAAAAACAATATTAGGCTTTACAATTGCAGCAATAACTCCCATTCACATATCTCCAACAATAACTTTAGTCTAATATGATTTGTGGTCACACTAAAAAAAACAAAGGAAAAAAAAATTTACTATGGAAAAAATTTATGCACCCATTATCTCTTTGAACTGCTAAAACTTCCTCATTCACCGCACACATTACATAAACTTAAAGTCACATTAAATAAATTTTAAAAAGAAAAAAGAAAGATTATGCTCTAAACCAAACCTCATTCCACATAATATAGTTGAGGCCATATACTAATGCCTAACTTTACAAAGGTGAAGAAACAAACAAGATTATCTCATAAACAAGATAGGTCCGAGATGACAGAAAGAGAACTAACTCAAGCACGTGATAGATCTTCACAATTCATCAATGCAGGTTTGTTCTAGTTCTATCATCATTCAATCCATTCAATTTTTTCATTACATGATACACATTTTATTTGTATTACTTTGAGGTTTGACATATATCAACTAAATTATTATAAACATGGGTTCTTTGGTTTCATGGACTACAAACGTACATTGGAAATATTGAAACAGTGTCTTTGTGGAGAAATTGATAAAACTTACATCTACTCAAGTCCATTTTCAGGGATTTTTTTTCCAGGATAAGTATCTTTTTAGTTTGTGTCAAAATTAGATGTCAAGTATTGAAATTTTGATGTATGTCCAAATAGTGATTTTCTCATAGAATTCGCAGCAAGTTTTTACTTATTTTCATGTTCTATGGAACTTATTTATTTTCCTCATATATTCTTCTTGCATGCTTTTCAATCATTGTCACCTCATTTTTAGGTTGATTTTTGGGGTGAATAATAATGATATACTCGTTGAACTTCATTTATGATGTCTTGTTTTTATTGTTTATCGCACCCATTTGAAATACCCTCATAAGTCAATGTGGAGATTATTGTCAATTTTTTAAAATAAATACGAAGATTTTTGCCAATTTCTAAAGCTCATAAGGGAATTATTATTATTTTTTAAAATGAATAGATGTTCTTTTGTATTTATGGTAGGGCATAAAATAAAATTTCAGACTATTTAATATTCAATGTGACCTAAATGCAAAAATAACTTATTAGCATAAATAATGAGTTATTTTTATTAGCAAAATTTTCATATATCGATATTTTATTAGTTCACCACACTCATTTGAAATACCCTCATATAAATCAAGAGGAGGATTATTGTTATTTTTTGAACCAAATGGAGAGATTATTATCATTTTTAAAACTAATAGGAAGTTTATTATTCAATTTAAGATGAATAGGTGTTCTTTCACAATTTAAGGTGAGGGTGTAAAATAAACTTTCTTACTATTTTTTATTCGCCGTGGACCCTAGACTATAGCTTCATTTGAAATACCCCCATATAAGTCAAGAGGAGGATTGTTATAATTTTTTTAACTAAATAGAGAGATTATTGTCAATTTTTTAAGTTAATAGGGTAAACATTATTATTTTTTAATTGAATAGGTGTTCTTTCGCATTTTATGATGAGAGTATAAAATAATTTTCTTATTGTCATTTGTGTTTTATGTAGTTATCACTTCACCAATTAATGAACATGTATAATATTGAACATGAAATTTTCATCATTTTTATAAAATTATTGTATGATTGTTATGTTTTAATTTTATTTTTAAGATCATAAATATTTGTATATTTTTGTCACATTAACAATTGTACTAAATATCTAATATGTTCTCGTGCATAGCACGATTTTATGCTGGTGTTCTATTAAAGCGTGGGGTAATATAATTTTCCATAACTCAAATTAATAAAATCATAATTTTATATAAATGTTTTCTCAAAAAAATTATATATATGTTCTATTCATTAATGATAGCTTCTCACGTAAATTACTACTGACTACTGAGTATCTGTCACTAGTAATCCATAAATTAACATGACGTATATAAGAAGATAGTCTTTTCGTGTAACTTTTTTCCCGGAGTAAAAAAAAGAATTATCTAAATTTTTCCAACGTACTTATTAAATCATATCAAATTAATAGAGAGCAAGATTATGGATTTAAAAATAGGCCACAATTCATAACTACTTAAACACACCATGCTAATTTGTGACTTTTAATTATGATGACGGTGACATATAGAATCATTTTTTCACCAGAGGTTAAATAAAATAACAATAGATAAATTAAGAAGATAGATCCCAATGCTCTTTATTTATTGATTATCTTTCCGTTTTTTCTTAATTTAGGTTAGAAGGTGAGACGTCTTAATATCTCCAGCAAGTTTTAATGATGCACTTCACTTGGAATTAAATACGTAGTATTTATATATTATATATAAATCGAAAGAATGATGGGTAATTAATTATATCCTTATGGAAATCTTGCAAAAATTAAACAAACATATAACGTGGCCAAAAGCTTTCCATGGAAAATGGTGATCCAGAATATTAAGAAAATGAAAAATTAAGATGATTTGGAATATTAATTATCATGATCATTACCTCCACACAGTAGCCATGCCGCATGCTTTGAAAAATGGGTAAGAAAATGCCATAATTAATTAAGTGTAATGACTATATACATTTTTTCTTGTGAGTAAACGTAGTTATATGTGATATTTTAATCCAAAATTAGATTAGATTTAGAGAGGACTGCTTTAATCCAAAATTCGATTAGATTTTGTCCTTTCCTTAAAATTACATCCAACCCTAATTTTCAAGTAGATAGGCTTACTTACAAAGAAAATTTTAGAAAGGAAAAAAAGAATTCCGCAATAAGAAGCCCAAAAAGGCCCATAATGATTTGCCCCTTTTCTCTAATGCTATTCTACATTTGTTAAAAATGAGGCCCAGATCGACAGAAGAAAAAGAAAATAGGCGTTTAAAGATTTCCAGCATTAATATGTCATCGTAGGCCCTGTTGCATTGCAAAAATATTCGTAATATTATAATTAATCCTTAGAAAATATATTATTAAAAATTTGTTTCACAGAAAAATGTGAATGTTGTGACCATCGTTGTGGAATATTAATGCCTAAACCCCAAATCCCCAATCATTTTGTTATTATATATAGGAACTAGAAAATCTCATCAATACATGCATGCTTATATATATATATATATATAAAAAAAAAGTTATAAGGTTAAATGAAACATTTAAAATGGTGCGTTTATTACAATTTGGTGTTTGGTGGAAAAAATGTTTGTGGATGTGGATCATCAAATGGAAAGTAGGTAGAGTCATGAAATTGATACACCAATTCATTAATAATTAGTAGGTATAGTAGTAGTAGTATTTAATGAAGGAAGGCCACCAACCAAACATGCATATTATTGGCAAACATATATTTATATAAATGCAACCCCAAGAAAGAAATCTTACCAAAGGGTCAGTAGCGGTACCCCTAGATTCAATGGCATGGTCAAACTCCAATTGCCATTGCAAATTAAACAACTACTCAAAACTCAACACATGCGATGTGCCAAGTAAAGCCATAAAGTGCATGTGCTGATGATGTGCATGCAACTAGCTAGCTAGTGTTGTAGTTGTAGTTGTATATATATTATATGTCCAAAAATTGGACCGCTTATTGGCCTCAAGCTTCTGGTACAATTCAATAATGCATTTCAATTTTCTTAGATGAGATGATGATGGTGAAGTCACATGTGGACGGTTGGCGACAATAATAATTATTAAAAAAAAGGGTTACATATATAAGTACGTTGATGCATGTGATTATGCATGGGGCAAACATGCGACACCTATTAAGTATTAATTAATTACTTTATTAAAATCAAATTAAAGTAATGGCAGGAGTGGACACAATACAAATCACATGTCCTTAACTTCCCTTAGATGAGATGAGATTGGTTGAGGTCAGACAGATAGAAAGAAAAGCTATATAGTAGCTAGATTGCAAAAATTAATATAATTATTAATTTAGTTCGATGTAGGATTTTGGTGATGGCTTGTAAATAAATTAAAGTTTTAATTGAAAGCACTCTAATTAATATTACACGAACAAAAAATGTATTGGGAAAAACTTTATTAATATAATAAGATCAGTGTTCAAATTGATTTAATTTGTCACATAAATTAAAGATGTAATAATAAGCATGTAGAATTAGTTTTAGTAATTTGGATTTTGGAGTAAATGTCATGTCACATTTATTTATATCTTGTCAATTTTCCCATCCCATCCCACCCAATATAGAGTATAAATAAATGGACTACAGTACAGACTACTACAGAGTAGAGAAAAGAATCATTCATTCATTCATATATATAATATAAAATAAATAATATAGGAGGAGTATTATTAATTATTAATTAATATTATCATATCATTGACCCTTCCTTCCCTCCAATCCCTTCTCATCTCATCTCATTAAAACCCCAACTCCCACCCAATCAATCGCCGCCGTTATTAAAAACTCATCAAATCCTCGCCGCCAATTAATTTAACTGAATAGTAGTAATAATAATTCCACAAAAGAAATTAAAACTCCATTCCATTCCATTCCATTCCAATGGGTTGCTGCGTTAGCAAAAATAAATCATCAAAATCACCACCCCGCATTTCAAACAGCAAATCACCACCGCCGACACACCCACACCCACTCCCACTCCCTAAAAAAGAAGAAGAACAAGAAGAAGAAACCGTCAAAGAAGTCCTCTCCGAATCAATCCCCAAATCCGTAAGCCCATTCATAAGAACCGCACCTTTACTATCCAAACCCCCACACAGAAAGAAGCACCAAAACGTCGATGCCGTTTTCATGGCATTCCCGCCCGATGATTTCTCCGATATCGGAAGCACCGTAAGTGAAAGCTTCACAGAAAAGAGAGAAAACGACGACGATGTCCGGCCTCCCAGATTTGAGGTGAAGAGGACAGTCAGGAAATCTCCGGGTCGGAGGTCCGAAGCTTCTCCCGACCGGGTCAGGCCCAGGAGAACGGAAAATGGGGAGAGCTCTGGGAGAAGATCGAGGTCTCCGGTGACGCGTACGGATACTGGAGTATTGAAACCGGGTTTGGGTCGGAGTTTATCGTCGAGGAAAACGGGCAAGTCTCCTAGTCGTGTTGGATCCGGATTGGGTGAGAGGATCCGGAAGCTGGACGATGGGGGGGGAGATAAGAAATGGGCACCGACAAGTAATGAGTTGCTTGAAAATCCACTTGTGTCCTTGGAATGTTTTATCTTTCTTTAGTCTAGTACTAGTATGTTTTTTTGGTATTGGTATGTAAAAGTGTTGGACCGGAGATTAATTTTGGAACCAATTTAACTGTATTTATTTTTTTATTATTAATTAATAAATTACTTTTAGAAAGAGTATTATTCAACTTTATTTCCTTGCCTTTCAAAATATTCTCTAAAATCAGTCTAAATTAAAGGAAAGCCTAATTAATTAAGATAAGTTTGAATGCTAGTCTACGCGGTCTTAGTGGTTGAACACACTAAGGGTCTATTTGGATGTGTTTTGGTTCCGTTTCGCGGGTCTCGATTTAAAAAAATTAGTTTGGGTGATTTCGATGAAATCTTTGAGACTTCATTTGGATGAGTTTTGGCTCTTGGGTTTTGTGGTTTAAATAAGTTGAAACTTCACGTGGATTGGGTTTGGATGTTGGGGTTTAGGGAAAAAAGTAGTTGATATGTGTTAAATCAATATTTTTTTTAGTGAAATTTGGAAAAAAAAAAAGTAGGTGTTAAATGTCAAATCAATAATTTATAGGTTTGAAGAGTTTAAGTGGTGAATTTCTGAATAGATTTTTGATAATTTTATGGGTTTAACGAAAACTCATTCCGCGAGATCGGGCCAAAACCCATCCACATACACCATAAGGTCCTTGTGTCAAATTTAAAAAAAAAAAAAAAAAAAAAAGTGTAACGAATTTTGTCCTTAAACTTTGTACTACATTATCTGGCTTCGAAAAGTATTTGTTTCTTCTTCTTGGTATTTATGGATTATTTTGTTGTTTTCGCTCCATTGGGTGACGAACCAAATTTATGGTGTCCAAACTTGGAATTGGTTGCGTAAGAAAAAGAATGTTCTGTAGCCTCAAAATTCAAACTTGGTGCAGAGTGTGACTATTGATAATCTTACGGATGACATATATACTTCTATTATATAGTAATGTTTGCTTTACTTTATACTTTTTACTAATTCGAAATAGTTGTTTTTTAAAGTGTTGGGTCCGTCTATAATAAGATTTTGAGGAATGGGGAGCACATGAGATAACATTTATCTTGGTGACACGTGTCCTCTTAAAATTTAAGTTAAAATAATTTATTTTCTTAAAGATAAATTTACCCTTTTTTAATGAGTGAAATTCAATAACACCCCTTATATTTTGCCTAACTAAAAAATATGTATTATTTTTATTAGTAAAATATCCATGTATTTTTTTTATTAGCAAAAAATACCCCTCTCAAGTCGAATTATCAATTTTACCCCATCAAATGATGAAAAAATATCTGCTTAACTTATAAGATTACCAATAGCCCCTGGTAACTTTAAAATTTTTCAATAACCTCCCTGTTTTTCTTTTTATAAACATCAACAAAAACTTATACTTGATTATTGAAGTCCACTTTAAAGATTTGAAAAAAATCTTATCCCCCCAAAGTTACATATTGTGGCACTTTACCACACATATGTACAAAATAAGCACTTTACTGCCTCAAATAATTTTATTTAATTTTTGTTCGACGAAAAAGTATAATTTTATTTTATCAAATAAGCACTTTACTGCCTCAAATAGAAATCTTACGTTTTTAGAAACGTGTAAATGTGCGAATGACAGTCATATCAACATTTACAAACTTATTCTCGCTTCATTTCAAACATGTAGTTTTGAAATGGAGGGAGTAATTCGATAGTTTAAATTAAATTTTTTTTTTGTCATTTAAAATTTGTTTAGTTTTGGTAATCAATTATCATAATTGTTGTTATATAATTTTAATGGTATTTTATCTTTGCATGTCACTTGAAAATAATTGATCATACATAAGTAGTGGGATTTTTGGAATATAAGATCATATTTCTTTTTCCTTTTTATAGAAATGATCGTTACAATAATATCTTTACATCAAATTAAATCAAGTATCTATTGATTTATTTTCAGGTTACCACTAGTCCAAATTTATGGCAGTTGAACCCAGGAGAAACTCTTGGTTCTGGGATCTCAGTCTTACCAATAGACTACGACCTCATTAACAACATCTTATTTCTTTGAAGTGCAATATAACAACTCTAATAAATTGTTTTGTAATTAGATCTGGATTTGGTTTTTGGTGATTTCTTGGCTCGGAGTGTATTCAAATTTTAGATTTTTTTTTATCAAATTAATATTTAAAGATTAATCAACTTAAACTGGCATTTTTTTTTTCAGGTCGAATCGAGTTAGATTCTATCCAAAGATAGCAATTGAAGCCCCTAAGTCAACGATAGTCAGATATTGTAAGATGCTTAGCAAATTATTTAAATTTCGACCCTGGAAGGGAAGGGTTCAAATTTAAAGGTCGTGCGTATAAAGCAATTTAAAGATGAGTGAAAAATTTAGACTCAATAAGCCAGGCCCAACCCTAATTAATTATAAGACAAATTAAGTGTCTTATCCCATTAAATGAGCTGCCCATATTTAGTTTATTGGGCCCTAGTTACTAGATAAAGATTGGGCCAGATATGGACAATCAGGCCTAATAGATCTAAGTGCTAACAAACACAACTCCTGAATTGAAACTTGAAAGTATGCAGCAAAAATATTGGACTTTTAGACTTTGCACTCTTGAATTATATAATTTTGATATTTTGTATCTTAAATTACAAGTTTTATCACTTTTCATCCTGAAAATACAACTTTATTGACAATTTACACACTAGTGTGTGCTTTGAAGGGAAAAATTCATTGATTGAAGGGTATAATAGTTATTTTCGCATATTTTTTGCACTTTGCACCCTAAAAGTATAGATTTAACACTTTGCACTCTGAAATATAGAATATTGGCACTTTACACACAAAAAATATAATTTCTGACATTTTTAATCCTGACTTAATATGATACTCTAAATAATGTAAATAGTATGTATTATAATAATATGTTAAATATGTAAACATGTATAGTTTAGATATAAAGTAAAGAATCTAGAGAATACTTAAAAATAAAATAAAGACAATGTCATTTTTTTTAATCTAAATTTTACCGAGAAAAAATGTTAAATAAGTTATTATAAAGTAAAATAAATTTGGAAGAACAAGTTTATATGTGTATAGAAATGACCATTTTATCTCTACATCGCCAACACTCATGAGTTTTTATTTTAAGAAAAATACATCAGGATGCAAAATGTCATACAAATTATATCTTTAGGATGCAGTGTGCCAAAAAAATTTAAATCGAGGTGAAAAATACTAATATTTTATAATTTCAAGGTGCAAAATGCCAAAAAATTTATATTTCCAGGGTGCAAAGTGCCAAAACTTTTAAGTCAAGGTGCTAAGTGCCAAAATTCTATAATTCAAAGGTACAAAATGCCAAAACCCCGCAAATAATCACATCTCAAATTAACATTTTGAGAAAACATAACAATAAAATGCACATATAACACAGGTTCGTCATACGAAATTCGATGCCTTATGTTTTAGATGTTCCTGGATATTCACCATAGCCTGCAAAATACCACCAGCGTAAATATATATACAATCACATTCTAATTTTCAGAGCCTATGGACAAAAGAAGGCCTCCATCGGTTCGGGTTCTAAGTAGTTAATTAGGAATATATATAAATATATATGCATCTAAAGTTGCTGTTGATGTGAAGGCCATGGCCTACGTTCTGGAGGACAAGGAACGGGAGCTGGCTGTGCGATAAACGTCGGAACATTGTTACCCGGCATCAACACTGAAACTTCTTTGGCATTATTACCAGATATCTGAAACAATTAATTAAACACTACATTATGCTTCTTCTTTTTTGAATCAAACGTAATAGAATTGCATACGTAGTCATAAATGAGTTTGAGTCGAGAGTTACATGCCCAAAATCTTAGTAAAACACAATAGTTCCACTAGAAATAGAAATGGATACGTAATGGTCAACTCATCTAAAAGCTGACATGAAACTCATCTAATAATAGCCAACTTAAGTTGTTAGATATGATAGTCATTTACTGTATTATTTACTACTATTAGTCTATTACTTTTGCTTTTGCTCAAGAAACTGATAATAGCAGTACATATGGCATTCTTCTCATCCCACATCTATCAAACTAAATCCCAATGTTTGAAATTAAACACCTAAACATTTAGCATAACTATATGCACATGTCTAACATTAAACAAGTGAATAATGGTGTAATTTACAATACAAGGAAACCTAGCTAGTTCAAGTTGTGGTGTATAATTAAAGTTGGTAATGAATTGAAGACATTATACAAACAAGAAAACATTGAAATTTCAATATAGGCAGCCTGTCCCCAAATCCAGGGCTTCCCATGAGGGGGAAACATAAATATTTAATTTTATGGGTCAAAATATATACAATATGTGGGGTTGAACCCAATATGAAGAACTAAACTTAGGCTATAAGCTCCAATTCTCAATAAATAGTGGAGGGACCTTAAAACCAGCTAACAAAAATCATGGATTGGTCATTTTCCAAACTATCTAGAAATGTTGTTTCATTTAATAACATGTGACAATGGACCCTTTCAGATCGAGGTTGTCCCAGGTCTCGCCTCATCAAAATCCATTTCTCTCTCACAATTCAAGCCTAATAAAAACCTACACAATTTAAGTGGTTTGATTTGAAACCTAAACTTTTCATGTTACAAATTTTCTTCCCACAAAACACATAATGCAAAATCATGTTTCAAAAGCTTCACATAATGCAGCAAAACAGATAATGTAATTTAAAAAACATGAGGTGAAAAAGCTAGCATTAGCAAACATCACAATGGAAGAACACATTAATAATTAAAGTGAAGAAAATACTCACTTTAGGAGAGGGGTAACCAATCTTAGCAGCACCCATATGATTATGGGCCTCCTCAATGTCTGAGCGTCGGAACCCTGCACCGGACGGCGAAATCGGCGGCGAGTTTGTCCTGAGAAACTTCTCAAAAATAGCCATCACAAGAAACATGGAAATGAGAATGGCAGTAGCCACAAACCCAAAAGAAACTGCATTCACAGAGTTATCAAAATGTGTCCAGTGATCATCTTTTTGGATGAACAACGGAGGAGCACCACCCGGCGCCGCCGCCCAACCGCCCCACCCCTCTTCTTCACCGCCCATTACAAAGATGAGATTTTTTCAAGAATGGTCTAATAAAATGAAGATTATAAAAGTATAGTCTCTCTGTTAGGAGGCAGTTTGGAAAGACAGGGGGAAGCTTTTTTTCAGGGGTTTCTTGTAGTAGACATTGTTGTTGTCTCAACAAAACAAAACAAAACAAGTGTCTCTTTAATTTAATTGATTGAAAGTTAGGTATAGGTATAGTACTACTACTACATAAAATTCTTTTTTACTCCATTTATGTATAGAGAGGAGAGAAAGAGGTGACCTTCAGCTGAAGGTTGTAAAAAAGAGGAGGCTTTGAGATTAACTTCTGCTGCTTTTTCTTCAATGAGTCTTTTTTCTAGTCTATAAAGAAGAAAAGGAGTTGGAATTAGCACCCTCTGCTCTGCTCTGTGTATTTTAACAGTTGAAAGAAACGTCCCTGATATTTCTCTGTTTATGCTTATGCATTATGTGTGTGTATTTATTATGAGTGGATGACTTTCATTTCATTCACATGCACTTCTTTTTTTTTTTTCTTTTAATTATTGTTATTAATATTTAAAAAATAAGACGATTCTTTTTTTTTTAAGTATATAACTAAGAAATTAGATACTGTAGTTGAATTTTTTTTATAGCAAAAAAATCATAAAATTAAGACGAAAAGTTTAACCAGTTTTCAAGAGAGTAATCCTATCACGAAAAACAGTAGTTGGAATATATTTAATAATAAGACATCTTCATCAATCCCTAAAAGTTTCTTGATATATATTTATAAATGTTTGTAGATATACATCATTGTATGGATCAAATTTTCAATTTATTGATATATTTGGTTAGTTAGATTGTAGAAATAGTTTTTTATAATATTGAAACTATTTTGAAAACGTCTGAAAAAATTATGAAACAAATAAACATGCTAGTAACGGATACTGCTTTATATTTTTATTTAAATTAATCTTACACCATTAATGTTTTAGTATAACCATATAACCTGAAAAAAACAATGATATAATTCGAAAGAATATTTATATTGCAAATGGAAGTGGCTCTATTTTTTATCTTTATTTTTTGCTCTACTAAATTAAAGTATTTTTATGTAGCCTAATGTATTACTCCTTTTGTTTCTTATAATTTTAAAAAAATAAGTGTATCTTATTTGTGTATTTCACTAAAAAGTATGCAGTATCTGCAGAAAATATTTTCTCCTAAAGAAACCATAATGCCAAGTAAGTCACTTTGTTCTTTTCCATTTTTATATTTTCTCATACAGAAAAAAAAAAAGAACATCTTAAGAATAAAAACATACATTGTATATATAATACTGTGTATTCTTATAACGATCGGGTGAGAGTATCATCCTCTGGATCTCTGATGAAAAAAGGAAAACATTGTAGACAAGTCACGACGATAAAGTACAAAACTTTATAAGACAAGGGCTGGGGGCCTAGGGCCGTAGGCCCATTTAATAATTTAATTTTTCTTTTGTCTTTCCGTCATCTAATTTAACGGGTCCAGCCCATTAATTCCTTCACTATTTATTTATTGGGTAATTGCTAACATGTCAGTATTGTTTGGTTGTCGGGAAAGTGAAGGAACCTCAGTTTTTTTTCTCTCATTTGTTGTTTGGATAGCAGAAAATGAAGTTATTATTTTCCTTCAACTTTCCTGCATGAATTGTGAAGAAAAAATTTCTCCACCAATTTGATGGGAAAATCTTGGAAAAATTTTACATTAAATTGCAAAAAACCCCTTGAATTTTGTCTAACTATCAAAATCTTCATTTGTGATTTTTTATTACCAAGAGCCCTTTTCGTACTTATTTATTATTAGCAAAAAATATCATCTCAAGTCATAACAGTTATACGCCTACAAGATGACGTAAAATCACCCTTTTTATCCAAAAAAATTATCAATAACCCCCTGTTAACTTTAAAATTGACCATAATTCCCTGTTAACTTTGAGAATTGATATAAATTCGGTGACTAAAAAATACAGAATAGCGTCAATCTAGTTTATAATGAAATTAATATAATAAAAACGTGACTATTCATACAATTTTTTATCAATAAAGAAAGCTCAATTCATAATCAGACAAAAATATTTATCAAAAAAATTATGTTTCTAAAACTTTCTTAACAACCAAGCAATTGTAAGAAAATAGTTTTCTTCACAATCAAACATGTAGAGGAAAATTGCTTTCTTTTCCATTTCCTTTCCTTTCTTTTTCCTTTTCCTACAATTTTTCCTCACTTTCCTGACAACCAAACTAGCTATGAGTTATTTGTTTCAAATGTTGAAATCTCTCCGAGAGTGCCCCATTGATTTTTCAACACGTTTTCCTTATTACATAATTCTTTTTCCAAATATTGTAATTATGTAAAAAGGGAAAAAAAACTAGCATAAGAAGAGTATAATACTACTACATTATTTAATTCTTTATTAATAGTGTTATATGCAAAAATAGAGTTTGTAAATATATTTGTTCGAGAATACAATACATTGAAAAGGAAAATTATGGATGTGGTACAATTTCTCATTTTTTGCGGTCCCAGTTGACCAAAAAGCAAAGTGTGGTCCCTTTAAATAAGAAAATATGACTTGGTATAATAGTGGGTTATCTGTAGATTCTTGTAAATTATACATAAACAAATAAATAAATTAACACTGTTTAAATAATTATAGAAAACTACCTCGTACATTGTCTACTATATTAATATAACTTGCTTTTCTATGGTTTATAAAGGAAATGAATGTCTTAAATCTAATGGTAAATCTTAAAGCTACGATAATAACAATTCAACTTTTACTAATTTATTGTACGAGTATTTGGTGTAATAATGGGTTTTTGACATTTGCACCCTGAATTTATAGGGTTTTGGCACTTAGTTCTCTGACTTAAAAGTATTGGCACTTTACACCCTAAAAATATAATTTTTTTGCCACTTTGCACCCTAGTGTGTGTTTGGTGAGAAAATCATTGTTAGAAGGGTAGAATTGTCATTTTCAAATTTTTTGCCACTTTGCACCGGCTCTGGCAGGATTTTGCACCCTGAAATTATAGAATGTTGGCATTTTTCATCCTAACATTATAAAATGTTGGCGCTTTTCACCCCGATTTAAAATTTTAGGCACACTGTACCCTAAAAATATAATGAGTATGGCATTTTGCACCCTAATGTGTTTTCCTTAAAAAAAAACTCATGGATGTCGTCAATGTAGAGATAAAATGGTCATTTTCATGCACAACAATCATAAACATTTTATTCTTAGTTTATTTTACTTTATAATAACATTTTCTCTTAGTATACTTTAGATTAAAAAAAAGATATTGTCTTTATTTTATTTTCAAGTATCCTCTAGATTATTTACTTTATACCTAAAATACACGTTTACAAATCTAACATGTTATTATATTGCATGTTATTTATATTATTTAGATTATCATATTATGGTGCAAAGTGCCAACTAAATAGAACTTTCAGGGTGCAAAATGGCAAAACGTTTAAGTTATGATGCAAAGTGCCAAAACCCTGTAGTTTCATGATGCAAAGTGTCAACACCTATAACTTCATGGTGAAAAGTGTCAAAAGCCCTGTTATAATTAAGATAATCTAAACATGTGTTTAGATTTAAGAATTCACAAAATCCTATATAAAACTTAATTATAGTAGAAATACGGTTTTAATCGCACAGTCTTCAATTTGTGTTATCATATGAATTATGTTAATTAAGCTTATTGATAATTAGAAGGCGAATGTGTGTAGTTTTTTATAGTTTGTTATGAAAGACTTTCAAGAAAATTTATTATAGAAATCTTTAACAAACAAGTAAATTAGTTTACAATCCAAATAAACTCATAATGTTGGTTGTATCAATATCTGATATGTATTGGGCCTTTTGATTGGCAATCTTCTAATTATAATATTCCTTAATCATGTTTGAGCTTTAAGATTATTGCTACTACTATTCCACGTGAGATATCTCAAAGTGTATGTGACCACTTCATAAGCAATTAACAACATCCAAAATTACTTTAAATTCAATTGAAATTCCATATATGTAGGTTCCAAAGCCTCTGTATGAACTATTTAGGGTTGTAAAATGAATACCAATAATTAACACATGATATACAGATTTAATCACACAATTGTGTATATATATGTGGTACAATTTATTTGTTTTTTATTCTATAAATAAAGCATAGCCATTTCATTAATTTAAACAGATTATTAAAATAAACCGTAGCAATAGATAAAGAAACAATTGCTTTGAGATGGACATAGGCTAGAGAAAAATAAAAAATTGCTTTAAATCACTTTATTATTCGCACTTAAGCCGACACAACAACCCCCAAATTGTCGGGATTCTGAGTTTAACACCAACAAACTAGACATTCTTTCCTAGGGATTGTCCCTAATCCAATTCTTCGATTTTCTAACCAAACAATCCTCAGCCGTCGATTAAGGAATCCCATAAGGTCAACTCCACACCCTGAGTCAAAAGTGTACGGTATTGCGCATGCACTGGAGCAGAAGGCAACGTGAATTCGTGTGTGCGTGAGTCTTCAGCTTTTAGTCTTAGAGAGAGAATTTTTCTGCTTGACTGAAAAGTCAGATTTATAATGGACCAATAGGGGTATAATCAGGTGCGTGTGGGGCAGCTTGTCTCGTGTGTGAATGGGTGCACTTTCATAGCATCATATAGGGCTTCACGTGGAAGGTCTTTTCTTTCATGATGACTTTGGAATTTAGGCCCTATTTATTCAATTTCATTTGGTTTGATTTTAAAAATTAATTTTAGGCCCTAATTTTAATTGTGGATATTGAGTTTAGACTTTTAAAAAAAATTGAAATCACATTTGAATTTAGTTTGAATATTAAGGTTTTGAGAGAAAAAGTTGTTGGTATGTGTTAAATTATTGTTTATATAAAAGAAAAAAAATAAAAAAATAGATTGTACAAAACATTAACTTTCATATGTTTGATTTTTATTATATATATTAAAAACCATGTTTCGCGAAATCTTTGCTCAATTTTCATTTAAGAAAAGAAGGGGGGGTTCTTAATTAGGACCAAATGAAGACTTGTGTCCCAGCTACTTGATCGTGAAACAAATAATGAGGAGGGCCTATGATAGGTTTTACTATGAACTAGGATAACAACATGATTTGGTTTTCCGAGTAATAAGGATGTCAAATTGTTTCAATCAAATGTTAAAAAAGTAGTAATTTGAAAGAACAAATTAATGATGGCTGACCAACAATTCATAAGGCTTGCTCCAGCGGTAAGGGTGGGGGTTTGAATCTCATTTGGAACTTGGATGGAAGCATTTCTATGGGTCTATCTAATGATAATTTGTGGTGAAAATCCCTTTGTGCGCAGAGTGTACAACAGTATGGTGGGATCCCGAGGTTTGGTGGAGGTACATCCTGCGATTTACATCTTTCAGGGTTCTAGGGCAAGGGTTCTGAGGGTCCAGGATTAGTCTAGTATAAGTTTGTACACCTGGAATATAAAAAAAAAAAAATCATATGTATATACTCCTATATACTAAGTATATTTATTGGGGAATCCTCTTTTGGACTAACAATTTCATTAATTGAAGGGCAAAGATGACCTACAATTAATTTCATTGTATACCTTCAAGAAAACAACAAATCAATAGAGTACTTGGGAAACATTACAATGTCATTTAGAGGACAAAAATTGGCCCTGCTTAATTAGTCCAACCACCAAGGCCAGTTAAGCCCAATATCCCGGCCCTTAATTAGTCATCACTAAGCATTGGGCCGTTTAATTATATGGCCGGAGGATGAATTTACTAGTAATGAAATGAATTCAATCAGGAGTCAGGACACAAATCTGAAAATTCACGTCTCTATAGAAAGTGAGATCAGACGGTCATTTTCTTGTAAATAAATTTTCTCTCTCTTTTCCTATTCATCAAAAACCAAGTGCAGATGACTTACTTCTAATTAAGGTATTTGTTCTTGATCGATCTTAATAAATTTCTTGAGCAAATATATAAATTGAGACTTCAATTTCATTAATGGGATTGGAAGAAAGTTGTGCGTGGATGCATAGTCATGACAAGAAATATATAAATAAATAAAACTCAATTTCGTTTCTTTATCGCCAGAGTAAATCTAACACAAGAATACAATAAGTACTAAATAATCATCTAATCAGCAAACATGTATCCTATATTTAAAAAATCAGCAAAGTATCTTGGATTGTAAGCCCACATTATACTAATTGGGTTAGTCTTGGATTGTAAGCCCACATTATACTAATTGGGTTAGTCATGTATTGTCCCAGATTGGCAACCAAACGGGGCCTTAGTTTCTTTGTAACAACTAAATTAGAAACAAGATCAATTATATTAAGAGCATCTATCACATTACCACTCAAGATTGCCTTCTTAATTTTCCACTCGAGCAACGCTAGTCAATAATCACAAGAAATGCACATACTTATACGCCATTTTTTCCGATACCTATAACCAAAATAAATCGTTTAAGAAAATAAATCACGGATCATCATCACACAAACTGCATAAGTTGATCGCGAACTTAACAACACCGATTAGTAAACCTGTAATTCTACGAACGAAAGCAATAATTATATTATCTCCATTTGGGGAGGGTTTTACCATGGTTTCGTTTTTGCGAGTTGTGAATGATAGTACAGAACACAAGCATCACGTTATAACACTCTCGCGCCTTTTCAAAACCTTATAAAAATTCAAAATAAACTGCCAGCTCATCGATCATTAACTGTAAAACTTAATTCACTCTGTTAAATACGATTGATTTACTGCATCTATACTATTAAAATAGAGAAGTTCGCTTTTACTCACAAATTGACGGTTATGGCATCGTGCTACAACAAAAGTATGTGTTTTTCCAAAATCACCCCTAATTTCTGAATTTTGAACACTTAACCTCCACCCACTCCCAGCATTTAAGTTTAATTTTGAAAAGTAACTTCCTCCATTTCTTTCCATTACTCAAGAATAGTTAGAAAACCACTTTGTCACTTCCAATTTCTCTTTTTTTTTTGGGTCTTTATGCATAAACATTCTTAGATATTTCTTTAACTTATAATCGTTTTATTTCATGGTTGCTGGTTTGCAAATGATGAGTGAAAAAGTATTATTCGGACGAGAAGACATGGACATATTTTTCAATTTATTTAATCTTCTACACTTGCTCATTGTACTTTTCATTATTGTGTTTGTTTTGACTTTTTTTTTTTTTTTCATATTTAAGCTTTTTTTTTATTGTGGGGGGGGGAGGGGGGGGGGGGGCGGGGGAGAATCAGTTAGGTGCCACTGCGGCTAGTAATAAAAAGGGAAGCAAAGTTAAAACTTTCAGAGGATAAGAGATGGGATGGGAGAGTTAAAGATGGAATTGTATTATATTGATGTAAGTCCCCCTGCAATGAGACCAAATTCCTCCCAGGTCGCCATGGCTTCTTTTTTAGTGAAAGTTGAAAGGGTAATAAATCATATTTTCGTTATTTTGAGAAACTCGTCTAGTTAAAAAAAAAAAAAAAAAAAAAGTTTGGGAAAATAATTCACCTTATATATATAACTTGAAAATGGTATATTTGACCAAATTGCTATTAAAGGGGTATTTGCAAATGCTTTTAAAAAGTACTTTTTTTCTATTTGTATGCTTAAAACACTTTGATGGTGTTTGCAAGTACACTACAAGAAATCAGTTTTTTAGCTACGAAAAATTTCGTCGCCTAAAATTGAAATTTCGTCGCCTAAAATTGAAATTTCGTCGCCAAATGTCATGCAACACGAAATAAGTTCATCGAGGGAATCGTCGCCAAAGTCGCGTCCCTAAATGTGTTTGTGTACGAAATTGTGCTAGTTGTCCCCATAGATCTCCGATATTGCTACACTTCAGCATTTCGTCACCAATCTAACGCATTAGTAGACGTTTTATTTCGTCCCTATATACTAATAATTTCATTGCTAATACATCAATTTCGTAGCCAAAATGTCCCCTTGGATTTTGCATTTTTACAGGGGTGCAAAGTGTCTTTTAGACAATAACACAAGGACGTAAAATATCCATATATTATGCAATATTACATGGGGGTAAATTTCAATGTAAGGTTAATTACTTTCCATATCAAAATGAAATTCCAGTCAGAATTTGGAGCATGTATGCAACAAATCCACGATGAGAGAGTTACATACACAAATTATTACATATCTCACGGAGGTAATATATCTATTTTCAAATACAATGGAGGTAAATCACTCATTAGGGTCATCACAAGAGTTAATTTGCCATAAAAACTCATATATTCACTTGTCTCCTATTTTATATCGGTACAACTTTTTCATTAAAAATACTTAAAGTAATAATAATATTTTTGTTTATATCATTTTGTAAGATGTTCAAAAAATTTTAATGCCTACTTTTAGAATTTTTTTTTTGCATCATATTATCTAAAGAATTTCAAATATATCGATAAACACTCAACACGTGTGTATTTTTTTAATTACAATAAATACTTGGAGAAGAACACTAACATAACGTTTAGTTAAGTTCATCAATACAAATTTAGATATAAACTATGAATGGTTAGTGGTTTCTTTCAATTTAATTTCATAATTTTATGTTAACTTTAAATTAAAATTATGTAAACTATAAAACTAGTGTATTTACAAGAAAGTTAAAGTTTTCACCAAACAACGTTGATGTAAACTTAAAAAAAAAAAAAAAACTAAAAAAAAAAAAAAAAACAAACACGTTTGAATAATTCTTTCACATTAATATCACCATAATTGTACAAAATAAAT
Source organism: Penstemon barbatus (assembly GCA_003313485.2). NCBI lineage: Eukaryota > Viridiplantae > Streptophyta > Magnoliopsida > Lamiales > Plantaginaceae > Penstemon > Penstemon barbatus. The sequence continues at coordinate 2,269,295 of CM064877.1, forward strand.
TATTTTTATTTTTAAAATAAGTTAATATTCAGATGAATTAAACTCATACCCCTTGAGGTTTAGCTATATTACAAGAAATTTATGATGTTTCAAAAATTGCAGGTAGGGGTGTAAACGAGCCGAGTAGTATCGACCGGGACATTGTTCAAGCTTGATTTGAATTTTATCGAGCTTGAAATTGTCTGTTTGAGTTTGATTTGATTTCTTAACGAATCGAGCTCAAACGAGCTTTTATCGAACGAGCTCGAACCGAGCTTAAAAACTTATCAAACGAAAAATCATGTTCAAGCTTGTTTAATTTATTTGACGAACCGAGCTCAAACGCACTCTTATCGAACGAACTCGAGCCGATATCGAATAGCTTGGTTTGATTTTCAGCCTTGCAAGAATACTCAGTTGACCAGACAGTCGTTAGTCAACCATGACAAACGTTATGAAGTATTTAAAATACTCTAATAAATCAATAATACTTATAATTTAATACACAATTAATTATAAGAAACATCACTCGGCCTGGGAAGTGGGGGGTGCCAGACGAGAAATTATTTAGTGTAACCGCTGCACAACGTCGTCAAGTACACGTGGTTCAATCCACCAATACACTTGGGACACGTGGAGTAATAATCCACATCACTCATGTTCTGGCAATGTGAACACAATTTTTTGAAACCCTATTTTTTGGGAACATGACCAGAATATGGGGTTATGTAGATTATCACTCCACATGTCCCAAGTATATTGGTGGGCTGCACCACGTGTACTTGATGACGTGGTGCAGTGGTTGTACTAAATAATCTCTCGTGCCAGACCGCCAGAGTTAGAATGGGGTTGGATTTTTATGTAATTTATTATAATTATTATTGATTTGTTTTTTTGTTGTTGTAAAAATGTTATTAATTTAAGATATTAAAATGTTTTTATTTGACTTATGATATTGAAAATTTTAAAAATGTTATTAATTTAAGATATTAAAATGTTTTTATTTGACTTATGATACTGAAAATTTTAAAATTGTGTTTATAATTTTGCAGGTAAATTGATCTATGTTATTGAACTATTTAAAATGTTACAAGTATTTAAATTAAAAATTGATTTTTAAATGTGGAATAAATTTAAATATTCTATTTATTAAAAAATTAAATATGTAGTAAAATTTATTATCATATTTTTATTAAAAATATTAAACAAGTATAACAAAAACACCCCTATCTATCAAGAATATTACAACGAAAGTCCCCGAGTAAACCGTGTGACAATTTTAGAAAATCATTTAAAATTCAAGGATAAATTACGAATATCCTCTTGAGGTAAGACCTGATTTAAAAAAATTTCTCTCAGGTATTGAGTATTACAAAAATCGCTCTCAGTTTTGTCACTTTCTTCCCATTGCCCGTAAAATGTTTCAATTTTGCCTTTGGATGTTACTTCTAATATTTATAATATCTTATAGATTTTAAAATTTGAGTACTAATTGTTATAACTTATAAATAATAAAAATGAGAATCATATATTTACTACCAAGATATATTTTATTATTAATTTAATTCCTATAATAACAAATTAAACAAAATTTATAAATATAAAACTATATTTTCACTAATTAAATAAATAATATTTTTATTGCATGAATAAATATTGAATTTATATTAAAATATTGAATCAAAAAAAAAAAAGGTACATTAGGGAACTTAGAAAATAAAAAATTACATCAAATCTTAAATTAATTCATATAAGGAAATTCATCATCTCCGCCATATTCGTCTATGTTTTAGTCGAACATGATTTCATGATTGTATCGTATTATTTTAAATTTTTAGAAAGAATTATTTTTGGGTGATAAATATAACCCCAAAATTATTAAAACAAATCAATATTAAAATAATAGTGTTAATTTAATGAAATGAAAGTTATATTTTTATAATTAAAAATAATTATCTCCAAATAATATACAAATTTTAGGAATTTTTTATTTTTAAATAAAGATAAAAAAAACCAAATAAAACAAAACAAAATAAAAAATAAAAAAAATAGCATGTGAGGGAGGGGGCTTGGATGGGAGAAGCTCCCCCTCCCCCTCCCTCCAGGATCCCTCTAGTTCGTATACTCTCTCCTTTCCCCTAGTCATTAGAGATGAATTTTTTTTCCACCTTCCCCCATATACCCTTTAGGGCATCTCCCACTAGTCATTAGAGATGCCCTAAAAGTACTTTATCAAGGATAATTAAAAATTCTCTCATTTAAAATATTAAATTAAACTAGATAGTAAGGAAGAAGAGATTCACACATTCCGCAACTAGTAATAAATGCAGTTTCCATGTACCAAAAAGAAAATTGCAGTTTCCTTCTATAACAAGGCAAAAAGTAATTATGATAATAGGTATTAAGTATTTATACACGCGGATTGCATATATAAAAATAAAATAATAGGTGACTTTCCCAATCTTTTCCTAGTCCTAGTGGGAAACGGACACAGCGGCGTAACTAACCCTTTTTTTTTTTTTTTTTTCTTTTTTAATATTATTTACTAAAAGTCTAACTCCGAAGAAAAGTGCGAACAGAAATCAGAATAGTCAGAATTAAACTCCAATTGGGAATATTAAAGTTGTTAACCTACGCCCCCATCCCCTTTCTCCTTCTCATTTATAACGTACGCTTCTCCAGAAATTGTTAGGATTATTCTTTAATTTGCAGACAAATTGCAGGGTACTTTCTTGCTGAATTCTCACACATATAATAATTATTGTTCAAAACACACATACGTTACCATGGGTATATGTGTTTGTATTGGGAAATAGGAATTGGAATTGAACTTTTGCTGGAGAATTAGGGTTTATTGATAGAGCCAAAAGATCGATATGATGGTGGCGAAAGCAGAAGAGGGATCATCGGGTGCGATGGGCGAATTTTTTAGTGCGGACGATGAATGTGACGACGTGTACCTCGATCTTGATTCTTTTTGGAGTGTCATGGGTCCCCCTGAACCTACACAGGTTTTTTTCCTTAATTTTAAATGATATTTATGGAGTTTTCTAAGTGAAATCTGAAATACTTTGTTAGAATTGTTATACGCTATATGATATAGCGGTGTTGAATGACCCAATAGTGCGAATTGATTGATTAATTGGTGGCAACTAGTTCTTTACTGGCTGTATGATTTGATATTTGGAGCAGTGAGTGAGTTTCGATGCTTATAGGTTTACCAAAATTTGGCTTTATGCATGTTTATGAAGTCGGTTCAATCTGAAATTGAACTGATCTCGTGGGTTTTCAGCTCTATGTTCTTGAAAATTTTGGGGTTTTTTATAACAATGTGGATTGAATCACGCACGGTGCTTGGATAATGCTATTTACACTTTTTAATAATTGTACCAGAGAACATGGATGTAGATCTAAGCTCCAGACCCATTTAAAGTTAACTGTGTATTTGTCACTTTAATGATTGATTTAGTTAAGGATTTACTGGGAAATTGATCTAAGTTCAAGAGCCATTTATGCTCTGATGTTTGATTACTTATCAGGCAATATATACACTCAGTTTCAACTTTCTTAAATCTAAATATGTTGAAATTTTAAGGATCCTTTTTAAGCTTATTTGTTGACCTTGTTATTTTTTGCTATTAATATGCCAGATGAGAGGTGCGTTCTTCTAAGACAATAGAGTACTATATGGTAGATGCTGCAGAAGCATTTTTTTTCTTGAAGAGATTGAATAATTGAGAATCTACTAATTATTTGCAAGACAAAACAACATGTCCCTTGGGAGAGTTTGTAGGAGAGAAGGATTTTTAACCCATGTGAAATTAGTTGGCTTTTGAAGTGACTTCTCCCAACGTGTCTTATAACTAGGACCAAGGAACAAAACAAGCAAGGATGAAACTATCATTTAATATCATACGAAATGTTTGCTGGTATATTAGTTCACACCAATTCCTCCCTGTAGCCTTCCTCATGCTATCTTCCTGCATTATCCTCTCCTTGCCCTTCTCTCTAATTATATTTGTCTCTGCACATTCAAACATCTGGATTATATCTTGAACAAATTTGTTTTTCCTAAGTTACTTTAATATTTTAACCCTTTGGGTGGTTAAATGATCTGTATGTTCTTCGTTTACAGGGCAGTGTAGACGATGATTTACCATTTACTAACAACATAGAAGGTTGGTAAGCAGTTTTTCATTTGTTCTTTTCTTCCTTTTTCCACTTCTCCACTGCATTTAGTGTGTGATTTTCTCTACATTTGGCCTAGAAGAAATATTGTGGGAAGGCGAAAATAACATTAGATGATTAATTTTGAGATGAAAACCTTCCTCCAAAATGATCATTGATTGCATTTCACTCTAGCATATCTATGCACTTGATTATTGTCATACTACGGTTCTGGAAATTCAGTTCATGCCACAATTTTCCAAGTTAAATTAGTTATCAGATGTTATTTTGATAGGACTGGAGGATCCAAAAGTGGCACTCTCACAGAGAGATGCCATACCAGGATTTGGTGTACTATCTCCTTCTTACAACTCCGAAGCCTCAGATTGTAGGACGGGATGTTCTGAGAGTTTCACAGAATCTGTTGCGAATTCTGTTGCCCCAGATGGGGACAGGATTGAGCCTTTATCCCAAGTTAATTTTGCAGATGATACCTGCCCAGGGAGTGTCACTGATTTTACGCGTGTTCAGAATGATGGCCTTCCGTATACACATGCAGATGGTGGGTTTCAGAGCTCCTCATCTTATTACCAAAATGCCAGTAAGAAAGTTCTGTTCGAGAAACTCAACCATAGTGACACTTTTAGTTTTTATGGTGCTGACCATAATATTAACAACCTGGTGTCTTCAGAGTGTTGTCAACCAAATCATGAAGAAGACCTGTTTGGATACTCAAGGGCGGACACTCATTCCAAAAGTAACTTTTGTTGATGGCATTTCATTTGATTGTTCTTGTCATGTTTTAGACTCATCACTTTTTGTTGCTCATGTATTCGGAATCTATTGTAGTAAAACTAACTACGCGTTGATTCCGTCTGCAGATTTATACCTCGAGAATTTAATTGAACAAACCGATCCCAGGACTCCAGTTCTGCGAATGGAGGATTCATACATGGATGGAGATAGGACTTCTCAGGATGCTTCTCACACCGAGTCTAGTTCTTACGAAGTTACTGGGGCAGATATTCCAGAAATTTTATCTGAAAATGGTGGTCTGTATCTTTCGAGCTCAGATGATCCACCAGGTCCTCTTTATAGTTCTGGATTTCAGTCATTACCTAGCGATGATGGTAGGATGATTGAAATTATGGATGAATGGAAGACCCTTGATGAGGATTTGATTAGTATGATGTCCTATGAACATCTATTCGGAAATGAAGGTAGGCAGAGCAATGCCAAATCTGGAAACAGTAGCACTATTTGTTTAAGTAGTAATCTTGGAGATGCAGACATGCACAGACTGCCGAATGAGCCTAAATATTCTTATCCTAATACTATGTTGAATGGATTCCGCAAAATAGAAAATCATATGAAGGTAAATAATAATATTGAATCAGTTACATCTAATGACATTGTTTCCAGAGCTTCTGAAGTAATTGGTGATGTAATTAGCCGGACACATTATCGGGGTACAGGCGAGTTGCCTGCTACTGAGGGTGTAGCATGGCCTCCATCCAATACTTCGTCTTTGATTTATCATAAGAATTATACTGCCCAACCAAAAGATGAAAGAAAATACATGCTTTCTGAATCAAACAGGAATCTCTTTTCTCTTGGTATGGCTGGTGAGACTCCTGTAAAAAAGTCCACTATTGTTGCTCATAATCGGCGATCTGTTACACGGTTGTCAGGTCAACCAGGTATACTGCCTTCCTCTTCCATTAAGGCAGAAGTTAATTGCTTAAAGGTGGAAAATGAGGTGCCAAGGTTCAATGGTTACAGTCTTCCAAATATCACTTACCCAGGTGTTCAGAATAATAGATTTGAGCAAAGTATTGTCAACGATGATTCTGATGTATGTATTCTTGAGGATATAAGTGCCCCTGCACGACCAAATTCTACAGTAATGAATGCTAAGTTGGTTGCCACTTCACAATTTTCAGCATCAAGAGACCCTGTGAGCCAGGTCGCTATGGTACAATCAAAGGTTAAACAAAATGATGAAAGGGTCATTTTTCGAGTTGCACTGCAGGTGAATTCTGTAATTCTGACCTTTCCTTTTGCTAGGAAGCTTTAATTAACACACTTATTGACTGAAAGCACCAGCATGCTGTTTTCTAACTATTTGATAATGTATCTACTATCTAGTGTATTTTATTATTATCTTGTCAAGTGGGAGGACGTGTGGCTTATTTGTGCTTCATATGAAAAACGATAAACAGTGTCAAGCACATGTGAAGGTGGTGTACCTAATTATTTGTCTTGGTGACTTGCCTAAGCAATTGGTTGAGACTGGTCGCCTACAGGGTTTCTCCTTTAACATCTAATTTAGGCTGTTTAGCATGCCCTATACTGGGTCTTTTTGTGTAGTCTCTTTCTGGTACTAGTGGTCTGTTTTAAGATAAATGAGAGGAACGAAGAGATGTTTTTGGACAGGTAATATGAATCCCTTTTCAACATGTGTTGTATTTTAATCTGTGGTTTCCTATATACACTAGGCTCTTGGTAATGCTGATTAGAAAGTCTGATGGTTAATTAAACATTTGGCATTTTAATTGCCCTCAGTTTAGTATTTAGTCAAACGCTCTTGATTTTGTTGGTTTTAGTTATTTTGATTTTCCTTTATGAGAGGGAATCGTAGGATACTTCAAATAAGAATTACAGTATCAATTTTTCATCTGATGCCATCGTGTGATCAGCTATTTCATAGGTGTGCTTATATTAAAATTATGCAACGAATTTCTGCCTCATAATTTTTCTGAGTTCCTGCTTACAACTATACCTTTGGTTAGTAGCTCATGTCAAATTTGTAGTTCATATTAATGTCTCCTATTCTAAAATAAAATTATCCGTTGTACTAATCTTTATCTGTTCATTGCAGTAGTCCATATGGGACCAATCACCTACTTTATCTCTTTAAATCTTAAAACATATATAAACTCAACAAATGATGCAGGCCCCATATCTCAATATCACATGTTTTTGAGTTCTTAATGATTATGTATCAAATTGTTGTTTAGCCGTGGTCGTGAAATTGTCTAAAAGTTGTGATGGATAATCTCAATCTTTTTGTATAGAAATAAATTTGGTTCACCTTTCTTGAATTTATATAAACTGGACGGTAGTTGCTTTAAGTATGTTTTTTTGGCGTGAGTTTATAGGTCAAGATTCTTTGAGGGACTGTATAAATTTAATCTTCCGATTAATTTATATTTTAAAAATGAAAATTCAGGTAACTTTATGTTAATGGTATTACGTAACCAATTTGAGCTTTCAGAACATTTTGATGGCTAATTGCTCTGAGAGGCTATAATCTAATTTTGCATATTGTTTAAGTGGAAATTTAGTAACCGTGTCACGTCTCAGCTAGTCCTTTTTTTTCTTGCTCATCAAATTAATTGAATGAAAGTTTCGCGTCTCCTGCAGGATCTTACGCAGCCAAAATCAGAAGCCCTCCCACCAGATGGTCTTTTAGCTGTGCCTCTGCTGAAACACCAGGTATGAGATTGTTACTTGGTTCGTGGGAAGAATGCATTTGTTTTATTTAATCATTCCTTGGTGCTTTGTTAAATTTTTTTGGGTCAAGGAAAAAGATAGGATGCAGGTGTTTTAAAATCCTTTAAGTTTACTTCCATTAAGGGTGTGCCCGCTGACCCATACTAGCACCCTCTATTTATATTCATAACTATCTTTTGTATTCCAAAAGGGGTGTATATGTGTGCTCTAGAAATACAGAATAGGAGAAAATTTAGAGTCCTTCTCAGAAAAAAGATGGACCAGATACTTGTATTAAACACAGTCCTTGAGGAAATAATATCACTGTGATTCTGGATCCGTACAAAGAAATATATAATTTCTATATTACAATTATGGAAATTGTATTCTATTATTAGGCCCCAACAACTCTGTGATTCTTTAGTAATAGATTAGAATTTAATTAAAATAACCCACAAGTATCACTATTTAGTTACTACAGTTGAACAATTGTTGCCGATTGATAGAAGAAACTGAAGTGAATTCATCTGATCACATGGACGATACTGGGTGCCAATGCTGATCACATGGAAATACCGGGTACAATCTTGTTAACTTTGCGGTTTCTTCCACCGTAATTTGGTTACACCAGGATATTCAACATACATTGTGGGAGATTGCTACCTACTGATAAATAAATTCAATACATTTCATTTGCACAAAAGACAATTCTTGGGACCAATACCGAAGTGGGAAAAATATTACTAACTCTGCGTTGACTTTGTCCCTAATTTAATCCAATCGTATGTCGACAAAATAGTGTGCAAACTACTTATAAAATGCCAAACAACGAGAAGTTCAACTACATTGTCGACATCTGAAAACAATATAAACACTAACACAAGCCATCTCCTCATTCCTTGCTCCTCCGAGCTATAAATTAGAGTGTTGCTCACAAATTCCAATAGTCTAACACTGCACATTAGAGAAAAAGAAAATAACCAACTTTCAATTGATGGCCGCCGCTGTCCAGGGTTTTGTCAGAATTTTATTTTGGTAGACCTAACCTAAGCTCTAGATACCATGTAGAATTGTAGAATGGGGGATATTGTTGTGTCCTTCCCAGAAAGTGATTGACCGCATTTTATATTAAACAATTGGGGATCCGTACAATGAAATAATATTACATTGGTTTTGCTTCCGTGTAAGGATAGATATTTAATACCATAATTATGGAAATTGTATACCATAAATTTTAGGCCCTAACAACATTGTGAACCTAGGCCCTAATTTATATATCCTTCAACAATCCCTACTGATGCTAATTAAGATTTTGTACAGCGAATTGCTTTACACTGGATGGTTAACAAGGAGACTAAAAGTGCATGCTGTTCTGGTGGGATTCTTGCGGATGATCAGGTTGCCTTGGGGTCTATATTTTTCTCCTTTAGAATATACATACTGATCATTGCTATAACAATATCTATTCATTTCAATTTTGACAGGGACTCGGGAAGACAGTATCAACAATTGCACTCATACTAAAGGAAAGATCTCCTTCTTCTAAAGCACCTAAAGCCATTGAAGAACAAATTAAGACAGAGACCTTAAATTTGGAGGAGGATGAGGATGGACCATCTGAGACTTACCATCTGCAGGAAAGAGCCGAACCTTGTCAAATCATTGATTATTCTATTCATGGTGGCAATACATTCCTGCAAGCGAAGGGCAGACCGGCTGCTGGCACCCTTATCGTGTGTCCGACAAGTGTCCTCCGGCAGTGGTCTGAGGAGTTGCATAATAAAGTAACAAGTATAGCTAATCTCTCTGTTCTAGTCTATCATGGAAGCAACCGTACCAAGGATCCTCTCGAGCTAGCAAAGTATGATGTAGTGGTAACAACATATGCGATTGTGACTATGGAAGTTCCAAAACAGCCTGTTGTTGATGAAAATGACGATTTAATAGGTACCCCATTTCAAAGACGTTCATCTTGTAAAAAACGGAAACTACATGAAACTACATCCGGGAAAAAATCCTCTGGGAGTAAAAAGAGTAAGAAAGGAATTGACAATGATTTACTTGAAACTATGTCTGGCCCTCTTGCCAAGGTTGGATGGTTTAGGGTGGTCTTGGATGAGGCTCAGAGCATTAAGAACCACAGAACTCAAGTCGCTAGGGCTTGTTGGGGCCTTCGTGCTAAACGCAGGTGGTGCTTATCAGGGACACCTATCCAGAATGCAATAGACGATCTCTATAGCTACTTCAGATTTCTGAGACATGAACCATATGCTGTTTTTGGGACCTTCTGTGAACAACTAAAGGTGCCAATTCATAAGAATCCAAAGAATGGATACAAAAAATTACAAGCGGTGCTTAAGACTATTATGTTGCGGCGAACAAAAGGTATTATTTTCCATCACTATCTGTTGCTGCTCTAATATTCATTCAATTTTCAATTACTGTCTTTGATTTTAACAAGTATTAGGCGCTTCTTGGATTCTTTCAGTCCTTTCCACTCTTGAGGTCTATTTCTTAGTCTTAAGTGTTTTGTTTCTGTGACTGCTTACAAATGAATTTGTGCTGGTCCAGGTTTCATTCTTATGTATTTTAGAGTTTGCTTACGATTTTCAGCTTGCCAAAAAATTGAGTCCGTTTTATGTGCAAATCTGATATTCTGCAGTAAACTAATGAAATATACAATATCAGATTCAAAGCCTAGTTTGCATCTGCTATTGTATAATTCATTAGTTTGCATCTTCTGTTGTATATTTCATTAGTTTACTGCATATGCCTTCTTTGAGGTCCAGGATGATGATATGGCATTATGAATTTACTTATTTTGGGTTATATTGGCAAAAAAGAAAAAAGGAAAAAGACTTGTCATCGTGAATAGATTCCTATATTACTTTACAAATGGAAAGGCAGTGCACCCAATTTGAGTTTCCTATGTCGCTTCTGCAATGTTACCAAATACATAAAACTCATTGAGCATCTGTAGGAGCTTGATGTTATTTTGGTTGGTATTTCAGGTTACTGTAATTCTCATTGAGCATCTGTAGGAGCTTAATGTTATTTTGGTGGGTATTTCAGGTACTGTGATTAATGGAGAACCAATCATCAATCTCCCCCCCAAAACTATAGAATTGAAACAAGTTGATTTTTCCAAGGAGGAGCGTGAATTCTACCATGCACTTGAGGCTGATTCGCGAGCTCAATTTGCAGTATGTTTACTATCAAATGTGATATTTAGGGACGTATGATTGGTAGCTCTTCAAGTCCCGAACATTAAACACTCTGTTGTTGCATCTTGATTCTTGACAGGAATATGCTGCTAAAGGAACTGTTAAACAGAATTATGTTAACATATTGTTAATGCTTCTGCGGCTTCGACAAGCTTGTGATCACCCTCTTCTTGTTAAGGATTGCAATTCTAATTCAAAAATGACTTCCTCCATTAAGATGGCTAAGGATCTTCCTCGAGAGAAACAAATCTCCCTTCTGAATTGTTTGGAAGGCTCTTTGGCAATCTGTGGAATTTGTAGTGTAAGTATTTTATGTGGACCATCTCATTCATATCGATGGTGTTGCTGCTTTTCATTATTTCATATCATTCATTTCTTTACTTTTTCGTATGTGTGACATACATCTGCTTGTCCTTTGGCCATGTTCTCCCAGCTCATGCATTATATGTGAATTCATATTATCTTAGCTAAGCTAAGCAGACATTTGTTATCCTTCAAATGATATTACATAGTTTTAATGAAGGAGTGATATTACATAGTTTTAATGAAGGAGTATTGCAGTTATTCCTGATTTATGAAAGCTTTAGGTAGTTCTACTGCAAATGTGTTTTTTTTCTTTGATCAGATTTTGACGAGCTATAAGAAATTTTTATCATGACGAGCTATAAGAAAGTTTTATCCTCCTAACTGGTCTTTAATTTACTGTATGTGGGTAAAAGGTATTTTAGTCATGCCATACATAAAATCATTATTATCCACCATTGGTTCTTAACCTATTTTTCATGCACCATTTGTTTGGAACATATCTATATAAAGTTCCAAAACATCCATGAATATTCCACTTTGCATCATTATCAAATGGAATGATCTGAATGAACACTGAAAAAGAAATATGGAAAACGGAAAGATATGAATGAATACTCCTATATGTCGCAGTATTGATTGGACCTTGAGTTCCAGCATGGTGGGTGCTCTTTGCTGGTACTGTAACTGATCGGGATTAGCTAATATAGATGGAAACTTACCTAAAATTCTTAGCGATCTGCATCACTGTTTACCTAAAATTCTCACTGAGAGGTGTTATGTGTCTTATGCATCGCCCAAGCATTTTAACTTGCATGGCTTATATATCTCAACTCCTCATTTATTAGATCTTTTTTTTTTCTTTATATATATTTTTGTGAGCTATTCTTCTTTCACCTGTTGCTGTTGGAAGTTTATCAAATATCACCCACAGAATTTATGGTGTCGCCATTACTTGTCTCTTTAATCTACAACAGGAAAACCTCTAGATCTGAAATTTCGTGTATAAAATGTTTTATACTTTACAGGATTCACCTGAAGATGCTGTTGTGACTGTTTGTGGACACGTCTTTTGCAATCAGTGCCTATGTGAGCATATGATAGGTGATGACTCCCAGTGTCCTACCAAGAATTGCAAAACTTATCTAACCATGTCACATGTATTTTCTTTGACATCGCTACGCATCGCTCTATCCGATCAGTTGAGTATAGCAAATACCCCCAACTGCTCTGATTCCGAACTTGCCCAAGTTTCTAAGCCTCGCTCTCTGAGTTGTCCACAAGATTCTTCCAAAATTAAAGCTGCTCTCGAGCTCTTGTTATCTTTGTCGAAACCAGAGTATTTTGCCTCAAGAACGAGTTCCTCGATTTATGTTTCAGAAGATAGGAATGTTTGTGAATCGGTTGGAGAAAATGGGATGTCAGACATGAACAAAGATCCAAACCATTCAGTAAAAGTTATGGGAGAGAAGGCAATCGTGTTCTCCCAGTGGACTAGAATGTTGGACTTGCTTGAAGCTTCTCTGAAAGATTGTTCCATTCAATATCGTAGACTTGATGGGACAATGCCTGTTTCTGCCAGAGATAGAGCTGTGAAAGATTTTAATACTCTTCCCCAGGTTTGACGAAATTACAGATTTGTGTAGAGTAATTTAAATTTTGCATCTTCAAGGATTTAAAATTTTGAAACATTTTGCTAGGTTTCTGTTATGATCATGTCTCTAAAAGCCGCAAGTCTTGGATTGAACATGGTGGCAGCTTGTCAGGTCCTCCTCCTGGACCTGTGGTGGAACCCAACAACCGAAGATCAAGCTATTGACAGAGCACATCGTATTGGGCAGACACGCCCTGTTTCAGTGTTTCGGCTTACAGTGAAAGATACAGTGGAAGATCGCATTCTGGCCCTGCAGGTATGCTTTCTTTAAGCAAATTTGTTTGCATTACTTGTTTACATGGTTCCATAAGTCATAGACTTGAAGATCCTGATCGTGGTAGTACTAAAGCTTCGGTTCGAATGTATGTTACGGTCTGCTGAATATTGTTTACTTTACAGGAACTTCAGTAAAATAATTAAACTAGAGAAACATGTTGACAATCATGTAAAATAAAATAATAAAATAATAAAACAAATTTCTAAATTTTAGTATTTCAACATATGGAATTATGAAAATATTAGTCTATTTTATTTAACCAATTAATTATCTTATAATATTATGAGAATAATATACAAGGTGAGTATGAGATGAATTTTCTACCAAATCTAACCAATAATAAAATATTGAAAACAATTATATATAAATATGTAGATCTCCATTTAAATGGATGCTTAAATTGTATAATCAATGAGATTACATTACTTTAGAAGAAAAGATAGAATTTCAAGTTTTGGAAAGAGAATTTATAAACTACTACATATTTTCGTTCTATTGAGACAAAAACATAAAGCTTTACCGGATTATGGAAAATTTGATCTATCAAAAGGGAAGACCCGAAACTTGAATCATGCATTTCACATTATAAACGTGATTTAGGATTCATTTGTTTTGATAATGTTGATTCAAATATTTTGCTTTTTTCCAGCAAAGGAAGAGGGAGATGGTAGCATCTGCCTTTGGTGAAGACGAGACAGGTAGTCGACAGACTCGGTTAACTGTGGAAGATTTGAAGTATCTATTCAGGGTTGATTAAGAGTTTTTTTGAAAGTTAATTCTTTCCATATATTCTTTATTGCTAACAATTGCAGGAGCATATTTTGTTTAGGATTAACAGGATTCTTTAGTATACAGCGTGGATTGGCCTCTAAAGATTTTAATGATCCGTTTTCTGGACAAGAAACTTTATAGCAATCTGTATAGAGATCTTGACAAGTGCTAGAAAACTTTTTGTTTGTATAGTTAAATGTTTCATCTTGTCTTCTGTTCTGTTCATTGTAGACATTTTTGTAGTCTTTTTGGTTGGTGGTATAGATTTAGTTATTGTCTTATTGGGCCTTGTTGACTAGTTCATCTTAATCAGTTCGGTTGATTTATTTATTTTTAGAAATTTTGTTGATTTTTCTGCCAGGAAAATACAAGAGAAATTAACTTTTATAATTACCATGTTTGATTTTTCTTGTCCGTGTTTTCTCTTAATTAATCCGATATAGGTCCGTTGAATTTCCACTCAACTAAAGATTTGGTGGTTCGATCTGGTCTATAATTCGAATTCCATGCAGTTAATATTGAATTAGGTTGACCGGTCCATTAAAGAACATAATCCAACAATTTAAAGTTTCTAATTTTCTTAAGTAACATAAATAATATTCCCTCTCTGTTTCTTATTAATTGGTATATTTTTTATTTTCAAACATATTAAGAAATTTTATTATTATATATATTTTTTATGGTAAAATATATCAAAATATTTTTTATAATGATGGCTATTCTTTAAATTTTTTTTTTATTAATGGGTGGTGATTATTGAGTTTTTCAATTTAAATATTAATAAAATGGTAAAATTGAAAAAAAAAAACTTTGAAAATTCAAATATATCAACTAATTTGAAATAAAAAAATTGACAAATGTGCCAATTAATATAAAATCGAGGGAGTAATTTTATACACTACTATAAGAAGATATCAATTAATTTTCCCTTCATTGAATTCACTTGCATGCATATTTTCATTTGATTATATTAATCAATTCTGATACAATGGGTATGTTTGTGTCGCATTTCTCAAATTATTTAGTGTTTTGGAAAAGTGAGATAACCAAATAATTTGATTATCTCTTAATATTTACCAGTTACTATCCCAAAAGCCAAACAAATAATAATTTTTGCACCTCTTAAAAACATCTACACATATTTTACTTTGATTGATATAAAGTAGGGACTTTCTAATATAAGATTTTGTGGAACAATGATGTATATAAGATATTCAATTTTAACCACAAAAAAAGTCAACAATAAATTTGAACCACAATTTTCAGTCAAAATGTCCTGTGATGATGTGGCATTAATTATAACATCGAAAATTACCAAAAATTAGAAAATTCAAAATTACTAAATTGTCCTGTCATAAGTTATTTTTTACTGACAGTTTTCTCTCTCTCTTTCATTCTTTTACTATTTTTTACGTGGCTCAACCAAAACGACGAGTCCTCCTCCACCAACTCCACCGCCGCCAACGAATCCGGCCACGCGATCTTCTCCCTAATTCACATCTTCTTCTCTTCCAAATCCATCAGTCTTTATCTCAGTTAATCACTCGTTTCCCACGTTGTCTCCATTTGCTTGCAGCAGATTTCGATAGCGAAATCGATCAGAACATAATAAGCTGACAACAACTTCTTCTCTTCCAAATCCATCAGTCTTTATCTCAGTTAATCACTCGTTTCCCACGTTGTCTCCATTTGCTTGCAGTAGATTTCGATAGCGAAATCGATCAGAACATAATAAGCTGACAACAATATATTGATGCTTACTCAGTTGATGCTGTTAAAATTTGTCGTATTACGATGTTGAATTGGTAATTTGGGGGGGGGGGGGTCAAGTTATTAGCTCGGATTATTGAGCATGAAGAGGCAAGCACTGACTCATTTTATTTCTTTTTGAGTTCAATGAATTTGAATTTGCCTCATTTGGACTCGTTTTAAAGCTTTTCTCGATTCTTCATAATAGCTGCATGAGGTAATTAAACTGGAAGGTGTCCGCCATTTTCTTGAAGATGCATTGATGAAAAGAAGTGATTAAGTTAAGTGGAGATTTATAAAGGATAATTTTGTCTTTAGAAATATTTAGAAAAGGGTAATTTTGTATTTAAGAAAATATATTATTTAAATTTAAATTTTAAGAGGACACATATCACCATGATAAATACTATCTTATATGCTCTCCGTCCCTTAAAATCTCATTTTAGACGAACCCTATAAAGTAATTCATTTTTTATACAACTTATCTCACACTACAAACATGATTTGACATATTGTCTTACATATCTTACACCTACAATGTTACAACCAAAACTCTTCAAAAAATATATACATATTTTATTTCTCAAATCACTTTATTAAAGCCCATACAAACATTACACAAATGGAGATTATTTCAAACATTCACTACATTCTCAAACTACTCTCTTAAATACCAAACAAACATGCCTAATGTCATTGTCCGAGCTAGATCTATTAAATCATTAAAAAACACATTAATTCAATGGATCATGAAGAAAGTTTTAATGCAGGAGCTGTTGCATGGTTTTATAGCATAACAATCTTTTGTAGAAAAAAAATTTGTGAAGCTTTTTTAAGGCGGATATTTTATTAGATATGAAAATAATAATCTCAAAATCCATTTAAATTCGAGCAAGATCAATCATACTTGTATATTTTTTATTAGATATGAAAATAATAATCTCAAAATCCATTTAAATTCGAGCAAGATCAATCATACTTGTATATTTTGGATCATGGTCGAAACTCAGAAAATAATTCAATATAAATGGAATCGAATTTAAATTTGGAGTGATCCAACCCAAATTCGATGTGTTGACAACTTTAGTATTAATAGAAAGAAGGTATCCGGTCTAAATGCACAAGTTGAAAAAAAATGTACTCTTAAATTCTTTCATAACATTTTTTAAAAAATAAAGAGTGGCGTTCAATTGTTATATATCATATAAAAAATGTATAGTTGTATTTCGTTTCGCGAGTTTGACAGCTGTTGTTAGATAAGTATTCCAAATATATGATTTAAAGTTGGGATACTCTAAAATGAATCATGCCCAATGGGAGTCAGGAGAGTGTACGATGATTTCGAATGCAAGAATACCAAAAATGCCCTTTTATTAAAAAAAAAAACTAAACCTTAATCTCTCACCACCACCACGCCCAGGTTACTTAGATCCTACACTAGTGGATTTAATCCATTGGGGTTGGATGAATGTCACATGGGCATGAAGGGACAAAAAATTGTCCTTACATGCTCATGTGGCATTCATCCAACACCCGGGTGGATTAAATCCACCGGGGTAGGTACTAATTTTCCCCACGCCCAAACCTGCACCGCCGCCACCTAATGGCCACTACCACTTTCCCAGGTCGCCTGGGATCGCCGATTCCAAGCCGCCGGCCTGAAATTGGAGTTTCGAGGCTTGCCACGGCCTCAGATTTGAAGTCATCGCAAGCCTCAAAACTCCAATTCGAGGCTGGCTGCGGCTTGGGAGCTTCTACCAAGGCCGTCGCTGGCTTGAATCGGCCATTCAAACGGCCTGAAATGTGGAGGATTGACGGCGGGTGGGTTTGGTACTTTTTTTTTAATATTAAAAATTTCTTTTATTAATATCTTTTTGTTCAATTATGTAATAATAATAATTTTATATTTATATTATAACTTTATTTAATTTTAATAAATATGTAAACACATTAAATATATTCATAAGATGCTATGCTAATATAAGTTTGTGAATAATGTAAAGATTTTTTTTAATCAAATTTCACTAATTATCAATTTACGGAGGGGTTAATAATACTACAAGATTAAGTTATCCGTTTGGGGTCAATTGTGACCAGAAATATCAAATTTCACTAAATATCGATTTACGGAGGGATTAATGATATTACGAGATTTAGTTCTCCGTTTGTGGTCATTTATGACCAAAAATATCAAATTTCAATAATTTATCGATTGACGGAGGGGTTAATGATACTATAAGATTAAGTTCTCCGTTTGAAGTCATTTGTGACCAAAAACGTCAAATTTCACTAATTGTCGATTTACTGAGGGGATGATGATATATACTACGAGATTTAGTTATCCGTTTGGGGTCATTTGTGACCAAAAACATCAAAATTTACAAATTATAGATTTACGGAGGGATTAATGATATTACGAGATTTATTTCTCCGTTTGCGGTCATTTGTGACCAAAAATATCAAATTTCAGTAATTATCGATTTACGGAAGGATTAATGATACTATGTAATTAAGTTTTCTGTTTGGAATCATATGTGACGAAAAAATAAAAGTTCACTAATTATCGATTTACAGAGGGGTTAATAATACTATGAGATTTATTAACATAATATTCGATTTTCTATCAATCCAATTACAAGAATATCTTAAATAATAAAAATCGAATCTTAATTTATTCGTTAATAAAATATAAAGATAAATTTTCCTTATAATTTAAATATTTTTCTAACATAATTGCATATCATTAAATATATTAATGTCATTGCCTATTTTCTAAGAATCAGTTAAGATATTTTTTATATAATTAAATACTATAAGAAAAAGGAATTTCAGGAAAAAAAAAGAAAAAAAAAAAAGAGGAACTGTTCATCTTCACCGCCAGAAACCAGTGAAGGACATCCATTGTTGAAGGATGTTTCTTAACTCAAATCAGCCCCATATTTCGTGTCCCCTTGCTAAAGCTCAAGAAATCAAAATTTGAAAATGAAATTCTTCAGAAGAAAATGAAATTTTAACAAGTTTCAACCAAATCAAATCGACCAACAAAGGGGTTGTTCTTGTCGCACTAGTTTCAACCAAATCAAAGCGAAGTCTTGCCGCTCACGTCACCACCGGAACGGCAGGTGTGTGAGGTTGTGGTGCATGTAGATGTGGTTAGAGTTTAGGGAGAAGAGAGAGAGATGGAGAATTAAATAAGAGGGGTAAATAAAAATAAAAAAGATTTGTGATGGATGTTTTGTCATTGCTAAATGAAGAGATTCCTACACATATACACACCATACACCAAAATTAGGCATAAAATATCGTGGCTCTTTAATGGGCAAGAGTCAAAAGAGAATGTCCCTTTAAAGTTATGTTGGTTAATTTTTAAAACATGGAGAAATTGGTTAGGTTGACATTAAGAATACAAACTAGGTAGAGGATTGAGGATAGTTTCGTCTTGCCAAAGTACAAATCCGGCTGTTCTCTAAAAGAAAAGAGTCCGGTAAACAAATTATTTATAATATAATAACTAAATATGAAGTTCATGACGCAAATGGTCCCATGGTCTAGTGGTTAGGACATTGGACTCTGAATCCAGTAACCCGAGTTCAAGTCTCGGTGGGACCTTTTGCCTTCTCTTCTTTATTTTTACTCTTCTTTGGATAAATGATTTCATACTTCAACAGTCTTATGTTAGAATTTTTCTTTTACTCTTTCTTTGGATAAATAACTTCATAGTTCATATAGTAGTTAGCCCATTAGGTGATTGAAGAAGCCCAATAGTCCTTTGTTAGAATTTGTTTTTTTAACATGGATAAATGGGTTATACCACATTGATAAGATGGATAAATCTGCTACGAAAAATTTAAAAGGTACGAATGTAAAACACTACATTGATAAGAGTGATGTATATGCTACGAAAAAATTAAGAGGGACGAAATTGATAAAATCAGGTCATAAGTGGAACCAAAAGTGCAATTCACTCTTTCCTATAATATGTCAAAATTCGATCATTATTCAGAAAAAAAAAAAAAAAACTCTTAGAAAAACAAACCGAGTTATTAGCAATTTATCACATGTGATATGCTTAATATTCAATTTATTTTCCTATAATTTGAAAAATAGCACATTATCCTCCTATATTTCTATAAGAGTTTCAAACTGTTTCTCTGATATTTTGGAACTAAAAAAAATTCGAATCGACAAAACTTCCACTCTAATATGTGGCACTTTTATGACAAATGTGGTATTCTACCCCTTATATTATGATAAATATGACACTTTATCCTCCCCCCAAAAAAAAATATTGCACTTTACCCCCTAAGTTACAAAAATACTAGTCATGCTCACTTATCTCAATTTTGACAAGTGAGATACGGTTGAAGAAAGTAAAATGCTCCTTTAAAATTTTCACATAGAAATTTAAAATACTATTTTTCAAATCACAATAGAATACATTGACATTCACTCAAAACAAACCAAATGAACCCATTTGATCCTAAAAGTATCCTGCAGTACCTAAGGCTGGAAACTGTTATATTGCATACAGATTTGCAATTAAATTTCAATGGAAAATGATAATAATTTCATGAGAAATAGTAAAAGTAAAAGTATTGTTGTAAGCCAAACTTGAATAAGGAACTGCAAATACAATAAGATAGGATGGGCCGAAACTTTATTTGGTTCCTCTCTTCAAAGACAAGCAAAAACAAACTTTATACTCCTCTTCCTTATTTCCCAATAAAAATCACAATCACTTTCATCCATTGTAACATTCTTTCAAAAATTATATAGTTATTTTTTATGCAGTCGATACATTAATTATAATACATTAATGTTTCTTTAAAAATATTAATACACATATATAATGCATATATATATATATGTGATACTTCATGGTCTCAATTTAACTATTTAATGTTAAAAATAATAATGAATTTACTGCACAAGTGCACATATACAACTATTTATCTCAAGGTTGAACATGCGTGATTCCTATTTATTAAACCTAACAAATACTGTGTTTGAGATTGGTAGATCATGTGCAAGTCAGAAGCTTTATTGATTGGATACTAAATGGACCATGATGTGTTAGGACAACCTAATATTTTGTTCTTTCGAGTAATAAAAAATGGGTACTCAAGAAACCTATATTTTACTGCATTTGATTGATATAGGCATTTGGATCATTTGGTGTTTTTGTCTTTAACTTAATAATTAATACAGAATTCATTGGATGCTATGTTTAAATAAGGACAACATCTTTAGTTGAAAAGAGAAAAAAACGGCTTAAAATTTTATTCGCTTCATTTGTTCATGAATCGGAAATTAAAAACTAGTTTGGATCATAATCTTGGTTGGTTTTCTTTTGGATTATATATATAGACACAAACATTTTTTATTCATGTTGTTATCAGAGGCAAAATCAACAACTTTTCATCTGAAGGCCAAATAATACTGAAAAAAAAATTTAAAAAAAATTACAAAATTCCGTCACTGGTAGTTATGTTATTGTTTTCATCCAAGTACCTAAAATGCAAGATAATCTCATCCTGCATTAATTAAAAGATCCAAAATAGAAGAGAAGCTAAGAAGTCAATAATCATTATTCATTTCGCACTATACCTATAATCTAATTTAATTATTATATATATCGACAAGGAAAGTCCAACCAACCGTCCGTCCCCATTCACCATCAAAATAAATTGGGTGTATAATTTTCTTTTCTTTTATTGTTGTGTGGGACTAAAAAGTAATTAACTAATTAATCAAGGAGATTAGCTTTATGTTATGGCCATTCTTAATTATTGCTAGCTGCTACATTCCATTTCTCGACATAAGCACTTTATTTGACACCCATAATCAATTAGAAAGGAATAAAAGATTAAGCGGTATATAATCTAAAATATACAGTACTACTTTTTCTTTTTTCTACACCAATGAAAAACGTATAATAATACGGTAAACGAGTAGTAATATTCACAGCGAAGTAGAACATTATTAGATTGTGGAATTTTTTTTCTTTTTTCTTTTTGATAAATACTTTACAACTAGTGTTCGGTGACGAACTAAGAAAATGCAACATAAAATAGACTTTATTTAAGCCCACAAGATTTGTCATATAAATTGGAGAAATGAAAAGGTAGGGACATCATGTTGAGGGGGGCCCACTTCTATAATCATATAACCAAGATTAGAAATGCTCCTCACTCAAACCCTCCAATCCATCTCTCTCTCTCTCACACACTTCCCATGTGCAAATGCTCCATCAGTTCTTGCTGGCTTCCTCTCATGTCCAGTTAAAAAAAAGTGCTTAAAAAAAGTTTCTAAATGTCACATTCAAGAACATGAACTCTTACAGTAGTTGAACATAAACTATCTTACAACTTCATCCCCCTCTTCTGAGAGAGTGACAAGTATGGATTCCAAGGCCATTCTTGATTATGCTCTTTTCCAACTCACACCCACAAGAACAAGGTACACAATCTCTCTAGTCTTTGTGAAATCTTGATTGTTTTGAATGAGAAATTGATAATTTGCTGTTGTTTTTGTTGTGGGTTTGGAAAAAGATGTGATCTTGTTGTGTTTTGTGGGAAGAAAAGTGAGAAATTAGCATCTGGGCTTATGGAGCCCTTCAAATCTCACTTGAAATATGCACAAGATCAGATTCCAAAAGGTGGGTATTCAATAACTCTTCGCCCTCCAGCCACTGTTGATGATGCCTCATGGTTCACCAAAGCCACATTTCAAAGGTAACTTTTTATAAGATAATTGGACGAGTAAATGAGTTCACAATTATAGTTTATTATTGCAGTTTTTCTGTAATCTTGATCCTATGTTAGTAAATCAGTTTTAATTGTTGTTGTTGCCTTCTATGTAATAAGTATTCCTCTCTTTGTATTTGGGATGATTGTATTGATATTCACATTTTCCTTAACTGAAAAAGAGAGAAGACTGAAGGTTTGGTTTGAGGTTTGGATCACGAAAGATCCAATTAATTTTATTTCTTTCTGTTTGGCGCAGATTTGTACGCTTTGTGAGCACTCCTGAAATTCTTGAAAGGATTATACGAATAGAACGAGAGATTTTGCAGATTGAGACTTCAACTCAGTCTATTGAAATTCCTAAAGAAGAGGTGACAGGACATACAGGGGAAGGTATGATAACATCTCCTCATAATTTAAATCTATCTTCATATACTTAAATCACAAATCTACTTAATTTGGTATAACTTTCTAATATCTTGATGTTATCTGGAATCTTATCAGCTGCCGATGGGATCGCGAAGAAGTCAAGTAATTCCAAAAAGGTATTCTAATCAACTCTACCAATTAAACTATATCTTCGTTATCTTTTTTGCATATAGCTCAAGTTATTTCATTGCCCTTCTAGCTAAACTCTGATGAAGAAATTGATGGTGCTGCACTAGAAGAAAATTCCAGGTACTTAATCTCTAATAATTTTCAAATTTTATGAATTATACTCTGTTATGTATTAGCTCTAATATCTGAGTCATTTACTGATTTTGTAAAGGATTCGTCTTCAACGTCTCATGGATACTCGAAAAGCATTACTATTGAAAGAGCAAGCCATGGCTTATGCACGTGCAGTAGTGGCAGGATATGAAATGGACTCAATCAATGATCTTATTTGCTTTGCTGACACATTTGGAGCTTTACGTTTAAGGTATCAGAGAAGGAAGTTTATGAGGTTTATGTGTGATGTTTTAGTACTTTTTTAGGAGGATTATTCACTACAACTTTAATATTTTGTTATTTAGAGAGGCGTGCACTGATTTCAAAGAGCTTTACAAGAAAAAGCATTCGGATGACCAATGGATGGATGAATTAGCTGCAGTAAAAGCAAGTGATATGGCAGCAACCCTTTCATATATGGGAACGTCTGGAATTTTGCTTGCCGGTGAAAATATTCCCGGCAATTTTCCACTTGTGAGAAGTGTCTCTTCCGAACCTATATCTGACACGACTGCTAGTCCAGCAAATTCTGATGGAACTAAAGGTACCTTTTGCAATATCACAGTGGGTAAAGTGCCTATTAGACAATATCACAAGAGGGTAAAGTGGCCGTTATATGTTGTCAATGTATGGTTATTTCCATATCAAAATGAAGTCCTAGTCACATCTTGGAGTGCGTATGCACACCTCCATGAGAAGGGAGTTAAAACGCTCACTTATTATATATCACAGGGAGGTCATATTCCTATTTTCATATAAGAGGAGGGTAAATTGCCCATTAGGCATATCACAAGGAGTAACTTGCAAAATCCCCGAAAATATAGTTACAGATGTTAGTAAAGCTGTCGACTTTCTCATAATAAAGTTTAGTTTTTGTTGTCTGAAGCAATACATATTTGATGCATTTTAAGGATTGTTTGACTTGTATAAAATCATCTCCTTTGTACTATAAATACTACTAATTTTGGGATAACGTATTCAATTTATTGTGTCACAGAAAATAATTCGACTACACCAGAGCAGACACCAAATGGGCAACAAATGCCTTGGATGAATCAAATCCCCCAGTACATGTACAACTTACAAGCATACCAGGGTTATCCGTTTCCTGGTATGCATGCTGTCCAACCGTATTATCCAGGCCATATGGGATGGCAACCTCCAGGTGGCAATAATATGCCATCTAAAAATCAGAAAAAACACAAGTCATCATCTAGGAAAAAGGAGAGGTCTTTAGATGATGAAAATGAAAAAGGTGCATCTGAACAATCTGAATCAAGTGACTCGTATTCTGAAACTGATTCAGATGAGGAAGATAGAAAGCATTCATCCAAGGGGCAAAGTCAAATACATGGTAAAAGAAACAAGAAAAAGACTTCAAAAACAGTTGTTATCCGCAACATAAACTACATAACTTCTCAAAGGCACAATGAAGAAGAGACTGAAGTCTCCGATAATAATTCTTCAGATGAATCATACATCAGAGAAGGGGTGGACAATGCACTAGCAACTTTGGAGAAACGTAATAACCACTCAAAAGCACATAAGAATAGAGAAAAGCCAGGCTCCATTGCTCAAAATGAAAATAATTCCGTTGAAGAGAAAACAACTTGGGATGCTTTTCAGAATATTCTCATGAGTCGCGATGATTCTATTCCTGATGATTTACTAGATGAACACTACATGATGAAAAATTCCAATGATGGGCTTTCGGACAAAATAAAAAACACTTTGTTCTTGGATTCCGAGAATCATAAAGCGAAACCTTTGACTACTGATGATTCAGTTCTTATGTTCCAGAAAAACGGTCAAAATGGTGTCAAAGCTCACATGGTAGATTTTACAAATGGTGAAGAAACATACACAAGAAAGAAATTTGCCTCAGAAGATGAAAATGCTTTGTTTTCACAACACTCACAAGAATCAAGAACTGGTCACCAGGGGAACCTTCCAGATTATTCCACCGAATCAGCCACTACCAAATATCGTAAAGGGGAAGACTGGTTTGTTGTCAATCCCTCTTTATCTTCAGAAGCACAAGAGGCTAAGAAACTCGATACTTTATCCTATGAAAGGGACATTGTTCATAAACAAACAAGCACAAGAACTGCTGTAGTAGATGATTCATTCATTTTAGAGTCTAGATCTGTATCTAACGAGCCATATGTTTCTAATTGGAGAACAGATATTGGCATGGCTGCTGATATTGATATAGCAAACCAACTTCAAAATCGAAGTGTAACTAAATCAGGGTCTGGAATTTCCGAACCAAATGACCTCTATATGATGGTCATGAGAGAGTCACAGGACTCTGCTCGAGCTTCTTGGACACCAGAAATGGAATATGAAGTCAAAATTTCTCCTATTGTCAAAGGAAATGATCATACTGAAGAGCCTATAATGAATGGTAAAAACGAGGGTGGCAAGAAAGTGACTAAAAGTATAGGGAAAGATGTGAAATCTAAAGCTTTAGCGGGATCTTTTTCAAAGAGCAGGCTTGATTATCTTTCCAATAGCAAGAAGATACCTTCACCGAACAAGTCAATGGTACATAAGAGCAAGTTTGAAAAGGTATAGTAATGATTTAGTTTAATCGCTATCTAACTTACTGTATTTACGTATTCTTGATTTGAGAACTTTGTTTATGCCATTGTATAGGAAGAAGAGGAACGAAAGAGATTGGAAGAGATAGTGATTCAACGCCAGAAGAGAATTGCTGAAAGAACAGCTGCTCGTGGTTCGACTCCCACAGCTTCTAAGAAAAACCCAGTGGGAAATAAAGCTGCTTCTGCAAAGCTTGAGAAGAAAAGGTCTTAATCTGGCGGGGCCAGGCTTACCTGTACTTGTACAGTATTGGTTCATCGTTCATTTACATTTTCTGGAATAAGTATATTCATTGTTTAATTTACCAATAAGTGTGAAAAAAAAAAAAAAAGAATGGCTTTGAACGTGTGTCACAATATACGAAAAACTAAAAGTTCTATGTTGGAAGATTATGATTTTTTTTCTTAGACTGCAGAGAGTTGGACTTGTTTGCTTCAATAGATTGATTTGTATGTAAAATGTAAGATATAGTAAGATCTTAATTCTATGTTGTATGTTTTTCTTTCAGTTCTTGGTGTATTTAAACTGTCATATATTAGTAAATTGACTTTTTGAACTTTGGAAGTTTAGTGTTATGGGTTTCTAACATTGTCCTGAATTATAAAAAAGCAACAGCAATTTTTTGGCCATGGCAACAAGGACATTTATTTTCTATAGAAAGGCTTCCTGATTTCAAGTATGTTTCTCTTACCACATAGGTTAATATTGTACTGAATTTTCCAATCTTCAATGTTTAACTCAAGCATAAATGAGTTGCATATATATCAATATTATTGCATGTTTATTTTGTCAATTCATATCCATAATAAAAGATTATGCAACTCTTTATCTTCTTGATTAAATATTTCAACTTTTTTTTCAGTTCATATGAGCACCATGATCAACGCAATAAGATAGTAGATTTATTCATTGAACATTATAAGTATCAATACATGAATATTTCATTGGGTGCAAATTCATCAAATTTGGAAAAAAATGGGCAAGTTGTCAGTGAGTCTTAGTTCCGAGATCATTTTTTCCTTTAAAAATAAAGTTTATGTAATTTTTGTTTTTGTTCAATTATTTATACTTACTCTAATTTTATATAATTTTTTTGAGATAAATATATAGTTCTTAGTTTCAAATTTAGTCAAATTGTTCAATTCATATTTTGTGGTGTAAACATGCAATAATCGAATCCAAGGCTTAAACACTGGCACAATTTGGCTATTACTCATTTCCTAGCATGAATGTTATATGTACTCGAAAGAAATCTCGATGAAATTAAAAGCATCTCAAAGCTAGATAGATAATAACAATATTATTATTAGCCGTAGAGTATTAAAGTTCTTTATGTTGTGTCACATTGATAAGGCCACTTATTAGAAAATTATGTAACATATTAGAAGGCGACTTAATGATTATATAACCAAATTGCTGTTCTTCAATCATTATGTAGAAAAGTTTAATTAATACGTACAAACAAATAATCATATCAGTCATGAAGCTCAATCTTGATTTCATCAATTTTGATATCATCACCGGCACTGGTAGGAATCAAAGTCACCAACACATGATCATCGTCTTCAGCATCCAAATCCTCCAAAATATCTGTAATCGACAACCTTAACTGAGTCTTAAATTTCTTCCGACCATGACGCGGTGTATATCCTGATCCGTGCGGCACATTCACGAAACTCCCACCAAACTCGGTATTCTCGGGTGTACTAATATCATCATTGTCATTTATGTAAACATCAAATTTTGCATACACATCATTTTCCAATTCAATCCCTCGAATCACCAAAACCTCTTCTACTTCGTCTTTCTCTTTCCTACTCCTCTTTTTCTTCGGCCTCTTCACCATAACTTTCAAGACCTTATCGAGTTTTGAAGGAAGAACTTCCTCTGGACTTCTTATAATTGTAATAATTTCCGTGCCTTTTGCTTTACCAAGCTTCCTTATGACAGAGGAAACCCCTGGTTTTGGACGAGAATTCAGCCATGGAATCTCCACATCTGCATATACGTACCCGAGTTTCTTCTCATCCAAACAATCCTTTACATTGACCCTAACTAACTCGGCGTTTTCATCGTAGAAAAGGAAAGAAGCATCCAGAAAATCAGGATCACTTATGTCATGCCTTCTCCCACCAAGTGTCTTCCATATACTCCACATTCTATCCACATTTCCATGGTGGGCAAAAAAGAGTGGGTCTCTAGCAGCTGAGTAAAAACTCCCCATG
Organism: Penstemon barbatus; assembly: GCA_003313485.2. Lineage (NCBI taxonomy): Eukaryota > Viridiplantae > Streptophyta > Magnoliopsida > Lamiales > Plantaginaceae > Penstemon > Penstemon barbatus. Next base: position 2,297,200 of record CM064877.1, read on the forward strand.
TCCTCGTTATTGGGTTGGTTCCGATCACCAGTCCATGTATGAATTGTGCCATGAGGGGTTTGCTCCATCGACCCACCTCCTGGTTTCGGTTCGTCTCCTAACCGATAAGCGCTTCCTAAGAAAAGCTCCGGAGTCTTAGAATTCGACACCATGTTCCTGTACATGATTTTCAAGTTTGTTTCCATTTGCTTATAAGGACAAACGTTAGAATCCGTTCCATTGTAGTTGTAGTCTACTACAGCCGGTGGCATATGATCCTTGTCACGGTTCCTATCATAAAGGGCAGAATTGGTATTAGTATACATTGATGGGATTGTCATTCCTTGAGGCGAATCCCAGTTCCAAAACGGGAGAGCAAAAGTGGGATCATCGATTAGTTTTTGACAAATTTTTTCGAAGAAGTACAGATAGTATCGATGCCACGGGTAAAACAGCCATGATTGGTGGACTTGGACCTCGAGGTTTGGGAAACCGGGTTGATCATACCCCTCGACGCAGTAAGTACAATGGACGTTGGCTTGTTGCATGAAGTTGCGAGGATCATCTCCGGGTAGGGCCCGCATGAGCTCGATGGCTTTGTTGTATTTGGCTATGTAGGCCTCGTCGACTAAATGAGCCGCGGGGCGCACGCTCATGGTGGTAAAGGGAGGGAGTTTGAAATCGATGATTTCTGTTGTGGTTGGGGGGCAACAATTTGTTGTGGATGTGCTATTAGGTATGACCGTGGGAGTGCATTCGTTGATGTTTGGGGGTGGTATGGGGGCCGCGGTGGCGAACGGGGTGGCAGCATTGTATAGGCCTCCTAGTCCAATACAAAGCATGTTTCTTCTGTCAAACTTAATGTCAAGTGATGGAGATTCTTGATCATTGTTTGCGCATTTGCAAGATATTTTGTGGTGGTGGTTACGTATTTTGATTGGGCGAATATGTGATAGCTTAATGGAGAAAGGGCTGCTGCTGGTGCTGGTGGAAGGCCGTAGGATAAAGGAAAACGCCATATGTATTGTTCCTAGGTGTTAGTGCAATAACATGAAATTGCATGAACCAATATTTATAGCCTAGGAGAAATTATGTTGTCATCTATTTCTTATATGGCATGGTGGTGGTGCAACATAAGATTGAGATTTACTTAACGTAATTTTCACAAACTTGTAAATTTAAGAACTAAACGCTCTATCTCATACTTGTGTTACATCACATCATCATCATCAGTGCAGCTGAAGCATCAAATATATCAAATATTTTATCCCTAATTTATTGGATAATTCATGTCAAAAACCGCACAAGTACAATATAAATACTTTGATATTTGATTATACTAATCGACGCGCACATTTGCAATATAATTGTTATGTGTTTGAATGAATTTGGTCAAATCACAAATTTTTCTATGAATTAAAAATGTAAAAACATCACTTTTTTATTTTTAAAATGTTACTAACCTTATACGGCTTATGTGTATAAATTACGAGAATATTTTTGTTATTCTACTGAACAAAACAAGAAATATGTTATTAATTAGTGTAATATAATTGACAATTTGACAATTATAAATTACATAAGGAGAGTAATTAACAAATTAGTATGAAGAACTATTGACTTCTACGATTATCTACCAACAAACAAATCAGTTAATTGGTGTAGGATGACAAATTTAGTTATAATACAAATCCAGCTGCAATTGTTAGTTACCAATATAGTGATATACTATCTATTCTCCCTTGTTATAGAGGGCAGAAATGTAAATTCAGATATCATTATTTCACTAAAAAAACAGATATCATTATTCATTGTATTAAATAATGCCAAAACTAGATTATTTTAGAGACGTGTAAACAAAATGGCTTAGATAGCTTAACGCAACAAACGATAAGTCCATATTTTTATTAAGGGTGAAATTTAGTTACCCCTTTAAAATATTGAGGTGGTATCAATTATCCCCTTAAAGTATCACTGATAATACTTACCCTCATCTGTTATAATTTTGTAGTTCTTATTTAAAAAACACATTCGCGCTCTTCATAAATAATAAATTTCTTTATTAATTATGAATTTATTCATCCACCAAATAACATTATGTTTCAATTTTTTCATTTCTTTGGTTTCCTTCCTTTTTTCGATCTCATTTTTTTTTTAATTTTCATCGCATTTTTTTCTAACCCAATGAAACAAAAGAAGTTAAGAGATTGAAACATAATATTGTTTGGTGAATGGATGAATTCACAAATAATAAAGATTTTTTTTTTATAAAGAAATGAAGAAATTGAAAAATAATATTGTTTGGTGTCAAACTCGAATTTTGCAAAAATGAATTTGAAGGAGAATTACTCAACATTTTGAATTATAATTAGTATCGAATGAGATAATAATCACCAAATAATAACTCAGAAAAATATTAAAAATTTTGGATAGAAATTAAAAAAAAAATTAACATAAAATAAAGAGAACAAATTTAAACAAAAATAATGTAAAAAATGAGATGAAAATAAAGAAAAAATTTTAAACATAAAACCAAAGAAACAAAAGAAATAAAGAAATTGAAGCATAATATTGTTAGGTGGATGGATGGATAAATTCATAGTTAATAAATATATTTTTTATAAATTAATAAAGAAATAATTTATTTGTTATAAATAGGCGAAAGTAATCTTGAAATAAAATATTCAATACTATAATATAAGGGGATAAGTTTTACAATTTATCTTTAGGGTTACTTGATATCAGCCATATAGCTTAAGGGGAACTTTATTTCACCCTTTTACTAATACCGCTGTAGTTAATCTATAAACCAAATTGGTGATGTTACTGTTATATATCTGGGTGATGGGCTGGCACACTCAAAAGCCATAAAAGATAAAACTAAACTTAAATTTAATGATGTAAAAAGAAGATGGATAAAGTGAAAATTACCTCACATAACCCGCTACAGATCTCCTGTCCCAAAGTGGGTGTCCCAAATTGTGTCCTATTAATTAAATTATGCCACGTGTCAAGTTTATTTAGATGCATCACACATAATTATTTTGTTCCTCATATCCTCTTCATTTCTATACATCAGCAAGATTATTCTGCCATTGCAGTACTATACCATCTTAGAATTATTATAATTCGTAGATTAAGGATACCGCGGTCTTTTCCATGGATAGAAACATTCATCTTCACATGAATTTATGCCAGCGATAGTTGTTTCGTGAAAAACTCAATATATTGACTATGTGGTAGCGTTGTCGTGAACACCGCCCCCCACTATCAATATATAGGTTTTTGGGATTGATTCGTTCAAATTGAATTTTTATTGATTCAAAATATATTTACTATGTTTTCAGGTTTATTCATCAAAGAAAAAAAATCTCAATATGTACTGTATTTCAAGTTTATTCATCAAAGAAAAAGAAATCTGATGAACATCGATTAATATGGATAGATTGTTTTCTTAAAATCATTTTGACGAACATTACTATTTTTTCAAATTCAATCCACTGAAAATTGAGTAGAATTATTGTAGCACTTGTATTGAGATGGAGATGGGGAAGAGATTGTAATAGTGTGAGGAGTTATATAATGGAGATGGACACGTATAATTTAATTACTAACAGGACACAATTTGGGACAACCAAATGGGACAGGAGATCTACAACCCACATAAGTGCATAACCACTCCCTCAGACTATTTTGGGCTCACCCAAATTGGTCAAATCCCATTTATAAATGGGTTTTGATCCGTCTATGTCGAAAACAGATTTTTAATTAGATTGAGTTCTATTAATTAGAAAAGGAAATTGTATTTTTTATATCAAAATTTTAATTACTTTAAATATTTGGTATCAAATTTAAAAAAAAAAAATTTAATATCAAAATTAAAGGACTTTTTTCTCGGATTTTTTTTTTTTTTTTTTGCGGAGATATTAAGGTGTTTGAAGACATCGAGATGCATAATTAAATTATTAAAATATTTTGAGGGAAATGAGATAATTAATTTAAAAGTGCAAAAATGACCTAACTTAAGGGTGCAAAATGAAATTAGGCAGATGAAAATAACATCACCAATTTGGTTGATAAATCAAGGGTAAACACCACTTTTGGTCCCTCTTATCATTAACTTTTTACAGAGTGGTCCCTTTTATGTTTTTTTTCCCACTTTAATCCCTACTATGAATTATTTGTTTCACTTTAGTCCTTTTCAAGTGGTCCAAGGCGATTCCGATAACATGTGATATGCTAATAAGGGCAATTTTGTCATTTCAAGTAAACTAACATGGATACTTTCATCTTTCTAATTATTTAAAAAAAAACTAAATATATAATCTCTTCCAAACTAGGCTTTCATTCAAATCGTACATTTCGTTCCAAACTAAAGTTTTTTCCTAAAATCTTTTTCAAACACCTAAATTGCTCACCAATTAAACAATATCTCAAATAGTATCAATAGTGAACGGACGAAAATGCCCTAAAAAATATTCATATGCATGTCACGTGTTATCGGAACCACTTGATAAGGACTACAGTGAAACACATAATTCATAGTAGGGACTAAAGTGAAACAAATAATTCATAGTAGGGACTAAAGTGGGAAAAAAAACATAAGAGGGACCACTCTGTAAAAAGTTAATAATAAGAGGGACCGAAAGTGGTATTTACCCATAAATCAATTACAGTGGTATTAGTAAATATATGCATTAATTTATAATTTTGTTGCGTAAAGCTATCCAATATTTTTTCGTTCACACATCCCTAATATCATCCTCTATTTTTTTTTTTTTTTGTTTTTCCAATGATTTAATCCCTTTCGAGGCGCGTCAAACACATAAAGTGGAAACCTCTCCCAACAGGAATTCGAACCCGAGTCCGCTACTTTATAGTGACTAATCTCTTTCACTAGACCAATCACCAATTGGTTCTAATATCATCCTCTATGGTTTAGCATAATTTTATACAATAAATGGTGATATTCGAAATTTACATCCTTCTGTTTCTGCCTCTATAAAATATATATATATATACATACATACAAACAAAGAGAAATAGACATATTATTAGTAATTAATTGTAGCAGCTGGATTTGAAATTAGTATCATATGCCACCCGCTATAGTAGACTTCAACTACATCTACACGGATGCTAATTAGTCCTAATCAACAAATAAAAATGAATATGAAAATGATGTATAGGCAAATAGTGCGGAATGGTAAAACTCCACAGCTTTTTTTCGACATGCCTTACAAGTTGGGAGATGAATCGAATCCTGCAGCAGGGTCGATTGAGATGATATCTCACAACACGGTTCATTTATGGACTGGTGATTGGTCCCATCCTGAGAAGGAGGACATGGGGACCCCGTATTCCGCTGCTAGAGGCCCAATTTTCTATGCTCATCATGGAAATATTGATAGAATGTGTATGATGAGATACGTTATCTTGATTTTCTTAATGCTTCTTTTATTTTCTACGATGAAGACACAATTGGTTCAGGTCAAGGTAAAGGGTTTGTTTGGATGAGATGAGACTTGAATATGTTTATCATGATGTGGAGATTCCTTGGTTGAATTCTCGTCCAAAATCAAGAGTTTTCCCTGTTTTAAGGAAAATGAAGAAAGCAAACACCGAGAGTAGTAGTCTAGATCCAGAAGAAGTTTATCCGGCAAAACTCGATAATGTTTTAAAAGTTATGGTGAAAAGACCCAAGGAAAAGAGTTTGAAAAAGGTAGAAGAGATTTTAGGGATTGAATTGGAACTTGATGATGTTTGGCTAAGCTTGATGTGTATATCAATAAATAGTGGTTATTTTAAATGGCAAGAGCTAGTTGAAACCAAACATGCCGACAAAGTAATTTTATAATCCCTTATGCCCTAACCATCCAGCGTTCATCAACACAGACGCACAATTTGTAAAGTGGAAATGTCACATATTAACTATTCCCCCTCACTTGATTAACCACTACACTTAATTTGAATTGCAAAATAGTACTATATATTACAATCCACTTTTTGTCTTCTCACCGCTCCCCTCACCCCGTTGGGTCCCGCTCCAGCCTTCTTCAAATTACACCGCTCAACCACAACAAAATAATTAACTCGAAACCACGCGCTTCCAGAAACCCTAACATCACGCCGCCTTATAATTGGCCATTATATCCACGTGTATAATTATCATTAGTCTGTGTTTTCACGACATGATATAAAATAGGGTTTTCTTCCGGTCCCTAAACGTAAACTGAAAATTTGCCCTCTCTTTCTCTCTCTAAATTTTTGAATACGAGAAAGGGAAAAAGGTTATACCTGTATTGATTTATATTTATCGTACGCACCCCTACACACTCAACCCTCAATTGATACTCGCCGGCACTCCGCGAAGTGGAGAGAGAAAATTATTTAACGGCGAAACTTAGTCAAGGAAATTATTACTACGGCGGAGATAGACAAATATTTATATTTATTGACCGGAAAATAGGAAATGTCGGAGGATGAGAAGTTATTGAAGGAGGCGAAGAAATTTCCGTGGGAGGATCGATTGGCGCACAAGAATTGGAAGGTGAGGAACGATGCGAACATCGATTTGGCTGCTCTCTGCGACTCCATTACGGATCCAAAGGACCCGCGGCTCCGTGAATTTGGTGAGGGATTTAGCTTGATTCTTGAATAGATCTGATTTTGTGTTTCTTGATTGTGAGAGAGTCGATCTGAGATGAATGTGGAGGGTTATTGTGTGTGGATCCCGGTTTTATTTTATTTTTTCCTTAATTTTTGGAATTTCTTTTTTCAGGTTCCTTTTTCAGGAAGACTTTGGCGGACTCTAATTCTCCTGTGCAGGAGAAGGCTCTAGACGCGCTAATTGCTTACTTAAGGGCTGCAGACGCTGATGCTGGAAGGTGAATTTGTGAAATAGCTATTTTTCTTGGAAAATTTGAAATATGTACTTATGGATTTCTTGTGGGCGTAGATATGCGAAAGAAGTATGTGACACAATTGTGGCAAAATGTCTTACGGGAAGGCCTAAGACAGTGGAGAAGGCACAGGCAGCTTTTATGCTATGGGTAGAATTGGAGGCTGTTGAAGCTTTCCTGGTATGTGTTAAAGTCAAGAATGCCTTGCATTGTAAGAAAAAGGATGTAGTTTGGTAATGTATTAAACTTTTTTTCACTATATTTAGCTTATAACTACAAAATAATGCTATTGACGCCCAGAACATATAGTTAATCTATTTGGTTAGTTTCGTAGTAGTGCCTGTTGCAAATAGGGAAAACCTGAGCTTGTAAATATGTGATATGCACTTGCAAATACAGGGGTGATTTGTTGGTATGGCAGGACTTGAACTTCATTTGATGCATTAGCAGTGCAAGTTATGGGATCACCAATCATACCATTCACCTAGAGGAAATTTATTTGAGATATAAGGTCCTATAAAAAGCAAGGACTCACAGGACCAATTTGACATCTATTGATTCTGTTCGTAGAAAGTTTATTTGGTTACAGACAAGGTGCTTGGTAGAAATTGCTTTATGAAGTACAAAGGGATCTACATGTGTATGCATCATTGCTTTAGGACTGACATGTCTATATACTGGGACTTTATCTACTCGATATTTTTTATTTGCTGCTCTAAACAAGTATACCTTTTCTTTCTGGTATTTGTTTGCCAACATGCATCCTATAAAGCATGAGCTAAATATGAACTTAATTAAAACATGATTACTTGGGTCCTTTAATGGATGTAAATCTATCTTCATACTTTGCGTTATATTTTGCTCATATTCAATGTTTGCTGAAGGTACATTTCATGTTGAGCTTATCTAATTGAATTAGCATTTTTTACTTTATAGGATGCTATGGAGAAAGCAATAAAAAATAAAGTTGCCAAAGCAGTAGTCCCTGCAATAGATGTCATGTTTCAGGCCTTGAGGTGCAAATAATTATTTGTTATAAATCATTACTTCAATTTTTTTCCCGCTTTTTTGTTCATCATTAATATGACATTTGGATGGGCATTTAATCAGTGAGTTTGGGTCAAAGATCGTGCCTCCAAAAAGAATATTGAAGATGCTTCCTGAACTTTTTGACCATCAAGATCAGAATGTTCGGGCTTCTTCAAAAGGTTTGACGCTAGAGCTTTGTCGTTGGATTGGGAAGGATCCTGTCAAATCAATATTGTTAGAAAAGATGCGAGATACAATGGTATACTTGTAAAATTTTCAGATTCTTCTCTCACATTATTTGATATATCTTGGGCAAAGTCCTTACTTTTTATGTTTCATTCTATTGAAGAAAAAAGAGTTGGAAGCCGAGCTTGTTAATGTCACTGGAACCGCAAAACCAACCCGCAAAATTAGGTGATCTCTCTCTCTCTCACACACACACACAGACACACTTTCTCGGCAATAATATATGAGTCGAAAGTTCAAAATGTTCCTTTATATTAAGATACATGTAATGGACCTTTTTCCATACCTCAATCTTTGATATTATTTTGGCCTTTTAGTGTAATCATGTAATTTTCTATGAAATTAATGCATGGGCTTATTTGTTCCCCTCGGATAATGTTTAGTATGTCCAGAGTTTGGTCATGCTTATCGTATACAAAACTGAACAGGTTGTGGATAACCTGGTGATGCTTTATGTAAAGGATGCATGACTTATTGATTTGTACGACATAGTTCGTAGTGTATGCCTTGGGCGTATAATTCTCATTTCCTGGATTCGACTCTGATATTATCGTTTTCTCTTGTCTTGGGTAATATGGTCCACTGAGCTAAGTTTTGCGTTTAGTACGTCTTATTTCTTATGTAACAATAAGCACTTGCAGCTGGTGCTTTTGTATTCTGCTTATTACCTTTTAAGATGCTCAGATTATACAAAGTGAATGTGACACTCTATAATTTGTGAATATCTTATCATCATATTTGTGATCCAGTCAATGTGAAACAACTACAGGTTTTATTGCAAATGTCATTCCTTATCATCAAATTTGTTATGCGGCTGCTATTTTCCCTTAGATAAGAATTAATCTTTACCATTTATTAGATCTGAGCAAGACAAAGAGCCAGAAATAGAAGCTGTTTCGGTGGATGTCAGATCTGGCCCTGCTGAAGAAGTTGCAGCTGATAGTATGTGCTTACTACTCTAAACTGCTTAACCTTTTTGTTATGTTTAATTGAACTGGACCGCTGATGCGAGAACACTGAGCTGGATGAAGTTTTGAACCTGGAATAGGGAACTGATCATCGCTATTCTTTTCACTGCTTTATTAGGTCTGGTTATCATCAGTATTTTTCCTGGTCTGATGCATGTATTCTGTCAGTTCCTCAGGATATAGATGAGTATGAACTTGTTGATCCAGTTGATATATTGACACCTCTGGAGAAGTCTGGATTTTGGGAGGGAGTGGTAAGTTTCCTTTGACCAATCAAGAAGATTAAGCGATATCGATGAGATCATCTCTTGTTACTTCCTGTAGTCGCCATATGTGTCTTATTATTGTGTTGGAAACCATGCATTGCTTTTGGTGGTTATCTTACCTTAATTTTATTGCAGAAAGCCACCAAGTGGTCTGAGCGGAAAGATGCTGTTTCAGAATTAACCAAACTTGCATCTACTAAAAGGATTGCTCCTGGAGATTTTGCAGAAGTTTGTCGGACATTAAAGAAGGTCTGCCGTGGTTTTTCTCTGTGTTATTTTATTTTATCAGTAGAGATAATGTAACTCTTTATCGTTGTTGACTGTTGCAATCTCTCTCAAGTATGGGGGCCATTTCAGTTTGCTCTCTAATTTGGACCTTAGATGTGAATATTCTTTACTTAATTTCGCTTTTTATGTGCTTGACTCTTCTCTAGATGACAGGATTACTGCAACAATTTGAATATTTTCATTTGTGTTGGATGTTAGCTGACAATTGTGAAATTGGGCTGTAATAGTGCAAATTGCGAAGTAGAAATATCCAACGCAGAGAAGAAATGGTTTGGATTCATCTGATCTCTTCAGATGTGCCTAGACAAAGTGATAGTACAAGTTTTATTGAGCTGCATTTGGTGATTTTTCAGTGAAAATAGTCTTCTTGAGATGCTTCTTTAGAGAAAAAAGCAATATAAAATGTTGCCACGCCTGATAAAAACCACAATGAAAATCTGTTGGCATGTCTACTCCTACAATGTGAAAATTGTTTTTGCTTAATGGAAATGGCTCTAAGTTGTGAAGTTGATCCTTTTTATTACCTTATCAGACCATGTAACGATTTTGTTTTGGATCTGAGAGGGTAAATTTTTTACTTTCTGGTATTGAGCCATTGTGGTTCTTATTGATTGTACTAATCATATTTTTTTTGGAGAAAGTACTTACTATGGTTTCTGAGCTGTACTTATGTCATGATGTGTACTATGTCTCATCTGCCCATCCACATTATTCTGCTTTCGTTTGCACACTGGAATGGAAAGACATAAAATGATCTACCCAGTGACTAATATTATTTGTGAACTTTGCAGCTTATCACAGATGTGAACATTGCTGTTGCAGTTGAAGCAATCCAAGCACTTGGAAATCTCGCTAGGGGTCTGAGAACGCATTTCTCAGGCAATTCTCGCTTCTTATTGCCTATTTTGCTGGTAAGTATGTTAATTCTGTACGTACATTTCTTCTCAATGTCTTCTGCTGCAATGATAGATTTGGTCAAGGATGTTTAAAAAGTATTCTTGCAAATTGCTCCGTGACACATTCACTGTTCTAGATTCTAGATAGTACATGAAGGGGATGGCTATCTAATGGAGGAAGCATCCAGGATGCTGTAGTTTGGCACACTAACATGATACATTTGTGTTATTGGGGATAATATAGTTTCTCTTCTTCACGACGCCATGTGTTCGTAAGCGTTGCATGTGTCTCAGATTCTACCCCTTTTAGATCAAACAAGGGATGCCACAGAATTAGAAAATTAGATAGCTACCTGTGAGTCTAGAATTTGTTAGTCGTGCATTTGCATAGCGTAGCAGGATCCTTTAAACCTGTGCATCTAAAAGAATTGACCACTGATTAACCATATTCTGTTATACTGGCTAGTCTGAGCTTGATATATTTTTGTTGTATAGGAAAAATTGAAGGAGAAGAAACCAACTATGACGGAGGCACTCATGCAAACTCTTCAAGCAATGCACAAGTCAGGATGCTTAAATCTTGGTGACATTGTTGAAGGTATGATCTATATTTATTTACAATTCGGTACTTTATTTTTAATGTTCTTGCAAGATTGTTTGAATGATTTTTTCATGCCATTGAGCTATGTTTACCGTAGATTTTTTTGTTACACACATACTGATGATTGCAGTATTGTTTTGCTTTTCCTTTCCCTACTCATTTTACATTTCTTCCATTTTTCTGTGACATCAGTTTATGTCTTCCATTATTTTACAATACTTGTTTTTGAATAGGCATTTCAGGGAATCTAATATCTTCTTATAATCTTATTGGTTGTGATTAGATGTCTATTCTTGTGTGCTTTTTCGCGTTAATGCAAAGTGAGTGGTGTTGTAGTTATCACTGCTTTCAAGTATATTGTAAATTTAATACTATATGTTATGGAATTTCAGCCTCTACAGATTGAGAAGCTGATAAATGCAACTTGTTTTCTTGCAGATGTTAAGACAGCAGTGAAAAATAAAGTTCCTCTTGTAAGATCATTAACGTTGAACTGGGTTACCTTTTGTATTGAGACCAGTAACAAGGCTGTTATTCTTAAAGTGCACAAGGAATATGTTCCAATCTTAATGGAGGTTAGTAAGTTGATGGCAGAGTTTGAGCACAACATTTGTTGGTAACTCTGCACTGTTTTCAGTTCTTTTTTAATTTATTGTTTCTTATTTGCATAATTTGATATAAAAATTCTCTTGTATGGCCAAGGGGATTTTTTTGGTTCCAATTGATTTTGACTACCAGGGAGCTATGTTTCCAAATATAAGTTGTCACTTAGTAGATCTTTTAATGTTACTTATACTGTGGTATCCGTTTTGTTACAACAACTGTTATGATTATTCAAAAATATTAACTTGTTGTTCTTTCACCTTTATAATTTTTTTTATTTTTTAGTCGAAGTCTTATACACAACTATATGCATTATGCAGTGCCTTAATGATGGAACACCTGAAGTGAGAGATGCTGCTTTCTCAGCATTGGCAGCTATTGCTAAGGTTCTTTTTTTTTTAATTGTTCTATCTCAGTTTGTCAAGTTGTCATATCTGTTCTTACCTGCTCTCTTGATGTCACCGACTACTCGGTCTGATATTTCCTTTTTTAGATGGTTGGAATGAGACCTTTGGAAAAGTCACTAGAAAAGCTGGATGATATTAGGAAAAAGAAGTTGTCAGAAATGATTGGGGGTTCAACCGGTGACCCATCCATTGTACCAAGCTCAGGTTCGGAATCTCATGTTTGTTATCTGCCATGGTAACCTATATTTAATTATTTAACTATATCTTCTTAACTCATAAATCCATTATAACAATGCCAGCCGTGGTTCAATCATTTGGGGGAAATTTGTCTCGCGCAGAGGTCAGTGGGGTTTCTACTCAAAATAGTTTCCCATTGTTTTTTTTTCCTTTTTTTTGTTTTAGCAATGTCTAAAATAGTGGACTGAGTTTCAAAGATAAAAATAAAAATAGAGAGGTTAATCTGGTTGGAGGAGAAGTACTGATTTTGACATCCATTTTTGGTTCCTAAAATCTACCCAGAGAATGAGATAAGTTGTTTCCTTAATTTGCTTCCAGTAACTAATTTATACTATGGAAACCAATATGTTTGCTTCTTAAGTAGTTGTGACTTTATGCATGTGTATTTTTTCGCCTTGTAGATGCTATGGAGAGTGAGATGTAGTTCTCCTCATGCGTATAATCTAGATCTTCCACCTATGGCAATCTATATATAGTTATACCTCATAAGAGTTCATATATGTTTGGATAATTGTGGATTTCAAGTGACGGACTTCCGTATGCGACAGTCCCCCATATTTTTTTGTAATACATGTGATATCTGGGTCCTATGCAGAGCACTTCTGGAGTTAATTATATAGTAGAATTCTGTCATTTTGTGTCATGGTAGTTGTTTTCCAATATTAAGTCTCTTGGTGATTAGGCTCTATGTTTTATGTTTTGTGCTTTCTATTTTCTACTGCAGCCTTCTGATGGATCATACGCTAGAAGGTCAGCAGCTAGCATGCTTAGTGGAAAGAAGCCAATTCAGACAGCTGTAAGTCTTTCTTAGCCAATTTTCACTTTCTGTTGGCTTTTATTGTCAACGTTTTTGCAAAAAGTGGAGTATAAATGATAGCAGTGGACTTGAATGTATTTTTGCTGGTGCTTGGTTTATCAATTTCTCTCATTTTTATATCCCATGTTTCAGCCTGCTGCTAGCAAAAAAGTTGCGTCTGGGAAATCAGGTGCTAACAAGAAAAGCGATGGAGGACAAACCAAAGTTTCTAAGTCTGCCCAACCAGAAGATGTTGAGGTAAATTAGTTGCACTTGCTTCTTTCCACTGCTTAGCTTTTCTGCAAAGATTGGCTGTTACATCCAACAATCCAAGATATTAATCCTCTTACGTGATGGTCCTGATCCACTTGTCTATGCAGCCAGCAGAAATGGGTCTGGAAGAGATTGAAAACAGATTAGGGTCCCTTATTCAATCAGATACTATTACTCAATTAAAAAGTTCTGTATGGAAAGAGCGGCTTGAAGGTTTACATCTCTATTTTACTGCACGACTTTACTTGACCTTTAAAACTGTTGACCATATATATTTATAGTTGGATGATATGTTCCTCTTTGTTAATTGTTTCACTTGCAATGCTGGTTCCTGTTGAAGATTTTGGTCAAAACTTGTTTGTTAGCTACTTGTAGAGACAATTAAATATACCACTTTCTCTTCTCCATAACAAGTTAAACTTTTAGATGTGGGGGTCAATCAATATGATCGGTCCTATGTTTGAATCCCCCCAACCCATTTATCAAATATAATTTCATGTTTATTACCTTCATGAAAACTGTAACACCTACGTGGGGGTAGACAATATTATGTCTCTTCTCTCTAAAACCTTAAACTTTTAGATGAGGTGATCCAATCAATAGCTATATACCTATGTTCCCCATTTCTTATTGATAAAATCTTGGATGAAGCCAACCTATGTTAATCTTCCTTTTGTTTTGTTAAAAAGTGCTCTAAGCTAATCTAATACTTCTTTCTTCCATGCTATCTTTTTGCATTGATTTCTTACTGAATTCATACGGTTTCTGAATCATGTCTGGGCACTAATTTTTTTCCACTGTGCAATACGTTGTCACCGTAGAGATTTTGCATGTATACCCTGATAAGAAGCCTCTTTAATTGTTTTGTTATGGTATGGTCAGGAAACAATCACTTCGAACATGACGTTCCGTGTAAGTGATTATTACATGTGCATCTGGCCGATGTTTTATGAAAATTTGGGTTTCTTACCTTCTAGGAATGAACCAACCCTAAACTACTTCACCAACATACTGGAACAGGAATAAACATTGCTCGAGACTGCAGTTGTACATTGCCATTATTATGTTGCCATGCATATGATGTTTTCCGTTTGCTTGCTATGCTCTCTAGAGATATTATTGTGATAAGTTTTTCTTTTTCGAGCTGTATATTTTTAGCTGCTTAGTTCATGCAGTTGTTGATTATTTGTGTATTTAGTCCTTTTCAGGCTAACCAAATTATGCTTTGTTGAGTTTTGCCTACCTATATATTTGTTCAATGTTTGCAATTTCCTGAAACCCAAATTGTTCATATGACCGCTTTTTGTTCATAGAGCTTTTTTCGTTGTTTTTCTTATAAGATAGAAAGCTGCACAAAGCTTCAAATTACTTAAGAGTTAATTCATTTTGGAGTCTGTATTATTGTCCTTGCATTGATAACTTCACTTTTTTGACGTTATGTTTTCTCTTTCTTCATTTGATGGACCTCCCTTTATTCTTCACTTTAGCATTGCACTAATTTCTGAAGAATACTGCCTCTCAAAGTTCTGATTTTGCATCTGTGCAGCTATCGTGTCTTTTAAAGAGCAGGTGGAAGCTCTAACAGACCTTGATCCGTCCGTTGAGCTTTTAATCCGTTTACTATGTGCTGTTCCTGGTTGGAATGAGAAAAATGTTCAGGTATTTAATTGCATAAAACACTTCTCTTTAAATTTAACTGCACTTTTTCCACTTGAATTAGCTAACTCATTGTCCAGGGGATGTTGATGTGCAGGTCCAGCAACAGGTTATTGATATTATTTCAAATATAGCTTCAAGTGCGTCGAAGTTTCCCAAAAAATGTGTTGTGCTTTGCCTTTTAGGTCAGTAATTGTGGTATTTTGTACTGTAGGTACTACCATGAGATTATATCATGAATTGGCATAATGGCATTTGCCTGTATTGTTTTATCTATTTTGTCCTTTTTGTAACTTTTCTTCTTTTTGTACAGCCGTTTACTGGTTACTGAAAATTGTTTGCTAGTGACATTTGTATTTTGATATGTACTTAGTAGCTTTAACTTGGTGATAGGTATCAGTGAAAGAGTTGCTGATATCAAGACGCGTGGTCCAGCCATGAAGTGCCTTACTACTTTTTGTGAAGCTGTGGGTCCAGGTTTTATTTTTGAGAGGGTAGGTCCTGACATAAACATAAATATCACTAGAGACTCGCCGAAAGTTGGACGAATTATTATCTCGTCCTCTTTTTTCATATGTTTGTATAGTATGGAAACTGCCATTGCATGTTCGGTTGCCTTCAGAAATGATGAAAAACAAGTTGCTCTCTCTCTCTCTCTCTCTCTCTCTCCCCCCCCCCCCCCCTCCCCCCTCTTGCACACTCAAAACATGCATTCAATTATACCTTCACATAGAAACAAAAATACTTGCGTACATTAATTATTTTTTGATTGTCATATAATTGCTTATATGTCTGTTTATTTATGTCTCTTGTTCAATATCCTTTATTTCTCACCCGGCACAATTTGGTGCCACTTATGCTTTGGTGATAATGCTAAAAAGCTTCAACGCTTTATATATTTATTCTGCTACTTTCTTTTTGATTACCAGTATCTCAATTGACAGATAATTTTTTTTATTTTTATTTGATATTTGTGTAAATTGAAATCAGGTAGTGTTCCATTTTTCTATTTCGACAAGTCTAATGAATGAATGATTACTTTATTCGCCTTGATATAAGATTTCATTTCTTTAACAAACTCATTTTTGGCTATATCTTTTGTCTTTTGATTGATTTCAGCTGTATAAAATCATGAAAGAGCACAAGAATCCTAAGGTTCTTAGTGAAGGATTATTGTGGATGGTTTCTGCGGTTGAGGACTTCGGTATATCGTATTTTAAACTGAAGGTGCTTGAAGATAACGTTAACTCATTTTGTTATTTTCCTCCGATTTTGTCCGAAAGAATTCCTTGAATTTCACTGCATAACATGAGTTTATGATGTGCCCTTAATTTTGCTACAGGATTTAATTGATTTCTGCAAGGATATTGGTCTACAATCTAGCGCTGCTGCCACTAGAAATGCCACAATTAAGCTTATTGGTGTTATACACAAGTTTGTTGGTCCAGGTGAACATGTGCTGCTATCTATAACTTGATCCATGTTATTTAAAATGCTCACTGAAACTGATCACTTCTTTCGATGCAGATATTAAAGGGTTCCTCTCCGATGTTAAACCTGCTCTTCTAAGTGCACTTGAGGCTGAGTATGAAAAAAACCCATTTGAGGTAACATTTAGTTGGTGCTTAACTGTTTCCTTCTCTCTCAGTTTTATTTGTTTTGGCCTTCCAGATGACTCACCTTTGGACACTGATCTGCAGGGGACTTCAGCAGTTCCAAAGAAGACCGTTAAAGTAACTGATGCTACGTCGTCCTTGGCTCCTGGTGGGGCAGATGGCCTTCCGCGTGAAGATATTAGTGAAAAGATAACCCCCACCTTGTTGAAGGGACTGGAGAGTTCTGATTGGAAGGTATGGCTGTGTAAAGATGAGAATCTGAGATAAAAAAAAAAAACCATTCATCAAGGCTATAACCATGCTGACCTTATTGTTTTTCTTAGATTCGCCTGGAATCTATTGAAAGTGTGAATAAAATTCTTGAAGATGCCAACAAGCGTATTCAACCTGCTGGAACTGGTAATATCTCATGTTTAATAGACTACCAAAACTCTATCTAATGTGCTTGCTATATTTTCTAATTTTCAGGTGAGTTATTTGGGGCTCTAAGAAGTCGTTTACATGACAGCAACAAAAATTTGATTATGGCAACGTTGTCTATAATTGGTGCTCTTGCATCTGCAATGGGACAAGCAGTTGAAAAATCCAGCAAGGTTCATTTTTCAATGATATTCTATCATATCTACTTAATTTTCTCTGTTGAATTTTTTTTGGAAAGTTTTGACTTTAATGATGGGTTCCTTGCAGGGCATTCTGTCAGATATTTTGAAATGTCTTGGTGACAATAAAAAACACATGAGAGAATGCACTTTGAATACTCTAGACTCTTGGCTTGCAGCTGTTCATCTTGATAAGATGGTCAACTCTCATGCACTTACGAAAATATTTCCATGCATCTTTTTAGGTTGTTAACATTGTGTCAGTCTCTTTTCTTTAGGTCCCTTATGTTACAGCTGCTCTCACGGATGCTAAGGTTGGTGCGGAAGGGCGCAAGGATCTTTTTGACTGGTTATCAAGACAACTTGCTGGATTGACTGATTTTCCTGATGCTATACATCTCCTAAAACCCTCTGCATCTGCTATGACGGTATTTTCATCAGCACAGCAGAACAGTCTCTAAAACATCTGATTGGGGTTTGCCTCTGTTTCAGTTTCTCTTTATGATTGCTTGGTTACCTTTGCAGGACAAATCTGCAGATGTTCGTAAGGCTGCTGAAACATGCTTTAGTGAAATTGTGAAGGTTTGTGGGCATGAAATGGTATGTAGATTGCTGAATTTCTGAGTGTTCACATGGAATATCTTTTAATTTCTCCATAGGGATTTTTGCTTGATTTGATGTATTCTTCACATAGGTAACCAAAAATTTAAGAGATATACAAGGTCCTGCTTTAGCTATTGTTGTTGAACGTCTCAAGCCATTTGGGTTTCAAGGTATGTTGCATGCAGCAACTTACCCAACTTTCACAAAAGAGAGGAGGTTTTTCTATACCATTTTTTTAAAAACTAAGATGTTTCTTGGCTCTCAGAAAGTTTTGATTCTGGTCGAACGGTTTCAGCGGGCATAACATCCAAAAACAGCTCAAAGAATGGAAAATCCAATGGCCGACTTGGAAACAAAGCTGCTGCACCTTCAGTATGTTCTCATTCGGTTAAGTTGCTTTATTTATGTATTACATATAGTGATGAAATTACCGTTTGCATAGAGAACTAACCCTACCAAGGTCACAAGACAAGAGTCAATTGTTTCTGTTCAAGATGTCAGCATACAGTCGCAAGCTTTGCTCAATGTCAAGGACTCAAACAAGGTATGTTCAGTTCGGTAAATGAGACACAGCTGCTTAAAGGATCTCTGTTCATGCTATAAATGTAAAATTATTGATACTTACGCAGGATGATAGAGAAAGAATAGTTGTTCGCAGATTCAAGTTTGAAGAATTGCGTCTAGAGCAAATTCAAGATCTTGAGGTTTCAGTTTACTGTGTATTTGTTGCTAAGTTTTTGTTCTGTATGGCTATATAACCTTTCAAATGCTAATTCTGCTTCTTTGTAGTTAAATATGTGAACTATCCATAATAGTAAAAGAGAATAGCATTCTTTTCAAAATAATTTTGAACTATTCTTTTCAGAACCTATGTTTTTATCAACTATTCAGTTTGCAAGTTCTCTCAGTATCAACAAGACTAATGATTTTGAACTGGTCTTTAATATCAGGACGGTGTAGAAGTGCTTCATGAAATTGTTAGTTTCGAAATATATTATATTTTCTTGGGATGTTTGTAAATACCTTCAATTATGCTTCAACAGAATGATGTCATGAAGTACTTTAGAGAGGATTTGCATCGGAGGCTGTTGAGCACAGACTTCAAGAAACATGTTGATGGAATAGAGATGCTGCATAAGGTCTTTTTAGTATAGAATCATGCTTGTTTTTCTAGCATGGCTTCAGAATTTGCTTTTTGACCTATCGTTCTTGTTGACGTGTCAGGCTCTTCCGTCCTTAGCAAGAGAGATAATCGAAGTCTTAGATATACTCTTGAAGTGGTTTGTATTGAGGTTCTGTGAATCAAATACATCGTGCCTATTAAAGGTATGCCACTTTTATCACTTTGTTTACTTGTCAATCATTAATATAGTCACTATGCTCTCTTTATCCTCATCACATCTCACACTATATAAGCCGGACTGTTCAGTTTTGTTGATAATATTTAAATATTTATCTCATTTATAAGTTACGAAAATATTCTAATACTAAATTCTCCATTTTATCTTGTTCAACTTTGTTAGACTATGTTGAAAAGTTTATGAATATACAAAATTACTATCTGAATATTCCAATATAAAGTTTGGTTCATTGCTTCTGTTACATTAGTTTTTTTGCTTAGTACTGGGACTCACATTGAATATTTGTTCTTATTCTCAATAGCATGCATTCGTTCTTTTCTTATCCTGAAACTGGACTGTTGTCTTACATATTCTTTGAAAACACTGCAAGGTTCTAGAATTTCTTCCTGAGCTTCTGGAGATGTTGAGAAATGAGGGGTACACAATGACTGAAGCGGAGGCTGCAATTTTTCTTCCTTGCTTGATTGAGAAGGTAACAGTGATGCAACCTGTATGCAAAATGGTTCTATATGTATTCTTCAAGTGTGTAGCTACTAATGAGTGGTTGCTTGCAAACTGGAAATTGATGTGAATATTTTATTATCTCAATTTTTGGGTTTAAATCTAATATTTATATCTTTGATTCTTGCACATTGTTCTTATATTTTTGCATTTGGTTTTTCTTTAAATGCTACCTCAATGGTTGTTGCTTTTGCGCCTCAGTCGGGACACAATATTGAAAAAGTACGAGAGAAAATGCGGGAACTGATGAAGCAGATTATCCACACATATTCTGCCACAAAAACTTTTCCTTATGTTCTGGAGGGTTTGCGTTCTAGAAACAACAGAACAAGGATTGAGTGTGCTGATCTTGTTGGATTCTTGCTGGATACTTATGGATCTGAGGTGACATTTCAATGAGACACAGTTATGATTACGTACATTGCAAAATTTGGTTTTTGTTGCTGTCTTAACATGCTGCACTTTTTTTTTCTCCATTTCCAGATAAGTGGGCAGTTAAAATCCTTGCAAATTGTTGCAAGCTTGACTGCAGAACGAGATGGTGAAACTAGGAAAGCTGCTTTAAATGCTTTGGCTACTGGATATAAAATGCTTGGTGAGATTTAATCTTTATTGGTGTGAACACAATAATGATTTCTAGCTAGCCATCTTTGTCATACAATGTCTTAATCTGTAGACAATGATATAGATATCTTGAAGTGATTTCATTTTAGACTGAACCAGTTCAAAAGAATTTTATCTATCATTACTTTTATTGCTACAATGCTTGTTTGATTATTATGTGAAACTTGTTCATTAGGTGATGACATTTGGAGATATGTTGGAAAGCTTACTGATGCACAAAGAAGTATGTTAGATGATAGGTTTAAGTGGAAGGTTGGTATATTATGATTCTATTGTTTTGTCCATTTTACTTTTCTTTCCTTTACTCCTTCCACATGGTATAATTATTTGTAATTTTCAGGCCCGAGAGATGGAGAAGAGGAAGGAAGGCAGACCAGGGGAAGCCAGAGCTGCACTACGCCGTTCAGTGAGGGATAACGGGTATGTTTTGTTTTGAATGATTGTGTAATTTTACAACTTTTACTTTTGTGTCCTTTAGAAATATGGGCAGTATTTTTTAAACCAATGGTTACCAATTTTTCTCTTGCTGTTTTGACTTGACTTAGAGATTACTGTAGTACAGGGAGATCCATGCACACTATCTATATTCAAAATTTTCTAACCAAAGCTGGACTCACATTTATGTATAAGAGTTTATGGCTTGACCCACTAATCTTTGCACTACCCTATTACTGAACTGCCTGCTAATGTGTTCCTCTCCACAACCTTTGTTAAGTTATCATAACTTGCCTGGTTGCCTACCTTGTCCAATCAAGTATTGCTTTCTAATGTTTACCAATCATCAGCAGAGGCCACTAAGTGCCTTTTTTATTTGCTGTAATCTTTCATATGCATGCACTTTTCCACTCATCCTACCACAAATTAGTCATATCAATGATAGTTGAAATGAGGCGGAAACAACATCATGTTAAGGAAGCTCAGGGAATGACAAAACTTGGGAATAAGGGAATTTAAATAATCTATAAAAGTAAGGATGAGAGTAGATGAATAAAACTGAAAGGGAAATCAACAAGAAAAATATATTTGCTGTTTTTTTTTTTCTTTATTTTTTCAGACGTACGAATTTCCTCTCCAGGTCTGATCCAGCCGAGCAAAGTGGGGAAGTTTCACGGTCTCTGACTGTCCCAAGCTTCAACAGGTAACTGATTTTTATAAGTAACATGCTTATTATTTCTATACATAAGCAAATCGCATACCATTTACTTTCTCTTGTAACATTATTTTTAAGTACACACCACATATCATGAAGTTACTTTATAGTTTTTATGTCTTTACTTTTACTTTTTCGTCTATAGGGAGAATTATGGTCACCCTGAAGTTCATGTGGATAGACTTCCAATGACTCGAACATATTCTGGTGTGGGCCCCACGGATTGGCATGAAGCTTTGGATATTATATCATATGGTTCTCCTGAGCAGGTTTTCTTTGAATACCTATGTAACATAGACTTTTCGATTTACAAATTTGAAGGCATATATCACTTGTTTGGGATGGTAAAGATGAATATTCATCATATGAAAGGGGTCACATACGTATGAATTATGATTGTTCATGAAACTCAAAAGCAATTCTAAACTAGATGTTCGAACACATTACATAACTTCTAAATTCAAAACACCTGAGATTTGAAATTTTAAACTGAATACATCATTTACAAACTAATTTAAAGTAAGACCTACCTGGGGTCCAGTAAATATAAAAGATGTTGCAGACTTAAAATTGCGTACCTGAAAAATATGGGAAACTTTAAAATAAGGGACCTTCGGAAGTAAAATTGTTTAGCTTCAAACTGATTAAATTATCATTTTGGGTTGCTTAGAAAATAATATGGCTGCTTTGGATAGTTTGATATTATGGAATCCTAAGGTCTCTCCCTCTAACCTGTTTTTTTTAATGGTCTCTTCGTTCATTATTTTTCTGTATTTTGTTAAACACGAGCAATGAATACTAAGGTCTCTATTATTTATTTTTTTGACCTATTTGAGCTGAGACATAAGATTTGAGCTCAACTGAAGAATTATTTCTTTCTGATATTATACCCACATATAATTATGTGAAGACAATGAAATTCAGTATTTCTGTTATTATCGATGTATTCTTTCTTTTCTGCAGTCAGTTGAAGGAATGAAAGTTGTGTGCCATGAGTTGGCACAGGCAACAGCTGATCCTGAAGGCAGTGCAATGGATGATGTTGTGAAAGATGCTGATAGACTTGTTTCATGCTTGGCAAACAAGGTAATAATACCTTGTTTATTTCCCACTTTAGTGTTATGCCTTCTACTTTATTTTTTGGAGAAGTCATTGTACATTTCTGTTCTTGTCATTGCAGGTAGCAAAGACTTTTGACTTTAGTCTAACTGGTGCCTCCTCAAGGTCTTGTAAATATGTCTTGAACACTCTCATGCAGGTAAATCTGTCATCAAATTATTACTTTTAGTCTTAAGTTGGAAGAAGAAATTCAGAATCTCCACCGAAATTGGAAAGCCCAATATACACACTACAGATCAATTATCTGTCATCAAATTATTACTTTTAGTCTTAAGTTGAAAGAAGAAATTTGGAATTTCTACTGAAATTGGAAAGCCCAATATGCACTACAGGTCAATTATGTTCGTAATATTATTTCTTTTCATGCAGACTTTCCAGAACAGGTCACTTGCTCATGCTGTCAAGGAGAGTACCATTGATAGTCTCATCACAGAACTCTTGCTCTGGCTTTTGGATGAAAGGGTTCCACGGATGGATGATGGCAGTCAACTTTTGAGAGCTTTGAATGTTTTGATGTTGAAGATTCTGGTAAGCTATTTCCTTGTAGTTATCAACAACGGATTTGACAAGTACCTTCATGTTTGAGAATATTTAATTTTGTTCCTTTTCATGACTGATTTACGAGTTCAGGACAATGCTGATCGTACTTCATCATTTGCGGTGCTCATAAATCTCTTGCGACCTCTGGATCCATCTAGATGGCCATCTCCAGCAACAAATGAGTCTCTTGCTATTAGAAACCAGAAATTTTTAGATTTGGTAGTCAAATGTTTAATCAAACTTACTAAGGTAACATTTATAAATTTTTTCTGTTTCTTTTCTTTATCTATTTTAAATTCTGTGTCTTCCTAGAATTCTCTTGCGGTTTATCTCAAATAAATGTGTGATGTATACGTGATCTAAGCTTATCATGCCTACATATGATGTCTGTCTGATGTCTAGAATTACCATGTGAAATATACGTGATCTAAGCTTATCATGCCTACATATGATATTGTATGTCTGATGTCTAGAATACAAAGTCTTAATTTACGTTAATACTAATTACCAGAGCATTTGCATATGTAGGTCCTGCAAAGTACAATATACGAGGTAGATCTTGATCGTATCCTTCAGAGTATCCATATATATCTACAAGAACTAGGAATGGATGAAATTCGGAAGAGGTACTCACGAACTATAAATTTACATTAAACTTTTCCTCGTTTGGTGAGGTCGCTCTAGTGTTGTTATGGTTATACCTGTTGTAAAATAATTGTTTTAACATTGCTTTTTTATCTTATGAATTTACTGAAGAGCGGGAGCTGATGACAAACCACTTCGCATGGTTAAAACTGTTCTGCATGAGCTTGTTAAGCTACGTGGAACTGCTATAAAGGGTCATTTGTCCATGGTCCCAATAGATATGCAACCTCCACCTATTATTCTTGCCTACATTGATCTTAATCTTCAGGTATGTTGCATATTCTTGATGATATGTTGATTACATTGGTAAACCTTTTAAATTATTGAAATCACCCTTTAAATAAATTTGAGCAGACCTTGGCAGCTGCAAGAATGTTGACTCCATCTGGACCTGTTGGGCAAACTCACTGGAGTGATTCGACTGCCAATAATCCAGCACCTCCTACACATTCTGCAGATGCCCAATTGAAGGTTTGTGCAATCTGTAGATCTTTCCCTAGTCTCGCACCATATGTTTGTTTTTAGTTTGGCCTCTGCCTTGTGGTGTTGTAATCGTTCTAGTCCAGTACACAGTGCAAAATCCGAACTAACTCATGTTTTTATGAACGTAACAGCAAGAATTGTCTGCAATATTTAAGAAAATTGGTGACAAGCAAACTTGCTCAATCGGTCTGTATGAACTATATCGCATAACTCAATTATATCCTCAGGTAATTTGGTCAACTGCAGCAAATAAAATTGTGCATTCTGACTAAAATCAGTGGTGAATTTATATATAGTGCTCATTAAATTTATTTGTACAATCTTGCCCAGGTTGATATTTTCTCCCAGCTACAAAATGCCAGTGAAGCATTTCGAACTTATATCAGAGATGGTTTAGCCCAGGTCTGCATCAATCAATTTTCATGTATAAGTTACTGAATGATAACATAATTTCTGATCTGACTGATTAATTCATTCTAATGCAGATGGAAAGAAATGCTGCTGCGGGAAGGACACCTTCGAGTGTCCCTCTGCCTACTCCTCCACCATCAGCACTCAACCTTTCTCCAAAATACGGCCCTCTATCCCCTGTAAATACAAACCCATTAAATGATTCTAGAAATATGCTAAGAGCTGAACCCACAAACTTTACTTTACCTCCATCATATGCTGAAGATGATCACCCAGGATTACATTCGGGAGTAGAGGAGTCGAGAAATGACCGATTACCATCTGGTGGTTAGTTAATCTCTTCAAATCAATTTATTACTGGCGTATGGTTGAATAGTCACTATAACCTAATACTTTACTTTGACTAATTGCAGTTACAAACGGAACATTAGATGCTATTAGGGAAAGAATGAAGAGCATCCAATTAGCAGCTGCTGGGGTGAACCCGGAGCCTAGAAACAGGCCATTGGGACAAGTAAACGGCAATGTAAGTCATCCTTCTGTCTCGGAAGGGCACGGTACGACTGGTAACCCTATCCTCCCGATGGATGAGAAAGCTTTATCAGGCCTCCAGGCTCGTATGGAGAGGTTAAAGAGTGGTTCATTTGATTCTATGTAGTTGCTGTAATTCTTTCTTGATTTTTCATTGATGCTTTAACTTTGGTGAGAGTTTAAATATTGGGCCATCCTCTCTGATTAGCAAATTGTTGTAATTTTTGATGTAGAACTATGTTTGCTTGCTGCAGAGTTAAATATCTTGAATGAACAAATTACATGATTAATATTGGCGTGAGCCCTCATTTACGCCATTAATTCAGCTGTATATTGTAAGTAATTGAATTGTTTGGCGCTCCATAAATTCAAATCCTGCGAGATTATTTTGCCTGGTTTGAAATACATAAAATATTGGAGGATCGGCTCTGTTTTGATGGAGAACATCATTTGATAATTTCCTTGCGTACGCTGTCGAATCTTGGTGATTTGGACCACACTTATGTTATATTACTTGCACCTTTTCAATGAAAAGTAATGACCGGCTAACCAATTTAATTCTTCTTAGATAGTAGTTCACTTAATCTTCATGTGATGATAATGAATGCATAAGAGACACTTTACTCCTATCCCGTCCCATTATATATCTTATGATCCATCCACTGTATTTCTCTGATATTTTTAACAATATATCTTATTATATTGTTTTGAAGATATAAAATAATATAGGGAATGAATAATTGCGATGTGCTAACAAATGGGATATTGCTTGTTACAATCTCACACTAATATTGGGTTTGAGCTTCTGGTAAGATGGCAACAGGGTAGGGTGGTTGTTTGCTTCGATACCAAACATATCATCTCAAGATGGAACATGAAAAATTAATTCAACAAATTATCTGCAAAACAAATGAACTAAATTCCTGAGAATATGTGCAACTGTAATTTTGACTGTTCCATTTTGCCCTCGGTTAGTAGTTCTTGGGACAAGAGTACCCTTCATTTTATGATGATCCAATAGCTTTTTGACACCTCCACCTCCACCGCCACTTCCCATTTATCTAATACTATAGCTACGCTAGTGCATTGAACGTGATCACACTTTCCTTTCACTTTCATCGGCTACTTTTAATTATTACAAGTTACAAAGGTTACCTGTTGACTGTCAATCTAAATGACAGTGGGCCCACCAAATATCCCTTTCAAAATCAAAATATATATACGATACGCTACCTCGAGAGATAAAGTAAAATAGAAGGTGGAAGGATTCTCTCACTCACCGCTTAACGCTTTGCTTTCTTTTTACACTGAAGAAGAAGAAGAAGAGGACACATAATCATAATCTTTTCTTATTAATTAAGGCTTGTGTTTGACAATTTCCAACCGGCCCTTATAAAGAAATTAAATTACCTGAGTTGATTCCAGTTGAGATATGGCATCAACATTGCTGTTGGTGATAGTTTTTGTTTTTGATTTGATTGCTTTTGGACTTGCCGTTGCTGCTGAGCAACGCCGATCTTCTGTGAGTTTTTTCTCCCATCTTTTTCTTCTTCAAGTTAATTGACTGTGTTTTGCGTTTCATATGAATTTTTCTGATGACTTGAGTTTACTAGGAATCAACTAATTTAATTCAGAACTGGGTTGATTTCTCTTAGTTCAGGGCAGCAGTTATCTTATTTTAGTCCTATAGGTTTTGGATCACATGGAGATTTCATCAAAAAGTTGGATGTATGTTGATACACAATATGAATTCTTTGGTTATGAAAAATTACAAAAACCCATATTAAGTTGCTTGTGTATGGAGTTTTTACATTAAACCCAAATACAAGATCTCGTATATTATATAGATACCAACTTTCAGGGACGGATCCCTTTGGGGACTGGGGGGGCCATGGTCCCCCCAGAATTAAAAATAAATACTTCGTATATGTAAATGTTTACAACAAATGAAAGTGGCCTAGCGGTAAGGATTGTTATGACTCTCTTCTCCACTCCAATATTCGAGTTCGAATCCCTTGAAGCTCAATATGTAGTACTAGTTTTAATTTTCTTCCTTATGAACATTTATTAGTATTACTGTGTATTAAATACAACTTTACAATAACTAAATTGTATATTGTAAATTGTCCATGTGTTTTATGAATTTATCAATTTCTTAAACTATTAATTATGTAATTAGATATTCGTTTATGATTTGCTAAAAAACATTAGAGTTTACTTTAACGTTCATTATCGAATACAAAAATCAAGGTTATTTGCTACAAAAAAAAATTCGGCCCCCCCAACAAACAACGTCTAGGTCCGTCCCTGCCAACTTTATTTCATCAAACATTTGGATGAATGTCAATACACAATTTGTATTTGTTATCTTAATTCTAGAACTCAAATATTAGATTAGAGGGATAATTACCGCCCGAATTCTTAGGTTATGAAAAATTACAAAATCCTTGTAGCAGGTTTTTGTTTCTGTTAATTTTCTTATTCGTTGTTGTAATTTATTATAAACTATATATATTTATACTTCATATTTTAATTAAACAAACTCGGCTATTAGCAACACAACTGTTTGTTAGAGCTCTTTGACTATCTATAAAAGTGAAGTTGGACAACATATCTGCTTTGCTGTTGTGAACGCAATAAAGTTTGGTATCCTTTTTTCTGTGTGGGTTTCTCTGTTAATATTTCTCAAAGATAAAAAAGCGACTACGAAAGAAGTTAAAGACACCAAAGATAACTATGAATATATCCTTGTATAACCTTTCTATTACACTAAATAATTTTAGCTGGATTTGGGTTCTCTCGGAAGCAATGGTTAGTATTGGTTAGTTCAGAAAATAAGATATTTGTCAATGCTAAATGTAGGCCAGGATTGCCATAGAAGGAACTTCACGGTACTGTGTTTATGATACGGACATAGCTACTGGCTATGGCGTGGGTTCGTTTTTGTTCCTTTTGGCTAGTCAACTACTAATAATGGTGGCAAGTAGATGCTTGTGCTGCGGGAGAGCTCTTGCACCTGGTCGTTCAAGAGCATGGGCCATAGTTCTGTTCATCACTTGCTGGTATATATACAATTTATTTAGGCTCCTTTTGATCTCTTTCCCAAATAATCTTCGACAAGATGCAACTCAAATCCCACTTATTTAGAGCTAATTAAAAAATATCCCCTGTGCTTTGTCTAATTAGGAAAACCCCCCTGTGAGAGCTAATGCAAAAATATCCCCGGTGCTTTGTCTAATTAGCGAAACCCCCTTTTGTTATTTTTATTAGCAACCCCCCGCCCCAATATGTTTTTTTAAGCAAAAAACCCCATTTGAAATTCCTTCATAATCACAGGGAGGTTATTGTCAATTTTTTAAAGGGAACAGGGTGTTATTGCGAAATTTCAAAGTTAATTGGGAGATTATTGTCAAATTTACATGAGTAGGGGTGTTCTCACATCTTTTGGTGGGGGTATAATTGTCATTTTGGCTTCTGGGGTATTTTTTGCTAATAAAAATTAGCAGGGGATTTTAAGGTAATAAAAATAAAACAGGGGGTATTTAGTTATTTCACTCCACTCCACTTATTTATGCATCTATAGGAATTCATTTACTATTTTTTGGAAATTTAAATGTGAGTTTTTTGATAAATACAGGGTGACATTTTTCATTGCTGAGGTGTGCTTGTTAGCTGGCTCGGTAAGAAATGCATACCACACAAAGTATAGGACCTATTTGTCCGAACAACCTCCTTCGTGTGAGACGTTGAGGAAGGGAGTCTTTGGAGCTGGTGCAGCATTCATTGTCTTTACGGGAATTGTCTCTGAGCTGTTCTATGCGAGCTATTCAAAAGCTGACCATGGATTTAGGACTCAGAGTCGAGACACCGGCATAAGGATGGGATCGATATAGTTGATTATATTTGAGAGAGAAAAATGGTTTTTGGTAGTTTTTTTCACATTTACATACCTTCTTTATGGATTGAAAACTTGAAAGATATATAGTGTGTATAATGATGTTCATGCATGTATCTTGGTGTTGACATTGGTTTTATTGGTATGATTTTGGGTAAAAACTAGGATTAAATTTTTCATGCAAAATGATAGGGGATTCTTGTTGAATGATATTTGTCTAACACTTTTGGTATCCAAGTGTAGTTTAATTTTGTCTGAATAATTGTTGTGAGTACAATTACTTTAGATTCATTCGTAATAGTTTCAATCAATATTTTGCATTAAACTACGATCCCACGCTTTAAATTAAATTAGGGCTGAGAAATTGAGTTCATTAAAATTACCTATTGACGGCACTCAACAAAAAACATCTAAAAAGTAAAAGAATATATATATATATATATATATGGATCTAAGAAAATTATTCTAATGAGAACAAAATCGAGACTGATCGAACTGTTGAACGAAAACACAAGAAGAAGAGTCATCTAACTTCCATCACATTTCTCATCCAACAAAACAAAATCCATTGCATTCCAGGATAAATATATAGTACTTGAATTGAACTGGAACTTATTGACAGCTTTACACATACATGCAAATTGGAGATAACAATACCATATATATATATATATATATAATGATGGATATATAGCTGAAGCTGATTGATAATAAAAAGGACAGCAGCTTCAATTCAAACAATAACATAATTACTACATACTAGCTAGCTAGCTAGTAGTACCTATACCTATCAATCAAACTGTAACATGAATATAGTAATTTATAAGATTCATGCTCTGCATCATCATTATTCATTAATAATTGTTAGTTGTGTTGTTCATAAACGCATCAATTTCATTCCAATCCCATTCCCAAGAGTTGACAGAGGCAGAGCTGGTAATTATGGATGATTCCTCCTCCAAGGAATCAAGAATAATATTAATATTCCCGGTGGGATATTGATGATCATATTCATATGAAATTAAGGATTGATTATTATTCTTATAATTATTATAAGTTGGATCTTCTACATCATCAATATCAAACCTGTTTTGGTGTGATGATCCATTCAAACCAGCTGGATCTGGAGGATTAGTTTTGTTATAATTTGTTGAGCGAAACAGGGTTTTCTGATCATGACCAATCTGCTGCTTCAAGGGTCGTTTGTTCTTGCCGCCGCCGCCAACAGGAACGTTGCGGAGGGTCCCACCTCTAGTCCAGTGGCGTTTGCAGGATTTGCAGTAATGACGAGGTTGAGATTTGTTGTAGTTGTTGTAGTAACAAAACTTTGTATTAAATGAGGAACACCTTGGACATTTTAAAAACGCCTCCCGCCGCCCTCTACCTCCTCCTCCACCATCTGCTGACACCAAATCAAATTGTATAGTACCCACACCCATTATATTTTTCTTTTTTAATTATTTATTTATTTATTTATGCCACAACTCAACTCAACTCAACTCAAAACATATATATATAGTGGTGAGAAAAAATTAGTATGACACTATTATGTATTTTAATAGTGTATACTATTTGTTTTAATTGCTATCACTATCTTTCTATCTCTCTCTCTCTACAAATAAATGAATAATTATATATGGATGGGGGAGAATATATCATATTTCATAATAGCATTACTACAACATATATATGTATATATATATATATAACAAGGCCGCTTGTTGAATATCTATAACTTGAAATGCTAAACCATTTAATCCTCGATATGATTATATTAATAATTATTATATACAGAGGTCCTCAATTATTTGTATCACAATAATTATTAAGACTATATATATATATATATATATATATATATATAGTCTTATTGTTCTTTTTTTTTTACTATCTATCTATCTATCTATATTCTATATACATATAAAAGTACGAGTTGGCCTAGGGAAATTTCTTCCCTTTTTTGTGAAGACTAATATACCCCTATTTAAAGTATATTGTGATATTTAATTTAATGGCAAAAAGGTAAATAAAAAAATCCTAGAAGTATAATTAGAGAAGAAGTCTATCATACATCAACCTTATAATTATCTTTTAAAGTTTTACAACTCATTAAAATATTAATGATAAAAAAAAAAAAAAAACTTATTCTATATTTCTTCAAATATTTCTTTGAAAAGTTGTTAAAAAGTTATTACTTATAAAGGAACCTCAAAAATATTAAGAGACTAAAAAAAATTATGTCACATTCATGCTACATGAATAAAAAAATGTACCATTTAGTTAACTAAAAATGTATAATTGACTTAAGCCCAAAAAAGTCAAAAGATAGAAATTGTTAAAATCAACAATTCGATCAAAAATATATGATAAAAATAGTAAAATCAAATAAGCAAAATAATAAGTAAAATCAGACTAAAATTGGGTCAAACCGGAGAGAATGAATGAACTGATTAACAAGTGTAAAAATCAACTAATGGGTTAACTTGAGAATGGAAGGATCGTTTAATAAACTGGATAAACCATAAAAAAATTGTGAATAACGGGTTAAAATAACTAAAAGAAATGATAAACTCAATGTAAAAGCAGACAAAATTAATATTTCTTTGTAAGTTTTAAAAAAATTATAGTTAATCACGTGCAAAACACGTGCACTTTTCTAGTACTTTAAAAAAAGGTACACTTGGGAACATTTAAAAACAAATCACTTATTAACCAATTAAATATGCAAATTGCGGTAGCTATTCATAACATTGTGTACCAAATTGAAAGGGCAACACAATTCATTCCTAAGTTAAAGAGAGGAAGCATGTACAAGTGCAGTTTCTTTATGGTTAGTAGTACGTATTTTTCTATTTCGACTTTGGTGATACTTCAACATAGTATAAAACTATCTCTTTCTAATGTGTAGCTTTAAAAGTTTACGACATAAAATGTAGACAATATTACAGTTTTAAATGTTTTTTTTAAAAAGAAATCCTGCTTACACATGCACTAGACTACTAGAGTATATAGGAATACATCAACAAGTCACATAATACCAAAATGTAAAAAAGAAAAAAGAAAAAAGAAATATTGAAAAACTATTCTTAGATGCTTCATTGTTAATTAATGGAATACCACGTTAGATCTTGGTGTCATACTCGTTTGTACATTGGCTGTTTGTACATTTATATATTTGGTCGGTTTGATCTGATGTCTCATGTCTGCAGCCAATTGAGAGTTGGTAGAAATTCTAATATATATATTTTTATTGGACTTTGGCGACCTCTATTGGACTTTGGAGAGGGTCCGATCCGCCTAAGATTGAAATGGTGGAGTCTATGTCATAATTTGTGGTAGAGAGGGTTTACATTCGCGCGGCCCTACCCAATAATAATAATAATAATAATAATAAACTCTCAAAGGATTAAATTAATATAGTTGAACATATGTATAGGGCGATGAAGTTATATCTCTATGGGATTAAAAACCATTGGTCAACACGTGATTCCTAGTGGGATAGATATAATTATATTAACATTTTTTTTTTAACTAAATAGTGCTTGAGATTGCGATCGATCATTCTATGGGCCATTCAAATTTGGAATAATTTAAGTTTGGGGGATGAAAATTATGTTCACTACAGTGTCATGCAAATTATGCGCTACTATTTTCGCAATAGTGTTTCCAAGCTTTCTCTAAGATTGGGTGTGCACAAGTTAATTGGACCTAGTTATAAGTCAAAAAAAAAATCAATATGCAGCTGGTTTTTAATTATTTAATATCATATCTACATATGAAGCGAACTCCAACACATGTATTAATATGGTCATGTGGATTTGAAAAATTATATTTGTCTAAAAAAATTATAATTGTCTTTGAAAAATTATATTTTTATTGAGCCTGACAATGATTATTTTTCAGGTATGTAAACTAGCAGAATGTACGATTAAATTGATTATAAGTTACAAGTGGTGTTTAAATATTGTATAAGTTCAAATATTTGAGACCTATCATCGCATAATGGCAGACATTCCATCATTCGGTCCTATGACTAATAAACAACGTACGAAGCCAATGCCATACTATTATTATTTTCGAAAAATAAGCATGGCGACAATGGCCTAAATATTATTTTTCGAAAATTGAATAGTAAACATATGAATTTCATCATATATATATATATATATATATATATATATATATATATATATGGCGCTAGTGAAGTGAAGTTGCATGTTATTATGCTTTATTTATGTTTGTAGCTTTGTGTTTGTCTTTTGTTTGTTTTTGCAGGTACGTTTGTCGTGGTTCACAATGGTTTTTAAAGTTTGTGTACTTTGAAGAGAAGATCAATTTTGGGAGTTTGGTTTTGGTTTTAGCACTTTATTATTATTCCAGGATTTTTCTTGGGATCAGTCCGAAGATTTGGCACCGATTTTCACTCCGTCTGGGAATCATTCCGTTGCATAGAGATGTGCAATTGCTCATTTTCTTCACTTTTTCTTTCTTTTTTGTTTGTTTTGCTTTCCCGAATTTGGTTCGATCTTCTTTGTTCATTTTCTTTTTAGACTTTGTGGCCACTACAATGTACTTGTAATTTGTTTTTGTTTATTAATGAAATTTGGTTAATTATCAAAAAAAGAAGAAGTTGCATGTAGCCTATGGCTATGACATGACGAGTTAAGGGCATATATATATATAGGTGCTGTGCTCCTAGAGTCAGTCACCAAATGAATGATGATAGATAATTATTAATTTCTGATCTGATGATCAAATTCTCACCATCAAAATATATATATACACTGAAAAAGAAGTTTGAATATATAATTTATTCTTGTCATTCTGAGGGGGTCGAATCGAATATGGTGGATTAATTTAGATTTAGGCAAACCAAACAGCACTTAATTAAGCCATCCCATGTTTACTAATTAATGAAATCAAAGCACTTAATAACATACTGTAGTAGGACTAGGAGTATTAATTTGACCAAACCACGTGTTCACATTATTTGGTGGCTACTTTACAATTAATAAAAACATACTGCAATGCATTTTATCTCGTTTTCTTCTTGAATTTGGACTAATATTACTAATTAACTCATGAGAATATTAGTAGTATGTATCACTGTGTGTTGACTAAAATATTATTTATCTAATTATTATTAAATAGTACAAATCATAGATCTAGTCGAGGATTAGGATTTTATGAACAGAATGAATATGACTTACTTATTAGTACGTATTTTGTATGGAATGATCGAAATACTACGGCTGCACCTGCTGTTGGCAAAAACCGGTTTTAAGATTATCAATATCCGAATACAAATTGAAACTGAAACAAACAAACCAATTTGAACAGTAACCGAAAATATAATCAGTTATATAAATACAGATAAATTGAAATCAACTTATCTCACAATTCTGTATAGTAACAGAATTGATCAAACCAAATCGCAGAATTATTTCTGCTTGCCTTGAAGAAATTATCGACCCACTTCCGGTGCAATTGGGAATCACGAACACTTCTCCCAGGATAATTTGGTTACAATCCAGTCCAGTCCAGTCCAGTTCCGAGCCGAGCCGAGCCGAGTCGGGCGGGCGGCGGCGGCGCGCGTGTGGTGTATTCATATGATCCCCTTTGTAAAGACTTATACCAAGTCTAAACACTTAAGTTCATATATACTAGTACACACATTTAAAATAAGTCAATGTGGGACATATGAAGAGTTTGAAACTTTTCAACTTCCTCACAAGGCCTTAATTAGTCTTGGACCAATGAGGGACAAGCCCACATACAATTATCTTTATTGAATTTTAATTTCCCCAATAAATCTATATATAACATTTTTATCTATGGATTCCAACCTTTTAATTAGGTATCCATCCACATAATTACAACACCTGCACCTGCACCTGCACCTGCACGTGTAGTGCTAAAATTAGTTTGCTGGACAAAACTAATTTATACGTACTATATATACTTCATCTCAGCGCGCAGTACAGGTTGGAACATGAATATAAATAAAATTAGTGTTGTGATCTAGGCATCCATCTAGCTTTACATATATATATATGCAAGGCCAATCCAGTAGAGGGATTTTTTTGCATACAACTAAAATGAGACTACAATTTGAGATTTTGTTATTTTATTTTATGATGATTTAATTATTCGTGTCTATAAATAATTTGTCTAAGATGATTCTGTATTCATCCAAAATGTGTATATCATATAGTTAGCATTCATCGAACAATAAATCATATACAAAAGTAAAATGATCGTATTATTATATAAATAAAATGCATATAATAACTGATCAGGAACACAATCAAAATAAGATATTTATAAAGCACCACAAAAATAACAAGTAATCTCAAATGAAAATTGAATGAATGTCATCTAATTTCACTAGGTAACATATATAAATCGTTGAAATCATGCAACCAGGTCTATATTCTGAATCAAAAATTTATTGAAATATAATCCAGTTAAAATTTGTCCACACACCCAAAGTTATTCATGTTGAACACTTGGACTCAAAAGAGAAGCATATATTTTAATTAACATAGCTTATAACATGAGAGTTAACTTGTCTATATATTGAGACTAACTACTAGAATACATTACATAGTGGACTCTGCGAAGACGTGATTTTTCCAAAGCATGAACTAATAGTTGGAAATGAAATACTTCATCTGTCCCATTATTTTTACTCAATTAGCTATAGTATTTTCAATTTTTTAATTGATTTATAATGTTAAAATATTCGCATTTTTGATATATTCATATGATATTATTAAATTATTAGTCAAATATATTAATTATAGTATTTATTATAAAAAAAATTCAAATTTTGTCAAGTTAACTAATCAAAAGGATAAAGAATTATGGAATGGATGGATAAAGTACTATTTTGGAAGTTGAAAAGACATGAGGTGTTCTGTTCAGCGAGAAAAACGGAGCTGACGATGAAACTTTCTAGACCGAATAAGAGGGGGAGCATATGCCTAATATCTTGGTTTCAAGATTTATCTTTTGGTCTCTTCCTATTGTAACTTGCTGATATTCCAGATCTTATACACACTACTTACACGAGACGAGAATCACCATACCCACATCAATTCATGTCTATAAGAAATAGACAAATTAGTGGTGATTAAGAATTATTTTGTATATCCTTCGAACGAACAACATTGTTTGACACAAAAGATATTTAATCATTAACTTTTGTATATCAAAACACTTTAAATTTAGAGATGAACTTAATCACAAGATAAACAAAGAGGATGCCTAGACTTCATGTCATCCGTGCAGTGGATATGCAAAATAGCTATCCGACTGAGGGTGCCTAAGCGCAAAATTGATTAAGAAAGGCCGGGAAATGCATACTTCTCCAGAAAGACAAGCAGCCCATATAATTCATGCTCCAAGGGTTATGCGACTGTAATCATCTAATTTTGGGATGAACTATCTCAATCAAAATATTTTAATGGAATATTAGGTACCGCGATATTTCAGTAATGACGCATGCTTCCCTAAAAAAGGATATTCATATGTTCTCTGGCTAATAAGCTAAAGTGTCACCAACCTACGCTAAACGTATTAGGGTTCAATGCATGGACGCCTGCCTTTCTCAATAAATGATCTTCCATTTTGCCACTAAGGCTCTCTCAGAAGTTAAAAGGTAGAATTAACACAACTTTCGAATCATTTGGTTGTGTTGAACTCCAAAAATCATAGAGAATAGTACTCATCTTAGCAATTCTGGTGAAGATTTAATAGTAGTAGCTTCATCTGGCACCAGATTTTCAAGAAAATAATATTTAGCTTCTCCTATAGAAACCACCAACATATAGAAAAGTCAAGAATATTCATGAATTTCCTTGGAATTTAAAACTTGCATTTTTTTTTTTCTTATGCCCCTTCTATTAAAAATAGAGCTACAAGTTATACTATTTCCGATTCCTGAGATTAGAAGCATCAGGACTTGACAAAATGGATTTTACGTGCTGGAAAACTCCCAAAAAGATGCGAGGAAAAATAAAAAAATAAAAAACTATTACATAAACAGTCATGTAGTACAATACATAATCATCATAGGCCAAACAGCAAACTCTTCACGCTAAAACACAGCTGCAAGATAAGCGCGCAAAAGTACCATTACCAAAATATATATGTAGGTAGAATTACATTGATGGGTTGCAAAGAGAACCTCAAAACAGAAACCTAAAACTTGAAATTCTTCTTCTTTGATTTGCTATCCTTGTCCTGCATCTTTCGTTTCCTTTTACTTTCATTCTGGACCACCGATTTAAACAAGTCACAAGTTATTCATTGAAGCAAATGGGAGATGAAAGAGAAAAACGGAT
The DNA here is from genome assembly GCA_003313485.2 of Penstemon barbatus. Lineage (NCBI taxonomy): Eukaryota > Viridiplantae > Streptophyta > Magnoliopsida > Lamiales > Plantaginaceae > Penstemon > Penstemon barbatus. The sequence continues at coordinate 2,334,773 of CM064877.1, forward strand.
TAGTGAACGTACCTCAGCGACCATGTCACTAAAATCTTCCCTCTGGGTACGCAACTTCTCTTCTTCTCTGGCTTCCTCATACCTGCATACGCATAGTAAAAGAATTAGCTAACATCGAGATTTGAGGGGGGGAAAAAAAATAAAGGCTACGCAGCATGCTTTAAGAAAGTAAGAAAGTCAATAACAGAAAAAGGATGTGAGAGACGAACTTGGCTGGAAGAACATTGTCCATGAGTTCCAACTCTTCAGGTGCTAATGTCACATCAACCTTATCCGACTTCTGTCCTCTTAGTAAATCAACCTAAAAAAGGACACAAAACAAGATGATCAAATTCATATGCAATATTGAGCTATTCCACTATTTACAATTGACTAATGCCGACGCTTTTAAACAAATTCACAAACCAACTATTCCCAAAGTCCTTACCCTTTTAGCACCAGCCTTATCTTGTGTGCCAGTGTTGATAACGTATCTGTAAAAGAAATATAATCAATTAATCAGTATGGAAGTCAAGAGTCCTAAATAAATTAAAAAACTAACTAAATATTTGTCAGCATAAGATCACGTACGTGTGGCTTGTCCCAAGTAAGGTTCCAGGAGCTATCTTCTCTTCTTTTTCTTCAAGCACCTTCAGCAAGACGAAATAAAAGTTAGATGATAAGAGGGGCAGCTTTAAAGGATGAAGCAAAAGTCAAAAGGTGACTTACTTGATAGAGAGGCCTGTCAGGTTCCTTCCTCTGCTGCTTTCGAAGGTCGATAACATCTGGAGTTTCAACGCCAGTAGGAGTGCTAAAACACATACAATAAGAACAAGAGAGTTAAATGAAGCTCGTACACAAGACCAGTTACAGAGAACGTAAAAAGCAGGAACCTAACCTTGATAGGCTGTCGACAGATTGGATGCCATCTTCTAGTTCCTCTTCCTCCATTTGCTCTTCCTCTTCCTCCTCTTCTTCTTCCTCCTCTTCCTCTTCCTCCTCCAAATCACCCCAGTGCTTACTCTTATCAACTGGTTCTTCCTGAAATCAATCTCGGTATAAGTACATGAGATAAATGTCAAACAAATGAGAAACTAAAAATTAAACAAAAAATCCTCTTTTTAATTTATATGCAGAATTATACCTCATAATTGGGCTGATCTTGTTGCAGAACACCAAAAACATCTCCATAAAGGGGGCGTCCATACTAGTATGGAAGTGACAACAGGGTTAAAAAGTTGAATTTAAAAAATCAGAGAATACAGTTTAAAACAAACCACAAACTAGTAGCAAAGGGAAGGTGACGCCTACTTCATCAACAGGTGGTTTACCCCAGTCTCCATGTCCATAGCCAAATTTAGCTCCAGCTGGAATAGGAGCATTAAGCCCCGGAATTTTCAGATGAGGATAAGAAGGTGGAGGACCATATCTCTGCCATTCAAAGAAGAACCAATTGTAAGTTAACTTTTCTCTTTTCGAATGAAAATAAGTGAATTTCTCAGAACTGTAATGATTGGACAAACTGAAAATATAGGACAGTAATTTTCTTCTTACCTGCATATTGATTAGCCAAGGAGGGGGGGCACCTTCAGGCATGCCAAGAGCCTCCTTCAACTCCTGAGACAGTGTTCCTGGCTTCATTTCTCTAAGTTTTACCTGTTGAAAAACCAAAACAAAGTCTTCAAATTTTTTGAGCCAGATTTAAGTCTACTGCAGGAACTTCCATCTATTAAAGGTATGTTCTTGAAACTGTCAAATACAAAGAAATAATGGCACAGACAAGCCGAAATAGGGCCACAGCTTAATCTTCTGAAATTTAGTGACTTGAAGGCTCAAAATGCTAACACCAATAATCCATCAAAAGGAAACTGAGATGATTATTTAGGAGACAAAACCAAAGATCAAAGAAACCAGATTAATACAATTACAATTGTAGAAAATAACATCGCCAATCAATCTTCATACCTCAAACTCTTTCCCCTCATAATACAAATCACCATGTGTAGTCAATTTGGGCTTCGTCTGATGCTTGAAGAAAGCATCATGGAGAACCTGAAAGTTGGAACAAAATTTGTGTTAAAAGACTAAGAAAAATGAACAATGTGCTAGCAATACCCAACACACCACATAAGTATTGAAAATCACTAGAACAAGATATATGTTGGATGGGTAATGCAACTAACAGCTCAGAAATTTACCAACCTGATAATCAATGTCCATTTTCCCCATTTTTGGCTGCATTCTCTCACGTTGCTTTTGTTTCAACTTCTTACTGTCCTCCTTTTCAATGTATGCCTACCAAAATAAACAACAAAAGCAGCAAGATTAGAACAGAGAAATTGGATGATTTAAAAGGCTATGAAAGAGGAACTTCCAACAATTGAACTGCAGTGCTACAGGTAGAATGGATAGAATACCGCTCCAAATGAACTGCAGTGCAGTTGAAGCAATTATTACAGGTAGGGCTGTGAATGGGGCGGATTCTAATCCTAATCTGAATCCGGTCGGTATTAAGTCTGATTTAATAGGATATTTATCCAATTAATGATTCGATGGATCTGATTAGTAAGATCCGTAATCCGAAATAAATGGAGTTAATATTTTTTATATATTTTGTATTAAACCAAAATGGATATTAAAAATATTTATCATCAATTAACACATAAATCAATTTACATTAGAGATGCTAATTAATTGACCCAATCTTCTAGCCCATATGCAGTTTATCTTTCCTAGTTTATTTTCATAAAAAAAGAAAAACGAAAATACCCTAAAACCCTTCATATGCTCTGCGGCTGCTATTCTCTCCCCTTCTGCCTCGTCTCTCTCTCTCTCTCTCTCTCTCTCTCCAATTTTTCTTGTTTTACATAATTCCGTGTACCATTCTCTTTCTCTTTTTTCTTCTCTTTCCATTACCATTTACATTTTTTCTATATTCAATCTTCCACAATTTTTGGCAACAGTGTAGATGAAAAACATAAAAGTTAAATATATACTGGTGAATCAATAAGTTTAATTTATAAATGGAAGAGAGGAAAATGGAAGCAAATATTTTGTTGCCATGCTTTGAAGAAACGGAACCGGATATTTATGTCGGATCTCGGATATCCACCGGATTCGGATTTGATAGCCTTTTTAAAGAATCCGATTGGATCCGCTTAGCATAAATGAAATCCGATCTGGTCTGGCGCATTGACAGGATCACAGGACTAATTACAGGTATCATGAATAGTATACCACTCCAATATAATAAATGCACTTAAAAAGAATATTACATTTGCAGATCAATGGTAGTGGTAATTTTCCAAGAGTATGTATCTAGTAACAAGTATATTGATCCTCTACTAATACTACTAATTATGACAAGTAACAACAGTTATTGAAGTGCTGTCACTAACAGTTATTTGTAGCATGCTTATAGTAATTTAACATGTTAGTACTGACAATCATATATATAGTTTGTAACTTGGTGAAAATCACTTTGATTTAGTGCAAATTTTATTTTTATCACTAACATACATCGCTAGCTGTTAGAAAATTCGTGACAACCCATGGGTAACCACCAAGTAGGATATTTTGAGCTTTCTAATGCACACCAGAAGACACATGTGCTATGGAAGGCACAAAATGTGACAATCGTTGTTCAACGTGACAAATTAAGGACAATCTTATTACCATTATGTCTGTATTGAATAAAATAAATTATTGTAATAGATTATTTCTATTGTAGTAGGGATATAATTTCAGTATCCATATAGTTCTATGCTTCAGAGAGAGTTCACAAAAATGCTTTAAAGGATAAAAAGTCCTACTACAAATTGTGTATGTATTGGGAAATAATTTAAGTGTCATATATTGATAAAAGAAAACTAAAGAACCTCAAATTCTATTAAAAAAAAAATGGGCCCACCTAGATTGAGAGTTGTAGGCAAACACCTAACTTATGTAGGACAAGGGACAGCCTTGGCCTAAGGGGTAGCCAATAATGATGCTATAACATCATGAGATGAACACCCTAAAGTGTGCCCAACCCCAACATTTTACTTGGTGTCAACCAGTTAAGATGTAACCCATTTTACTCCATGATAGCGTGCTTCATTACAACTCCCGAGCACATGACATTATCCAATCAATCTAATAAAATAGTAATCATCACTATTAAACTTAGAAAATTGAAAATATATAGGATTTGAAAGCGCAACAGCTGAACTAAACCATTGAAAATATATAAAATGGACATAACTACAAGGAGGATAAGCTTGGTCTCACTTGTCTGATTTTCTCAATTCCAGTGGCAGCAATAAAATCGGGAAGTTGAAATGGTTGTTTTTCAATGCCTCGCTTTCCCTGCAAAGCAAATACAGAAGGCGGTGAGACAAACCTAAGACAGCACGCGAATTATGGAACAAAATTTCCACATGAATACCAAACAGATGAAGAAATCCTAGAGGGTAATAATTTAACTAGTTCAAGCTTTTGGTAGAAACAGTATCAAATCCCAAACCATTTCATTAGCATACTGCTATTAGATTTGCATATTCAGTTCCCAGATATAGTAATTTCATACGACATTATTTTAGCATTGTACGATGTCCTATTCCCCGACCCAAACTAGGAAGGCATTTAAAAAAAATTGTGCAAGGTTGCCCTTGCCAAACACCTACATGTTGAGGCTCCACAAGTTCCACCGCAGCTCCCCTGCAAGAATGACATATGCATAAGACAAACCTTATCGACTTTATCATCCATCACACTGCCCTAAACCCACCCTTCAATTGAAGACATCATTGCCTTTACACAATTTTAACAGATAAAAACTATCTAACTCCTTATTCATGCAATGATAAAGTTAACCCACAATACATATCGACCTCAGTGACTCACCTGCAAAAATTTCCTTTTCTGACACCAGTGGCGAGGTACTGCAACTGAGTTACGGTAAGACTTCAGAAATACCAACAGCTTAGGGTCTGCTGCAGTGGCATCCCATACCTAAAAATCATAAAACAAGTCCTAAATGATTAGTAGAGAGGCATACTAGATATATTTGCATGTTAGATAATACTTTTTATCGGTAGATTAAAAAATATTGCAACACCACAGCAAAATGATGGTTTCATAGAGAGTGGCCACCACACTCAAAAAACATTCGCAGTAAAATAAGAAAGAACACCAAAAAGTATTCATTGTAAATTAACATGCATCCAATTCTTTCCACACCATAAAGTGAATGAATTTATATACTACAAACCACAACATATTTTTGGAATTCGTACCTCGACAACATCAGGCCTTGAGCAAATCTGTTTCAGTTCAGCGATCTTCATTCGGCGCTGAAGCTATAAGACAGCAAAACAATTTCAGCCATAGAAATATGTTCAAAATCTAGGCACCCTAAAAATCATATAAACAAGTTATCATTTGAAATGCAAGCCACGGTGTATTATCATGAACTATCCGTGCGACCTAGATGATAAAGTTGTTAGAATATAGAAGAATAACCTTTTTCTTTTTATTAGACACACCCCCCTTTTCCTTCAGCTGAGTGTCATTTTCCTCTTCTTCTGAATCTGAGTCAGCCTTCTTCTTAGAGGCTGCATCAGGTTCAGGGTCATCCTTTTTATCATTCTCCTGAAAAAACTATAAAGTTAAAATCCAGCATAGTATATAGAAGAAAATCTCAAAATGAATGAAAAAGAATAAACCACCAAGGATTCCAAAAAACAAAAGAATCATGAGTAACTTCATATTCTATTCTTACCTCAGATGTAGCGCTTTCACTAAAATTGAATTTCTCAAAGACTTTCCGAAATTCCTCATTCAACTCACCATCTAAGTCTGCCTTTTCTGGTACATATTCAATCTCTACCAGCTCTTGAACCTGTCAGTTAACAATAAAAATAGCAGAGGGTAAGATCGAGTATTTCAGCTAAATGGCCTTTCCAAATGTTAAAATTCTGAAAATGACCTCCCCTTATTTTTCAATTTCTTTTTAATTCCATTATAAACTAAACCACTTATTTCTCCTAAACATTCTCAATACCTCTCCTATTTTCCCCCCCTTCTCAAATTCAAATTCAAATTCTCCCAACTTTCTCAACTCTTCTTCTTCATTTTCAAACTCTCTCATAACTTCCATATCTCTCACACAAATGATGGTGATGAACATAAATGTGATTGTATTGAATCTGCAACAACCGCGCCCGAATATGAATTTCTTTTTTTTTTCTGATTTGCGCCTGAAAATGTTCTTGGACGACTGTCTGGTTGCTTGGGCAAGAGCCCGATAACATCTTCAAATGTTCTTGGGCGAACCAGTCGCCCAAGAACAGTGGCCAGTCACCCATGCGTCCAAGAACATCTTCAAATGTTCTTTGGCAATTTTGAATTTGATTTTCTTATTTTATTTTATTCTGATTGTTTGTTTAAAAATTAATTTTAGTTTAATTAAGTAATCTATTAACTAATTAATTAAAGAAAGGCCATTTCTATAATTTCTAACTTTTTAAGGCCATTTAAAAATTAAACTTCCCAAAAGGCCATTTTTAAAATCCTCTCGGGTAAGATCCATACTATCTAGTCATCTATTGACCAAGAACTACCTGCCTTCATACTTTTGTACTCAAATGAGCATACCAAAGTAACCAAATACACATGTATCCAGAACAGAAGGATATCATCTCGAGGAGTTGAGAGTTCAAAATAAAAGACTTTAACATAAATAACACTAGAGAAGTACAAAAATCATGCAGTATGGCGTTCACTCCTGAAAATTTGTCACACTATTTAATCTTCGAAAGCATTAGTGTTTCAAATACCTCGAATGCATCATTTATTTCAGCCTTAATGTATTCATTAGTGTTATTAGTTCTCACGACTTCCAATTTCTTTTTAGTAGGGAGGAGTAAGGAGCGTCTATTTAATAATCATGTGAATTAACAAAACCTAGCATCCTCAGATCTAGAAAGAAAACATTAACTACTCACCGTTAATGAAACCCTAGAAAAACTAGTTAATACGTAAAATATTAGGAGAACTACCTTCTGAGGATCAGAGTTTTCTTTAGAGACGTCCTCCGTGGCAGTGTCGCTATCTTCACCGGCGGCGGCATTCTGTTTGTTCTTCTTCTGTTTTCGCCGCCTCCGACGCTTCTCGCTCTCCCGCGATTTCTTGGCGGCGTTGCTAGGGTTTTGAGATTTCAAATCACCGTTGGGGTACGAGATAGCATCCGAGACACTGTTCGCTACTTCCGCTGGCATTTTCAATTCTCTATCACCTAATTCCTAATTTAGATAAGAGGAAGAATCGTCAGATGTTCTCCACTTTAGGAGTCGAAGAGAATGGGAGGGAGAAAAGGTGAAGAGAAATGTTGCCAGGAATAAATTGGGCTTAAATGCTTTTTCCTCATAAAAATTGAGCTTTGTCGGTAGAATTGATTGGGCTTTCGTATTATTATGGCTTTAGTTGGGTTTCGATAACAATCAAGGCTTCAGCCTTCTTTAGGTGATTTAAAGATGGGCAAGATTAGGGATGATAATGTGTTGGATTCTGGTCGGATCATGCTCGTCCAGATCCATCTCCATTTATATCAGCTCCTGTAAATTTTGATTTTGTTTGCTTGAAATTAAATTGTTTAAATTCAATGAATTTTGATCGGATCTGACCGAAAATCAGATCTTTTTTGGATTCAATAAATTTTTTATTTAAAAATTAAATTAATATTTTTTTTCTAAAACAAGTTTAACTTTTTAATTTTATTTAATTTTATCTCACATGTTCAAAATTTCTTTACTAATATTGATATTTGTTGATGAAATTATTGGTTTAAATAAATTTATAAATGAGTTATAAATTACTATATTCTTAACTTGACGGTGAAACATTATAAATGGTACTTATTTTTATAAAATATTATGTATATATCATTCTTTTTATTTATTGTCGGATGCGGATATTTAACTGATCGAAACAACCTAAATCCATATTCGTTCTATGTGTTTCAGATTACGAATCTTTATAATCGGATATTTTCTATGTTAAGTTGCTAAGCTAAATTCATGAGCTAAGTCAAATGATTATGGGCCTGTTTGTTTGGTGTTTGGGAGAGTAGTGGAGGTTTGTGAAATAATCACGATTTGCGTAATTTTGTTTGTTTGAATTTTGAGAGAGTGGTTTGAGAAATAAAGTGGGTATATGTTTTTTTGGAAGAGTTAGATTGTATGTGTAAGATGTGTAAGTCTTTATGTCAAATTATATTTGTTGTGAGATAAATTGTGTAAGAGATGTGTTACTTTATGTCAAATCACAGTAGAGTTTATATAGGTTTTATTTAGAAATAAGAAAATTGTTGTTTGTTTGGATTTTGATATAGTAGTTTGAGAAAATTGAGAGATGAAAAATTTATTTCAAAAAATAGAAAACATGTTTGTTTGGCATTTCCCAAACACAAAAATTCTTTGGAAAACGCCAAACAAACATGCCCTATGACTTCAAAATACTTGTTTTAGACAATGATATATAGTTGTGGAGATATTTAACATGTATATATCTTTGGATCCAACTTTTACAGAAATATGAAATATCCAAATTTGACTGACTAAAATAAATGAAAATGGTAAGACTGATTCAACTTCATGGACAAACAAGATAGGATTAGGAGCAACAACAAACAAATGGCAGTGATTACAGAGAGCTTGCAGTAAGATAAAAGCACTCTCAAGTCATTAATCATTCGGCACATTATTGCTTGCCATGTCTACCCAAAAATATTTTGTTTAACATAAGAGTTAACATACTCATAACACGATACATAAAGCAAGCTCTAACAAGTCCACAGCTAAATCACTTGTAGTTCATAAATCAAGCCAAAAAAAAAAGAAAAAAGTTGTTTAAACCTAAAAAGGTGGTCTATATAGATAACTAATTCACAACCAGTATATCTAAAACACAAGCATCATGACACGACACGACACGACACATACATTACCATCAGCAGCACTCACAGCAGCCCCCTGCGTCTCTTGTAGTCACTGACAGTCAAGGTCAATGCATGTCTCCTCCCATCATTCTCCGGAACCTGACACCCAACAGTAGCTTCAATCCTTTGTTTCCTAGCCATAAATCCAGCTTGGGCACCTTGAGCCCCGCCAAACTTCTGAAGAACGGCTAATGAGATAGGCAGCTCAAAATTATGCAGAAGATTCGATTCAGTTCCTTGATCTACTGGAGCATTAGTATCAACCAACTTCCCTGCACCAGCTGCAGCTTGCAGCGCTGCTACAGTAGCTTCTGCTCCAGCCTCTGCGGTAACCTTAACTCCGACATTACTATCAGCTAATGCAGCAATTGCATCAGCGTTCGCCTCACCTGCTGCTTCTGCTCCACTGGAATTTGCCACATAATAATTCCTTGATCTAGTCCATCTTCTAGAGAAGGGATCATACCCAGCCTCACCAGCTTTTAAACCTGCTGTATTTACTGGCCTCAGTTCTGATGCATTCTTGAAATTCTCAACTCTGTTTCTTCTGTTCATTTCTTCAAGCTTAAATGCTTTTGAGTTTTTTTCCTTAGCCTGGCGGGCTGTCTCCAATTCTAGTAGCCTTGCCTTAATCCTCTCTATCTCTGTATCGTCTTCATTCTCTTTTGCGATTTCTAAGGACCTCCTCAGACGATCTTTCTCCGCTGCAATGTTCAGTGGCCTCCATGTCGCAGATTTTTTCTCCTGCAACATTTGTTTCACAGTGGCAGCAGAGTATACAAATGAGTTTGTTTTCTGTATGGCTTCCTTTTTTTCCAACACTTCTTGCTTTGTAGGCATATGACCGCCACTGCGCTCCACCTCTCTAACCCATTGATCAAATTCCTCCTTGATTGGAGAAGAATCGGAAATCATTGCCATCTGCCACCTAGCAGCAGAGCTTTCATTGCCCCAAACCACATTCAGGTATTTGTGTGTGGTTTTGTTGTCGAGCTTATACTGGCGGTCAGGGTCTGAGGCATCAACATTACGAACCATACATAGCCTGTAGATAGGCCCAGACCTCGATTTTCCAATTCCTACTCGCACAAAACAACCAACAATCAATTCATCAAAGAAGGGTTCCATAAACCATTTAGCAAGTTTTGACCTTCGAATTGTAATTTCCTTGATGTCCTCATAAGTTGGCAACTTGGACTCAGCCTTGTCATCATCACTATCAGCCATTCCACCATCCCCTGATTCTCCCTCACTGTGAGACCCACTCTCACTTCTGCTGGGGCTACTAAGGGTTGCTGCGGTGAAAGATCTCCTCTTCACCGGTGAGTACCGTCTGCCAGATCCCCCCTTAGCAGCATCCCTTCTTCGCTTCACTAATTCATCTAATGCACCTGCTCTTTGAGCTTTGGCGCGTGTGTTGCGAGTATGTGCTTTAAGGGGGCTTCCTTTTCTCTCTGGGCCCTTCCTTTTCTTTAATTTTTCAGTCAAATCTCGGTCACTCCTCTTCGTTGCACGGGCTTCAAGTATCATTTCTCGTTCAAGCTCTGTAAGCTTTGAGAGTTTTTCACGATCATCTTCATCCTTGTAGAGATCACTTCCAACAGAATCGTTATCGCTGTCACGATCATGATCATAATCATTGCCATCACCTTCTTGACTAGTACGATCATCATCTCTATCTGTGGGGTCCAACCTCTTTTTGAGAGGCACTTGTGAACCAGAGGGCTTCCTATTTGAGTAAGGGCGGTCACCATCTGAATCATCATTTTTCGAGTCACTTCCATCATCAGAATATGAACTTTTTCGCCTTCTTCTAGATGGTGGGGATGAATGGCGGTTCCTCCCAGGCTTCGTAGTCCTTCCAGCTGCCTCCAGGAGCAATTTCTCTAAGTCTGCCATTGACCCTTCCCGCCTATGAGAGGCAAGCTGCAACAATTATCAACACTTACTAAACGAGTTCACCAATCAAACACTTAGCAGAGGTAACATATAATTTGTTAAAATTACAATGTGCAAGCTATTATCCAACCATATGAAAGGATTTCAAGGAAACAGATATTTACTGAGTCTATTTATTATTCATCCAACTCCTGCATCCTACATTCTACCCAACAACTAAAATTCAACATAATATGCAGTAGTCGAAAATTGAAATCTCGTTGCCATCGCTTAGCATCTATCAGCAACTATAAATAGTTCTTATACAATGCATTCTACATATCTAAGCAGCAATTTCTCTTTCATGATTTTATGTATCATATGCACATGTTAGTGCCTATAATTGATTCACTTGCCATTCAAGACTTAAATATAGTGTTTATGCACTGAACATTAGTCGCTATGCCAATAATTAGTTTCTATAAGTATGTTTCCAGCTCAAGAAATCGTTTCTACAAAAGTTAGTCTTTAGACTGCCACATATATTCTACACATTTTCTGGTTCTTCAGATTTTGTTTCAATTAACAATTGGCCCAATTGGGAAATTATTACCCAAACCAGGTTCGGCCGAACCCAAAGTAACTACATGGCCAGTGCAATACACTTGCTTTGGGATTGGTTGAAACTCTTAGGAGAGTGACCAATCACAAAGCAAGTGCAATATACTTGTCATGTGATTGGAAGGGTTTGGCCAAGCCAGGTCTGGACAAGAATTTCCCCAATTTACCATGTCAGATTTTCAGTAGCCACTGAAGGAGGAGAGAAAATAGAAACAGATAGAAAAATAGGGGAAAGGTCAACATCACTTTGTGAAAAATACTGAGCAGAAAAGTATCGAACTGATTAAAGCATAGGTAATGAATATTGCAGCCAAGACCACAATAGGAAAGAAGGGTGGGATACGGAATTACTGAATTCAATAAGAGATGATGAAGCTTTTCTAAACGACAACATTCCATTATGGAGAAGGAAGGGAGCACTATCGTTCCACAAAAAAATGAGGTGCATTCTGCGTCATAATTACAAGATTCTGGAAATCATTACATTGCCAAAAAAAAGAGCCGACCCATTATTAACAAGGAAACTTGGAGACAATTGCAATATTCTGAAAATCAATGAGTTCAGCAAGGAGGCCATTAAGAAGGCTATTAATACAAGGACTACGGAATCAACACATGTAGCAGCAGATCTAAAGCTCGCAGGGCCGGCCGGACATATTACGGGGCCCTAGGCGATATTTAAAATTGGGGCCCTCTTTTACAAATTAGATGATACTTTATGGATTCAACTGTTATATATTTTTATGACATTTCATTCTTCAACATTCCTCTTCACAAAAGCAATATATAAATATATTGAAAATTCAAGTATGAGAATATAGTTATATAACAAATATAATTTTTTACTTGTCAGAATCAGTAAATAGGTAGAATATGAAAGTTAAATATTTCTGCTCACACTACTACATTAGGTAGGGCTGTGCAAACTGTAAAACCGAACCTTACCAAATTTCATTATACCGGCTGGTTGGTATTTAGAAATCTCGTACCATTTGCCAAACCAAAAATTTTAGTTTGGTTCAGTAAATTACCAATCCAGTAAGGTTCGATTTGATTCAGTACAAAAAAACAGAAAATTTATTAAATCAAAAATAATTTGTCTTGAATACATAGGTAAATAATAATATGCTTCCTACCACTCTAACCACTAATCATCCAATGAACTTGAATAGAAATTATAAAGAATACATCAGAGACCCCCTTGCCTCGGTCCCCTCTCCAAAAATTACTTTAGCATCATTCAAGTTTTGGGTTTTAAATGCAATCAGAACCCATTTAATTAAGAGAAAATCAGAAACGAATAAAATTGGGCATTTAGAATTTGGACTGTACCTCTGTAAATTAAAAATATGGGCCGAGAGAGAGATGGTGGAGGCGCGATGGGGTAGGTGGTGCGGCGGCGCGGTGGGATTTTGAATTGAAGAAGAAGAAGATTTGGGTTTTGCTCTAGGGCACCGTAGAAGAATTGGAACGTGTCTTTGCCTTGTACAAAATGGGATTTTGAAAAAAGATGGGTATATTGGTTGGATTATATAAGGTAAATATATGCTTAATATTAGGGGTGGGATCGGGACGGGATTTCGGGAATTCGGGTATTTCGGGACGGGATATCGGGTTTCGGGATCTCAAATTCAAATCCCGAAACCCGGTAGATCAACCAAGGTCCCGAGAGTTTCGGGTACCCGATATAATTTCGGGATTTCGGGACGGGACCGGGTGTCCCGATAAACTATTAATTTTTTTATAGTTTAATGCAATTTTCAAACTGCCTCGGATCTTATGTGTCAATATTGGTATGCCATTTCACCATCTTATGCACAACATGTAGACTCATAAATATATCAAAACCTCAAGATCTGGATAAGGGATATTATTGGAGAAGTTTGAAAATTGAAATCCTCTGAAATGATATATGTTGAAAAACTCGGACGTCGGCGAGCAACGGACAGTGGTAGATGGCGGGAGTTGAGTTGTGGTGGAGTTAAGTATTTTGATTAGATATATTAACTTGTATGTTTGGATTTTAGAGAAGAAGAATACGTAGAATGAGGTGTGAATGGTTGAATTTTAGATTTAGATTAGTATTTTTATTATATATATATTTTTAATTAAACTATGTAATCGAGACCGGGTTTCCCAATCGGGTGGGGATCAATACCCGAAACCCGTCCCGATTTTTCTTGACCGGGTTTTGTCCCGTCCCAAAAGAAAAAATACCCGTTTTGTCCCGTCCCAAATGGGAAAAACCCGATCGGGACGGGACGGGTACCCGAAACCCGATCCCATTTACCCAGCCCTACTTAATATCGAAATTTATAATGGTTCGGCAATCAAGCTCGCTCCGTATATTAAACTGAAATTTCAGTTAAATATACGATTTACCGAATTGTGTACAATTATATTATTAGAGGTTCAATGTTGTTGTGTTCATTATAGTTGAATCATACAATTTTTTATATCTAATCTGACGCGGTAATTTTAAAATTTGTACAGTACATCAAACCGAATTATTCAGTTCGATTATCAAACGTTTCAGTCCGTTAAAAAAAATGAAACGTGTATGTAATTTGAATATTCTTTGTAATAAATTAATATTACATCAAATTCTAAATTTTATTAATTAATACAAATCAATATATATATATATATATATATATAATCCAAAATACTAAGACATAATAAAACAAAAACACTTGTACTATCAATTGGCATATTCTACCTCCGTTTTATTTATTCGCTTTGGATGATTAAACACGGATTAAGAATTATAAAAAATAACCACTTTTTTTAGTAAATATCCCAAAACACCATTTTAATCAAATAATCATAACATTAATAAGTAGGGTAAAATTGGTATAAAATTTTAATTCTACATTGAAATTCTAAAACGATAAATAAAAAAAATGGATGAAGTAATCATTATCATTTGACACCAATAAAAAATAATCATTTTTACATAAATTAGATCAACAAATCCTACATAACAAACATAAGATTCAATAGAATGTGTAATGTTAATCGAAAAGTTAATTTGATATGTAAATTCTATTTTAATGTCGCGCTACAATCATTGTCAAACGCATCTTAACCAATACATGGCGCATTAATATTAATATAGTATGATGCAGATTAAGGGAGAGGGGGTAGACATAGCATAAATACATAGCTCATAAGATATCGAAGAAATTCTTTTTTAATATAAATGGTTCTAGATTAAGGAGTAAAACATTCTAGATAAGTATATAAGACTAATCTCTACAGCATTAGTTTTAGCCAATAGATCAAGTTGATTTTCACCTTCTGTTTAGGAATGTGGTTATATAAATAGGGCAAAACCTTATTTGAAAATTTTTATTCTTACATCTTATTTGACAAAAAAAATTGTCAAATAGAAAAAAAAAATTGAGACCCCTCTATAGCCGGGGCCCTAGGCGATGGTCTAAATTGCCTAACTATAGAGCCGACCCTGAAAGCTCGGACTTGATAAACTCCATGGTGGAATAATAGAGTTATACCAAATTAAAGTTTGGATAGAATTCAGCTGTAGTCCCAACTATATTACATTTCTCTCTCTAAGACGCTATTTCTAATTTAATTATTTATGAATCAAAAACACGAATAATATCATACATGTAAATATTAACCTTAAATTACTAAGAATTCACCGTAACAACAAAAGGAAAACCAGTATGCAACTCGACGGAGAAAAAAAAAAAAAGAATTGTTTATTAAGCGAATTTTTTTCCCAATTCAATTTTTGCTCATAAACCAACAAGTCGGATCCATAAAACCTTATTAATGAAAATTCAATCTCAAGTGAACAATTTTCACCTTCAATAAACGTAGTAGAACGAAAATAATTGAATTTTTACGAAATAATCTTGCATTAAAAGCAAAGTAGCAAACCCTAGAAACTGAAAAAATGACTTTACCTTACTCAAAGAACTTTCTTCAGGATTCCGTCTAAATGTATTAAATGTAATAATACGTGCATATGTAAATATACATGATGACTATAGAAATAGAAGATTATTGTAATGAAGAAGGAGACTTGGGGGATATGGTCACACCAGCTGCACATGTACGATGTGTGTGTTTAGACGGTGTCACAATATATAATCTAATCTCTTAAAAATTAAATTTGCATAACATACAAAAATGAATTTTAAAATTTTGCCCCGTTGTATTCTGAAATTTAAAACACATTTCATATTAAAAATGGATAATTATCAAAACTTTCTCTACCAAATACCTCTACAAATACTAGTGTAATAAAAAGAGGTGATGTCATCACCTTAATTTTTATCAAGCCAATTTTATCCTTAGGCTCAGTTCACTTTGCCCAATTGACCCTCAATTAACCCTCAATTGGGCCTCAATTAATTTTAATTGAGGGTTAATCAGTTGTTCAGATGGGCCGATTAATTCACGGGCTGCCTGTCCTTTTTTGCCCGATATGTGGGCCAGGCCCCTCAATTTGCCGCATTATAATTCCATCTCCATAGGTCCAATTGAGTTTTAATGGCCCAGACTAATATTATTGAGACCAAATTGCCCTTTCATTTCGTTATAATTACAAAAAAACCAGAGAATAATTTTCCCCCATTTGCCAAATTACCCAGCTCGTCTCTCCCGTGCACAGTAGATCTATCTTCAATTTCAGAACATCACTGACGCCATTGCCCAGGTGAGAGAGAATGAAAATTTTCTTCAAACTTAAGCTGTAAATTGCATAGTTGCACCTTATGTTTATTATATTGCACCAATTGTTCTATTTCATGAAAAGTAGAGGTTTGATTTTTCATTGAGTTGTACAATTTTTTTTTTTAATTCACATGAACGAAGTTGTGCTTTAATTTCACCAATTTTTTAGCTTGATTTTTTAAACTTTTTACGAAAAAGAGAGGATTCAATTGTTATATTTTGTGAAAAGTTGAGCTTGATATATATTTTTCATTTTTATTAAAATTTCATAGGAACGAAGATTAAATTTCAAGCCGAAAGAGAGAGAGGATGAGAGAAGAAATGAAATTGAGATATGGAACCCTAAAACACAATTATACCTCAAAAATAAACAGCCGAGATTAAATGTTATCAACGATCTAGATCAAGTCTCGGTCAGGGGTAAAATTGTCCATGATTATTTGTTGGGCCAAGTAAACAGATTGTAATACGGGCTGGACAAATAATTAATCAGGCCACTATAATATGTCATACGGACCATTATATCAATTAGACCAATTATTTATTGGGCTGATTTCATTTTCTGGGCCATTACTAATAAGATAAAGTGAACACAGCCTTAGTCAATACATAATTACGATTATCATGAGGAAGTGTTATTATAATAATGTTAAGAGTTCATGAATTACACATTCATTAAAGTAGAAGAAAATTAATCATTCTATAAAATTGTTGAAGGAAGTGGAATGTAGAATATTTCACTTAATACATGATGACTATAGAGATGAAAGTATTAGATTTAATTAATTGAAGGAAGTGAAATATTCTTTCTCCAAATGTATATATTATTTATGTAAAAAATATGTGCACTACTTTCTAATACATATTATTATAATATGTCAATTGATTTGATTGATTTTTTTTGAAGGGTTTAATTAATTCTTGAAATCTGGAAGTGAACTTTTATTATCTCATTCTTTGTTTTCTTTTCTCCTTGATACAATGTTGCTGAAGTCCATGATGATCAGTTTCTTAAGCGCTTGAGAATCTGTTTGAAAGGCACAAAGTGAAAGTCGGATATGCTGACATACGTAAAGCTAAGAATCCTCTAGTAATATGTATGATGTATCAGCTTCTATAAATTATAATTGTGGTTATAAAACAGGTGACAATTATTTATTTAATCTGCCAATTTGAATATGTTTCGGTGTTTTCACAAAAAAACAGGATATATAGTATTATTTCCCATTAAAACTTAGGGTGAGTTTGGCTAAATCGTGGGAACTAACAAAAATGTTTTAAGTGAGTAGTTGATTCTGAAAATTAGCTTTCAAGCGATTGCACAATTGTACTTTCATAATTAGTTATTGATGAAAATGATATCAACACTCAAAATTGTTATACCAATTGTTTAGCTGAATATACCCTTAGGACAATATGAGCTGGACGTCCCTGAAGGTGCTTAACACACATTTTGTTGTCGTAGAACGGTAGAAGGGCTTATAAACATTTTGGATTTTAGTAAAGGGTGAAATATAGTTTCTTCCCTTAAAGTATAGGGGTGGTATCAATTACTCTCCTAAAGTATCAATTGTAACATTTATCCCCCTCTGTTATAGTTTTGTACTTTTTATTTCAAAAATACTCCGTCCCTTGCATAAATAACCAACTTCTTTATTAAAATAAAATTGTCTCTTTATTAATTATGAATCCATTCATTAATGAAATAACATTATGTTTTAATTTCTTCATTTTTTTTGTTTCCTTCGAATTTATGGTCTCAAATTTTTCTTTTTTTCATCTCATTTTTTTCTGTTTTAATTTGTTTTCTTTGTTTTATGTTTCAATTTTTTTATATCTATCTCAATTTTTTCTTTATATTTTTTTTAGTGTTTTTTTGTGATAATTATCTCATTTATATTCGGTACAATTTATATTCAAAATGTTGATTAATTCTCTTTCAAATTATTTCTCGCAAAATTCAAGTTTAACACCGAATAATCTTATGTTTTAATTTCTTCTTTTTTTTATCAAAAAATAAAATCTTTATAAATTATGAATTTATCCATCCATCCACTAAACAATATTATGTTATAATTTCTTCATTTCTTTTGTTCCCTTTGGATATAAAAAAATGAAATAAAAATGAAGAAAAGAATTTGAGATTGAAAAAAGGAAGGTAACAGAAGAAATAAAAATAAATAAAACATACTGTTGTTTGGTGGATGAATGCTATACAATTTTATTTTGATAAAGTAATAAATAAATTATTATTTATACAAGGGGTGGAGATATTTTTGAAATAAATACTATAAAACTATAACAGATGGAGGTAAGTATTACAAATGATATTTTAGGGGATAACTAATACCACTCTCATACTTTAAGGGAGAAACTGTATTTCACCCTTTAGTAAACTAAATTTACTAATTTGGAGTTTTGGACCCAAAAATCAATCCAATAATCCAAAAGTTACAAGAATTTCCTAACACGGCCTATTATGGTTGGATTCAACATATCTGTATTGTATATTGATTTATGTTGAATCGAAATACTAGATCTAAAGATACTAAAATTTTAAATATTTCAAAATCTGTAACTATAAAATAATAATAGAACTTCATCTTAACTTCATGACTCTGCACAAACTCTTCAAGTCCAAGCTCACACTTGCAATCCTTATCATAAGATATCAAATTTCAAATTTCAAATTTCAAATTTCAATCAAAATCAACATGCGATTGATCTAGTGAAAAAAACTAGTCACTACAAAAATTCAAGTCCGAATTACTGTTGAAAGAGTTTACCAATTAGTGTGTCTGATTTGCCTCAAAAGTAATTAAACGCTTGAAAAAAATTCATTTAATGAGTTAATAAATAGGAATGTTTGAACGTCACCCCCCAGAAAAGTTTTTTTTTTTGCACTTTCCCCCCTACAATTGAAAAAACATGAGAGTACCTCCTAGAAGTGATAAGTGAGTGCACTTTGCCCCTGATCAATAATTTGTTGGATTTCAAAGGGTAGAAATGTAAATTTGGGGTTTAGTGCAATAATTTTAATCTTTTGGTGGGGCTAAGTGCACAAAATATTATAAATTCAAGTTATTTTAAGAATAACATTTCAAAGCACATTTTCATAGAATTTCTTACCTTGATAATCACATCGTAATTTAATTTTAGTCTTATAACATATTTTTTTTATTTTAATTGTTTTACTTTCAAACTTCTATGATTTGATTAAAATATTTTTAGTATAGAGATGCTTTATTTGTAAATAAATAATTAGGACTAATGAAAATTTTGTTAAAAAAATTTTAAATTTGAATTTTCGTACAAAAATATAACTATTTTTTTTCCCAAATTACAAGTCTCATTTGAATATTTTAAAATTTTGTGCACTTAATCCTCTAAAAGATTTTTGTTATTGCACAAAACCCCGTGATTGATGTTTTTACCCTTTGAAAATTACTTGAAAATGAGCAGGGAGCAAAGTGCACTTATTTGTCAACTTCTAGATGTCACTGTTATGTTTTTTCACTTTTAGGGGGAAAAGTGCCAAAATTAAAACCTTTTTGGGGGTGATGTACAAAAATCCCTAATAAATATGATTACGAATAGTTGTTTGATGTGAAGTGTTCACCATATTTGACTTTGTCTAATGACCTTCCTAAACTAGAAAAGCGCGTAAAGGAAAGCGCTCTTTCATGTATAGATACACGCTTTGGCTCGACGCCTCACAAATAACAAATTGGACAAAATCAGGCAATTACTCCTTCCCTTTTTCTTATTTGTTGTTTTGATCAAAAGAAATTGTTTACTTTTATTTGTCGTTTTAAAATTTTAATATAAATTAATTGTTTTCTATCAATATTACCCTTGTTGTTAATATTTGTAATAAATGCTAATTAATAGTGTTATTATTTTATTAAAAGGATAATTTGGGATTTTTACTTAAAAAAAGTCACTATTGTACAACAAATAAAAAATTATGAGTAGCATGAAGCACATTTATTTCTCCGACAAGGTGCGTGGGAATTGAAGATGGGGGAAATAGAGCACAAGTATGTTGAAGTCAACGGTCTGAAGCTCCACGTGGCGGAAATAGGAAGCGAGTCATCGACGGCGGTGGTTTTCTTGCACGGGTTTCCAGAGATATGGTATTCTTGGCGTCACCAGATGCTCGCCGTTGCCAAAGCCGGGTTCAGAGCTGTCACGCCCGATTACAGAGGATACGGGCTGTCCGACCCGGCGCCCGAGCCCGAAAAGACTACCTATGCTGATTTCTTATCCGATATCCTTGCGCTTCTGGACGCTCTTTCCATCTCAAAAGTATGTAATTACTTTTTTCACTTCTAATTTTGTGCTCTTTTTGGATCAAGGGCTTAGCAAAGAATACAGTTTTCATAAAATCGAATGTCATTGCATTTTTCCTTTTTAGGGGAAAAAAAAAAGGAGAAGAATACGTTAATTCTAAAGCTGAACTCACGGCCTAGTTGCAAAAGCTGAGGCTTTATGCACAATAGATCTTGGGTTCGAGTTTCACTAGTGTGCGGATTTAATTAGTTTAAGTTAACCTTGGTAGTTGATTAATTTTTGTTGTACTTTGATAGTGATTGAATAGAATTATGATATACATAGTGATTAATTTAACAATGAAAACACAGTTTCACTAAAAAGATGTTGAAGTTGAACTTTTATTTAACTAAGAAAATCTTTTTCTCTGCCGTTCATCTTATGTTGTTTTTATCTACAAAACTATGAAATTTTGACAGTGTAAGGTGTAGAAGATGTTCCTAAATCCATAAGGGTTGTCATAAGTTAAATTTCAAATGTTGAAAGTGTAGATGATGCATCATGTAGAATGTAGAATATCAAGCTCAACTGCTCAAGTAACTTATTCTCAAATTTACGAATTGATACTCTTCCTTGTTCATTATGATTTTTTGGTTGAATCATGATAATTTTTTTTTTTTTTTTTTTTTAATTCTTTTAGTTGCCATTTCATAGCTTCAAATGCCTAAATATGGTAGCTTCCTAAGTGTTCCATTTGATATTTGATTTCGGCATTCTATTACATATATGATTTAGGATTACTGCGCGTTCTCATTTGTGTTTAATGGCAACAGTGTTAATAATAGTTTCAAAACATAGATGGATAACTTATTTTGCATTCTGTTTTAGCATGAGAGTACATTAGAATGAATCTTAATTGTTAAGAAATAAATGAAAAAATGGATTTGAGTATTTGAGTGTAACTCTGTACGTAACTCACTTATCGGTTATCACACATAAATTCAGATTCACTTGAAAAATAGTTTTTGTGTGAAAGTTTCAATTTTGCTCATTTTTTCAGCACTAAGTATAACGTGAACCTCATCCCCTAGATGCCCTTTTTTTCTGAATTTGCTGTACTCAGGCTTTTCTCGTTGCCAAAGACTTTGGAGCTCGTGTTGCTTACTTATTTGCACTTTTGTATCCCGAGAAAGTCTCAGGAGTTGTTACTTTGGGTATACCTTTTCTACCCCCAAGCCCCATTCGGTTTCATGAACTTCTTCCTGAAGGCTTTTATATCTCCAGATGGCAGGTATAGATACATATATATATATATATATATATACCTAAGTACGTATATAATATATGAAAACTGATCAGATTATTTTTTCCACTGCATGCAGGAACCTGGAAGAGCTGAGGCTGATTTTGGTCGTCTGGATAGAAAAACAGTAGTGAGGAACATATATGTTCTATTTTCACGCAGTGAAATACCAATTGCAAATGAAAATCAAGAGATAATGGATATAGTGGATTCATCGACTCCTTTGCCCCCTTGGTTCAGCCAAGAAGATCTCGAAGCATATGGTTCTCTTTACGAGAAATCTGGATTCCAAACTGCATTAAAAGTTCCATATAGGTAGAAACCAAATTACTCTTGAATTAATTCTTGTTTTTTTTTTTTTTTTTTTTAACTATCTAAGTTGATTCATTTTACGAATATAGATCTATGGATGAGGAATTTGACATAGAAAATGTAAAAGTTGAAGCTCCAGCACTGTTGATCATGGGGGAGAAGGATTATTTCTTGAAATTTCCTGGGATTGAAGATTATGTAAGAAGCGGACAGGCGAAAATGTTTGTTCCTAAGTTGGAGACGATATATTTGCCGGAAGGTACTCATTTTGTGCAGGAGCAACTCCCTGAACAAGTCAATAAGCTGATACTCAACTTTCTTAAAGACAACAAATGAATGCAAAGTGTGCAGTGGGCCCTTGTTTATCTGAATCTTGGGTATTTGTTCTAATAAAATGTAACAATGTAGTAGCTATTTTAATTTCAATAATGCTTTTATTATGCCTTCTTGTTTTAAAGATCACATTAGTATTGTTATTTTGCGAAATGTGACACTTGGGAGTATCGGTTTAGACCCCTTTCCGTTAAACTTTTCCAATGTTAATATTGAAAACTAGATTGAAATAGGGAAATAGCTACCTGATTCAAATGCTTTCTAACATTTTAAGTTTCTGATACAAAAATATCCAATAATTCAACCATAGTCTTCAACATCCCATTTTCCTTTTCTCTTTATTTGTTACATTTCTTTTTTCAATATATTTATCTTGAATAACGATATTAGAAATTTAACGGTTTCCAATCATTCTGTACCTGTAAATAATTTTGGAAAATAAATACTTTTTCTAATAGATGGAGAGTGGAGACCTTAAAGAACATGAACAAGTTTTTTATTACCATTTTCTTATTGAAGTGTTACTACTTACAAACCAGCGTTTTCTTTCTTAAAACGAAATATTTGATACAATTAATTCTTAACCATTAAAAGATATCGAATATGGTTCTCTTGTCTTATAAGTATTTTAATTGAACTTCTAATCTGAAGTGAGTGCTCTTAAAAAAAATATAAAGTGGTTTAATTAGTGCTTCATGTTTAAAGGAAGAAAATAAATTATAATAGTACAAAATTCATTACTTCAGAAAATGATACATCGGTTGTTAGAGCAACCTTTTCATTCAACAATCACACAATTGGAATCATTTCAACAGTTCAACTTAATACAGCAGCCTACCAAACAAAACAAGAAATATTGGTGGTTGAATTTTGAGTACTGGTCGGACTCGGATCGTCTTCGTATTCTTTCAAAAAAATTATTCACATTTTTTAACTGAACTTTATAAAATAAATCATACCAACAACTTTTCATCTGTTTGGCATAATTGAAAATGGAAGAAATTGAGCACAAGTACGTACAAGTAAACGGCCTGAACCTCCACATGGCGGAAATTGGAAGCGAGTCATCCACGGCGGTAGTTTTCTTGCACGGATTCCCTGAGATATGGTACTCTTGGCGGCACCAGATGATCGCCGTATCAGAAGCCGGGTACAGAGCTATCGCACCCGATTACAGAGGATATGGATTATCCGACCCGCCGCCCGAACCCGAGAAAACCTCTTTCATGGACCTCTTAGCTGACCTTCTTGCTCTTCTTGATGCTCTTGCCCTCTCCAAGGTGCGATATGCATGATTTTTTCAGGAAATCCTAGTAAAGTACAAATTCTTAATTAATTATAATTAATTAATTTGTGCAGGTATTTCTGATTGGTAAAGATTTTGGAGCTGCCGTTGTATCTATGTTCACTGTTCTTCACCAGGACAGAGTCTTAGGGTTTGTGACATTAGGCGTGCCATTCATGCCCCCTCGTCCTCCCACACATCATCAAAATCTCCCTCAAGGCTTTTACATTTCAAGATGGAAGGTTATTTTGCTTCTGATTCCTATTTCAAATTGTTCATTGCATTAACTTTAGGTTTAACAGGAGCCTGGACGTGCTGAAGCTGATTTTGGACGTTTTGATCCCAAAACGGTAGTTAGAAATGTATATATACTCTTCTCCAAAAGTGAAATACCAATAGCTAGTGAAAACCAGGAGATCATGGACATAGTTGATCCATCCACTCCTCTACCTTCTTGGTTCACCGAGGAAGATCTCTCAACCTATGGAGCCTTGTACGAGAAATCAGGTTTTCGAACTGCATTGCAGGTTCCTTACAGGTATACTCTATTTCTAATATCTATCTCAGTTGTTTTGAGTGTAAGAGAAACAAAATAATGGTGTATGCAAAATATTTTGTTGCAGGTCATTTCTTACAAAATTGGATATACAAGATCCTAAAGTTGATGTTCCAGCTTTGTTGATAATGGGGGAGAAGGATTATGTCTTGAAATTTACAGGAATGGAGGAATATATAAGAAGTGGAACAGTGAAATCATTTGTACCAAATTTGGAGATCAAGTTTATGCCTCAAGGAACTCATTTTGTTCAAGAACAGTCACCCGAAGAAGTGAATGGTCTCATCCTAAATTTTCTCACAAGCCTACCACGAGTAACTTGAAATATCCATTTCTCATGTTGTAATTTGAGAAGTTGCTTTTCCTGGGATTATAATAAAGGTGCTCATCATTTTTATCGTAATTTTTGATATATTATTGTAATTTATAGAGCCTTTTGCAAGTATTTCTATCCATATTACATATAATTATCAATGGTCATCTGTATTATTATTTGTATTGTATCACTGTGACTGTGCCACATACTGAATAGCATAAGAAATTATTTGAGTATAAGTACTACTTTTTTTTTCAGGAAGAAGATGACTAGTACTACCATATCTATACCATTAAAAGGAAAAGTCATGTGATGTGATGCTACACCAAAGCAGTAAATGCAATAAAAATACAACAAAAAAGATTCCAATCACAAAGTTGCACTGAGATTATATTAAATGGTTAGTTTATTGCTATTGTATACAATCATATCACCCTCCAACTAATAATGAATACAAAATGAACCAAAAGACGCAAACAAAGAACAACAATTTGAACAAATGACAGTTCCCTGGCAAGTTTGAGAATGAACCTAAAAAATCACCTATATTTGAACCTACTTGTAAGAACAAATGGGGCAGTATGAGTGTAACTTGAGGGCTATACAAACTCCACGTATCTCATGGAATCCTACACGATTCAATCACTTCAAGCACAGCTTTGTGCGTTTCTGGTGAAATCACGTTCAATGTCATATGAAATTCCTGTACAAAGAAGATGCAGTAATTACTATGAAAACGATACAACATTTCAGATTAGCTCTATAATTATCACTAAAACATCTTCATTTGAATTTTGATATTTAAGTGTGTAGCACTAGCAATTAAGTAAAGCATACCACAAATCTCTCCAATACTGGAACAAGTATTGACAGGTTCCGCTTGGGAAGACATTCAGCAATTGCATTACGTATGCTCTTACTGGCAACATAGTAAAAAATGAAGTCATGAGAAAGCATTTGAAATTATTGAAAAGAAAATAATGCAATGAGAGTATATTTACCTCTCTGTCGAAAGGAATGCAAGAAGAAGAGCCGCGTAAGCTTCTACAATCATTTTCTCAGCTTCTTTCTCTCCTTGTAATATGGTATCTTCATCCTCCTGCACAACAAAATTATGTAGTCATGTCATGTAATAAATCTATTTTTGACAAAACTCCCATGCACTTTATATAAAATTATAAGTAAAATTAAATAATTCCGATGGGTTCAGATAAAAAAAAAAAAAAAAGTAATATAAATAACTAACCCAATAGACATGAATCTTGCTAAATAAAAAATTGAAATATTTGTTAACATCTAGAATGAAATCAATTGAGCCTTATAGTATCGGTTAACATCTAGAAGACCAGTTTCCTCACCAAGGACAAACATTTTCCCTCTCCAGTACCCTCAGCATCACCTTGATTAGCCAAAAAGATTGAGCACAATAGAGAAATTACATCCCGTTCATCCCCCAAGCCCAAACATTCCAAGCTGGGTACCGAGACACTAGCTGCTGCAAGCCGAGATCTGCAGTATAATAGGTATCAAAAGTAAAGCCCTCGAATCATATACATATTTTATTACTAGCAGATGAAAGTATATCCAAAATACTGATTCTTATGCTCTATAAATTTTTCATTTTTAATTGTATAAATGTATACAGATTTGAAGTAATAATCAAAAGGAATACCAGTCACGGTTCTTTAATATTTCAGTTATAATTGGAGGTTCCGGTAACTCGCAAAGTTAGAGGTTAGGTAGATGCAATTAGCCATCCTCAGATAAGGTAAGACAAAAGGGGTGAATATACTACCTGTTGCGGCCGTCTTTCTCTACCAAATTCACAAGCAAACCCAAAATAGCAACAAGAAAGTCCAACTCTTGATCAGTGAGTTGCGTATTGCTCTGTTTAGATAACAAAGATGAGCTAAATGATGGAAAATGGCCAGCAATCAGAGAAGACGTGACTTCCAAACCGCCACAGGCTGCAATTTGCCGGCAGCCCTCCAGATTGTCATTGGCCAAGTTCATAAGAACCTGAAAGATCACCACAATGATGCTTGAATTATTATCTAAGCTATACTATCATTTTAAAATGAAAACAGATAACTCAGCATATATACAGAAGCAAAGGAAGTATTCAATTAAAAACAAGAGGAGAAGGGCTCATCAACACTCTCTTTCTTTGTAAGTAGAAGGAAAATGGTCAGTCAGATCTATGATGGTATGCCCACCATATTGCTAAAAGAAGCAACCACAGAATTAAAGAAAATTCATTCTTTTCATCGATAATTAACCTACCTTGACAGAAGTAAGAAGACAATCTGCTAGAAGGCTTGACTTTTCATCATCAAGATTTGAAGAACAGGAGGGCTCCTGTGGATGACGATTTTCCACGTTAATTGATTGGCTTAACCCTGTTACAGAATGATTCCCATCTCTCGATTCACTCACTGTCGCCCTACTCTCTTGAGGTGGAGATTTATGTACCCTTCCAGATTGTAAATCCCATTTTGAGGGTTCAAAGTCAACCTCATCTAATGCAAAAGGATCCTGACTGTACTCCATAGACCCAATATTAGAACTTCCTAGCTGTCTCTTTCCAACAAATTCCAATCCCGAATCGTCACTGCTTATATGTATTACACTATTCGGATTTCCTGATGTTCCACTGCATGATCCTGCTGTTGATGATTCTACTCTCATCTTTAGCAACAGAGGATCAGCATACACCTGAGAGGATTCAAGAGAAGACTTATAAGATCCCGTCTGACTGCATTGTGATGCATCGATGCTTTTCTGAGAAGCTGTACATTCCATGCTGCAGCACCCTCCAGAATTGCTGCTCCCATTAGAAGTACCACCCATCTTTTCATCCTGGCGGAGTAAGGAAACACCTACACAACAATGAAATATGATATCGCGTGATTAGGAAACAAGTCAAGTCTAGCATATATAAAATTAGCACTTTCTAAGCTATTTAACAAAACTATGGGAAATACAATCAACATGATATAATAGCATAACTTAACATACATTCGGCTTGTAAAATAAACCCATAAATGATACCTGATAGAATCTTAATGACACTCAGAATGAGTTTTGTGAAAGCACGTGGAGCTCGTTCACCATCAAATTTTCCTTTCATTCTAAGCAAATGGCTCTGTAATGCACAATCAATATAGGAGATTCAGATTATAATTAAAAATTATAGTTTATCAAAAAAGGTCAGGAATGCAAGTTCGAAAATTAAAGTATGATAAAGGGACATAGTTACAAAACCCATTACCTGATTGTCTTTGCTAAGGAAAGTAGCATTTTCCATGATTTTTAAACATTTCAAAATCACCACCAGACTTTCGAACCCCAAACCATCTTTCAAATCCAGTGCAAAAGTCGGACTCTTCTCCAACCATTCCTGCATAACTCAAGAAACGTCAGAGAATATATTTGAATAGACAGAAAGCATCAGGAAATTTGGAACGAATTTACCATCAGGCTATGAAAATCATACTATAAACACATCTCCAATTACTAAAAATTTAAGATGCGTGTATCCAGCTAAATAACTAACCATAAGTCAATATTAAAGAAAATATTTCTCATATTTCGGGAACCCTCATTCAGATACTAAATAGCTCAATGACATCTAAATAAAGAAAGAAACACACTTTGGCTCATAACATCATATAAAAAAACATAAGGTCCACACCTCCATCGTGGAATGGCATTTCCTCGCCACTTCAAAAACTGCATCAAGTCCTCCAAACTCTCTCAATTTTTCTTTGAAGTTGCCCCCTGTTTTCCTTGCAGTGCCAAAGGTGTCTGATGATCAAGAATGAAAGACAGAAAACTGAGAAAATCTTAAATACATGGAACCAATATCATGGTAAGAATAGAACAAACAAGACATTGTTCACACTACATATCTAAACAGGAAAGAAAATCAGGCTTTAGGTCTACACGAAGTTCGCCATAATTAGGACATGCAACTTGAAACAAGATTAGAGTCAAAAGAAGCAGCATTAGAAAGGATTTATCAAATCAAAAGAAACAAAGACATCAGAATATATCAAGTAAAGCAAAAGGGATTATGGGATACGGAATATTGAAAGCAGAATGCAGAGTAACACCTAGACAAAATTATGCGAAAACCATTATCATAGAAAAGAAAAAAGAGTATTATACGAAATAATAATAATAATGATAAACCTGAACTAACACCGCATATAAAATAAAACTTCAATAACTTCATTGTGACAGAAAAAGTTTGCCTAATATAACTTCTCTTTTAGGCTAACAAACAGCCAATTTTCATACTCCTAGAGCAAGAAGAAAGCATTAAATGAAATAACTACATAGGTGGAATTTACTTGAACCAAATTATGTCAAAAATAGTTCTAAACCTTCAATGGAGATAGTAGATAAACAAGCTTTCTCCATTATAAGCAAACTAATCCATTTAGGATTCATCTCAGGCTTTTCCATTCTGTTATCGCTATCATATTTTGGCTTCATTTCCTTGCAATTGACAAGGATATCCTGAACCTTGAGGGTTATTGCAGTAGAGCTGGAATCCTTTCCCTTGCCCGAGTCTTGTGAGAAACCAGCACTCTTGCAAATGCCTAGAAGCTTGCTACCAATTGTAGGTGCTTTTTCACTAGCAACACCAGGTGTAAGAGGTTGCAACGATTTTATTAGGAAGCGAATGCAACTTGGTGAATCCAGACGATACTCGTCTTGTCCCTGAAAAAATGAGACTTTAACAAATAAACTAATAAAGAGGTCATGGGGCGCAATATGTTTGAATGGAATTGAAGCAGCAAGAGCATAATCAGCATATAGTCGAAATCACTCACATCACTTGTCAGAATGTAAAATAAAGCAGCAGCGGCAAGGTTGCTAGGTGAATCATCAAAACTGAGTCCCAAAACAGCATCAATAATAGCTTTGGCCATCCTAATAAGGACAACAACAGTTACAAATTACAAAATGAAATGCAATCAGGTCCAAACTGAATAAATTATCGAACTTTCACCAACTAATACATCAATCTTAATCTGTTCTAGATACATTAGTGAAAATACAGATTTGTACAAGAATATGTCGTCAAATCTCGGGCTGTTAAAAGATGCATGTTTCTTCATTTTATGTTTGTTTTTGGTAAAGAACTCGCACCCACCACCCACCCCTGTGGGGGACAGAAAGGGAATTCACTATTAAGTAACTTCCACAAAATTGAGATTCGCAAGTATCCACAATTAAAGAATAACTAGACGTCATTTCCCATATATATGAACATCTAATGCTTCAGAATGTCAATAACATCTACATATTCTCAAGAAAACGCATGTTACTGCCCTACATTCTCCAATAGTTTCTTGATCTCGTTACACAACAATGTTCCAAAAATTTATCAGAATATACCAAGAATAGCAGTTAAATAACATACATTTTAAAAAAATCCATAACTTTATCAAAGTATCCCAAGAATAGTAGTTAAAATAACAGAATATTGTGAAAATTAAAAGTTAGACTATTTAGCTATAGCACTAATAAGTTATGTGCAAAGATAATTCAAGTAATTTTCTAAATGAGAATCATTTAATTCAAATACCCATGAACTCTCAAAAGCCGCCTTTGCTGTGCAGTTCCACAAATAGACAACAAGGATAGCAGACTTGCCCTCCGAATCCTAACATGTGCACCCTTTTTCAACCCATCCAACGAAAAATTAACCTCATCCACATGCTCCGTCATCTCCCCAAACTCCTGAGTTTCCATCAAGGTAGTGGTGATCATTGCATAGCTTGACTCGGGCTCTTTCATTTTCTTCGTATTCTTGTTCTTCTTCTGCATAACACCATTTTCTTTCCTATCCTTCTTCTTGGATATACGAGAAACCCCATCACAATCCCAAGAATCCAACTTTCTTGGCTGTGAAATTCCCAATTCAACCAACTCATGAGATGAATTTAATCCATGGGAATGAGAACCAAAATTCTTGGACTGGATTGGTTTCCAAACATCCGCATCTTCGGTAAATTCAAAAACACTATGATTCTCCCTACCCCTCTTTGGAGGCAAAACCGAGAATTCCTCCTGCTCCTGGGATGAATTATACTTATACGGATCACAATCTACTTTATTGAAATTGCCTGGTTTCTTGAAACTGTTTGGTTTCTTGAAACCAGCATCAGAAATAGCTAAAATCCCAAATTCCTTCGATACCTGGGACGAACTACTACCACAAGGCTCTGAATCAAAGTCAATTACATTCAATTTTTTATTCTGTATAACACCATCTTCTTTCCTATCCTTCTTGAATTTACGAGAAACCCCATCAAATTCCCAAGAATCCAACTTTCTTGGCTGCGAAATCCCCAATTCAACCAACTCCTGAGACGAATTTAAGCCATGGGAACGAGAACCAACAACCTTGGCCTGATTTGGTTTCCAAACATCCACATCTTCAGAAAATTCAAAAATACTGAGATTCTCCCTACCCCTCTTTGGAGGCCAAATCGACTCCTCCTGCTCTTGCGATGAATTATACTCATATGGATCAAAATCTAATTTCTTGAAATTGCTTGGTTTCTTTAAAGTGTTTGGTTTCTTGAAACCCCCATTTGCCAAAATTCCAAGTTCCTTTGATTCTTGGGACGAACTAGAACCATAGGGCTCCGAATCAACGTCAATAACCTTCAATTTCTTCGATTTCCGAAAACCCCCATCGTAATCCCCATACTCCCCACCATTTCTTGGGGGCAAAATAGTCAATTTCTTCGACTCCTGGGAAGAGCTGCAGCTATATGGATCGGACCAGTGACAGCGAGCGGAATCTTGGGACGAAAACGTAAAATTGTAAACATCTTGGGGGCATTCTTGGGAAGGTGAATCCGAACCGACGTCGGGAAAGCTATCGGCACCCGAGTAGTCTCTACTCCGTCTGCCGTATTTTCTAACGATCATATTTTTAAAATCTTCGGAAGAATTCAATTACTCGACTCTCTGGTAGAAAGCAACGGATGTTCTGAGAAGGAAATAATTTAAAAGACAAGGGTAAAATCGGGAAGTGAAGTAGGGGGTCGTGTTCTTTCTTCTCTCAACGTTTCTTCTTATTCGGGTTTCAGGTTTCAGTTTCAAGATTTGAGAATTCGAGGCATGAGGAGAGAGAAGGAGATTGTTAGGTTGAATTTAAGCATCATTAAATTGGGTATAAACTAGGAGTTGTATTTACTATTTAATCCTGAAGTTAGGGGGTATATTTGTACAATCACTAGATTTGGAAGGGTGAATGGGAGTCGAGGACTCGAGGGAGACGTATAGCCAGCGGAATATTCTTGCATAGACCTGGTCTATGAAATTTTTATAGATCCACATCATACATTTTGAGAGCATGACATCATCAAAATATATGATGTGACTTATTTACCACCACAAGGTCTATACAAGAATTTTCCATAGCCAGCCATAGGTAGCGATTCTATCATAACAGTAATTGTTGCGATCAAAGCAACATTATAATTTTCTCAAAATTGACTCTCATCTATAATTACAATTAAAAACTTTTTGTATTCTACGTTTCCTATGTCAGTGCACGATTTTTTTTCTACAATTAAAGGGCTTATTTGTTTGGCATTTCTTTAAAAAAAATTGTGTTTGGAAAATGCTAAATAAATATAATTTTTATTTTTTGAAATAATTTTTTTCATTTTCTAATTTTTTCAAACTACTCTCTCAAAAGTCAAACAAACTACAATTTTTTTTTGTTTTTTATATGAGAGGCAAAATATGACTTCATTCAATTAGGAGCTTCAGATGATAAAATATTAAGGATCGAAATCGGTAAAACATCAAGCGAAAAAGTAACGACACGAGATAATCTAGCTATTTCGTGAGCCACTCGATTCCCTCAATTTGAATCTCTTACACGGAATAATAATTTATTTAGAGGACTATAAACTTTTAACTCGTGTATGCGAAATGTCAAACAAATATGATTTCTACTTTATGAAATAATTTTTTCATCTCTCAATTTTCTCAAACTACTCTCTCAAAAGCCAAACAAACAACAATGTTCATATACAGGGGCGGATCCAGGAATTTGTTGTAGTGGGGCTGAAGTTCTATAATAAATTTAATAATTCAAATACAAAAAAAAAAATACATCAAACAGTTAAACTTAAAATTTATATTTCATTTACGACGATAAAATATATGAGGAGAAACAAAAAGGAGGAGGTGAAATTTGAAAAAAAAAAAAAAAACCTTCCATAAGTTACTTTAATTACGTATGGTCCCCCGTTATGTCCCTAAAAAACATATATGTATTTTAATTACAATGTCAAATGACACCAATCACATCTACAATTGAGCGTGCCGATTTTTAACTTTTTGAAATCGATTCGCAATAGTCAGGAGCGGAGCTGGATCAATATCCTTTTTTGGGGGAGGAGAAATATGTGTTGTAATTACTAATAAAAATAAAAAATAAAAAGAAGTAACCGTATAATAAAATTAAAATTGATTTTTCTTGATTGTTATTGAGAAAGAAATAAAATTAAAAATATTACTAAGAAATAATAAAAATCAAAGAATAACTATTAAGAAAGAGAATGAAATTAAAAGAACAATTGTTGAGAAAGAAAAATAGACTAAAATGATTATAAGAAAGAAAAAAGACTATGAAAAAGTAAAATGGAAATGGCTATCCTAGGTTTTGAAATCTAGACAATGTAATGTTAATCATCTTGCATTACCCAAACCAATAAGCCAGGGATTATTTTGAAGAAAACTAATATAAAGTAAAATAATAATGAATAAAAAAGAAGAAAGACTTCAAAAAAGTAGGATTATGTAGGAATAAAGTGTCGAATACGGGGCTCTGTACAAAATCTAGGATCTCTCATCCCACTGAACCAAATAAATTACTAAATTAATGATACTATTAGAATATATATATATAGTAGTTTTGAGTGGGGGCTATAGACCCCACTAGCCCTTATGTAGGTCCGCCCATGTTCATATCTCTAAACAAAACACATACAAACTCTACTCTGATTCGATATAAACTAACATATATCTTATACAATTTATCTCACATAACAAACATGATTTGACATAAAGTTTTACACCTACAATCTAACTCTTTCAAAACTAACCTACACACAATGTTATTAAAACCGGATCGGACCGGACCGGACCGGCCGGTCCGACCGGTTCGACCGCGAACCGGAGGCCTGTCCGGTCCGATCAACCCTATAAAACCAGTTAGGTTGAAACCGGGTTGAACCGGTCCAAAACCAGCGAACCGGTTTGGACCGCGGTTCACTCTTAAAAAAAAAATTAAAAACTGACTTCTTACTCTTCTATTAGAGCTACGGGAAGGAAACAGAACACAAACATACCAATTGAAATTGAAAGATGAGCAGCGGCGGCGGATCTCAATTTTTTGGTACGAACTTTTAATTTCTCTTCAATCTTTGTTTGTGAATATCTAATTAGATTTCTCTTCAAACATATATGTATCTACTTTTAATTTCTCTTCAAACTTTTAATTTCTCACCTCTACGGCAATGACAATTACAGGTATATATATATATATATATATATATATATATATCCAAAACCAGCGAATATATATATATCCAAAACCAGCGAACCGGTTTGGACCGCGGTTCACTCTTAAAAAAAAAATTTAAAAACTGACTTATTACTCTTCTATTAGGGCTACGGGAAGGAAACAGAACACAAACATACCAATTGAAATTGAAAGATGAGCAGCGGCGGAAGCTAACCGGTTTGGACCGCGGTTCACTCTTAAAAAAAAAAATTAAAAACTGACTTCTTACTCTTCTATTAGGGCTACGGGAAGGAAACAGAACACAAACATACCAATTGAAATTGAAAGATGAGCAGCGGCGGCGGATCTCAATTTTTTGGTAAGAACTTTTAATTTCTCTTCAATCTTTGTTTGTGAATATCTAATTAGATTTCTCTTCAAACATATATGTATCTACTTTTAATTTCTCTTCAAACTTTTAATTTCTCACCTCTACGGCAATGACAATTACAGGTATATATATATATATATATATATATATATATATATATAGCCATAGATACATATATATATACATATAGCCATAGAAATCAGTTAGGTTGAAACCTGGTTGAACGGGTCCAAAACCAGCGAACCGGTTTGGACCGCGGTTCACTCTTAAAAAAAAAAATTTAAAAACTGACTTCTTACTCTTCTATTAGGGCTACGGGAAGGAAATAGAACACAAACATACCAATTGAAATTGAAAGATGAGCAGCGGCGGCGGATCTCAATTTTTTGGTAAGAACTTTTAATTTCTCTTCAATCTTTGTTTGTGAATATCTAATTAGATTTCTCTTCAAACATATATGTATCTACTTTTAATTTCTCTTCAAACTTTTAATTTCTCACCTCTACTGCAATGACAATTACAGGTATATATATAGAGTACCAAAGGAAATTCCCAATTTTGATACTCTAATATACATATATGTTATATATAGTATATGGGGCAGTTTGGTAGGGTGTATGTGATTAAGGTGGATTAGATTGAAGCCGGATTGAAAGTCATATTAAAAATATGTTTGATAGACTTGATTGAATGCTTCCATGTTAATTGTGAATTGATATAAATTTTAATTTGTGATTTATTTATGTATAATGTGATTTATTTATGTATAATGTGTTTCCATTTAATAGATTTGAGAATAATTTATGATATGTTAAAAGGAAAATATGCAAATTTTAGGTTATTAGTGATATTTTACCTTATACATATTCACCCGGATTAACTAATCCACCCATGAGTGGGTGAATTATAATCTAGTCTTAATATCGGGTCATAAGGATTTAATCTATTTGACCCGGTATTAGAGCAATGCCATCAAACGATATATTAGCCCATTAACTCATATAATATGACATAATACCCCCTATTAGATCCTACCAAACGACCCCTATATATAGCCATAGACATGTATATATATATATATATATATATATATATATATATATATATATATATATATACATATATAGCCGTAGATATATATGCTATAGGTATATATATGTTTTGAGATCATGATTGGATGTTTGATTGTTTATTTTGAACTTATGTTGTTTTAATTGGCCTACTCTTTTATTTAGGATTTATGTATGATTTTACTTCGGTTAAAGTTTAAACTTGTTATGTTGTAAGTTGTAACTCTTATGCTTTTATTTTCAATTTTAATTATGCATTGGACAAAATTTATTCATTGACTAAGTATTCATTTGTGTCTATTATTTTATGTTGAAATATGTTATATATAATAAGTTATTAAAAATTAATAATATATCATTATGACGTCATCCGGTCCGACCAACGATCCTACCGGTAAAACCAGTGGCCAGTTGGCTCACCGGTTCCGTGTCCGGTCCGGTTCTGAAAACATTGCCTACACATACTTTTATTTCTCATACCACTCTCTCAAAACTCAAACAAACAACATTACACAAATCGAGATTATTTCACAAGCATTCACTACTCTCCCAAACTACTTTCCCAAACACCAAACAAATAGACCCATATTACTTGGCAATCTAATTACTTGGAATCAAATAGAATTGTTTGGACAAAATTTCTGAAATCTGGGAAAGGAATTATATTCCTACAAATCAGGAATCTTGCCACGAAAATATGGGAGGGAATGTAAATCTAATTTTTCTAAGGTATTATGATTCATTTCCACAGGGATTTGATACAAAATATAAAAAAAATTATTACCCATATATTCTTTCTTAATTATAATAGTTTTATTCTTCTCCCTACGTAATATTCCTCTCCAATATCTACTATTTTGTTCATGTTTTTTGCTTTATTTTCCTTCTTCAACTACTTAAATCACATATTAAATTATCACGTTCATTTACCTACTAGGTTAATCTACTGAGTTAATATAAAATATTGTTTAAATGTGAATTGAATTGAAAATATATAGTTTATATGCCAATTCATAAGGTAAATCCAAAGCTTATGTTTCACAGCACATAATTGATTTGAAAATATGTATATAGTTTTGTTATTGCTTTTGAAAGTGTTAACTTATTTATTACTATTAGCACACAACATTTCTTGTGATAGTTAAAATTCTTGGATTATTATGCTATATATATATAGCTGCAACTATATAAGACTCTCCTCATTTCTTTTATGTTTTTTAATTTTTACTATTATTAGTTATATTATATGATGTAATACATATATTTTTTTTAAATCAATACATTATTATTAATAATATATAACAAATGCTTCTTTAAATTGATTTTTATTTAATATATGGATGGGGGCATTTTTGTGAACTTTTTAATTATGTAATACATTCTTTGCCATTATCAAACAGAAAAAGAATTCAATTAATTTTTTTCCAACTATAGGTTCATACTTTCATGTCCTCCTCCATAATTCTCTACTAAAATAGTAAAAATAGTAAAACATGTAATAGTCAACTGGTCAACAGAATTCTAGAAAACAGAAGGGGTCAACAGTTGCACCTCTAGTTAGAGAAACACATGAAAAACCAATCCAAACAAAATACATAACCCACAGAATACTGAAATTTAAGTAGTGGAAATTAAATAGCCCAAAGAAAAGCCCAAAAGAAAACGTTATAACAAGGGATTAATTATCACATTTGCGATTAAACTTAAACCAAACAAAAAACCGTATAGAGAGCACGCGTTGTCGCAGTCGGGGAGAGAGAGAGAGAAAACGATATTTTGACCTTTCAAAATTTGTGGATCTAGGGTTTTCTTTCAATCGTCACACCCAGACCAGTATCATCACACCTAAAATTCTTTATGTTTAACCCTAGTTCTTGAAATCTGACTTATAATTTTCTGAGACATCAAGAATTCAAGCAGATTCAATGACTATTATTCGTCCCGCAATCTTGATTTAAAAACCGTAACTCTTTTTATTTCTTGCTTCCTGGTTTGATAAATAATCGATTTATAAATCTGGAAATTAAGGAAAGTTTTTCAACAATACGTACAACGGTAAGTGTGTATCCAATTTTCTGGATTTGGTTTATAGAATTATTGAACTATGATATCCCCCATATTTACACGATCGCATTGAAGTAGTGAAATTGGGAAAGAAATACGATTTATCTATCTTTAAAATATCAATTTTTTGGGTGAAAAAATATGTTCCGAAAATTGGTGGTGGTCTACGAAGGGGAGAGGGTGTTGGGAGAGGTGGAATTGCACCCGCAGGACGGTGTCGTTTTGGGGTTGGAGGTTAAAGAAATCCGGATAACACACTATTCACCACCCAGTGAAAGATGTCCGCCACTCGCCGTGCTTCAAACCATAAACCCCAACGGAATATGCTTCAAAATGGAATCTACTGCAAAGAATCTTCAGGACTCGCCGCTTTCTGTTTTGCATGCCACCTGTCTCAGAGATAACAAGGTATTGCCACCAACAGTACAGAAAAAACACAAACTAAATGGAAAACCTAAGTTAATTCATTTACATAAGAAACCCTAATCACTATTATGCAAACCCTAATTGGATTGAAGAACTAGAAAACCCCTAATTTTCAATTTTGAGACGATTCAAAATTTACAGGTAAGAATAAAAGTTGTTTAAATTTTCACAAGAAGTGTACTTTTGGACTCTGGACAAATGAATAAGGACCAATTTGTGAAATTTGATTCTCAAAATTTGCTTGAGCATGGAAAATTCTGAATTTGAGAATCTGGAACCCAATTTTCACTTTTAACATATTAACTGAATATTGAAAAGGACGTCTTGAGAAAATTTATTTACATCATGCCCAACGAAACTATTCCTAGGAAATATATGATGTCTTTTGTCGTTCATTAGCACACCTTTTGGTGTCTGATGGTTTAGAGATAAACTATAACATGGTGTAATTTCAAATTATAATGGGGACATCAGAAGCATGTTAAATGAACCCTCAAATTGCAGAACCCTCTGTTCATAAACCATCGTCGATGGAAGATGAAACATGCTGATAAGGGAAAGGTTTGGTACTCCCTTCAGAACTTCTGTTATCAGGAATGTAATGCTTCTGGGTAACAGTTATTGCAGTGATGATTTTGTTTCTTTGGTTTATCTATTATAAGTTGAATGAAGGCAACACATGCTGAATAAGTTAAAAGATTTGATATTGTCTTTCCAGTTTCTATTATCTGGAATTCCATGCTTCTGCATGAGTAAGTACATTGATGTTTTGAATATAAAGTCTTCCAAAGAACTTGTGTTTGCTAGCATTATCATGGCTTTGTTTTATCTGTGTCCTTGGAAGTGTTTTATATCTTTTGTTTTGCTTTTTTTCTCCTCATTGTATTCACCTCGATATGCTTTTAATTTAATATTGGATTGGGTTAGTTTTGGTTCTTGCATTTTTGTCCTCATGTATCTATTTACAGTACATATATGTGGAAATATGATGCGTTACTTGCCATCCTAATAGTGCGTATTATCTGTATATCCTTTTAGATATGGGTTTGTAATTTCTGATTATACCTGTATTTGTTTACAGTCTGCTGTGGCATCTATTGGTGGAGGGGAGATTCATTTAGTTGCCATGCATTCGAGGAAGTATGAAGGACAGACTCCTTGCTTTTGGGGGTTTAATGTGGCATCAACCCTTTACAATTCTTGCCTTGTTATGCTGAATCTCAGATGTCTTGGCATTGTGTTTGATCTTGATGAAACACTCATAGTCGCAAACACTATGCGTTCGTTTGAGGATAGGATAGAGGCGTTGCAGCGAAAATTAAATTCCGAGTCTGATCCACAACGAGTTTCTGGCATGCTAGCTGAGGTTAAACGCTACCACGATGATAAACATATTTTGAAGCAATATGCAGAAAATGATCAGGTGATTGACAATGGAAAAGTTATCAAGTCTCAGTCTGAGGTGGTTCTTGCTTTGTCCGACAATCATCAAACTATTGTGCGCCCACTTATACGACTACAGGACAAAAATATTATTCTT
This sequence comes from Penstemon barbatus, assembly GCA_003313485.2. Classification (NCBI taxonomy): domain Eukaryota; kingdom Viridiplantae; phylum Streptophyta; class Magnoliopsida; order Lamiales; family Plantaginaceae; genus Penstemon; species Penstemon barbatus. The sequence goes on from CM064877.1 coordinate 2,374,347, forward strand.
ACTCGTATTAATCCACAGGTAACTGCATCATGCTTTCTCATGCCACCTACATAATGGTGACTATCTGATATTTTGGTCTATTTGTGCTCTATCCTGTTAAAATATGAGAAGATTTTTTACAATTAAAAATCTTCTGTCTGTTAATTGAAGACAGAAAATGCAAGCAGTAGTTGTTAGGATAGTGTATGAGATTGTTCAGCAATGCTTTTTACAAAGCTAAAGCTGCCTGTGGCAACTTTAGTGGATGCAAATTAACAGAATTTGTATTTTGTTTTTTGCCATGAGCATTTAGCCATGTAACATAGGAGATTCTTTATGATACTGCAGATTCGTGATACAAGTGTTCTGGTGAGATTAAGACCTGCATGGGAGGATCTTAGAAGCTACTTGACTGCTAGAGGTCGAAAGCGCTTTGAAGTTTTTGTTTGCACAATGGCTGAAAGAGATTATGCTTTAGAAATGTGGAGACTTCTTGATCCAGAATCAAATTTGATAGACTCGAGGGAACTCTTGGACCGCATTGTGTGTGTCAAGTCTGGTATGTTTTGAGGAACTGTAACCTTAGGTTTCCATGGAATTCTTATGTTTTGGTTGTTTATCCATTTAGTTTTTGTACAGGCTCTAGGAAATCACTATTCAATGTTTTCCAAGATGGAAACTGCCATCCTAAGATGGCTTTGGTGATTGATGACCGTTTAAAAGTATGGGATGAGAAAGATCAACCGCGAGTGCACGTAGTTCCTGCATTTGCTCCTTACTATGCACCTCAAGCTGAAGTATTTACCTTTCACTGCAACACTCTCTTCTCAGAACATTAACCTAGTTTTGGCTAACTTGATATGAAAATTTTTACCCTATAGGCCAACAATACTGTTCCTGTGCTCTGTGTTGCGAGAAATGTAGCCTGCAACGTTAGAGGTGGATTTTTCAAGTAAGTTATATGATCCTCTTTGGTTATTTTAATTTATCAAGATTAGATACGAGTTCCTCCTCTGGGATTTGACTTGATATACATGAAATAGAGAATTTGATGATGGCCTACTGCAAAGAATTTCTGAAGTTGCATATGAAGACGGGCTTAAAGAAATTCCTTCTCCACCTGATGTGAGCAATTTCTTGGTTTCGGAGGTTAGTTATTGAATGTTATCCTCCTTTTAGCTAATTCTATCAGCTAAGTTTTTGTTGTATCTTGATTGAGGAACTTTGTTTGTCTCACTAAAATCTTAGATGTTAAGTGACGTCATTCCATTTTTTATTGCTTAGGACGATCCATCTGCTTCTAATGGAAACAAAGATTTGATTGGTTTTGATGGAATGGCAGATGGTGAGGTGGAAAGGAGATTAAAGGTGAATTTTTTTGTTTAAAGGAATTGCTTATATGCTTTATTGATTTCAGCATTTTGGGATGCCTTTTGTCTAGTACAGTCTTTAGGTACAAATGGTTTTTTTTCTTCTGCTTATTCTCTTTCTACTCTGCTTGGTCCTTTTGTGTGCTGTGAAGTGCGTCTTATAATTGTTGGCGAAAGTGATAGCATTTTAACTTCTGATAACCTAAAATATTCAGGAGGCAATGTCAGCTTCTTCAACCACTCCACAGCCTATAACAAATATAATTCCAAGAATTGCCTCAGGTCTCCAGTACACGGTACCGTCTTCTTCTTCTACGGTTCATGCACCAACAATAGAAGGCCCTGCAATGTCTTTCCCCAGTCAGCAATTACCTCAGGTGACCACACTGCTAAAATCGTCGTTAGCTCATCTTGGACAAGCAGAAACAATCTTACGCAGTTCTCCTGCAAGAGAAGAGGGAGAGGTGCCGGAGTCTGAACTTGATCCTGATACAAGGAGGAGACTGCTCATTTTGCAACATGGTCAAGACATGAGAGAACCCCCTCCAAGTGAACCTAAGTTTCCTGCTCGGCCGCCTGTTCAGGTTTCTGCACCAATAGTTCAGCCACGTGGTTGGTTTCCTGTCGAAGAAGAAATTAGCCCAGGACAACTGAACCGAGTTGTACCTATGGAGTTTCCTTTGAATGCAGAGTCTATTCCTATTGACAAGCTTCCGGCTCATCAGCCACCTTTTCTCCATAAAGCAGAGACCATCACATCCAGAGTTCTTATTGAAAGCCAGAGGTTGCAAAAGGAGGTAAGTGGTATATCTGTAATCCTTGCTCATAGCATTTCGGTTGTACAAAATTCAAAAGAGGTTTCATGCTTGTCAATTCACTAATAGATAGGGTTCACGTGTGCAGGCACTTCCAAGAGATGGCCCGTTGAGATTAAATCAATCACTGCCTGATTTTCTTTCTTTTTCTGGTAAGTCACTGCCTATTAAGAAAAGCTACTTATATTAGATAAAAATGCAGATTACATTCTCAAGCGTATTAGAAACACTAACTAGCCATTTGGGTTAAAGCTTTGATTGGAAATTAACATGCTTAAGTACATAAATGGAAAATTACCACTCTATAAAGGAATTTGTTTTATTGGATTTTAAGTGATATTCTTTTCTTCTCAAGATTTTCATAAAATTCGTTACGTATAATTTGATTCATCTGGCTCATGTGATTGCCTTCATTATAAATGTTTATTTGAGTTGATGTTATGAAGAATGCATGAATTGTTTTATGAAGCTCTCATGATGGATGTTCCATGTGACATCTTCTTTCCCTACCTCAATTCGGGTTGAAAAATCACGATTTCCCCCTTCACCCTTGAAGGGCCCTACAGTCACAGAACCACGAGAAAAAGAAATATCGCTGGTGACTTCAAATCAAATAATTGGTTTTTTAACTCTTATAAATGCATGTCTTACTAACCTCAATCTGATATGTGGACAAGTTCCTCAATGCCATGCAGAACTATTACAGTGAGGGAGGGAGAGAAGTTCACAAAGACCCATATACTTTTAGACGGTTTCGTAGTATTTGTTAATAGAGTATACTGCAGTTTATTAACAGGATTATCTTGTTTGAATGACTTCCAGTCGGCTCAAGATCCTCTATACCACTATTAGTGAACCACTAATAAGTAATTGCCTGCCACATATACATGTGATATGTGATAATTATAATAATTCCAAATCTTAAATTATAGTACACAAGTGTGGTACACTAATAAGTAATTGCCACATATACATGTGATAATTATAATAATTCCAAATCTTAAATTATAGTACACAAGTGTGGTACACTAATAGTGGTATAGAGGATCCTCACCGCTTCCAGTCTTATAATAAAGTCCTCTATATAACTTTAATGAAAATTTGAAAGAATGTGAGAGCAGAACTCTGGATGGTATTTTTTCCCATACAGAATGTAGATCTAGCTTAAAACTTATGTTGAATTCTTTTCTTAATTATATGGCTAGTTACTTCTATTGCGTTTGGTATGTTTTATTTATCAAGTCTTCTTAAACTTAATTTAGCAGCAATAGAGTTAATAAGATCAGTATTCCTGTTTTCAAGGTAAGGATAGTTCTGCAACTCAGCCATCTCCCGCAAGCAAGGATCTAGATCTTGAAGCTGGACAAATTGATCCCTACACTGAAACTTCTATTGGAGTCTTACAAGATATTGCGTTTAAGTGTGGAACGAAGGTATGAAGCTGCAGTTGTTTCCTTTTCCTTTTCCTTTTGCTTTTTTGGTTCCCACTTCTCTCACTAGCTGAGATGGTACCTCTGTAGGTGGAGTTCAAGCAAGGTCTAATGTCATGCAACGAATTGCAATTCTTTGTGGAGGTGGTTTAAGGCTTTCATTTACATCAGTCGTCACATTCTGCTACTGTCATCTAACTATCCATCAATCCCTGTTGTCGGACTTTGTCTTAATTTCTTGCAAATTGTTGGAATCCTTTAAATTTTTATGATAACTTGTGTACCTGAATTCTTTTTGTTTAAAGTCCGATCAGATTGATCGATTTGTGGTCTTCTGCAGGTTTTCTTTGCTGGAGATAAAGTCGGTGAAGGAATAGGTAGAACAAGAAGGGAAGCACAACGTCAGGCTGCTGAAGGATCTCTTCTATATTTGGCTGGTAACATGCAGATATTGGCTTTGTGATTGTTGAAAATCATGGGATGCTGTATAATTTTATTACATGTGTACATTAGCTCAGCGGCAGTATATAGAGTTTGGTTTACTAGGTCTAAAACTATCTAAAATATAGCCTGTCATAGATAGTAACGAGCTGCATAGATAGTAACGAGCTGCATTTATTGTGGGAGGAGACTCGTTGCAACTTGGACATTGTTGAACTTCTCTTTAACTATAGCTTAAGGAGCAATATAGGTAAGTACTTTTTGGTCCTATTGCAAATGTTTAGAGAATATGCTTCTCCTGGCAATACTGTTTATGGTGAGACTTCGCCATTATCGCTAGTGGCTGAATTCAAAATTAGACTCCAATACTAACTTTTTTTGCATAGGAAACTGCATTGCCATTATGGTACTGCAAGATCTTTGCAGTAAGCTAAAGTGATGTACTTATAGCTAATATAGAACTTTAGTAAAATTAATTTCTGATACTGTAGAGGGACTTTTGTTGATGTACCTTTAAGATAATAAAGTGTGCTTTTAACTTTTTACTATCTTAAGCTCAATTTTTTTGATGGGTATGGTTTTGTAAGTTCTGGGTTTGCCAAATGTAGCATTGTTGCTGTTATACCAAGTTTAGGTCTGAATGCTCCTAGATTATATAACAGTCACATTTTGGCTTGTTTTGTCTGTTTATAATTTTGGATCTTCCTTGAGTAGTTCTGATCGCTGCATTTCTTTGCAGATAAATACTTGTCACAGCTTAAACCTGATTCCAGCTATACTTCAGCGGATGGGAGTAGGTTTGCTAATCCGAAAGACAATGGTATTGTTGGTGATGTAAATTCTTTTGGGTATCAGTCCTTGCTTAAGGAGGAGGGTGTTCCATTTCCAACAGCATCAGCACAACCAAGAATTCTAGACCCCAGAATTGAGGCCTCCAAGAATTCATTGGGTTCAATTGCTGCACTTAAAGAATTAGTAAGTATCACTTTCATATACTGGAATTGCTAATTCTCTATGATTTCCGTGATGGTAATATTATGGATTGTTACTCCAACATTCCACTAACTATTTCCTAATTCTTCAGTGCATGATGGAAGGTCTCGGTGTTGCATTCCAAACTCAACCTCAGTTTTCAGCGAATCCGAGCCAGAAAAATGAAGTGTTTGCTCAGGTTATATTCACTGCCCCATTTTTTAATGGATGCACTTGCCTCGTGTCATTGTAATTGCTCGTGAAGTGTTTGAGCTTTAATTTTCTAATAATTTTCTGTTCAAAACTTAAAAAACCTTCAATGCCTCTCCAGATAGCATAAAAAGAAATAATAATGATTCTACTTTCTTAATTAATCCTCTTTTGTCATTAGGTTGAAATTAATGGGCAAGTATTGGGCAAAGGAATTGGGCTATCATGGGATGAAGCTAAATCGCAGGTACTACTTTCTCCTCTGATCTTCTATATTTCTTCTTTCTTCGTCTTCTGTATATTTTTCCACATGGAACTTTTATGTCTTGTCTTTAGAAATGAATGTTGTGGCCTTTATTTTTTTCATTAATCATTTTCCTATTTCAAATTAAAAATCACATCTCTTAGGCTGCTGAGAAGGCTCTTGGAGCTTTGAAATCTATGCTGGGTCAGTTCCCTTACAGACGTCAAGATTCTCCAAGGTGAACACTTTTGCCTCTTGGTGATGTTTGATTATTATGGCATTTTGGTTAATTTATTAGAGATATAGCATATAGGCCATCTTCAGTTGTTGGGGCAGAAATGCCCCCCTCCCCTCCCCCTTAGTAGTCGTCTTTAATAGTTAGGGGCATATTTATGTTTTTATTTTCCACCACTACTCTCACCGTAATAATAATAATATTAATAGTATTAAAAATACATAAATGACAATTAATAATAATAAAACAGAGTTACAATTAACAATAAAAAAACACAAACTTAATTTAAAGTGTACTATTATGTATTCGTATTTGTTTATTTTTATTATTGTTTAAGTGTTCTATTATGAATTCTAACTTTTTTAATATATAATTTTGTTGAATTAAATCATATTTGTATTCAAACATGTTCTAATTTAAAAAAAATTGTAATCACTTACATATATCAAATTATGCTCGAGTTTGAATCGTATTAAAGCTCATTTATTAGATGAAAAATAATATGTAGTTTGATTAGTTTGTACATTTGTCTAAATTATTAGACAAATTTAAAATATCAAAATTAAACTAATTATGTTAAAAATTTAATTTAAAGTATAAATTTATTAAATCATACACAATTTAATTTAGACATATTTAAAATATCAAAATTATACTAATTATGTTAAAAATCTAAATTTATTAAATCATACACAAAATTAAAAATAATTTTTCCATTTTAAGTATAATTTAAATAAAAAAAATCCATTTATAAGGTTTTGAATAACTTTAAAACAATAAAATTAACTTTAAAAAAAAAAGAAATGTGGAACAAGCAGGTGGCGCCACCTGCTTGCGCACGCGCCTGTGCAGCAAGTGAAATGGGCAGGGGAAGGTCCCCTTGCCCCCCCCCCCCCCCCCAAACACCATTGAAGATGGCCTTTTGTGCGTGGAGAAATAGGTCATCATAGAGAATGTGCAGCAGCGACCTCTAGTGAGAGTTGAGAACTAAGGCCATTTGGATTGGTGTTGGCCCAGTCTCTCGAAACCGAGAAACTGGGCCAATTCCAATCCAAATAACGTTTGGTTTGCAAAACTCATGTTTCAACTCATATATCCTATCCAAACCCCCAATAAATCCCAAACCTATAGAAGACCACCAAACTGGGACACACCAATCCAAATAATGTTTGGCTATGGGTTTCCACTCAATAATCCAGACCTAATAGGCTAATACATCCCAAACCTATAAAAGAGATTAATTTTACTCCTACCACCTGCTTTTTATCTGTAAAAGCCATTGATTTGGCACCTCCATATTCCCCTATACCCCTATACCCCTATACCCCAACATCCAAACACAATCCAAATCATATCTCAACTTTTCAAAAACCACAATACCCAACATCCAAACCCAATGCAATTGGTGTTTCAAAGGTTTTACTGAAACCATCCAAACCTTTTTTTAAATTCAAACCACACCGATCCATATGAAGCCTAAATATCAGGGCTTTTTATGGTTATTCTTCAAAATATTTAGTTCGATAAATGTTTCATAGACAATATGAAATAGTGTAGATTAGAACGACATTCTTATTTGAAATCGAGTAAATAGAATGACACTCTCCAAGAACACTCCATGATATGCTTCATGTTTGTTAACGTTAACAAGAACCTGTCACAGTGTTAACAGCCAAAAATGACAAAGCTCCAAAAGTGCCCTTTGGTCATTGGTTCTTTTTAGGTGGGGTGGTGTGTGTAATTAGTTTTACTATCGGGTGTTTTGTTTTATTAACCTAAACCTGTGATTTCTTTTTGCAATTTAACCTGGAATTTTAAGTGTTTTGGTGCTAAGATTTTTTGCTAAGGAAAATAATAGCTAAGGAATATAATAGAAAATGCAGAAAATACACGACTGAAAAATAATTGAGATTTGAATCATTCAAAATAGACGGTGGTATCACAGAAGAAGGATCTGGATATTCTCGTATTTCTTCTTTTAGAAGGTGGGGCTGAGTAGTCTGAGGTTGTTAAAGGGGTTGGTTGGTGCAACGGGGTGGGTGCAAATATTGTCCCTAAGGTTTGAACTAGTTAAATAATGTTAACTATGTTTTATTGAAAACTTCAAGGTCTCTAAAAGACCGTTGTATTCATGGGGTGTTTTTGGTAATTTCAAATGTCAAACCTCAGGAGTTGGTGCAATTTACTCCATGAATTATATGTCAGTTTTGGCTATATTGAATGTGGACCCTACATTTCTGACTGGAACTTGTAACCAGCTTCGTGCTGTTGCTTTTCATTCGTTGATTTATTGTTACCATGTTATTAATTTGTTTCGGTTCAGATCTATGCAGCAGGGGATGTCAAACAAGAGGTTGAAACCAGACTTCTCTCGTATTTTACAACGAATGCCGTCATCTAGCAGCAGATACCCAAAGAATGCATCTCCTGTGCCTTGAGAAACCCTTTACATTAATCATCCTGATTTGTTGTATAACATTATGACCCACAGTTGTAACTTACATGACAAATAGCTGTATATTTGGGGCTGCTGAATGAGGTTCTTCTGCTGCTCATTGACTGGTTGACTCGTGCAGAAGCTGGACCTCTGGGATTCCTCGTACAGTCACTACTTCTACTTCTAACTGTTGGAAGCCTGTGCAGTTGCCTACTCAGTTGGATTCGAAAGATGTTCATTTTTGGGTTCTTAAAGGGTGTTCCGAAATGCCACTGCTCTGCAAGGAGAAAAATGAGGCTGAAGGCATCGAGCAGTATAAAGTGCTAGTGTTGTTTTATGCATGGATAAGGACCTGGCTTCCGGTAGAAGATATGCTAACTTGACTGGGCCATTGCATCTTTCTACTGGGATTAAATTAATTTGTTCATTTACATACTTACTTGTAAAGTACCAGCTATGGTACTTCCTGTTCCTGACTTGTGTTTGGAAATTTATTCAAAAAGAAAAGGACTATCGTATGTTTGTTACATGCTATACGGTTTGTTTGTTTGTATTGGAATAGTCAAATTTTTCACTGACTTGTGACAAAAAAAAAGATAATGAAAATATTTACAAGTTTGTTTTTAGTTTTTAATTTTCATTTTTCAGTTGATTGTTGTTATTTAACGGAATGATTGTCATTGGAATTGTTTGAATAATTATACACGTTGCTTTTTATTTCTCTCCCATGTCGTTAATGAATAATTTCTTTTCTAATTGTAAAATGGTATGTATATGTATTTAGGAAGCTTCAGAATTGTTTGATTAGACGGATAAGCTAAATTGAAGCCCACCTGTTACTGTTCCTAGATACACGTGAAGTATTCACCATGATCTTGGAATAAAATCTTCTGCTTTGTGCTATGGAAAAGACAGAGTGTTCTCCTCCTTCTTAAAAGGCCTGTTTGTTTAGGTTTTGATAAAGTAGTTTGAGAGAGTGGTGGAAGTTTGTGGAATAATTTCTGATTTGCGTAAAGTTATTTGTTTGAGTTTTGAGAGAGTGACTTGAGAAATAAAATAGATGTAAGTTTTATTGAAAGAGTTAAGTTGTAGATGTAAGATGTGTAAGAATTTATGTTTGATATGTGAGATAAATTGTGTGATAGTTAAGTTACTTTATATAAAATCAGAGTAGAGTTTGTCTTTGTTTTAATTAGAGATAAAAAATTATTATTTGTTTGACTTTTAAGAAAGTAGTAGTAGTTTGATAAAATTGAGACGTGAAAATTTTATTTTAAAAAATAGAATATAATTTCCAAAAATGCCAAACAAACAGGCCTTAAAGAATTGTTACTTAAGACATAATTTTCTCTTTCCCTAATAATATACCAATATTTAAGTAAGATTTGCATCGCACTATGGTTGTGCAAATTACATAGAAGTATCCAATTAAAATTTGATTCGTGAAAGTTTAAAATTTATGTACATGTAGGTCAACTAAATAATTAAATCAGTCAAGAAACTAAAAGTCATTTTAGTTTACACGATTACTTAAAAGTTTTACATATTTCTACATATTAACCATCCTAAATCATCATTATCATCTTTATTTGACATGAAGCAATAACTTAATATTGAAATATCAACTCAAAGAAACATAGACGTCATACTTATATGGAACATAGACGTCATACTAGCACTTGAACAAACCCAAAAAAAAAAAAAAAAAAAGAAAGCCCAAAAGAAACAAATGAATAATGAAAGAACATAATTAAACTAATATTAACATTTATTTCCACTGATTATGGTAACTATACAGTATACAGTAAGAATCCCAGTACAGAAACAAATTTAATTAAAGCAATACATACATAATTCCCTTTCTTTGGATGTTAATATAGACGCATGTATTTACACATCACATCGTTATACATATAGGAAGAGAATCGATTTTGGAATTTAGAGAGAGAGAGAGAGAAAAATGGCATCGTTCGACGCGTATAGCATGGACGGTGACGCGTCGGCACGTTCATTTGACGATGGCGGTTACACCACCTACGATGATTCTTACGCCGCCTTCTCCTCCGCCGAAACTCCTGCTTACAACCCGGAGTACGAGGAGGTGGCGGCGGATCCGTTCGGATTCGAGTCGAATCATGAACCGTTCGGATCATCCGGTTCGGTTCCGATCTCGAATGGTAATGGAAAAGCGCCGTACAGCGTCGGGGAAGATTCGGAGGGAATATTCAGCTCCGATGGACCGATCCTGCCGCCGCCCAGTGAGATGCAGGAAGAAGGATTCGCTCTTCGCGAGTGGAGGAGGTGAGATTTTTTGTTTACTTTGTATTATTTGCAGCGTTTGAATTTGATTTCGTAGAATAAAGAGTTTGATTATGTAGTCGAGAGAAGATCTAGCGTTAATCTCCTGATTTGAATGTTGATCAAATTTGTATGTGGACTTCGTCAAAAAAAAGAAAAACTATAGTTAGGACTTTCAAGATTTGGTCATGTAGACTAGCATGAGTTTAGGCAGATGCACAGGAGAGATTGAAAATCGGAAGAGATGGCCGTTGTGGAACAAGTAGAGATTTCCTAGTGCAATGATATATTCTTGAATTAGTTGCGATAGCATCCACAATTTAAGGCTTTGTCTGGATTTTGGTAGGGTGTGTCGGATATTCTGCCTCGACAATCATGCAAAATATTTGGAATAAAGTTTGGATGATTTTCAATTGAAATATTAAAAATGTAAAATTAATTGTTAATGAATTTTGGAAATTTGGGATATGGTTTGGATGCATTTTGGAAGTTCTGATAAGGTAACACATCAGATCATGTTATTTAAAGTCTAGAAAATGATATTGTAACATGTAGGCTTAGGCCTAGGCTTAGGCTTAGGATTAGGCTTAAGATGATATCGTATCAAAAATTTTTTTCAATGTATTCCTGTAGATTCGATTGTTCGAAAAAATTATAGAAATTAAATGATGGTAAACCTAGAGGAGCAAGGCGCCTTTTTAAGTAATTTGACGATTGAAGATAATTGGTTATGCTCAACTTAATAGAAGAACATTGATCGAGCGGAGTAGAAAAATAAGAGAACATTTTTTCATGATTTTGACACACACATACGGGATCATTTTCCAACATGTTGATGGATCCGGAATGACTGGAATATGCTAATAAGAGAACATTTTTTCATGATTTCGGTTTGACTGCAGGCTGAATGCCATTAGACTTGAAGAGAAGGAGAAGAAGGAAAAAGAAATGCGAAATCAAATTATAGAAGAAGCTGAAGCTTTTAAACAAGCATTCTACGAGAAAAGGAAGCTCAATGTTGAGACTAACAAGAACTCCAACAGAGAGAAAGAAAAGGTCAGACTCAACATAGTTTACCCCATGTTATCTCGATTATTGAACAGCCATTTAATTTGAAGCATTTCAATTTTGAGCAGTTGTACCTGGCCAGTCAAGAAAAATTCCACAAGGAAGCTGATAAACAGTATTGGAAAGCCATAGCTGAACTCGTTCCAAACGAGGTGCCCAACATTGAGAAGAGGGGGAAGAAAAAGGATCAAGATAAGAAGCTATCAGTCACAGTCATCCAAGGGCCCAAACCTGGCAAACCGACTGATCTTTCGAGGATGCGAGGAATATTGGTGAAACTGAAGCACAAGCCCCCGCCTCACATGGTACCGCCCCCACCCGCGGCTTCTGCGAAGGATGGGAAAGATAATAGAATAGATGTGGCTCCTAATGCCACAAAAGAGGCACCGGCTGCACCTGTTAAAGATCCGGTTCCTAATGGTGTTCCACAAACAGCAGCAGAACCCATTGCTCCAGTCGCTTACCAGCCAGCTGGTTAATTGCACACTTTTTTTGGTTTCAATTTCTAAAATTTGTCTTTTGGGTCTGGGATTTTAATTTCTTCTTGCATGTCATTCTGCTAATGTCGATGATTACTAATATAGAAGTTGCTGCTGGTTTAAGCGTTGCGTATTTGAGCTTAAACCAAGTTGAGATTCATATTTTTGTGTAATTACTGGGTGTTGAAACATATCTTGGTATTTTGATAGTATATTTTTTGTGTTCTTTCCATGAAATGAGTTGCTGGTTGAGGACATATTTTCAAACACATAATAATAAAACATGATGCGAGACTTGGGCCTTGGTTCGGTCTGTTTTGGATTGGATATGTTTGGTTGTATGAAGACGCTTGAATACAACACAATTATTATGATTTGATCTAAATTTGTTCTTTTCTTTTTAATTTATAAACATGATATATATCTATTTCTACGTTTATTTTACAGATGTTAATTGGTTCCTAGTTACATGCTTCTATACAGTGTATAAAACATTATAACTGAAATTTATTGGTACTCTTCATTCTTCAACCTACCTATGTATTAGTTTTGTCCATGTTCTTTTCACCCAGTATGTAGGTTATAATTTCTTTAATGATACAAGATAAATTTAACAAAATTATTTTAAGTAGAGACCTTTTACATATCAAAATATATTTATACTTTTTTGTTTCAATACAAATGTGATATATTTATACTAACTCTCTTTCTTTCGCTCACACGATCTAATCATGTTTTTATCTATACTATTAAAAAGAGAAGCCAGTGTTTACTAATAAATTGACAGTTATGACATCGTGCTACACCAAAAATGTGTCTTTTCAAAGTTGCCCCTAATTTCTGAATTTGAAATTTTGAATACGTAACCTCCACCCATTCCCACCATTTAAGTTTGATTTCGATAAGTAACTTTCTTCATTTACTTCCATTCTTCAAGAATAGTTAGAAAACCACTTTGCCATTTCCCAATTTCTCTCCTTTTTTTCTTGTCTTCTTAATTTCTCTTCTTTCCTTATTTTTATTCTTTATATATAATCATTCATATGTATCTCTTTAACCTTTATTTCATGGTTGCAGGCTTGCAGATGATTAGTAGAAAAATATTATCCGGACGAGAAGACAAGGAAATATACGTACAAATTTTTGAATTTATGTAATATTCTATGTTGATATTTTCTTTATATTTTTCATTGTTGTGTTTGTTTTGACTTATTTGTTTCATATTCAAGCTTTTGCGGGAGAATATTCAAGCTTAGAAATTAATAGTACTTTTTGTTTGTCCAAAATTTAGTTATTACTGTATCTATCTTTTGAGATGCGCGTGCGAGTATTGCGTGACATGACAGCTAGTTAAAAAAAATTAAATCTTATTTTCCAACTGTTTAATCTGTTTTGAGAGGCAGTTATGCCATATTATATGAGAATTTGCCCATTTGATTGATTTATAAGAATTTAATGACGACAATTTTCGATACACAGGAAGAAAAAAAAGGTTTCAACAAAATAGAGGAAAATCGAAACACCTGGGGTCCAATTTCAAATCAGAACCTCGTCCAAAAAAACAAACCCTAACCCACCCCATCATCCCCTCTGGTAAAGCCCAAAAATTTCCCCCAATCAGCTCTCCCCTTCCACTCACTACAGTCGTTCCTGTCGCCTTCAACTGCGACTTTCTCACCACTTCTTCCCCTCTTTCCATACAGAATTTAAATTACTATTATATAATTAGGGTTTTTGGTCATTTTGAATTTTACTAGATGAATAATACAACCAATAATACCAATTCCAATCAACCCCCACAATCAGAACCAGCATCAACTGGTGCTAAGGACCCCGAAGTGGAGCAGCCTTCTTCTCCTGTATCTCCTTCTTCTGCTGCCAAAGAAGAATATTCTGAAAAAATCGATTCTGCTGCAGTTGAAGAAGACGTGAATATGGCGGATAAGGACTCAACTGGAAATTCAGCCGATGATCCCATGGAGGAGGACTCTGTGAATCCAGCTACCGTTTTCTGCATCAAACTTAAGCAGCCAAAATCTAATTTGCTGCATAAGATGAGCGTGCCCGAGCTCTGCCGCACTTTCAGGTGTGCTTATATGGCCTAATAACGTGATCAAGATATTAGGTTGTTATTTCAGTTAATTAATAGCCTTTTGGGGGGTTTGAGTGTAATTAAGTTTGGATTTAATTCATGGATTAGTTTGTTTTTTCCTTTTGTTTCTGAATTTAGATGAGTACTTGTATAAAAGAAGATTCTTGACTAGTTTTGTTGTCTTTATGTTTATCATTTTTTGGTTGTTTTGCAGTGCTGTTGCTTGGTGTGGGAAGTTGAATGCCATAGCTTGTGCGTCGGAAACATGTGCCAGGATTCCTAGGTTAGAACACTTTCCTCTCTTTAATTGCATCCCTGTTACTTCTTAGTTGCAAAGGACCCTGTGTCCCCAACCACCTGGTTCAAATAAAATTAAACCTGGCTTTATTACAAAATTGGTCATTTGAGATCCTTCGGCTATTTATGAGTAGAGATCACTTGGTTATGTTGTGAGTTACAGGCTGTCTGATGCACAATAACTGAATTTCAGCAAAATTGAGCTGGTTGCAAAGAAAGAGTTAATAATGCTTAATTTGGTTGACTGATGAACGTAGCCCTTAAATAATCTGCATTTTTTTTCAGAATTCTTGCATTTGGTTGCACACATAAGCAGTTGGTAGTATTTTCTAGTTATATTTCTCACCAATAAATATTTAGCAATGTATACCAAAAGATTTAGTGTACTATTTCAGGCTAGCAGGTAGGTCTATATTTTCTAGACAGGGTTCTAAACTTGTAATTTAATTTAGGAACCTAGTTTAAATATCAGACTGTTTCTCGTTGCTTCATATGTATTTTGCTACTCTCTGTTCTATACTTTTTTGGAATGTAAATGATAATTATTAAATGTAATTGAATATTATGTGGTTGGAAGCTTTGGCATGTTACCAGTTTATTCATGAGAATTGGTAAATATATTATTAATGGATGCTTTATTTTTCTTTTGTAGTTCAACAACAAACCCTCCATTTTGGATCCCAATTCATATAGTCATTCCAGAGCGGCCGACTGAGTGTACAGTTTTCAATGTTATAGCAGGTACAATCTGCAACTTGCTTTTGAAATTTCAATAGGATGTGAAATTAAAATTTTGATCTACTGTAGCTTATAATTGCTTTGTTGGGTTGGTTGGGCATTATTAACCCTTACATAATTGGTTGATTTCAAGCATCAATTTTTGATTGATGTCCCAGAATTCAGATCATAGTTATACAAGGCGAGCGGTGAATAGCAGCGCTATTCAGGCTAAAAGAAAGGCAGACGGGTCTTCTGTGTCCTAACTTCAACTCTTTTTTTCAGAAAAAAAATACTATTCCCTAATTTTAAATTATTCAGAGGCGGCATTATTTCAAGGATAAAGAGAGACATGCTACTTGAGGGGTAAAGGAATACGGTCCCACCTGTGCCCTAATTTCAATTTTTTTATTGAGAAGCGTCAAATTAGGAGGTGCCATTTTCCAGGGTACAAGAGATGCTGCCTCTCCCAATTTTAGGAATAACAAATGGTCTATACATTTTTTATTTTATTTATAATTATTATTTATTTGAATAATCAAATACTAGTATAATCTTTCCAACAACATACTATTAATTTAAATACATAAATGTATATATTTTATTGAAATTCAATATTATTTACTTAAACATATTGATGTATGAATTTTATATAACTATATATTAATTACTTAAGTACTTCAATGTATGCATCTTACTTCTAAATTATTTAAATCCATTATTATATGTAATTTATTTAACATTTGAAATTTGAATACAATAGTGTATGCACTTTATTAACTACATATACTATATTTATATAGTTTAATACATTAATATATGAATTTTATTTAACTATATATTACTACTAGAAAATCTATATATGAGGGCTTTGTGTTAGTAAACCCAGCCCTTCGCTTTGTAGCCCCGGGAAGCTTCGTTGTTTCGCGTCGTTATTCATTATGCGCTGTTCATAACTATGATTCAGATGTTTCTTGGCAGCTTCCATATAGTGCAAGTGAATTTGTTCTGGGATTGATTATATTTTGATATTCCTCTTTGGTAACATTACTTCTCTATTTGTGAGTTTCTCTTTGTTATCTGATCTTTGGCAGATTCTCCTCGCGACTCTGTTCAGTTCATTGAATGGTCCCCAACTTCATGTTCCCGTGCTCTGCTCATTGCTAATTTCCATGGGCGGATAACCATCTGGACTCAGCCTTCACATGTATGCTAGTTTGGTTGAATTTCTTGAGTTTATGAACTATCGTTGCTTCTTTCTCAGGTTTAGGTCATGAGTATCTTATGTCATAGCTATTTGTTTGAAGTCTACATTATCTCTTATGTTTTTTATTTTGTGTCCCAAGTATCCTGAGGAGAGAGTTTTCTGGTCATCTATTCTTCTCACTGGGCTTATATTGGTTTGATCATCTAGGGACCACCAAATCTTGTGAAAGAAGCTAGTTGCTGGCAACTGGAATATGAGTGGCGCCAGGATATTGCAGTTGTTACAAAATGGTTATCCGGTGTTTCTCCGGTATGCTTTTTTTATTTTTATTATTATTTCTCCTAATAATCTGTATAACGAAATTAAAAATATATTTCACTCACTGTTTATGTTGACTTGGGTTGCCATGAAATTAGTATAGGTGGCTTTCAGGTAGAAGCAGCGGTTCGACGAAGTCTACATTTGAGGAGAAATTCCTCTCACAGCAACCGCATGCTCCAGGTCACCTCTCTTTGTATGCCTTCTTCTACCTTGATGGGTTTATACTTGAGAGTACTTTTGTCAAGTATTTTCATGTGAATTACAGTTTCAGTTTGTCCTTGAACTTGTAGTGTGTGCATTATATGGAGTTCGCATTGTTATTGATCAAGTGCTTGATATTTTTCAATAGTTATGTGTAGATTCCTAATGGCAGACTTTTAAATGAAATAGGCTGCTCGTGCAGTATAACCCTTTTAAGTGTCAGCCTGGCAGTGTATGTTACTGTTACATTACATGGGCTCTTCAATGATGAAATGAGCAATTTTTTACCTAGTGTGTATTTGGATGAGGCAAAATCATTTTTGTTGAGCTTATCCTACAAACTGAGTGTCTGCTTGCTTACATTTTATGATTCATGTATGACTTGTGGTCGTTTAGTCAATGGAATGCTTTTTGAACTCTACTTTATTTTAAGGTGCATTCTAGAAAATTGACTAGGATTAGAAAAATCTGCAACTAAGGATTCTCATCTAGAATTTGACTGGCTGTATTTCATTGTTATCACAATTGATCAATCTCCTTTTACATTTTATCTGGTGACAGCTGGTTGGCCCAATTTTCTTTGTGTTTGCTCTGTATTTTCTTCTGGCTCTGTTCAACTCCATTGGGCCCAATGGCCACCTAATCAGACTGGTGCACCGTCCAAGTGGTTTTGCACAAGTAAAGGGCTTCTAGGAGCTGGGCCTAGCGGTATAATGGCTGCGGATGCTATTGTTACAGATTCTGGAGCCATGCATGTGGCGGGTGTTCCCATCGTGAACCCGTCAACTGTTGTTGTTTGGGAAGTCACACCTGGCCCTGGAAATGGTTTTCAAGCCACTCCGAAGGCCACTATTAATACTGAAGTTCCACCATCACTTAATCCTCCTTCCTGGGATGGTTTTGCCCCATTGGCTGCTTATCTGTTTAGCTGGCAGGAGTATTTGTTATTAGAAGCAAAACAAGGAAAGAAACAGACAGAACAAGATTATGGTGATATGGTAGCACTTCATTGTTCTCCAGTTTCAAACTTTTCCGCGTACGTGAGTCCTGAGGCTGCAGCTCAATCAGCAGCCACCACAACTTGGGGTTCTGGCGTTACTGCAGTTGCATTTGATCCAACACGTGGTGGTTCTGTGATATCTGTTGTGATAGTTGAAGGTATATGCTTGTATACTTGTGCAAATAATCTCCTCTGCTTTATTATTCACCAAATGCCGCTATAAATTTGTTATAGAGTTTAATTGCAACTGTCGATGTTTGTCCTCATTCTCCCCTCTCTCTCTCGGGCTTCATAACCCTTGCCCAGCATGAACACAGCATATTACGAAGGGATAAAATCAAACATTGTTTTAACAGATGATTTTGATGCACTCTTATGTTGTACGTCTATTGCTTGTTTATGTTTACTTGCGGTTGTACCTAGGAAGATTAAAGTTTCGGGAGGGAACATGATATTGTGATTTTTAATTAATGAAGGACTGCCTGAACTTCTTTGAAAGAGACAAAGCCTTTAATAGAGGGATGTGACACCACGTGCACTAGTGATATCCTTGGTACCCTATGAATTTCTTTGGGGATATCCAACACTTGTACCATTGCTTTAACAGTGCCACACAGCTAAGAAAACCAGCCTCTGCTCCCTAATTTTGACTTGAAGTTCTTATAAGTTCAGTAGTTCTTTGAGGCTTCAGGCTCATCTTTTACATTATAGGGGACTTCCCTGATACTTCTCCACTCTTATTGGAGTTTATTGTCTTGATTTGTTATTCAATTATAGCTCTTGATACATTAAATAATATCACCCTTCAATTTTTCTGGTGACCATTAAGATGATGGTATATATGATGGTATGACCTCATATTCAATTTGTATCTTTCAATGTTGCCCCATTAGAGCCATTTTTTTGGTATCTACACTACAAACTGAGATATTGGGTTAGGCTTCCTTTGAAACTTGAGTATTTTGTTTATGTTGAGATCAAGCTTCTTAATCTGTTTATGCAGGGCAGTACATGTCTCCTTATGATCCCGATGAGGGTCCTTCAGTCACAGGATGGAGAGTTCAACGTTGGGAATCATCTGTTCAGAATGTTGTAATCCATCAAATATTTGGCAACCCTAGTTCAAACTTCGGTGGACAAGTTCCTAAGCAGACAGTTTGGGTGAGTAAAGTGATTAAATGCATCGCAGCATCCAGAGATTTTAAAGGTTCGGGACCAACCGCCTTTACCATTGATGGGTTAAATACACCTGAATCTGATGCTGAAATTGTAAAGAGGGTCAGCTTTGATCCTTTTGATCTGCCTAGTGATGTTAGAACTCTTGCTCGGATTGTGTATTCTGCTCATGGTGGTGAAATTGCTGTTGCTTTTCTACGAGGGGGTGTTCATGTTTTCTCTGGTGCAAACTTCACAGCTGTTGATAACTACCAGATTAATGTTGGCTCTGCAATTGCTGCTCCTGCCTTCTCTTCTACAAGTTGCTGTTCAGCTTCTGTCTGGCATGATACTAGCAAGGATTATAGTATACTAAAAATTATTCGTGTTCTCCCTCCTCCAGTTCCTAGAAGTCAAGCGAAAGCTAATTCTGAGACTTGGGAGCGGGCTATTGCAGAGAGGTACTCAATACTTGCAAGTTTGCATGAGTTGACTAGATGAAATACATATAAATGCCAACATATACTAACTTGCTCTTTCATGTATTTAAATTATATTGGGTGTGAATTAGTTTATATTAATGCAGCGTCATGCCTCTAAGCTGCTTAGTGTACTGCCCTGTTTTGGCAGATTTTGGTGGAGTCTTCTGGTGGGAGTTGATTGGTGGGATGCTATTGGTTGTACTCAGAGTGCTGCAGAGGATGGCATTGGTAAGGATGCTTAATTCTTTTCTGGATGTGGAAAAAACATTATGTCCAATTTTGAGCAACTTATGAGTTTAGGCAATGGAAGAAAGACATTCTCATGTCCTTTGATGGCCCAGTTTTGTATGTTGATGGACATTCCACTTCAGCAATGATGTTTATTAGTTTTTGAGAGAATAGTGTACAAACTCTTTGTTAGCTATATTTTTTGGTTTCCCAAGGGTATAATCCCTTTTGAGGCGCTTCGGTCATATTATATGGGAACCTCTCCCAACA
This sequence comes from Penstemon barbatus, assembly GCA_003313485.2. Classification (NCBI taxonomy): domain Eukaryota; kingdom Viridiplantae; phylum Streptophyta; class Magnoliopsida; order Lamiales; family Plantaginaceae; genus Penstemon; species Penstemon barbatus. The sequence continues at coordinate 2,394,295 of CM064877.1, forward strand.
GGGATTCGAACTTGAGTCGCCAATTTGGGGGTATTAGTCCCTTCCACTAGACCAATCACATGTTCGTCTCATTTTTAGCTATAATGCAGTATTAGTTTTATATTTGGAATAAATCACACTGCATATGCACTTAGGCTTTTTATGACCTCATTTGGACGAATGTATTGGTTTTGCTACTTAAAAAATTTGATTTCAATAAATTTAGCTTGCTCCTGTATTGATATTGCCAGAAGTTTTGAGGAGCTAATATGTCATTGTGTTTAACCATCGCACCCTGGTATTTGCCTCCTGCTGATGGCATAATTTTAATCTTGCAGTTTCACTAAACAGTGTCATTGCAGTCTTAGATGCTGATTTCCACTCTCTGCCTTCCACTCAGTACAGACAGCAATATGGACCTGTAAGTTGGTTGATTCTCACATCTATTATGCATTAGCTTCTACTTGAGCATTGTATGATTGGGTGCTCTTAAACCTTATTCTTTTAGAAAAGACCTCCTGGTGACATTAATTTGTTTGATTTTTGACCCATTTGGTTTTTGGATGATGCAGAGTTTGGACAGAATAAAATGTAGGCTACTAGAAGGGACAACTGCACAAGAGGTCAGGGCTATGGTTCTTGACATGCAAGCAAGGTTGTTGCTGGACATGCTTGGTAAAGGAATTGAATCAGCCTTGATAAATCCTTCAGCTTTGGTGCAAGAACCTTGGCAAGCATCTGGTGAGACATTATCTGGTATTGATCCTGAAGCAATGGCCATTGAACCAGCACTTGTGCTTAGCATCCAGGTTTTCCTCTATTTTCTTCTACCCTCAAATTTAGTCTTTTTCTTAACATCTTAGTTTCTTTGAGAGCATCCAATCCCTATTTGTGCTTCCTACTGCCAACTCCTAACTTTCTTTTGTTGTAGGCCTATGTTGATGCAGTCCTTGATCTAGCATCCCACTTTATCACCCGTCTTAGACGTTACGCAAGTTTTTGCCGAACACTGGCTAGTCATGCTGCTACTGCAGGTACAGGTGGAAACCGTAATGTGGTGACGAGCCCCACCCAGAGTGCTTCTCCTGCTATATCGCAGGGTGAGTATATATTTTACTGAAACATAAGATGCTAATTTGGAGGAAAATTTGCACTCAGTTTCAACAAATTGATTATATTTTCTCTCTTTTATGTTGCAATTTTCAGCAACCCAAGGTGGAACTGCGAGCTCCACCGGTAGCACTCAGATGCAAGCTTGGGTACAAGGAGCTATTGCCAAGATCAGTAGCACAACCGATGGTGTTCCAAATTCAGCTCCAAGCCCCATTAGTGGCCCACCAAGCTCCATGCTAATAAGTATCAATACAGGAACCTTTCCAGGAACTCCAGCTGTTAGGCTTATAGGAGACTGCCATTTCCTTCACCGTTTATGCCAGCTCCTGCTATTTTGTTTTTTCTTCAGGCGAACACAATTACCCAGATTTATTGGGGCTGCTCAAAGAAATGCTGATTCATCTAATCAGAAACCTCAGCTTGGGATGCCAGGCAAATCAGAAGAGGCCAACTCAATCACTGCAAAACCAGCATCAACCGTGACTAGGTCAGAAGAAACACAAGTGGCAAGGACTGGACAGGTTGTAAATGGGGCAAAAGCACCTGAAGATGGTCCAACGAGTCGATCAAGATTAGGTTCTGGCAATGCTGGTCAAGGATATACATTTGAGGAGGTAAAGTGATTGCACTTAATATTTCATAGCATAGGTAAAAGAAAATAATATTGATAGATATGGATTAATGCTTTGTTATGTTGAGTTGAATGTACATATAAGGGAACAAGAAAATTGAAAATAAAGATTTTGCCCCCTTAATGAATATTTAAACCTCAGACAATCTTTACTTATCTTGCATTTCATCATATATACTTTTCTGAGCCAGATTATATGAAGACTCAAGTAGAACAACCCCCCCCCCCCCCCTCTATGTATATATATGTGTGTGTGTGTGTAATGATATTGATCTCGAGCATGACAATGTTACACTTTCAATGTTCTCCCTTGTATGCTAATTTTCTTTGTAGCTTTAAATGAAAGAGTTCCTAATGCATGACATGAGAATCATTGCAGTTCAAGTTAATCCGTAGATGGTTGATAAATTGAGTTAGATGGCATGTAAATAACTTTTCCACATTGCTTTGGATATTTTAGCTGCTCATGGGTGTACAAGGGTAATTGCTTTTGGAAATACTGTTGATAGTCTTAGCGGCATTTTCTATGCAGGTGAAGGTCCTTTTCCTTATACTTATGGATCTTTGCCGGAGGACATCAGGTTTGGCACATCCCCTGCCTGTTTCCCAAGTTGGGAGCAGCAACATCCAGGTCCGACTTCATTACATCGATGGAAATTATACTGTTTTACCCGAGGTCGTGGAAGCATCACTTGGCCCTCATATGCAGGTACTTCTCCTTTGATGAATTTATTTACTTAGATTGATAACGTCCTGTACCATTGGCTGCCAATTTTCTTGGAGTGATGTCAAATGAAAAATTTTTATCCTTTGCTTTGACTGTTTAATAGAGTATGAGAATTCTTAATCCATCTATTTAATTTTTTATAGCAGAATATGCCCAGGCCTAGAGGTGCAGATGCAGCAGGTCTGCTTCTCCGGGAGTTGGAACTCCATCCTCCAGCCGAAGAATGGCACAAAAGGAATATGTTTGGTGGACCTTGGTCCGATCCAGAGGATACAAGTCTTTCAGATGATGGTACTAAAATTGGCAATAGCTCAATGGATTTGCTTGACTCGGCTTCATCGGAGAATAGTGGTATTTATAATGGAGCCCACACCTTGTGGCCGAGAAAACGTAGATTGTCCGAACGAGATGCAGCGTTTGGATTGAACACTTCAGTGGGCCTTGGAGCATATTATGGTATTATGGGATCCCGAAGAGATGTTGTAACGGCTGTGTGGAAAACAGGGCTTGAAGGAGTGTGGTACAAGGTAGACATTTTGTTGGTCTTGAAACTTGGACTTACATGTCTGGTAGATTTAATTTGTTCTAATGTCTACAAGCTGCATACTATTTTTATATCTGTTACCCTCTCTCAGTTGGTTGGATATGTCTTGATGAATGTTAGTGTAAATATATTTCATAAGGGAGAGATTAGAAAGATCAATGAGGCTACTTGTTTGACGTTTGTATTGTCAAATTGTATCGGGAGCATTCATCATGACATATATATATTTTCCTCGAGCATCATATTGGTAAAGAAGTTAAGGTTAGACAGAGCTTAGTATTCTCGCTGAACTTATACAAATAGAAATTAACGTTGTAATTGTGTACATTGTTGCATGGAATCAAGTAATGCAGGTAATTGAAAGCTTTCCACTTAAATAATTGTCTGTCCTGAATTTTCTTCTGATTCATTTTCAGTGCATAAGATGCCTGCGGCAGACGTCTGCATTTGCTTCACCGGGTACGGGTACTCCTAGTCAGAATGAGAAAGAAACATGGTGGATCAGCCGTTGGTCTTATGGCTGCCCAATGTGTGGAGGGACATGGGTTAGAGTCGTGTAGTATATATATATCACTATCCAAGTCTTGATTTTGACAACTGAATACATATACATGCACGATCAATATTGTCGAAGAGGACAGCATGGACGAACTGGTTTCCTGGACCATGGCGGAAGTCTGTATATTGCTAACCTGTACATATCTGAAACTGATCGTGTAATGATCTGTCAATGACGCTGCTAATTGAGAATCTTTAGGACAGTTTGCTGCTGTGTTGAGTGTTGTCTGGTTTGTAATTTTTCGCCAGTAAATGTAGAGTGGTATATGTGTAGTGCCAGGGAGCATCTGTGTTCATAAAATGTCGACTTGTATTTATTTCTCTAGATTCTGATAACCAGTTTTGTAGAAGTAAATGAATCTGGGGTTGGGGATGAAATTTGAAGGCCTTTCTTGTGCTAGTAATCCTTATTTAGATTTATTATATATGAGATATTTTAGTTAAGTCATTTATGTGTTTGATGTACTCGGGAACACAATGTAAGAAATATCTCCAAATTTTATTATGGTACAATATTATGCTAAATGGTATTCATATCCATATATTTCTGTCATGTCAATATAAACTTGATCTCAGTCGAACAAATGATGAATAATCATTGGACTTCCAAGATTTTATGCTCTGAGTCACCAAGCAAAACTGAAACTATCGTGACTTGTGATTGTTATAATTCTTGTTTGATTAGTGATTCAATGGATTACAAAATTTGGTGCCAATGTATACGTCACACCATTTTGTCTTTTGCAATGTAGCATTGCTCCGTTCTATTATTACCCATTACCAGTCATGGCCGACCCAACTTATTAAAGGCGTAAAACAAATCATAATGTGATCGAATATGCCATAAATTCTAATAGAAATTTGTTGGCTCTTTTTGCCTATTGCTGTAGGGGTTTTGCATTGTTCTTTAAAACATGTTGCTTCTTGTGCATTGATAATCTTCTTCTACTGTATAGTCCATACTCCAATGGAGTTCAGAATTACAAGCTGATGAGGGCAAGATAAGAAAAAATAACATCAAATAGAACCAATGTATAACAAATCATCAAATGCATAATAATACCAGGAAAAAAAGAAAAGGCTTGCAGAAAGTAGCTTGCTCCTTTCCTCACACTAGTTAGTTAAGTTCAAACTACAGGAAAACTCTTAAAAAAGACTAATTCTTCAATTACAATGATCATCATCATATTCATACCTCTCAAAGATCAGATTTACAAGCTGAGGTGGCCAAAAGAAACTAAAATAACATCAAACAGACCCAGTCAACCCAATTGTTCATAAAACACAAAGAAGAAGATAAAAACGATTGTCGGAAATCTGTAATGTTAAACACAAAACACAAAACATGCAATCAGCCCCAGGTAGCCCAGTTAGCTTCACTCCCAACTCGCGGCATACTATTAACCTTGGAATATGCATCAACCGCGAAATAGGCTCCGCACATTGCACCTTCACTATCAATTCTTGGCATTGCTTTCATCTTGTTCGATGGATGCTCAAAGCTCATTAAACCTCTTTCACTATGGTACAAACACCCTTCAAAATTCACCCAAAAAATTCCAATTATAATCCCACAAAGGATAGGAAAAACAACAAGTTACATAGTCCAATGAGCGAGCTATTGAATAATAGGTTATATTATAAACATACCGTTGGGGAATGGGCCGAATGACTTCCTACAACTCGGTTTAATGAGATCTACATTGTCTGATATCATAACAGAGCCATCAGCTGCTATGCCCCAGAAGAGATTCACTGATTTATCGGCACCCTGCACCGAAAAATTATCAAATAAAATGATTTTTTTCCTTTCTTTACATTTCAGATGAACCAATCAAGTTTGAGATTATGACTTACAAGGGCAGCAAACACAGTTCCGTTTTTGTGATCATAGATCACAAACCCGAAACTACCGTCGAGTTCTTTAAGGACTTGATGGGCTGGGATCGGGCCTCTATCGCGGAGGGTCCGGTAGGCCTCGATCACATACATGGCCTCATTGGCACCCTTAGAAAGACCATATTGCTTGTTGAGGGTACACAAATTGTTTAAGCTCCCCAAGAAAATGCAGTATACATCATTCACAGCACAGAATAACCTGCATAGTCACAAATTATAATCATCAATTTCTTTTACAGAAAATTGACTATAAAGTATAATCCTATACCAACTAGAATCCCATAAATCGAGGTGTTGGGTCAGAAGTATGAGCATTTTTCTAGTTTCATACTTCACTAGCCTTGTTAGTTGGACATACAACTCGCATACATACTAATTTATTGCCATCAAAATAATAAAGCAAAATCTCAGTGTGAGTGTGTGTGTGTGTGTGTTACCTTTGTTGTGAGAGGAGTGAACGTTGAGGTGGGGCATATGCCAAAACAGCTTTGTCGACAAATCCCATAGAGAAACCATTGGAGGGATTTGAAGCTAGGAAATCCTTTAAGGCTTCTTCTGGAGTCTTCTTGGGTTTTACAGAAGAAGAACCCTGAGGCTGACCATTCAATTCTTTTGGTGGATTCACAACGCCATTCTTGAATACAGCCAACATTTTTTCTTTAAAAAAAAAAAACCCAAATACTTTAAAATTTAAATTAAATGATGCAGAGAGTGTGTGTGTGTGTGTGCGCGCTAATCAAGTCGGAAACAAATACTACTAAAAGTGTGAATGGATGAGGAGGATACTTTGAGTATTTATAGATGGATTCAATCTAATAGGTAGGTAGGTGGCAGTGTTATCCAAAATACTTTTTACACTTTTCTTGTTTCCTTTTCTGATTTTTATTATCCTTGGAATCTTTTTTATAACATTAAACAAACTTGATTGATTGATATAGTAATAAGCTCGAATATTGAGGTGGATAATGTATTTTAAGAAAGTTTATATCATGGGCTTTTTTTAATAAAATTTATATAATAAATGATTAAATAGATTGGAACTTGGAAGGTTAATAAAGAATGTACTCCAAAGTTAGTAGTAGATTTTTGGAGGAGATAAGAATTGGTCAAAAGCTTATCCACAATCACATGGGGATGGGATATTCACACTTATCACAGTCAGCAACGCATCATCATGTCGGTTGTGTGATTCCTGATACATACACAATTCGTTCAAGAATTTCCAAATATGATATTACTACTACTTAATTAATAAATACTAGATAAAACTGCAACAATTTCCTCAATGTCACTTTATTTAGATAAACATTCTTTTATTCGTATTCCAAACAAAATCAAATTACTTGATGGGCTTTTTTATTCTTTTCTTTTTCGTCAAATGAAAAGTAACTATCAAATAATTAATATTAAAATCAATATTTTTAAAATTGGACCGAATAGTGAATCGATGAGCCGACTGACCACTGATTTTACTGGTCAGATCGCTGATCGAACTGAATGACGTCATAATAATGTAATAAATATATTTAATTTTAAAGTAAATTTAATATGAATAAAATTTAAACATTATTTTACAATTGATTAAAAATATACAAAATCTTATAGTATATTTAAATTAAATCAAATAATATTTATCTAACTTATATCATAACGGTAATATGATACTAATTTGTAAGCTCATATAAATATAATATGATTATATTTCTTTATAAAAAAAATTTAAAAGAGTAAGTTAGAAATATAACAAACTAAGAAATTCATAAATCTAAAATATGGTTATGTATAAAAGTCTAATATTCAAAATCAAATTTGCATAATATATCGACTTGACTCTTTGTCCTAAAAATAATATTGGAAAGAAATATTCTTTAGAACAAAATTTTAATAAAAAATTATTATTTGAGTATTAATTTTCATTGATAATGTGTAAAATATTAATTTGAGTTAATCATCTAATTTATAAATAAATTTGGCTACAAGTTTCTATAATTTATAAATTTTTGTACTAAAAGTTTAACAAAAATAATATAACTCAAATAATAAGGAAGTTATAAGAGGTTAGATGTTCAAATTTCACGAGAATTTTTAGTTTATTTAAAAATTTTAAAAATAGAAAGAAAAGAAAAAGAAAAATCCGGTTCACGATTGAACCAGTCGGATTGACCGGTCCGATCCGATTTTAATAAAATTGATTAAAATAGAAGATATTTCACATTAAATTTCCTATTTATTAGTCCTGAATGGACGGGCTTATAGACTATTTCAACGAGATCTAAAATCTGATTCAAAATTCGACTCCGTATGGATCAGATTTTGAATTTGGACTTATCGGCTCGAATTCAACCCGCTACATCACAGTTTATAGTTATAAGATCTTGGGCATGAACCATTGGGCTTTCAGGTGCATAGTTTTTATTACTTTAAGTGCGCTAGCGGCCTGGTTTATTTATGCTTTGTTGGTTGGATTTGAACTTTTTTTATATTAATGGTGAAGTTTTGGTTCAAAATTCTTACTGATTTTGGAAAATTAATTCAATCCCTCATTTAGTGTTGCTAATTCTTACATTAAAAATATATTTTCAAGGAATCGTTGTTAGAAAGTTCACAAATAGATGAGAAACAGAAATTGAAAGGAAAAAAAAGAAAGAAAGTGTTTTAATAGTGAAAATGGTGAAGACTTTTACTACTAACACATTTTTCTTATCATAATACAGAATGGTTCGAATTGGTGAGTAAAGTATGTTTTAAATTAATAGTTCTATGGAGTAAGTCATCATGTTTTTCTACAGTAGCTTAGTTGATGTTAAGCTCATATTTAAACTTGAAACTTAAAGGGACTGCAATTACTATTCTAAATTTACTCCATCAAGTGGATAATATATCTGTTTGGGGAAATTACTGAATGTGATAGATTCATCAGAAAACAAATGAATTTTATATTAAACAATGGGAAAATAATGATAAAAATGGCAAAACCGCGTCAAGCATTGCAATATATACCAACATGCATGTTAGAATATTCACTATTAGAATGCATATATGATATAACTATGAGGGTATTTCTTTATTTGCATTAGAGACATCTTTTTTCCATAATTTTTTCTGTTATATTCTTAACTCTTAACAGTATTTTTTATTCTTTTATATGAGAATGGCTTCAAGAAATAAAAAAACACTAGCCCAGAAAAAAGAAATTAATTGGTGGTTTTTTATTTATAAAAAAAGCATATGCATCGCCTATGGCTAACCGTACCAAGAGTCCAACTCAGATGCACAAGATGACAAGGCCTCTTGTAGTTGGAGATTTCCGGAATCCATGTGAAGTGCGTCTTCATATAAGCGCCTCGCCTGCTGCAGTAACTTTACCTTCTCTTTGCTCTTCCTTGGCCTTAGCCGAGACCTTTGCTGCAGTGCTGCACCCCATCTGAATAGAGCTGGAACAAAAGCAATTTTTCATCTTCTTACAAAAATAAAGTTTATTCAAATGTTGGTTGACCAATCAATGAAACATAACGAAGCCATTAAATTAGCAAGGAAAGAAAGCAAGCATGGTTTATGAAGTTCTATCATACCCTCAGGTGCATAAACATTGCTTTTGGACATCATGGCGTCAAATTTATCTATGGCAGCCAAGAACACCTTGTCGGCATCACGAGCAGCACTCTGGAATATATGGACAAGAAGGTCAATGTTTAAGAAATACGTATATATGAAATAAGAGCTTCATTAAATATATGATTTTCATTTCCTCTAAAACTACATCACTTTCCTTGATTAAGTTCAACCTTTGACCAATCCAAATTCAATGTTAAGCATGACAGATGAGTTGAGCTAGGGAACCTAATTAAGAACAAACAAGCAATTCGTGTTTAAAAATGGTGCTTACTGGTCCAATATCTGCAATCAACTGTGCACGAAAGGAAAGGGCAAGGCCCCAATTGTACAAAGCTCTCATATCATTTCCATCAATTGACAAGGCCAATTTGTAATTTCTCCCGGCTTTAATAAGTAGCTCTTCGCATTCTTCGCAAACATCCACAAGAGCCAATGCCATCTTGTCTTTATTATTAGCAAGCTCATCATCAAACCTATCGAGTACCTTCCTCCACTCCTCAACTGACGAGGGGCCCGTCCTTGTAAGTAGGGATCTTAACTCTTTGCTGGTCCTCAATTTTAATTCTCCGTGAAGAAGATACGTATTTCCCAACTGGCCCACGGCCAATAAACTCATTGGTCTTATGTCCATAGCTTTTGAGAGTAATAATGCAGATCTATGTAGTGCATGCTCCGCACGACCATCATTAACTCGCAGTCCTAAAGAACTCTTCGCTTTTTTGAAAAGATCATTAGCTTCTGCTAGGTAATTATTGAATTCCAAATCATCGCCAAGTACCGAAGATGGAGACTCTTGATTAGCAAAGAAATGTTCATTTTCTGGAGATAAAAACTCCTTTCTGTAAGAATATTGTTGAGACTCTGTTTCATCCTCTTCTGTGCTTGCAAAATGGGAATAATTTTTGTTCAGGGTTCGACGTTTCTCGTGGTGACCAAAAGAAGCCTCTGTTTTTTTATGGTTCATACTGATTCTAAGATCCACAGAATCATATGAACCTTTTCGAGATTCCATTCTTTCAATTTCATCTTCATAGTCTTTCACATAAACTCGTTTATTGTTCACAAATCTTGATGAGTTATTTTGATAACTATACATTGTCTCGTCAAAAACTGCTTCATGGGTATCATTTTTCTCAGATGCATTCCTTTTCTCATCCTCATTAACGAAATTTTCAGCTACAATTCGAGTTCCAACAGTGCTATGAAAAGGATTACTGGACTTACTTGCACTTTTATTTTCAACTTTTTCATTCTGTGCAGAGTTCAAATTTCTTTCTTTGATAGAAGCAGCTAAGATGTTTGCTTGCTTCCGTTTATTCACCTCTAAATCCTTCAATTCCATTGTACCAGATTCTTCCATTTTACCAGGCTTTGAACCATCAAGCTTCTCTTTAAAAAAACCATTGAAATATTGAGAAAAATTCCTCCCCATTTCATTCGATTTCTTCCTTTGCCCGCTTGATTCCTGATCCACACCTCCCTCTTTTTCTTGGTTTATACAACTCTCTACAGCATTTATTGCATCTAGGAAAGATATATCAGAGGATTCTATAACATTTATATAGCCGTCTAAATCACTCAAAGTAACTTGATTGCATTCGATCCCTCGTCTAATATCATTCTTTAAGTTCAGAACATTGTCCCTGTAACCTTTTAAATTATCGCCTAAATTTCTTAATTCCTCAAGGGAGCCTCTAAAGGTTTCATCTATAGGTTCTCTTTTGTCTCCATTTACTTTTAATTCTTTTAAGTGACCTCCTTTCACTATTCCAACTGAAAATCCAAGAGCAAATACAATAGCACAAGCTGGAAATACAATAATTGAGGAAATCTTAACTCTAGAAATTGCCAATGCACAAACAAATCCTAAGAGGTAGACAAACACATATTTCTTATCACGAATTCCAACGGAGTTGAGGAAATTATGAAGCTGGTTTGACTCACCGGAATCACCACCGAGTTGAAAATCATCCCAGCCACCATAGCTCAGTGATTGAGAAGATAGTGATAGCGTCTTAAAGGTGTAATTGCTGCGATTTTGGTGTTGAAATCTAAGAAAATGCTGATTTCGTGACAACAAAAAATTAGAGGATGGGATTGGGAGGTGAGGGAGCAAAAGAAAACCCGGTTTCTTATTGATCAGGGTTTGCATTTTGGAATTGGATCAACGATTTCAATGATTGATCTCTGTTGATTTCAGCTTTCGATTCTGGGATAAAATTGGGCAAAAGTTCGGGACATTTTGGTGAACAACATAATTTACAAGTTGCATCTCAATTTATATTGGCAATATTGCATTTATATTTTATCATCAACATTTAGTTCCATGAAAAATATTGGGCCTGTTTGTTTGATGTTTGGGAAAATAGTTTGAAAAAGTAGTGGAAGTTTATAAAATAATCTCGATTTGTGTAATATTGTTTGTTTGGATTTTGATAAAGTAGTTTGAGAAATAAAATAGGTGTAGGCTATTTTTGGAAGAGTTAGACTGTATGTGTAAGACTTTATTTCATATTATGTTTGTTATATGAGATAAATTGTGTAAGAGATATGTTACTTTATGTCAAATCAGAGTAGAGTTTATATATGTGTTGTTTAGAGATAAGAAAATTGTTGTTTGTTTGGACTTTGAGAGAATAGTTTGAGAAAATTGAGCGATGAAAAAATTATTTCAGAAAGTAGAAATCATATTTGTTTGGCATTTTCTAAACACAATTTTTTTTTTTTGGAAAAGCCAACAAATAGACCCATTTTTTTTTCCTAATTTCAATTTTTAACTTTGTGATTCTGAGATACTATTACATAGTTTTATTCCATATGTCCCAACTGAATAAATGCTTTAATTGGTTGAATATCCGTTGTATATAATCCGATTTAAAGTTTTAAACGATATGCAAATTCATAATAAATGAAATTTATGCAGATTCAAGTGGATCGAATATGCTAATAATTAGAGTTCACAGAAAAAAGATGTAATATAACGTTTCGCTAGGAAAAATAAGTCATGGCCCTATCTATTTTTACTTTGAAATCCAATGCAACGAAAATAATTGAATACATAAGCTCAGTTGACTGTTTTTATTATGTGAAGAAACTTATCGAAGATAATATAGGTTTAAATTTTTTACAATGAAAATTACTATAAATTCTCAAACATATCTAAATCAAATCAAAATTTGAACATTCAGTGGATTGATATCTGAATCAAAAACCGAAAAATCTAAATTTAACCAAAATAAATATATACAAAATCTGAGCTTTCAGTGAATTTTGACAAGTTTCAAATATAAATTCCAAACAAAAAAATAGCTGCAAAATTCATATTAAATTTTTTAATCTGATTAGGAGTGACTAGATGGATCAAGACCATTAGGTGATCCGACACAATTCAACTCAATCTATATGTCTTTTATTGTCAATGCTTTGGGTTAGATTGACTTTTACAAAATATTTATACGAATTTTCAATGGGTATATTAGCGAGTCATTAATGGATCAAATAGAAAAACACAAACTTAACTAAACTAGTTAATAACTAATTACTAAATTTTCTCTCCCTTATAAAAATTACATAATTTTGACTCAAAAATATTTTTTTAAATTTTTCTTTCCTTAATTAATAAAAAAAAATTAAATTACTAAATATAATTAGTAAAGCACACATCAATCATCAACAAATTTAATGGGTCGACCCGACCCAACCCATCTCAACTCGCGACCCATTTGTGACCCAACTTGTTTTCTACCCACTCAAACCCGGCCCGACACGCATGCTTGACACCCTTAAATTTAACCTTAAACAACCTTAAATTTATTTGATATAAATTAGAATTGTTACTCGACTATTGCCCAAACTCCATTCTAGAATAAGAGGTTTCTATATATATGATATTCCACCATTAACTTTCCAGTCAACAAAGATATCATTGATCATAATAACCTTGCAATCCTTCTTAATACTGAATTACATGAATTAAAATTTTATTTTGGGTTAATTACAGGGATCTTCCCGAGATTAGGTGTAATTATCGCCTAATCCCTTCCGACTATCATAATTACAAGGACTTCCCCTGAGGTTTCGAAAGGATTACATCCGTTAGGGATCAGTTAGTTTTTGTTGACGTCATCACTCAATATTTTTTGAATTTCCCATTTTACACCTCGGTTTACTGTAGCATTTTACGTGGACAATTTTACCCTTTTCAGTTTTTTGCATGATTTTAATTTAATTCTTAAAATCAATTTTTATTGTGTATAAATTCAGGAAATTAGTTTCAAAATAGAATAATTGATTTTTTCAGGGTTGTTGCAAAATAAAATCCAAGAAAAATGCATAAATTACCAAAGAAAATATACAAAGATTCTACTGTTTTCATAGTTTATGCAAAATAAAATACCAAAGAAAATGATACACAAATGCTAAAATAAAAATTCAAATTTCCGTTAAATGATTCATATGATAAATAACCAACCATAATAACTTATATGGTTCATTACAAATACCATTCAGATGTTATGAAAACATAACATTTGTATCCAAAATATACCAAAACATTACTAATATGCCCCTTTACAATCCAAGACATTTAATTAACATCCAAATTTTGCCCAAAATATTACCAAAACATACATCCATAAAAAAACAAACACGCAATAAACCATGTCATCAACTTTTGTCCAAAAACACATCATAATCATCAAAAACCATATCCATAACATAAATTCTAAAACAAATCTACCAAATTCATTTATCAGGTGCAACTTGTGAGGATTGGAAGATTGGGGGGCCTCTTGATTGTTCACCACCATACTTTCACTTATTGATCTCCTTAGATGATTGAGAACTTCACTTAGTGGGATATCAACATCAAAATCAACTCCTCTCTAAAATGATCAACCGTTGGGAACTCCATCCCAACTCTAAATTCAATAGGCTCATAAACATTATCGGGAACTATGAACTCATTCCTCCCTATATATCCAGCCATTGGGTCATCTTCAGATTCCTCATCTGAACTATGATGAGCTTCACAATGATCATCAGATCCATAATCACTCAGTGCATTTTCTCCAGCCATTGGTTGCTTCCTTTATTTCTTTTACCCCCTGAGTATTTTCAACTCTTACATTTTGCTCACACCTCTCATTATCACTATCTCCTAACTCACCCTTATCAGTTTCCTGACCTTCACTTTCACCATCACCTTCACTTTTATCCTCATCACCCTCACTTTCACCATCACCAGATTCATCACCTTCACTTTCACCTTCTTCATTCTCATCCCCTCTTTGGTTTACACCGAGGATGAACATCTCATCTTTGTAATGGACTACAATGTCATACAACATTTTCTGAGCATGAAAAGAAAGTAACAACATTAGTTACCAACGACAACGTAATCAACAACAAAAACTTTAGAAAATATAACACATAACCATATTATCACACATCACCAACAACATGCAATATTGAATTATGAAATCAACAACATAACCATATTTTGCTTCGTTTTATCAACAAAAACAATACCAATCAAAATCAAAACTATGAAATCACAACATAATCATATTATCACATAAATATTCAGAAATTTTTTCCAAAAAAAAAAAAAACAAAGCAGTGATAAAAAAATTGTGCGAAAAAACCCTAGATGACTGAAAATTCTTCATTTTTTGAGAATATATAAGAGTAATACTTAACTAAGCTATTTGAAAAAAAAAAAAAGAATATTGATTGAAAATAAAAGATTAATTTTCGATTTTACCTTTGATTCTTTGGAAGTTTTGCTACCCAGAAACGGTACGGGAATGGCCTTATGCTTTCTCCTTATTATGATTTTTGAACACATTAAAATGTGGGCTTGATAGTTTTTGAAGTTGGAGAAACAACAGGTTGAAGATGGTGGGAAAGATGAATGGTTTGAGTGATGGTAAGGGTTTTCATGTAAGTGTGTGAGTGTTTTGAAGTGGGAAGTTGTCCCTTAAGAAGCAGGGCAATATTGTCAATCCGGGTCTAGATATTTTTTTACAATATTTGGCCTTTTTTTTAATTAAAAAACTCAAGGGCACAATAGTCAATTCACGCATGCCGTCCAAGTCCGTTAGTCTCCGTTAGGGTTTTGTGATCCTTTTGAAACCTCGGGGGAGGTCCTCGTAATTATGTTAGTCGGAGGGGATTGAGCGGTAATCACACCTAACCTCAGGGGAGATCCCTGTAATTAACCCTTTTATTTTCGTGATAAGTAGCGATAAGTTTTCGAAAAATATCTGAAAAAAATACAAATTATTAAAATAAAAACACTATGTTTTCGTCCGTATGACTCAAAAATAGAAAGTTTTCATTTTAGATTTAAAAAATTTCTTATAATTTAATTCATAATAATAGTCCCATTGAACCACAAATGGCAGTAATTTTGAGTTGCATCGAGATAATTAGAGGTTTATATAGAAGAGTTTTGACTTGGTCTCGAGAATTACGCTAGTCCGGGCCAAAACACTTTCAAATTAATTTTCTCCAAACCCAAAAAATTATCAAAAACATATTCAAAAACCCACACTCAAACTCTTCAAACATATAAAACATTTTTTTCCTCAAATTTCATTAAAAAAAAATATTGATTTGACACCTATCACTTAACTTTTTCTCCTGAATCCCAACATCCTAACTCAATTCAAGTGGAGTTTCAACTTATTCAAACTACGAAACCTAACAATTAAAACTCAGTCTAATGACGTCTCAAAGATTTCATCAAAACCATCCAAATCATTTTTTTAAACCAAAAAATCGAGTCAAAGCCCATCTAAATAAATCCTAGATCTTTCTTCTAGAAGTAAATCACTACTCTTTGGTGGGTTGGTATACTGGACCTCCCGCTTTACTACTAGTTCTGCGTTTATCAAAAACACAATAAACACACACCTAGAAATGTAATTGTCATTATTCTCACTTACAATAAAAAAACACTAAAAACATAATTGCCATTATTCTCACTTACAATCAACATATCCACACATATTTGAGAGTGAAGACAGCTGGCACAAGGCAAGGAATTATTAATGTAATTATTCCAATTAAATTGAATATCAAACATGGAACGATTTAGAGTTACGGTAACTGGAAAAAGAACTTTCTAGGTCACTTAGAAAAGAGTGATCATAATCAATCAAAAAAATCTGAGTCGGTGGAAACATGTTGAAATTATAATCCAGGCTTAATTGAAGCAGTTACCATGCCATTAGCGAACCTAAAAGAAGAATGAACTAAAATAGAGAAAAGCACCCTACACGATTCTTATCTTAACAAGGCTTGACACCCAACTACACCTGTTTTCCCCACCTGACCTTTTCACCAAACCAAGAAGAAGATTTCTTCAATCCAATCCATCCTAACAGGGCCCTAAACCGACCCACCCAACTGCCCCCAAAGCACAAGTAACTCATTTTGGCTAGAAATTGTCATAAATCACGAAAGGCCGAGAGCCCGAGATACTACTTATTGTAGCCCCAGGGCAACATCAGAACTCTGAAATAAATGGATACATCAACTATAAGTTCCGAAAATGGATAAATCAAATCAACTATAACTCCACAATTGGAAGAGTAAAACCAACACAAGAGGACAAATATAAAGTCAATTTCTTTCTTTCTAAGATCATGATATCAGAAATCTCATTGTAGCTTTCATAAGCAGACTTCAAACTATACAAGCATTTACAAATTTCCAGATACATAGTATAGGTACCTTCCCTTCTTTTAATTAACTTAACTTAAACCTCTGCCCCACAATAAATCAAGGCTGGGTTTTTTAACCTCAAGTGAAAAAATTCCACTTCAAGTTTCTAAATCTACTTTCTCGAGGTATCTTTCCATTAAGAAGAACCCTTTGAAGGAAAGCACGTGATAATCACCTTACCTCACATGCGTATCATAGTTATCAAATAGGTTATCAGGGATAATCAATGGTAATTTATCTATATACATGAATAGACGCTTCAAATTCTCCCTTGTTATGGCTGCCATGTCTATAACATCCTTGCTGTCCAGAAAGACCCATAAATCGCCGGAGTTCACCCTCTTTAAGCTGTCACGGCAAAAGGGACACGATTGAGATCTTGTACGCCTGCAAGTAAGAAAGATATTTATGTTATTAGCCACATAAGCTATTAGGAAGACATTTCAATCTGTCAAATATATATATATCTGATGAATGTATGCTACGAGAGAATGGTGCTCCACAACACTATGAAAACCAGAACATTACACCAACAGGTGATTGGTCTAGTAGAAGGGACTAGTCACTACAAAGTAGCGGACTCAGGTTCGAATCCCTGTTGGGAGAGGTTCCCACTTTATGTGTCCGACGCGCCTCGAAAGGGATTAAACCCTTGGGAAACCAAAAAAAAAAAAAAAAAACCAGAACATTACGAACACGGAGACAGTAATTATTTAAACAAATGGCAATATAAAACAATAAATACAAGCAGTTGCATTAAAGTCAAACTAATATCCCAATGAAGGATTTAGCTTCAACAACCTATATTATTGCTAATCAAAGATTAAGGAGCCACTCAGATCATACTGACAGTATAAAAATTGAAGAAAATCATGCTAGTAGAGCAGTTTTCCATGACCTGGAACTGGTAAAGTATATATGTATGATGAAACAATGAAAAACTCATGTAAACGAACACTAGCCAAAAAGGTGAAACACATAGTTGTAGTTAATTCAGAAACCCTCACTGGGTACTGGAGAAGGTAGAAACATATTTAATCTTAGCAACTGATTATACAGCTAAGGCCAATACCAGAAAATACAGTGAGACTCTCCTTTAAATATATTACAATCAACTGTTTAAAACCAGGATAAAATATGCCTGCTTTTCTAGGAATTGAGAACCAACAATCGAAGATAAGCGAGAGAAAGTACCAATCTCTGTAGCATTTAAGGCACATGACATGGTTACAATTGGGCAAAACTATCCTACTGTTCGTCTCCATGCAGATCCCACATTCTTCTTCCCTTTCGATATCTAACTCCGAGCTAACTCTGTGTTCTTCTTCATCCCTTCTCTTGTATCTCTCCAGGCATACAGCTTTCTGCTTTTTGTCTTCTGAATCTGTGACACCTCTTTGAAGTTGCACTAAAGAGGGATAAATAACAGCTGGCCACCAATATATGCTTTGTCATCAGATTAATCACTGTCTCTTGAGTTAAGCTAATATATAAACCAGAAAACTTACCATAGAATTCTCTGATGCTTGCTTTCCTCTCGTGAGTGGTCATAGTGGTGGTGCCATCAACGTAAACCTGCACCGTAACACAATGTTATGAGATTTCTTGCCAACAGTGGCGGAATTTGTGTCAAAGAAAACAAGTACCAACACTCCATAAGGGAAAAGTACAATAATGAGGTGAAACACATTCAGGATAAGATGGATGGACCTTATATATTAGGATTCTCAACAGTCCAAGAGCGCCTGCTAGATGGCAGTCAGTCCATTGCACTAGAAAAAGGAAAAGGTGTGCCGCTGGACTGTACGACAATCTCATTTGTAAGCATGCACCATCATATTCCCGTGATAAATCAGATGCCCTGCAATAGCATTTGAAGTTCAAAATTCAAGTAAAGGAATGAAAATTCTCAATTAATTTCCCGAAACAGAGAATGCTCTACAATCTCCAATATAATCTAGTCAAGAATGCCAAAAACTAATTACACAATTATTTCATTTAAATCACTTTCTAATGCTATGATAATTTTTAAAAATTGTCATTTCCCAGTTTTCATGCTAAAAAATCATCAACATCATTCATATTTCCCACATTTCTTATTATTTGTGCACATATTAAATCTAATTGAATTTGAAATTTTCCGAAAAATCATAAATAAACCATATCTTAACATTTAAGCTAAACATGAAAAGTCACCTTTATCGCCAACTCAAGCAACAGATAGAGTGAACATCAAACTATCTTCAACCACAAACTTACCTAAAAAAATCAATATAGTAATTATACCTAACAAATTGTCCAAGTATTGCCCAAAAAAAATAAAAAATAAAAAGAGAGCATGAAATCGGTTAAAGAAAACATAAACGATAGGAAAAAGTAAATTAATTAAAGAAAAGAAGAAAAAAACTGATGAATTATAAAAATACTTAAAATATAAGGCATAAACAACGATTAAATTGTTCGAAAATAATTAAGCACATAATTCTAGACTCTTATAATTCGGTGAAGAAATCACTGACAGTGTATTAGCATGCTGAATATCGGCCTCTAACACTTTCAGCGAATCCTTGAAAGACTTTCGCATTGGACTTCCGCCGCTTACGTACATCTCTTCTCCGAACAATAATTTCCCCTTTGGTATCTTCGATAATCAAATATTCATCACTATTTAGGACTAATCGTGAATTTAATAGCGTAGAAGAGTGAAATTAGAACCGAAAATTAAAAAGATTGTTTGATTGGGGTGGATTTCTCTCTCTCTCTCTCTCTCTAAACCTTCAAATACAGGAGTTGAGTTTGTGAGTGAGACTGGCTGGCTAGAATGTAGTTTTGTTTTGTATTCTAATTCTACTCTCAAGTTTGAAGTTTCAACTCAAATGCAAAGAGAGAGAAGAAACTAGAAAGAGATGAAAATGAAAGAGGGCACGTGGAGCGGGTGATGAGTAATCCGACCGCGTATTTTAATTTCTTTCTCGAATTTTGTTTCCCATTTTTAAATAATTGACATGGAAAGTTATTTAATATGCACCATATTAATAACTTTTGCTAATCCATTATAAAAAAATTAGTGATTCCTATCCAAGAAACCCAAAAAAATCCAGTCATATAATCTTTTACTACCTTAGTCAAAAATAATAATTATTGTTTACTTCATATGCAATTGTCTTATAAACTTATGTGGTATATTTTGAAATTTGTACATAGATCTGTCACAAATTATTACTGAGTATGATTGACAGTCAACTTGATTAATTTCAAAAATATTATTTGAGTAATAGATAACATAATTTATTTATTTTAGTAATAATTTGATAATATTACACTCTTATAACATAATATACATATTAATATTTAAAAGATCAAAACATCATAAATATGAATATTAAAACCTACTAAGTCGCTTAAAATTTACGAGATTGAAAATTTTGACTTCACATTATAACTAGTGGAGCAGATAAAGCTAAGTAAACAATTTTTTAACTGACATGTAATTTTCATTTTTATTTTAATTTTGTCAGGAAAGCTACAAACTAAATTAGATCCTCGAACAAAGTTCGAAGAGTCCTCCAACTAGAAGATTTCTCTACCCTGCCCGATTGGGGACCATTCTTGGGCAACGCGATAAGCCATATTGTTCTTGTTCGCTGATATGCTCACATGACATGATGAAAGTTTTCATGGTTTGTAAGAAAAACTTTACAATCTTCAAGAATATTTCCTAAAGAATAATCCTAGCTTCGAAGCATCATTCATAATCACAAGGATATATAATGAGTCTGTTTGTTTGGCGTTTCCCACAAAAAAAATTCGTATGTCAAATAAATAAATTTTTTATTTCTCAATTTTCTCAAAATACTGTTTCAAAACCCAAACAAACAATAATTTTCTTATCTCTTATACAATTTATCTCACAACAAATATGATTTGACATAAAATCTACACATCTTACACCTACAACCTAACTCTTTAAAAAAAGAAAAACATACATTATTTTATTTCTCAGACCACTCTCTCAAAATCCAAACAAACAACATTACGCAAATCAAAATTATTTCACAAACTTCCACTACCCTCCCAAAATATTTTTCCAAAATACCAAACAAATAGGCCCAACATCCTTAGAATCAATCTCCAGCACAAGCTTTTGAATCCTCCTCCCCCAATTAAATTTAAGAATTTCTCTGATTACAAAGAAACTCCGTGGATGTAAAATTATTGAAATGAACAACTGTCAATAAAGTCTTAAAGATTAGAACAATTAATCATTAGATATTAAAACAATCATATTTGATTAATAGTTGCATCGTGCCAAATAAGTCAACTTTCTGGTGACGCTCTTATCCATAATCCACATATCCACTTTTAATTCTATATTCTTTCTATCAATATATATATAATATTATTTCAGTACAGTATTAATTATTTTCTATCTCTCTCTTTCTCATCTTCAGGATTATTTTATTTTATCACATATGTCTGCTTCTGCTTTTGTATTTTTGTCTCCCACTTTATGTGGCCCGCCCCGCCCACTGTAATTCGTTTGGTAGCTTTCGGTCCACGCATTACCTTATTGATAGTTACGTTTTGGCAAGCTTTACTTTAGCCCAGAAACACCAGCTATTTTGAGTCCTGCCCCCTGGATTTTAGGTCATATTATGATAATTAAATACTAATATTCTACAAAAATTTTAATAATAATAATAATAATAATAACAATAACCGTATGTCCGTATATATAATATTTTTAGATGTTGAGTTTTATGGTTTTGAAACTGAAACCCAACCACATAGACCCGAATTACATATGTATATATACAATTTTATTTTATTTATTTATATTGAATTTTATTATACTCTCAACCGAAAGAGCTCATTCATAAACATAATAATACAAATAAAATGTTCATCAATCTTGTAATTTAAATAATTAATTATATTTTTATCAACTAATTAACTGAAAATATATAAGCCTTAATGTATTTTTTATCTCATGTACTAGTACAAACAATACCAATTGAATATCATTATTAAGATATCTGGTTGGTAATACATTTCATAATCATTTTAACTTACTATATATATATATATATATATTTTTTTTGAGAATAATCATATTTTAACATATTGATAGTGTATTTAGTATCTTTCAAAATTTTGATCATAATAATAAATAAACCATTTTGAATTATGATATTTAAATTATTTATTGCGACTAAATGCATTGAAAAATTTGTTAAATCTGTAAATACAATTCAAATTTGAAAAAGTTACGACTCAACATCGAGAGACCGGACGAGAACTCGTCCATATTGTCACTAAAGTACTCTCACTTATATTTTTTTTTTTTTGAGGAAACCCTCACTTATATTTTAAACCCAAGAAAAAAATTCTGAAAATTGTAATTTTAATCATTGTCATTCACAGCACCCTCTATAAACATTAAATCGTCAATAAGATGCTCATAAGGGTAAAACTGTACTAATGTATGCCCTGCGGGTCCTACTGTATGTTAGGTTCTCACATTATTGACTATGATTTAATTATAAAACAATAAATATAGGCATGTCATTAATCTAATCTCAAAATATATTCTAAAAAATTAATAAGAAATCCTATCTCAAGATATCATCAGGATATTTAATACACAATTTAATACATACAAAAAAATCTACAATTAATACCATCCCGTTTTATATGATACCCGGTAATAAATTAATTTGGTCATAATACAAGCATTATCTTAAAAATTAGAAGTATATATTAATTATAGAAATCTGTACATTTGTAAATATATAATACAACAATTAATTGTTTACAAATTATAATGTTCATCGAAAAATCTTTCAGATAAAGAGCAAAATAATATCTTGGTGGGGTAATGGGAATTGGATAGACTTATTAAGGAGATATAAATGAAGTTCACAGGATAGGGACCGGTACTGTCTAACTCAATGTGGCCATATATTAACATCTTCATTTGTGTACCAAATTCTTGTTCTTATATATATATATATATGTTGTGGAGGGCTATAAAATGGCCACAAAGGAAGGGCCACACGTTAATTACGTGAACAAGGGTATTTATATAAAATATATAATTATTAACTCAGGAAAAAAAAAATGACACGAGGGAACTCACAAGGATCCAAGTAAAAGTTGTGGTGTGGTTATTGGGCGGAAGAGGGACTACAAGGACACCCATACATGAATCGGTGTTGGTCCAATTTTCATTTTGTAAAATAGGTTTGGATTATCTCAACGAACAATTTGAAATATGACGTGAGTTCAATTTATATATTGGATTTTACATGATTCATTGAATTTGAATGTTTGTGGATTGAAAAAAAGTTTGCTAGGTTGATATTTAATTAAAGACTTCAATAGAGAAAAAATATAAGTTATTTGTCAAATTAATAAATTTTAGAAATTTAGAATTTTATTCAGTTTGGATAGAGTTTGAATTTGACAAAAGGTGCGACCGGGTAAAGTTGGGCCGAGGGCGAAAATAATGTGATACTTATAGAGTATAACATTGCATGTTAGAAAACGAGCATAAATTAGGGGCTAAAGAGGGACATAAAAAAAAAAAATACATGCTTTCTTCTAATTTTCTGCCAAATTATTCTAAGTTCTTTGGCTTTTATGTACTCTTAAGTTATTTGATGCACAATATATCAAGATTGCTTTGTTCGTCACCCAATTATTTTTATTATTACTAAATAAAATGCTTTGCCGTTAATATTTGAAAAGAAAAAAGTAAAATGAAATTTCTCATTTATTATTCAAAGGACTTTAGTTTTGTTGGATGCACAAATTTGCATTTAAAATTCCAAAGACCACATAATTTGAAAATTTTACATATCTTATGATTTGAGTGATTCGAAATACTTAACTCCAAATGGTTGGTAAAGATTCAAATCCAATACCATCAAAACACTCTAACAAGGGTTGTGAATGTGATGGATTCGGGTCGATTTAGATCCCACTTCATTTATGTTGGGTTAGATTCTGTTCGAATTTTTACTTTACTAGGATCTAATGTTTTCTTCTTCGTCGGATGTTTTCCAGAATCGTTCGGATATCAAATCTTTTTATTCTAAAATAAGTTTGTTGACGTTACAATTTTAGCTCACGTGTTCAACTAAAATTTATGTTTTTAGATGATAATATGCATAAAAGTGAAATTTTATTTATACAATTTCTCTAGGGATAGTTGAAGTAACGAAAGGATGGGGCACATCATGGTCCGTCCTTGTGGCATTACGTTCATTCTTTTGCAAGCAATGGCTGTGCTGAAAAAATACTATTGAGAATCGCAGCCAATCGGACCCCACCTTGAGCCAATCTATGCTCGACAACAGGCAGTCTAGAAAGGAAGTAATCGTCTGCAAGAAATGGAAATACTAGCTTATTCGAGGATAACATAAATTGCGATTATAAAATGATCCAAGAATTGCCATCAGGAGAATAAACTGTACCTCCTAATGTGCTCCCCGGTGTAGCATTTCTGTAAGCAAATTTGCAAGCTAAATTGATGCTTTCAGAAGCATACCTGAAAAGCAAGCAATGGTGTGTCAGATTAAACCGATAGTTACATAACTAGTTAACTAATTTGTATGTCACTGAGAATATATAGCAGCTAGCATGCCTTCATAACGTAAGAAAGCTCTCAGTTGTTATATATTCAAACCACTATTGTTGAACAAGCAATCAAATAAAGTACATAAAAACTGTTGTTACAAAAACGCATATTCACAAAATACCCAGTGGGAAGGGGAAAGATAAACAAATAATCAGAAATTGTATTCTACACTTACGGTTCTGGACAAACTGTGCCATTGCAATTTTTCCAAGATGCAACGTCAATAAATGCATCCTATTTCAAGTTAGACATGAAGAACGAAAGAGTCATGGTCAGTACATAACAACTTAAAGTATCCCAAAGATTCAGGTTCTAGGAAGCAAGAGTTCAATGGTGCTAGAACAGCTCTTTTAATAACCAAGCAGATGATGAGTGCAATAACAATTTGAATCTTATGCAAAGGCAAAGGGAAAAACTTCAACCACATAAAAGATTGCTTAGTCATCTTTTCTTCATCAGATAAGAAGGGAAAAGCGACTACAATGAACATTAACAAGGTGCAGATGCGGTTAAATTATAACATGAAAAGACAAAATTGTTATTTGAGATGGCACTCTTGACGCAGTATTGAGATTCTCTGAAGTAATATTACCATAATATCCTCTTCTACCAAAATTAAGGATTTTGAATACATACTGTGATATTACTCTGAATAGATTGGATCATTGTTGTGAGATCTGAATTGTAGTATGTCTTCAGAGCAGATTCGATAATCATAGTATCCCACACCTGAAATTACGTAGATATTATAAGATAAGACAGCACTATTCAAATAAATCATGACTTCCACTTACTGAGTTAACATCCTGAAAAAGAGCAACACAAATAAGCAAGGGCCTAACTCTTAGTTGCCACCAAATATATGCCAGGTCGCCAAACTTATATTCTTTGAACCATAATTTTATTGTATTGGATAGAATATAATTAATTTAATGTAAACTGGAGTTCCAACCCTTGAGCCAATATGGAAAAGAATAAATACAAAAGAAACTCAGTATCGTCACAAATCTTAATATCGAAATTACTCATGACTCACGTGGTGCAAATTACTTTTCCTCCTGTACCAACGGACGTTGATTGTGTTCCCACCTTCATCTCCAGTGAAGCCAACATGCAATGGCTGTTAACCAAATTAAATTAGAAACAGTTGATCACATAAATATGAAATTTTATATGGAGGGTCAAACCTTAGAAGACATAGATGCAGGTAAATTACAAGAGGCATTATGTAACTAGTCGGTGAACCAAGTTTACATGGATTCTGAAGTACATGTTACTGATGCGCATGGAGATATAGTTATGCAACAAAGACAAGACCATAAATACTCATAGATATGTCTCCAAATTACATAGTCAGTTGGAGAATTTCAGCAAGTCACATTTTATAACTTTCAAAAAATTAAACTACTCGATACAAGCAAACTCAGAGAACGGAGACCCTGCTTGTAACTGCTGTGAAGCTGGGGGTTCTGCCTAATTTGCTTTAGGCTAAGTGAGAATACTGTATACACGTAGCGGGTATTAAGTTCAGTTTACCAATCTTACTGTTTTACAACAAAAAATGTCCACTTTGTAGCACCAATCCATGAAATAAACATAATCAGTCGTCTTTCAGCTACACTTTCCATTCCATTGTCATTTATTGTTGGCATCACTTCCCAAACAGATCAATGCACTTTAAAATGGCATCTACTGCTCCAATTTACAAATTTATAATTTATATAAGAATTAAGAACCCATTTATATCCAACCTCCAAACCAACTGCGCACTTCAGATAGCCAAGAATAAAATCAAAGAACTCAAATACACATGAAGATTAGCATGTTTGAAATTTATGCAAAATAGGATTTTGTCAACAATAAAAGCTGACCTGATGGACATCACCAACAAAATGCGATAGGAACATAAGAGCCTCTGTTAAGTTGTCTGCCAGTGAAAGAAATGAGTTACCGATCCCCAGGGTGTAAACAACAAATTAACATTATATGCGTACATTTTGTTACTGACAGATCGGATTGACGATGCTCTGACATAAGCTGCATCGTGTAGTTATAAATCGCTCCAGTCACACACCTGTCTTTGCGTCCGACAGAGTCATGGCAGTCTCCTATCGTATAAGGAACCGATCATATTAATCTCTAATAGTTATAGTAAAAAAACTGATGACAAGTATGGGAAAAGAATATTCGAAACTCTGATTCAGCCTCAGGTGGGAACTGATGCAAAAGCATTTTCATGCAGACAAGTAATAAATAAGAAGCAAAAGCTATTAATGTGTTCAGTATCCAGTAATACCAAATGAAGACATGTAAACAACATTTGCTTTCTACGTTGAATAATTCCTGGAACAATCAAATCCCGAGAAGCTAAAGCTGATAAAAGTTAAATAATTTCAGGAACAATAACCATCTAATGTTTCACAAACCACAAGCAGACATCAATGGGCAAATGACGGCATAAAGCCTAAGGTGGTAGAACTCTTAAGAAATCGTGCACGATTAAAAAAAATGCCACAATGTGTAGAACCCTAGACTGACAAAGCTATATATCAAAACATCATGAAACTGAAGAAAACACAAAACAAAAGAAATTGACTTACTGCAGTACTGGTAGTTGCACCTGAAGTCAGGTGTATCTATGTAATGCAAAGGACTACTCCAGCGGTAGTGGAACCGAATCTGATCTGGCCAGGAGCAGACAGCAGCAAGATCACCTTCAGCACTATCCGGAAGCAATGCTTTGGCTGCAGCCAAAGCATCCGCGGTAAGATAATTCTACAACCGAAAATGCATCCCCATAAGATATATATATATAAAAAACTTTTTCATCTAGTTAATTATCTGGAAACCAAAAGAAGTAGAGGAAAAGAGGAACTGAAGAACTCAACTCTGAATACAAATATAAGCATCAATATATTTTCCTTATCTCACATTAAACTTGGAACTAAAGAAATAGGAATTGACGCTAAAACAACAAGTTAAAATATCAAGAACCGAAATATGTGATATATCCATGGAAATCAAACCAATTAATCCAATCATTGACCGACAAAGAGATTGATAAGGAAAAATTATATTACCTCAGCGATCTTACAAACAATATAGTGACCTTCTTTTCCCCAACCAAGAATTCTCGGAATTATTAACATAACGACCATTACCCTCCCACACCACCAGAGCTCCATCTCTGCTCCACATCGATCATCGAACACACTGTAAAAAATATCCGAAATACAATAATAATTATACATATACGCGAAAAATAATTGATAGTACCTGCAGTTCACAAGTATTTGGGGCTGGGAGGATGTGAAAGAACCCTAAAATCGTGAATCAGCTGGGTATTCTTTAATTGCTATACGGCAGGTATAATAATTATGTGTTTATTGGAGAGAGAGAAAAATTACGCGGTAAGTTCAAATGAACTGGTTGGTTAATTTTGTCATTCATAAAATCTAACAGAATAATAAATTTTTTTTTTAAAAGTTACTATTTATGTTATAAAACCTATATGTACAATGTCAACGTAGCTTTCTTAAACATCTCAAATTCAATATGAAATGATGTGCTCATTGAATCTTTTTGTATGACTCATAAGAAGGAGACATTGCAAATATTTTTAATTAATATATATACACAAAAACGAATGGGCAAAAAACTAACTCTACTCTATATTGATATTGTTGTTTACATTTATAGTAGTTAAGTAGTCGTACTTAATACTTATGTTAGCTCGTTTTAATTCTATTACATAACAAGTTATCAACGCAAATTCACTCTATGTGTTTGACGTCAAGTGGGTAGGATCAAAAAGTTTGTTCATACTTCTCATTTCAAACTAATTTGTTGAAAATCAAAAGATAGATAATAAGATATATGTGAGTTACATATACATATAAGTACTTTCTTTTAAAGAGGAAAATAATTCATAAACGCAGCATTAAACGACGAACTCTTCTTCGCTATAGCTAATCACACATTAACTGTGGTCGAAATTGATACAGTTTACACAAAGCCTTTTACTACATCATCCATATTAATCACCCCTGGACAAACAACAAATGTTTTGCTAACTGCAGATCAAACCCCAGATTCAAATGACATGTTTGTTATGGCTGCTAGGCCTTATCTCACTTCAGTTTTCCCATTTGACAATTCAACAACAATTGGATTCTTGAAATACAAAACCACCACAACCTCAAGATCCCATACAAACAAGCCTCAAACGGAGAAAAGAACAACCACTGTGAGATTGCAAAACCAATGTGTTTTTTCAAGGATGATGAATTCTACATACCAAGTTGTTCTTCCCTGTATAACTCAATAAAAATCTCACAACCAACTAAACTGATCTATTGAAGTAATTACATCACATATCAAAATATATAACATGATGTACAATCTCTATCCCACAAATATGTTTCTTCTTTCGATATAAAGCTCCGAGCCCCCTGCCTTGCCTTTTTCTGATGCTTATTGTTAAAGATTCATCATTCATTCTTCCCCTGTCGAAGAATATACTACTTACATTAATCACAAGCAAGAAAGTTCAAAGAGGGTCCACATAATACCAAGAAACCCAAATATATCAAACCACAATTACCTGTTTGCAATAATAGCTTGGAACCCTCATAAGAGAATAGGCGTACTGCATTTTGGTAGCTAATTCTAGCAAGCTCTTCTTCTTCATTCTCTAGTAAATGCGCCACATAAGCAAGCACGTGGTGGATGTTAGCTGGATGATTATGGCTTTCTTCAGGTAACGACATGCCATCTTTTTCATCATCTGACTCATTAATCAAGAAAAGAGTCTTTGGATCGACCGATTTTGGTCGAGCGTCTGGAGCATCTGTCTCCAACAAAATCCTTTCAATAGGAACAGATTTCAACATTCTCTTTGCCTTACTTTCTTTCATTGACATTAAAAACCCAGAAAATGAGAAGTAAGCACCAAGCTTAGAAAATTCAGGAACCATCTCAGCAGAACCGAGATACGAATGCAACACTATACCAGCAGGAAACGGTCCCACAGACTTAAGTATTTCAAGAAGATCACCGAAAGCACGCACACAATGCACAGATGCTGGTCTTTTCAACTCTTTTGCAAGTTGAAGCTGCAGTCGAAAAACTTCAACTTGATCTCTAAAATCTATCTTTTTACCAATCGAACCTTTGTCTATGCCGATCTCTCCAACTGCAGCAGAGGGATTGGCCGCAAGGAACTCCTTTAAAGTATTCAGCCAATTAGGAGTTCTTTCGGTTATGAACCATGGATGAAGGCCAAAGTTTGGAATAATACTAGAATGGCTGTCACTCATCTCCTTGACCAAATGCCAGTCTTTTTCAGATACTCCATTCACAGCAAAATGAGCGACACCAGTATCAAGGGCCTTTTGTATGAGTTTAGGGGCCAAATTATAAATTCTTAATCTTGAAGGTGACAGTGAGAATCAAAAAGTTTAATCATCGAGTCTGAATATGGCCCTCCCAATTCCCTTATGAAACTCGGTGATAGGCTCAAATTCTAAGCTGCCATTGTTGAAGAAAAAGTCTATGGAGAATTAGGGCCATGTAGAAGTAAAGAGAATCTAATGATATGGAACTGATAAAATTTCATGAGCACTCATTGGCAAAGTCTATAAAAGAGTTTAAAAATAATCATTAACAAATTAGAAAGACAATACAAGTAAAAACGAAACACGAAAATGTTCTTGCAAAAAAAAAATTGCTTATGAACTTAGACAAGTGTCATAACTCAATAACTAAGGAGTATTACATTAATATTCAAACTTCATAGTTTTAGGGGGAAATAAGACGAGGAGCTGGACGTATATGCACATTTTCCCTTGATCCCGCTTTCCTCTTTCTAATTGAGAGATTGTAAATATATATTCAGTGTATGTTCTCTCTTAAAGAAAGATTAAGAATGAAGAGGAGAAAAGTGATGCTTTGGTTTTCTACATACAGTTCTATCCTATATCCCATACATCAACTTCATTTATCATATATTTGACAAAGTCAATACTTCTCCAAATCATACTCGCTGATTTGTTCTAACACTCAGCTAAAAGTCTAAGTCAGTTCAAAACCTTTACAACTGAATATAATGTTTAGGGCTCAATATATCCATTCAATAGTTAATTTTATTTTGCTACAAAGGATTTCAGGGCCACAGCTTTGCTTATAATCATACTCGCTGAATTTTTCTCATGAGAATGGTCAGTTGCAATACAAAATCGAGAGTAAATTTTGAAGAAAATAGTCTACCTTCAGAAGAATATTGTAAGAATATGAATAAACCTGAGCAAATTGAGAGAAGCGGGCAATCGGCAACTGTGCTGATTTATTCTGAAAAATTCTAGAACGACACCCAAATAATGCCTCGGCAGCCTTGGAAGTAATTGAGTAAATGGAAGGAGGATAAAAATTATACTAGAAATGAGAATATTAATTTCAATAAATGAGAAAATGATTTTTTGTTCCTAAAAAGAACCGAGCCTGAGCGCAATAAGCCCAAATTTCACTCTTGGGCTTTTAGGATAAAAAGTTGCAGTCCAGTACTCCAGTTCCTTATATTCATAAACCTACATCTTTTTTTCATTCATAAAAAAAAAAACTACCTTAATGTTGATTTTTAATGTTGATTTTTGGTACTTTGCACCTCCAAAATTGAAGAAATGATATTTTGTATCCTCCAAATACAAAAATAAGGCTTAGCATCCTCGACATGTTTTTTACTTCCAGGCTTTTAATATGTTCTTTAATTTCTATCATTTAGTTCAGTGCAGTTATTATTCTCAAATTTTTTTCATCTCCGTCATAAGTTCGTATATTGAAAATTTCAGAAACCATCCATCATCGTCCCGGTGGATTACCAACAACAAGAAATTGTAAATTGTGGTAACGGGTGGAAAGATAATCATTAGATTTGGCTTCAAACTCTGATCTTATCTGTTGTTAGCTTTATTTATTTATTTCTTTTGAATGGACTAAACTTTGAGCAATTTTTCTCATTGCTATTTGTTGTAGAGATAGTTGCAAGCTCATGCCGCGAAGAAAGGAAGTGAATTGCTCACCAAATTTATGTATCTTTCAAATTTCCAATTGATAATTTCTTAAATTTATTATTATTATTATTATGTCGATTTTAGAGAAGATTGAAAATTGAGTTACCTATTTTGGCTGAGTTTGTTGACTTCAATGGCCAATGTAGTTGGATAAAGATGAGAGGGTGCAACTTGCCGGGTCATTTTTTAATTTGAGGGTGTTAACTACTATTTTTGTATTTTGAAGATGCAAAAGGCTCATTTCTTTTATTTTGGGGTGTAAAGTGCAACAACCCTCGATGGTACTCTAGAAAATTAATGAAATTTACAAAAAGTAGAAAGGATAGATGAATAATAAACATCATGAATATCACAAGCACTTTTTTCATATAATAAGTGGAGAACACTGTAGTAAATCGCACCGTAGAGAAACTGTTTAAGTACGCCATGCGTCGAAATGGCTAATGACTTCTCAAAATAACCAAGCCCTTAGTTCCCTAGTTCAGTTCATATTCATAGAAGAAAGGAAAGGAAAGGAAGAAGAATCGGAATCGTAATCGTAAAATCAGAATCATAATGAAGGCGATAGTAATCACAAAGGCAGGTGGCCCTGAAGTTCTTCAGCTACAAGAAGTGGAAGACCCAAAAATCAAAGATGACGAGGTTTTAATTAGAATTGCAGCAACCGCACTGAACAGAGCCGATACCCTTCAGCGCCAGGGCAGGTACCCTCCTCCCAAGGGTGACAGCGAGTATCCTGGTCTTGAGTGCTCCGGCACCATTGAAGCCGTCGGAAACAACGTTCGTCGCTGGAAACTTGGCGATCAGGTAAATTTTTTAAAATTTCTTTTTCTAATATAAAAAAATATGTTGGTTTGGTTCGCAACTACTTGTCAGTGCATATTGGCTGGGCATCATGAGTGATCATGTGTAGAGCTGTCATTTCCGCCTTATGTGCATATTTTTACTATTATATTTGTAAAGAGATGGGAATTGATTCATGCCCCATGTTTCAAGTGCAAAAAAAGGTACTCTAGTCATGTGTAAAATGGTGGCTAGGCTTTGTGGTGCTCATGGGCTATTGATCTAGACTCGACTAGGAGGTCTGAGTATTTGAGTTGTGGAGATCTTGAAACCAAAATTTCACATTGATTGTGGGAGTCAGAATTGTTTGAATTGTATTGAGCAGGTTTGTGCTCTTGTTGGTGGAGGAGGGTATGCAGAGAAAGTTAGTGTTCCTGCTGGACAAGTTCTTCCTGTTCCACCTGGTGTTTCTTTGCAGGATGCAGCTAGTTTTCCAGAGGTGGCGTGTACAGTATGGTCCACCGTCTTTATGATGAGCCACCTATCCAAAGGGGAGACTTTCCTGGTAAATTGTATACTTTCCTGTTTCATTTTCTTGAGTGTTGTGGTTGTTTTTTCTTGTCAATACCAAATTATTTCAGATACATGGAGGCTCCAGTGGAATTGGTACATTTGCTATTCAATTAGCTAAATCCCAAGGGATCAAAGTCTTCATCACTGCAGGTGCACCATTAAAGTCATGCTGGAATTTATAATGGAATCATCAGTTATATATTATGCGATTATAATTGGTAATAAGACTATTTTAATCATTCAGGAAGTGAAGAAAAACTAGCTGCCTGCAAGGATCTTGGAGCTGATGTTTGCATCAATTATAAGACTGAGGATTTTGTTGCACGAGTGAAGGAAGAAACTGGAGGAAAAGGTCTAAAATAGCTAATTTAAAATCTTGATCTATAAACCTCAAATTCTTGTTGTAAATTATGTATCAGAATAATCGTTATCTCCGATTATTTAGAATAATATCTGACTTACAATTGTTTGATAATAGGTGTTGATTTCATACTAGATAACATCGGAGCTTCTTACTTCCAGAGGAATCTGGACAGTCTAAATCAAGATGGAAGGCTTTTCATAATAGGCTTCATGGGAGGAACAGTAACTGAAGTAAATCTCACAAGTTTGCTAGCAAAACGACTTACAGTGCAGGGTAACAACATACATACTCTGTTTATGGTTCACATTTTCTTTTTAACAGTTTTTGTGTAGTGAGATTATTTTTAAAATACGACTTTGTTTCCAGCTGCCGGTCTAAGAAACAGAGATCCCGAAAACAAAGCGCTGATCATAAGCGAGGTTGAAAAACATGTCTGGCCAGCAATAGCTGCAGGAAACATAAAACCGGTTGTGTACAAGTCGTTACCTTTAGCAGAAGCTGCTGAGGCTCACCGAATAATGGAAAGCAGTAAGCATATAGGCAAAATAATCCTCCTGGTTCAGTAATGCACTGTGCTGTAAGGTGACTTTCTGTATTCGTCATTAGCAAACATAGTAATTTGTGTGTGTTTGTATTTAAAATACTGTGTTTGTAATCGACACTTATTTGTGAGAAAACCAAGACAAGAGACCAATACGTATCCTGAAGTATTGACTAATTTACATAACTGAAACAAGACTACGTGAGCAACAATCTGAACCCATTCCAGCCATATGAACATATGGTGTCCATCTGACTTAAAGCTCTGTGCTGTCCTGCCTTTGCCTTTTCTCAGTGCTCAGTGTCTTTCTTCCCCTGTTGCAGAAGCAACAGAAGTTAGAGAGAATCCACTGAAAAAAAAAAAAAGAAAAAAAATACACAATTACCTTGCTGCACTAGCTTTGAACTCTCATAAGAAAAGACGCGCACTGCATTCTTATAGCTCATTCTTGCGAGTTCTTCTTCTTCCATCCCTAGTAAACCCGAAACATAAGCAAGTATATGATGAATGTTAGATGGATGATTAAGGCTTTCATCGGGTAACGAGAAACCATCTGCTACATCATCTGACTCATTAATCAAGAAAAGAGACTTTGGATCAACTGATTTTGGTCGAGCGTCTGGGGCATCAGTCTCCAACAAAATCCTTTCAAAAGGAACAGACTTCAACATTTTTTTGGCATTACTTTCTTTCATTGACATCAAATGCCCAGAAAATGAAAAGTAAGCATTAAGCTTAGAAAATTCAGGTACCATTTCAGCAGAACCGATGTACGAGTGCAACACTATTCCAGCAGGAAATGGCCCTGTAGATTCAAGTATTTCAAGAAGATCACCAAAAGCACTCACACAATGTACAGAAGCTGGTCTTTTCAGCTCTTTTGCAAGTTGAAGCTGCAATCGAAAAACTTCAACTTGATCTGTATAATCTATGTGTTTAGCCATTGAACCTTTGTCCAAACCAATCTCTCCAACTGCAGCACAAGGATTAGCCGCGAGAAACTGTTTCAGAGTATTAAGCCAATCTGGAGTTCTTTTGGATATGAACCAAGGATGAAGGCCGAAGTTTGGGATAACACTAGAATGGCTGTCACTCATCTTCTTGACCACATGCCAGTCTTTTTCAGATACTCCGTTTACGGCAAAATGAGTGACACCGGTATCAAGGGCCTCTTGTATGAGTTTAGGAGCCACATTATAAATTCTTGAATCTTGAAGGTGACAGTGAGAATCAAAAAGTTTGACCATTGGGTTCTTCGTTAAGTTCTTTTGAAGGTTCAAAAGGTAAAGCTGTATTAGAAAGTTCGTTTCAGGCAGGGAAAAGGAAATATTAATAACTCCATAGGTAACATTATGATAGTATTCATATATGCACATTCCCTTTATGCCACTCCACTTCCTCTTCCTAATTCAGAGATTGCAAAAGTGCTATTTTTATATTTTCACTTCAGAAAAATTAACAGCATACAGAGATGCTTTGGGCCTGTTTGTTTGGTTTTGGAAAAGTAGTTGAGAGAGTAGTAGAAGTTTTTGGAAAAGTAATTTGAGAGAGTAGTAGAAGTTTGTGAAATAATCTTGGTTTGCGTAGTGTTGTTTATTTGAGGTTTGAGGAAAAAAAAGTAGTTGTAGGTTTTTTTTTTTATGAATTAGGTTGTGGGTGTAAGACTTTATGTCAAATCATATTTGTTATGTGATATAAATTGTTCAATAAATATGTTATTTTATGTCAAATCACAGTATAGTTTGTATATTTTTTATTTAGAGATAATAAAATTGTTGTTTGTTTGGCTTTTAAGAGAGTAGTACGAAAAAATTGGAAGGTGAAAATTTTATTTTAGAAAGTAAAAAACATGTTTTTTTGACAACTCTCAAACACGAAATAATTATGGGAAGAATTACATTTTTTTTTTAATAAGTAAGAATATATTGAGGCCACGAGATTTAGGCACATCTTTGCTTATAAGTTAACTACAATTTTCTGATGAAACAGATAACAAGATGACTAGATGATCCTCAATAATTTCACAATGAAATTGATTAAAGTAAAAGCAACTCCTAAGTAAATTACCTGCAGATGCAGATGGAGGAAGACTTGGCAATAGGCGAGAATGCTGAAATATAGACGAGACACATATAAACATTGACTTTTTTTCTTGATAATTGAGTAAATAGAGAGAGATCGGAAATCGTAAAATAATAATTTAAATAAAGAGAAAATGACTTCAGTTCTTGGAAGAACTGAGCTTGTGCCCAGGCCCAACTCCCTACTATGCGGGCAGTTGTGAGAGACATGTGGCCCGATCCTTTTTGCCAAACTTCTTTTGATTGGGGCTCTTAAGTTTAACAATTTTGAAAAAAATGGCGACTTTGATTTTGCTACATATTTTATTGTTTGAAGAAGAACCAAACACTATTATTGATTTTGAAATTGTGACACAACTACGTTTTCACAAAATTCGATGTGGCTAATTAATCCAAAATATTAAACAAGAAATACAACCTTAGAAAATCCAAGTCTATGCAAGAATATTCTTCCAAAAATGAAAATGAAATATCTTGTGAAAATGAAGATGAAATGAATACTCTACAAAATGAAATATCTTGTGACACAATTTAGTTCTCTCCCTCGATCTCTTTGAAAATGAAATATCTGCCGTGTAGAGTCTCTAGACTAAATCTTAATTATATAAATTATTTAGATAATTATGAATTAAATCATGCATATTAATTAGACCAAAAAGATAACCCATGCCATGAATCCAGCACTACAAAAAATTTGAAAAATGCATCACCTTGTTTTACATATACATATATTTGAACAATAGTACGTAGTTACTAATTATATTATTATTGTTAATCCAATACTTTTTTCTTCAAACTACAAAAAATAATAAAAAAAGACCATATATATATATATGCACCTTTCAAATGAATTTATAAATGAAGATCGAACAGACCATATACATTTAATTTACGTACATATATATATACTAGTAGACAGACAGACAAAGACGAGATAGAATTACTGTTGTGGTTCAGTTTTATCATCACCCTCACCCTCATACTTAAGATACAAGATGATGATTATAGTGCTAAGCACCAAAGCAATCCCCATAGCTATATAAGCCTGGTTTCTCGTCTCCCTCTCGTAATCATTCAATCGTCCTGCTCCTGGTTTCATAGCCGAATGCATATTTGTTGTGGCTGGCGGCAGCTGCTGCACGTACACCTCCACCGGACTAGGTGGACCACCACCTACGACTCCCCCGCCATGCGCCTCCACGGGTGAAGCCATACCCAATAGTATTTGGTGCAAATTCATTAGATGCTTCCGGATCTCCCTCATGGCATCGCGCCTTTCCTGAATCTCCGTCACTGCGTCCAGCACGGCCGCAGTCCCTTGTTCCTGCATGGCTTGGTAGAGTAAGCCATCGGCACCTTGGCTTGATATTAAGTGGTCGATTGCTTCTTCTGTTGCCTTCTCTCCCGTGATCGCAAAGTACCTATATATGTATATATTGGGATGGATTGAACCAAACATAAATTGTGGATGCAATATTTCTTGGATTAGAATTTTGTTGATATATTTGGTATATTTAGGCCAAGCTAAATATGTAGTCCTTTTAAGTACTAAAAGTTTTCTGAAAACACTTGAGAAATTGTAAGTCAGATAACACGTTGTAGTAGAATCCATGAATCAAAACTTCTAAATATACTCACCGAAAAAACAAGAATGTTTGTGCTTTTGGATCAATCAAAATAAAAATATGGAATAGTTTCTACACAAATCAAAATTATATACGTTTTCACCGAAAACACAGGTGAAAACACCAAATAAATTTTGCTATTGGGTCAATCGAAACGAAACTAGAGAGTAGTGTCTATTTAATATTTTTCTTTGATTTGATTTAAAAAAAATTGCCAAATATATCTGAAAATTCTTGAAAAAATTCGAATATCCAACTAATCTTAAAATAAAAAATCAAAGTTTTAATTTATGGATTTTAGTTTTTTACTTCAATCTGTTTCCTTGACTTACAACTTTTCAAAAAAAAAAAAAAATCAAAAATTTCAAGAAAGTTATCGAAAATTTTATAATATTTAACTGATCGAAAAATATCAAGAAATCGAAATTTTAATCCAGGGCAAAAGCTACTTTATATCTTCATTTTGGTTGACCTAAAGACAAAAACATTCCGGTGTTTTTGAAGGAAACATTTGTAATTTTAATTCATGACATAATTTGAAAAATATTTCACATGGTCGGGCTCGTCGCGTTAGATCATACCTAGTCTCAATGAGCTGCCTGTGATCCGTTTCCATTCGGACCCTCAGCCCTTGGAATTTGCGCATCATGTTGTTAACATTTTCCCCAAGCCCGGAAATCATGGAGGCCCGAGTCTGATCATCTGTCGAGCCCGGCCCATTTCCTTGGACCTTGCGCTGGGCTGCATTTGTTCGAACCAATCCGTCAAGCTTCCTGTTGATTTGCTTGGACAGCCTGAGGACATGATCAAGGTCCATGTCGATTCGGGTCCGGAGCTCCATCATGGTTTTAGCACTACATGCGGCTTTGACCTCTTCATTGGATTCTTGAAGCATAATGTAGAGGTTCTCCATGTTCTTTATGTCCTCCTTCGCCTTGTCAATTTCTTTGAAGAACGTGTCAAGGGCATTCGGGTCATTTCCATGTCCTCCACCTCCGACGGACTCGTCGTCTGAATGATGGGATCTCGAGTCGACATAAATTTTGAAGGAACTGTCGAAACTATCACCCATTATTATCAAGATTGATCAACGGGTCAGGATTCTTTTGAAGATTTACGACCCGAGTTGGAAGAAAACGGGTTACCTTGCCTTTTCGTTTGATTTCTCCCGGTCGAGATTATGATGTCTGACAAGGGCACATCATCGTCCTCTTCACCGTGTGTTTGATGAAGAGGAAATGAAAAGAACAGGGAACGGGAAATTATCATACACGAATAGTCATTTGCAATGGTATGAAACAAAAACAGAGGTGGTGAGAAATTGTTTGACTAATAATTAATTAAAAGGGGAAATTGTAAAGAAACATGTTTTATTACGCTTTAGGTGTGGTAAATTACACTACCCTTTAATTTCGCCTTCTTTTTCCGATTTATGCTCTGACGAGTGCCTTCTACATTTGCGGAACGGATATCCTATCACATATCACCTTTATGTCACACCAATATGTGATTGACATGTGTCTTTCTCATAAAAATTATTATGTATCAAGTAACATAAATTAACACTTAAGATTTAATAGTAGAAGGTAATTAAATTAGGTTGTAAATTATGCAAGAAAAGAGATGACCTAAAAATAAAAAAAGGAAACAAAAAATTCCTGCATTTTTCTTTTATGGTAGATCATCACACCATGGCTCTTTCTTCTCCACCCTTCTTCTAAAAATCTCAACCATAGTTTATATGAATGTCCAAGTGTTTGTGTATAAATAATATTATGTTAAGGTATTGCAAATATATTCTCAAACCCTCAGTTTTGTTTTTGATAGTGTAATGCAAAAATATTCTCATATATTTTCTACGAGAACTTAAATTTTGAATAATTTGAAGAATTCGCACAACATAATTTCATCTATGGGGAAAATGCAAGCTCTTCAATTGTTGGCCTCATGTTACGAGAATTATCAAAAGTTTTTTATGATAAAACTTTGGTTGAGATTTTTTAAAGAATGGTGAAAAGGGAGCCATAGTCTTGACCATAAAAAAATCTAGAGATTTTGTTTTCTTTTTTTAACGTTTTATCAGATACATCAAAACTTTTAAGAGAGAAACACATGTCAATTATACATTGGTGTAACATATAGGTGTGACATTGATATGTGATAAGAAATCCGTTCAGCTACACTTGACGAATAGTTGAGTTTTAATTGGACAGAGGCTCAGGTTAGTAATCCAATCTGACCAAGTAGAACTATTTTATGCCGCCTTGGCATATAAATTACATATGCATGTGGACTTTGTTTTTATTAATAATAATAATACACTTGCACTTAAAATATTAAAACTATGACATCTATATCTCTATATACAAATAAAATGGGTTCATCAAAAAGAATTTCTTGAATTTTTTTAAGACTAATATACCCCTACTTAAAAGATAATTACAAAAAATAGAATAGAAAAAAGAAGTCTACTCCAATATCAACACTTCAATATAAATTGAATAAAAATAAGAAAACTAAATGAAGAGTTATAATTAAACATGAAATCTTATTATATTTATTTCCTACATAATTTTTAAAATTTAAAATACATCTCTTACATAAACTTTTATAATTTATTATAATCTAAGTACGTAATTTTTATTTGGCTAGAAAAGTAAAATATAAACAATATCCAAGAATATTAGGACATGCATAACCTCGAATATTAAGACATGAATAACCTCAAATATAAATATTGGTAAAGTTAGTGGAAAACCGTGTGAAACCAGTAAAAAAAAATTTGTGAAATTGATAAAAATCCGGTGATACTCAAATTTTCATGGAGTTCTTTTCATGAAAAATGGATGAAATTGGTGAAATCGATAAAAGTCGATTAAATCAAATGAAAATGATAAATAAAAAAATGTTGAACACTGGTAAAGTTGGTGAAAAACAAATAAAATGGATAAAAAAAAAACATCTACGAAATTGATAAATCATATGCATTCGAATAACTTTGGATGAAATTTGTGAAAACCGGATAAGATCGATAAAATTAGTGAGAAGCGGAAGAAATCGTTTAAAATGGGTGAAATCAGTGGATCATAAAACATGTGAAAACGATAAAAATTTGGGTGAACATTGGTAAAGTTGGTGAAATTGATAAATACACATGAAATCGAATAACTTTAGATGAATTTCGTGAAAACCGGATAGGAACAGCAGAATTACTGAAAAACGGATGAAATCGTTAGAATTGAGTGAAACCAGTGAATTGAGAAACAATGGTAAAGCCAGTGAAAACATGTGAAATCAATGAAATGTGAGGTGAAAAGATATGTAAATCATTGGAAAATATGTGAAATAGGTGAAAACGAGTAAGATCTGTAAAAATAAAAAAAATAGTTTACCTGGCAAAACATGGTTAGGGTTAAATCTATAGAATACACGATTTACGCCGGAAAAACATAAAAAAAATCGACGAAAATGGAAAAATAATTAAAGTTGGTTAAATCTATAAAAGAACGAATAAACCGGTGAAAAAATATATTAAATCGATGCAAAATGAATGAAATCGGTTGGAAAAAAGAATTAAGCGGATTATGTATGAAAATAAATGCATTTCAATTAAATGACATGGTGTTATTTCAAATAAAACAAATAAATAGTGCTATTAAATTGGTGTTTTCGAAATGAGAAATATTACTAATAAACTAAATAATTTTGTTATGATCTTATTTTAGGGGAAAAAATTACAAGATCTTATGAACAAATTGATCATCAAAATTTAATTACAATACGAAATAATAATTAAATTAATTATTAGTCATTAATTTATATTTTTTATGACAAAATAAAATTACTTTTACTATAATTTATAAAACTGACTTACTAAATTAATTAGACACGTACAACATACGTTCACTTTTCTAGTTACATTAAATTTATATCTGGTGACTTGACGGTTATCTTATTTGATTATCTCAACATGAAACAGCAAAAGACAAAAACCGTGTAACGTGGTTGTATTAGAGCATCACCAGTGGTGTACCCAAATATTGGACCCAAATTCTTCATATGCACCCTGCTACAGTGTTTTGCACTCTCTGAAAAGTTTTTTTCTGCAGCAATAGACATCAAAAGTATGAACCCATTCTTAAAATCAATTTAAATTAAATTTATTTCACTAACTTAAAATTAAAATCTATTTAAAAATACAATCAAAAGTAATTTTGGACTGAAGAAAAAATAAATAAACTTCAAAATATTTGTAATTTTTAATAATTATTAATCGTAGACAATTAACTCATTGATGGTGTCTTCATTATTTTTTTCAAGTGCGGATTTATATTTTATGTAATCATTATTCTATATTTGATATGATTTTTTATCCATTTGAATCGAAATTTGATATTGTATTAAGAAAAGTTTTGTGATAATATTTTTATCTGCGTGTCCGTTTATGATTAGATATTGAGATTTCATATAAGATTTTTTTGTTGAAATTTCTATCAGATTTCTTTCCCACATCGTATACGTGTCAATTTATGATTGGATGTTGAAAATGGGTTCTACAATTTTGAGGGCTCAAATTTGGGTTCAATTGAAAGTAAATAGGTTCTGGGTGCATTTTGCACTTCCCTTTAGGTCCTCCACTGTGAGGTATTTTTTGCAAATTTTAGACCTAAACTAATTTGGGCTCCCATATGGGTACACCACTGGTGATGCTCTTACTAGTTCTAATCCAATGATTTTGGAACTACATCGTGTAGTTATTTTTAAACAAAAAATCTACGACTAATTGAACTCAATATCCATATATTTGAAATAACTTCCTAAATATTATGAATTAAACCACTAATGTAATTTTGCAACAAAGCCATCAATTCCTACTAACTCTTTTAATATAAATATATATTATATATATTATATATATATACAGCTCTAAAGATGCAAAATGCCAATGGCAAAGAGATTATAGTAACAAAATTTCAACTTCGCCAAAAGACTTTGCATTTTAAGTGTACCTTATAAACTCAAGAAGATGGGAACCTTCGTCTAGTCAGTTTTACCATTACTGCCCAAAGTTGTCTGCTGTCCGAAAAATCCCTCTGCAGCTGGGAGCAAGCATCCAGAATCTGAAGCCGGAGACGATTCTTCTTCACGTTCTGGTTGGATATTAAGGTCTATTACTTGACCTTTTATAGGTGAATCCGAAAATTTTCCGCCATTGAGCTCATCAATATCTGGTACTTTTTCAGTTAATTGCTTCCATTGCAAGTTCTGAGATGTCGATTCCAATTCTTTTTCCAATTGTTTCTTCTCGCGTCTCTCCATTGAAGTCCTAAAACGACGCCTTAATGAACTACAAACGACACATTCACAAGATTGTTTATGATTCAAGTTTTTCCCACTGGGAGGTTGAAGGCAGACAATGCATGCACACCCAATTTTATGACGTGGGTGTTTTGTCTTAGTCTCTGATGAAGCCACAGGGTCCTCGTCTCCTTCCCCTTGAATAGCTAAATTAGCAAGTGCATCGAGTGCTTCCAAAGCCACAAAAGTTTTTGAGTCTTCTTCAGTCATGATTTCTTTGTTAGAAGAAACTGCCACAATATTTGGGGAGCAATTAGTAAATTTGAGAAAAATGGACAAGAAAGAAAAAGTGCATACCTTTGTTGATGGGGAATAGCATATCTTTGAGCTGTTCTGTTGCTAATTCCCCAGCTACCGAGCATAAAGATCTGACGAAGGAAAGGTAAGGGAAGAAATGAATAATGTAAGACACGGATGATAAGAAATTTGAGTTTAGGAGTAGAACAAAGGTTTGGCATACCTGTCAAGGTCCCATATATTTTCTGAACAAATCCAGTTCCAAGGAAGAAGAGCATCTGCAGGCACTTTTCGCCACTTAAAACAATCCTCACATTGAACCCATTGGATCTTTTCACTATTGTAAATCAATGAAAGAACTCGATGTCAGCTTCCACAGGCAAAGTAACTAAATGATTCCGCCATGGTTGTGGCTGGGGTTGGGGTGGGGGGTGAACAGCATATCTTCTGCCAAAAAACCAAAGCAACTTACCCAAGATGATCTATCCCTTGAATGGTAGGCCTCCCAATAACTGGACCTGCTTCCTGATAGAGAAGCAAATAAAACAATGGACAATGGTATATACAACTTTAAGAACTGCCATATGTGACAATGAGTTTATACAACTTATATATGCCAAGAATATAATTTATGTTATGAATTCGATAGTTAGATAATTTGTACTATGGTATAAGCTTTAGCATACATTTTCAAATTAAGTCATGTAATAGTGATGCTATATATAGTTACATACCGGAAATAATAAAAAATAGATTCAGATTTGATCATTACAACTTTAAATAAATTTCATCCGTTAAAATATTATCAACCTTATGTATCAATTTGATATACATTATTTTTTTAATAAAAGCACACCCCAGTTGCGTCGTGTTTCTTTACAAATCCGAAGACGAGCAACGCAGGCAAAAGTATATACAAAGTAAAATAAGCATATAACAAGACCCATAGGTTTGATAGCTACGAAACTGGCAACGTTTAAATCTATAAAAAGGAAAACCCAGGTACCTCAAATTCTTCAAATTCGCATCCCTCTACAACAAAAACTGAGGGCACAGTTTTACCAAGTGGGCGCATCAATCGTTGAGCTTCATTCCAAGTGAGCTTCAGCTCTATCATATTCTCATCTTCAATCTTTTTGCGCTTACTTTTTGCACCCAAGCTGCTTTTTTTCCTCTTACTATGAATGACTGGATTAGCTTCAAGTATTTCCTTTGCAATGGCTCCAGGTTTATCAATTTCAGACCAGGTACTTTTTGTATCTGCTTTAGCAGCCTTGTTGATTGGTGGAATGCTTTGTGATGATCTACATTTCATGTGATGGTTTGTAGCCATGACATCTCCAAATCTACTTTGAGTAATATCATCCCTCAGAATGGA
Organism: Penstemon barbatus; assembly: GCA_003313485.2. Lineage (NCBI taxonomy): Eukaryota > Viridiplantae > Streptophyta > Magnoliopsida > Lamiales > Plantaginaceae > Penstemon > Penstemon barbatus. The sequence continues at coordinate 2,438,741 of CM064877.1, forward strand.
AGTATCTCTCCCTGTTGCAGTACCTTCATCTCCCTGCGAACCAAAAAACAGTATTACAAACAGCAAGTGAATATTTTTTCTTGGACATGATTCTAACAAAAGAATATATATATTTATGTAATTTATAGTCACTGTGGGATGGAATATAAATATGATTAACTGGAAATAAATATATGTCATCATTTCATTAAGAATAACTGGATACTACTTGGATATATAAAAAACCACAGCCAATGAAAGGTGGAAAAACTAAATATTGTGGTAGTTATTATTTACGTGTATAGGTTAAAGGAAAAGATTAGTCACAATTAATGGAGTAAGAAGAACCTGAGCAGATGAAGGAACGACTGAAGCCTTTCTACCACCCATGACCAGTTTTCCTTCTGGCTCCAGCCTACTAAATGTTACTGAAAGGTAAAATACCTTGATCATTTTTATGGTCCAAAGAGTGGAGCAACAAGATCACATAAAACAAAATACTGCCAATTGAACCGCAAAGACGTGCAGAGAAAACAATTACATGGCATGGTATGGTCTGAAATCAAAATATGCTATTAATTTGTCATACCACAAATAAGTGAGGTGACAACAACAGAAATAGGATGACATTTTATTACAGAAGTTTTGGGCGAAGTGTGATTGCCTTGTAAATATGATGCTGCGACTCCTGAGAGAAACTTCACTGACTAAAAAGAAGCTAGGTGCTCAAATTTGAGGAGAAGAGCTTAAGCAAGCATTTGATGGTTCTGATAAATTACCTACATCACCAGCTTGCAGTTGCATTGCTTGTATACAAGGAGTAATTCCTTCCAGAACATACATTCTACTGTTGTTATTCGGCCAAAATCGATACTGGAATAACCATTCCTTCCCCTTCACATCTTGTACTTTTAAAGGCAGCCCTTCGGGATGAGCAATTGGAGGAAAATAAGCCTGTCAATCATAAAAGAAGTGAATTTTTTAGTTATGAGAAACCCATACAAGCATTCGCTACATCAAATTTTGAACAGGTAGAGAGGGTGACAGCACATAACTCAAGGACTCACCTCTGCGCACTTTTTCGGAAGGACTAGGCGCCCAATGCGTCCAGCATCACTAGCACTTAACATTTTCTCGAACAATGGAGTAATAACTGACTTAGAGCTGATAAGAAGCTAAGGTGTAATCTAGATACAAAAATTGCAACGAATTTAACATCAGTGGGGTGCCAAGCCAACTGATGATTTCATGCAAGGCATATAGAGAAGTAAAAGAAGTCTTTGATCATGAGCGCTGAAAAACAATAAAAATGATGCCTACAGAAACCATAGGATACTCGCTAGAAATTTGTTGAAGCTCCTCATTAGTTATTTGAGGGCGATACCGAGGAAGCAACTGGCTTCGGCCTCGGCCATCTCCTCGAGTCTTCCCATTAGGTATTTGAGCCTCGCCAGATAAATCCATTCCATTGTGCCAGCATACATGATTGCCCACTAGAGTTGAGACGGTTCCTGAGTGTGAAAGAACTGCAGAAAGCTGGGTATCATCTGTTTCAGCCTTGGATGAAGAAACTGTCACTAAACTCAGGTTTGAAGAAGAAGAATCTTTTTTTCGAAATATTTGCTGGAAGTCGTTTACAGAAGGATGAAAGTGTTCTTTCCTATTGACTCCTACAGCAAAGCAGTATACAATACTTAGCTGGCGTACAGTTAAAGTAAAATCAAATAAGTCACAAGCAATTTTTAATTTCTTTACAAGTAACTACATTACCGGCATTTCCATTTTGAAGTGTTTCAAATGAACTTAATCTTTCAAATGGACCATGTCTCAGATTTTCATTAACCAATCTTTCGTAAGAACTTTCTTGTTTCATCTCGGGGGAAGCGGTGGATAATCTCCCACAAAAGCGAAGTCTATCATTGCCACCTGATACACCAATTTCGAAGGGCACTCTTGGGTGCACCTGAGATTGAAGATTAGAGCCATTAAACAAATTGGGTGCCTGACGCCATGGTACTGGACCTGATCCAGCAATTGCACTCCAACTTTTCACGGAGAGGTCCTTCATTCTTTCGGGTTGTGAAGGGAGGAAGTGTGAAGGAGGCGGCCAAGCAGGATTTGGGGTCTGCAAGGAAAAGTTGGGGAAAAGAATTGGAGCATGCTCGTAAGTTGGCGAGAATGTAACAACAAAGTACATCGAAGCATGCAGGAAACAGAATTGCTCTGCTGATGCAAAACAAAACTTCAAATAACCAGGAATGCAAAGGAAAATAAAGTATGTGATCATACAAGTTTTTTCAAAATACATATGCATGTTCATGGAATAATAATCAATAACACAGAAAACCATTACGCATTCAGGTTCGATTTGGAGTTACCAAGTCTTTAAACACATCTAATTTTATTTAAGATATATCAGGATCCACCCACCTAAACCCTCTTCCCCATTCAATGAATAGCCACAGGATAGGGATGTAAAAATGAATAAATAAATACTGGATGAGAAAACTTCTATATATCAAGAGTACACCACCACTGATAGTTCATAAGAGAAATTGGTATAATAAACTTAAGTTTACGTTGAAATGTTCAATACTAATTCAAAATAATTTGAGGATATGGATGTAAACATCCAATTCGAAACACTTGATTGTATACCCCCAGATAGGAATCATAAGAAAAATTGGTGCAATAAACTCAAGTTTAAGTTGAAAAGTTCAACACCCAATTCGACATACTTTGAGACACAAGAACTGCAGCAAAATGGGATGGCGTGAGCAATAGTGACAGTATTTCAAGTTAACGTCAAAAGAAAGAAAAAAAGATATCACCTTACCAAAACGTAACTCTTCTTTGCACATGATAAGCATTCTATACCTCCCGCATCCAATAGTACGAACATATGGAATGAAACTATACATCCACAGTGTATTTGCTGCAAAAGAGAATTTTCCATTTGATATTTACATGTTCTCTTTATTTGCAATGAAAAGGATGTCATCAGTCAGCAAGTCCAATAACCTCCACTAAGTTAAATCTCTAAATATAAAAATTCCTAAAATTTTGAAGCACATTACCTTTCCACAAGATTCACAACATCTCCAACCAGAAGCTTTCAAGTGGAATGTCTCACAGAATTTCCCCTCCTCATATGCAGCACTAAATTAGCATTAATTTACATAAGTTTGAAAGAAAGTAAAGAATTGACTCGAACCATTTAAAGATTTGAAGTGATCTTCCAAAAGTAAAATGGAAGTATGATGCAACACCTAGCTTAAGTTTCAATTTCTACCCGCGTGTTGATTTTGTAACATTACCAAGCCAACTCTTCACAGATGAAAATTATTTTAGCAGAAAGAATTTAGAAGATCAGCTAAATCTAATACTTCTGTTTCTTTTTAACTTGTCAGCTTTTGCATCTAGTTTTCGTGAAGCTTGAACTAATAATTCCAACTAACTGTTGAGATTATCGAGAGTCAAGTACCATTAACAAGACAAACATGCCAAACAACAGCTATATTCATTTCGAGTCCACTATTATGAACTTCCTTTTTCTAAGCGTAAGCCTAACTAAACTACCTAAGTCTCCAATCCTGCAACAAAATTATAACTGAATACAAATGAAGATACACTTTTTGTAAAACTATTCAGCTACATTTAGATTATAGCAGATTCTAAGACAAAATTAAAAAGAAATGCTTCATCTTTAGAACCCTAACACAATACATAACTCCGAGTTCCATTTCCAGAACCTCCAAAATAAAAATTCTTAATTCCTAAACTTCAACCAACTAATAAAAAACAATACTAAAACCATTACCCAGAAGAAACAAAGAAAATGTGAAAGCATAGTCTCTTACGCGCAACGATCGCAGAGGTGAGCATAATCGCCAGAACGACAGCCCCATCCCCTCCTCCACTTCTCCGTAACCTCTTTGCAGCTGGAATTGAAGCACACTTTTGTCGTCGACGAAGACGACATCACATTCACAAAACCCTAACAAGATACAAAACACACAAAAAGGAAAATGTATCTTCCTGGAGAACTGCAAAACAAATGCTTCTTATTTTTTGTTTTTTCAATTCGAAAATTAAATTACATATTCCGGTGTCGATGAAAATATATACAATAAATTTGAAAAACCCTAGGTGAAGCTACTAGAGCAAATGATGACACGATAGCTTGAAGCATATTTCTTTTGAATAATCATTTTTAAGGGAAGAAGAGGGGGCCAGTATAGCATAGCGTATGATAGGGGGTTTTAGAGAGAGAGAAAGAGCGAGAAGCTTGGGGTGGGGTAGGTGGTGATTATATATTTGCATTTGCATGAGCCTCACTCACTTTTATCTGTTGTTGGTGGGGCCGGGGTACTACTTTATACTATTCGCCGGCGTCCTTCTCATTTTAACTGTCGTCTTCTGCAGCTGAACCTACACAGATTTTTTCATTTTTTATTTAATTTATTCTATACTTTCATCCGTATTTAAATTTAATACTTAGTATTACATTCCTTTGAGCATGGAAAAACGTTTGTCTTTTGGACTTTCTTAGAATAGTAGAATTAGAAATTAATTTAGAAGATTCTTTAAAATACTATTTTTTTAGTGCATTTAAAAAAGTTTTTGTTCAACTTTTAGAAATCGTAGTAAAATTAGGTTTTGAAAAATTGGTAATTTTTTTAGAGAGAATATAAAGAAAGGACTATAGTGAAAGATAATATATGTAATTTATGTCAAATGAAATTGTGATCCTTTTCATTTTTTTTTTTTTTTTTTTTTTTTTTTTTTGAGATAAGGTGATTAATAAAATGAATCTTTGATTTTCAAAGTCCACTTACTGCACAATGTTTTTTGCCCCCCAAATCGTTAAAAAAATTTAACAGTTTTGTTTTTTCAAATGTTCATATTTTCAATGAAAGGAGAGTAATTGTTTGATTTCCTTGCATTTGTTTGCCAACAAAACCAACATTATGCTAGTAGTTAAACTAAAGAAATATTGTTTGAAAAAAGCTGGGATGAGCCCATTGCTGATGTTATGCCTCTTCTCTTGGAGGAAGGATTGTAGTCTTTTTAGTTTCTTTCCTTTGTATAAAAAAAAAAAAAAATATATATATATATATATATATATATATATATATATATATATATATATATATATATTGTTTGAAAAAACAAAATTTTAATACAACAAGCACATTTTTATTGATTGCATATACAATTAACCTAAAAAACATAAGACTTTCGACCAAATACATACAAATTAAGCAGCCATGAAAAGATTAATTATGGATATTCCTTTGAATTTTGTCCCTTCTCAAATTCCATACAAGAAAGTCATTACAATCGCTGAAATAAATTAAATTAATCTAATTTCGCATAAATATGTGGAATAGGAATAATATAACATTGGAGTTATGCTAATTAGGAGAAAATAAAGTAGCCAACCCTTGATCCACTTTGATTAGTAGTTTGTCATAGCTCATCAAAGTCTCCTCTTCACACTTGTATGCTCCTTTCCCTCTGGCTAGAACCTCTCCGTCTACATCTATGATCCCACCCTTGCCCTGGTCATCATTTCGTGGCCCGGGCTGCAAAATGAAGGCCTTAACCTGTTTGAAAATCACGTTTAATATTACCATCACTTCCGATATTTTTCAAAATACTATCATAAGGTATCTTTGCGATTTGAAATGTTGTATGCACCTTTAGGTAAGATACATAAGGAGATTTGACATGACTTCCATCGCTCAATCCAGTCATCATTTTAAGCAATGATAACTTGGGAATATCTCTTATCATGATCAAGTCCAAACAACCATCTGAAAACTGCAAATAAAAAATACGATTGTTTTTGCTTGCTAGAAACTATAATCACCTTAAATTATTCATCAAAGTACACACTCTGTAAAGCTAAAATACAATAAAAGATAGTATAAGAGTTGAATAAACCTCAGCATTGGGGGCTGCCATGGTATCTTCACCTCCCCACGGTACATTATGAAGCCAAATTGAAACAAAAGGACCATCAACTTTTCGCCAATTTAAACTCTTTAGATCAACTTCAGGACCCTTGTAACCAGACTGCTGAATCGTGACAGGTCCTTCTTTGAATTTCGTTTCACTCTCACCTTCAACGACGATTCTATTTTCTAGGTCTAATGGTTCTCCGTAAGATTCATAACCAGATGCAGGCACAAATAGTATATTGCCATTGTATTTTCTGAGACCAAATATTCGCTGAACACCCTGAAAACACTACTTACGTGAACAATTTTATTTTTTTCAGTAAGGTGATAATTAACACACAAGGATCAACAATTACATAAATACCCAACAAACAACAATTGCGTGGGTACCATGTGAAGAACACAAAACTAAGCAATTGGAAGCCCAACAAAATAACTAAATCAAGAAATCTAACATATATGAAGGATTGAAGTATATGCTAGCAGTTATTTCCTACCAAAATATTTTTTTTTGATAAATAAATCAAGGCCTTCCATAGGGTGGTAGCATATGAACCAACTTTCAAAAGATAAAATTGTGTGCCATCAATACTGTAGATAATATCATTATACTTTCTCAATCATAATTGCCAGGAAATTTTCTTTGGATGCTTTTTAAATTAGTGAGATTAATCTATAGTACATATTATAGTTGCACTGATGGATTTTTTAGAGGAATTTTATGAGAGAATGTTCATTTGAAAAGAAAGATCAGAGAACTTCAAAACAATTATATTAAAAGGAAAGAGTAAACGTAAAACTCACGTAGAAATCCAACCGAGCACTTCCCATCCACCGGTATTTCTCAGACTCAATATCAATATCAGCTATAAGGCCTGTAGATATACATCAAAAGTAAGTATTTATCATCTACAAGTTATTAACATTGCCTTCTTCAGTTAGTGGGCCCTCAGTCTAATTTACTGCAAGTATTTATCCATAAGAACATGAATTTGATCAACTGTAAAAATGATTGGAATTTAAAGTAAAAATGATCATACCCCATGCCAACATTAACACACTAAAAAATCTGGTATCCCCCTGTGTTAAGGTAGCTACATCCAATGATCTCTTATGCCCTGCCATTTGTGAGCATACAAGAATTATTCAAAATTAAATAAAAAATATGAAGAGAAAGCTCATGAAACGGGCACCAAGAAAAAGGAAAAACTTCAACAATACCACGAATCACAGCAAGAGTAGCATTAGATGCTGCACAAGGTTCATCAACCGAATCAAGAAGCGACTTCGCCATACCATTTCCAGTTCCTAGATTCAGAAAGATGTTAGGGTTAACATATTACCATTTACTTGGAACATATGATAATAAAGGAATATTAATAAAAGCAGAAGTGGTTAATTTATTTGGCTTTCCTTGTGCGTGAGCAAACAACTTCATTAACAAACATCTTTTCATTCATTAGTTTATGAAAGCTCTCGTGTGGAGGGTAGGATCAACCACCAAATATCAAATGCGTAAAATTGTATATGTCTCGAGGTGGCAACCCCCCTTTTTGCAAGTAAAAAAAAATATGAAGATCGAGTTCAAAGATCTAGCCAAACTAGTGCAATTAACTGAAGTATGTTATTCAAAATTTGCAAAAATAATTTTTTTAATGAGAATTTGAACTGAAGTATGAAAGGCGGAACAAGGAAGTAAAGAGGCATCACTCAAATAAATAGAAAGGTTTTCACGTATCCTCCAAAATATCACCACAAGGAAAGATGAGGATTATCCACAGACACACCTCAATAAAAATTATTGATGGATATACTGAAGAGTGACATTATCCACCAAAATGTGAGGATATACATACTTATCTCGAAAGTTAGGGGTAAAGGATCATACAATATCGAGGGGGAAGTGATAGAACCCAATAAAATTCTTAGGTATTCAGAGGACTTAGGGAAAGCCGAGCTAACAAATTGAGGTGTCCTATTTAAGATATAACTTTCTTTGCTTAATGAAATTAATTATTTTTGATCAAATTCCCTGTCGAATAGTAAGCAATTAAAATAGGAGTTGAACCTGCTGGAACTACTCCGAGAGGTATCTTTATCGCATTTTGCCAATCCTCCCTGATGAGCAGTCCATTTAATACCTACTAAAAGCCATAACACATTAAAGAAACAACAAGGAGATCAATAATATTCTTCGATTCAAGATATTTGTTAACTTCAGCCAAAAAGTATACAAATTCACAAATACAACAATGGTATTTTAATTTGAAATTAGCAGAAGCTAGTTCAATGAGTGTGCACAAAAACAAGTTGATTAACAAAAATAAGCAACCTACCTCAACGAGAACTCCGTCACCACTAACACATACAATTCCGTCATAACTTACAAGATCAAGTGATTTTACAACTTCCTTTGCGTAAAGTTGGTATTTAGTTTCTGGCATAAACACAATAAATTGAATATACATCAGAAACCTCTAATCACCATGCCAACATAACGATGCAAAAGGATTTGTATATATATATCGACGAGTGCGTACCTTGAACAGAGTAGGCTACATTGGCATCGTCAAGTAAAGGTTTGACATCATTCACAAAAATTCCTGATGCAGATTTCTTCCCTCCATAAGGATTCACAAATATGAATAGCCTCTTTGGTCTACCTGAACCCCCAAGATATAAAATAAAAACTAATCTCAAGGATTGTGGAACACGAAGTAGAGCTGAATTATAAAACAGTCTTCGTGCATTTTAAATTAAATAATACTTCAAAGTGATATACAGTAATATTTATCAAAAATCCTGGTACTAACCGAGAGAATCGAGGTACTCTTGAAGTTTATGAGTCCAAAGGCGAAGAGAACTATCCGATAAGAAGTGGAGGACGAAGGTTTTTCTGATGTGTGTTTGTTTTCCGGCGAAGCAACAAATTTCATCCCTACCCTGCACAAAAGCTTTGATCTTCAATTTCAATCCCTCGACGGAGAACCCAAGGACCTCTTTCTCCACGTCCAACCGCCGGTTGGACCAACGCAATTGGCCGTCGGCTGAAAGAGTAGCCGTCGTGACGGTTCCGCTAATACGAACCCGGTCCGACAGAATGGGTTCTCCAGCTTCCATTTGATTAATAGGAGAGTATTTAGAAGTTGATGCGATTAATTATATATAATTATGTTATGTTTTAATTGATTAATAAGTAAGTTTGTTGCTTTGGATATGGTTTCAGATCCGGTTCTGATGACGGACTGTTAGTTGAGTTGTTGTGTTGGTGAAGGATAGAAATTCCGACCGACTTTTGTGTTTTGATGTAAACAAGTATATTAACTATTAAGTCAACAATGACGTCAAATACAGAGTATCCTTTTTCTTTTCTTTTTTTTTTTTTCCTTTGAGGAAAATACGGTATGTATATCTGTATTTACTTTTTTGTCCTCACGTAGTACTTTTTTTATCAAAAGAATTCCTCTAATAAAAAAAATGCTCTTAAATACATACGTGTGCTTATTATGTTGGTCCATTTTTCTTGGAAACAAATTTGTTGGTCATTCTCTGATTTTGATTTTTAAATAATACGAGTATAAGGATTTTTTTATTTCAGAAACAAAGTCGGTAAAATAAAATGTATAGGGATGAGGAAGTCTATGCTAGACATGGAGACGATTAAATTGATTCTTAAGCAAAAGTTTCATCACATGAAATCAAATTTCAGTACCGTGACGTTGATAAAAAATGTGACAACTAAATTATTTAATTCCATTTTTTATTTGACTCCCACTAAACACCAACCAACCAATCGTATGTTCTAGTATCTAAATCAATATGCTACATTATTTAATTCCCACATCGTATTATAAAATTTGCAGCATGTTCAGACAAATATAAAAGATGTAAAAAAAATTAGTCCTATTTTCATCTATGCATTTGCAACTACACAAGTTCAAAGAATATACTTGTATAGCTATTTCTTTTACCAAAACTCTACGTGATTTTAATATTTGTATGTATGTATTTGATGCCAAATTCTTGGAGTGGATTGGAAGGACTTTGTATTTACGTATACTACTTGACTACGAAAACCAAAGAATATCATCTTGAAAAACTGGAAAGAAAAAACTGAACGAGTGCTAATATTTTACTGACTAGAATAGATCCACCCTATATCTTTAATATCAAAAATTTCAAAACAAATTTAAATTCGCCTACGTAACCTTCACTATTCTTATCTCTTGAATCCGGTTAATTAATCTGGATCGAGAGTTTCGACTTAACTGGATCCGTGACTCAAAAACTTCTCACGCCATTCAGTGTAGGATTATCATTCAAGTACAAAAATAGGCATGTAATTAATCTCCCATACGAAATTTATGAAATCATGTGAAACTAAATTAAATAAAATCATTCTAGATTCGATCAATTTTGAACGAATTATCCCTCTTTCACATAAATTTCGAACTTTTAAAACTAAAAAATGATAACCCACATTATCTCAACATTAAGTTTGTTTCTTCTTCATTTAACAACCCAACAAAAAACAAACCCAAACTTTCAGTAAGAAAATCAAATCTATGTATCAAATTCTTCAACTTAAACATTACACATTCGGGCAAATAATTTGAATGTTTTATAATAAACACACACACACACACACACAAAAAAAAAAAAAAAAAAAGCGTTTACATATTCAAATGCATACATTGACAAGGTAAGATAATAAAATATATCGTTGAAGAATCAAATGAAAATTTCAAAGGGATAAATATGCCAAAAAAATATATAAATCTAGGAAAATAATTTAGAATACGCCAAATTGTACACCAATAAAAGACAAAAGGAAAACATAAAAGAAAACGCAAGTATATTCACTAGTTCGTACAACACAGAATAATATACATGAGCTAGCTGAACTTAAATATGAAAGGGATTTATTACCAGTAATTTATTCTGAATCAGTAATTTCATCTTCATCTTCCTCTAAAATATACACCAAGGCACGTTTTCTAGCAGAAAAAACACAAGCCACACCTCTTGATGCTGATAAAAAATTACACTACAATGTCAGAAATACTTCCTTCAACTGCAATTCAAACATGGTTTTGTGAAGCACTTACCACTAACTGCAAACGGAACAACCACAGAGTGAGCAATTTCTCTAACCTTTTCATTCTCCAATTGCAGGTGTACAATTGAATCCTATAACAAAATACACACGAAACATATATGTTTTGAGAAATGAAGGAAGAAATAGTGAAAATCAGTACGTCTCTATATATAATAGTAGTTGATTGAATCAATTGATGGCAATAGGATTAAGAATGCAACTAATTTATCTTGCAAGTCTTGAGGAGTTATTTCTCCTTGAAGAATTAAACCTATCCATCCAGTTTATGAAATAAAAAAGTCATACTTGGCTTTTTTTCTTTCAAAAAAAAATCATGAATTTTTGCTATGTCACGTCTATGAAGAGAAACTATAAATGATCCATAAACTATTACACACGCATATATGCATGAAGTTACCAAAAAAAAATGTAAACCTGAAGTTCACGAAGATTCCAAGAATTGACGATAGTGGATTTTGGAATAGACACAAATGGGAGGTCAGCTGCCTGCATGATCATCATATAAGCATTTCCTGAGCTCTCAGGAGAGGTTGTTACTTCATTTAACAATAACAGAATTTGTTCGTCCTGTATTACAAAGGTGGTTAGAACTTAGAGTAGTTAAAAGAAGTGAAATAAAGTGAAAATTCTTATCCGTACTTTATACAGAGACAGATCCACACATTGATGACCATCAGGGACACGTAATAATACAGCTTCTAGTGATGTGTGGCCATCCTTTAAGTTGTCCAGATCATGTAAGATCCCCCTAGATATGCCAATGCAATTTGTAACATTTGGGAAAGTCTCGTCTGGTATGATAAAAGATGTGTAATCTGTAAGCCTCTGATGGGTTATTCCACGACTTATAGCTGCATCTGAAGCTTCCTGGCAGATGACAGAGTTAAATTAGTTCTGTTTCTGGTTACACTGTGATCTAAGAAGTGATTATTTTCACAACACGAAGAAGCCAAGGAGAATGGAGGGTTTCATTTTCACATTCATCTGTTAGTTTAGACTGGGTTGTGCATCGTCGAATTTCTTTCATACTGTAATAATTTCTTTCTTGAATTGTAATCATATTCAGATTTACTTTGATCACCCAACAACTGTGCAGCTATTACTCCTTTTAGAAATTCATACTGTAATAATTGGTAGCTGCAATAAGTAGATACTTTTGTCATTTTTTTTTCATCTAATGAAACATTTTCTTAAAGCTCATGCCATAGAATAATCTGTGCTCCTCATAGTTAGCCATTTATCCACATTACCATGGATCTTAATTTCTGAATTTTTTAGATGAAGTCCTTGAGTAGAACATATATATAGGTTCTGTTGACTTTTGACTAAGGAGATACAATAAACGTAGGACGTTTATATTTGATCTTGAATCAAATTTTCCAGCGATAGAATAATCTGTGCTCCTCATAGTTTGCCATTTATCCACATTACCAGAAATCTTAATTTCTGAATTTTTGAGATGAAGTCCTTGAGTAGAACATATATATAGGTTCTGTTGACTTTTGACTAAGGAGATGCAATAAATGTAGGATGTCTTGAATCAAATTTTCCAAACATTGATGAATATGTTCAAGTATGATAGGTTTACAGATTCTCATAAGTATTTATATCAGATAGGCATTTACTTCAGCAAATAATTTTATTTATAATGTAAAATAGAACAAAACTTACAAGAAAAATATCACACATACAAGATATAATGATTTGGGAATAAATATTTCACTTAAGCAAAAATAACAGATACCTATTTATAAATAGAAACAAAAAAATGATACCTGATAGTATGACACTGATGCAGGAAAATAAGAGGACGTAGAATTCAGTGAAGATGCAATAGGGAAAAGTGGCAACAAATCTTTGCAAAATATTCTTCGGGAAACAGTGGTTAATGGCATCTCCAAAGCCTCTTTGAAACTACAATTACAGATCAGCAGTCAAGAAAGAGAATAAATATAGCCATAAAAGGTGCGGAAGAGATGAACTTATGCATACACAAGCAGTAGATAACTTGTGTTACTCTTTGCCAAATTTCATGCACAGGAAAACATTTACTTGCATGGATTACTCCACTAAAAGCACTATAGAACTTAAATGTGAATGCTATGTATTCATTCCACTAGCCTGCTTATTATTGTTCATACCAGAATTTCTCCAAAATCAAGAGAGACCAGAGCTTGGTATTGAGAACATTGCATCACGATAAGTACCATATAATGTTATGGAACTAGAGTTAAAGTTATCGGGATCATACTAAATTGGCATAAGGCTACAACAGATTTGTTGTTGATGATTCCCTTGAACATACTTCTATTTTTTTCAAAATTGAGCAAACTCTCAAGAATCAAGATCATTAGCATCATGGAACATAAGTAATCAGAGTGAAAGAAGGCATACCAAGACTCCAACTGTTGAAATTCTTTTGAAAATGTTCTATCTAAATATTCCGAACCTTGGAATCCTCCAAAATAAGCCAATTCTCTAATTCGTAGCTTTGTTTCTCTAGCAGTAGCAAAAAAGGAAACATAAAAAAATCAAATCAGTTAACAAAATCAAAGTTTCAAGCATGAGATAGCCACATGTGCATAATTTGCATGGCTTTGCAGCTGTAGCATTGTTTCTCAAACATGATCAACTAAATATAAGAAATATGAAGACTGATTCAGCTAGCATAAATCGATAAAAAGTTGCTGTGTCATTTTCCTAAAAGACAATTGCCATGATCATATGTGAAGACAGGAGTATATTAGAAAGTTACAAAAAAAGGCATTTAACAAATATTTCTCTAAACTTCTAGGTCATCAAATAAGTTGGTTCACTAAGCTGTAATTATTGCAAACTCCTTGCCAATATCACATCTTTAATGTTCATAATCGGCCTAACATATGCACCAGTATCCTAGGAACCTTATCACTGTACGCTTTACCCAAACACCCATTAATATTGCATGTTAGAAGTTCAGAGGCCTGAAGTCCTTAACATTGCAAAGAAAAATTCATTTAAAAAACAACTGTCATGAGTTCATTTAAATGATATAATCATATCATTAGTTCAATTTATTAATTCGTTACACGCGGAAATTCATTTCCCAAAGTCAAGTTCATTGAAGGATTGGTGACTGCTGCTAGACTGCTAGACTTCATCAACTCTTTCTTCATGTTAAGAAACAGTTTTCTTGACTAATAGTCTAATACCTGGTGTTACAAGAAATCTCCTAGTTTTGTTCAGCTTATAACACACTTACTACATGCATATTACATGAAGAAGCAGGTAAAATTGAATTTGTCTATACAAGGGAGTTTCTAATTTCAAACCTTAGCCAGAGTTTGATTGGTTAAAAACCTGACTTACAAATCAACTTCAATATTGTGATCAAGGTCAGTTGTTTCCAGCAATAGACCCACAGGATCTTGGTCATAGAGAAACTTCAGGAATATGATAACAAGTTCACTGCCAACAAGGAAAGGGCCACCTGAGTTTCAGGAAGCCTGCAAATAATTGAGAATAACAAAGAAAGGATAGTAGCAAACCTACTGAATGGCGAAAGCTGATCTCTTGGTTCTGACATTAAAACCTTCACAGATTTCAGAAGCCAACTGAAAAAATTTGAAAACTGAACAGAAGACAAGTGTTAGAATCTCTGTGAGGCAAGGACTAAAGGAGAAAATGTTGCTTATGTTGCGAAAAATGAATAAGAGATTGTGGCATTCAATGCCTGTGAAATTTAATAAAGCAACTTAAAACCATATATTTCTCCATAAAACTGGGTTTCACTTGAAAACTGACTCCTGTTATTTAAAAACAACTCCTGCACACCAAGTCTTCAACATTTCTTCTAGGAGAATGTTGCCAGTTCAGATGGTGAGAATTATTTCAGCTACCAACCTATACAATCCAGATTCCATTTTGGTTGCGGAAATGTGAACATCAGACATGCAAAAGTAAAGATCGCCCAAGGTCAAGGATGGCAGGTTGAGAACACAAGTAATGAGTAAGTGTTGACATCATATTCACTGAGAATTGCTTATTCTTCATTGATAGTGGTTATTTGAATAAAAAGAATGACATTATCTACCCATAACAACAAACCAAGGTTTAGGAGATTATGTCGAAATGACTGCTCCTTCGAGCAGTACCGGATGCATGCATGCATGTATTTGAATAGTTTATAATTTAGAAAAAAAAAAAGAAAAAAAGGAACAAGTCCTGACAACTTTGTTGTACTACTTATCAAATTCCCAATTGAAAAATGGGCCAGAGACATTGCAATATCTTATAGTACCAAGAGATGTCACATACCTGTTGGACCACAGATGATAAAACTCTACTAAATCTTTCAACTTGTACAAGGAACATTCCAGCCTCCTCCATTGCATTATCAATTAAGTTCTCATCCAAGCCGATACCTCGATAACGTGCACGCCATTTTGAAAGTCCTCTTAGTTCTCCCATCCGAAATCCAATAATTTCTGCAGCAGGCTGAAAACCAGAGCTTCAGGACTTCAAATTTCAATTACAAAATGTTGCTATAAAGTAATATATTTAAAATGCATAAAACAAAGATGCTATGTGAGAAGATTACACGATTGAACTATTGCTTACACTTTAATAATGAACAATAACATTTTAGGCCAGTATATCACATTATGTAAACAAGATAAGGTGTGATTCGAGCAACCTTTGATAGATTCAGAGCTCATAGCAAATGATGGAACTAATAAATTTTCTCGGGATATAGCCAAAGAAGTTTGAAGTACGAAACTCTTCAATAACTTGCTCTATAGTGTGACACGGACCTGTAGATGATTGAGCACAATAGTCTGAAGCTCTTTTCCAGCCCCGCAAACAGCCTTGGTTACCTTTTTGAGCCCCTAAAAGATAAAACAAGCACATTACATTTATATAATTCATAATCAACTAACAGTTCGATTTTTACGATGAATCTAGGAAGTATACCGCTTCACCAAGAGAATTAACTAAAAATTGATGAACTGGAGGACTTGTCCTTGCACCACCTAATAAGCTTAGAAACTCTTCTTGAGGAGTGGAATCAAGTCCTGCAATTTTTTTGATAAAGAATAGGAAGCAAAGAGGAAAACAAAAACAGCATATTTATTTCTCTTTTTCTTTCTGTGATCAGATACCGTGGTCAATAATCAGGGAGGATAGAGCATTGAACTTTTCATGGTAAGTGTGCATAGCATCAGACCACTGCTTAGACATGATTGATAATGATTCCCGAATGACTTCAATTAGATGCTCCACATTAGAAGCTTGCTGAGCCACCTGGTGAAGCTCATTTTTCCTATCATGGTAGGGGGGAGTACAGTACAACAATAACCAGAATCAGCTCATGATTGCTTACCCTAGAATTCAATAATTGTTAACACCGTGATTACATAAATCAGCCCTTTAGCAGAAGAAAACACTGGCCATGACAAAATAGACATACATTGCATTAAAAACACTATATAATATTAGGCTGTCATTCATGAGCAAACCCATATCCATAACATATAGATTCAAATTTCATTCTAAACCTTCATCTGCAAAAGTTTTGTTTTTCATATTTTCCTCTCTTTTTTCACTTGAATAAGATTATTCACCAAGTTTTTTCATTTGGTTTCACCATGTCTCAATATAACATTTAGTGATATAAAAGCTTTCTTGTGTTAAATAATATTTATAACCAATTTTCCTAGACTTGTGGCATATCGAGATTTGGGTGTCCAGACACAAATTAGGCAATTCATGGGGTGCTAAGACTTCAAGCCAGTTACTCTTAATAACCCCTACAAAATTAAGCAAGGTTGAATGCTTGATTGGAAATAAACCTTCACTTGGCACAATGAATACTGAGATCAACAATTGCAGCATTCATAAATTCAAATTACCTTTTCCAAAATATTGAACTGTCAAGGACTAAGCAATGGATACCATGTAGACCACTTCCAGACATTTGAGTATCATTTGCTTCCAGACCAGCTTCATTAAGTACACCAGAGCATAGGACAATGATATGACATAGATCATATGATAATGCCACCTGAGAAGAGCAAACAGATTAATATGAGATCCCTCAGAGGGAGTAGCTCAGTTGTGAAATCAACATAGTTTGCAAAGAAACCATAAAATACAGAAGTGTTTATAAATTGTGTTCGTACTACAGGGAGAAAATTCAAAATGAGGACCGAAGTTTAAAATATAGCAAAATATATATCAAAGAAATCCATCAGTAAGCGCCTAGATCATGTTCAAGTTATTCACAGTTCATCGTGTTAATTCTATCAAAGACGTAAGACACACTAACTCCCAAATCCAGAATCTTCCAAAACAGATACAGTCAGTTGGATTCATCAATTTAGACGCCCTAAAACTATGCCTTTATAAGCAAAGAATCACCCCATGAAACCCAATTTTATTTTAATATGATGTCACTTGAGTAAGTTCGCATATTTTTTCAGTTCAAATACTTCCAAATTGTCACCTGAAGATCAGTTTTGCCTACTCTATGTAGCATTGTGGATCAGGGGTATGCCACACTCTATGTAACCTTGCAGAAGTTTTGCTGAATACAGCAACATAACAAACAAACAAGTTATGGCAGCAACATTTATGATTATGAAACTAATCCCCGTTGACTAATGATGCTATGAGGATAGATTGGGTAAAGATCTAACTTAGCCCCAACAACTGCAAAGTGAGCGCTGACTCATCTATTTTACCATCTAACTGTTGGTAACTGGGAGTTATGAGGAAGTTTGAATTGAAGAGCACTCATCTTGTGGTGGGCTTATTACTTAGAGGCTTTCAACCATTATCTGTGTACCTGGATTTTTCCATAGGCATCGTTAAATATGATCATTACACCAGTGGTGCATCCTTCCAGGGACACTCATACAGGGAATGATCCTCTTTATGTTCACACCTAGATATTATCAAAATTAATGGAACTTCCAAGGTACTTCCTCTTTGCGATAGTAATTTACTAATTCTGTAAATTTTCCAATGCTTGACATTGTTATATTATTGGATTGTAATTTTGTTTCCAACATTTACTACAGTATTGTAATTTATGTAACTAAAAGAAACAGAGCAGATAGTACTAGCAGCAATTTATTTTGTTCATATCAAAGCATCAATATTAAGTAAGTTATTTAAGAGATAAAACTCTCTATATGTGACGTGAACTTGCCTGGCAAATAAAAGCATCCATAAGTTGGCAGGCAACACTGTTGCCCACGTGACTGCTAAAATCAAGATTGTGTATGTTCTGCAAATTGATTCCAATACAAAAAACACATTGGAAAATATATTGCATAAAACATATTAACTGTTTACGTATTTCAGTATTCCAGATTAAAAAAAAAAACAACATACTACTCTTCCGATAGGAAATATTCCAAATATACTAAAGCAGATATTTCCATCTTTATCCCCACTGCACAAGATGTTAAATTGTTGATGTGAAGAATCAAACAGTTCCCGGTATGAACCATCACTTTCATCCATGAAACCACTATCGCCAGACACAAGACCAGGCATTCGAGGAACTCTAGGAGCATGAGGAAAAAAACGAGCAGTACGGTCTTCATACGTGGATATTCTATGATTTCCGTCCTACATTACACAAGGCGGCAAAACTATAAAAAGTCAAAGGGGGCCAAAAATATGAGCCAATAAAAAATGCAACGCAAAATTGAGTAAGCACGCTTCCAACGAGAATGCATGATGTTTAGACAAGTCTTCTATGTTTCATAATGTTAATTTGTATAATATATGCAACTTGAGCAAGTCAAATATACTAGTTGCAGTTATTTGCAGATTAGTAATATAAACCGGATCAAAAGTAAAATGTAAAGAATGTACTCGCTATTAACCAATGATTCCATACAACCTGATTCATAAATGCTATCAGAGTGTGCTGAAAAGGCAAGCATTAAATACTCAAAGAGAATGAACAAAATGCTCCGTAAGAAACTCATTAGCACAAACTCAAGGAGGCTTACCACATTCTTTTTTCTATCTTCCTCCCAGTTGAGAGAAACAACAGAAACACCATGAAACTTTGTAGTTCTTAGCAGCTTTCCATTCTACTTTTCCATGGCATCCACAAAGAAGGAGTTGAGATGAAGTTAAGGTGAGTTTCCAATTTAAAGGCAGAGCATGTAGAATGGGTGTTGGTTTATCGATCTTAAAAATTATGTGGAAATTGAAAAAGGTTGGCTAGATACAAATTGAAATGCATAAAGGCAACTCACTTCCACATCATGCAGTGAAATAGACCCATCCTCAAGTCCCAATGCAATAGCCTTACCATCGGGACGCCAACATATGGATGTTATGCATTTCCCTGGATTTAAAAAAGAAAAAAAAAAATTAAGAAGTCCACAGTAAGGCCCTGAAAAGTAAATTTAACCACAAAAAGATCTATTCACTAGGCATGATACATAACATCACAATTTAATGTTGAAATATACTTTTTGCCGACTTACACACGAAACTGTTAATCTTTCAAACACATTGAGTGCAGATATCTAGTTAACGATGTTGCATATAAACGTGAGCCGAATGCAGCTGATTAAAACCTCATAAAAGACATATTTAACCAATACGAAAAAGAAAAAAGGAAAAAAGTGATTTCAATTAAAAGACAGTAGTAGTATTTTGACAATATTCTTTCCTGTTCAGAATTCAAAATCAATCAGTAAATTGAAAGCCTAAGGAAAGAAATTGTGAAAATAGTAAAATGTAGTAGTATAAGAGTGGTGACCAGGTGAGGAGGTCCAAAGGCGCTGCCAATTGAAGCGATGGAGAATAAGCTTTGAGTCCTCTGTAACCATGGCTAGCAAATCCTTTTCGGGATTCCATTCTGCAATTTTAATCTGCAAATATATATTAAAAAAAAGAAAAAAAAAGAAAAGTGCATCGTTCAAATGGAGAAAAACAAAAGAGTGAGATGACCACCCCACCTGTGAGGCAATGGATTTGTCGAATTGAAGCTGAAACGGAACAACCGATCTCTGGGATTCCATACTGTCAGTCAGAGTGAAGTTGAGGTGAGTGGCGGGCTTTGGCTTTCTCTTCTCTATTTTGGAGTATTTTATTTTATCTGGTGCAAGAACAAAAGTGGCGGGCTTTCTATTATTTCTAATTCATCTTTTCTAGAGCAACAAATTTCAAACTTCTAAAACGGCCCGGGGTATATATATATGGAGTATTTTTTTTGTCTAGTCTAGTTGACTGAATTTGGGCCCAAATCTTGAACAGAATACTAGAGCCAAGCCCAATTTATATTCAAATATTTTAAAGTTATTTTAGTGATCGTTGTTTACAAAATATATATATTATTATTATTATTAATATCCGCTTACTTATTTCTAGATATTTAGCAAGCATAAGCTTACATTTACAAATTATTTTATACGTTTTTTAGTTTTCTAAGTTGATTATTGCTTAAGCAAACACCACCTAACACAAATAAGAGAATAAGGGCTCATCCTGTTATGATGGCATTGGAGCCACAGCATCCGCCATTCATTGGCAGTGATTTCCGAAGGACAACTTCTGAATGTGAAATTTTATGCTTGACCGAGGAGGAATTCAGAGAAAATAGATAATATGAATTGTTCTCGAAAATAAAAAAAACAAAAAAAAAACACAGAGATAAGCTAAAAGTTTGTATTAGCTGGCTGCTAATGATACAAAATAAAGATGAAGAATCACAAATTTCATGTTCATACTCTTATAGTCAACAAACATTCAAAAAGTATTATGAAGACTAAAATACAAAATTTTTTTATATATCCAAAATCACAGCCAAACCAAAACGTAAAAAAAAAGGAATTGAGGAGAAAGAAAACCAAAGGCAGAAGAATTATTAATTTAGAACGCAGATGCCAAGACCGTAATTTATAACTAAGCCTCCTCACATAAAATCATAGTCATCAAAATCATCAAAAGTATCAGCTACCACATCATCATCTGGCTTCCCAATATGCAGCTGCTTCTTCTTTCCACCTGCAAACAAGGAGAAAACTTAGCTTGTTCATAAAACCCGGCCTTGTCGACCATTAGCATCATGAATATTAATTATACCCTACTTTTAGTATTTACATATAAACTCTTTTGTTAACAAACAATGGTACTTATGTCCAAAATATTGATCAAATTCAAAGTCACGAAAATCGGGTTATAGT